>CM034233.1:15172435-16542435 GCA_019916065.1 Vitellaria paradoxa
TTTGGAAGGGTAATTTCGACATTTTGAGCAATCTATGACAGATTTGATTACCGACAAACGAGGAGGTCGGCAACTGTGGGCCGGTGAACCGGGATGACTGCGAAATCCTCAACCATCATCGCTTGCCAAAAGAAAAAAAAAATCAAAATTCATTTCTAAAACAAAAAGATTATACAACACTCCCTGTTATTTTTATATTAATCCCATTTGAATATTATTTTCAATATTCCTTCACCACTTACACCCTCCATTTTAGTAAAATAATCAAACCCTTCCTCTCTTTCTCTTTCCTCTCTGCGTCTCTTTCCCTCTCTAAAAAATCGCTTACTCTGCTGCGCGATATTCGGTCTATAGAGCTGCCGATCCAAAAGCGAAAACCTGACTGAGACGAGATGGTCAACAGATCATCCGAGCCCGAACACACTTCATACCTCCATTAATCTCTAAAAATGACCTTTTAATGAAGCCGCCTTGGTTGATTCAGTTATTTCGGGTACCTTCCAGCTCCAAAATCCCCCCTTTTTTGTACCGCATTGAAGATAAATATAGAGAGGCGTTCTGCTTTTGTTTTCCGGGAAATATTTTCATTTCCTTTAGTTTCCGCGTTAGGTTTGGTTCCTTTTGTGGGTACGAATCGCATTGCCTAGGCAATTTTGTTTTTTACGGGTACAAATCCATTACGGAGTTGTTTGGTTCTTTGCTCCTAGCGATTTTGTTTTGATTGTTGGGAGTTCCAGTACCTGAATTCCTCATTGACGTTTCGTCCCGATAGAGATCTCAGCTGGGGAGGTCATTTTTTAGTTTCAAAATGTTTTGTAAACAGTTGCGGCAATTTTTATGTTTTTATTTTCATTACTGTTCCTCGTGTTAAATTTTCAAATTTTGAGATTTGCCCGTGCAATGTGAGGAAGTGGCTATAACAAATTATTTTTCAAATTGTACTTTAATTGATGGCGATTTAATGACAACTCTTTTTTTTTTGAATGGATTCTAATCATCAAAATATACTGGGAACGTCTTTCTCCTCCATCGCATCTTTTTTGGTGAATACAGCCCAACACACACAAGTCTATTTTTCATCGTCTCAAATTATATTTCATTTCTGGGTTCATTTGTCTAGCATAACTCTAATTGTTGTTTCAGTTTGAATGGAAATTTCCCTTTTGCTTATACTGATTTTATTTAATTCTACTTTTACGTCTCAGGCAGTATATAATTAATTCATAGTTTGCCAAGTTTGAATGCAAGCAAATGGATATCGTAGAGGTTGAAGAAAATTTGTTTGCAATTGGTGATGCAAAGGTATATATCGAATTACGTAAATTTAAATGGAAATTTTTTACTAATTGTTTTTTTTTTTTTTTTTTCCCTTCTGTAATTCATGCATTTGAAAGCTTTCATGTATTTTGACAAATCCAAGATCCAAAAATAGCTTTGTGTCTTGTGTTTCCATATGCTTCTGCTGCACAAGGTCTTCTGCCTTTCTGCTATCGCAATTGCACTCACACATAGACACAATGAAGAGTCCTTGTGAGCAACTTTGATTTTCTGGCATGGCACTCAAGTTTGCTCACATTTTTTTTTTTAATCAATCGCGGATTGAGAGATTGACAATTGTGTGGTTGCTAATGCAGTTACATGGAGGATTGTGCAAGACACTATCTGCAATTTATTGCAAAGTGCTAGGAATTTTCCCTGTTCTGGAAGCAGCACGGCCTAGGAGCACAACAGGCATTCAGGCATTATGTTCTCTGCACATTGCACTGGAGAAGACCAAGAATATTCTTCAACATTGTTCCGGATGTAGTAAACTTTACTTGGTATGATTTTTCGTCTTCTTTGCAGAATGATATATGTTATGCAGTAATAACAAATTCCTAGTAATGAAAATGGGCTTATACTTACGTATGACATCTTCACTTTTTTATGTTTCCTTTTCCATTGATTAAGTGTCCATGTGTTCAGTATTTTTTTGGGGTAGCCATATTTTCATGTTTTATTACTTTGTTGATACCCTATGCCTTTGAATCTTAGGACAGTCACATTGGTGGCAATTAACTTGTCATGGCCATTTAGTGATTCCTTCAAAAGAATTACTGTTTGACGATTATTTTCGTAAAAAAGAACGTTGAAGTTTCAACTCTCTAGATCAAGCACTCATATGTATAATGAACTGTGTATGTACCATTTATATATGTGTGCTTTTTTGATTGTTGGGAAAAGAAACATTGTGGAACTTAACTATTATGTTGATAAGTCATTATGCCAGCCCCATCCCTATCCAGGTCCTCTGTTTTTTGGAGGATTCTATCGTTTTTCCAAAAAATATCTGCTGCCCTTTTACTGATATCCATCCGATATCCATCCAATTGAATATAATGTGGAAGCTTTAAAATTTGGTATGGAAAATTTAACTTCTGCACTAATTTGATGCGATGGAAAGATTTGTTCCTTTTTTATTTTTTTGTTTCCCTAGAGGAATGTTTTACTAATGGTATCATCCTCATTATGCAGGCTATAACTGGGGACTCTGTCGTTCTAAAATTTGAGAAGGCAAAACGTGCCCTTGAAGATAGTCTTAGACAGGTTAAAGATATTGTTCCAGAAGCTATTGGTTGTCAGGTAATTTTAATTTATGTTCTGTTGACTATATTTGTCAGGTAATTTTAATTTATTTTCTGTTGACTATATTCTTCTATGGCCCTAGTTGAATCTATTTGATTGTTTAGGTTTAAATAGAAGTTTTGGTACTGTATCTCCCTAAAAGTATAAAGCCTTTGCTGCAAGGCATATCTTGACCCATTTGATAAACCACAATGATGGAGTCAACCCTATATGGCTAGTGTCAATATTTTGTTTTCGTATGTCCTGGAAAACATTGACTTCCCAACTTGGACCAAACTTGATGCCGTTGCTCAAGTATATCCACAACTATCATCCTAACGTCATCACTTCCATTAATGAATGAGGCTCTGGCCAGAACTTTCTCACTATATTCATGGTATAGAATGGAAAATGATCTCTTGAGTCTTATGGTTGAATCAAACACTAACTACAGTAGCCAAACCTTAATATTGTAGTGGATGATTAAAACACCAAATAAGGAAAGCAAAACAAGAAATGTAGCAGTATTCAACTCTGTCCACTTTCTGGAAGCTTGTTTGGAAACTGCCTTTATACAATTTGGTGGCCGATGGATGATTACTGAATCTTAGTATTGTAGTGGGTGATTGAAACGAAACAAGGAAAGCAAAACAAGAAATGTGGAAGTTAGTATTCAACACTGGTCACTTTTTGTAAGCTTGTTTGAAAGACTTATTGTTCTCCTTTAAAACATCCCTCCCAATGATCCTTGTATACTTTTTTGCTGTGATTTGCGGTTATATTTTCAATTTGATTTCGCTTTTTCTGTGGAACATATTGATTAACCATTGATAATTTGCATAAAATTGAAAATGTTACGTTGATTCTAACTGTAACCACTCTATTTCAGATTTCAGAAATTTTGAGTGAACTTGAGGGGACCGAGTTCTCACTTGACCCATTGGAGAAGCAAATTGGTGATGACATAATTGCACTGCTCCAGCAAGGAAGGAAATTCAGCAGCAATTGTAATGACAATAACGAGCTTGAGTCTTTTCACCAGGCTACTTCTAGACTTGGCATCACATCTTCACGAGCTGCTCTTACAGAGAGAAGAGCTCTGAAGAAACTGATCGAAAGAGCTCGGATTGAGGAAGACAAGAGAAAAGAGTCAATCGTGGCGTATCTTCTACATCTCATGAGGAAATACTCTAAGCTTTTTAGGAGTGATTTCTCGGATGACAATGATTCACAATGTTCGACACCTTGTTCCCCCACTGTTCAGAACTCTTTTGAAGATGTTGGACCTGGGGGCAATGGTCACGCCTTTGAACGACAATTCTCAAAACTCACTTCCTTCAATTTCAAGCCAAACTTTAGGAGATCAGGGCAGATGCCCATCCCTCCTGAAGAGTTGAGGTGTCCAATATCATTGCAGCTCATGTATGACCCAGTCATCATAGCTTCTGGGCAAACATATGAGAGGATTTGTATTGAAAAATGGTTTAATGATGGGCACAACACCTGCCCAAAGACTCAACAGCATCTCCCCCATCTTTCTTTGACTCCTAATTACTGTGTTAAGGGTCTTGTTGCTAGTTGGTGCGAACAGAATGGAATTCCTGTTCCAGATGGTCCCCCAGAGTCTCTTGATCTCAACTACTGGAGGCTGGTTTTGTCTGAGACTGAGTCTGGAAATTCAAAGTCAATGGACAGTATTGGCTCCTGCAAGATGAAGGGTGTAAAGGTGGTTCCTCTGGAGGAGAGTAGTATAGTCGAAGAGGCTGAAGGAATTGAAGTAGAAGACGTAACCATACAAGAGGAAGAGTTTGAGCCAAATGTGCTTGATATGTATGATGAATTTTTGATGATCTTGGAGAGAGAGGAAGGCTTGAGGAAAAAGTGCAGAGCAGTAGAACAGATAAGGCACTTGTTAAAGGATGACGAGGAAGCTAGGATCTATATGGGGGCTAATGGGTTTGTTGAGGCACTCCTGCGGTTTTTAGAGCGCGCTGTGCTGGAAAGGCATGAAGCGGCTCAGGAAATTGGAGCTATGGCTCTCTTCAATCTTGCAGTCAACAACAACAGGTTTGTCTCTCATTCAAGAAAATGGAAAATATGGTGTTACAGCATAGCAATAAATGCCATTGCAATTGGGAAGAAAAAAAAAAAGCAGTAACAAATGAAATGATAGCGGAATTTGCAGCTCTTACTTAGCAAAAAAAGAATTTGCAGCTCTTACAAGGTTTCTACAACTCAATGATGGCTATTGGCCATCTCAGCCCTCTCAAACCCCCCCCCCCCAAAAAAAAGAAAACCCCGAGGAAAAAAAAAAAAAAACGATGGTCTTCATCCACAAACCTAAATGGTAAAACTAGTGGATCCAGAAATCAGAAGAACTATGGAATGTGTAAGGCTTCAAGTGTTGAACCTTGGACCTGAGGTAGTTTCTGTGCTCAGCCACCTAACTACAATTTCCACTTGTTAAATATGTTATTTTTATTATTTATCATAACTATACAATATATAAATATATATAAATCTCAACATTAATGTTGGTTGGAGTTGATTACAAGATAGTTCATGACTTGATGTATAATAATATTAAAAATTTATTTAATAAATTAAATATACTTATATAAGTATATATATGCGCTTCAAGATGCTCTTGCTCATTTTTTTTTTTAAAATGACGCTTCTGGTCCCACAATGCAAATTGGTTACTTTGCTACTTCCCTTGCCCTTTATTTATAAAGAAGCAGACTTTAATACTACTAGAATAAAATAGGATCTGGTGTTACTTTTCCAGCACATAATAGTGCTTGCTTGTAATGTCATAATGGTGGTGTAAAATATAAAAATTTCTTCTAATAGATTATGATATCAAAAGTTCATCGTGTGTTTGTGATGATGTATACTGATTTTCATATAACTTCATATGCTTTACTAGTTCTAGATAATCTATTTTTCGTGGAACTGTTCTTCTCAGTCTTGAGGGATTCTTGATCATTGGTTTTAGAAGCTTTAGGGAAAAGAATTAATCTTTCCATGAACTGCACAAATTGGCATCTATTAGGGTTTCTTTTGCTTTGACTGGTCTATGCCTAGCAATACAAATTTTTTGTTATTCTTGGAGCTGTCTCTTTATGTCTTTGTACTACCCTTTCCTTAGTCGTGAAAAGGTCCGTGTTTTAGAGGTTGAATGTAATTCTTCATTTTCTTCTAAAAGTTTAGTCTTGTGAAGGTATAGCAAGGGGTTTTAATTCTTTTAGTTCACTTGTGGGCATCGCATAAAGGGGCATAAGAAAGAACACTTTGAGTTATTTGGTTTCCTGATTAATGCTATATTTTTTCTCTTTTACTAAGGAACAACGTGGTGGGATTGAAATTCCTGACTTTCTGATGAGTTGGTCAGTTAGAAATTTGCTTTGCTATTTCAATCCAAGTTCTTCATCGTAAACATAGTAGTCTTTCTGGTGCAAAATTTTAGGACTTATATGATTAAGTGGTGGATGCCAGGCATTGGGTTTCCAATCTTGAATGAATACTGTAATGCATCTTTGGTAGTTAGGCTATGTGTTTAACTTTTTTTTTTATGTCAATTATATAGCAGCTTTCGTCGACAACATCTGAAGCATAAAATTGGTGCAGTTCCCGCAGTCCGGCGCCTTTTCTTTCTTGTATTTTATGCTTGTTCAACATGCAAAGATCAATGGATAAAATATTGTTGAATAAATAGTATATTATTGAAAGCTAAATCTCCATTTATATTGCTCGATATTGTTATGTATTGTATGTGATGTAAGTACTTGTAACATATTGGTTTCACCTGTTGTTTTCATTCATGGTTTTTAGGTTTTAAAAATATGAATGTGTGTTTTTGAATTTTGATGCATGTAGGTACTTTTTATACAGTTGACTTCACCTGTTGGTTTCATTTGTGATTTTTAGGTCTTATAAAACAAGATCTCGTAATCTAATTTATGTCTTGTTATTTTTTAACGAACTTGCTTTCAGAAACAAGGAAATGATGTTGGCAGCAGGAGTACTTCCATTGCTGGAGAAAATGATTGAGAACTCCAACTCTCTCGGATCAGTAACAGCACTTTACCTGAATCTCTCCTGCCTTGATGAAGCCAAGCCTATCATTGGCTCAAGTGAGGCTGTCCCTTTCTTAATCAATATCCTTCAAGCTGAAACCAATCCCCAATGCAAGCTTGATGCCCTCCATGCCCTGTTCAATCTCTCCATGGTTTCCTTCAATATTCCAATTCTCCTTTCAGCTGGCATCATTGAGGGACTCCTATCCATTGTTTCTCGCTCGGGCGACCACGCATGGACGGAAAAATGTATAGCAGTCTTTATAAACTTAGCTTCAAGTAAATCCGCAAGAGAGGAGTTGATAGCAGCTCAAGGCCTGATTAGTGGGCTTGCAACCGTATTGGACATCGGTGAGCCTGTTGAGCAGGAGCAAGCTGCTGCTTGTCTTCTGATTTTGTGTAATGGAAATGAGAATTGCAGTCAAATGGTATTGCAAGAAGGAGTTATACCTTCATTGGTGTCGATTTCGGTGAATGGGACAATGAGAGGGAAACAGAAAGCTCAAAAACTTTTGATGCTGTTCCGGGAGCAGCGACAACGAGATCCGCCACCAGTTCAGCTTTGTGAGGTTCCTGAAAGAGGTGACATGGATTCGCCTGATCCGGAATCAAAACCACTAGCCAAGTCTATCTCCAGAAGGAAGATGAGAAGAGCTTGGAGCTTTTTGTGGAAAAACAAGAGCTTTTCAGTATACCAGTGCTGAGTTTCCATCATTTTGCTACCACCTGCAGTTAGTTTTGTAAATTTCTGTTGTATCTCCTTTTTCTACTTGTTCTGTCCTGTTCCTATGGGCAGCATAGTCTTTTGCCTATGGAGAAGAGTTTGTACAGGCCCCTGTAATAGTGTATGTTCCTCCTGTATTGGGTTCGAATTAATGTTACACTTGTACAATGCAGGCTCAGAAGGCTCTACAATGAACATGCAAATCCCATTGTTACAAATGGCTTTATGCGTTTTCCTCTTGCAAGTTCGGGGTGGAGTAGCTGGGAATACTGATCTACTGAAATTATTGACTTCACCAAAAATGACTAACGGTTATTATCAAAAGTCTGAAATTATTGCACAAAGGGAAATATTATATAACCAGAGGTTTTAATCACGTAATAATTGTATGGATTTATTATAGATTTATAGGCCAATCACAACTCACTAAAGTGTTATTTTATTACAAGAATACATCACATCATTTTGGTACAATATTTTTTTTTATTAAAAATTTTGGGAGAGTGCATTATTTGACTCACTCGGGCAATATACGTATTACATATTTCTTAAATGATATTGGAACACTCATTCTCCGCGTCTTCCTCTTCGCGCCTTCCTCTTATTTTTCCTCACTTTATTTTCAACTTCAACCTTCACTTCTTCTTGGATTTCTTGTTCATCGTCCACTTCTTTTCCGCTTCCATCACTAGCTGCACCACTGCGTTCCAGTTTCTTCTTGTGAAGATGTTTGATGAGTCCTTTTAGAGCTTTGTCCGAGTCTTCGCTCTTCATGAGTTGTTCTGCAATATCCACAGGGGGTTATCTCAACCTCTGATATGAGCTGCTCGATTTCCAGTGAACATGGATGATTGTTCGTGCCCAACTAGTTTGAAGCAAGGATCCTGAACCCGTGAGGAGTGCCGTATGACATGGATGTGCATGTCCATCCGGTTAGGCCTGAGCAATGCAGGGTCCAATTTGTGGCGAATACTATGATCCTCTCATCGCCACAACTTGACCACAGCACATCGATAAAATTGAGTAGTCCTGATAGTGTCAACTGTCAATGAGAGAAGATTTGCATAAGTAGGTCTAGAAGAAAGAAGCCCATTGTATGCGCACATAAAGGGTTTATCCAAGCTTGAACCAGAGTTGAAGTTCAGTTTATATGGCCAGCCCTTCCAGGCCAGAGCTAAGATTGTATAATGTCTTATGCTATAAGTCAAAACTTAAAAAATTGAGAATCTATAGAGGGTTTTGGCTGGAGATGGACTATTCAGGAATGATTTGGGCTGTTCAGGAAATGAATTGGGTTAATTCTTTTTTTTATCTAAAATTTACTTACTAAATTTTATTTTTATTTTTATTTATTTATTTATTTTTGCCCTGAGGTTGAGGGCCCATCGCAACTCCCAACTATACTTCGCCCCAAAGCCCTTCAATAAATGTTATTAGCTAAGCTAAAGCTTTTAGTTCTTTTTTTTTTTTTTGATTGGTAAGGGGGGAGGGCACTCCAGGTGTCGAACCCAAGTCAAGAGGCAGGGTAGGTTTTTACCACTCAGCCACAAGTTATGGAACTCGGATGGATTTACAGCTAGTTATTTATATTGAAGGAAAAGTGTAAGACGAGGTTGGTCCTACGTTAACACGACTCAGTGCAAAAAGTTTAGAGCGATATTTAATTACATGTTAAGTAGAAGTAATTTTACTTTTTCAAGTGAAATTTATATACATCGATCTCAAGGACTTAAATTTCAAAATTAGTAATTTTGTAATCAAAGTACATCGGGGTAGTTAATTTTTTTTATTAATTATATAAAACCGTCAATATATGATCTTGGTCATCTTTTTTAAAAACTCTTTCTAATAGAGCATGCTATATAATTAAAAGGGCAAGGGAAAGATTTCTACTTTTACAGGAGACCTCGTTCTCGACTAATTGATTAGCCAAATCTCTTTTGGTCCTTTGATACTGACCGATTAAAAGAGGTTGGAACGATTTCTGTGTGCTGTCCCCATGAAAGCATAACAACAACGGGAATAGCTCTTGCTTTGGAGCTCTCGTACTTAAGGCGTTGTTTGGGATCTAGGGAGCTAATTATCTTATAACTAATTGGCTTATTTGTCAATTTATAAAATTACTAAATTTATCCTCTTACATTTTAATCTTTTTTTTAAACCTTTAACGACAAAAATATTAAATTAAGCAAAATTAAAAATTTACCTAAAAAAAAGTCAATTTTTTCTATTCTCAAACACAAAAGTAGCTGGGCTTATTTTTAGTCAGCTACTGGCTAACTAAAAATAAATAGCTGACTAAAAATAAGTCAACTATTTTTCTTCCCAAACCAAGCTTTAGTGATGAGTTTGAGCCTTAGAAGTATGCGAAGGGATAGGTCTGGAATAAGTTTTGTATGAATTCTAAGTTTTTTTAATAGATAATACTATAAAACTAAAAAAGTTAGAATGTTATTACTAATTGTGAATTATCATTTTAAAACAAAAAGCCGGTAAAAATATAACTTATTTGTTAACAAATAAGCTAGCTTAAAAAAAAAAAAAGTAAATTTTTGGTTAATTTGTATTTGAAAAGTTAATTTTATCTATGTTATGCACATTTTTATTTTTTATTTTATGTGTTTTATGCGATAAAAATCCCAAAACACGAAAGAGAGAAAACGTATTTGATTTGATATTTTTTATTTTTCATATTTTGAAATTTTTTTTATTTTAAATTAAATGTTCAAAATGACTTTTTGTCATTTTACATTTTATGTATAAACTTATTTTCTGTTTTCTAAAATATATTTTGAAAACGTAAGTGATTAAATATATTTTAAACTGTTTTCTTTACAGAATTTAATTGTTAGGGCAATGGAGACTAAACCTGCTGCAAAATTACCTGGCTATCGCCATGGTCGAATCCTCCAGCTTGTCGGTTCTGGAAGTCACTGCTGCAATCAATATCCTCAATCACGGGGATCGATCTGTTTGCAGTAGAGACTAGAAGCCTCCAAAGCTCTGAATTGCAACGAAGACTAGTGAGCTCCATGTCGTAAACGTGGAATTTCAGACAGTTAGCCATGGCTGCAATCAAGCCCGATTTGCCTGTGCCAGGAGGGCCATACAGCAAATACCCGCGTTTCCAAGCCTTCCCAACTCTCTTGTAGAACTTTCTTCTCTTCCCAAGCCTGTCCAAGTCATCTATCAGCTCCCTCTTGAGGGTTGGATCCATTGCCAGTATATCAAAAGTTGACGGATGGTCCAGCTTGACCGAACTCCATGCTCCTCCATCATACTCCCCGTAGAAGTTTCCAAGCGCATAGAGCTTCACTACCTTGTTTTCCTCTTTTATGGCCGCTGACCTCTCCAGAACACAAGTCAATTAAGAGCTCAGTACCATTTCTCTGTATTTCCTGCGGAAGCTGAGCTCGATTGATCGACGCTCAAGCTTTTCAGAAGAGAAATAGCCTTCGCAGTCGCTGCTCGTCTTTTGAGTCTCGCTGCAAATCGTCTGCCAAATGAGCTCAACGCCTTGGAATGCGTCGATAATTTTTGTCCGCATATAGATCTCCGAAGCCTCAAACATTTGATTGATGGACAGTCAATTGCATTCATCAATGACAAGAGTCATTTGGGATGAGAAGTTTCCCATCAAGCCTCCAACTTTGTATGGGATTTTCTCCCGGGGTTGTTGGGGTATCAGCTGGTTGGTCACTCTAACCAGGATGCCGCAAAACTGGTGTATGTAGACAAAACTGAGGTTGTTGAAGGCATGTTTCGTAGAGTGAACGTGGTTTGAATTTTGGAAGCGGAAAAGTAAATGTGTAAAACAAAATACGGTGTAGAGCAGAAGGAAGGAGCTCTTGTTAATTGGGATTGTGTTTTTTGCTACTTGAATGCAGGACATTTTGGGAGGATGGGTTTTTATAGAACAAATATGCTGGAATGAGCTTCCATTGAAAGCTCTTTCAAAGTGAATCAGTCACATAACTGCAGAAATGAGCTTCCGGTGGAAGCTCCATGAAATTTTTTCCCTAAACTAGAACTCGTCACCTGAAGTTGAAGATGACAAGGTGAAGCACACCCTGCAGTCTTCTCCAGCAATTTTCAGGGTGCTCCCACTTCGAGTAAATTAAAGAAGGATTATGTAATAGAAAATAAAAAAAAAAAATTCCCAGGTTACATGTCTTGGCTGACTGTGACCTATTCATGCCCTCTCCTCTGGTATGATTCCCATTTTGAATATTCTAAACACAAATAGTTATTTTTTACAGCCTAATCAAATATGAGTTCCTAATGTAACTTTTTTACGAGGTCGCTTGCAGTGACAAAAAGTTATAAAATTTTATAAAAGTTATGAATTTGTAATTCGTGTAGTGAAATAAAAAGTAAATAATTTTAAAAAATTTTTAATATTTTTCTGTGATTTTCAGTACTTCAAACGGTATTCTGTCAAAGTTTCTTCAATAAGTGTTCCTCGTAAATTACGAAACTCTCATTCATTCGTGTAGACCAAAGTTGTAGTTAAGGGGCTAAACTGCATCTACAGAACAAGCTTGTAGGCACTGAAATTACTACTACTCTGCGTAACATTGGACAGCATTGAAGCGCAAGGACTTGTCATTATCGACGCTGGATCATTCATCTGTCTCAAATTGACAGTGCAATCAAACAAATTAAACAATTAAACCCAAAATCAGTGAGGCAACCAAGTCTGGGTGAGAGCTCATTTTGAAGAAATTACCATCCAACATGAGATCAGTAGACTCTTGTCCTCCATAATTCTTGTGTTGAATGAAGACAAAAAAATAATTTCACTCTCTTGCATGAACCGTTTAGATTTTTCATTGCTAATTTCTATATATATATATATACAAGGAATGGGGAAAATTTTTGACACGTTAAAAAGATAATGGCATTGTTTGGAGTTAGTAAAAAAAATACAAAATTCTATAAATACGAATCACGAAATTATAAAATTTAAATTTTCTACTCACTGCATGCAGTGAAATACGAGACATTAACTTTTATAATTTTATATATTTTTATGTAACTCTAAATACATCCAACAGTTGTAACCGATATGGGGTGTATTTAGAATTGTATAAAATAATATAAAATTATAAAAGTAAATATTTTGTAATTTATGTAATGAGTAAAGAATTTAAATTTTATTATTTTATAATTTATATTTATAGAAATTTATAAAATTTTAATTATTTTTTTTGAAGGATTCCAAACGGAGCCATGTTCAGCTCAAACTTGAGTTTCTAGTAAGAGTCCCACATCGATAAGTTGAAAAGAAACACGTGCTAAAGCCAGGCTAGAAATAGACTGACACAAGCCACGTCAATCATACTTACCTGGACGGGGTCAATGGGCGATCAAGAAGGCCCATGGCCTAGGTTGGCGGCTTCCATTGCACTCCGGAGGGGCGCCCGCCTAAGGTCTGCCCAAGTGGTGGAGCCTACGTCATAATTTGTGGCAGAGGGGGCCTGCGTTCGCGCGGCCCCTATCAAAAATCAATCTCAAACTTTATTTTGGCGGCCTGTTCTGCTGTTGATTGGCTCTTAGTTTTTGTTATATTATTTTAATTTTTTTTCATTATATGTATTATAAATTTTTAATTTATTTTATTTTTTATCAATTCAAATATATTCTCAGGGGTGTTTGGCAACTCAAAAATTAGTAAAAAATTACAAAAAGTTAATTTTTGTGTGTTTGGCAAAATCACAAATTTTGTCATTTTTTGATTTGCTACAGTAAAAAATACCACTCCATAATTATAATTTTTTTGATTTGTTACAGTAAAAAATATACCAAACACTCAAAAGTTACAACTTTTTTACTTTGCTACAGTAAAAAATTTAGCAAACATCCAAAAGTTACTAAAAAAATACTAAAAATTCCGCTTGGTTCAACCAAACACACAAAAAAGTGCAAAAAAAACTACCAAAAAATTATCAAAATTTAAGTTTTTTTTTAACTTCCAAACACCCTCTCAGTTGTAATTTTTTTTGCTATAGATTTACTTGGGAAACAAAAATGTTTGTTGTAGTAGATATTTATTATTATTATTATTTTGGCGCCTGAAAAGGAAAAAAATTAAAAAACTAGTTATTTTTTCATTAATTTGATATTGTTATTTAGAATAGATTTAAAAAGAAGTTGAAAATATAAATATGATTATTTTAAAATAGAAGTTAATAAATGACTTTTAGTTGCTAAATGCAGAGTTGAGTAATTAGTTATGATTGTCGTATGCATGCACGCTAAGCATGAATAAGTAAAAATTTTCAAACCATTCAAATCAATCAATCAATCACAGAAATAATAAATACAATATTAGTAACGAAATTCTTTTACTAACGAGTAAAGGTAAAATTTCGGGTCTGATGTTGGAAACCACTCAAATTTTTACTATATAATTAGGTTACAAGTACCCACTCAAAATTTTTACGACTCCTCACACAACGTCTTTCTAGCACTTGCTTGAATCCTCGACACACCTAAACCAAGTGAAAACAAACTCTCTAACTCCTTAAAAAATGAACAAACTCAACCAAGAATAAAGAAAAATGAGAGAAAGACTTTTAAGCTCATAAGAAAAAAAATTATTTCTCTCACAAAACTCTATAATATGCCCCTTCAAATTATTATGTGTACATTAGACTTAGATGCATATATATAAACTTATAAAATCCTATTCAAACTAAGACTCAAATAAACAGATTTCCTAAATGGAAACAAAATTTCCATAAAATATATAACTCGAACTATCACGCTTCCATTGGCTAAACTGCAGGGTCTAGTAGAATCCATTTTATGACAAAAATTAACACGGTTGAACTTGCATGCATCTTGCGAGCTCCCAGCACCCATGTGGTGCATCCGCGCTATTCTTGCGTGCTACCAGCGATACGTATTGGAATTTTTCACATGTTTCCTAATCTGTGCAGTTTTTTTCTTTACTTCTAATTGGACTTGAATTACAATATTGTGGCTATGGTCTTTTGAAAACTTGCCAATTTGAAAAATTTTCAATTTAGGAAATATGCAAATCCTCTTTTCTCTTCAATTTAGGAAACATTCAAATCTGAGATATTTAATTTAAGATTTTATATGGATTTGCCACAATAAAACTTTACAATTTTCCTTTTGGTAATTTCATATCAAAATTTAAATTAAATTTCAAAACAAATCTGCAACACTTGAACAAAAATATCAAGGCATCATATGGAAAAAATTTAAAAATTTTAAAACAATATTCAAGTTTGAATTCCAAGTTCAAGTTTCAAGTTAACAGGACCACAAAATATTAAAATAAAATCGTACAATTTGAAATTTTCTACTCCTCATTTTTTATATGAATTGACAAGCTTATAGAGTAATATGGAAATAAGAAGATGGATAAAAAATCGCCAACGCCTTCCTTGCAAACATCTTTAGAAAATTCTTGTAGGGTTTTTTTGTGCACAAAAAAATCAAATATATTTATAAAAAAATATACAAAAGATTGAGAGGAAAATTCACAAAATGGATTAAAGAAATTTTTACTTCATCTGTGTCCAAATACGCAAATCTATCACCCAATCCTTATAAAATTTATCTTTCTAAATAAATTTTCAAGTCTGTATCATGAGATGAATCAAGTTATAAAATCAAAAGAAAATAGTTGTGCACATGTGAGATTATGACTTACAAACTATATGCACCCCCTCAAACAAATCATAAGGTCAAGAAATTAAATTTGATGCATCAAATGAATTGAAAGTCAATTTTCTTCTTCTTCTTTTTCTTTTTTTAATCCCTCTCAAGGTCTTGCCTGCTTTCACATGTTTATGTGTAAGTAGCTTTTCTTTTAACAATCAATGAGTTATTAAGAGACTTCTCATTGGTCTCACTGTTAATCATTTCTAGGACAGGATATTTTTTTTTTTATATGAAGGCTCCCTAATATTTTTTAAACACTTCAAACAGTAATCCATAATCCATAGATATGTAGATGGAATGGTATATGCGTAATTAGTCAAGTGTTTATGAAAATACATCAAAGTTATGGCAAAATTCACCAAAACACTTCTATTCAATTTAGATGAAAATACAATTTTTTAATTTATTAAAAATTTATTTGTTTGAATGATTGACGCACATATAAAGAGATATAAGTTATAAAAATATCTTCAAAATAAACAATGAACTCCTATCCTTTTTCTTTTTAGAAAATTAGGAATATGCACAAATGCCCAAAGATTTTCTAAGAGATTTAAAGCGAAGGGCAATCAAGGATTTAGGAAAAGAAAAATTAGATTTTTGAACTCGAACAATTTTTTTTAGATTACTCAAAAAAAAATTTCTCCTTTCAAATAAAAATTTCTCAAACTCAATTTTTTTTTTAACATTTAACTAAAGGACAAAAAAAGTGCACATGCTTGAAATCAAAATTTAAGACCATCAAGTGTCAACACATAACGTTTTTTTTTTTTTTTTAACTATAAGGCAAAAAAAAAATAAACACCATTTGAGATCAAATTATCAGCATATGTTTTCAACCTAAAATGTACTCCAAAAAAAAAATTAATGGAGTCACATATATATATATATATATATACATATATATGTGCCATTCAAAGACCTTTACAAGCCAACTAACCAATGTGGTGTGATGGACCGTGCTCTAAGCACCCATCCCATGGGCAATACTAGAAAATTTTTGATTTTTTTTAACAAAAAAATTTATACAAAAATTCAGAAAAATCTAAGAAAAGAATTTAGCAATGAAACAAGACTTAGTTTACGGAAAAAAAATTCTCTACTTATCAAGGCTCAGCCCTTCAACATTTTTAAGAGTAGGTACGACGTTCAACTTGCTCTTTTTGACTTAGACAGCCCTAATTTTAGGAAAAATACTCTTACCAAAATTTTTATTTTTCTCACACATTTCATAAATTTTTGAAATTTTTGCTTTTTGAAAATTTTTATGTTTTGGCTTTGAAAATTGGCATGGCTTTGTAAAAGATTTTTCAAAAAAATTAGTGAAAGCTTGAAACTATTTGTCATATGGACTTTATGGTTTTGATTTTTTGAAAACTTTTTAACATAATTTAAAGGTAAACTATAAAGTTTGTGACAATTTGATCAAATGTGACCTTGAATGTCACAATGATGACAAGTAGGTGTCGGAAAATAATTAATTGTGGGCCAAATATGTTATTTGTGTGTTATAGGCTATCATAAAGATTAAGTCCATTTAAAGTGGTCTGTTAAGGTTTTAATGTTTTGGACTTTATAACATCTCAATTTTGTATGGGTCTTTAATGTGTAGATACCTAAGCCCATATTTCTATTTTATGATGGGCCGAATAGAAGTAGGGTTTCTACAGTTATTATAAATAGGTTATGGTCCCCAGGTCATACGTAAGAGTTTTCTAATCAATCTGAGATCCCATCGTCAGAGAGAATTAAGAAAAGAAACCTACGTATTGGCTTGGAAGATCAAGAACCACAAAATTATATCAATGGATTCAGGTACGCTTCCGCATTAATTTATTTTCTTGATGATTCGATATGAATTAAATAATCAACAAGTGGTATCAGAGCCAACTCATGTTGAATCATTGAGAAATTTTTTTTATGGATTAAGATTTAATGGCTAGGGTTTAAATTTTGGGGATTAATTTTTAGTTCTCAAAATTTTGAAATTTTCAGTTACTTGATCTTCTTTTATGCAATTGCTGTTCGTATGTATATATATATATATATATATATATATACATACACATGCGTGTACATGCTTTAAACGTGGTGTTGCATGACGATTTATGTATACACACTGGATTAAGTTTCTTTAATGAATATTCATTCAATGTTCACGCTGGAAAGTTTTGCTTTTAATGAATATTGAATGACCATATTTTTTGTCTTTTAGCTATTTAATGTATACGTGAAAGGTTTTGGCAATCCTATAGATTCAGACTGTTTCGATGCTTAAAGTAGTTTTAGCGTAAAACCCTAATCTTGATTCAACGAATCAAGAAAGGGTAGTTCACGAAAGGCCTTGGGGTGTTCGTAGTCCCTTCGCGTAGGTTTCGAGACCCTTCGCGTAGGCTGCGAAACCCTTCGCGTAGGTTGCGAAACCCATCACGTAGGTTGCGAAACCTTTCGCAAAGGGATTTACCTTTCACAAATCTATTTTTTTTTTTATTTTAAAAGGGCACTAAAGAGTTTTAATTTCTTTTAATTTTAAGGGAATTGATTTAAGAAATCAATTAAATTCAAATTTTAGTATTATTAATTTTTGGTACATAATATTCAACAATAAATTAATGGAAGCAACATATTGCCAAAGTAACCTCTCTTGTGGAAATTATTTTATTTTGAATATTAGAAGGTTGTGTATATGTATTTATTCATGCGAGTATTGGTCGGCCGAAAGGAAGGCTAATATTTGGTAGAATTACACATACACCTGTGGTGGTAAACATGTGACAATTATTAGGTTTCCATGTAAATAGTAAGACAATCCAAAGATTGGCTTATTATTTGATAGGAGTTATTGTCAATGTTTGATCACTACAACAAGAGTACCACTTACAATTAATATTACTGTCCAAAGACTTGATATTAATGTTGTGCTGGGTATCTTGAGATGGGTTTACCATTATTTGAATTTATTGATTATTAATTTTGTTTATTAATGTGAGCATAATTTTTGGTTATTTTGTTCTCTATATAGCTAATATGTTTGCTACTACTATATCTGCCAACATAAATTCGATTCCTATGCTAAATGGAACAAACTTCAAGGATTGGAAAGAGAACATATTAATTGTTCTTGGCTGCATGGATCTTGACCTTGCGCTCAGGGTTGAGCAACCCGCTTCTCTTACGGCTGAAAGTTCACTTGATGAAAAGAGGAACTTTGAGAAGTGGGATCGCTCAAATCGCATGAGTCTCATGATCATCAAACGCGGCATTCCAGAAGCCTTTAGGGCGCAGTATCCGACGGGATAACTAATGCCAAGGAGTTCTTTGCCGAGATTGAAAAGCGTTTTGTTAAAAACGATAAGGCTGAAACAAGCACGCTTTTGCAAGGCTTGATTTCAATGAAGTATAAAGGCAAAGGAAACATAAGGGAGTACATCATGGAGATGTCCAATATTGCTTCTAACTTAAGAGATTAAAGTTTGAGCTATCTGATGACTTGCTCGTGCATTTGGTATTGATCTCGCTTCCTGCACAGCTCAGTCACTTTAAGGTCAGTTACAACTGCCAAAAGGAGAAATGGTCTCTAAATGAGCTCATTTCATATTGTGTGTAAGAGGAAGAAAGGTTGAAGCAAGACAGAACTGAAAGTGCTCACTTGGTAAGCACCTTTAAAGATAAGGGCAAAAAAAGAAAGAAAGAATATGAAGCTGCTACTAAGGGTCCAGTACAAAAGAAACAACAGCAGAAAATTGACAGCTGTTTCTTTTGTAACAAAACTGGACATCATAAGAAAGATTGTGCCAAATATCACGCTTGGCGTGCAAAGAAAGGTACAATTTTTACTTTGGTCTGTTCTGAGGTTAATTTAGCTTCAGTACCTAGAAACACTTGGTGGTTAGATTCTGGTGCTACTACTCACATAAGTGTTTCTATGCAGGGTTGCCTGAGCTACCGAAAACTAAATGATGGTGAAAGATACAACTTTGTGGGAGATGGCAAGTCGGTGGAAGTTGATGCAATAGGCACTTTTAGGTTATTATTTGGATTTGAAAGACACTTTTATTGTACCGTCTTTTAGGCGGAATTTGGTTTCTGTTTCTTTGTTAGACAAATCTGGATATTATTGTTCATTTGGAAACAATCAGTTTAGTCTTTCGTTGAATTCAAATGTTATTGGTACCGGTTCATTATCTACATATGATAACCTATACTTGCTTGATACTATTGCATCATATAATGAAACATTGCATGTGCAATCACGTGGTACTAAATGCAAATTAAATAAAGAAAATTCGGCGTCATTATGGCACAAGCGGTTGGGTCATATCTCAAAATATAGAATTGGAAGACTTGCGTCTGATGGCATTTTGGATTCCCTTGATTTTTCAGACTTTGATGTCTGCATTAATTGTATTAAGGGAAAACAGACCAAAACTAAGAGATTAGGTGCCAATAGAACTTCAGACGTCTTAGAATTGATACATACGGATATTTGTGGTCCATTTCCTGCGACTTCTTGGAATGGTCAACAATATTTTATATCATTCATAGACGATTACTCACGCTATGGGTACCTATATCTCATTCATGAGAAGTCTCAGTCATTGGACGTGTTCAAGGCTTTTAAAGCTGAAGTTGAGAATCAACTCAACAAAATGATTAAAGCGTCAAATCTGATTGTGGTGGTGAGTACTACGGTAGATATGACGGTTCAGGAGAACAACATCCAGGACCATTTGCTAAATTCCTAGAGGAGTGTGGAATCGTCCCACAGTACGCCATGCCAGGATCCCCTAGCATGAATGACATAGCGGAAAGACGAAACAGAACTCTAAAAGATATGGTAAGGAGTATGATTAGTCATTCTACTTTACCAGAATCACTCTGAGGAGAAGCACTTAAGACTGCAGCTTACATTCTTAATAGAGTACCCACGAAAGCAGTTGCCAAAACACCTTATGAGCTTTGGACAGGCAAAAAGCCTAGTTTAAAGCATTTTCACATTTGGGGATGTCCAGCTGAGGCAAGGCCTTATAGGCCACATGAAAATAAATTGGACTCTAAAACAGTGAGCAGTTACGTTATTGGTTACTCTGAGGGATCAAGGGGCTACAAATTTTATGATCCCACACTTAGGTCAATTTTTGAAACGGGAACTGCAACATTTTTTGAGGATGTTGATTTTGGGGGGAGAAAGAAGGTTAGAGACATTGCCTTTGAGGAGGAATTGGTTTCGATTTCTACTATTCTTTATGATAATGTGCAGGCTTCTATACCTGTCATTGATCAAGAAGGAAATCAGGAACCTCAACAAGACAATGTTGAACAACCCCCCATCCAGAATGAGGTAATTATTCCAGAAGAACAAAATCAACAACCTCAAGAACTAAGGAGATCCACGAGAGAAAGGAGAAGTGCTATTCCAGATGATTATGTAGTATTTCTCCAAGCACGTGAGGAAGATATTGGAATGGTGGAAGATGATCCAATCAACTTTCATCAGGCCATGCAGGGTTCTAACTCTCAACAGTGGATTGATGCCATGAATGAGGAGTATAAGTCTATGCAAGACAATAAAGTTTGGGATCTTATCCCATTACCAGAAGGTGCGAAACCCATTGGTTGTAAATGGATATTTAAAACCAAAAGGGATTCGAATGGTAATGTGGAAAGATATAAGGCTCGTCTTGTAGCAAAAGGCTTTACCCAGAAGGAGGGCATCGACTTCAAAGAGACTTTCTCTCTAGTTTCTACGAAAGACTCTTTCAGAACCATTATGGCGCTTGTTGCACATTTTGATCTTGAGTTACATCAGATGGATGTTAAGACGGCGTTTCTTAATGGTGACATTAATGAAACGATCTATATGGTGCAACCAGAAAATTGTGTCGGGAGACTCAAAGAATATGGTTTGTAAATTAAAGAAATCCATCTATAGACTCAAACAAGCTTCCCGTCAGTGGTACTACAAATTTCACCAAGTAATTATCTCGTTCGGCTTTGAGGTAAATGCTGTGGATGATTGTGTGTATCACAAGTTCAGTGGGAGTAAGTATATTTTACTGGTTTTATATGTTGATGACATATTGCTTGCCACAAATGATATAGGCATGTTGCATGAAACTAAGATATTTCTATCAAAGAATTTTGAGATGAAAGATCTTGGTGATGCATCTTTTGTATTAGGGATTCAGATACATCGAGATCGCTCTCGGGGTATTCTTGGATTATCACAAAAGGCCTATATCGATAAGGTACTTAAAAGGTTTGGCATGCAAGATTGTAAACCAGGTGACACCCCTGTCGCTAAGGGAGACAAATTTAGTCTCAATCAATGCCCTAAAAATGACCTTGAAGTTAAGGAGATGCATAAGATTCCTTACGCTTCAGTATGTTGGAAGTCTAATGTATGCTCAAGTTTGTACACGTCCAGACATAGCATTCATTGTTGGAATGTTAGGCAGATATTTAAGCAATCCTGGGATGGATCATTGGAAAGCAGCCAAACGAGTTTTGAGGTACTTACAGAGAACAAATGATTACATGCTCACTTATAAGAAATCGGATCAGTTGGAGATCATTGGGTTTTCTGATTCCGATTTTGCTGGATGCCAAGATAGTAGAAGATCTACATCAGGTTACATCTACTTGCTGGCTGGAGGAGCTATATCCTAGAGGAGTGCCAAGCATACACTCATAGCTTCTTCCACTATGGCAGCAGAGTTCATAACTTGTTATGAGGCATCTAATCATGGAATATGGCTGCGGAATTTTGTCACTAGGCTGCGAATTTTGGATAGTGTTGAAAAACCATTAAAGTTATTCTGTGACAATAAGTCAGCTATGCTATATTCTAATAACAATAGGAGCTCTTCGAAGTCTAAACACATAGACATTAAGTTCCTAGTTGTTAGGGAAAGAGTTCAGAGTGGTCAGATGTCTATAGAGCATATTGGCACAAACTCTATGATTGCGGATCCGCTCACTAAAGGCTTACCACCCAAGGTCTTTCATGGGCATGTAGCTCATATGGGTGTTGTATCATTTGTTGATATGTTGGTTTAGTGGGAGTTTGTATTTGGATGCTTTTAAGTTGTAGACACATTTTATGGATTTATTTTCTGTAGAATAAAGCTTATGGTTTATTTACACTCTGAATGTATTTATTATGATCTCACTAAAGAATAAAGTAAGACCAGTTGGAAATAGGCATGTTTAGATCACATTACATGTAATTTCCATGCTACACATCCATACTTGATCTATGTCGTTGATTGTATTGATATATGTGACTATTGATGGGTTTTGTTATGATACATATGACGAAAGCCGCTTTAATCCTATATTGATATAATTGATGGACCAGATTGCATATAGATGTTTGATAATGATAGCAAATTTTGAGCTCATAAGGTTAATTTTATAATACACAAGCTAACATATCTGGCCCAAGTGGGAGATTGTTGAAAAATAATTAATTGTGGGCCAAATATGTTATTTGTGTGTTATAGGCTATCATAAAGATTAAGCCCATTTAAAGTGGTCTGTTAAGGTTTTAAGGTTTTGGGCTTTATAACATCTCAATTTTGTATGGGCCTTTAATGTGTAGATACCTAAGCCCATATTTCTATTTTATGATGGGCTGAATAGAAGTAGGGTTTCTACAGTTATTATAAATAGGTTATGGTCCCCAGGTCATACGTAAGAGTTTTCTAATTAATCTAAGATCTCATTGTCAGAGAGAATTAAGAAAAGAAACCTACGTATTGGCTTGGAAGATCAAGAACCACAAAATTATATTAATGGATTCAGGTACGCTTCTGCATTAATTTATTTTCTTGATGATTCGATATGAATTAAATAATCAACAGTAGGTACAAAAAGTTGGGGTTTAAAAAATTTGTCTACCTTTCATCTTTGGAAGAAGGAATGATTGTGATTTGAATTTTGGAACACTCTTCTTTGGGGGATTTATAGCATGTGGAATTTTAATTTTTGGAGTCACATGAATTTGTGGAGATGTTGTTGGAATGTTCTTTTTACCTTTGTAGCCTAATCTAGACTTATCTCTATAGGGCTTTTGTTTACTCCAAATTTCATTTATGACGTTGGAGCTAGTATTCATCTTATCAAGGATGCTTCCATCTGTCTTCGTTTTTGTTTCACGTTCCATGATTTTCTTCAAAAAATCTTTCACCTCATTTTCTTTCTCTTCTAACTTTGTTTTTCATTTTTCTACAAGTTTACACTCTCATTGTTTAACAATATCTAAATAGATGACATACCTGAGATTTCCTTATTTTGAATTTTCAGGGCATTTCTCTCTTTCTTCATCATGTTGGCATGCTGAACAAGTATATAGTTTTTTTTTTTTTTTTTTAAGAGCATAGTATTCTTCACAAAGTTGCGTGTAGGTTTTTGCAACATCACCTTAGAATTTATCTTTTGATTATTTACCCTCAGACTTGGTGTCACTTAGGGTTTTAGGCTTTGTCTCTATAGAAGAATTGTGAGAAGCTAAAAAAGTAATAAAATTACCTTCATCTTCAAAAGTAGAGGAGGAAGATTCATCAGTGTCAGAATCGTCATCAAGAGTAGCGTTCATCACATTGACTTACTTCTTCTTTTTGTTTGTGTATTCTTGGGCGATGTGTCCATAACCCTAACATTCAAAGCATTGAATTCCTTGGGGTTGCTTTGATGACTTCTTGTTGCCCTTCTTGAATTTCTTTTCTTCTTTTGTGGCTTTAAGTTTGATGTTGTGGCTTTGTTAAAATTGACATTCCTTGTTTTGTTGAGAATTTTTCTAATTTTTTTTGCCAAAAAATCACCTCTTTATCATTGAACTTTTCATTGTCAGAATTCTTCCATAGTTTTGAATGCAATTCCCTTGGAGACCTTTTTGGATTTGAGCATGTTTACTTTATAGGTTTGAAGAGAACCTACCATGTCTTCAATCTCCATCTCATCTACATCATTGACTTCTTCAATTATAGTAACTTTAGCATCAAAAGAATGAGGAAAAGAGCATAGAATTTTACATACCACTTTGAAACTAGGAATAGGTTCTCCAAGGTTGTGGCAAGGATTCACAATGTGATTTAAACGAACATAGAAATCATCAAACATCTCATCACTATTCATCATGATGGCTTTAAATTCTGAAGTAAAATTTTGAAGTTCAGATTTCTTCACTTGTAAGTTCCCTTTGTGTACATTTTGAAGAATAAGCCAAGTTTTTTTTGCGCTAAGATAACTTAAGATTCTGTAGAACTCATTTGGATAGGCGACAGCAAATATGTTGTTCAATGCTTTGAAATTCCAATCAGAATCATCTTGTTTTGACTTGGTCTAGGATTCAATAGGCTTTGAAACAGTCTTGCCTTCAACTTTATTTGTAGGTTCAATCTATCCTTGAACAACAGCCAACCAGATTTTGTAATGTATGGACAATAAACGAGCTTGCTTATGTACCTTCTAATACGAATAATTAGTGTTATCGAACCATGGTGGTCTTGAACTAGAGCCTCCTTCACGTGGTGGATCCAGCGATTCAAATTGAAGATCTCACTCAAGAACGTAGAATGACCCGCTCTATACCAATTGAAAATTTTTGAATCACCCAAATCAATCAATCAATTATGGAAATAATGAACACAAGATTGGTAACGAATAAATCCTTTACTAACTAGCGGATGTAAAATTTTGGGTTTGATTTCAGAGATTAGCTAAACTTTCATTATATAATTAGGTTACAAGTACCCACTCGAAATCTCTACGACTCCTCACACGACTTTTTTCAAGCACTTACTCGAATTCTCGACACATCTAGACTAAGTGGAAATAAACTTTCTAACTTCCTAGCCTTAAAAAGTGAACAAACTCAACCAAGAATAAAGAAAAATAAGAGAAAGACTTATAAGCTCATGAGAAAAAATTTTTTTATCTCACAAGACTTTATAATATATCCCTTCAAATTTTTATCTGTACATTAAGTTTGAGTACATATATATAAACTTATAAAATTTTATTCGAATTAAGACTCAAACAAACGGAATTCCTAAAAATATAAACAAATTTTTTAAATGGAAATAAAATTTTCCATAAAATATAAAACTCGAACCATCACGCTTCCATTGGTTAGGCTGCAGGGTCTATTAGAATCCGTTTTATGCCAAAAATCAATAAGGTCGAACCTGTGCACATCATGTGAGCTCCTAGCACCCATTTGGCGCAGCCGCGCGCTTTCTGCGTGCTGCCTGTGATACGTACTGAAATTTTCTGTGTATTTTATAATCTGCACAATTTTTTTTTTTACTCTTAGTTGGACTTGGATTACAATATTATGATTGTAGTTTTTTAGAAACTTGTCAACTTGAAAAATCTTCAATTTAAAAAATATGCAAATCTTCTTTTATCAAGAAATTTTCAAATCTAATATATTTAATTTAAGATTTTAAATAAATTTACTATAATAAAACTTTACAGAAAGGAAATGGGTAAGCGTGAACAAGTGAATTAAGTTGGGCTTACTTTCTTGTTCTCTTTGTGGGTAACTTAATGGACCATTTTCTCTCCTGGTGGGGAATTGCTAGACTGGATTATTGAATGGAAAAGTAAAATTTCATGGCAGATAGGTTGAAGTGATTATTTTTGTGGTATTTTGATTGGATTGGTGGGACGAGGTGGAATAATATCTTGACTCTTTCAACATAAAATATTTTAGGATTTGGACGGAAAATTAATGCAAAATATTGTACATTAATACACCATTCTAACTCTTTCCTTCACCTCAAAAAAAAAAAAAATCACTTTTTTTATTGTATTATGTTTAATCTTCCCTTTTATATCCATTAAACAGACATAGTTTTAGCTCTTTGTGTAATTGTCATTGTTCACCTTAAAAAAATTTAGAACATAAAATAGAGATAAATTTGACTTACACCTTCTATGATTTAGCCATTGCATATTTAACTCAACACACGATTTAAAATTGACATTCACATCCCTTGAAAACTTAAGATTTGTCATATGCTTGCCAAAGCTCCCTATTGTTAGAAAATCAGTCCAAAACCTAACTGTGGACCTAGTAAAAAGTCAATAATATCTTTAATTATATTAGAAAAATATTATCTTTCCAAATTATTTTTCACTTTTTGACAAGTTTATGCGTCCGTTTGGAGTTTAAAATTTTTTCAAAATACTGTAAAAATTTCTCATTTCCACCAATTAAATTTTGTCACATATTATTTATACATCACTTTAACATTAACTTTTAATTATTTTTTTTAACTCTTTTAAAACTCTAAAAGCTATCTACACCAGTTGTTCCAAGCCTCCAATGGTCCTTTTTCCTTTGTCCCTTCACCTCCTCGCCAAAACAAAACTCAAACACACATGCGACCCGGACACGTAAAGCAAAACTCAAACACACATGCAACCCAGACACCTAGAGCAATCCTTTGTCTTTAAAATGGAGTGATTTCTAAGTACTTTTCGTTTCTCCCTCCATCTGTTTGCCAGAACAAAACTCAAACCTAGGCACCTAAAGCAATCCTTTTGTCTTTAAAATGAAGTGATTTCTAAATACTCTAAAGTAGATCCAATTGAAGAATATCAACAAGAAATTAATTTAATGAAACCAAATTTGTAATACGTGGCAATAGAATCTGAAAACATAATCCGGTAATGAATCAAAATTATCAAATTCAGTGAGAAAATATATTTCAGAATTGAGACCCCGTTAACTTACCAAATGATTTGGTAGGATAATTTAGTATATTTTAAATTTGTTAGAACTTTTATTTTTTCTTGTTTTGAACTTTAATTATATATTTTTGTATTTAATAGGACACTTATACACTAAAAGATAATTACTAATTTATAAATTTTGTCGTGATTAGTAACATTACTCTTCAGAATTTGACTGAGAGAGTGTATAGTTGGTTAAAAAATACAATAAAAATACAAAAATTTAATATAAAAGTGATATATAATAAAATTTAATTAGAAGAGAGTACAAAAAATTAGTAAAAATTAATGAATTTTGGTTGGTTTTGGACAACCAAAAACCTCCTTAAAAATAAGAAACAAATCTAAAAATGTTTAATCAAAGCAAAGATTTTCAAAGAGACTAAATAGCAAATATTTTGCAAAATCTCAAAATATATCATTATAAAACAGAGATGAAAAACATGCATGCACATTGGGAAATTTAATTATTATTACTATTATTATTATTATTATTATTATTATTATTATTATTTTGCACGACACCAAAGGGGCAGAGGAAAAGAGATGTGAGTCAAACTGCAAATGGGACACTTAGAGAGAGGCCAAGGCGGGTTGTTGGTCTGCTAAAAGACTAAAATGTCCTTCCTTCCTCCATGTGAATAACGGTTAGTTACCGTGGAGGGTGTGTCTGTCCATTTTTGGAAGAATACATGAATTCAGTGCAGAAAGGCCAAATCGCAAGAGATAAAAATGGAATTAACTCTATGAATAGTCCATGGATACTTGCAGCAGAATTGAAATTTTGAGAGAGTGAAAAACACGGATTTGAGAGAGGACCGATCAAGAGCCAAAAAGAAAAAAGGAAGGGAAATAAATCTGAGCTAAATCAATATTAAGATATATAAATATATATATTCAGTGATACAAAATTAGAACCTTGACTAAAGTTAAATGATACAGCAGGAGACACATTCTACAGTTCCATACTCCATATTTCTCATGCTCAATAAGGGCAAAACTCAAGTCCATTCTCTAGCAGTGAACAGTATAATGAATTGATTTTTCTTTGCTAACTTGTACACAAGGATAGAAGTTTGATACATTGAGAAGTGTGTGTATGGTTCTTTCTGATTTTTCAAACAAAACCCGTGTGAGTTTTATGGTTGGATTGAGTGGCAATAAGTTATTTCTTTTTATTTTTAATTTATTTTTGTCTTATATGATTTTTTTCATTAAAATTTAATTTTTTTGTTTGATAATTTTTAAGTATATTAATCGCATTTGAAAAATACAAAAGTGTGTATAATTTTTTAGTTTTTTTTTATAAATATGATTAATACACCAAAAAAAATTATCAAATAAAAAATAAATTAAATTTTATTGGGGGAAAAAAATTACATAACATAAAAGTAAGCTACAAAAAGTTAAAAACTAATGTTTGATACCTAAAACAACACAAATTAGAATCCCACATTGACCGGTGACATAAGAGCACGTGCAAAGCAAACTATAAATAGACTGCCATAACCAACGAACAAATCACTTACCTGGACGGGGTCAATGGGCGATCAACAAGACCCATGGCCTAGGTTGGCGATTTCCATTGCACTTGGGAAGGGCGCCCGCCTAAGGTCTGCCCGAGCGGTAGAGCCTACGTCATAATTTGTGGTAGTGGGGGCCTGCGTTCGCGCGGCCCCTGCCCAATTCTTAGTTGCAAAAGCTTGTAGCGTTATTCACGGCTATTTGTGCTCGAGGTCTGCCTTGACTTGTCCAACTATTCCTGCTGGTGGTGGAATTCTGCGCTCAAGTTTCACTTCCCTGTGCCAAACGGCATCACCCTGTTAAAAATGTCGATTAAGTTAGTGTTTAGTAAAATATTAATTTTTATTATTTTTTTATTCTATTATAATAATTTATTTCATTCAAAAATTATTAAAATTTTTACTTAATACATAAAAATTATTAAAAGTTGTCAAAAATTATTAAAAATTTTATTAAACATTCAAAAATTAAAAAAAAATTACTAAAATTGAAAATTATTATTTATTTCGTTGAACACCTCAAAAATTATAATTAACAAGTATTAGTAAAATAATACTTAAAATTGTTAAAAATTGTGTCTCCAACTGGCAACTTTTTGCTTAAGAATGCTTGAAATCTGATTCTGCTTTGCATATAAACTGCTTGACTAAAGGTCCCCGTTAACATTATTGCCCTTGGGAGTTTTGACGCACAAGCTACACTGTTCTCCAATAACGGTTGAATAAGCAAGGACTTGAGAATCTCTGACTCACTGAATCACGACTCGTCTTCTCTGTTTGTTGCTGGCATCTTTGTGTGTGTGGGCAATTGAAAGGGCATCGAATTTGATTCTGCCGCTGCAACCACAAAAGTTCGATAGCTTAGTTATGGTTCTCTTTATCACTCGAATTCGTTATCATAAAGAACTGGTAATTTTTCATCTCGAATGAAAAATGCTCTCGTTCGTTGCCACTCGTATCATCCCGAAGCACTTGATGATACTGATCGACACTTCGTTTTGCGTATCATAAATCCGAAACCATGCCAAAATCAGATCTTTCGCTCGGTAACGATCTTCAGACAATTCGTATGTGTTGTTGCCGCTGGAGCATTTTGCTCGTGTGTTTATTTTTTCTTTTCCCCTTTTGATTTTATCAGAGAAAGTGATAGAAAATATAAGAAATTGACTATATTTCCTCTTTCTTCTTGATTAGGTGGTTTCCTTGGTTATATGCTATTTATGTTTTACTTCATATATTCCGTGGGGGGTTTTCAATTCTTTTCTTGCAAGTTATGCTTTCCTGCAGAATTTTTTCTTTTCGTGACCGTCTTCGTGTTTCTGCTTCTTTTTATTGATTCCGAAGATAATTCTAGCACTTTTAAAAATTCTTGTAATTGAAATGGATTTGGGTTCAGGTTAGTATTTTTCCTTCTCTTCTGTTCTTTTGGCTGCTCTTGTTTATGAGTTCTTTTATTTATTTATTTATTTTTATTTTCAAGTTCGAAAGTTATGTGTCTGGCCATCCTTGGACCGAGCAAAGCAGGTTTATGGTTAGAACATGGGTTTGGTTTGCATTTCTAGTGACTTTAATATATATATTTTAGGAGAAGGGTGAATATTTGCTGAAATTTAATTACTTCTCAAAACAAGGAGTCCTTGGCTTTAATTTCATCCTGTTAATTTTTGCTGAAATGAAGTGCTCGAGGAAATGGGTTATTTACATAACCTGAAAGTTTCTTCTTGGTTTGGTTCTGTTTGTTTGTCCCAGGGTCAAAATTTTAATTTATGGTTTTTCAAGTTTTTGTTCCTCCGGATATGTGGATAGGAATTTTCGATTTATAATTTCATCGTGGGTGTCTCTGATATCCTATAATATCATCCCTCACTTGTTGCAACAAATGTTTGAGGTGGGAATTTGACATCTTTTATCTGCTGTGACGCTGTCGTTGTTTCGACAACCAAACTCATGTTGTAGAAGTATTAGCAAACAATTGATTTGGATTTAGGGGCCTTATAATCATGAATCTGAATCAGCATAAAAGAAATCTTTCCAGTTATAAGGCATTGTTTTCTTAATTGCTGTTATGGATGAGGCACAAACTTCTGTTTGAAGAGAACTGGTTAACCATGATTACCTTTACAAGCTGTTTTCTACAATTGTAGAATATCCGTGGTATAAGCATGGTGACACTTTATCTTTTCCTTTGTTTGAAATGCAATATAACATTTCTCATTTCTGTTGGATGAGGATTTGCATCCTTGCTATTTATGTTTGTTTCATCATTCAAATAAATTGAAATGCTGTAGTGTGCCTTAGCCAGCCTATTTTCTGGAAATCAGTATCATGATAGAAAATAAAGGAATCCATTTCCTTGCCCTTCTTTGGGAGGGGATGAATGGGAGTGAAAGGAAGTAAATAAGAGAAGGTGAAAAGATTTACGATGTTTGGGAGGAGGTGAATGGGAGGAAATGGAAGTAAATGGTGGTGACTCATTTACCTCCATTCACCAACCATCTTTCTTTTACCCCCAATTTGGGAGGGAATGGTCTAAAAATATTTTAAAATGTGACTTCTCTATTTTGCCCTTACTATTTTTTTTATTATTTTCACAAATGCGAATCATAAATAAATATATTTTAAAGAGTGTAATATTATTTGTAATTATATTCTTTACCCTACTCTCCATTTCCCTTCCCATCTCTCCCAAACAAAGAAAAAAGTATTGATCACCATTCCCATTCCATTCCCATCCCTTCCCTTCCCCTATCTTTACTTTAGTTCCCCTCCCCTCCCCTATCTTTACTTTAGTTCTCCTCCCCTCCCCTCCCCTCTTCTCCCCTCTCGTTCTCCCAAACAAAGGCTAAATTTTCAAGTCTATCTAAGTGGTTTTTATGCATGGATGAATACCTTCACGCTGAAAGCATCATGGCCTGAATGTTTTTTTCCTTCAGTAGAAAACCAATTAAAGCAGTCTTATTTATTTTGGGAAGTAAAGCAATTTTATCTATGCTGCAATAGATTGTGTTAAACAGCTAATATGATTGTGTATCTGGTTGTATGAGTGGATTGATGCTGTTCATTTCCTGCAGGCATACCTGGAGATGGAAGATGCTTGTTTCGGTCTGTGGTTCATGGTTCTTGGCTGAGAGCAGGAAAGCCATCTCCTAGCGAAAGCCTTCAAAAGGAACTTGCTGATGAGCTTAGAGATAAAGTATACGTCTTATCTGATCTTGTTTCACTCAGTTCTTAAGGTGTCTGATGATACTTCAGTGACCTTTTGCACATAATTGGTCTTTCGTGTTAATATTACATGTCTAGATTATTATCCAATTGATGCTAAAGTTAGTGGGAATGTATACCGAGTGCCTGGCATAATTTTGTGCTTTTACTTCCTTCTCTCTCCACAAGCAAATAAAAACTTACCTTGCCAATTAGCTTTGTTAAATTTTGGATAACCCATTAGTATTTATTCTTCTTCTTCCATTCTTTTGTTTATTGTTGGCACATAAAACATCTTATGTGCCACTGACTTTCTTTTCATTATTTTTTTAGTTGTTCTGGTTAGTATTGTTTCTTTTTTCCCCCTTTGTATTTTTATTTGGAAAATGCTGATTGGTTTGATAGGTTGCTGATGAATTTATCAAGAGGCGGACAGAAACTGAATGGTAATGTCTTGTGGGATCCATCTTGGTTCATATTTCTATATTACTCCAAATTATTTTGTTGATTGGTGCAATTAAAGAAATTGACTTCTTTAACAAAACTTAGCAATTGTAAGTTGATTTATATTGCGTATATTCTCTATTAAGCTTATTCTTTTAGTTATTTGCAAAAAAGGGAGACTATCATTTTAAACCAGTCTGACCATTTAGAGTAAACATTTTACTATTTAGTAGTAGGCATATGACCGCATTGCTTAACCCAGAATCATTTCTATGTAGATTGAATTCTGGATATCTACTTTGAGCACCTTTACTAAGTTGAACCTTGATATCCATTCTTCAGCAAAAACTGAAAAACTTTGTACTTGCAGGTTTGTTGAAGGTGATTTTGACACTTATGTCAGGCAGATGCGCCGGCCCCACATTTGGGGAGGAGAACCTGAACTTCTCATGTCCTCACATGTTCTTCAGTAGGTCTTTTATTTCAATTTTATTCTCAACTAATGGGTAGCATCTAATCACTGGGTTCATGAATGCAATGGACTAGCCCTCGAAATCTTCAGGCTACGAGCTTCAATATATGTGCAATTAGATTGATTGATTCAGTGACTATTTTGTTTTATCCAAGTTAATCTTAAGTATTCAGTTGCACCTGTTCAAGGAGGCATCAACAAAACCTTTTCCACATTAACACATTTCTCTCTATTTTCAGGCTTCCCATCACAGTTTATATGTGGGATAATACGTCCAATTGTCTTAAGATTATAGCAGAATATGGTCAAGAGTATGGAAAGGAAAACCCAATTCGTGTGCTTTATCATGGTTACGGACACTATGATGCATTGCAGAGCCCTTCCAATGTTCCACAGTCTAAGTTGTAAGATCATTATCTCTATTTGTTTATGATATAAGTGAAACTTCATCTAGTATAAATGCTCAATCAAAACTTTTTCTTTTTTCTTTTTGCCTCTTTCAAAGACTAATATGCAATATATCGCTAGTTAATGTTACTGGCATTTTTTTATTTTGATCTCACATATGATCAATAGAACTCATGGATTAACCATTGCGTTAATTGAACTTATGAAACTTGTCATTTGCTTATCTAGCACAGTCTTACTTTATATCACTCTAGCCCCGTTTGGCATACTAATAAACTCTATAAATCTCTAACAACTCCTCTACCTCTAATTTTTCCGCCATCACTAATTTCAAAAAATTTCAATATTTCACTAAAAAAACAAAAAAAATCTAAAAGTAAGTTAACCGAATATGTAAATTTTTTATATAATCATATTTTTCATGTCGAAAGCTTTCAAATGAGTACCATTGTCGCTATTTTTGTGAATTTTTTTGAATCCGTGGGAACGGTTTTTCAAATTCGTTCCGTTCTCATAGTTTGCTACTTTTTAGGAAAAAAAAGACGCCGAAATTAACTTCAAATTACATTTTATCTTAATTTTATCTTTTTTTTTTTACGCCAAACGAAGCCTCTACGTTTTATGTAAGGTTGCTGCGAGCGAAGTTCTACGTCACCCTGATACAAATGATAGTATCACGTGAGTGGGACTTTGAGCAAAGTCTCGTATCACCTTGACACGAACATTGTACTATTCACGTAGGGCGTTGGGCAAATCTCATCTTGCAAGCTAGTTTTAAAGGTTGAGTTAGGCCTATAGAAGTGATACGAACGTTGTACTATTCACGTAAGGTGTTGGGCAAATCTCATCTTGCAAGCCAGTTTTAAAGGTTGAGTTAGGCCTATAAATTCTTCTATAGAAGAGCATCTAATGAATGGATTTAGAATGTGATGCATGTCCTTGAACAATGTTTGTTGTACTAATCTTCTTTGGCCATTTTTTTTTTTCTCTTCATGCTTGTGAGCCTGCATATCTACCCCCCCTTGTTTTGTAGCATTTATATGTTCTATGGTAAGGAATTCTAATGAAGGTCTTGCTTTTATCAGTGTTTGGTTTTGGGGTTTTGGCAGGTCCAGGAAAAGATGAAGCAAAGCATGACTGTTTATGATGTATGAACAAGTCTTGGACTAGACTTATTTGGCCATGTACCAATTAATAACTGAATCTTTCTCTTAATATCAATGCATCTACTTTTCTTTCTCCTGTGTTTTCCCATCCTTCTTGACTCACATTTGCTTTCTTTGGATGACTGCTTGCTAAAATCTTGCAATATTCAGCAGAATATTATTCTATTTGGTTGGTTTGGAGAGAAAGGGAACGGGATAATGGAGAAACTAGGAGATTGTGTAGAAAATTAATATTTTCTACTGTTTGGTAATTAAAGTTAGGATAACTAGTGGAGTAAGTAAAAGAAAGAAATAGAGAAAAATAAATAAATAAAAAAAGAAAATAGGAAGGAAAATAATTTTCTTTTTCATTTCTCCCCCATCCTAATTTAAAAAATTGAACATAAAAGGATAATTTTTTTTTTCCTTTTTATCTCTTTAAACTAAATAGAAATTAAGTTTATGTTTGGTGCGATAGAATGGAATTAAATCTGTTCCTATTTAACTTATTTTCAAGTTTGATAGTAAAATATAAAGTTGGGATGCTATTTCTTAGAAGTAGTTATTCTCACATTAAGGGAGAAAAAAATTTCATTATATTGTATATAATTAATTTTTTATGTGGGTCCCAGTATAAAAAATTGAGTAGTTAAGACTTTTCATTTATAAAAGAGTCATTATTAATGAAGTATTTTTTTAATAGAATATAGCAAATATCTAGGGGTAAAATACCAAAACTAGGGCACGTGGTCAACCTTGTTCCACATAAGCTTCATCCTTGCAGCTCTGTGATGCTCTAACTCAGGATTCAGTAAAATATTATACATACATATATATATATATATATGTATGTATAGGAGCCCCTACAGATTGATGGATAAGCAAATTAATTTCAGCATATGGGTTCAGTTCTCCTGTTGAAGCAATTGCAGCATAATATTAGTTGGATTTAGCTTTGGGAAAAATAAAAAATAAAGGAAGTTCCAACTTTAGAACAGTAAATACAATATCATATTATTGCAAGTTTACAACAGTGACAAGATGGATTGCAAACACACTATTACGAGCATTGCGATTATTGCATATTAGGACACACAAAAAATAAAAGAAGAGGGGAGGAAACTATCATTAAGAAAGGATAGTAAACAAGGTCTGTAAGAAGGCCAAAACCAGGATTACAATTGCTGCTATAAAAGAAAAGATGGACCATGGATTGTTAAAATAATCACGTTTTAGAGTTGCTCTCCACCTTTGCCATTGGGATCTATAATATTTATTCACCTCCTGAGACACGTCACTGTAGTGAAAATTGTAAACAAGGGTGTCATTGTTGAGCCCATTGAAGAGAAGAGACAAGTCTCCGGTGCTCAATCCATGCACCAGGATCCTCTTATCACGCAGCAAATCTGCATCATTTCTGGTGTTGATGAGGCAATCCAAGAGCACTGCATAAGAAGTGAACTTATCGGTGCACTGTCGATCGCACTGCTCGTACGCAATGAGGTTCCTAAACAAGGATTCTGAATTCCCTTGGATTTTTATGGGAGGGATTTCTAATACCCCATGAGTGAACTTGATGTTGAGGATGTCCCCAGGAGTTCCTTCCTTGAATCTGACTCCAGACCGTTTAAGATCTGTTACAGGAGGAATTATCTCCCAGTTGCTGTTTGCGGGTTCTGCGCACTCAGACGAAGAGATCAAACAACTTCTCAGCAAGCCCAGAATGTGCTTGATTTCATGACAACGAGATTTGCATTCGGCTGGGACTGTCGTTAGCATCATGGTTTGGAAGAATTTAAGGACGAGCTCGACTAGGAAATTAGGCTCTTGTTCGTGAACAGACGCAGTTAATTTGAACAGACACTCGAGGACAAGCCAAGGAATCTGGTTTTCAAGCAAGATCAGATCATGGAAGAGATTTTCGTGCATCCAAGATGTGTTGAACATAGGGTCGTCCTCGTGTTGGGGAACTGAATAAGCGTCCCTTCTGAAGAGTTCTAGTAAGAAACAGCCATCCACGATCATCATCTCCACGAGCTTGTCCTCGGTCAGATCCAACTTTTCTGCGTAAGAGTCGGTGGTGCATTTTGCTAGCTTCCTAATGCTCCCAATGAACTCCTGAAGAATTTCTTCGGGAGAAAGTGGTAATCGGACTAGAAGGCAATGCAAATACCAGAGTTTTAGTTTCTCCATTGGTGCGAGTCTGTCCTTGCCATGGTGAAAAGGGCCTATAGATACCATTTTGGGTTCATAAATGGTCTCATTTCGTCGCCTGAGAGCCCCGGGGACTTTGAAGATGCAGTTAGCTGACAAGGATGGAGATTCACGTTCCAGTTTATCCGCGAGGGAAAGGGCCAAAAGTTTGTTTTTCTCGATTTCAATCGAAATTTGCTCTCCGGAACCAGTTCCTTCCATTTCAAATTTCCTAGTCTCCAGGCGGTATTACCCTGTTGCAGGAAAGCAAATTGCTTAAATTTCGGGATGAACTAAAAGATAAAAGGAAACACGAAAGACAACTGCAGGGCAGAAAATGCCAAATTGACACAAAGGAAAGCAGAAGAAATGAGCTTGACATTATTTAAGCTAAATGAAAATTCCAATTGACTCTACCATTGGGAAACTTCGTTACTTTTTGGCATAGGTATAACGGTAAAAATGAGATGATTGCAAAATTTTTTAAATTAAAAAATTGCTAATTAGAACAGAATTAATAGAAATCAAGTTTAACTTTTACTCTTAACAACAATTGTCAAAATAAAACTTTCCTAAAGCAGAGAAAAATGTAAAATTTAAGCCCTAAACAATAATATTTGGATCAGATGAACAAAATTGGTGAATCTTGATATTCTCGTGATTTCCTGCTGGACAGCCATCTTTTCCCTTTCTAATTCTAGCACATTGAATTTAATTACCATGTTAATTACCATAATGCCTCTTGATGACTTAGGGTACGTTCGAAATGACAAAAAGTGAGATAAAATAAGATAAAGTGAGATAATTTGTGAATTCATAATTCATATAATAAAATAAAAAGTAAATAATTTTCAAAAATTTTCAATTTTCAACCGATTTTTAACCAATTAAACGCACCCACTTTAACTGTTTTTGGCCACGTGGAATCCAGAAATTTAAGTCAATCCTATAACGTAGCACATTGACCACAACAAGGCAACCATTCGTGTGATGAACCACGCATGCTCTTAGCTTTTTTGTTCAATATCTTGATCAATTGAGTGGGTACGGGAGTCGAGGGGGTCTGGCAGCCATTGCAAAAACTTCAAAACGACTGCAGATTCTTAACCAATGAGTCTGAAATCCATGGCAAATCCTGTCCAATGAGGTTTTAAAGATCTATGGTTTCTCAGAAGTCCTCAGGTTGTACCAACCATTTTGAATTGGAAATGATATTTTACTTCGAAGGAAAGAAGAATCAACCAACAAGAAACAGACAAATACTTCTAAAATATCCCATATTGGGTACCAAGTTCATCATTTTCCTACTTACCAAAAAAAAAAAGAGTTCATCATTTTCCTTTCTCAAAACAAAGTACCAATTAAATTGGTAAGGAAATTTCCTTTCACCCCCCCCCCCAACCAAAAAAAAAAAAAATCTGGCTTTCTGAAGGACCCAAAATACCCTAATCCCATTTATTAATCATATTGATGCAAATTATCACTAGGGCCAAACTTCCTGCAAAAGCATTAAAAAGTTTCGGCCAAACAGCAGCCATCAATAGGATAAGTGGCTAAAAGCCTAAAAGTTCTAGCATTGTTTCAGTACAAGCACCTAGAGTTTCAGACAAAAGAGATGGGTTACAGAAAATTCAAACACAGAATGGAGTTTGGGAGAGTTTTTCCATTAGGACTCACCTTGTAGCTTGTCCAGCAGAGAAAACCTTTTCTTGGTGAAAGAGAATTTCCAGATAAGTAAATAATCACCTCTGAGGGCAGACTCCTCCTCCTGGATAATATTGAACCCCACGCTGATTTGCTGGAAGGGGTTCCACTGGCTATGGCCACTAGCGTTAATCTTCGCCCTTCTTCTGATAATAACTGAACACACAAACACAAACCTATATGTGATTTTTTTTTTCTTGTACAAAAAGAAATAATGATGATTTGTCGCATGTCACAATCAAAGGATAACGTCTGAAGATGCTAATTTTTCAGACAAAATAGAAATTGCTTAAACTTGATTTCAAACAAGACGGCCACACAAGTTGACGTGAACCTGAATTGGTTTAGCCGTACGTATTTTTACATATCGAAATGAAGTAGTTGAAAAGTGAACCTGAATTGGTTCATCTGTATGTATCTTACATATCAAGACGAAATTTATTATATAATGAACTCAGCCTTTAGACGTGGCACGTATATGTGTGTCATATGGGGAGGGGCGCGGGTGCCACGGCTTACGAGAGAAAGAGTTGGTGGGGAGTGAGGGAGGGCAGACTGGCAGAGAGGGGGATGGGGCCACGCGGGCGGAGGGTGGGGATGGGCGGTGGGCCACGCAGGGGTTGGGGTCGGGTGGGTGTGGGGTGAGTTTGCTGAAAAGTTAGAGTAGGTTTGCTGGGAAATTAGATTATTTTTTAATTTTTTTAAAAATAAATAAAATAAATAAATAAGAATTTAAATTTGATCAGACTTATTTTTTTTGACCCATTTTAGTTATTTTTTCGATCACTTTACAAAAACAAATATAATCTTATTTTTCTCTTCAATTTAGATTTTTTTTTTAACATATACTTTAGTTAAGGTGGGTTTGTTAGGGAGTTGGGTTTTTTTTAAGGTAAATTAAATTTTTTTTAAAATAAATATAAATAAATAAAAAAGAATAATTAATTAACTATATAATAACTAATAATTAATTTTAAATACATATACTTTTACACTATTAATTTTAAATAATTTGAATTGGTATATTTTTAACTGTTATTTAATAGTCAGGATTATTTTTTTCCTTCTACTTTAGTTGCCTTTTCTGTCACTTTACAAAAAAAAATACACTCTTATTTTTCTCTCCAACATACCAAAACCAACACCTTTAGAAAATTCAAATTTTTTTAAATACATACAAATTAAAATAATTAATTTATTATATAATAGATAATAATTAATTTTAAATAATTTAAATTTTTATATTTTTAACTGCTGAATTTATTTATTGGTTAGAATTATTTTTTCCTCTCCACTTTAATTATTTTTCGATCACTTGACAGATTTTAATTAAATGAGTGTTTGGTTGGTTAAAGTTTGATTAAAAGATATGGTAAAAATAGAAAGATTTGATATAAAGATTTTATTAAAAAAGAAAAAAAGTTAAAATTTGATAATTTTTTATTAATTTTTATCAATCAAACAGGCCATAAATAATAAAATAAGTGTAAATAAATAAATAAGAATTTTTTTGATAAGTAAAATAAGAATAATTAATTTTAAATATTTCACTTTTATACTATTTATGTTATCTCTTTGTAGTAGTAAAAAAAAAATCTAGGGCAAGTGTGTGGTTGGGGAAAAAAAATAATAGTACAAAATTTTAATAAAAACAATAATAGTTAAAATTGATAATTTTGATAAATTAAATATCTGAAATCTATTTGAATTTTATAAATAACAGTTTACTATATTTTATATTATTTATTTTTCAACATATATTTTACGCTCTCTCGATTTTCAACTGTGGTCAAATATTTTAAAAAATATACTAATTAAGTAGCAATACGGAATTAATTTCATTAACAACATACCAACACCATTAGAAAACTAATTTTTTTTAAATACATACAAATTAGAATAATTAATTTATTATATAATAAGTAATAATTAATTTTAAATAATTTAAATTTTTATATTTTTAACTGCAGAATTTATTTATTGGTCAGAATTATTTTTTTCTCTCCATTTTAATTATTTTTCGGTCACTTTACATAAAAATATACTCTTATTTTTCTCTCTATTTTAAATTTTTTTATATATGTTTTTAAAATATTTTTAATATGAATGAATATTAAACAAAGTTAATTAAGTTTTAAAAAATAATATTTAAAATTTAATTTGATTGTACTTCAATTAAAATTTAAAAATTAAAAATAATATTCATTTGATTTATTTTATTGATTTGATAATTGTGTACGTGGCGTAGGAAGAGATGGATGCTAGGAAGAACGGCATTCTTTCTTTTCCCAAGACAAGAGGGGTCTCATGTAAAAAATATTGATGCATTAAAAATTTATTCTAATTACAAATTTAAATTTGTGTTCTCAACGAGTCAAATTATACTTTATCAGTAATACCTAGTTGAATATTCAACGCATGGACAGTAGTACAAAATGAAATTGAAGGTGCAGCATGTGGACGAGGTGGCAAAGTCACTCAACAGTTAGTTTTCTACCTCTTCTTTTTTTACTTTTTTTTTTTCTCCATTCTGCATTGATGAGATTAGGTGGGCAATGAATTGAAAAAAAAAAAAACAAAATGATTAGGAGGGAAATTAATGCAGAAAGCAAAGCCGGATGGATGTAGAGGTCCCTGTGAAATCATGCTGATGGGAGAGATGGAAGTGGAGGTCCCAATTAGCTTTTGTATCATTATATAGAAGAAAAATAATCAAGAACATTATTCAACTTGTAGGCCCTGTTTGGTAAATTTGTCAGTTTCAGTTTTTACGTTTAAATTTTATGTTTAGTTTTTAATATTTGTCTTTAATTTTTTATTTTTAGTTTTTATTTTCATAGTTAAAAATAAAATAAAAATTTGAAAACATGCTCGATAATGATAGTTGTTAATTGGTAGTTATAGTTATTAATTAATTAAATTCAATAAATTTAATTATTTTAATTATATTAATTATTAAAAATAATTTAATCCAATAAAAAATAAAATATATTAAAGTATAATTATTTTTTAAAATAATTTAATAAAATAACTTAAATTATTTGACTTTAATTAATTAATTTGATTACTAAATTTAATTATTTTAATTCTATTATTCTTTTCAAAATAATTTACTTCAATAAAAATAAAGTATATTTAATTATTTTTTATATTAATTGGATCAAATAATTAATTTAATCTAAATTAATTAAGTGTACTTATTTTAATTATATTTTTTATTAGAAATAAGTTAATTCAATAAAAATAAAATTTATTATATTATTTATTAAAATAATTTAATAAAATAATTTTATATTAATTTAACTAATTAGATTCAATTATAATTAATATGATTTAGTTAATTAACATATTTGATATAATAAATTATAATATTTATTAAAAATAATTTATGTTAAATTATTTTATATTAATTTAGTTAAATAATTAATTTAATCTAAATTAATTCAATGTGCTTATTTTAATTATATTATTTATTAAAAATAATTTAATTCAATAAAAATAAAACATATTAAATATAATTTATCATGTTATTTATTAAAAATAATTTAATAAAATATTTTTATAATAATTTAATTAATTAAATTCCATTATAATTAATATACTTTAGTTAATTAATATATTTAATATATTAAAATAATTATTGTTAAAATTAATTATTAATTAAATAATATTTGACATATATTTACATAAATGAAAATAATATATCATTAATTTAATATATTAATATATTTTTATATATTAATTAAATATTTTTATATTAAATAATAATATATTTGGCGATGACCGGAGATGGGTGAGAGTAATCGCGACGATGGCCGGATATTGGTAGCCATCGGCGGATGATAATGGTTGATCGTTGGGACTGGTAATAGTTATGTAAGAAAATAAAAACTGAAAATGAAAATTTGAAGAAAACACATTTTCTATTTTTTCATAATTTTTGAAAATTTTGAAAACAGTTATTATTATTTTTTTTGAAAATTAAAAACTGAAAATAAATTTGTCATATAAGATTTCATATTCAGTTTTAAAAAAATAAAAATGAAAACAAAAACAAAAAACTGAAAATAATATTATTATCCAATTGATGCTAAAGTTAGTGGGAATGTATACCGAGTGCCTAGCATAATTTTGTGCTTTTATTTCCTTCTCTCTCCACAAGCAAATAAAAACTTACCTTGTCAATTAGCTTTGTTAAATTTTGGATAACCCATTAGTATTTATTCTTCTTCTTCCATTCTTTTGTTTATTGTTGGCACATAAAACATCTTACGTGCCATTGACTTTCTTTTCATTATTTTTTCAGTTGTTCTGGTTAGTTCTGTTGCTTTTTTCCCCTTTTGTATTTTTATTTGGAAAATGCTGATTGGTTTGACAGTTTGCTGATGAATTTATCAAGAGGCGGACAGAAACTAAATGGTAATGTCTTGTGGGATCCATCTTGGTTCATATTTCTATATTACTCTCAAGTTATTTTGTTGATTGGTGCAATTAAAGAAATTGACTTCTTTAACAAAACTTAGCAGTTGTAAGTTGATTTATATTGCGTATATTCTCTATTAAGCTTATTCTTTTAGTTATTTGTAAAAATGGGAGACTGTCATTTTAAACTAGTCTGACCATTTAAAGTAAACATTTTATTGTTTAGCAGTAGACATATGACCGCATTGCTTAACCCAGAATTATTTCTATGTAGATTGAATTCTGGATATCTACTTTGAGCACCTTTTACTAAGTTGAACCTTGATATCCATTCTTTAGCTAAAAAATGAAAAACTTTGTACTTGCAGGTTTGTTGAAGGTGATTTTGACACTTATGTCAGGCAGATGCGCCGGCCCCACATTTGGGGAGGAGAACCTAAACTGCTCATGTCCTCACATGTTCTTCAGTAGGTCTTTTATTTCAATTTTATTCTCAACTAATGGGTAGCATTTAATCACTGGGTTCATGAGTGCAATGGACTAACCCTCGAAATCTTCAGGCTAAGAGCTTCAATATATGTGCAATTAGATTGATTGATTCAGTGACTGTTCTATTTTATTCAAGTTAATCTTAAGTATTCAATTGCACCTGTTTAAGGAGGCATCAACAAAACCTTTTCCACATTAACACATTCCTCTCTATTTTCAAGCTTCCCATCACAGTTTATATGTGGGATAATACGTCCAATTGTCTTAAGACTATAGTAGAATATGGTCAAGAGTATGGTAAGGAAAACCTAATTCGTGTGCTTTATCATGGTTACAGACACTATGATGCATTGCAGAGCCCTTCCAATGTTCCACAGTCTAAGTTGTAAGATCATTATCTCTATTTGTTTATGATATAAATGAAACTTCATCTAGAATAAATGCTCAATCAAAACTTTTTCTTTTTTCTTTTTGCCTGTTTCAAAGACTAATATACAATATATTGCTGGTTAATGTTACTGGCATTTTTTTATTTTGATCTCACATATGATCAATAGAACTCATGGATTCACCATTGCTTTAATTGAACTTGTGAAATTTGTCATTTGCTTATCTAGCACAGTCTTACTTTATACCACTCCATGCTTTATGTAAGGGTGCTGCGAGCGAAGTTCTACATCACCCTGATACAAATGATAGTATCACGTGAGTGGGACTCTGAGCAAAGTCTCATATCACCTTGACACGAACATTGCACTATTCACGTAGGGCATTGGGCAAATCTCATCTTGCAAGCTACTTTTAAAGGTTGAGTTAGGCCTATAGAAGTGATACGAACGTTGTACTATTCACGTAAGGTGTTGGGCAAATCTCATCTTGCAAGCTAGTTTTAAAGGTTGAGTTAGGCCTATAGATTCTTCTGTAGAAGAGTATCTAATGAATAGATTTAGAATATGATGCATGTCCAAACAATGTTTGTTGTAATAATCTTCTCTGGCCTTTTTTTTTGTTTTTTTCTCTTCATGCTTGTGAGCCTGCATATCTCCCCCCCTTCTTTTTTTTTTTTTTTTATAGCATTTATATGTTCCGTGGTAAGGAATTCTAATGAAGGTTCTGCTTTTATCAGTGTTTGGTTTTGGGGTTTTGGCAGGTCCAGGAAAAGATGAAGCAAGGCATGACTGTTGATGATGTATGAACAAGTCTTGGACTAGACTTATTTGGCTATGTACCAATTAGTAACTGAATCTTCTCTGAGCCGGTACAACATTAATATCAATGCATCTACTTTTTTTCTGGTACGTGGAAGTCCGCAGCCGCTACCCCGTACTGGGGTGCGCACAGGGCGAAGCACGCTCCAGGACCCAAGTCGACAACGGCCCCTGGAGAGTTAACCAGTCTAGGCAAGCCCTGGCTGACCGGCACGACCGAGAGGAGGCCTTTAGGCTCCCGCCATTACAGCGGTAACCCACCCCCCGTGGGGCAGTCGAACCCAGAACCTCGAGAGGCCCAAACTCTTAAGGCAAGCCCGACTTCCACTCGGCCACCCTGAAGGGGCCATCTACTTTTCTTTCTCCTGTGTTTTCCCATTCTTCTTGACTCACATTTGCTTTCTTTGGTGACTGCTTGCTAAAATGTTGCAATATTCGGCAGAATATTATTCTATTTTGTTGGTTTGGAGAGAGAGAGTACGGGATAATGGAGAAAGTAAGAAACTGTGTAGAAAATTAATATTTTCTACCGTTTGGTAATTAAAGTTAGGATAACTAGTGGAGCAAGTAGACGAAAGAAATAGAGAAAAATAAATAAATAAATAAATAAAAGAAAATATGAAGGAAAATAATTTTCTTTTTCATTTCTCCCCCATCCTAATTTAAAAAATTGAACATAAAAGGATAATTTTTTTCCTTTTTATCTCTTTAAACTAAATAGAAATTAAATTTATGTTTGGTACCTTAAAATGCAATGAAATTTGTTCCTATTTAACTTATTTAGAAGTTTGATATTAAAATATAAAGTTAAGATGCTATTTCTTAGAAATAATTATTCTCACATCAAGGGAGAAAAAAATTTCATTAATTTGTGTATAATTAATTTTTTATGTGAGTCCCATTATGAAAAATTGAATAGTTAAGACTTCTCATTTATAAAAAGGATCATTATTAATGAAGTATTTTTTTAATAGAATATAGCAAATATCTATAGGTAAAATACCAAAACTAGGTCACATGGTTACCCTTGTTCCACCTAAGCTTCATCCCTGCAAGATTCAGTAAAATATTATATATATATATATATATAGATATGTATGTTTGTATAGGAGCCCCTATAGATTGAAAGATAATCAAATTAATTTCAGCATGTGGGTTCAGTTCTCCTGTTGAAGCAATTCCAGCATAATATTGGTTGGATCTAGTTTTGGGAAAAATAAAAAATAAAGAAAGTTCCAACTTTAGAACAGTAAATACAATCTCATATCATTGCAACTGTACAACAATGACAAGATGGATCGCAAATACACTATTACGAGCATTGCAATTATTACATATTAGGACACAAAGAATATAAAAGAAGAGGGGAGGAAACTATCAGTAAGAAAGGATAGCAAACAAGGTCTGTAAGAAGGTCAAAACCAGGATTACAATTGCTGCTATAAAAGAAGAGATGGACCATGGATTGTTAAAATAATCACGTTTTAGAATTGCTCTCCACCTTTGCCATTGAGATCTATAATATTTATTCACTTTCTGGGACACCTCACTGTAGCGAAAATCGTAAACAAGGGTGTCGTTGTTGAGCCCATTGAAAAGAAGAGACATGTCTCCGGTGCTCAATCCATGCACCACGATCCTCTTATCACGCAGCAAATCTGCATCATTTCTGGTGTTGATGAGGCAATCTAAGAACACTGCATAAGAAGTGAACTTATCGGTGCAGTGTCGATCGCACTGCTCGTACGCTATGAGGTTCCTAAACAGGGATTCTGAATTCCCTTGAATCTTTATGGGAGGGATTTCAAATACCCCACGAGTGAACTTGATGTTGAGGATGTCAGCAGGAGTTCCTTTCTTGAATCTGACTCCGGACCGTAGAAGATCTGTTACGGGAGGAATTAGCTCCCAGTTGCTGTTTGCGGGTTCTGTGCATTCAGACGAAGAGATCAAACAACTTCTCAGCAAGCCCAGAATGTGCTTGATTTCACAACAACGTAATTTGCATTCGGCTGGGACTGTCATTAGCATCATGGTTTCGAAGAATTTAAGGACAAGCACGACTAGGAAATTGGGCTCTTGTTCGTGAACAGACGTAGTTAAGTTGAACAGACACTCGAGGACAAGCCAAGGAATCTGGTTTTCAAGCAAGATCAGATCATGGAAGAGATTTTCGTGCATCCAAGATGTGTTGAATACAGGGTCGTCTTTGTGTTTGGGAACTAACCAAGCATCCCTTCTGAAGAGTTCTAGTAAGAAACAGCCATCCACGATCATCATCTCCACGAGCTCGTCCTCGGTTAGATCCAACTTTTCTGCGTAAGAGTTGGTGGTGCATTTTGCCAGCTCCCTAATGCTCCCAATGAACTCCTGAAGAATTTCTTTGGGAGAAAGTGGTAATCGGACTAGAAGGCAATGCAAGTACCAGAGTTTTAGTTTCTCCATTGGTGCGAGTCTGTCCTTGCCACGGTGAAAAGGGCCTATAGATACCATTTTGGGTTCATAAATGGTCTCATTTCGTCGCCTGAGAGCCCCGGGGACTTTGAAGATGCAGTTAGCTGACAAGGATGGAGATTCATGTTCCAGTTTTTCTGTGAGGGAACAGGCCAAAAGTTTGTTTGCTTCCTGGATTTTCTCGATTTCGATGGAAATTTGCTTTCTGGAACCAGTTTCTTCCATTTCAAATTTCCTAGTCTCGAGGCAGCATTACCCTGTTGCAGGAAAGAAAATTGCTTAAATTTTGGGATGAACTAAAATATAAAAGGAAAAAAGAAAGATAACTGCAGGGCTGAAAATGCCAAATTGACACAACGGAAAACAGAAGAAATGAGCTTGACATTATTTAAGTTAAAATGAAAATTCCAATTGACTCTACCATTGGGTAAGTTCGTGACTTTTTGGCATAGGTATAACAGTAAAAATGAGATGATTGCAAAATCTTCTAAATTAAAAGAGTGCTAATTAGAACGGAATTAATAGAAATCAATTTTAACTTTTACACTAGCAACAATTGTCAAAATAAAACTTTCCTGGAAGGAAAAAAAATGTAAAATTTAAGCCCTAAACAATGACATTTTGGACCGGACGGCTAAAATTGGTGTATCTTGATATTCTCATGATTTTTTTTAGAATAACCATCTTTTTCTTATTTGATTCCAGTACATTAAAATTAATTACCATGTTAATTACCATAATGGCTCTAAATGACTTAATTGATTTTAACTGTTTTATTGTAGAATATCATATTTCTTTTAAAAATGGTGAAAATACATTTTTTTGGCCACGTGGAATCCAGAAATTTAAGTCAATCTTATAAAGTAGCACATTGAACACAACAAGGCAATCATTCCTCTGATGAACCACGTATGATCTTAGCATTTTCGTTCAATGTCTTGATCAATTGAGTGGGTATGGGAGTCCAGGGGGGTCTGGCAGCCATTGCAAAAACTCCAAAACGACAGCAGAATCAATGAGTCTGAAATCCATGGCAAATCCTGTCCAATGAGGTTTTAAAGATACATGGTTTCTCAGAAGTTCTCAAGTTGTACCAACCATCTTGAATTGCGGCCATACATCAGAACTAACACAAATTGAATTGGAACTGATATTTTACTATAAAGGAAAGAAGAATCAACCAACAAGAAACAGACAAATTCTTCTAAAATATCCCATATTGAGTACCAAGTTCATCATTTTCCTTTCTCAAAACAAAGTACCAGTTAAATTGGCAAGAAAACTTCCTTTCACCCCCCCCCCCCCCCCAACAAAAAAAAAATCTGGCTTTCTGAAGGACCCAAAATACCCCAATCCCATTTATTAACCATATTGATGCAAACTATCACTAGGGCCAAACTTCCTGCAAAAGCATTAAAAAGCATCGGCCAAAAGCAGCCATCAATAGGATAAGTGGCTAAAAGTCTAAAAGTTCTAGCATTGTTTCAGTACAAGCGCTTAGAGATTCAGATAAAAGAGATGGGTTACAGAAAATTCAAACAGAGAACGGAGTTTGGGAGAGTTTTTCCATTAGGACTTACCTTGTAGCTTATGCAGCAGAGAAAACCTTTTCTTGGTGAAAGAGAATTTCCAGATAAGTAAATAATCACCTCTTGGGGCAGACTCCTCCTCCTGGATAATATTGAACCCCACGCTGATTTGCTGGAAGGGATTCCACTGGCTATGGCCAGTAGCGTTAATCTTCGCCCTTCTTCTGACAACAACTGCACACACAAACACACACCTATATGTGATTTTTTTTTTCTTGTACAAAAAGAAAATAATTATTGTTGAGCAAAATAATACTTAGATGTACGGATGCCGAACAAGTGTAGTCAAGGCGCCACGTGGCCCAATGCCAAGCATATTTGTGTGTGAGCCACGTAGTCATTCGCCGAGCACGTTGCATCATAACATGTGGCGTTCCGCCGAACAACTGCTTGATGGCACGAGAGTTCCACGTGAGTGTTATACACGAACACACGTCTTAGGGTTAATATTCCAAAGGATACCCTGAACCTCAGCACATATGAATAGTATGTTGCTACGTGGCTATAGCCGAGGACCTCAATAGCTAGTTTGTTCGGCCATTGATTGGCGGCTAGTAAATGTTGAGTCTGGGACCCACAGCCTTAAAGAGGGCTCATAATCATAAGTGCACCGTAGTTATGACTGAACTGGGTATTTATCTCTGAGGAAGTAACTAAGTCAGTTCATTTCATTATGAGTAGTTGACGGATATGACAGGAAGACAGTTTGACTCTGAAATTCTGGTTGTATTGCCGTGTTAAACCACCAGAAGCATTAAATGAAAAGCATGGTGTATTAAATGAAAGGTATGATGCATTAAATGGACGAGAAAGGCATTTAAAGCAAGGAAGAAAAAAAAGAACACGGAAGTATGGATGATGTCAAATCGCAGGTATACTTTATTTATTGTTCAAATTACTATAAATGGGACATTCCATTGAACAATGGAGGGGGGCTGACTATTGCCAACTTAAGCTTTTACTCATTTCTTTTCTGAAAAGCTTTCTTCTTTGAGTGACTTGCTGACTTAAGCATCGGAGGGTTTTCTGGCCAGAGTCCTCCGCTCCGGTCGTAACCTTTCTTTCTATATTTGTTCGGCAGGTCGTCGATTGCATTTTCGGTTGGCGTGATCAACAGTTCCGACGATAAATTTTACTGCCGAACAATGATGATCTGTTGCATGTTGCTGTCAAATGATAGCGTGTGAAGATGCTAATTTTTCAGACAAAATAGAACTTGCTTAAACTTTGATTTCAAACAAGGCAGCCACACAAGTTGAAGTGAACCTGAATTGGTTTATCCGTGTGTATTTTTACACATCGAAATGAAGTAGTTGAAAAGTGAACCTGAATTGGTTCATCTGTATGTATCTTACATATCAAGACGAAATTGAATATACAACGTATGGACAGTAGTACAAAATGAAATTGAAAGTGCAGCATGTGGACAAGAGGCGGCAAAGTCACTCAAAGGCACAGAGGAAATCAACTCCAGAATTAGGTGCTCACGTGCTCTGCAGAGTTTCTAACTAATTTTTTTTATCAACAGTTAGTTTTCTGCCTCTTCTTTTTTTGACCTTTTTTCTTTTCCCCAGTCTGCATTGATGATATTAGGTGGGCAATGAATTAAAAAAAAAAAAATGATTTGGCGGGAAATTAATGCAGAAAGCAAAGCCGGATGGATGTAGAGGTCCCAGTGAAATCATGCTGATGGGAGAGATGGAAGTTGAGGTCCCAATTAGCTTTTGTATCATTATATAAAAGAAAAATAATCAAGAACATTATGACTCATTTGGTAAATTTGTCAGTCAGTTTCAGTTTTTACGTTTAAATTTTATGTTTAATTTTCAATATTTGTCTTTAGTTTTTTATCTTTAGTTTTCATTTTCATAGTAAAAAAACAAAAAAATAAAAACAAAAACTTAAAAATATGCTTGGTAACGATAGTTGTTAATTGACAATTATAGTTGTTAATTAATTAAATTCAATAAATTTAATTATTTTAATTATATTAATTATTAAAAATAATTTAATCCAATAAAAAATAAAATATATTAAACATAATTTAGTATAATTATTTTTTAAAAATAATTTGATAAAATAACTTAAATTATTTTAGTTTAATTAATTAGTTTGATTACTAAATTTAATTATTTTAATTATATTATTCTTTACAAAATAATTTGCTTCAATAAAAATAAAATATATTTAATTATTTTTATATTAATTTGATTAAATAATTAATTTAATCTAGATTAATTAAGTTTAATTATTTTAATTATATTTTTTATTAGAAATAATTTAATTCAATAAAAATAAAATTTATTATATTATTTATTAAAATAATTTAATAAAATATTTTTATATTAATTTAACTAATTAGATTCAATTATAATTAATATAATTTAGTTAACTAACATATTTAATATAATAATTTATAATATTTATTAAAAATAATTTAATTCAATAAAAATAAAATATATTAAATATAATATATCATGTTATTTATTAAAAATAATTTAATAAAATATTTTTATACTAATTTAATTAATTAAATTCCACTATAATTAATATACTTTAGTTAATTAATATATTTAATATATAATTTAATATATTAAAATAATTATTGATAAAATTAATTATTAATTAAATAATATTTGATATGTTTTTATATAAATAAAATTAATATATTATTAATTTAATATATTAATATATTTTTATATAATAATTAAATATTTTTATATTAAATAATAATATATTTGGCGATGACGGGTGAGGGTAATCGTGGCGGTGGTTAGATGTTGGTAGTAATCGGCGGATAATGATGGTTGATCGTATGATGATGGTTGATCGTTGCCACTAGTAATAGCTATGTAAGAAAATAAAAACTGAAAATGAAAATTTAAAGAAGACACATTTTTTTATTTTTTTCATAATTTTTGAAAATTTTAAAAATAATTTTTACTTTTTTTGAAAATTAAAAACTGAAAATAAATTTGTTAAATAAGTTTTCATGTTTAGTTTTAAAAAAATAAAAATGAAAACAAAAACAAAAAACTGAAAATAAAACGATTGCCAAACGGGCCTTAATAATCACAGAGGCAATGAGTTCAGCAAGGCAAGGCTATGATACAATTCTATTCACACCCACCAAAGAAAAAGACAAGTTCCATTCACCATCTCTCCGAACTTCGCGTAGAAGCTGATACCTGACAACATTCCAACCACCCTCTAGCATCCAATTGTGTCTGCGTTTGATTGTCCGACTAACCATAAGCACATTATTGACATATCCAGCTTGGACTAATGGAAAGGAAGGATTCAAGGATCAATCCTAAGGCACTGCTTAAGTGTAACCAAAACCATTCAAGAGCCTAAAAGAGAGAGATGCAGTATACTCGGTCAACTGATAGACCGTGAAATTCATAGTTCCACATAGAAAAGACCAAGTTCTTAGTTGATATGTCAAGTGATTCAATTCCCAATAAATTGAAGTTGAAACGAGGAAATAGAAGATGATGAGCTTGCATGCCTCTTTATTCTGAAAGGGCTGAGACCTTAGAAGCATAAAAGGAAATGGTCCGTGACGAATGTGAGGATACATCATCATTATCATCGTCCATAAAAGAAGCAATCTCATATTATTTTATCATATTCTTCATTCATAAACAAACTGTCTGGTGACACTTTCGATGAGCTGCCGCTTGGTGATGGGTTGGAGCTACCCTTAATCATCAAATGGGCTGGGCTGGGCTGTACGTGAAACATCATGCTACGTTCTTGGAACTCTTCTTGCGGTTTTGCCGCTGATGGCTAAATTTTCCTTAATAATTCCATGATCCGCAAGATATATTATGGCTGTCCCCAGGAGTTGACATTTTGCTGCCTCGTCCTTTCGAGATTCATACAAGTAGAACTCCAAGCAGTTCTTGTGAAAAGAAACCATGGGCCTATCTTTCTCTACATAATCGAGCCATCGGAAGCACGAAAGTTCCATTGAATTCAATGCCATCGTCTCTAACAACTGAAGAAAGGGATCCAGAATTCTGATTTCCACTGTCCCCGTGAAGCAACACGGACTGAACATATTTCAGAGACTGCGATGGTGGACAAAGCTTTATCTCTTGCACATAGAAAAAGCAGTCAACTTGAACAGAAGCGCCTTTACGGTTCTTTGACCACAGACCGAGCAACATTATTGAGGATGGAACCACAAATCAAAATGCTTCACTAGCAATATCTCTCTAAAACCCCGAAATCAAAATTCAATTGAAATCATAAGGAGATAAAAATAAACATTGACAGTAAGCCTATATAGGGAAGTATATTAGGGTCATTTCTGTAAGTTCACTAATATTCACAATCCCGAATTGAATTTGGTCATGATATGCCATTGCTTAGCTTATTCAAGAATAAGAAAACTAAAATGGGTGAGATAGAGAAAAAGAAATTGAATATAATAAAGTCACAGCAATAGAGTATTAAGCCTTTTGGGTATGTGCCCTACCCCACTCATTCAGCTAGGTCCTTACAGCCCGACAATACTTTCAGACTAAATATATTTATAAACAACACATACATGTATAGTATTGTATTATACATGCATATTATTAATATACATGGAATATGCATGAAGAGGACCAACAACAAATAGCCCAGAAAATAAATAAGTCTTCCACAAATGTGAGAGATGGAGTAATCTTTCCGTCAGCAGTAATCGTGCGACCTCATCGCTGACCATGCAAGGCTGATTGAGTTTTCCTTTTGGGGGGAGAAGATGACTTAGGATACCTAATTTGAGGGGACTTGAAGCAGTAATCATTAAATAATAAATTCAAATTTTACTAGTTGAGGTATTTTCAAGATTTAGCTGGTTGAATTTCACTGTTAATAAACAAGCAGTTTTGGTCCGTGTTTGGCAAAACCTGAGCTAGACATGGGATCTCTTCATCGATCAATCAATATCTAGAAGAACAATTGTTTAAAACTAAGTGTGTTGAAATTAATAAACAATTGTGCCCATAGGAAGGTACAAAAGTTGCACGTTGAGGGTTAAACACGAGTTTTGCTCTGGGTAAACTCGTTACCTGAAGTTGATTCAAACTGAGTCCTTATAAAAAAAAAATGGGGTGTTTAAAGTTTTAAAAATTAATATAAATTTGTAAAACTTATAGTCTTCACATTTGTGAAGTAAAAAATTTGAACTTCGTAAATATTTGTTCCAAACGGAACCAATATATATATCTAAATATATGAGTAATTATACTTTATTTCTTTAAAATTTTGACTCAAAACTATAATCCATTTTAATTTAAAAGGCAAACACAACGTAGCTCTTTTGCAAAGTAAAAAAAAAAAAAAAAAAAAAAGTGCTCAATTTAATTAAATTTGTACTTCAGAAATCAAAATTAGTTGAAAAAAATATTTATTCAAAAATAAATAAATAAAAATACGTTTTTACCCATTTTATGTTACAATAAAATATGTATTTGTTTTTCAAATAGATTCAACACAAAAATTGTAGACAAATTTATCTTTATTTTTGTCAACAAAATCTTTTGCACAATTATACTTGTACACAAGCTTGCATTGCACGTAAAACACAAATTTAATTAAAATACCAAATTATATCGATTTTACACTTTAATCTAAATCATTGAAGAGTTATCCATTGACTTTTCAATCAGACAAGAGCCATATGCCGTAAGGCCAAACCAAGGGGAATTACCCCATATGCAGTTGATCAAGTTTGTCCATTTACATGCCCGTCGGAGCAATAGAATCATCGTAACTCAGGTGATTTAAAATAGTTAAGGCTCCATTTGGTTTGACATCGGTAGCCATTAGCCAAGCTAATGGTTACTTCAACAGTGCTTGGTCAAATTTACTCTCTTACATTTTAACCTTCTTTTAAACTTTCAAGGATAAAAATGTTAAATTAACAAAAATAAGTTAGCCACCTAAAAAAAAGTAACTTTTTTTTTTCCTCCCCAAACACAAATTTAGCTAGGCTAGCTGAAAAAAAAAAAAAAAAACCTAACTAAATTTGTTCCCAAACCAAGCCTAAACGAGTAGAGGATAATTTCCTTTCAACGTTCTAGTTCAACTTCAACTCTTCAACCACATCAAGCAAAGGACACCAAATTAAGTATGCATAGCAGAGTCATAAATATCAAGAAAGGTGCACCAAACATTAGAAATGCATCAATCTCACACTGACGGGGGCGGAAGCCTTAGAAGCATACAACTAGGACTGCCTTCCAACAAGCAACACCGCTGGGCAAAACAAAGCCTATCAGAAGATCTAGCAACTTTTTGCCGTCAAAAAATTCATAAAAGAAACTGAAAGAACATTGAAACAAATTATCTTCCAATACCACCTGAAAACAGGAATACGCATTTTTTGTTTTATTGCTGAAAAGAAGAGATTCTTAAAGCAAGTTTCTTCAAGCTGTTAACAACATGAAAGGATGATCTTATATCGACAAGGCTCAACAAGACGAATAGCAATAAATTGTCCTTGACCCACACACTTGGGGAAGAAATTCAGTCTCATTGACGCAGTCATAATTAGGTAGAACCATAAAATAAACATGCCACTCAATAGGACAGCCAGCTGCCTGAGTCACTTCTAATGGTTGGAGTGTCTCTCTACATTTTTATTCCACTGTCCAGCACTGAAGACATTTTCCTACAAAGCAGAAGACAAAGACAATAATTACTTTTGAAACAGGAATGGATAGATAATTAATGATATTTTGAGATGATTACTTCGATTATAATATTTCCTTCATGACAAGTGTGACCGGCTACTCGGTACATCCAGAAGGCAACAAGATAATGCTATTATCTAAGCATTTCACTCCCAATAATTTTTCCCAACTTTTTCAATTAAATGCCTTCCAAAAATCTATACAGTATAATGCCATTCATTTCAAATTTTGGAAGCTTCCATTAAAATACATGTTAGATCCAAGCCAACGTACTTCTCTCTTGACAATAAAACAGCTTTGAAAACCAAATCATAACTACAGCTTGTTCACAAAAAGAAAATGCCAGACAAGCAGCCTGGATCCGCATTAGAGGCAGCAACCTCCAGTAAGGCAGAAGAACTAACCTGAATGTGGGGATCAAGCAGCAGCCTCCAGTAGCTCCCTCTCTGCACGCTCCCTAATCCTCCTCTCAATCTCTGGTCTGAAGTGCCTGATAAGACCCTGAACGGGCCAAGCAGCAGCATCACCCAATGCACATATAGTGTGCCCTTCGATCTGCTTCGTCACCTCCTGAAGCATGTCAATCTCCTCCAATTTAGCATTCCCAACTTTCAATCTTTCCATGACCAACCAAAGCCATCCCGTACCTTCCCTGCAAGGTGTGCACTGACCACAGCTCTCATGCTTGTAGAAGTAAGAGAGCCTTGCAATTGCATCCACAACATCAGTTGACTTGTCCATCACAATCACAGCTGCAGTCCCCAATCCTGACTGAACAGCCTTTAGTGCATCATAGTCCATCAGCACATCATCACATATGTGCTTAGGAATAAGCGGCACAGATGAACCCCCTGGTATTATTGCAAGCAAATTGTCCCATCCACCTCTAACACCCCCACAGTGCCTTTCTATCAGCTCCTTTAATGAAATACTCATCTCCTCTTCCACCGTGCAAGGCTTGTTCACATGACCTGACACACAAAATAGTTTTGTCCCAGAGTTGTTCTTCCTGCCAAAACTAGCAAACCAATCTGGACCACGCCTTAAGATAGTAGGAGAAACAGCCACTGTTTCAACATTTGTAACTGTTGTGGGACAACCATATAACCCGGCATTTGCAGGAAAAGGAGGCTTCAATCTTGGCTTTCCCTGTTTCCCTTCAAGGCTCTCCAAAAGTGCCGTCTCTTCACCACAAATATAGGCACCAGCACCAAAGTGGATATGCACATCAAAATCATAACCAGATCCACATGCATTCTTTCCTAGAAGTCCTGCTTCGTAAGCTTCTTTCCTAGCCCTCTCAAGGTTGTGGCGCTCATTCACATATTCACCCCTGATGTATATATATGCAGCACTAGCTCTCATTCCAACTCCAGCTATCAGGCAGCCCTCTAATAGCTTGTGTGGGTCATGCCGCATTATTTCCCTGTCTTTACAGGTTCCGGGCTCACTTTCATCCGCATTAACGACAAGATAAGAAGGGCGGCCATCGGACACTTTTGGCATAAATGACCATTTAAGACCAGATGGAAAACCAGCACCACCACGTCCGCGTAGGCCAGACTTCTTAACTTCATTAACAATCCAATCAGCACCCTTGAGGACCAGGTCTTTAGTTCTATACCAGTCACCCCGTTTCATGGCCCCTTTGAGAAAGGGATTGTGTAAACCATAAAGGTTGGTGAAAATGCGGTCTTCATCTTTCAAGCCACCAAAATGGGTTTTCTCAGGAGGTGGGGGAGGTGGGGGAGGCTGTGGGGTGCCAGCACTTGTCGCACCTTGAGTGCTAAAAAATCTACCACCCACAACCCACCTCTCATTGTAACGCTGAAGCAAAGCAGCCCTCTGAAAAGTAAGAATGCCCTTAATGGGTGCCTGTCAAAAAGTTGCATAACAACATCATAGGCAAACTAAACAGTGTCCAGAACATAACTTCTGACTGCCAGAAAATAATAGATATTGGCCCAGTCAAAAATAGGAAAAATGGAAAAAACGGGCAAGGAAAGAAAATAACATAGAAGCAGTGATCGAGGACAGAAACCACGAATAATGTGTAATATAATCATTACTACTAATTGTTATTTTCTCCTAATTTGAGCCCCAATGAAATGCTACACTACAGATTCCATAAGACACTACAATGCAGAGTGAAATCCGCCCTTAGAGAAGCAGGAGGTGGTGTTGGAGGAGAAACTTAGTCACCCTGTATTACACAGACCATGATCGCGTTTAACGAGGAAAAACAAAACAGTGTCATAAATTTTATGAAACCAAACTGTTCAGATTTTTCCATACAAAAAACTCAAAGGAATGCTCTAAGCAATAATCAAACTGTGACGTGCACTGATTGGCTATAGCAGTTGTCAGTTGTCAGGGATCCAAAGCAAATGATCAAACAATATAAAGCCAGAGAGCAACTAGCAATAATATTTTAAGAATTGGTAGACATGAGCTTGTAATACGACCCCCAGGTCTTTTGCATCTTGGTGCTATTTATAAAATGTTGACGTTCAACAAAAAAGGGGGGAAATTTTGAACTGGTAGACATGAGCATAGCCAACCTAATTGATCAGCCAAAACTTTGCAAAACTTCCATGTAATAAGTAAGCATGTATCTATGCAACAACGAGTATTCGGAATGCAAGCTGACTGGTAAACAGTAGAGCAGCACTGTTTCACATCATCCTATCAATAATAAAATAACTCAACAAATCCTGATCTTAGGTATTTGGGTTTGGTTACCTAAACCAAGGTCAGTATTTCACTCCTAAAGCGAAACCTTCAGTAGCAGAACATACTACGATGCCCATTCAAAACAGCTAAATTCCTGTTAAGAATGGTGTTCAGCTCCGCCCAGAGGAATGCATAATAAGGACACGCTCTTCTTCACTACCGCAGTCATTTGTCTTCACTGCCTGTGGCCACCCTCCAAATTTTAACTTCAAGAATATAACAATAACAGAGGGAGGAGGGCAAGAATTTGAATGAAAATAGGTGAAAGGCTCGAGAGAAAATTACATAAAAAAATTGATAATTAGTTTATTAACACCAACCGATTTGACAGAAACAACTACTGTACGCAGCCCTTTTAACTAAATGTAAGCTAAAGGAAGAACCAGCAAAAATGGAGGAAGTGAAGAATGGAAAGGGCTTAAAAGAGAGATGATATCGAACCAATAATTCAAGCTTTCCCTCCACATTTCCAACTACTAACGAAAGAAATTCCAAAACTGCATAAGATATCAATGGTTTCAAAACCTCAACTCCAACACAGTGCACTCTCAAAACCTTATTGCAAGTTAGAGCCCACAAGGTTTTAAACCTTGTATAGGGTAAAAATAACTGATAGCTGTTTGCTGTATAATTTAAAGCATTCTAGGGAGAAATGAGAGAAACAAAGACAATGAAACATATCAGGTGATAGGCACCATTTGCTAGACTTACAACATCTGAGGCACTAGACTAAAGGATGGTCAAATAATTTGCGTATCGGTTAAGCTATCGCTACTAAAGTGATAGACACTTGAACCATGAAAGTAAAGGAATACCATGTTTCTTAAATTTGATGGAGTGCAGTTTGTTTCGTGCAATTCGTTCACATAATCTAGAAAAATATTCTACTTAACATAATTGACTTGTTGCACTAAATGAGCACGTCTTAAAATGAAGACACAAAATTTATAGTATTTCACAATGAATGCACAATTTTTTATACGAAATATCATACAATCCAAGTCTCTACTCCTTAGCGGTAACACAAGTATCTCCCTTTTTATAAGTAATGTAAACCACCATTGAGTTCCTAGATCATCTCGAATTATTCCAAAATATATCTTTTTGATCAATAATTATTCCAAATTAAATAACTATGTCTACCATGTATCTCAAAACCCGAATTTATAACTGTACTCCCCTCAAGATTCACATTTGTCTAAAAGACAGTCAAAATGATAAATTTAGGTCAAACTTCATATATCAATATGATGAAAAGGTTGATTGGCATAGACCCACACAGCAACAAAAGGACTTATAAGCTTTATATATCACTCCACGCAAATTAATGGTTGCACCTGAAAACTATGCCATGACAGGTTGCATCCTAAACCGTAAAATCGATTCACTTTTTATGTTCCGTCAAAGTTTCTACCTCTCTCATTTTTTCTACGAAATTACGAGAAGAACCCCCCCCCCCCCCCCCCCCCAAAAAAAAAATGAAACAGCTGATCCCACTGTTTCAGAAGAGGCATAGATGGTTTCAACTGAATGTCACATAAACCCAATTTACATAGAAGTATAGAACCATATGGTGGCAAATAAATTTCTTTTCTTTACATAACACTACAAATCAACGACTGGACCCAAAACCTATAGCATGCCAGGTCGCATCATAAACAATGAAAAAAATTTCACTTTCCATGCTACACAAAACCTGAAGTTTCTACCTTTCCTTATTATTCCCCATAAAAACATGGGGAGAAACAGAAAAGCGATTCATAGTATTGTTTCACAAGAGGTAGAGAAGGCTCCAATTAAATATAACTCAATCCTAACAGCAAACGATTTTGTGACCTAACAGCTCAACTTAGTGCACTAGATCTGTCGCAAAGACAAAATTTTCAAAACCATCTATCAATTCAATCAGAAACCTAAAAATCTACGCACATATATACACATCATATTCGCATAAATACAATGTCGAGATGCGGAAAACCGCTGAGTGATCGAAACCCTAATATAGAGAAGCGTTACGTACCATTATACCACGATTGACCTGTATTGAATCGGCGATTCAAGTGACTATCAGGTGGAGATTTGAGGAAGACGAGAGAATAAATTTGCCAAGTTCAGAGAATGGTATGGCAATGGACGGCTATGATGTATCTATCAGAATTGATTTGTTGGAAGTAGCATGGACGGTCTCGATTGATGGAGGTTTATGTGATGACCAGCGGAACGCGTGCGGGTGCGGCGAAAGCCGTTTAAATTCACGGGCTAACCGACCTCTTCTGACGAGTGTCGGCTCTAGTAGAGAGGCCAAGGCAATGTTTTGGGCCAGTGCAATGGATCAGCCCAATTATTAAAGTTTATATTTATTTTATTGGATCTTTTCGCTTAATATTTAGGCGTAATTAGTAATATATTTTTTCTTTTAAATTGATAAACAGTAGTACATAAATTAATACATATTAAGGCTCCGTTTAAAAAAAAATTAACATGCGCTAATGGCTAATGACTAATAGTTAGTTAAAAAAAAATTAGCTAATTTTGTGTTTGAAAAAGAAAAAAAAGTAACTAATGGCTAATGGCTAGTAATTAACTAAAAAAAAGTTAACTAATTTTGTGTTTAAGAAAGAAAAAAAAAGTTACTTTTTTTTATGTAACTAACTTGTAAGGTTAAATTGACATTTTTACCCTTAAAAGTTTAAAAAAAGATTAAAACATAAGAGGGTAAAAAAGTCCAATCACTGTTAAAGTAACCATTAGCACATGCTAATGGCTAGTCTCCCCAAATGGACCCTAAATTTTATTAATAAAACACAATATTTATTATGATACTGTTTAAAAACAGTTGCTAAAATTTTTATTTTTCCCTCCATACCCTTGATGCCTTAATATACTTTATCTGGGTCATTTGGAGCTGCCAAAAAAAAAAAAGTAAATAAAGTATAATTTTGTATCAAAAAATGACACGTCACTTAATAGTTAATTGAATGTTTAGTAAAAATTTGTAGAAGTTAAAGAATGTTACGGAAAGTTGATGAGAGTTAAAAATGTATTTGGTGAAAAAAAATTAAAGAAATTTAATAAAAGTTAATTTTTGTAGTTCTTCTCTCTCTCTCGTTTTGTCCAAATAGCATCTTAATTTATTATATAATTTTAATAAAGGAAGAGCGTGCTGAGACTCTGCTTACAAGTTAAATTTTTAGTACATTTTGATTTTTTAGGATAAAAATTGGTATGAAACTTTTTTTTTTATGTGTTTGTTAAAATAATAAAATATTTTAGTAGCTTTTAATGACTTTTAAATGTTTGATAATAGGTTTGATAACTTTTAAGTTATATTAAAATAAAATAATCATTATATTCCTCTTCAACTCAAGCAAAAGTTAGTATTTTGGTAACCTACCAAGTCAACAAATTTGCGCAACACGACAAATTTGGGGGTGTTTGATTGGTAAAAGTTTAGTTAAAAAATACAGTAAAAATATAAAAATTTGACGTAAAGTAATACTTTGTAAAATTTGATTGGAAAAAAGTACAAAAAGTTGATAAAAATTGGTAAATTTTGGTTAATTTTGACCAATTAAACACTCCCATAGTAGCTGCTAATGTTTTATCGATACCTAAAATACCAAAAAATAATTTTTTTTTTCTTTTTTTTCTTCCTCCAAATGGGCTAACCGGTAAAAGCCCACAAAAACTAAAACACAAAATTTTAGATGGAAAAAGGGGGGGAAGATAACTTTATACAGTAAAGCATGAAATTATTTTGTTAACCCGACTCCTTATTTCACAAATTTTCGGTGAACAAATAGTTTGGTAGCTCTATTGCCAAATTTATTATTGTCAAAGCTCTCTAAAGTCTAAAGCACAGAGTTTAGATGAAAATTCATAATTTGTAAATGCTGTGAATTTCTATTGAACTTTCGTTATATTTAATAAAATATTAATTTTATTCGGTACAAAATTTAATTTTATTCAGCTAATTTTGAATAAAAATATATTTCACAGTTTAAGTTTCTGTTATATTAAAATAAAATTTCTGTTTAAAATTTTATTTTTTAATTTAAAAAAAAGGAAGGAAAACGTAAGAGAGAGAGAGAGAGAGAAAGAGAGGCTGGAAAGGGAGAAAAAAAAAATGAGAGAGAGGGGTTGGTAGATCATAAAATTAAAAGCTTGAGCAGGGGTATATTGGTCAGATAAAAAAAACGTTAACGATTGAGTGGCAAGTCAAGGACCCAACAACCGGCGGAGTGGTACCTCATCAATTTGTTCGAAGGAAGCTTTGAACGGTCCGTCTTTTTAATTTCTCAAAACTCGTGCCGTCTCTCTGCTCGGCCATTAGTATCATATACAAAATTATACATACATGTATCCATAGGTGGGTACACCTAACCCTCTGAACTGTATAAACCAGAACCAGAGTAAGAGAGAGAATCGTAGCGGACGAGAGGCAAAAACAAACGGAAATGGCGAGTTCAGCTGCACTGGAAGAAATACCTTCCGTCGACATCATGACGGAGCTCCTCCGCCGCATGAAGTGCTCCTCGAAGCCTGACAAGCGTCTCATTCTCGTCGGTATGGCTCTACTTTTGTTCCGTATACATGTTCTTTCCATTTATAGATTTTGTAAATTCAATTGGTGGGTTACTTACATAATGTATTAGTTCCCAAGCTTGTATTTTTGTGGTTGTGATAATTGGGTTGTGGCTTTTGGATTGATTCTACCCCCCCCCCCTTTTTTGTGTTGAATTCCCAAACTAATTTGGTCCCTTTGATGCCAAAATTTGTTAGCAGTTCAGGCAATTTGAGTAGCCTCTATGTTTAACTTGTCGAAATTTTCCATAGAAGTTTTTAAAAGCACATCCTCTTCTTCAAATTTGCCAATTGAGTTCTCCCAAATACCAAAATTTTAGCCGATTAGACCTCTCTTTTTTGCCTACAGCTGCTATGAGATTCTGTCAAATTGTACTATGTGAGTTTCTCATGTCTTGGTTTGGGATGGAAAGGGGGAGTAGGTGTTTCTTGCGGTGATATTATTTCATTGCCAACTATGGGGACTCTTAGGTTGTGTTTGTATGTATGGATTTGAAATGGAAGGACTTGGCCCCTAAATATTAAAAGAGAATATCTTGAATATAGATTCCATGAATTGGATATGGATTTCAACTTGAGTTTCGGAGTTGTAAATGATAAATTATGATGGATTTTAAATTGCAATGTAGAAACAGTAATTTGAAATGCTTAATATTAAGGATTCTAGCTATACAAGAATGATAATAAAATAATTCTCTCCTATATCTGTTCTCTTGTATTTTTGTAAAATTTAACCTCTAATTCATTTACTTGAAATCCATCTACACAAATGGAGTCTTAGGTTTTGTTAGTATTTATGCAGAGGCGAACTGAGCAAACCCCACCCCCCCCCCCCGGGGGTTTTCGAATTTTCTTTTGAAATAATTTAAGTTTGCCTTTCATTTTTTACATTATCAAGAGTTGGTCCCCCCAAATTTTTAAAATTTGTTGTAAGACCCCATATCATCCTTGTCCCCCACTAGATACAATTTCTACATTTGCTATTGTATTTATGGATTTGAAATTAATGAATTAGACACTAAGTATTGGTGGAGAATAACTCAAATATAGATTTGATAAGAATTTCAACTTCAGACATAGATGTATAATGATGAATTTGAGTGGATTTGAAATATTCATGTATAAGTAGTCATTTGAAATATTTAGCATTAATGGTTCAAGTTATACAAAAATCTTAACGAAATAATTCTCATTTTCCTATATGAGTCACACATTTCTTATATTTTTATAAAGTTCAGTTTCAAATTCATTCATTTGAAATTCATCTTCAGTTTCAAATTCATTCATTTGAAATTCATCTTTCTCCAAACGGAGCATTATTTTTTCTTAACATCACAAATTCCTGTTGTGGAGGATGTTTCTGCCAATAAAAGTATGCTCATTCATTCATTCAAGGTACTAAAGTTTCCTTGGATGGTCCTGTGGACAATCAGGCTTAGCTAATTATCTTTCTTTTCATTAGTTTATTGTTTGGGGAGGATGGCTAATTTGCTATGCGCATGTTAATTAGAAAATGGATGAATGGCAGGCCCACCCGGATCTGGAAAAGGGACACAGTCACCCATCATTAAGGATGAGTATTGCTTGTGCCACTTGGCCACTGGTGACATGCTTAGGGCTGCTGTTGCTGCTAAAACTCCACTTGGCATTAAGGCTAAGGAAGCCATGGATAAGGCAAGTACATTTTAGACTTGCTATTCATAGTAAAATATGAATTGGGTTGTTGGTTCCTTGTCTCACACATTTTTTCTGTAGCTTGTTTTTCTAGTGCTTTGGTTGATTTTGTTTTGATTTTATAGGGAGAACTTGTTTCTGATGACTTAGTTGTTGGAATAATTGATGAAGCAATGAAGGAAACATCGTGCCAAAAAGGTTTTATTCTTGATGGTTTTCCAAGGACTGTTGTCCAAGCACAAAAGGTTATATTAGCTCATACGATGCCTTTTAACTTTTTAAGTCGCTCGTTTTTCTGGATTGGATCTTCTTTTATTGGTGTCTAATCAGGCTTGCCTTTGTAATGTGATACAGCTTGATGAAATGCTTCAGAAACAAGGAACAAAAATTGACAAGGTGCTCAACTTTGCAATTGATGACCCAATCTTGGAGGAGAGGATTACTGGGCGCTGGATCCACCCTTCAAGTGGTCGAACCTACCACACAAAATTTGCACCTCCCAAAGTCCCTCATGTTGATGATGTAAGTTAAATGTCAACTAATATTTTATGTACCTTTTTTTCTTTTATGAATTGATGAGCAATGCTGTAGTAGGAACATTGCAGGATTTTTTTTTGTTTTACGGTTATTTAATTAAAATATTTGGTATCTATTGTCGATTTAAAAGTATTTGGGAGAGTGCGGTTAATGAAAGCGGAGTTTGAAAAAGCGTTTTCTGAATTGTGAACCAACCCTCCTCGAGTTGGCAGTTGTAAAGAAAACGCTATCTGATGTAGCGTTTTCAGAAAGCGCCCTTTCGTGTAGCGTTTTCAGAAAGCGCCCTTTCGTGTAGCGTTTTCAGAAAACCTAAAAACACTATTTCATATAGCGTTTTTCACTCTGCCAACCCACATTTTACATTACATTTATAAAAATCCAATTTTTTTTCCTGTTAACCTGCCGAGTTACTGAAAACACCACTCAACATTTAAATTACATTTATATAAAGTAAAAGAAACTTAAGCTTAATAAGCTAAAAGCAATAATAAAAGAAACTTTTAAATAATATCCTAAACATATAACGAAATATAAAACAAAACTAACTTGTAAATGATATCAGAAAATCTATAAAGTAAAACTAAATTAAACTTTAAACGATATTACAAGATATGTAAAGAAATAAGGTTGCAAGATTAATAAATAAAGTTATGAAGAATATATACATGAACTTTTGAATTGTATATCTTGTACAATGAATCTACAAAAGTCAAGATAAATAATGTCTACTCTGTCCCATAAGGAGGATGCCTCCTATTACGAGGAGGAAGAATCCTTCGCCCCTCCTGCAACTGTGGCTGAGTCCGTGGTGCTGTAGGCTGCACCTGAGGTGGTGGGTCCTGAGGTAGCTCTAAATGGGATGGATCCTGACTCGGATCAAAACGAGCTCTAGACCTCTTTCGGGTGTAGTGTATGAGAGGAAGAGGAAGAGGTGCTGTGATGTCCTGCGATGGCGATGCTATGGTAGTGGTAGGAACTGATGGCGTAGACTGCGACAGTGGTGACGGTGTAACATCCACGTCATCCATGACTATAGTGTAATCATCAATGCTCTCTAATGGATGATGTGGATCAGGAATTGGTGATGGTGGCCTGGCAGACACAGAAGGTGGCGCTCCTGGAGAACTGCAGGGTATGGCTCCTGCAGAAGTAGAGGGCATATCTCCTGCATAACTAGATGGTCCTGCTGCAGTAGATGATGATGGTCTGCCATCGGGGGAAGCTGATGAGGTCGCACTGCGTCCAGTCTCAGTCAATCGATACTCCTCATCTATGATTGCAATGGTCCTCCTCCCGATGCTCCTCATCATCTCAACCAACCGACGAACCTCCTCCCAATCCCTACAACTGAGGATATCTATCGCTATCTGAGTAGCCCTCACAGCGGTATCCACCTATAAACGTATGAAGAACGATTAACATGTCAATTAATTAAACTGTATTGAAAACAAGAATAACAATTCATGACTCAATTGATAACGAGTCACTCACCAGTATAGTCGTCGTAGCTGCAACAGGCTGAGATCCGATTGGAGGCACAGGTCGCAGAGGTCCAATCGGTGTCCTTGGTGATCGTCCGATACCATCGCATGTACGGATCATCTGCTGGCATCTGGCCTATAAATGGGTCTGCTGTGACCACTCTATTATGTCGATCCTCCCATGCAGTGATGTGCTCTCGGTGGTGGACATCCCAGCGAGTCCCTCCGCGACCTCGTCGATCAAGTGCATGCAATGCAAGGCTGGTGTCGCATGTGGCTGGCTCCTCCTGAATCATCCCAAACTGCCGCATGACCCGATCTGGAAAATACATCTCGACTACATCATAGCATATAAGGGGCACTCTAGCCCGCCAAATCGCCCAATCACGTGGTGGAATGGGAAGATCAGCTGGATATGGTTGCCACGTCATCTGTGCCTCGGTCATGATATCCAACTGATCTCTATAGCATCTGAGAGTACGGGAACTAGTCATCGTAAGTGGAGCCAGCCACCTACAATGAGAAAAGATAGTATCAGTTGCAGTAATGCGTATGTTCGATAAAATAACAACCATAATAATAAGTGATTACTGTTCATACCTATAGCCATATGGGTCGGCTGGTAGTGGTGGGGGGTCGTGATGTGCGTCTGCAGCATGGGTTGGGTCAGCAGCTGCTATCCCCTCTGCAGGTGCGGCGTCCTGTATGGGTGCATCCTGGTCCGGAGGATCCTATAGGTGCTTGCAATCGGATCCGGCTGGCGGATCAGTGGTCGTACAAGGGATAATCGCTCCCATGCCCAAATCTGTAATATGACCAGTGGCCCTGAGATCTCCTTAGCCCCTGGCTGTGCTGCCCTACACATCTCTCGATACAACCACGCAAGTGTTGCGGACCCCCAGCTATATCGACCAACATGCTCCAGATGCTCCAACATCGGTAAGTACATCAGCTTAACCATATTCCCAGACTTGTCTGCCAGCAAGCCACCCCCAATCAACAACAACAACGTGGCCCGTGCATGCTGCCACACAACCTCGTCATCTGTACCATCCGGTAGTCGTGTAAAATGTCGAGTCAACCAAGTGATCTGTAGGCGTGCTCCATGGATAGCAGCTGCAGGAGGGGCAATGCCTAATAACCTCTGTATGATGCCTATCCACTCTGGCACACTGTGCTCCTCGTCCATGCCAGTCACGGCAAATCCATCAACTGGAAGTCCGGTGATAACACTGATATCCTCAAGGGTGACTGTGCACTCCCCACAACGCAAGTGAAATGTATGTGTCTCGGGCCTCCATCGCTCAACTAGGGCCGTGAGGAGGGCGTGGTACAACTGAATGGAACCCATCCTGTAGAATCCATACACTCCTGCTCTCACCAAGTACTCGACCACCCTGGCATCTCTAGGTATGCGAGTGAAGTCACGCATCAATTGCTTACTGCTCCTGACTTTAAGGACTACCTCTTCCTGCAACGAGGACAAATAAGACGTTAGTAGAGATTACTTTAATCTAAACAATGTGTTTTACTAAAGAATGTGTTTTATAACATAAAAATGACTTCAATGTAAAGAACCTAAACAAGAGGTCAGTAATCGGTGGCATCTACATTATAAATTATAAACTTACCCCATCAGCCCATATCTGTGAAGATCTATGCGACCCCTGACAGGTGCAACACTGATGGGTCCTCAGGTCCGGGTGAAAGCAAATCTGCGCGTGCGTCCATAATGACTGAACAACTACCTGTATATAGGACAATAAATTACATCAAAACATCACATGTAATGATAACATGGAAATAAAGTAAATATTAACTTGATAGGCTTTATACATAAATAAATTCTCATTCAAATTATTTGACAAATGTTGTACTAACATGCAAGTAAAGCAAATGTCAACTTCATTACACTTAAATAGCAAAAGTGTCAGTGACATTACGTTCACTTTAGTCATTACATAACCTTGAAATATCCAATATAATACATCAGTATATTATCACTCTCGATACAACATGTTCTTTCGTGGCTACCCGGGAAGTTTGCCTGGGCACTTCCTCTTGTTATGACCCTCCTGACGGCAAATTCCACATCGAACTTTCGATGCGCTTTCACTTCTGTCCATCTCAGTCCGGATGCGGGTCGACATTGGCCTACCTTTTTGTCGCTTCAAACGCTGATTTGGGATAAAAAGCGGAGCATTTGGTGTTTCCCAATACTTTGGGTCATGCAGGGGCTTGAAGCGAGGAGCATAAATGTTGACATAAGTATCAATTGAGTATTCTTCTGCTAGCATTCCCATCCAATCATAGTGTCGCTCCTCGCAGACGGCAATTACATGTGAGCATGGAATCCTAAGCTGATTCCATTTACCGCATGTGCAAGTTTCCTCTTTCAGGTTCACAACTTGGACATTGCCTCCTCCGCTAACATGGCGGCCTGTGGTGATCTCATACACACCGTCAACTTGGTTGAACCGTACAATACGATGTGCGCGAGCACGGATTTGGAACTTCTCAACTAATTCTTGGACATTAGGAGAAAGTCGAAGTCCAGTCCCCTAGCAAGCCACTCCCACTGCATTCCTATCACTGAAATATGTCAAAACCTTGTAGAAAGTAAACTGAGCGCAAGCTGCAATTGGCAAAGACCTCGCACCCCGCATTACATTGTTGAAGCACTCAGAGATATTGGTGGTTTTGTTTCCATATCTGTGGCCCCCATCGTGAGACATAGTCCACTTCTCCCTAGGGATCTCATCGAGGTACTTCCACGCATCTGGGTTTAATTCTCTGATCGTTTGCATTATTGCCTCAAACTTACGAAGTTGAGGGGTTTTCGCCGCATTTGACATCAACTTAGTCAGTTGGACTCCGCCATGGTTCTTCTTAAAGTTTGCTTCCACATGGCGTATGCAAAACCGATGAGTGGCATTAGGCCATGCCCAACCTGAAGTAGGTGTATTAATTGCGGATACCAGACCAGGATGCCGATCTGAAATAAGGCATAAGCCTGGTCTGTTTGGCACTACATGAACCCTCAAGTTGTGGAGAAACCAAAACCAACTGTCAAATGACTCCTCATCCACCACAGCAAAGGCAAGTGGGAAAATTTGCAGGTTTGCATCAACTCCCATTGCTATCAGAAGCTTACCTTTGTATTTCCCGTATAAGTGCGTGCCATCAACGCTCACGACAGGTCTACAGAATTTGAACCCTTCAATAGCTGGTTTGAAAGCCCAGAATACGTGCCGCAAGATTGCAGTACCCGGAGTACCTGATGGGTGGTACAAGTAGTTAACAACGGTACCAGGGTTGAATGTTTGGACTGCGTGCAGGAAGATTGGCAATTTACGGTACGATTCTTCCCAATTGCCAAAAATATTAGCAATTGCCTTCTGTTTTGCAGCCCACGCCTTATTGTACGAAATGTGATACTGATATTGTTTGCTAACTATCACATATATCATGCCGGGAGATATTGAAGGATCTTTCTTGACCATCTCCTCAATGTGAGACGCAACAAATTGGGCATCCAACTGCGAGTGATCCTGATTCATCCTGGCATAAACACAGGTATGTGGCCCAACGTAAACAGTTATCTGCCACTGTCCATGTTTCTTTAACTTAGTTGCACGCAGTCGCCAATTACACGATGTTCCTCCAAACATCTTGCACTTGATCATCCATCTCCGTCTAGTCAGACTCAACCGTCTGGTACTGTGTGTTGGTCCTCAGTGAGTACGTCTTCACAGCATTCACCAGATCAATTTTCTCATTGAATAGAACACTAGTGCGAGGTTCCTGACACGTGGGATCCCATTGTTTGCAAGTAAACCCTGATGTGGAGCAGGCAGTGATAACTTCAGGCAATGTTGTAAACGTTTGTGAATCAGGTTGATGAAACTCGGGTTCTACCACCTCCACCGCTGGCTGGGATACAGTGAAGCCCACCTCAAAATCCACACTGTCATCAAAATCCATCCCAACTTCTTCGTCATCTTCAGGATCCGCCATCATTTCCTCGATGCATGGCGACTCAGCTGATTGATTGTATTCCATTCGATGCTGGTGATCAGCTAGCTCTCTAACTGCATCCCACTGAGCAACATCTACAGGCACGTGGTTAGAAAGCTCCTCACTTGAAATGTTATGTTCTCCTCTTGAGCTAGCCACGGGAGCTAGATCTGTCTCGGGGATCAATGGTGCACGTATAGGCTGCTCAACTGATGTCATTTCATACTATATGTACAAGTCAGTGTGAGACCAGTTCAACTTCTTGATTCCTTCCAGTAAAGTCCGAATTGAGTCATCGTCATCTAATCTAAGCCCCCGCGTGCGAACGGTACCTCCAAATGGATACGGGTAAGGACATATGATTTTAATGTTAACCCGGCCTTGTTGCACACCTAACACGGAGCACAACTTCGTGACTAACTCCTCGTAGCTTACACTCGGAAGCACCCGAATGCATCGCTCGTAGTCACGATCATATGATAATCCTTCTGACGTTGATATAATACTTCCCCCCCAATAACAAAAAAGTGACACATATTCTTCAGCCATGATACCTTCAATTACCAACAAAACAATAGGATTAGTTTATCACATATACGAGCCATGCTCAAGTAATCTCAATTATTGATATTTCAATCTTAAGCTTTCAGCCAAAAGAAGGATAAGTTTCATCTAGAACTTATAAAGAGAGAGCCTTAGCCCAATGCATGAATAAACAAAGCTATCCTTCAATTACCAACTGTTTCAGTTTCGGTTTTTTTTTTTTTTATTTTCAGTTTTCGGTTTCGGTTTGGTTTCAGTTTTTTAATAGACATTAACTGTCGATTCGGTTAATTAACTGACTGAATTTATTATTAAGATAAGTTACATAATACATATTTAGTATATATTAATATATTATATGATATATATTTGTTTGGATATTAGTGTTTATATAATTCTAAATGCATGATTTTATTTGAGTAAATTAAAAATATAAAAATATATAATTCTAACTTAAATTTCGCACAATTATAGTTTCTAAAAAGTTAAACATTTCAAATTAAAGTACCATAATTTGTGATAATTTTTATAGTACTTATCAAAATTTAATTAAAAAGATATATATATATATATATATATATATTAAAACACATGCAGTAACTGCTAGAGTCTTGAATTTTGAAAAAAAGTTAGAACTCATGAATTATCATAATTTTTTTAATTTGAATTTTCTATCCAAAGTTTTAACTAAATAAAAACTTAGGGTGAATTTGGTGTGTTGAAAATTAGAAAAATTTTTTGAAAATCTGTAAAACGCTTTAACATATTTTACCCTTCTCGTATTTTATGAAATTTTTATAAATTTATATATATTTACATATTTTAACAAATGTTTACAAATCTCAATAATTTTTTTACAAACCTCGTTAACACTTTTGCAAATCTCATTAACTTTTTCTATAAATCTAAAAAATTTTTAATGATTTCAAAAAACTCTAACATAAAACTGTTTAAATGGCCCAAAAAACAAATCTTTGAACGAATTTTCTATTCGAAAAGCTAATGCAAAGACATCAAACAACACTATTTATCTCTGAAAAATATAAATTTAGTAATTATATTTTTCGTTATTTTTTGATGCTCTAAACATTCACTTAAGATTAATTTCATTTTGAGTGTTGCAAGTAGGTATTATGAATAGTGTATATATATATATTACAAACAGCCAATTAACTGGAAAGCAAGTGCATATTCCTACATATATCTGTCAACCACAACTATAAAAGCAAAACAAATCAAATATTCAGATTCTATTTTTACTTTAATTGAAAAATATTCAAAAAAAATAATTCTAAACTACCTTTCCCGACCCTTTTCTCGGCTACCAGCACATTCATCCAAACATAACAAACCAAATCAACACAAAAAAATCCTACACTTTCTCGGCTACCAAACACAACAAACCAACACATTCATCCAACACAATCAATCACAGCCACCACAATCAATATATTGAATTAAAATGATCAATCAAAATAAAAAATGTAACAAATCAATTGCAGCCACAAAGGCTGCCGCAGCATCCAAAAAAAAAAAAACAAAAACTTATCTGAGTTTGTGGGTGGAGCTCGGTAGGTAGAGGTCGCCGGCGGTGAGAGCTCATGGACGAACGAGAGGCCGGTTGAGAGAGAGGAGGGTTGCTTCTTCAGCCTTGGGCGAGAGAGAGAGCACGACAGAGCTCGGCCTGAGCGCACGACAGAGAGAAGGAAAGACAGACGGGTTCGAATGAGGGGGGAACTGGGTTTTAAGGTAACGTAGAAAACGCTTTTTCATTGAGCGTTTTCAGAAAGCGCTATTTCATATAGCGTTTTCAGAAAGCGCCCTTTCATATAGCGTTTTCAGAAAGCGCCCGTTCATATAGCGTTTTCAGAAGGGTGAAAAAAATTCGATTCCGGGTTGAGTGTAATATGAAAACGCTTTTTCAAACTCCGCTTTCATTAACCGCACTCTCCCAAATACTTTTAAATCGACAATAGATACCAAATATTTTAATTAAATAACCGTAAAACAAAAAAAAATCCAACATTGCATGATTGTACCGGAAGGACTTGTTATTTTACAGGCCTTAGAGGGCTAAAGCAATCAAACATTTCATGGAACAGCGTTTAAGATGTGAAATTATATATATATATATGTGTGTGTGTGTTGAATGTTGGAGGGGTCACTAAAATCCAACTACTTTAAACATCATAATCAACTCAACTCCCAAAACATACAATTGTCAAGAAATGACGAAGAAACTAATGTTAGCAAACCCTAGCATTGCACTGTATTTATGAAAGAAGTTTTTGCAAGCCTGCCACTAAGTCAATCTTTTCTATAAAAGGTGCAAATGCAAACCTTGATTTTTAAGATTTGGCCTGTGGAAAGACCTATTAAAATGAATGAATTGAGAAAAGAAAAACCAAACACTTGCAGTCAATGGTCGGGTGACCACTTGGGCTACATAGCTTATTTGTTGGAGGAATTTGGGATTTTAGCTGCTCCCACTGGTTCAAAAACTAATTGGCTACTTTTACAATTTTAACTTTTTTACTTTTGGTGATTCGAAAGTAAGGGTGGCCTTGGTAAGGTTGTTACATTGCTGCCTGGGCTGTTACATTGCAACCTAGGCATCTTGAGTTTGAACTCCAAAAATACTCTCTCTGCAAGTAGAGGGTAAGGTTGCATAGATTTTACCTCTCCAGACCCCACAATGCGAAAACCTCATGCACTAAGTTGCCTTTCGTGATTGGAAAGTGAGTCATTTGTGAATGCTTTGTGCAAAAATGCTCTGCCTATATATGCATGTAGTCAACATCTAAGGTCTTTGATACTGAGCAAACCGAATATGTTTTACCTGTCAAGTTTTGGATCATATCTGTTCTTATCCATGGTTGTTTAACTGAAGGTTACTGGAGAGCCCTTGATTCAGCGAAAAGATGATACTGCAGAAGTTTTGAAATCAAGGCTGGAGGCGTTTCATCGGCAGACTGAACCGGTTAGCATTTTGTCGAATAAAGATTTATTCATTTGCTATTAACTATGTAAACCATGCCTCAAACCTTAATTTCACTCCAGATAACAGTGAGGCGAGATCCTTTCAAAGGATTTGGGTTTTGGGTTACTAATATAAATGGCATCAGAAGTGCTACCTAATCTCATATTTTTTTCCCTATTTCCCCTTTTGTTTGTTCATTTGTTATCTATGTAGCTTCTTTTAAGTTTCTCGAGATTTGGACCATATTCATGTTCCAATGCAAAGTTTTTAACTTTCATATAGTAATCACCATCAGAACTGACATACATCATCAATCTTTTGTTTTTAATCAAAAGATTTTGGTTTGATAATTATGGAACATCTGTGAAATTATGGTTCTCAATTGGTTTAGGAGTGTTTTGTTCTTTTATGTAGGTGTGAGATGCTAAATTTTAAAGATAATGCACCTTGTGTTGTAAGTTGTAAGAGAAAAGTTAGTTTCTTAAACTAAGGGTGATAATCATGTATGCACTCCAAATGTTCAAATCCCAGCAAGCCCCTTGTGTTCTTGTTATACATGATCTATAAATATAAATGCTTGTGCGGGTGGGTGGGTGGGTGGGTCTGTGGGAGATGGGTGGAGAGAGAGGCTAATGGAGGGAGTGTTGGCAAGCCCCTCGTTTGAAAAGTGGAGATGGTACCTCATAAAGCCACTCAAGGTAGGCTAGTCAATGAGTCTGTTTTTGGGGAGGTTGGAGTGACTAATCAAGAAGCACTTGAAGGCAACAGTAAATGACAGAATAGGGAGAAGATTATAAGGACACCTATTGGTGCGTGTGTGCCTCCAAGAGAGAGAGGGAGAGAGAACGACAAAGGCAAAAAAATCATACTACTTTTGTCGTGTGCTTGTGTGCGTGTATATATATGTATGTATATGTGTATATGATTGTAACAAGATATTGGAGACTTGAGTGGTCCAGTGACTCACTAGGGAATCTTGTGTGCGTGTATATATATGTATGTATATGTGTATATGATTGTAACAAGATATTGGAGACTTGAGTGGTCCAGTGACTCACTAGGGAATCGCTCGCTTGAGAGATGGTGCGAGCCCAGTGGTTCATTTGGGGATGCTTGTAGAACTATCTGTGGGAGGCTCTGTCATGGACCTAAGGGGGGTTGGCTTGAGCAACCCCGTTGGGGAGGTGCGCTATGCCCAAGGTTACAAATGCCTTCTAAGGTAGTTATAGGTCCACTATGACCTCTCGAGGTTGACACATGGACCTTGTTGATTAGCCACTTGGGCTCAATAGCAGTAACGGGTACTCACAAATATATATGTACATATATGTATTGAAATTCCAAGCTTTTAGCTTTTCAGATGAATGAATTTTTGGGCATATATTGTCATGTACACGACACATCTGGATTTTTGTTTTCTTATACTGGGGTCCCCTCAACTTTGTCTGTGGTGGGAATCCCCTAGAGTAATTGACCCATCCCACCAAAATCAGGTGCCAAGTAGTAGCAGGAGTGTCAAATTGGTGACCTCTGCTTTAATTAGTAGAGGTCTTACTGTTGAACTGCTCTCATTTGGGCAATACATCTGCATTATATTCCTGACATTCTTGTTCAACATCAATGTCCTTTATGGGATGTAAGATATTTTTATGAAATTGTCCTAGTATGGGCTCTGTACGAGTTTTGCTGATGCTTCATAAGTTTCTCAAAGAGGACTTTCCTAGTTGGCTTATGTAACTAGAGTCCTAAGACACTGCTTCATTTGGATGTGGTGATCTGCCTTTAAACTATCTATTAAAATGTTTAGTGATACATCTTAACCACAAACCTTGTATGGCCAAGTTCCACACTTTATCAATTGTCTCTGGTGACAACATCATATGGTTATGCTGTCAATTTATTAATTGGTTCTCCGTACTGTCATGAATGCTATACATTTCTTATGTTGATTCATCTTCTATGTTTATTTTGTAGTTTTGCTTATTCTAAGTATTATATAATGTCAAAATTCCAGGTAATTGATTATTATGCCAAAAAGGGTGTCGTAGCTCACCTTTCTGCTGAGAAGCCCCCAAAAGAGGTCACTGCGGAGGTTCAGAAGGTCCTATCGTGACAGGAGGGAGGCCTGACAGCTCTTTTTTCCAATACAAACATTTTTTTTTTTTTGGGGAGACACCAGCTTGGTTTTTGCTCGTATGTAATCCAATACATTGTCAGCTATGCTGATCCATCAATTCCTCTTTTCCATTCCTTGCAATTTTAACCCGGGCTGCTGCGGGGCGGAGTTCCTGAGCTACTATTGCCATTGTTCTCGAATAATATTCACCCTGTGGTGTTGGAAATTCTCATAATAAAATTCAGAAACCATTTTTCCCAGAATGCTCATGTTCTCATAACTGTATCATGGAAAATTTCCCCCCCTTCTTTTAGCTGATAAAGTGCCGCTGTTGCTTATGATGGATAAGAGTCATGAGACTCTCTCATTTCACTATTTGGCCGGCTTCTTATCAGTGATTTTATGCTACACGTTAGCTTGGAACAAGGTCAGTTTAGGAATGAAGAGTGACGCTAATTCTCTGCAAATCTCCTCCTTTTGTGCTTCCATCGGTAAAACTAACCATTTTCTATCAGTTTGTGACGATACTTCAGAGCCTTTCCGCCCAATAGTTTGATATAACCAGAAAATTATATCAAAATCTTTGACCAGAGAGGCTGTTTTTATTATTACAGAGGCATGTGTCCTTTGTCACATTATTCTAATATAACTTTCTAATAGAAAAGAAGTTACGGTAAAGAAGCATCTTCCATGTATGCTTCATGCCGTCGTATGAACTTTGATATTGATGTAAGCTTTGGCAAGGCTAGAAATGGTATCTGGTGGCGCTGAGTACGTGGCTGCTACGCGGGCATGATGATCACATTTGTTTTTATTTGTTTGAAAATTTAAATTGTATTATATTAATTAATAAAAAAAATAATTTCAATCATATTTTTTGTAATTAGAGAAAGGGAGACAATTTTTTAATAGAGAGCGGCAAGAGAGATGGGAGGTAAAGGAGAAGAGGGGGAGGGTGAGAAGATATGAGAAGGAGATAGATTAGTTTTGTTTTTTTTTTGGGGGGGGGGGGGGGAAGGTGTGGGGGTTGTATGTAGATAGATTAGCTTTTACTTGGTGAAAAGGTCAAAAGAAAAAAAAATTGAATTATACCACATCAGTCACCAAATAAACAAACTTTCTTATTGAGGCTAATTTTTGCTTAGGATAACAATAAGTCATATAAAATTACCAAAATTAAAGCGCACTAAAAAGTCCTTGTAACAATTTGTTAATGGAATGATTACCAGTTCGTTTGGTTTGTCAAAAAATATTAAAAAATTTTAAAAATTTTTAAAAGTTATTCACTTTTTTATTTTACTGCACAAATTACGAATTCACGAATTACGAATTCACAAATTATTTCATTTTATCTCACTTTTTATTACTCTAAACATACCATATATGCATTGAATACGAGAAAGAGAAAATTTTTCTTTTTTAATAATTGCCTTTCTACTCCTATACTTGTGAAAATAATATACACAATTTTTTTTTTTTTTGGTAATTGAAAATAATATACACAACTTAAAAATATAGTTTTGCACTCCTTATAAATGTAGTAAACTTTTAAGTGAAAATACAAAAATATTCATTAAAAATCAAATCTAATTAATGAAGGTTAGTGTAAGTAATTTAAACTAAAGGGGTATTAATGTAATTTTTACAATTAGTAAGAGTTAAAAGCTATATCTTTAATAAATTTTTTATATTTCTACTTTAATCTAAAATATAGGAATATTAATATTTATATTTATGTCCTAGATTTCAGGATGAAGGGTGTGAGCTTTATAAAGTGATAATTTGTGAAATAATGGGTGTGTCAGCAAAATGGGTTAAGATAGTTTGTTTGGACGCATTTTGAAAGTATCAACTCATCGGAACAGTTTTGTGCGAACTGTTTGAATGGTAAAAAAAATAACAAAGTGTCTAAATCATTTATACAATCAATTGGAACAATTTTCAAAAAATTGATCACAGTAAATATTATTCAATAGTTTAGGAGTCTCTTGTGAGAATTAAAAAAAAAATTATTATTTAATTAACCGAATTCTATTTATCGACTTTTTAAAGTATTGAATTTTTTTTAATTTTAAAACAATAAGAATGTGTATAAATATAATAAAAAATTTTAAAAATTTATAGCGATTCTCAAAAATTTTCGAGCCAAAAGGCCCAATATGGAATTGAGGGCCCGATTGGATGGTGCTAAAATTTCAGGAGATAAGTTTTAGAGGGGTATAAGATAAGAGGGGGCATTATTTTTAGAGGGTTGGCCCACATTGATGTGATGTTTATGAAGAGGGATAACTTTTGACTTGATTTAGATGTTTTATAAATAAGAAGAGGTAAATGATGAAAAAAATAGTTAAATGACTCTTTTGCCCTTGTGGTATCCCAAAACTTGGTTACCCATTAAATTAAACTTGGTTACCCAAACTTAATTATATGTTTATGTTAATTATATAATGTGAAAACCAACTAGTACAAATTAATTTTAGACAAATTAATTATAAATAAATTATGCTATTAATAAATTAAACTTTATAAAATATATAAATTAGTTTCGTAGACAATAACATCTCAATTTATCCGAAACTTCTTTAGTCGCTTATTTTTTTCTCCTTATTTAAAAAATATCAATATATGTGTAATTTTGTATAAATTTGCTAAAAAATAATATTATTATATTTGCTAAAAAATAATATTATTATCTTAAAATCACATCACCTCAAATTTAGAAAAAATATATTTTTTTAATCACATGACCCCTATTTGGAAAAAAATTATATTTTTTTATTTTTATTAATATAATTTTTTAATACAATTTTTCATTAAAAAAAGAATTTATTTCTAATATAAAATACATTTTGTAAGTGAGAAAGAGGATGAGAAGGGATATAATGGTCCAATTTAATCTATATAAGGGGGATAATTTTTGAAGAGCTCAAACTCTCTCCAAAAATAATACACTTTTTTCCAAGATTAAGAAGGGGGATAATTTTTAGAGAGAAGAAATTTTACTTCCTAAACTAAGTAAAAAATATCACATCAAAATTTATAAGAGTGTATTATTTATAGAGGCCCTATTTGTTGCATCCAATCGGCCCCCGAGAGGGTAAAATTATCATGGGTCATCAAGAAGGGTGATTTTGTAATTAAGATTAATGCCAAACGGGCCCTCCCACCGAGCACCGCCCGTCGGTCAAATCATTGCGGGTCCGAAAGCTACTTCGGCAAAACCAGCTCTTCACCTCACTGCAATTCGCTGGTAAGAGTCCATTGCCACCAGCTCTGTTCCCCTGTTTTGAGCACATGAACTCGAAAAACAGTCTCTTTGCGTGCTCCGAATGGATGTCTGATGCGATCGATCAATTTTAACTTGAATATATTGAATCGCTTTCTTGATGGTCGATCCGTTTTCCCTTTATTTGTTCAAATTTGAAGTTATTTTCGTGGTTTTTAGATTGCCAGCAAGAGTCGATTATTTGCATATGTGTTGATTGAAGTTCGATACTTTTGTCTTTTCCGCCGGCCTTTCGTTTTTGTTCTTGATTCGTGGCGTGTCGTGAGTTGTGATAGTTGCTCTGGGTTCGGAGTGAAAATTTAAAGATGAAACTGACTCCGAGGGAAGTTGAGAAAATTATGCTGCATAATGCTGGGTCCCTAGCACAGAAGCGCCTTGCTCGCGGCCTAAGGCTCAATTACACTGAAGCTGTAGCACTTATAGCAACGCAGGTATATAAATTTTGAAACATCCCTACAAATATTGATGCCCTTCTGTAATTGAACAAGCTGTGGTTTGCTTCAAACTTTGTGCTCGTTTCTGAAATTGCCCATGAGAAGATTCGGAATTGATCTTAAATAGGGTAAAATGATGTGAAATGAAGTCATGTAGTTGCCCTTGTATTCGTGTTGAAGCTTTGTAGAATTTGAGTTAGCACATATACAAAATCGTGCTATTTTAATCTAGAAATATATCCTCAAGTCTATTTCGGAAAATTATGCTTGATGTCTTTTCTGTATTCTGGTCCTGCTTGTAGATTTTGGAATTTGTTCGTGATGGTGACAAGACTGTTGCAGAGTTGATGGACATTGGAAAGCAATTATTAGGAAGGTATGATGTAAATTATTCGTCAGATTTCTTCAATTCATAATGAGTTACTGTTATTATTCCACAATACTGCAGACCATTTACTTGGAATCTACGTGGAAAGATAGAGTTTAGATCACTCAAGATGGAGAAATTGATAGAGGGAAATTCATCTTTGTTCTTGAATGTTTGATTCTGTGAGTTTCAAGGGGGTGTTTTTGTGGGCTGACAAAATAAGGTGGGGAATTCAATGCCGTCAATCATATTTGGCAGAGAAGTTAAGCTGACAGTGTGTTAGTTTCACTCCAGAACAACAACAGAGAGCATATGGTGCTCCGTAAATATATATATATATATATATTTTTTCATAAAATGTGAAGAAGGAAGGGCAGTGAAAATGGCTTGTGTTAAATTGATTGGGGCTTATTGAAGTTAACATGCGTGGAATAATAAAAGTTATTTTTCAAAGTAGGTATTCTGACCTTATTAATATCCCAAGGTGCTAGTAAATTAAAATGTCTTACTTCTGGAAAATTTTTAAGTCAGTCAATGTATAAGGATCTGATGAAGTTGTTCACCCTCAGTGACAAATGACCATAACAGGATCTGATAAAGTTCTCTTCTTTGTTAACAGGAGACAAGTACTTCCAGCTGTTCCCCACCTTTTGCATTCTGTGCAGGTACTAACTTTGTGGTTTTTCTTCTTCAGTTATTCTAATACAGGTATCTACAATCTAATGATTTACACCAACAATTCACATGATAATTCCCAACAAATGTTGATTATTTTCTTTTTATTCTTTGTTAATGTAGTTGGTTCGTTGAAAGTTATTGCATCTGCTGCTTTAGGATGATTAGTATGTTTTGCATTCTGTTAAGGAACAAATTCTTTTGCATTGTGAACTTATTTCCTGATGCAGGAAGTTGTCAGATGTTTCAACTGCTTACTTTCTGGAATTTTTTGTTTCTTTGGTCTTTTCTCCCCTATCTATATGTTTACAAGTAAAGCTCATATTCACCTCCAGTTTTATTATTAAGCACATATCAGTTATCAATTATACATATAGGTTGAAGGGACCTTTCCTGATGGAACGAAGTTAATTACCGTACATGATGCAATAGCTTGTGAAAATGGAAATCTGGAGCTAGCTTTACATGGTTCTTTTCTTCCAGGTAGCAATTTATTTATTTGTTTTGGGTGCCTGAGCTTTACTTTGATGTGTTTAATCAGCATAATTGTGTTACAGAGCTAAGATCAAAGGCATTTCATGTCCATGGCTCTGATCTTAGGAAATGTTCAAGTTAAAATGTGTGGTCCATTGTAATAGCAGGATTTGGATACAAAGCCAAAAATAAATTCAATTTTCATTAACTGTTGAGATTGAGCAAATCAGGCAATCGGTCAGTTTGTATCGATTGGGCACCATTATTTACCCTATTCTCAAGCAACTTGCATTTTTTGAACTATATCATAACGTTGGTACCTGGAGGTCTTGGACTGAAGTCACAGCATGAGTTTTTGTTCCCCTGTAACCCTGTTATGTTTGCCTGTGCACCTAATAACTAAAGCTTTTACTGAAACTAGTTGGCTGACACACTGTCACACACAACCAGAGCAGGAGCGATCTTTCCAGATTTTTTCTTACATTCCTGTGTCCTGTATTCTTGAGAATATATATATATATATATATATTTAAATTTCAAATGGCCAAATTTAGTTTGTTGATTTTGCATTGCAGAATTGTTGTATATATGTATGACAAATGAAAATTTGGTAGACTATGCAGCTTAGCTTTCTATGAGTACTAATAGAGTTAAACATATTTTGTATGATTTAGTTCCATATTAATCTAGGGTGGGTTTAGAATAAGGATTTGTGGAGGGAAAAGAAAATTAGGCGAAAAGATAGGAAAGCATAATGAAATGGAAAATGTTAAGCACACGCATATAAATATATTTGTATGGTTAAGAAAAAATGAGAGGAAAATGAATAGATATTTAAAAAAAATAATTATAATTTTTATTTAATTAATCATAAAAAATGAGTATATATAAGTAAATCTTTCTTTTCTTTCCACAAATGTCATTCCAAACTCGCTCTTGAGGGCATTGATTGAAGATTTTTAGTTCTACAGTTCCTCCACTGGACAAATTTCACAGTATAGAAGATGATAAAATTCCTGGTGAGCTAAGGTGTAGAAGCGGATTTGTTACGCTTAATCTTGGAAGGAACGCTGTAACCCTCAAAGTCACTAATACCGGAGACCGGCCAATTCAGGTGCTTGGCTTAATAATATATAATTTAATTTTTTTGGCATTTTTGTTTTTTTGTCCTATCCCTATTCTGCTTGTTCCACTTGGCAGCAAGAATATCTCTACTGATTAGCATGTTATAATCTTGCATTTGTTCATGACTAAGCTTACATTTCACCTGCAGCTTGGGTGTAATTTTTCTCGGTACATTGAACTTTATCATATTGGACAAAGGTCCTTTGCAGATTTCTTGATTGCTTGACAGGATCTCAGCTGCAGTTAGAGCTTACTAGGTTTTATTCAGAAAGAAGAATCTGTTGGTGGAATAAGTCTAATCCATTTTAAATTATCATTATAGCCTTCTCTAGGTCTATGTGGCAAGAGCTGAATCAAATGTTGTTTTTTTTTGGGGGGGCCTGGGGGGGGGGGCTGCCATCAAGGTCTATTTCCCTTTCAAATTAGTTAATCACTTGAAGCATCCACATTTGAAATTGTAAACTCCTTTGGCATCAGTCTATTTTTAAGGATTCTAATCAAAGTTATAATGGCTGCTGAAACAATCTGATGCTGTTTGATTTATTTCTACTGATTGAGCTAATCAATAGTTCATCTTCTTGTACTCAAGAGAAATCTATTGCAAATGTGATGGTGACTTAACAATCATCCAGGTTGGCAGCCACTATCACTTTATCGAGACGAATCGCTCTTTAGTTTTTGATCGCAGGAAAGCATATGGCATGCGCTTGAATATACCTGCAGGAACAGCTAGTCGATTTGAGGTAGGACCTTCTAACTTCATCTGACTCTAAATTTTTATTTAACAGTGTGATGCTTTCCAAATCAATTCATAATATAGTAATGGAATTACTTTTGTGTTTCATCTAAAGGTATGCATATTCTTTGGCTGAAGTATTTTCTTGAACAAGTTTAGATTACAAGTACTTACCAAAAAAATAAAAATAAAAACTTACCCAAAACAAATGTTTAAATTCTAAGTGTAAACATTATTTTAGATTAATGAGGTCATCGCATGAGGCATTAGAGAATGATGGATGGCTTGGAAATACTTGTCTTCTTCTTCATCATTGGAAATACTTGTCTTCTTCTTCATCATCAGTAGTTTCTTCTTTTCATAAGTGGAGTGGGAACTTCCTATTGCTGTGTTTGTGGTCAATGTATACCTTTCAAATATAAAAGAACTTAATGAGATAGATTTTAGACCTTGAGAGGTTTATGGTATGGGGTGCTGAGCAATTTGGAAACATGTCCATTAAGTGAGTGAAATTGAGATGAAAATAGAGGGATGGATGAGTGGAAAGAAGAAGGATGATTATACTAGAAATGGATATATTCAAGAGTATTAAAGAGATACCACTAATTTTAGGCCTGTTGAAGGAAATATTTTAAGTTGATCCATTGAGCACAATATTGTACTAATAATAGGAGATACGTGGTTCAATTCAGGAGTTAATGTTCTAAAAAAAAGTTAGTTGATATGTTTCAGAAAGGTTTCTTTTATAAAGCCTAATGTAAAAAAGGATATATTTCATCAAGTTTTGAGTAGTTGGGGTAGGTGGGTTGAAATTGATCTTTAGCGTATTGAGGATTAAATGCGCAAGGATTAAGGAATTGGGATTAGAGCTGATGGCCTTTCACTCAATACTTGTTTTGATCAGAATGGAAAATCATGAGTTGTCTGACATCGAAATTTGTTTGGATAGCAGTGACCAAAACTATTTTTGCTATACTTTGTTTTAGTATTCCTTCTATGTACATGTTGATTCATGTATGCTAGCCGTAGTAATTAATGTTGATTCATGTATACTAGCTGATTCATGTATGCTAGCCGTAGGAATTAATTAGGAGGTTATAAATGCTATGTCATAAATATAGCATTCCTGTATTGTATATAAAGGCTATTTCACTATGTAAAATGGATATTAAGGAATAATAAGATTCATTCTTTTCTCTTAATTACTACATGGTATCAGAGCCTAAAACCACTTTTTAGGTCTTAAATTCATAACTTTTTCTAAGCTCATGGCGTGGTTTTCTTCAAAAACCCTAGAACACCGTGGAGTTGTTTTCTTTCCTCAGATCAGAGTTGAAGGTAGTCGACACCACCCATCCCAAAAGGTGCGCCACCAAATTCCGACCGATCTCTCGTTTTCCGACCACCGGAATCAGCGCGTGTGAATCACACGTGCATCCTGAAGTTCCGGCCGACGACGGCGCTTGAGGCGCGTAATTTCGACCATCTTTAAGTCGTGATTCTTCTTTCCTGGACGCTGTGTTGGCTGTCTGCTGTGTTGGCTGTCTACTGCATTGATTGTCTGCTGTGTTGGCTGTCTACTGCATTGATTGTCTGCTGTGTTGGTTGTCTGCATTATGGAAAATGAGAAGCGATTTGCAACCATTACTACTGACAACCCTTCACTACAAATTAGCCCTGTCAAGCTTGATGGAAATAATTACCTTGCTTGGTCGAGGTCTTGTTTATTGTTTATCAAAGCTAGGGGAATGCAAGGTTATATTAGTGGTGCTAAAATCAAACCAGCAGCAAATGATCCATCATTCAATCAGTGGGATTCTAAAAATTCACTTGTAATGGCATGGCTTATCAATTCCATGCAGCCCCAAGTTTCAAGGACATATTTATTGCTTGACACAGCAGCAAAAATATGGAATGCTGTCACTCTCACCTATTCACTAGTGGGAAATGATGCCCAGATTCATGAGATTCGAAACAAGGTTCATGGTTTGAAGCAAGGAGAGATGACGATCTCGCAGTATTTTTCTGAGTTGAATGGTTTTTGGCAAGAACTTGACTACTATCAAGATTTTCAAGCCGATTGTACTGAAGATGCAGTAAAATTTCAGAAATTGCTTGCAAAAGAAAGGGTCTATGATTTCTTGGCCAGACTGAACAATGAATTTGATCAGATCAGAGTTCATGTTCTGGGTAAGACTCCTTTCCCTTCTCTTGAGGAAGCATATTCCTATGTTCAGCAAGAAGAAAGCAGGCGCAATGCCATGCTCTATATTCCACAGGTTGAAAAATCTGGTTTGGTAGCAACTAGTGATTCACCTGGGCAGCTGAAGGCCCATAGTTCTAATAAAGATCATTTACGATGTGATTATTGTGGGAAACCACGTCATACTAAAGAGACATGCTGAAAGCTACATGGACGCCCAACGAGAGGTCGTGGAGGTAAACGAGTTAACTCTACTCGGGCAAATCTGTCTGAAGCTATGGAATCAACTCCTAAGATAACCTCCTCTGATTTCTTCTCTCCTGATGAGATTCAGCATCTCAAGCGTCTGCTGTCTAATAAAGATTTTTCCTCTGGTGCCAAATCCAACTTTGTGCAATCAGGTAATGCTTTTTCTGCTTCCCTTGATACTGATTGTTGGATTATTGATTCTGGTGCGAATAGACACATGATGGGCTCTTCGAAAAATCTTCTTGAATACTCACCATGTTTAAGACGAGACAGTGTCCGAATAGCCGATGACTCTTTTACCCTAGTGTCTGGAACAGGTTCCGTTTTCTGTACTCCCCATATCAAACTATCCTCTGTGCTTCATGTCCCTCAATTTCCTATCAATTTGTTATCTGTCAGTGCCCTTACAAAAACTCTCAATTGTAAAATTGAGTTTTTCCCTGATCATTGTATCTTTCAGGATCTTCAAACGGGGAAGAGGATTGGTAGTGGTAGATTGCACGATGGCTTATATATGTTGGATGGGAATCCAGGTTCTGGTCTTCAGCAGGCTTTTTATGGGGGCAATAAGGATGTTACTCAAGAAATATTGCAGTGGCACCGACGGTTGGGACATCTCTCTTTTTTGGTGTTAAGCAAATTATTTCCTAGTTTGTTTTCAAAGATTCAGTTTGACTCATTGTTCTGTGATGCTTGCGAATATGCAAAACATTCTCGAAACTCTTATGCTTTGAGTAATAATAAAAGCAAGGTTCCTTTCATGCTTATTCACTCTGATGTTTGGGGTCCTACTAAGACTACTTCTTTGTCTGGTAGTCATTGGTTTGTCACCTTTATTGATTGTTGCACAAGGATGACTTCGGTATATCTACTTAAGGCTAAAAGTGATGTGTTTTCCTGCTTTCAGTCTTTTCATAAGATGGTTTGTACCCAATTTGATACAAAAATAAAGATTCTTAGGACTGATAATGGCACTGAATACATGAAAGGAAAATTTGATTCGTATTTAGAGTCACATGGGATAATTCATCAGACTAGTTGTACTTCTACGAGTGCACAAAATGGGGTGTCTGAACGGAAGAATAGGCATCTTTTGGAAGTTGCTAGGTCACTTATGTTTACCATGAATCTTGCTAAGCATTACTGGGGGGATGCAATCCTAGCTGCTACATACCTTATCAACCGGATGCCTCTTAGGGCTCTTAACTACAAGAGTCCTTTAGAAATCTTAAAAGGGCATACTACTTACATTGTTCCTCCAAAGGTATTTGGGTGTGTCTATTTTGTTCATATTAAGAATGCTGGGAAACTAGATCCACGAGCCCTTAAGTGTGTTTATTGGGTACTCACCAACACAAAAGGGTTACAGATGCTATCACCCTCCATCTCTGAAGTATTTTTTGAGTATGGATGTCACTTTCAGAGAAACTACACCTTACTTCAGTTCAACCCAGTCATCTCTTCAGGAGGAGAATAATACAAAGGAAGAGATGATACCTAGTTCTGTGATCATTACTGATCTTACCCCAAGGGAAAATGATGGTCAGAAGAGAACTATTATCCAGGGGGAGGAAATTGGGCGTTTGGACAAACCTGATTTGAAAAGGTACTCAAGGAGAGACAAAGACAAGGCAGAAGAAGCAATCGTGCAACCTACTCTATGCTGCCAAGAATCATCCTCTTCTGGTGAGTTACCTTTTGATGATTTAGATAAACCTATTTCTCAAAGGAAAGGTGTGTCAGGGCCTGTACTAAACATCCCATTTCTAATTTTGTTTCCTATAACTCTTTGTCTCCCACCTATAGAGCTTTTGCCTTGTCCATTTCGTCTGTGTCTATTCCACAGGGTTGGAAGGAAGCACTCAATGATCCGAAATGGAAGGGAGCGATGTTTGAAGAAATGAAAGCTCCGGCTAAGAATGAGACTTGGGAGCTTGTCACCTCTCCACCTGGAAAAAAACTGGTAGGCTGCAAATGGGTGTTCACTGTGAAACACAAAGCTGATGGATCAGTTGACAGGTTCAAAACTAGATTGGTGGCGAAAGGATTCACTCAAACTTATGGGGTGGACTACCAGGAAACTTTTGCTCCAGTAGCTAAAATGAACACAATCAGGATCTTGTTATCATGTGCAGCCAACCTTGATTGGGATTTACAGCAATTTGATGTGAAAAATGCCTTTCTACATGGAGATTTAGAAGAAGAAGTGTATATGGAGATCCCTCCTGGATTTGATAATAAAGCAACACATGGGAAAGTATGCAGACTAAAAAAGGCCTTATATGGATTAAAGCAATCTCCTCGAGCATGGTTTGACAAGTTCAGCAAAGCCATGATCTCTTTCGGCTATCAACAGAGCAATGCAGACTATACCCTATTTATTAAACATAACAAGGATAAAGTTACTATTCTCATAGTTTATGTTGATGATATAGTGATGACAGGAGGTGATAAAGAGGAGATGGCTCGATTGAAGGAACTTCTAGCTCAAAAATTTGAAATCAAGGATCTAGGAAAACTGCAATATTTCCTAGGAATTGAAGTTGCTAGATCAAAGAAAGGTATCTTCATTTCTCAGAGAAAATATATTCTGGATCTCTTGGAAGAAACTGGCATGTTGGGTTGTAAACCAGTTGAGTCTCCTATTGAAAACAACCACAAACTGCAAGCTGGAGTTGGTAATTCAGTTGATTTAGGGAGATACCAGAGATTGGTGGGAAGACTGATATATCTCTCACACACTAGACCAGACATTGCATATGTAGTCAGTCTAGTGAGTCAATTTATGCATGATCCACGAGAATCACACATGCAAGCGGTGTTTCGCATCTTGAGATACCTGAAGTTTGCTCTAGGGAAAGGGTTGCTGTTCGCCAAGCATGATCATCTTCAGATAGAATGCTTTACAGATGCAGATTGGGCTGGATCTCCAAGTGATAGAAGGTCCACTACTGGTTATTGCACACTGGTAGGAGGAAACCTGGTAACATGGAGGAGCAAGAAACAAAGTGTAGTTGCTCGATCAAGTGCTGAAACAGAATACAGAGCTATGGCTCAAGGGGTTTGTGAGCTTCTGTGGTTACAGAAGATATTGGAAGAAGTAGGTCTGTCAGGCAAAGGGTCACTATCCTTGTACTGTGATAACAAAGCTGCTATCAGTATAGCACAAAATCCAGTTCAACATGATCGAACCAAGCACATAGAGATTGATCGACACTTCATCAAAGAGAAATTGACTGATGGTGTTTTGAGCTTACATCATGTTACATCTGATAAACAACTAGCTGATGTGTTCACTAAAGAGTTGTGCCACAGGACCTATCATACTTTAGTTTACAAGTTGGGCATGTGTGATATCTATGCTCCAACTTGAGGGGGAGTGTTGATTCATGTATGCTAGCCGTAGTAATTAATGTTGATTCATGTATACTAGCTAATTCATGTATGCTAGCCGTAGGAATTAATTAGGAGGTTATAAATGCTATGTCATAAATATAGCATTCCTGTATTGTATATAAAGGCTATTTCACTATGTAAAATGGATATTAAGGAGTAATAAGATTCATTCTTTTCTCTTAATTACTACAGTACATCTCCTATAGCAAACCAATCTAGTTTCTTTGCCGTGTTACTAGTAAATTGTTCTTTATTGAGAGAATATAAAATAATAATGCAAGTTGTCTATCTTCTTCACAGGCAAAGTTGTTATATGAATTGGTGGCTAACAATTTAAAATGATATTAAAGCTCGTAAATATCATAAATTCAAACCTGATCAGCAACCTAATGGTCAATGCTGTGCGTGTTTGGCCTAGTCAAAAAGTCTGGCTGCAAGTGAGGGAATGTATTAAGAGTAATATAAAATAATAATATAATTAATAAGTGTGCTCCTTTGTCTAATAGTTTGGGTATGTTTGGATTGGGGGTTTGAGGGGTAAAAGAAAAGGGTAGGGAAAAGAGAGATGAAATATATAAAATCCTTTATTTGAGTATATTAAAAAAATGTAAAAAATTAAAGGCATTTATTAATAAATTTTCTAATTTAAGTATTTTCGAATTTTCAAATCCCACGCTTTTTCCCTTCCAATTTCCATCACAAACCAAACATGGGAAGTGATTTTGAATCCCTACTCATTTCCTTTTCCTTTGACAAATCCTTGATCCAAACACAACGTTTGAGTTTTAGGTGAGTGATGGCTAACATTCTTATCAAGCATCTTGCTGCATTCTTTGCCCTTTATTTTTTTTCCCCTGTATGGACTCAAACTAATTTTCTTTTGCTTTGCTAGCCAGGGGATACAAAGAGTGTTACTCTTGTAAGGATTGGGGGTAAGAAAGTGATAAGAGGTGGAAACTGCATTGCTGATGGTCAGGTTGATGATGCCAATGTTATGTCAGTGATGGAAGCTGTACACACAAGAGGATTTGGCCATTCAGAAGAGACAAATGCCAGGTTTAGAAATTTGACCAAGCAATTTTGTATTGCTTGTTTTCACTTTTGTTTCATATTACTTAAAATGTTAGATTGGCTTGTGTACTGCAATGACAATGGCTATAATGAGATGTCTTCTAACTTATTTTTGCAGTGAAGGTGTCATTGAAGAAGGAGGATCTTTTGCATCTACAATTTCTCATGAGGCCTATGCTAACATGTACAGTCCTACCATTGGTGACAAAGTTCGGCTTGGCGACACTGACTTATTTGCAGAAATTGAAATGGATTTTGCAGTTTATGGTGATGAATGTGTATTTGGAGGTGGAAAAGTTATAAGGGATGGAATGGGGCAGGCTTGTGGATATTCCCATGCTGTCTGTGTAGATACTGTCATTACAAATGCTATCATAATTGATTATACAGGAATTTTCAAGGCAGATATTGGTATTAAAGAAGGTGTTATAGTTTCCCTTGGCAAATCAGGTAACCCAGACATCATGGAGTGTGCAGAGAACATGATAATTGGGGTGAGTCCCTTCACACACTGTAGTGATAATGGTGGAGGTATGATTACACATCAGGTTAAGTGTGGTGCTTTTTTCTATTATGATCAGGTTAACACCGAAATTATTGCTGGAGAAGGAATGATTGTAACAGCAGGGGCCATAGACTGTCATGTTCACTTCATATGCCCCCAATTGGCATTTGACGCAATATCAAGTGGTGAGATTTCGTCATGATTGATAGTTAGTTGTTTTGGGAAGCGTTAGGTGAAAGTTTATCTAACCTAATATATGAAAGTATAGCATGAAAAGAGCAGTGATGTTCTCCTTCTCATTTTTTGTATATAATATTTTTGAATCTATCAGATTATTGCATCACAAGTCTCTTTCAAGAGTTGCTTTATTTCTTGATGCACAGCTACTTAAAAGCTTGAGTGCTGATAGTTCTTAATTATCCACAGTAATGTTCACCTTGATGAAAACTTCATAGAAGCTTCCACATGTCACATCATGCCACACCTTATATACCGTAACAGTTTCTTCTTTACTAATATTTATTATGTGCGGGGAGTATATTGTTTCCAAGAGTTAATGATGACAAATTTAATACCAGACAAGTAGGCATATCATTTTTCTGAGGACATAGGAAACTCGGGGCCTCAATTTTCCTTTAATCTAGAATAAGCATTCAGCTTAAGGCTGAAAAACACACAAGATTAGTGCACCCCCCACACAGGGCATCCCAAATAGATATGTACATCAAAATGGAAGCAAGTACCCCAGAGGTATTTTGTTATTGTGGAAAGTCGTTATCATATTGCTTTAGCCATAACTGTGAGAATGAAGCTGGATTCTCATAGTTTGACCACTTTACTGGGCACTTAACTAGCAAGATTTCACATGTGGTTTTCTGGCCACTGTTGCAAAGGGCATATATTGCATGTCTTACATTTGTCGTCTGGCTTTTATGACACAAGCAATTGGTGACAGTGGTAAATAATTAGTACCTGCTCCAAAGGGCTAGCATATGGATTTTAATAATGATATGTCAATTTATATTGACGATGATATAAGTCTTTAACTCATCATGGATGGCTTCCACAAACGATATTGAAAGAAAAACCTTTGAATTATAAAAAATAAATAAAATTGGTTTATGGTTATTGTTTCTCTAAGCAGATTTTTTTTTTTGTGGGCTGAGGGTGGGTAATTTCTAAGAACAATTTTTGTTGTAACATTTTTTTTTTATTTCTTTTTATTTTAAAAAGAAACAGGTAGTTATGTAGCTGTAGAGAGAATGATGAGTTGTTTCTGAACAGTGGTGCATTTGTCTTGAATATGTCTGTATGTGTAGTTGCCTTGAAAACTTGTATTACAGTTTAAGCACGTAATAAAGTCATTGTTATTTGTTTAACTACAACTGAAAATAATTGTTAAAAAAAAAAAAATCAATACTTGTGAATAACTTAATTTATGTTTTTGTTTCATAGTTGAGAGTGAATGTCTTTTTAGTAAAACATTGTGTAAATAAAAATTTCTTTCATAGGAATAACAACATTAGTAGGAGGAGGAACAGGACCTGCCGATGGGACACGTGCAACTACTTGCACACCGTCACCAATGGATATGAAGCTAATGCTACAATCCACTGATGACCTGCCACTAAATTTTGGTTTTACAGGCAAGGTACGCTTTCTTCTTTGCTGACTAACAGTTTTGTTCCTGTTCTTTGATTTGTAAATGTTCAAGCATCTGTGCACGCTGTTCAGTGCTGAATGGTTACAAATTTTGAATCATAGCACTGGTGTGTGTGACTGTGCTCTATCCTACCTTTTTCCTCTTCAGGGTAACTCTTTATTCATGCATGTGTGGGTTTGTGGTATATTTACCTTTTGCCTTGTCAGGGAAATAGTGCTAAACCAGATGGGCTTCATGAAATAATTGGGGCTGGAGCAATGGGACTGAAGCTTCATGAGGATTGGGGAACTACTCCTGCTGCAATATACAACTGTTTGACCATCGCAGAGCAGTATGATATTCAGGTTGCTCTAGTGTTGTCTTTTTAATTTCATGGGGAAAGAAACATTACTTTTTATAATAGCTCATATTTTTGACCTATCAATTTCTGTAAATTCAACAGGTTAACATCCACACTGACACCTTGAATGAATCTGGATTTGTGGAAGACACAATTGCTGCCTTTAGAGGTAGAACGATTCATGCCTACCACAGGTACAAAGCTGCATTCACATTCACCCACCCTCTCTCTCTCTCTCTCTCTGTGCGCCCCCCAAACCCACCCTCAAAAAAAAAAAAATTTGATTTATGTGGTTTTCTATTTCTTATTCTTTTCCAACTCATTCCTTTTTTTTTTTTTTTTTGGTTTAATGTATGTCTACTTATTACCCTTTTTGACCAGTGAAGGGGCAGGCGGCGGTCATGCTCCAGATATCATCAAAGTGTGTGGGGTAAAAAATGTTATACCCTCATCAACAAACCCAACACGTCCTTTTACCACAAATACCATAGATGAGCACCTTGACATGCTGGTATGAGAAGATAATAGAAATATTGATATGCTACTCATAATGGAATTTTATCGTGAATTGGTTTTGAATATATACAGATGGTATGCCATCACCTTAATAAGGACATCCCTGAGGATGTTGCTTTTGCTGAATCACGAATACGGGCAGAAACTATTGCAGCAGAAGATATTTTGCATGACATGGGGGCAATTAGCATTATTTCTTCTGATTCACAGGCTATGGGCCGCATTGGAGAGGTTCCCATCTCATTTTCTCATCTTCCTGGCTTGTGCACTTCTCTGAACTACTTTTTTCCTGATTTCTTTGGCATAAACTTGTTGTATTTTAATTTTCCATTTGGTCTAGATTAATAGCTCAAAAATGGCGAAATAGAATCAATCAATGTCGTGCACATACAATTCAAAATCAAGATTTAAATAAAGAGAATTTATATGAAAAGACCAATTAATTCATTATGAAAAACAAAATGACTAGAAAGTTTGTCCATTACCAAATCAAAAAGATAATTTTCAAAAATACTTGTCATAAAAAGAGGAGGCTTAACCTTAAAGCCTGGTGTCAAGGCGAGGGAAGTCCATATCTTATATAGGAGAAATAACTTTTCTCATGGGCCGATGTGGGATAACTTCTAGCAGCCGCCTCACGCTGGCCTGCTTGGATATAGGCACACGTGGACTGTGATGAGACTTAGTTAAAAACTCGTTTTGATACCATGTCAAAATATGAGAATGAATGAAATTGCTTGATTTCCTTGGGGTCAACTTATATTTGTACTTGTTTGAGGTACGTACAAACTAGGAAAGAATTACAATCATGTACAAGAAAGGAAAGAGAATAGTAAAAGCTAAATCAATTCGTATTTCTAACAATACTATAATCTTTTATCTTATAGATCTACTAATTAAGAAAATAAGAGAGATCCATATAACCCATTTAAAAATACAGGTTTTCAATTATATCTGCAGGAGCACTTCATAGTGCAGCTTGTTTATGAGCCTGTCAAGGTAAATACATAGTATGTATACATGAAGAGAACAACATATATCTAAGACCATCTATGGAACTGTGAGAGCTAACCCACTGAAATGTTTCTAGGAAACTGTGTTCACCATTATGTTTCCAGTATAATGATTGTCTGCTGAGAAGATTTTGTTTTGTGCCCAGCTGTTAATGACTTCTTTTTTCTTTTTTCTTTCTTTTTTTTTTTTTTTTTTTTTTAAATTCTGCAAATCCCTTTATCATATAGATGCATCTGCTAGTAGCACTATTTCACTTTTGTTTATTGATTCTTTCTGGGAAAATCTTTTCAAATGGGCACAATATTAAAGGGTGTCTTATGGTCTAATTGATATTTTGTAAGTGGTAAATTTGTTTTTATAAAGGAAATCTTGCTGAAACTCTGAACTTTTTTAAGTTCAAATGAGAAGTTATTATGAGAATTGACATTTTGGTTTGCAAAAGGCAACAACAGAATTTTCTAGTTGAAATACCAACATTTTAAACTTATCTGGTTTAGAACTTTCACTAAAGTCAAGTTGTGGTATGGAACATATAGAAGTTAATTAAAAGCATATATCTTTCCTTGACGGATAAGTCATCATGCCATATGTGTGGGGGGAAATGGATAATATATCCAAAAGGAAGATAATTTATGAACTGAATGAGTGCTTTACATTGTAAAACATTTGTGGAACCATAGCATTTGTGTTCTTGGATATTTATTGGCTGGGTGCTCTATTTTTTGTCTTGAACCGATGGGATCGTAGCTATTCATGGACTGCAGACTAATCTGTCAACTTTCATTTAGACTTAGTCTAGCATTCTGTTCATCTGTTCGTAATTCGTGAGGTTTTGATACTTGAGGGCCTTATAATTATGATTACCAGGTTATTAGCAGAACTTGGCAAACTGCTCACAAGATGAAGTTATTGAGAGGATCAATTGACTCCAGTGGATCAGACAGTGACAACCTCCGGATCAAACGATACATAGCAAAATACACTATAAATCCTGCTATAGCTAATGGGTTTTCTGAATTTGTTGGTTCAGTTGAGGTTAGCTAATTTTCATATTTTTATTGTTTATTCAACTTAATATCATCTGCAAAAGAGCAAGTAAAAACAGTTTTACCTCGAAAATTTATCTGAAAATTATTTTGCATACATTTGGTTGGAGTCAACTGTATTTTGTGGATTTAACAAAATAGTAGTGCAAATGCGCTTGTTCCAATATTGCAAGTAAGAGCATTGTGGTTGTGCATGAGGGATTCTTGGAGGGACCAAAGACAAGTACCTCTTTGGAAAGCTGAAAAAATTGCTTTCTGTAAGGGGCGAAAGGAAGAACAAGGCATTTAAAGAAAGTGAGAAGTTGGTGAGTGTCAACAAGGGGAGCTTGGGTATTTATAGGTGCTATCTTTGATTATTAAGTCAACAATTGGTTAGCCGAGGAGGAGATGTCAAGGCAAGAAATTTCTGCAAGGCCGAAATACTCACTGGCAAGGTGTGATTTATTTATTATTTTTGGGGGGGGGGGGGGGGGGACAACGTGTGTCATTGGGCAATTAGAAGCATGGCTCAAAATTGCAGTTGTGGCATCGTGTGTCGTTCCAGATGAATGGGAAGGGGAAAACAAAGGGGAAGGGAAAGATTCCTGCTTGTACAGTGGGACCCCGTTCTTGACCAATTGATTAGCAGCTTGGTATTGGACGATACGCAACAATATGCGCTTTTTAGTTACAAAAAATTCAGAAAAAAATCATGAAAAAAAATAAAATCAAACTTATAATTCCTCTCAATTGGCTTATTAAAAATAAAAAAATAAAAAATGGTTTAAAACTGAAAAATAAACCTCACTAATGTCTCATTTGATTTCATACTAAAACTCATATTTATATTTCATACTCATAATTTTTGCATCTTTTAAATTTATTAAAAAAAAAAAAAAGAACTCACTAATTTTGTCTTAGAAGTTTATTACAAAAACATATCTTCACTAATTTTGTCTTAAAAAGTTTTATTACAGAAACATATCTTAATAATATGATTCATAAAACGTATTACTAAACTATTTAGTAATAAATATTACAAATTATTTTATTACAAAGCTATTTTTAGAGAACTAAGTAAAAATTATTTTCAATTGTGGCTACGCATCTGCTGCAGGTGGGGAAGTTAGCAGATCTTGTTATTTGGAAGCCAGCTTTCTTTGGGGCAAAACCTGAAATGGTGATCAAAGGTGGCACAATTGCATGGGCTGATATGGGTGATCCAAATGCGAGCATCCCAACTCCAGAACCGGTAAAAAATGATATATCATCTATACAAGCATTCTTGCCGGCTAATTGACTGGCTCTATGATAGTGTGTTGTGTCCAGTATTCTGTGCTTACCATATCCTTGTGTTGTCTGCAAATAAGTTCTGGGCAAATTAAGGATCTTAAGCTACTGTTGCTGCATCATAATATTTCCATGCTTCTTACCTTCAAAATCTGTACTTCAGGTGCTGATCACTCATCACTGCAGGGTCAAACTTTGAGCAGCTTTGAATGAAGCTGCTCAACTTGAGGGATCATGACGTTATAATCTGTTATATATCTTAGGACAACTTACCACTAAAAGCTAATTGTTAAGGGGAGAGTTTTCAAGCTATAAGCACCATACTAGCATCTCATGCCACCAATGTGAGACAAATGCAGTCCATACTACATATGCCAATGAAATTGTGACATTTTACCATGCTTTGCAGCCCTGCACCTAGATAGGCAGGTTTTGCACTATAGTCTCAGGTACAACGTCGGCATCAGCCCCTTAGGCTTTGCACTATAGTCTCGGGTGAACATTGCAATGCCAATGTCACCCCCTGCATTAAAGCGGATGGCAGGCATGATTTAGGCTATGATACCACTTGTTATATACCTTAAGAGAACTCGCCCCTAAAACCTAAATGTTAAGGGAAGAGAGCTCAAGATATATAAGCACCACACCAGCATCCTTATACCACCGATATGGGCAAATGCAGCCTATGCTACATATGCCAATGGGATTGTAACATAATCTCTCATGGTTATTGTTAGAAACACGATATCATCTTTATCCAAATGGAGTTCAAGCGCTTGTAGATATAACTTATTTACTGGATGGACAATCAAACTTCAGCTTTCCATTAGGCGTACATTGGTTCATGTCTAGTTTTCACTCGAATGCATGTTGTTGCAGGTGATAATGAGACCAATGTTTGGAGCATTTGGCAAGGCTGGAAGTGCTAATTCCATTGCTTTTGTCAGTAAGGCATGGACATCTCTCCCTCTCTCTCTCTATATATATATATATATATCACAGTGTGTTTGTAGCCTTGTACACTTCATTGGTTGACCCCTTTTTCAAACAGGCAGCAGTAGAAAAGGATATAAAATCCCTGTATGGACTCAACAAGAGGGTAGAAGCTGTAGGCAACGTGAGAAGACTCACCAAACTTGACATGAAGCTTAATGATGCGCTTCCTGACATCAAGGTAGATCCAGAGACATATACGGTGACAGCAGATGGCATGGTTCTCACCTGCGCTGCAGCTGCCACAGTTCCCCTTTCTCGTAACTACTTCCTATTTTAGACGCCATGTTAATGGCTCTGAAATTAACTGTGGTAGCTAAGTGCTAAAAAGAACACACACAATTGAAAGATAATTCTCCTGCAAAATTCAATCATAATAATAATAGTAATAATAAACTGTGTCAAAATTGTTATCCGTTTGCTCTCTCGGATGGAATGAAACATTTCGCTGTTGTCTGATTTGATACTCTGCCAGTATTCCTTTGTTACATTGGTTTTTTTTTCTTTTTTTTTTTTCCTTTTTTGGTGGGATTTTTCTGGCTAGAGCAGTGACTTGAATCAATTTTGGAGAGAGTGAAGTGCTCTTTCCTCATCAACCACTGCCCTTTTTTTTTTTTCCACTCCTCAGGCAACCTTTCTGTAAAGGTTATGAATGAAATATCCCAATTTTTTGCAATTGTCTCTGCCAACAAAGCTTGGCAATCTCTTCTATCGGGGAGGGAGAGCAAATATTTTTCTTTTTCTTTTTTTTTTGGTGGGGGGGGGGGGGGGTTGGGGTGTGGTTAAGGTGTTCTGTTGGCAATCATTCATATCCCAATTTTTGCAATTGTCTCTGCCAACAAAGGTTGGCAATCTCTTCTCTCGGGGACAGAGAAGACACTGTTTGTGTGTGTGTGTGTGTGTGTTGGGAGGGGGGGTTGAGCTGTTCTGTTGGCAATTTTTTATATTATGGTTGTATTTAATTTGTTATTTATTTTTATTTTATTACATAAATTATGAATTCATAATTTATTTTATTTTATTTTTTATCATTTCAATCACACCTATATAATACACGAGGCTGCTGCAGTGAGTAAATAATAATGTTGGACATGTCAAACGCATCGGGAATTGAACAATTTGGCGTTTTACGGGTTGAAGTACTGTCATTAATTTTTTAGGTTACATTATGTGTATTTAAAAATTTTAAAAATTTTTAAAAATTATTTATTTTTTATTTTATTATATAAATTACGAATTATAAATTATTTTATTTTTTTTATTTTTTTTGGGTCAATCCAAAAGTCCTTAATTAAGGTTTAAATTGTGTAATAAAGGAAGGAAACCATCTAGAAAAGCAGGCGATGAGATAGAAATCTGGTTTGATAAGCCTGACTAAACACCAAAGTTCGCAGGATAAATTTTTATATCAGAATTGGGATTGTTCCGGGGAATACATCGCTGTGCAGGTGTGCCCAAAAAGGAAAAAAAGTTATCAAAATAAAAGAACTAAGAAACGAGGACATTAGGATAGCATTTGGAGTAGTAAAAATTAAGAAAAAAAAATAAGATAAATTGAGGTACAATGTAATTTTAAGTTAATTTTAGTATTTGGTATTTTTTTAAACTGTATTTTTTAGATATGAACAGTAATAAACCGTTAGAATGGTTTCTCAAATCCGTTCTGACGGATTCAAAAAATCAACACTCAATGTTCTGCACGATAGTTCTACTATCTCTTGCGACAATAGTGAACCATTAGAATAGTTTTTCAAATTTATTCTAACGGATTCAGAAAAGTCTTTTTGGAGATGTACAGTGTCAAAATCTTTAGAATAGTTTCTCCTAATCTGTTCTAACGAATTCAAAAAAATTTATATAAAATAGCGATAATGTTACTTGTTTAAAAATTTTCGACTCAAAGAATATGATTGTTAAAAAAATTCACGTACTCGATTAACTTCTTTTTGAATTTTTTGTTTTTTTAGTCAAATATTGAAATTTTTTGAAATTAATAAAAGCGGAAAAATGTAAATGTGTAATAAAGAGTTTTAGTGATTTATAGAGCTTGTTGGAGATTTATGTTTTCTTTTTTTGGGGGGGAGGGGCGGTTGGCACTCCAAGTAAACACTAAAAATATTAATATTCATGCATGGAAACACAAGAGTTTTTGTCACACCCTATTTAAAGATGTAATCGGCCAACTACCCTAAACCTTAACTCAAAAAATACAAAAGCTTAATCCCTATTTAAAATTAAAATCAACTAAATAAACATTAACGATAAAATAAACTTCTTTTCTTAAATCAAAAGATTAAAAAATATTTTAATAATATCCCAAGCTCAAACAACTAGTATCTATAATTCACACATTCTAAATTATTAAAACTCTAGTCCAATTACTAAAATAAAATCCATAAAATAAACATAGAACTTTTCCCTAAGAGATTACAACTTAAGGTTCTAACTGCTAGAGTTCATGACTAGTTCCCTCCACGTTCACTTGAAAAATATAAAATGAGGGATAAACTAAAAACCTAGTGAAGGGATTATCAAGCCAATTATAATAATAGAAATTTGAAAATAATAAATTTTCAAATAAATAGTTTAACCAAAAATATTTCAAGTAAAAATAATATCCATGTGATATAGGGAGGTTCCACACCTGGTTAGGGGCATCAAGCAGGTTTCTAACTCGATCCGTACCCGATCAGGGACACCTGAGTGAAGGTGCTCCTGATTTGTTTTGGACATCTAGTCAGGGACACCTGAGTGAAGGTGCTCCCGATCGAGTAGACTACTCGCATGGAGACCAAAGTAATCATGTTCCTAATCGATCACAACAAAGTAGTTTACATCACAAAGTCATACGTACAACCCTCTTTTAACAAGTCCTACAACACATGCCTGTAAAGGCGCTGTCACGAACCACATTAGATGGAGCGCGTTGGCCAACAGTTTAGGGAATTAACCTTAGGATTTGCAATGTAGGTGGCATCATCCTATTAAGAGGAGGGAAAGCACATTACATACAATTACATGTAACCGAATGCATATCATCCCATGTGAACGTCTCGTATATTTAAACCAACACTTCGTAATTACACAGGTACAACATTCTCACCTTACCAAAACTCTGTCAAAAAATTTTTCTGAACTCTTTTACTAACTTAAATATCGGAGAATCTTTAGTAGGTATCACACGAGTGTTCCGGATGGCTTCTCAAATTTGGATCGGATCTTTTGGAGGTTACGAAGTTATTGATTTATTACCATGTAAATAATTTCTATGCATACTTTATAATAACTTAAAGGCTTACACGTCAGAGTGCAAAATCTTTCATAAATCAACCACCAATCATAACAGTGACCGCAAAAATTAATATGTGAGTTATCACATAGGAATTAAATATCAAGTACGCTAATATAATTTATCATGGGGTAGTGCTCGATGGATCTAATATCGCACTTAAAGTTACCCAGTCTGAATCCTGGGCTCTTCCTTAAGCTGATCCGATTAAAGTCATCAAGGTTTTCATGGATCTGTTCCTACGATCATTGAGAAAAACTTGGGTCACCATAGTTTTCACGACCCGTTTCTTAATTGTCAGAGTCACACCACTTACGAAGCTTGTCCCCTGAATTTTTATTTCAATTTCAATTTCTACAAAATAACTATTTATCACCATCCCATAAAATCAAATTGAACACAAGTGTTCAAACAATTTTCTTTATACTAAATAGCATAAAATATAGAATTTCTTATTCAAAATAAATATATTTTCACAATATTAATTCACAAAATCCAATCTTGGAAACGTTTATACATGGATCAATTTATAAAATTTAATACTTGATGTCCAAAGGTGTCAATGTAAAGAAAATCACGAAAATTCGTTACAATCCTGAATACAAAAAAAATAAGATACTTATTATTTAATGTCTATCTTAAATTAAAGAATTATTAAATATAATCCTTCCTCTTCAAATTATTGTAATTAAACTAACCTTAAATAATTCCCAATAACTAAAATTTTGCATAATAATTCTAATTAGCAATCACTAATAATTCCCTGACAACACTATTCTCTCTCCCTATATATATATATATATATATGTATATCGGTTGCCAATCCCCAATAGATACATATATACTTATATATAACCTATCTATAGTTGCTCATCAATTAATCTAATCTAATCATTTTTTTTTAACAATATGTCAAAAAGTTCTACAAATCAATACAATCATATATATATATATATATATATTAGATATAGAACTCTCATTAAAGTTTATTAATGGCCATGTGCTGTGTAGTGGTATTTTTTTTTTTCACTTTACTAATTAATGTTAATGTTGGCGTCAAATCTCCAATAGCCGAGTTATGTATATATATAAGTTGCCGTAGCAAGATATTAACCATTCATTAATCTTTCGTAACTTATCACCCATCTCATCAATGCAGGCTTTTAATGGAGGAGGAAAAAATATAATTAAAATAAAAAAAATTAACTTTTTAATTATGAATTGCCGCAGCCTTTTCTCTTCTCTCTCTCTCTCTCTCAAATAGAATAATAAAACCCTAGTAAGACAAACTCTCTATTTATATCCATAACTTCTTTAATCACATACTATTACGTCTATTAAATTATGGTGGATCTCTAATCACAACTAAATAAAAATAAAAATCTAAACATATCATTATATACAAATATGCAATGAAAATTGTAGTGATGCGCCTAGTACTCTGAAAGTTTAAATTTAATTGTGAAAAATAAACTCACATCTTTCTTATTTTAAAAAATTGATTCACTGAGTATAGTATTTTGTTATAAAAGAAATATTTAAAAACACTTATATATTATGATACTAAATACAAAATTTTTAGAATAAAAAATAACTATTTTGTATTTAAAAAAATTATTTAAGATCGAAAGTGCAAATGAGGTTTAAGAGGAGATGAATATTTATTTTCTTACAATGATTTTTTTCCCACAATGTTGTTCGATTAGACGAAAAATAATTGAGAAAAATAAGTGAGACACATTTTTTAATATTTTTTCGACTTATTTTTCTCCTTTTTCTCTACTCTTTTTCACTCGAAATTGAACCAAAATGGTGAAAAGGACAGAGGATAAAAAAATTATCTTCCCAATCAAATGGGGAAAATTATATCATTCTCTTCTAATTTTATTTTAATTTTTTCTTCTGATTATTCCTTGAATTGAAACACATGTTCAGTGTGCTGCAAAATAAAAAAAAAATCTAAAAAATTCTAAAAATTTCTAAAACCTATTCACTTTTTATTTTACTATATGAATTACGAACTCATAATTTATTTCACTTTTTATTACTGTAAACAGATGTAAAAACTTATTTAATTTTAATTTCACTTTATTCTCTCTCCTTATATATCTATATATATATATATATATCTGTTGCCAATCCCCAATAGACACATATATACTTATATATAACCTATATATAGTTGCTTATCAATTAATCCAATCTAATCATTTTTTTTTAACAATATGCCAAAAAGTTTTACCAATCAATACAATCATATAATATATATATACAAATATTAGATATAGGACTCTCATTAAAGTTTATTAATGGCGATGTGCTGTGTAGTGGTAATTTTTTTTTTCACTTTACTAATTAATGTTAATATTGGCGTCAAATCTCCAATAGCCGAGTTATGTATATATATAAGTTGCCGTAGCAAGATATTAACCATTCATTAATCCTTCGTAACTTACCACCCATCTCATCAATGTAGGCTTTTAATGGAGGAGGAAAAAATATAATTAAAATAAAAGACTAACTTTTTAATTACAAACTGCCGCAGCCTTTTCTCCCCTCTCTCTCTCTCAAATAGAATAATAAAACTCTAATAAGACAAACTCTCTATTTATATCCATAACTTCTTTAATCACATACTATTATGTCTATTAAATTATGGTGGATTTCTAATCACAACCCAATAAAAATAATCCTTTAATTCATCCAATGGTTCACACTTGCCCCAAAATAATTAAATAAAAATAAAATTTAATTATTCTTAAATAAAATCAACTAATTTCATTAATATATAACATCAATAAAAACAAATAATTAATAATAAATTAAAGAAATAATCTATTTATGGGTTGTAACAGTTTTGCCATTCAAACATGACAAAATTAGCGTATGTGCCATTATCTAAAATTAATTATTTTATTTTATTTCTTATAACAAAAGCCAACGACTATGTGCGATTAAAAAGTATTCAATAATAAAACTAAAAAAGCTTAGTGCTTCTCTTTTAACAATTCACAACGTGCTTCCTTGATTCAAGCCGCCCCATGGGGATCTACAACTTATAATTTATAATCGTAGTGCAAAACATCGCTGTTCTTATGATCATGTACACACACATATATATATATATATATTGAAGTTTTTTTTTTTAATTATTATTATTTAGTTAGTAGCAATTCGTCAATTTATTTGAATTTTAATTTGTTGAACTAAATCGCGTAAAGATTAACTTAACCATATATATATATATATATATATAGCATTAGATCAACATCTAAGTTTTTTTTTTTCGACATGTGATCGACATGTTTGCTCATAAGATAAATACGTCTATATATATATATATATTTATATGTTTATATTATTATATATAGAAAAAATATTATTTTACTATAAAATAAGATTAAATATCTTATTAATATTATGAAACAACAGTAAAATCTTATAAATAAAATTTATTTTTATGAAATTTTTATTTTAAGATAATAAATTCACATTTATCAACATTGTTATGTTAGAAATCTTTTGACAATATTTTTCTAATTAGATATTGAAGTGAAGTATGAAAGTCCATACCGAAAATAATTGCAGCTTCGTTGCCAGTCCTCCAACAGTAGCCCCAGCTGGACCCTAAGCATATGAAGATTCGCAGACGGATAATAGTATAAATTTTTCATCACCTCTTCCGGTTACGTGTGGCCTAAACAGACCCCGTTGCCAAGATAGGAAAATTATATATATATATATGTATAATTCTAGACTCAAGGATGTGGACGTTTTTAGGCCGTTAAACTAAAATTTGGCAATCACAATGGTATTATTGCAAAGCTGACATCGCGCCCCTCACCATTTAAGGCACAGGTCCTTCAAAAGGGAGAAAGTATTAAACTCTTAAACGTTTTCGTTTATTATTTGCCTGTTTATGTTTTTAAAATTTTATAAACTTACAACGGAAATTAGTTTGATAAATTTATTTACATTTTTTTTAAATAAAAATATAAACAGAAAAAATATGTTTTCACTTTAATTTTCTTTTCTATTACTAATATTTTGTTAATTTTAAAAAATTATCAATTTTTGTTACATTACATAAAAATAAATTATTTTATTCAAATATTTTATTAAAATAAGTTATTTTAATAAATAATATAATTAAATTCAATAAATTAAATTAATTAAATAAATTAATATAAAATATTTTTAATAAATAATAAAACTAAGTTAATTAATTTAATTTAATTTAATAATTAATTATTGCTAAATTATCTCAAACAAATATCATAATTAATTTATTTAATTTAATAATGAAATTAATTTATATAAAATAATTAATAATAAATATTTAAATTTACATTAATTTCTAATTTAATTTAATTTAATAATTATTATTAAATTATTTTAATAAATATCATAATTAAATTAAATTATTTATGATTTAATTAATTTAATTTATATAAAATATATTTTGTTAAATTATCTTAATAAATAATTAATTTAATTAATTTAAAAATAAATAATTTAATTTAATAATTAATCTAATTTAATTATTTATTTAATATGAAATATATTTTATTAAATTATTTTTAATAAATAATATAATGTTATGTATTTTATATTTATTGAATTAAATGATTTTAATAAATAATTTACTATATTAATTTAATTAATTATATTAATTAAATTAAATTAATATAAAATATATTTTATTAAATTCTATTAATTTATAAAACTAATAAAATTAAATATTTTTTGAAATAAAAAATTAATAATTATAAAAAAATTTGCATTTCCAAACACAATTTCAGTTTTCATTTTAGAAAAAATAAACGGCAACAGAAAACAAAAAACAGAAAACAGCAACAGAAAAACAACAACAGAAAAACGACGGCGTTGTCAAATGGGCCCTAAGCATGTGTTAATGCTTACTTTAAAAGTGATTGGTCTTTTTTATCCTCTTATATTTTAATTTTTAAAAAATTTTTGAGGGTAAAAATGTCAATTTACCCTTACAAGTTAGCAACCTAAAAAAAAATAATTTTTTTTCCTTCCCAAACACAAAATTAACTAATTTTTTTAGCTAACTTTTTTAACTAACGACTAGCCTAATTTTTTTTTAGTTACCATTAATAAATACTAATTAGCATATGCTAATTTTTTAAAACGGTGCCTTACTTCCATATAATAATAAAAAAAAATTGGTGGAACGAATGGGACTGCCTTTTATATAAATTTCGAAACCCACCCAACTCGTCCTCGAAATTATTAGAGATAAAGATTAAAAAACTTGTACTTATTGTGACATTAATAATATTTTCAGTTATTTCATTTTATTAGAAATCTATATTAGAAATATTTGTTTAGTATGATTCACTTGATGGTTACGTATATGCCTGTTATTTTATATAATAGTCGATCTAGTGTGTATAGTACAATTTTTACATAAAAGATTAGATTATTGACTCTTGTAAAATATTAGCTTGTTGTTCAATTATATTTTAGATGTAAGTGGACACGCTATTATTAGAATTATAACGCATGATTTTAATAAGTTTATGTTGACTATGATAAATGATATAATTTTAGTTTCTTGTGTTAGTACACTCTGCATGTTTTTATTAATATCGTCTGGAGGTTATTATTTTATAATGATTATGTTTATACTTTTAATATTATTATTATTATTATTAGATATGTATCGGTAGTGTTTATCGTTTTAATTTTATAGAAGAGTGAGATTAGCTATGAGTTAATAAATTTAATGAATTAAGTGATAAAATTATTTATATAGTGGATATTAATTATTAATGAATTCATGTCACGAATAGGGTTGATAATATCCTCTTGAAAAGGGTTGTATGTTTTTTTTTCATATCAAACGTTATAGGTAGATCTTGAATTTAATACGTCAATTAAATTAAGTAAAATATTTCAAAAAATTTAATATACTGCCATTTAAATTTTTTGCTTTCAAATTTGTGATTAATTATTATAAAATTTTTTTGTTATTATGACGAATTTATCCATTAATAATTCATTAATGCTCTTTCACATCTCGCTTTGATTTTAAAACTTGTATTTTGGTAAAGGCTCCGTTTGGAAGTGGCAAAATACTCTGAAAAACAATGAAAAATTTTAAAAAATTTTAAAAATTATTTAATTTTTATCTCATTACATGAATTACCAACTCACAATTTATTTTATTTTACTTCGTTTTATCTGATTGACAGTTTTATAGCAAATCTTAATTAATCTGTTAAGACCACCATTCCGGCCATGCTCTACCAACTGGAAGCAAATTTTTAACTGAATCAACCGCCAGAGAAAAATCACGTGGCGAGAAATTGCCAAGTAACACCTTTCCAAACAAAAAAAAGATTTAAAGAGAGAGCCGAGCAAGAAACTATGATGCGTTACCTGCCAAACATTACTTTGTTCTTTTCAGGTGCAGCTGCCAACAATAATAATTAATTGGTTATTGAAGGGGGGGAGGTCGGCTTCCCAACTAAAAAAATAAATAGAAATTATCAAATAGTACCGTATTTGGCACTCAATTTCCCAAATGATTAAAATATTAAATCCACACCCCATTTTATTAATTTTGTTTGACCAAAAATTTTAATGGTCTGTTGGAGAGCATGACGTATCTATGCATAATTTGGAAGAGTATTTGCTATTAAAGAGTTTTAAACATGATTTAGGCCACGTTTGCCATAAAAGCAATTTTTTTTTGTTTTTTTGTTTTTGGTAATTTTTTTCATCAAAATTTATTTTTTTAGAAACTGTAGTTTTTAGATGTGTCGGTAACGCTCATAAATGAAAAAAAAAAGTTAATCAAAAAATTCACATTCGTTTCGATAAAAGATAAAAAAATATTTTTTTAATTTTTTTCTTTTTTAAACGAACAGTTTTTAGCAAACAAATGTAATTTTTTTTATATTTCTTTTAAAATATAATTAACATGTCTAAAAGTTAGAATTTCTATAAAATATAGAGCTGTGTGCAATTCTAAAAACACGTGTTAATTGTATTTTAAAGAAAAAAACATAGAGTTGAGAACATTTTTGGAGTGTCTAATAAAAATATTTAATATATTTTTATATTAAAAGTATATATTATAAATACATTATATATAAAATAATAGAAAAATATATTAAACATATATGTCTTTTAACTTTTTTTATTTTGAATGTGATATGATTGTATTATTTTGTACATAAATTTTATAAAATAACTTCATATATAATCATTATATTTATTAAAAAATTATTTTAAGATTATTTGTAATAATTTAATATATTTCAAATAGTTGATAAAAAGTGAATATTATTTTCAATTCAAGCAATTGATCAAACAGATTTGATAATTTAAGCAAAATTTATTCTGAATTCTCGAAATTGGAGATTGTAGTGTGATTTGTTACCCCTTTAAGTGAAGGATTGTGTGAACTTAGTGAGAAAGTGACTGGAAGAAAAGAAAAAAAAAAACGATAAAGACAAAGAGGAAAAAATATAAAATTTTAAATAATGCTTTTATTTGAATATATTTAATAATATTATATAATAGAATAAAAGTATTCAACAATTAATTTTTTTAATTTAGTTACTTTTAATTTTTCAAATTCTATATATTTTTCTTTTTATTTTCTAATTACAAATTAAAAATCTTTATATATTTATTTATTGTACTTGACCCAAAATTTTGAGACAAACATAGCCTAAAGTGCATCTACAAAACTCAGCCCGCACATGGGCCAAAAAAGAACATGGTCACGGAACAGGCACTGTGTAGTCTTATTTCCTTTTCAATTGTTGTACTTCGGAGGCTCGACTTCACTCTTTACCTGCTCACAAGTAGTTTCCAGGGATGTCTACTGTTCAGCCAACACCCACTGCGAAGTCAGACCTCTCCGCCTCGACCACCAGGCGCGCGGCGGCGATTGCCGGCGCCGGGATTAATGGCTGCCTCATCAGCAGACGGACCCAGGTTCCATGTTCCCGGACACGGGTGAGGAGGAGTCGAGGGCCAGTGAGGGCAGTGATCAGTGGTGGGGACAACAAGATTGTAAAGGCTGCGAAGGTGGTGGAGGAGACCTCTAAGGACTATAACGGGTCGTTGGTTTCTTCCTCCTTAACTGGTGGCGGTGGAGGAGTAGATGTGAGGGCAGTCATCACCATCAGGAAGAAGATGAAGGAGAAATTCACTGAAAAGATCGAAGGTCAGTGGGAGTCTTTCATCAATGGGATCGGCCAGGGCATCTCGATCCAGCTCATCAGTGAACTGATTGATCCCGGTCAGATTTTTTTTTTTTTTTTCCTTCCTGCTTTACCAACTTACTAATATATGATCTGTGATGAAATGAAACTTGTCTGATTTATGGTTAATTTGTCTCCTTATTTGATAAGCTTTGTAATTTTTTTTCCCCTCTCTTTCTTGCATAAGTTCAACTTCATGTTTTGTAATCGCTATATATTTTAAAGCAACGTGTCTTGAAACAGTGGTAAAAAGGAAATTTAGCTCTGTTGACTACGCAACTAAGAACATTTTATTTACTATTTAATATTTTGTGGAAAAGTATTAAGAAAAAGCTGAGTTTTGTCCAAAACCCACGGTTTGTCTAAACTTTTTCTTCAACCAGGGGTGGCTTTGAACTTAATTCCAGAACCCAAAGCCTTTGGGAAAGACAACTATAAGCCTAAAGATGGGGTATTTCAGCCGACTTCGAGCCAGAGATTGTGTTTGAAAAGCATGACTTCAGATATATGCAAAATCACAATTGGTGTCGTGTTTAGTTTGGGAATCGCACCATAAGTGTCTCTCAAATTCAGCTTTTAAGGCTAAAGTCTTTCACGAACATACCTCGTTGTGTTTTTGTTTTGGAAATAAGTTCAAATTAACCCCTTTTTTTTTGGGGGGGGGGGGGGAGGGGAGGGGGTATTGTTTTGTCATTTGCATTTGTGATTTTTTATTTTCTCCCAATATTTTTAATACTCATAATTTATCTATTTTCATTTCCCCTTTATTTGATTCAACGTTTTGAGTGAGGCTGAATCCTAGTACAGTGACCAAGTCAGGAAAAAGCATAGAGTCTTATGTCCGGGGTTGGTTGCCAAAGCCATCGAGCCATCCTTGTATTGTTGAGTACGCAGCTAACTTCATGGTGCCATATGATTTTGGAAGTCCTGGGGCTATTCTCATTACCAATTTTCACGGCAAGGAGTTCTACTTGATGGAAATTGTGATTCATGGTTTTTTGGAAGGCCCCATCTTTTTCCCCGCTCATACATGGATCCATTCGCGAAATGATAATGCTGAGAGCAGAATTATCTTCAGAAATAAGGTAACAACAGTGCAATTTCAATTCAATTACCCACACAAAAAAAAAAAAAAAGCAACAGTGCAATTTCAATTCTTGTCATGATAATTTTACTAAAAATTCAGCATGGACACTTTATCTCAAAGAGTGGTCTCGTTGATTGTAACAGGCATATTTACCATCACAAACACCGCCTGGTATTAAAGATCTTCGACGTGAAGACTTGCTCAGCCTTCGCGGCAATGGGAAAGGTGAGAGGAAGCCGCACGAAAGAATATATGATTACGCCCCTTACAATGATTTGGGTAATCCTGATAAGGATGAGGATTTAGCTAGGCCGGTCTTTGGTGGTGAGAAGAGGCCTTATCCGAGGCGCTGTCGAACTGGGCGACCTCCAACTAAGTCAGGTATTTGCAATACTACTGAGTACCTCCTTTATTTATTTATTTATTTTCCCCCTTTTCTCTTTATAGAGTTTCAACAATATGTTATTCACTTATCCTCTGTTTTGAATGGAATTCAAACCAGATCCACATTCTGAGAGTAGAATAGAAAAGCCCCATCCTGTGTATGTTCCCCGTGACGAAACTTTTGAGGAGATTAAACAGAACAGTTTCTCTGCTGGAAGATTGAAAGCTGTGTTGCACAACCTAATACCATCTATTACTTCTTCATTGTCAAATTCGGACATCCCTTTCAATTGTTTTTCTGATATCGATAAGCTGTATAATGATGGCGTTGTTTTGAAAGATGAAGACCAAAATGTAGGTGAGAATAAGTTTCTGGGCAGCTGGTTTACACAGGTGCTGACTGCTGGACAGACGATGTTGAAGTATGAAATACCAGCCATAATTAGAAGTATCTTCTCTTTCCTTTTCACTTCAGTTTATTTATAACCTTGAAAAAAAAAAAAAGTCACAACTTACCTAGCAAAAAGAAAAAAGAGCTTGAGAAGAGGTTTTTTCTCATTTGGTCACAATATGATGTCATTTCAGACCTCTTCTAGTTAGTGGATAATTAGAGTTTTTAATTTTGGAAGCTATTTGCAACTGATCTATCTGTTTACAGGGGATAGATTTTCATGGCTGCGGGACAATGAGTTTGCACGCCAAGCCTTGGCAGGGGTTAACCCAGTGAACATTGAACTACTAAGGGTAACAATCCACTTGGATTTTTTAGTTTGGTAATTTTTTGTTCCTCTAATTATCCTCTGAGAGCCATTATGCTAGTGAATTTCACAGGAGTTTCCAATTCTCAGCAAGCTAGACCCTGCAGTTTATGGTCCACCAGAGTCTGCAATAACGAAAGAGTTGATAGAACAAGAAATGCACGGAATGACTGTTGAAGAGGTATTAATCTGCATGCATTATGTTAATCAAGTAGAAAGAATGATATTTTGGTAATTAATCTCTTTCAATTCCCAGTGAAATCCTGAATTTTCTCTCCAAATGCTAATATTGTTGTGTCCTTCCAATGCGAGGTAGACAATAACCATGAATTCCTACTTTCTATGATATGCCAATTTTTATATGCTTACTAATCAACAAACCAATTAACCAAGGTTGTTAGAATCGGGAACCTACATTGGATCATTTGAGGGGTTTATAGGATTAGATCGTGGGATCAAAATCAAATCAAGTATCATAAGATCCTACTGAAAAGGGAAAAAAACATGCCTAACAGTTTTTATATGAATATAATTTATTAAATGATACAACAGTAAAATTTTTACAAAAGTATAATACACCACGCAGTATAGACATAGATAACAAGAAGTTTAAAATTTATAATTCACGGCAACGCTAATCGATGAGCCAAACCATTAAACTAAAACCTAGTATTTCTACAGTTTTCAACTACAAATTCACCAGTAAAGCCGAGTATCTGTTTTGATCCTTATTGGTTAATCCCTTAAGTTGTCTTTTCATAAAATTTTGGGGGCTCTATGGAGAAGACCATTTAATTTCTTTCCTTGTCATTTCTGACCCTGTGCTTGTCAAAAATGTTCACACAGGCTATAAAGAACAAAAGGCTGTTTATAATTGACTACCATGACTTGCTTTTGCCCTTTATTGAGAGAATGAACTCCTTGCCGGGGAGAAAAGCTTATGCCTCTAGGACAGTTTTCTTCTACACCCGTTCTGGTGTTTTAAGGCCAATTGCCATAGAGCTTTCACTTCCTCCAACACCTTCTTCACCTGGAAGCAAGCATGTTTACGCTCATGGACATGATGCTACGACAAATTGGACTTGGAAGCTAGCCAAAGCTCATGTTTGTTCCAATGATGCTGGCATTCATCAACTAGTGAACCACTGGTGAGATAATGGATTCTAATATCTGCCAATTTTCGAGGTTTTCAAGTTTTGAATATATATCAAGGCTTTCAATCTTTAACCAATTAAATTTTGAAGGCTGCTTATACAAAGTCATCTTCTTTCAACCAAATTTTTTAGATTGTTGGGATTTATCCCACATCAGTAAAATCATCCCTCCCAAAATCGGTACAAGAGCTTAATGCAGGCTCTCTAGTCATTGCCAACTAATTTTGAGTTGGATGCTTCAACAGAGATTTTATTCGGTTTGATAATATTTGGAAGAGAGTGAGGCAATCAGCTGCATTCTTGCGCTTCTAATTGTGGTGTTTTCGCATTTTCAGGTTGAGGACTCATGCTTGCATGGAACCTTACATAATTGCCACTCACAGGCAGCTTAGCTCAATGCACCCCATTTACAAACTGCTCCATCCTCACATGCGCTACACATTTGAAATCAATGCACTCGCGAGACAAAGTTTGATAAATGGAGGGGGAATAATCGAGGCTTGTTTCAGTCCAGGAAAGTATTCTATGGAAATAGGCTCTGCAGCCTACAAGAGTTTGTGGCGATTTGACATGGAGGCATTACCAGCAGATTTAATTCGGAGGTTAGGTTGTTTCTTATGCATTTCATACGTTCTGAAGCCCAATTTTCTTCTATATATGCTCAAATCTTTGTGTGCTTCTATGTCATTGTTTCAAACATTCTTATCCACACAAAATTAGATCGAGTAATGCTAGACAACCAGAAAAATCTTCTATAAAAAACCAGAATAATATGGAATGCTTGTGGGCTATCATTTGAAAATAATAAACTCATAGAAGTGTCTGTTTGAATTTTTCTAGTCCAATAGTATTTTCCAATTCGATTTCATCCCTCACAATGAGCAACAATAGCAAAATTTGTGATGAAATTTCAGAGGCATGGCCGTGGAGGATCCATCTATGCCCTGTGGCGTGAAACTTGTGATGGAAGACTACCCTTATGCAGCGGACGGACTCCTCATATGGTTTGCTATAAAAGAACTGGTTGAATCCTACGTTGAGCACTTCTATCCTGAGCCTAACTTGGTCACATCCGATGTTGAGCTCCAAGCCTGGTGGTGCGAAATCAAAAACAAAGGTCACTACGATAAACGGAACGAGCCTTGGTGGCCTGAACTCAACACCAAAGAGAACCTATCCGGCATCCTAACCACAATGATTTGGATTGCTTCTGGTCAGCACGCAGCTATAAACTTCGGGCAGTATCCTTTTGGTGGGTATGTTCCTAATCGTCCCACCCTTATGAGGAGACTTATTCCTGAAGAAAACGATCCTGAGTATGAGAAGTTTATTCATAACCCTCAGAATATTTTCCTTGCGTCTTTGCCCACTCAACTTCAAGCCACCAAGGTAATGGCTGTTCAAGATAGTTTGTCAACTCACTCTCCGGATGAAGAGTACCTGGGCCAGGTAGACCAACTTCAGGGCCGCTGCATCAATGACAGTGAAGTTCTGAATTTGTTTGAGAATTTCACCGCTAGATTGGGGGAGATAGAGGAGACGATAAATGGGAGGAATAAGGATATCCGTCTTAAGAACCGAAATGGCGCTGGTGTTCCTCCATACGAACTGCTTCTTCCCTCATCGGGTCCGGGGGTGACCGGTCGTGGCATTCCCAACAGCATATCTATCTGACAGAGGTCTCTGGTTTAAAATCAACTTCCATCCCTTTGTAAGCTGTCTTAGATTTGATCACTGGCATATATAGGACTTTTAGAGTCTTCTAATGAGGGCCACAAACTCTCTATAGTCTTAATGAAAAGTACTGTATGCAAAACTTGGTTGAGGAAATCGAGTGGTCGTTGTTCTTGTAAGTATGTTTTTAATTTCTGCAGGCATTCTGGTGGACTCGGCTCATGTCTCCAGCTGCTGCCTAGAAGTTTTATTTCTACTCAATCCATCAACTGAAAATATGTGTTTTAACAGAGTGCATAAAATTTCAAGAATAGAAAGGAGGTATTTGTTTCACTGTTTCTATATCTCATACATATGTGTGTGTGTGTGTGTGTGTGTGTGTGTGTGTGTTCACCTCTCTTTTCTGTCAAAGGTGGTTTTTGGCACTTTGTGCTTGCGTTATCATTACTTTTGGGGACAAATCATCCTCCCATTTGACTTGGATTTTCCATAGTTGTGGTGTTGGGTATATAATGCTCCACTACTAGTTTTGTCTTTTTGGGCATGTGTGGCAAGGGATGGGCATTAATTAAACATTTAAACTCACTGATAGTTGAGGCCCTTGTAATCTTATTTGCCAGCAGCCCAAGTAGATCAACTGTCAACTCTCAGGATCAGCCCGTATCATTCACCTAGATAGGTTTATATAGTTTTTGTAAGGAATGACGAATTAATGCATCAGCTGAAAAGTCTGCGATTTTTTTTTTCCCTCTTCCCTTCTTGGGCTGGTAATTCTGCAAAATGTTTGTACTGCTAAGAATTGATACTTTTGTTAGGAATATAGACTAAAAAAAATGCTTTTGTAATGACTTTAATTTTACATGATAATTTTAATTGTTTCATTTTAATAAAAATTTATGTAACTAGTATTTGCTTAGCACTAGTTAATTGATGAACCCGTATGTGCTTTTTATTACATACAGTTACTAATTTGGTGTGTAAAGTAAAATTTATACGCAGAAGGTTAGATCATCAGTTAAGCCCCCCCCCCCCCCATCTCCTATTCCTTCTCCTGTCTCTCCATGATTCCCCCCCCCCCGGTTCTGCCACCCCCCCTCCTTGCTAAATACTTGCAGCTGCAATTTACCAACCCCCAATTACCAAAAAAAAAAAAATTTACCAACCCCCCCCCCCTTCTCCCTCCCTGATACATATCTGCAGTTAAAATTTTTTCTTTTTTCTTTTCCTTCCCCCTCCTCCCCCCCTGGCGGAAGCCTCCAATTTTTTTCTTTCTCTATAATTTTTTTAATTTATTTAAATTTTAAAAAATATTAAAAAAATTTATAAGATCAATGAAACAGATTAGAGACGGTTTCCCTTGATCTTGACCCAACTTGGAGCAAAGTCAGCCTAGCCCGGGCAGAGTGACCCGTTGCTAGGTCAAGGGGTGGTTCAGGCCAGTCTTACTCAGTTCATTTACATCACTAGTCACTTGCAAATAAGTAAAACAGACTCATTTCACTTGATACAAAGTGATTTAACCTATTGTTCCTTCAAAAATACAAATGGAAGATAAAATCAAACATCCTCACAAGTACAGCATATTAAGAGAAACATGTTGGGGGGGGGGGGGGGGACCCACTCAATGTAGATAAGAACATCACAACTCACTTATAAATAAAACAAACTCATTCCACTTAGACAAAGTGATTTAACCTATTGTTCCTTCGAAAATACAAATGGAAGATAAAATCAAATATCCTCACAGATATAGCAAATTAAGGGAAACATTTCGGAGGGAAAAAAAAAAAAAAAAAACCTACTCAATGTAGATAAGAACATAATCAGGAATTCACTTAATTTATTCTCAACAGACTTATCTAAATTTATTGTTTTGGATCCAAAACACAAGCAAACCAACTAAAATTTCTTACTTATTTCATAAGATGGTGCATACACCATATGCATGAAAAGGGCATTAACAATTATCAGGAGCTTCTATCGCCGGTGAGAAAACTCTTGAGCCAGGTAACTGATTTCTTGGGGTAGCGCTTGTAATCATCACCATAGTCAACGTAGTGTAGCCCAAATCTGATGGTGTATCCTGATCCCATTTCCATGCCATCCACCAGAGCCCATATGATGTATCCCTTGATGTTAACCTCCTCACTGCACTCAAAAATAGGATAACAAATAAAATAACAACTCTTAAATAATGTTTGCACGAAGTATCATTGAAGGACCAGAGCCAAAGCAGAGTCACTTAACAATTAGCCACGCACACTGACACCCACAGAGCAGCATCACATGAGCAGTCTGAATAGATCAATCATACTGGGCAATTTCTCTATTGTGGAGGGGGGGACATTAATGAAAAAATAACCTGAATAATGTGATAGGAGCAGTTTTCTAATTAAAGTATATTTTGATTGGCTTATATTTTGAACTGGTTGACTCACTAGTCACAACTCTTTCACATCAGTTTGCTATATGTGTGTGTGTGTGTGTGTGTGTGTGTGTAAGCTTTCTAATGGCGTAGCATTACTTGAGACAAACATGCCTCCCCATGGTAGGAATTAGGGACTCTAGGGTAAAGAAATTGCCGTTTTTTCTTCACAGGAGACCATAAGTTATTTGGCAACCTAAAAGGCTAAAACTATTGTCAATATATACATGAAATTGCGTTATGTATGTATGGATAAATTAGACTTTACACCTTTACACTTTTACCTCAAATTTCATTTTAGAACTTAAGCACTTCCACTTCTAAATTACTGCAATGTGGACATTTCTAAATTTTTATTCTGGAATTTTCCATTAACTAGTCATGTGGCTATCTCTTGGGGAGTAAAAAAGCAAACACTCTTATTTTCTTCGATATTTTTTTCAAAAGACTCACGTTTATTCCTTGTATATTGATTTGGTAATTGAAAAGTTCAGATATTAATAAGTTATTTGATCTATAAATGATTACTTGTAACGTAGCAGATACATTATATACAGTGAGTAGAAGTGAATAATTTGAGTAGAATATGAAAGAAAATAGATGATTGTGCATTTTTACCCTTTTAAAAATGGCCAGAGTGGCCAATTAATGAAAAATTCTCAAACAAATGCTCATAAAAGGTATATCTTGCAACAAATTAAAAGTGAAAGTATTTAATTATCACAATTGAAAGTGCAAAGACCTGAAGTAAGATTTGAGATAAAGTCCAAATTGTTATTTACCCTGGTATGTATTTCATGAGAATATTTTTATCTTGTACAAAACCATTTATATGGATTACCTCAGGGCCTTTTTAACATTGGTGAGATGGTCTTTGAGGAACTCAATCCGCACATCATCTTGTAGTGCTCTCTCAATGGAAGCCGAGTCGTCCGTTTTCTGTGGATATCCTGTGTATTATTGGGTAATATTTGGTCATTGCACATAAGCGCTATATCACCATTTTCTTTTGAAGAACATCAGACAGCTGTAGACTAACCATTTTCGGTAATGTAAATCTTGGGATTGTTATATGCAAGCTTCAAATGCAGTAAAAGTTCGCCAAGACCAGCTGGATAAACATAAATTTGGTCGAAACCTCCAGCCTTGAATGCAATCAAACAGAAGCAAATCAAGAAATAAAACAACTACAAATATATGATGTAATAAATTAGATTTCATACGGTGAAATCAAGGCAAGAAAACTTCACAAAACACAACTGTGATTGTACCTGTTCACCAAGTGGTATCCCATCTTTTTCCGCTAAATAGGGGAAAAAAAGTTAAAATTAATAAAATCTATACATATATGTTTAGAAAACTTATCGATGTATTCTAATTATATGGGTTTTATCAATTTAATATATATATATATATATATATATGCAAGGATTGTTTGGACTGTACTTAGTGTTTCGAGATAATGGTCACTTTCATAGCTGGTAGGCACGTCATTGACAGATATCTTTAGGGCTTTTGTGTATCTTGATGTGTAGTAATTGATACCAATGAAGTCAAATGACCCTTTAACCATTGCTTCCTGTTCCTGAGAGAATATTGGAAGCCTATCCCTCACAATGGCCTTCATGTTAAATGGGTAGTCTCCGGTCACTAATGGATCCAAAAACCTAACAATTAACACCAAAGGAAAGCCAATAAAGATTTAGAGCAGTGGAAATATCCATTTAGAGCTCGAGATATATATAACAAAATAAGATCATATAGAGAATTGTGTCAAGCAAACTTTTTTCTTTCCTAAGAGCTGAATTTCAGATTTTTTAGTTTCTGGTGTCTGAACAATCTCATAAACACCACCCACAGAAAATAAGCTATATATACAAGACAATAACTAAATATGAGGGGGAAAAGAAAAGGAATGGAGAAAGCATGCTAGTTACATGAATGTTCTTTTCAAAGTCAATTGATAGTTATATATACATCCATATAATGGAATATTTTGGAGGTCAATTCCTTCAAAGTTTGAAGTTTCAATTACCATCCGGTCAAGAAGTCCCATGCCCTCTGTGCTGCATGTTTGTCTGAAGAGGTAACAGCAAGAGGCATAAACCATTGAGCGCTCAAAGAAATGCCAATTTCTCCTTTTTGAGTTGTCTAGAGAAAAGGGGGAAAAGTAGAGTTTTTTCATTGTTAGTAAAACATAAAATGGATGAGTTCTGGTATAAATGAAGATATTTGCTGTTTCCAGATAGAAATATTAAACAAGTAAAATTCAGTACTTGGTAAGTCTCTCTGTAGGCTTTAACAGCGTTAGCATGGGCTAGTATTATATTATGGCCAGCGATATAAGGATGTGTTGCAGGATCATCTGGTATTGGCAAGGCCGTTTTATATCCATGAACACTAAAAACCTGTGGTTCATTGATTGTTATCCAGTGATTCACCCTATCTCCAAAAGTCTTGAAACATAGATTAGCATAGTCTGTGAAGTCATCCCTGAAATCAAAATGTAGCAAGAACATTCACAAACTATTTTTTTCTTCCTCATCTTTTTTGAAGTACCCCACATAAATTTGTGTTCATCATAAAATGTATGGAAAGCACATACACGAAGTTTGAGCTCAACAAGCCATTATATTCTTCTTGTAGAGCCGAAGGGAAGTCAAAGTGGAATAATGTCACAAAAGGCTCGATGCCTGACAAAGGAATTCAGAAGTTAGTGACGGAAGGAGACTGTCAATACCAAGCATGAAATAGATGACTGAATCAATATATAAAAACTATGTTCAAACCATTAGCAATTAGTTCATCTATCAAATTGTTGTAGAAATCAATGCCTTTTTGGTTGACACCACCACTTAATTTTCCAGCTGCAAAGCATGTGAAGGAAAATTGAGGATTCACAAAATAGAATTTGTTAAGGGACTAAAAAAATTACTTCCAATTTAGCAATATAAGGTGGTGGTAATAACTTGGAAGTATGCGAGGCCAAGCAATGGAGAATCTATAGATGTCCACGTTCATATTCTTCAAGCACTGTACATCATCCTGTCACAATAATTATAATAATGGCAAATCAGTCATATCCACTGTATTTATCAATCACTGATATTTAGGATTCGTTTGGAATCCCAAAAAAAAATAAAAAAAACTTCAAAAAATTTTAAAAATTTTCAAATCTCTCCAATCAAATTTTATCACCTGTCATTTTTCCATTACATCAACCCCACCTTTTGGTTTTTTTGGGGACTCCAAACACACCCTTAGAAAGCAAATATACATCTGATTACTTGGAGATGAAATATGTGGGAATTATGCGAGCTCTCTAATATCCATTCCATAAAAAATAAGTAAATAAATATAAATAGAGAAGCACTATAATAAATCATTGACTTTGTATTTGTAGTATGATTGAGCTGCTGGGCTCTCTCCAATGAAGTAGTCCCAAGTACTTGATCCTCTCCCTCCTTCGTTAGGCAAACTTTCTGTCTGCATGACAAGGGAAACACATCATGCTTACAAGCAAGACATAGAAGAACAAGAAGAAGCCAATAGTTCAAATAAAAAAGGGGAAAAAAAAAAAACCTGAAGAGCAGAAGAAGAAGCCCCAAACTTAAAATCAGATGGGAAGCAATTTCTTGCCAACTGTGGAGAGCATGTTGCTGTAAGAACTGAAGATGAACTGTTTGGCATAGTTATTTTGAAGAGAGAGAGAGAGAGAGATTTAGTTCTATATTCTAAGACCCAAGTGTAATTGGACAGAGTATTTATGAATTAAGGGAAGTTAATGGAGTTGATGAGGCTGAGATGGAAAAGACCGAAGGTATAAGACAATCAGTTTAGGTCAACATATATTTTAAATATAAATTCTCTATTTCCTCTTACATTTTTTCTTTTTTTCTTTTTTTAGCTTCACCGGGAACAGAAAGCAGTTGAATATCTTGAACAAGAAATAGATTGGTGGTAGTTGAATCCCAAGCATGAAATGATAATCCATCTCCATCTGAATGAATAATCAGAGAAATAAACCATTTTTGTCTTCAAACCTGCCTTCTGACCACTTGATCAATTAAGAAACATGGCAAAGTTATGCTGATGGTGGAAGATGATGACAAGATAGAATATTGGCAATATAATTATACCATCAAAAATGTTGAAATTTACTTATTTTTTCATGTATATTGACTCGGAAAATTTGTAATCCTAACTAATCAATTGTATGAAAGCTGTGTTTTTTAATCATTGATTGGTTAAATTTTTTGTATTCCATATGACCTGTAGAAAACAGTGCTTTCTTAAAATGGTTTAGATATAAACTAGTCTGATTGCAGATGAAAGGACTTGGAAGGCTGGTTTGTCCTCAATGGTGTAGGTAGAGTGGTCAAAAGTGGTTGATGCCAATGAACATAAACAAATCCGTGTAACTGGGGGGCCATTTTAAACTGGTTCACAAATCATGCATTTCAGCATTTTATATTATTAAATCCTAAAATTCCCCACTAATCAGATTTTTAAAAGTTATAGCTAGTCCAATGCATAAGTGTCCAGGGGCATCAGGCAGCAAGATTTTTCAGTCATGCTGATAGTGACATCCAGCAACTGAGATAGACCGCAATTCTGAAAGTTACTGGGAACTTTCTAATGACAAGTGGGATAAAATTATAGCAAGGCTGCAGTATTTGCAAGGGATTGTTTCATATTTTTAGTGTATTATTTATTTATTTTTCTGTAGAAAACAAAACGATTATCTTCTCAGAGGTTTAACCTTGCTTTCAAGTCTTCAATTATTTTTCCATGTTTCCTTTTCTTCTATTTTATGCCAACTTATATTCAAGTACTCTTACCCCATAGACAAGCACCAATTAGTAATCCCAACAATCAAAAATAGATGAGCATTGATGCCATTTTAATTTGCCAATATAGTAGCAATAATTGACCCAAGCTAATTCCATTCACATTTGAAATTGAAGCACTCGATCATGTTTATTATTGTGATTGCAAAGATTAAAAAGAAGCATTCTTACATTTTCTTCCCACTAAAACTCTTACATTTTCTTCCGACTAAAACAACAGAATCTCTCTTTGGATTCCATCAAAATCAGCACAATAAACAACTAGGAGCTATAACTTTGAAGAAGCATCTGATATAGCGAGCTTGGTCAACTCTTTTCTCAACAGCTTACCAGTAGCATTTTTTGGTATTGAACTCGTGAACATTACATGCCTTATTTTCTTGTATGGAGCAACCTACAACATTAATTTATTCAATATATATATAAGAAAGAAATTTTGAACTAATAATATAACATATTATAAGTACTGGTAATTCTAGAACCTGTTTGGCAACGAACTCCTTAATTTGTGATTCATCAATGGTGCTCTGAGGTCTTCTCACCACAAAGGCCATAGGTACTTGACCAGCTTCCTCATCAGGGTACCTAAAATTTTTTTTATTGATCAAATTTACATAAGAATTATTGAGTGCGGGAACTTATAATTCAGACACTGCAGTTGGCATTGGCAGAGACATAAAATTTAAAATTTGTAAAGTACTATTTAACTTCAATAAATAGTGTATTGGTCATTTGAAATACTCACGGTATCACTGCAGCATCAGCAACATCTGGATGGGATTGGAGCAGATTTTCCAGCTCCACTGGAGCAACCTAATATATTGATGAGGAGAAAAAAAAGAAAAGAAATGAACAGCTTGAGCATTCAAGGGACTAAGAAAGAATCGCAGGCAACTAACCTGGTAGCCTTTGCATTTGATTAACTCCTTTATACGGTCCACAATATAGAGGAAGCCATCACTGTCAAAATAACAGATGTCTCCTGTTCTTAGCCATCCCTCCGAATCCAAAGTCTTGGCAGTTTCTTCTTTCTCATCCACATATCCTGCACCAAAATCATTAAAAAATAAAAATAAAAAATAACAAGGAAACACGTGAAGCTGATCAAGGACATAATCATCTAGCTTTATTGCCAATTAAACAAATGTTGTTCCATCATAAAAAAAGAAAATATATATATATATCATAAAGTGCAACTAAAATGATATGGTAATGGTATTGTTGCACGGCATTACACAACAATATATTAGTAAAGTGGCATTTTATTTTTTATTTTGCCTTTTTTTGCATGAATAACAAGCAGAATTGAAGAGCTAGCAAATCTACAAAGAATGAGAAAAAAAAAATACCCTTCATTACGTGGGGTCCTTTAACCCAAAGTTCGCCATGTTTCAAAGGGGGTAAACCAATCCCAGTATCAAGGTCCACAATTTTTGCTTGGCAATTGGGGATGAGCCGCCCTGATGCCCCTACTCTTTGGGGTTCATTCGCACCCATGGCCACTGACACTCTTGCAGTTGTCTCGGTCAAACCATACGCCTAGTGCACATTCACCAAAATAATCAAAGTCACTCATTATTTTAACAAACCAATCACAATAATTAACACTAAACTATTACAATTCTTAAAAATATATGTTCATGGAAATGTCTTTTGTAGCTTGATTTAACCAACATATATAAATATTGGCTCAGTTTTTTTTTTTTTTTTCCTTCAAATCTCTACAAATTTTTTTAAAATTCAAATTTTCTATTCACTGCGTAAATGATGAGAAAATTACTTTTATTGCATAAATTACGTGACTATAGTTTTTACAAATTTAAACATCTCCAAACACCCGATCAAATATGCATTGATTGACATAGCGATCATAGTTTTGAACTTCGATAGGTTTAATTTATACCAACCTGGGCTAGTAGCACACCAGGAAATCGTTTCTTGAACCTCTCGATCACGGCGACCGGAAGCGGAGCTCCGCCGGACGAAACAACCTCCAGGGAGCTCAAATCGCAGCCGTCTATCAAATCAGAGTCTTTTGACAAAGCCACGACGACTGATGGGGCCACCGCCAAGTGGGTCACCCTGAACTCTTCAATCGCTCTGATCATCAAGAGCAAATCGAACCTCCCCATTGCCACCACACTCTGGCCCATCACCACCGCCCTCATCCAGAAAGTAAACCCGTACGCGTGAAAGTAGGGTACCGCGCAGAAGACCACCGCCGGCGACGGTCTAACCGGACGCAAGGCATACGTGCTGGCCAGCGATGATATGATGTTCCGGTGAGTCAACTCAACGCCTTTGAATTTCCCCGTGGTCCCGGAGGAGTAGAGAATCGCCGCCGTATCCGACTGAGGAACCTTGACAGATTGGTGAAGTTTTTCAGTCTGGCCCGTCATCATGGACTCGAACTGGGCCGAGTCAAGAAGAATCGTGCCGTAGCGGAGGGGCGGGACCTTGTGGGCGATGTCGGAGGTAGCAAAGGCGATGACCGGTTTGCAGAGCTCCATTTGAGAGGCGATTTCCGAACCTGAGCTCGCGGGATTCGAAGGAGAGACGACCACGCCGAGTGAGGAGAGAGAGAGGCAGAGAATCGGGACTTGAAGAGAATTCGGGGAAAGAATGAAAGCCGAATCGCCTCTGGAGAGTCCGAACCGGCGCTGGAGAGAGGCGGCGAGGGATCTACACCGGAATTCAAGCTCAGGGTAAGGAATGCGGCGGCGGGTGACGGCGTCGATGAGTGCTGGAGTGGCGGTGGCGGAGGCATAGGCAGAATTTTGTTGGAGGAGGCAGGAAACGAAGTCGGCGACGGAGAGGGCTGTGGCATGGGAAGGGAGTGCAGCGTCGGGTCTGAGACTGTGGTAGATTCTTGTCTCTGAGCAGAAACCGCTCTTCGGGTCGATCGAAGACGAAGAAGAAACTTTACGGTTGTGTGCCGCCATTTTCAATCTCTTTCCGTCTCTCTCACTCTGAATCAAACTGAATTCGTTCGAGGGTGGTGGCGGATTTGAGGATTTGTGTGGACACTAAAGCCTAGGAAAATGAGAATAAGTTATGTCAGTTACGAGTAGGGAGAAAACTAATATTATTTTTAAGGAGAGAGGAAATAGTTTTTTTTTAATATTAAATTAATTAATATATTTTTTCATAGTCTAATGGTACAGAAGAAGGTACTGAGGTGCAGGGTCGCCAATTGATTCATCTTATTAATGCACTAACAATTTTTCGTACCTAAAGGTACAGAAATATAATTTAACGTGTGAATAATTTAAATTTAAATTTATAAAATAAATTTACATTAAAAAAAGTGTAAAAATAACTCATAAAAATAAAAATCATTAATCAAAAGAGATTAAAGTATAAAATTTTATTATTTATTACAAACATTATCACATTTAATTACAAAAAAAAATATTATCACATTTTTTAAAATATTAATTTAAAATTTTTTATATGAAAAATATTAAAAAATATTAAAAGAGGGAGAGAAAAAATAATTCTGATCATTTAACAAATTCAACAGTTGAAAATACTTCAAATTCAAAATTTTAAACTTTTTTATTATATAAATGGCATTTTTTATATAAAAAGTATTAAAACAATATGGGAAAAGTAAGAGAAAAAATAATTCTCGTCATTTAATAAATTCAATAAAAGAAAATTTTAAATTTCCTTATTATATAAATAACACATAGTGTAAAAGTGTATATATTTAAAATTTAATTTTTAAGGACATTTGGATGTGACGTTTATGTGCATGTCGATCAGACATGCTGCAGTTTTGAAGTATATTAATCACATTCAAAAAAATTTAAAATTTTTAAAAAATTAATTAAAAAAATATACAAAATTAAAAAATTAAAAATAATTTTGTAATCACATTTTAAAAAATTTTCATATAAAGTAATCGAAAAGACAATTAAAGTGAGAAGAAAAAGAAAAAAATAATTCAAACCATTAAATGAATTCATTAATTAAAAAATGCCAAATTTCAATTCTTTTACCTGTGCTTAAATATACAGAAATATTTTTTTTTTCTTTCTGATATATTTTTTATTATATAAATTTGAATTTCAATTTTTAAAATTTGAAAAAAATAGCAGTAACAACGTGGCAAGTTTTTAACGATAATTAGAACAAATATCAAATCATAAGTTATTTAACGTGTAAATAACTCCATTTTGAAATCATAAAACAAACCAATATGAAAAAGTGTAAAAATAACCTATAAAAATAAAAATTACTAATCAAAAGAGATTAAGGTATAAAATTTTATTATTTATTATCACTATTATCACATTTTTAAAAGTTTAATATCAAATATATTTTATTTAAAAAGTATTCAAAATTAGAAAATTTGAGTGAAAGAGAAAAATTAATTCTAGCCATTAAGGAAATCCAAAATTTCAATTTAAATGTTTTATTAAATTTTTAAGAAAATTGAAGTTATTTATTTTAAATAAAAAAATTAATTAAATTTGTCTAATAGGTATCGATACATTGTTTAATATTCGTCTATAATTTTTTTGTTTATAATTTTGCTATCTTTTTTTTTCTGAAATGAAAGCTAAAACTGCTTTTAAAAATGAAATATTGTCTACAATTAGTTTTCTAAAAATTAATTGGATTTAATAAATATATTTCATGTCAATTTAATTTAATTATATTATTTATTAAATTAAATTAATTATGATATTTATTAAAAATAATTTAACAAAACATATATTAACTAAATTAAATTAAATTAAATATATATATAAATTAAATTAAATTATTAAATATATTAACTAATTTAAATTATTTATTATAATTTTAATATTTATTGAAAATTTCAATAATATATATTTCACATTAATTTAATATGAATTAATCAATTTCATATTAAATGAATGAATGAATTATTTATTTAGTAAAAATAAATTAATTAATGAATATGATATATATTAACTGTAATGTAATACAATAAAAATAAATAATAGATTGACAAAATATTTGCAATAGAAAATATAGAGTAAAAATATTTTTTTATTACGTTTTTCTATTTAAGTTTACATTTTTTTGAAAATAAAAAAATATAAATAGATTTAACAAATATTTTTCTGTTGTTTTAATTTAAATGTTTAATTTTAATAAACTTTTAAAGGGTATTAAAATCTAAATATATAATAAAAAAAATCAATTGACTTTGTCTTTTAGGTATCCATCTATTGGTTAGTATTATCATTTTTTTAAATATTAATTTAAAAAAATTATATTTTTGTGTCTTTATTTTAAAAATTAAAATTAAAATTAAAAACTGTATAAATAACTTATAAAAATAAAAATTATTAATCAAAATATTATCACATTTTTAATATTAATGTAATAATATTTGTAATTATTTTTATAGGTTATTTTGATAATTTTTTATATAAATTTAAAAAAAATTACATTTAAATTTTTCTACTTTTATTTAAATTTAAAATATTATTTTAAATTAAACCCTCACCTATCCTAACTCAACCCCCGTATCTCTCTCTCACTCTCTCTCTCTCCTGTGCCCCCGGCGCCACGCCTCTCCCTCCCCCATCTCCCTTTCTCTCTCACTCACTCACTCTTTCTCCTGCACTCGGGCCCACGCCCTCTCCCTCCCCCATCTCCTTTCTCTCTCCCCGGCCCCACCCCCTCTCCCTTGCCCCTGCCCTTGAGCCCACGCCCTCTCCCTCCCCCATCTCCCTCTCTCTCACTCACTCATTCTCTCTCCTGCACTCGGGCCCACGCCCTCTCCCTCCCCCATCTCCCTTCTCTCTCCCCGGCCCCACCCCCTCTCCCTTGCCCCTGCACTTGAGCCCACGCCCTCTCCCTCCCCCATCTCTCTCTCTCTCCCCGGCCCCACCCCCTCTCCCTTGCCCCAGCCCGCATGCCCCCTCCTCTCATCTCCTCTCCTCTCTCTCTCTCTCTCTCTCTTTTTGACACGTATATAAGTGTCAAATCCAAACCATGAGCTGCTTTGTATAATAGATAACTCCTTTTTATTTTTCTGATATGTGGGAGTCCACAGCCACTGTCTTGTAAGGGGCGTGCTTAGGGTGAGGCACACTCTGTGACCCTAATCGACAAAATGCCACGAATGGTAAACCAGTCTAAGCAAGTCCTGGCTGACCGGCTCGATCAAGGGAACTGTTAGAAGCCTGCCACAATAAACGGAAGGCTGTCCCACTGAAGGGAGATTCGAACTCAGAATCTTAAGGACCAAGCTCATCAACCGCTCCCGAACTCCACTCGGCCACCTCGAAGGGTAACTCCTTTTTTGTTTTCTGTGTTTGTTTTGTTCTTATTTTTTTGTTTTTTTTTAATCAATCAAAATTGGAATTAAAAGTGATTAGCGTAGTAACTCCCTGCAAACGTGATCATATAAGAGTTTATTTATTATAAAATATTTGCATTGAGTTATGACTACTAATCCTTGAATATGCGTAGCTCATTACTATAGTTTCACAAAAACAAGTGGATTTAGTATCCGCAAAAGGTCCGATTCGTGAATCGAAATAATTGTTTATCCCTAGAAAGGTAATAATAAATTTGAACACAATGCAAGTCTGTTTAGAGTAAAAAAAAAATAAAATAAATTGAGATAAAATATAATTTTAGATTAATTTTAGCATTTTTTTTTTGAAAAGTAACAAATTGTGGGAATGATTTTTCAAATCCGTTCCCACGGATTCAAAAAAATTCACAAAAAATAGTAACAATGGTACTCGTTTGAAAGTTTTTTACACGAAGAATATGATTGTATAAAAAATTTAGACATTCGGTTAACCTATTTTCAGATTCTTTTATTTTTTTAGCGAAATATTGAAATTTTTTGAAATTAGTGATGTCGAAAAAATTAGAGGTAGAGTGGTTGTTAGAAATTTATAGAGTTTTTTAGATATTTATAGTATGCCAAATGAGGCCGCAGTATTCTAACCTCTAACCATATGAGTTACAATCCTAGCAGTAATATAAAGGAGCTGTTTGATTTACCAAATTTCACTAAAAATTATAAAAAATAAGTAATTTCTTTCAATCAAATTTTATCATTTGTCATTTTTACACTAAATTATTTATTTATTTATTTTACCATTTAAACATTCCACAACTAATTTTATATAGTCTTATTTTATACGTCCAAGTAAAATTAAAATTTAAAAAATTATGAATTGATAACTTTAAGTATTGGAATTCAGATATTATGCACTGTCATTAGCAAATATGTATTGAGGCCAAACTCACTATAAAAATTACACAAAAGACTTAAAAATTGCAACAATTGAATTTCTTAAGTTAAGTTGCTAGGAATGTTAAAGATTTATCAACTCTGTGAATTTGGCTTGGTCATCGTCGGGTTAATATATTTTACACCTAATTTGCACTTACCTAATTTTGAATAATTGTTTCTGCATAAATCAACCATTATTAATATGAAATGTAATCACCGGTCGATTCAGTTGGTTCAATTTCAATTTCGAATGATTATTTCATCATTAACAAAGCATTATTGGATAGTCGAATTATGATTAAAATTTATTTAGACTATCGAATATGCGAAATTTTCTTTTCCCACAACATCATAGTGTAAATTTTCTTTTCTTTTGTCAGCTTCCAAAATCTGGCCGGTATTTTGCCCAAGAACGTTGCGCGAACGATTTAGATTGCATTTGCATGATAAGATAAATAAATAAATAAATAAATAATTTTAATAAATAAATAAATTATTATTGCCAAAACTTTAAATCACCTTTTGATAATACTCTGACGAATAATGATAAATTCATAAACGAACAGAAAAAAAAGAAAAAATAATCACATAATGAAATAAATATAAAATTTATGTAGTTCGACAGTTTACTTACGTCAACGGGGACGATAAAACTAATTTTCAATTATAAGGAACTTCAAAAATAGAGTAAGGAATTACAAAAGAGATATAAGAGAATTTTAAAGAACTTAGATAACTTTGTCACTTATTCTTAATTTTTCTGTCAACCCTCGCTTTTGAAAACCCTAATTTGAACTCAGTCTTGATGTATAATACTCTAAATATATTGGAACAACAAATCTAGTTAGAACAAGAATCAAAAGCCTATTTGGAATAAGATTGTCCATACTCCTAACCTTTTATGTATTCCTGTGAATCATAATGAGCCATAACTTTAACATTAGTAAATTAAATTCAAACAAAAAGTAAGGTCAATTTTATAAGATTTACAACTAAATTCATTTACCGTTTACAAATATACTTATTTATCGAAAATATGCTTATTTAAGTATTCGTAAGCATGTTTATAATTAAATTAATTAACATTGTTTGTAGGATTTTAAAAAGTTAACTCGTCTTATTAATTAGTTAGATTAAGTATAATTTGTGGCTTGTTAATGTCAAGTTTGACTATTATTTGTTTATTTATTTAAAATTTTATTTGCTTGCTAAAATTGTTTATTAAAAATTCATGAACAAGTTTTACTATGAACTTTAGTGTACTTAACTCGAAGTTAAGTACACCAATAAATTTAATAAATAAATTTGAACACATTTGCTCAAAGCTTTCGAACTCAAACTAATCAAAAAATTTAATAAATAAACTTGAACTTGTTGGTATTTAGCTCGACTTATTTGAACCTCTATTGTTATTTTCTAATCTATAACATTGACTTTATGAGGGTTCTATATAAGCCTCACTTAAATAGATGGTGGAGATTCATCATTAAAATAGTCATAATTGACTATAACATTATTTTTTACTCAATGCACATCACAAGATTTTTCTTTGAAAAAAAAATCGGAAAGAAAGGAAAAACTAAAGAAAATATTAATACCAAAATTATTTTATTTCAAATTAAAATAATTTATAATCATTATTGCACATTAAATAAGTAATTGATACAATAAATACTTCTAGTATAATGAAAAATGCTCAATCAAATCATTTATCAAGCAAAAAGTGTAAGTTTTTTTTTTTTTTTTATAGGTAAGTGGGTGGGGGCTAGAGTCGAAGACATAAAGAAAATTTTACCAACCAAGCTAACAGCCACACTCGCAAAAAGTTTAAGTTAGGATGGAGAATCGCTTCTTCCGGTTATTAATCAACATCGTTTGGATATAATGGTAAATTGTGTTCATTTTCTCTTACATTGACCTGTACAAGAGTAGAAACCACGATAAATTAATGCATGTTTTGTTTTGTGTTGGTGTTCAATTATTATTTCTCGACCCATCAACTCACCCATCAATTATTTCATCCAATTATGAGCCCTCTCTCCCGGGAAAATTCATCATCAAAAGAAAATTTTGATCTTATCATCTCATTTTACATATTGACGAGATAATTTTGCCCTGTTTGAAATAAGAAAAAATAAGATAAATTGAGATAAAATATAGTTTAGAGTTAATTTTGGTGTCATTTTTTTCTGAAATGTCACAAATTGTGGGAACAATTTTTCAAATTCGTTCCCACGGATTCAAAAAAATTCATAAAAAATAGCGACAATGGTACTCGTTTCAAAGCTCTCAACATGAAAAATATGATTGTATAAAAAATTTACACATTCGGTTAACTTATTTTCAAATTTTTTATTTTTTTAACGAAATATTAAAATTTTTTGAAATTAGTGATGGCGAAAAAATTAGATGTAAAGGGGTTGTTAGAGATTTATAGAGATTTTTAGTGTTTTATCTTGATGCCAAACGAGGCCTTTATAGTTCGGTAAAAATTAATTTTAATTTTTTTGATAGATTTTTTTCCCTTTTATATAGCTTGTTTTAATAAAAGCTTTATTTTTATTTTTACTTTTGATAAAAATTTTAATCATGTTATTTATAGGCAATTTGGTTGACAAAAAATTGGACAAAAAGTACAATAAAAGTAGAAAAATGTAACATAAAGGTGATATGTGAAAAAATTTAATTGGAGAAAAGTATAAAAATTAGTTAAAGTTGGTGACTTTTGGTATCACCAAACAGGCCTTACATATTTAAAAAAATGTAGAATATGTGTTTAAAACTAAAAAAGCTACGTACCGATAAAAAAAAACCTAAAATCAATAAAAAGTAGAAATAAAATTAAATTTAAATAAAAAATAAAAATAAAAAAAAGTTGGGAGACTTGGAGTTTACAAACTAACGACTCATTTGATAAGATAGGCCACCTTTTTTTTAAAGGCGTCATCAGATTTTTTTAATTCTTGGGAATTTTTAGATATATTCCCATTCACTAAAAGAATTACAAAGAAAATATTTTAAAATAAAAAATTCACCTAGTAATGAAAAAAATCAATTTATTTTGTACATCAAATTTTCATATTGGAATGTATTTTTTAATTTAAAAAATATGTTAAATTACAAAATAATTAAAAAATTAAATTTTAGTAAAAAAAATCATACCACGATGAAAAAATAATTAAATTCTTTAACTATTGTCAAATAGAGGCTAAATTTCATATAGGTATATTTTATTTTAGAGGATAAATTACATCTATTTTCTCTTAATATTTGGATAATTACACTCAATATTCACAACATTTAAAAGTTACAATTGTTTTTCTTATCTTGAAAAGTTATTAATATTAACCCATTTTTAAAAAAAAAAATCAGCTACTACAAACTTAACATAAAATATAAAACTAACCAAAATTTTAGGTATTTTTTTTATTTTACCCCTCACTCTCTCACATTTTTCTTTACAAAAATCTCAAAAAATAAATAAAAACATAATATTAGAGAGAGAGAGGGATAAAATAGAAAAATACTTAAAATTTTATCTATTTTAACACTAGCAATAACTCGTACCTATAGCACTCTAAGCAAAATTAGTATTAAGTTTCTTATATAGTTGAAACTTTGGACAAAAAGTTTAAATTGAAAAAATTTTGATAATCTATAAGTTTTAATTTTTTTTCAAAACTTTAGACCCTAACAATTACTATATGTATTTTAATCTCTTTGTCCAATTAATTTTTGATAAGTACCATAAAAGAAAACACAAATTATGGTGCTTTAATTTGGAATATTCAATTTTCTAGAAATTATAATTAGGCAAAATTTAAGTTGGCAGTTTTTATTTGTATATGATCTTCACTTTTGAAATATGGTGAAATTTAAAATGTTCAACCTGTTTTATAAGGTAGATGGTATTGCAGTCCATTAGAATAGAAATTGAGCGAGAAGTTAAAATATAAAAACAATCTCAATCATTCAATGAAAAAAAAAAGTAATTTTTAGTCGTTGAATCTTAATTTGTGAGATGAAATTTTCAAAAACTATTTTGTTTTATTATATAAATTTCTTATTAAATTTTAATAATTGATTTTATTAAAAGGAGTCAATATTAATAATATTTTGAAATAAAAAAATAAATGTAACTGTTAAATATTATAAATGTTAAATGTAATTACTTTAAATATTAAAGAATGGTAGATGCAATTCACTTTGTTTAAAAAGAGTGTACATACGTGATAACGAGTGCGTTTGACGCACCAAGAAGTGAGAAAAAATGAGATAAAATGTAATTTGAGGAAACTTTTTATGTTTGGTGCACACCGCTCAAACTGCGTTTTTTGGAGATGAATAGTAAAATTTCGTTCCGACGGATTGGATTTCCGTTTGAACGAATTCAAAATTTTAGACAGTTATGAATTCTTTATACTACAATCTGTTCAAACGGATTGTAGAAACCGTTTGGACGAAAGTTGGCCGAGTGATTTTGTCAGAACAATTTCTACAATCCGTTAGAATTGTTTTAAAAATGCCACAAAAAATAGTCAAAGTGGGTGTCATTTGGTAGCTTGAGGGTCTATTGTGAGAATGGCGAAAAAATTTTTACTATTTGATTAACCAAATTCTAGTTATCGACTTTTTTTTGAAAAATATTGAACATTTTTTTAATTTTCAGAAGGCGAGAATATGTAAAATTTTATAGAAATTTTTAAAAATTTTTAAAAATTTTTATCAAATTTTAGTACATCAAACACACCCAACAAATGCATGTCTACCAAATTTGGGAGTTGCGTATATGATTTTGATAACCTTCACTTTAAAGCATCATTATTCGTAGCCCCTAAAGAAAGGGAAAGACCAAAGGGCAGTACTAAACTCCCAAGGTACCCGAGTTCGAACGTCAAAGTCACGCCTTTTACCGCGAAAGCGTCAGCCAAATCTGAAGACTGAAATCACATACTACGCGGCGTACAACATTTTTTGCTCCTAATACATCCAACCGTTGGTGGCATGTGATCTCATTCCCCCATTCAACAACCACGCCCTTGGTGTTCCATGATTTATTTTTGGGTAAATTACACTTAGACTCTCTGAACATTAGGGTAATTATACATAGACCCCTGAAAATTTGAATCTTACACCTAGGCTCCTTATTCCCAAATGTTTGTAACACTTAGGTCCTTCCGTTAGTCTTTCCGTTAACTGTATTGTAAAATGACGAAAATGCCCCTATTTAGCAACAGTTAGGGAATCTACGTATAATTAACCCTAATGTTCAGAGGATCTAGGTATAATTTATTCTTATTAAAATGATCTACTTTATTGAAATATTTTATTAAACTATATTAATTTTATTAAATCTAATAATAATTTATTATTAGATTAAGTAATAATGATACATTTTATTAAAACAAATTATTTTTAATAATAAATATTATAACATTAAATTAATTAACTTAAATGTATTTTATTAAATTAATTAATCAAATTAATTTTAAATTTATTTTATTGAATTCAATTAATTTTATATTTTTTAATAAAATAATAATTTTTATTTAGATAAAATTAATTACTGTAAATAAAATTATATCACTAAACATATTTATGTTTTAATAAAATTATATATTTATATTTTTAGAAATATCCACTAAACGCTTTTCAACTGGGTATGACTCAAAAATGATTATTTTATTAACTTTTTTATCTAAAAATTTATTATTTTTAATTACATCCATCCTTAAATGTATTAAATTAATCCTTTAGACTATTTTTTTAAAAAAATATACTCTCACTAATAAAAATGTTTCAAATTATTTTAATTACTTAATTACATATTTTTTCTCATTTTTATTTTATTTTTAATTATACAATTAAAGTTGTGTCAAATCAAAAATTAAATTAAATTAAGAATAATTTACATTTAAAAAATTTAAAATAATTAATATTTTTAATTTTTATTATTTAATTATTTTTAGATACATTTTTTCTTCGATCAAACTCAATTTTAGAGAAGGATTTTTTTTTAAAAAAATTAGTAATTTCTAACTTTTATCCTATCATGATCAAAATAATGTTTATAAATTACAAAAATTAAAACTATATAAAAATAAAAAATCAAATTGATAAATATCAATATTTTTTTATTAATTAATTATTTTTAAATTTTATCCTATCATGTTCAAAATAATTTTTATAGATTACAAAAATTAATACTATAAAAAAATCAATAACTAAATTGATAAATATCAATATTTTTGTTTTATTAATTATTGTTTTAAAAAAAGTCCTTTACTAAAATTGAGTCTAATGAAAGAAAAATAGATTTAAAAATAATTAAAAAATAAAAATTAAAAAATTAATTATTTTAATTTTTTATATGCAAAGTCTTTTTTAATTTAATTTAATATTTCATTTGACACGGTTTTAATCATATAATTAAAATAAAATTTAAATAAGAAAAAATATGTAATTAAGTAATTAAAATAATTTGGAACATTTTTATTAGTGAGAGTAGATTTTTAAGAAGAAATAGTTTAAAGAACTAGTTCAATACATTTAGGATGGATGTAATTAAAAATAATAAATTTTTAGATGAAAATATTTGTAGAAGAATCGTTTTGAGCCATACCCAGTTGAAAAGTATTTACTAAATATTTCTAAAATATAAATATAATTTTATTCAAATGTAAATAAAAATGTAAATATGTTTGGTGATATAATTTTATTTATAGTAAATAATTTAATTTGATTAATTTAATTTGTTTAATTAATTTAATAAAATTTATTTAAATTAATTAATTTAATGTTATAAATATTTATTTTTAATAATAATTAGTTTTAATAAAATGTATCATTATAATTTGATTTTAATAATAAATTATTATTAGATTTAATAAAAATAATATAATTTAATAAAAATATTTTAATAAAATAAACTATTTTAATAAGAATAAATTACACTTAGACCGCTTGAACATTAGGTTAATTACACGTAGACCCCTTGATTGTTGCTGACCAGGAGGGACATTTTCGTCATTTTATAACGCAGTTAACGGAGAAAACTAACGAAAACATCTAAGTATTACAAACATTTGAGAATAAGGGGTCTAGATGTAAGATTCAAATGTTTAGGAAGTCTAAGTGTAATTAGTCTAATATTAAAAAAGTTTAAGTGTAATTTATCTTTTTTTTTGGCAAGTATCATGTTTCATGATTGAGGGTGTATTTGGAGTGATAAAAAGTGAGATAAATTGAAATACATTGAGAGTTCGTAATACGTGTAGTAAAAAAAAAGTTAGTGTGATATAAAATTAACGGAAATTTATAAAATTTTTTGTCGTCTGTTTGTAAATCGAACGGAGCCCGAATCACGTACCGTTCAAAAATCACACCCGTCAAAGTTTGATCGGGCAACATAGTATTGGATCATAGGATTTCTGTCTTTGCAGTCCGACAAATTTTCAGTAAGACCAGATGTTTTTCTGCTGAGACCCGTAAATAGAAAGCAACGTATATATAAGACCAAATGATTATCACCGGGATTTGACCACTGATTCTCTTCCCTTTTTTTTTGGTTGTCAAAATCACGACTTGGGCTGTCAAGTATCGACCAATTCAATCGACTCCTTGCTGGAATTCAATCTTTAATCAATGGCCGATCATCATCGTCTACCTCCACTGCCATCGGAAACCCTGAACCGAACCCCTTTGCTGAACGTCACAGAGCAAGTCCCAGGAGAAAAGCAAGAATACCCAGAAGAAGAAGATTGTGAAACCCAGCTCGACAAAGACCTTAAAAAGCTTGAATCGTTTCTCGCTCTGTCGGGTTTCAACCAGTCATCTGCTTGGAGCTTTGGGCTCGCGTGGGTCGCGTTCTTGGGGATTGGAGTCGCGCTTCCGGTTGTCGTGCTCGAGGTTTTCGACTGCTCGGGCTGTGCCGAGTACCAAATCAAAAGTTTTGAGCTCGATGTCGTTGTCTCGCAGGCATGTTTGGCGGCTGTGTCCCTATTCTGCCTCTCTCACAATCTGCGCAAGTATGGTATTCGGAAATTTCTCTTCGTAGATCGGTACAGTGGTCAAATGTCTCGGTTTCGCGACGATTACATTCAGAAGATTAAGGTAAGCACTCCCCACTTCAATATATTTATGAGAGAGAGAGAGAGAGAGAGTGAGTTTGTATATGTGTGCTAGGGTTGATGAAGATGGGGAATTGAATTGGTTTAGTTCAATATTAACAATTGAATAAACGTTATGCACATCTTCTACTGATGACGTGAAAAATTCAGTTAATTAAGCATTTTGTATGTGAAGTACACGCTGACATTAGATGTTTGAAAAAAGTTGTTTCACCATGAATTCTATGTTTAACCTTTAAATACAGTTATTATATGCAGCAGAGAATTGTCTAGGCTGATTTGATAATCTGTGGTCTATGAATTTTTAATATTGAATCTAATTCAATGTCCTATTTTGGTTTGTAGGACTATGTTTTGTTATACCCCACATCCATGGTTTGAAGTAATTGTTTGCTGTACTACCACTTCCAGTGTTTCCAAGCTAAGGTGCAATGAAAATTTTCATTAACTACATATTATGTACTTCAATTTAGGGAAAATGCACCACTTACTGATTTGCACACAAAGAAGTTATGGATCCATGAATTGATCTTATTCTTCTAAACCACCTTTTGTTGACTAAAATCTTACCCTTATTCTCAACACACAACTTTGTCATCTAGTGTGGCATTCCTGTAAAATTGATCAGCTAACCATTTTACTCCCAATCTTGTAAATAGAGTATATAGTTGCTCAACTCTTACAATATTCTCAACCCTAATTTATTATCTAATACATCGTTTCAGATTTTTTTTTTCCTTTTTTTTTGGAGGGGGGGTGGCAGTAAACTTCCTGCCTGATGCAGGAACTAGGGAAGTTGTATGATATTTTTTCCCCTTCAGGAATGTGCCCGCTTGCTAGTTCTGTGGATGCTGCCTTGCTTCATTCTGAAGACTGTACGTGAAGTTGCTCGTGTCGTATTTGAGACTCCTGCATCATGGTGGCAGTCTGTTGCTGTTTTGGTTGCTTTGATCATATCATGGATTTACGTGACTGCGATATACCTGTCAGCTTGCATTTTGTTTCATTTGGTCTGCAATTTGCAAATTATCCACTTCGATGATTATGCAAAGTCCTTGGAAAGAGAATCTGATCTCATGCTGTTAATAAAAGAGCACATTCGCCTGCGATATTACCTTTCTAAGATAAGCCATAGGTTCCGAATATATCTTCTTCTGGTGTTCCTGGTTGTCAGTGCAAGCCAGGTTGTGACCCTATTCCAGACTACAGGATATGGTGGATCAATTACTTTCATAAATGCCGCCAATTTTGCTGTAAGTTCAGTACATATTTCTTTTTTGTGATTTAGATAAACTGTGTACCTGCTTTGTCATAGATCTCAATTGGGACCTACATTGGTAGGTAGTGTAAAGTTTCACATGTTGGGGAGTTGGACTTGACACCTTATTAGTTAGATTAATACTCCTACTGAAAAGAAACATAGAGTGAGTCTGCAGACTCCGCACTTTACATAATCCCATGTTTATTTTGATTGTCCTATTCAAAAGGAAGAAGTCATTTGCGCCTAGTGGCTTAAGTTAATTTAGAAGTTTATGACAAGGGCACCCTATAATCAACATTCTGTGCTCCACATTAATTACTAAGGATATCATTGGGTGCCACTTGAAAATGGTCCAACTTCTTTGTACATATCCATTGATGTATCTGATTGTATATTCAGTTTCTACCAAAAAAACATTTGGTAACAAATGAGTGTGATGTGGCATATGTCACTGCTAGCTTCGTTGCATTCCTGATTGCTTTGGTCATTCAAGTTTTGGTCCTATTTTGCTTTATTTCTGCTTTTCTAGGTCTCATCACTTGTTCAGGTTGTGGGGATTAGTCTTTGCTTAACTGCTGCTGCCAAGATTTCCCACAGAGCCCAGGGCATTGGGTCACTGGCAAGTAAATGGCAAGCTGTGGTGACATGCAGTTCTGCTAATGCATCTCAATTGAGAGTTTCGCATAGTGTGGGAGAGTTAGAGACCGCCAATACATTGAGTTCATTGTATATGGATAACTCGGAGAGTGATTTGGAGTCGCTGGATTATATTGAATTGCCTGCAAATACCCAACTGGCTTCTTATATGTCCTCATACCACAAGAGACAAGCATTTGGTATGTAAATAAAAATTTTATTCTGTCTCTGTTGCATTTGACTCATTATTTGGACCTATTTTCTCTGCTTTTGTCATTGGTTCTAAGTGAGAACTTGCTCTTAACAATTAGTTTTGTTGGTGGAAACCTAGCATTTGAACAACAGTAAAAACATTGCTTCTGTTTGTTGTCATGAGTTAATGACCAAGTTCTAGAAATGAGCATATGGCATCTTAGCACTCAACCTAAACAGCAGAACCTTGGTGGTCACATATGAAACAATACAGGATATGATAACTCACTTTTTAATTAAATTGCTTTTGATCTAGACTTGAGATAAGCAGCACCAAAAGGTATTTTGGTGGTCTCATTTGTCTAGTTATTCTAGAGATATTGCTTAATGATTCCCTGCTCAAAGATTTCAATTTGCAATTGCCCTTCATTGTGATGCATCGGAATCATCCATGTGAACTTGGTATGTTGGGTAAAAAAAAAATGTCATGTGATTGTTTTCCAATTCTTCCTATCATGTGCTTACCCATTTTATTGTTTCTTTTTCTTTATCATGTGCAGTATGTGCTTTAAAACAGAGGACAAAACCAAAGCTTTGGGTTTGGGGGCACCCGACCCCACTGAATTTTATTTTTTATTTTTATTATATATAGCTATTTTTGTACCACCCTATATAATTTTATTAATTTCCCCCCATATAGTTTTGTTTATCTGCCCCCATTGTCTACTTGTAATTGCGCAAATGTACAAGGTCAATTCATTGTCAAATTACCAATTTTGTTAAACTATTTTTTGTTTTCTAAAATTACTCTTGAAAATTTTATTTATTATATTACCACAATTATTCTTAATAATTTTATTGTAAAAATATTACCATTTTTTTTCTTGAAACAATATGTAAGTTTTGCTCCAAGTGACTAAGAAGGTTGATTCCACCCTTGCTTATATACACTTTTATTATGCTTAAGTGACTTGTTATTTGCTATCTAATTATGAGGTGAAATGAACAAGTAGCGCAAAGTTATTTGCGAGAATGTTCCCAAATCTTCACTATCAAAAAAAGTAAGAAGGGGAACTTTCTAACTTTGACCAAAGGGTAACTTAATGCATAAGGCTCCCGAATTGCAAGGTCTAGAGAGGGTTAGATGTAGGAAACTTTTCCTTTACTTGCAAAGAGGCTAGGTCTATAGTTTTTGAATTTCAACTATTTTGAGAAAATATCTAGATATTATGCGACCTTGGCACAACGGTAAGATTACTCCTTTGCGACTTGGAAGTCATGGGTTTAACACTTGAAAACAATTTCTCCAATTGGAGAGGGTAAGACTACATGCATTGCCCCTCTTTAGATCCCACATAAGTGGGAGTCTTATGCACTAGGCCGCTTCATCTAGATATTATTTGACAATGGTTGGAAGTATGCTATTACCACTAGACACCACTGAGGCATTGCATGGTGTCATGACATGACTTTTTTGGCATAAGTCATGCTCGTGACACTTTGGACGTCAGCATGTGAAGTGGCACAAGAATGAGGGAATTTGTGCTTGCTAGTGGATTGTCCGCATGAAGACTTGCTAGGAGTAACATTTTTGTAATTTCGGAGAACTTTGCCTTTGGAGGGCGTTGGCATTTTTTCAATATTTTTATAATTTGGTTTGTATGTCTACGAGTTCATACTAACTGATAGATTGAGAATCGGAGATGTGAAATTTTTTAGAACTATTATGACTCTTTAAGCATAGTGAGATTTCCTCTCATTATCTAGAGTAATGTTAAGACGACATGTGGGGGGAACAGGTATTGGCTCTACCTCTCCCATGTGCTTGCCCCTTGGCTTGCACTAAGTGAGCACCCCATGTAGGGAGCATGGGGGCCGGCCACTAGCATCCCGAGGTGGGCTGGCAATAGTGGTCCCTGCTAGGACAAAAGTGGGCGGCGTTAGTGTTGGCACGATGGCTTGGCGTTAGGTGTGTTTGTGATGTGGAGGTTATGGATGTACCTCAATTATTCCCCAATTATATCCTATTTGGGTGCACCTCCCCATTACTGATTAGGCTATCAATGTGCCTTAAGGTATGTTGTCTGTGTTGGTACTTTCACGTAACTTGGTGGGCTGCAGTGTGGACACTTGTGCGAACGGTTTTTAATTAAGGCACTAGTGTGGTGTGACACTAAGCTTGTGGCATTCGAAGAATCTTAACATTGAACTTTGTTATGTGCATATTGCCTAAGATGGTCGCTAGCTTGGGTATTAAATAAGCTTGGGTACATGATGGCTATGCTAACGATGGCGCACAAGACTAAGTATTTGGACGAAATCTCTTAAGTGGCCTTTGCTTGAATCTTGGTTGAGTGCACTACAGTTGCCTCGATGTTCAAGTAGACTGGAGTAGGCTATAGCCTAGTTGCCTCACGGGCATTTTTTCCGTTGAAAGATGTTTGGCAGATGAAGGCATAAATGAAAATGTAGAAGTTATTGGGCAGTTGACACGTTGCCTTGAACGCAAATTTGTTGCCTGTGTCACACAGCACTGTTCAGTACAGCTGGATCAGTTATTCTGATTAGTACTGCTAGTGATCAGTTAGGTATTTACTTGGATACCTTGAGTAGACACTTCCTATGGGCCAAGAATTGTGCATTCCAGAAAAGAAGAATGACCTCAAACCATCCTTAATATCCATAAACTAAAATTGTCTATGACTGCTAGTGATCTAATATTTGCAGAACTGCATCACAATGCGAGACCTTGAGCATGTTGTATATCAATGATATCATACATCTCATAAATAACTGAACTGAAACTCCTAGATACGTGTACTTGAACTGCATATTTCTGATTAAGAATCAGTTTGGTGTACCTGTGATGTGTGTCCCTGAAGTGCTGTACGTGTTTCACCTATGTCCAAACAGACAAAAAACCAAAATGGCTAAAAATCCAACAAATGCAGATAGCGGCGGTGAAGTTATTGCAGAATCATTACACTAGTTGACTTCAATTTTGTTGAAATAATTGTAGTTTTTTTGGTTCTCTTATTCATTCCCACTCACTAAATCTTACTGTTAGAAAGTTCAAGTCACCTTAGTTACCAGTGATGTTCCTTGGAATTCAAGTAGAACTCAGCTAAGGAAATCCTCACACCATTTTTACTCTTGGTGTCATGATTGCATGCTTAATTTATTTGGTTGATGATGCTCCTCTAAACACATGGTTCACCTTTTCTTTCTTTTTTTAGTTTCCTTTTACTGCTGTGCTGAAAGTTAATCTCGTATTTTCATACTCGAGTAAGTGTTTTCAATGGCCACGCAGTGATGTACTTGCAGACCAACCCTGGCGGAATCACACTATTCGGATGGACAGTTGATCGTGGCCTTATCAACACAATCTTCTTTATTGAACTCTCATTAGTACTATTTGTACTGGGAAAGACCGTCGTTCTTGCCTCATAATAACTCGCCCTCTCATGCCCGACACAATGAACTTTCAAAATCGCCACTCCGCTCAGACTAGGCTACAAGGTCATCGATCAGATCATTTCTGACTTCCATGTAAATGCTCAAGCCGTGTGCGACCATTTACTGATATCACTGCAAATCAAGAGGTCAGTGCCCACCATTCATTCTAAGACAAAATTATTTATTTACCCGGTTCCACCTTTTGATCTCTCTGTGCACAAGAGCAAGGATGCGTGCACATGATGAGCGCAGAGACTCATACAGTTTGAGGAGACTGAAGACTGTCACATAGCATGGGTATGGTTAAATTTAAATGTATGGATTGTGATTTATCTTGTACTGTATATATATATATTTGCTACACAATATGTATACATATTTGCAGTTTTGGGCTCCCGTGAACATGAACCCCATCTAAAATCATGATATGATATCAAGAAGGGGTCCTCTTTTCGGGCTGGGGTAATGTACTCATGAGGGATTTATAATTTTTTTTTTCCCTTCCCAAACTTATTTTTATTTTTATTTTTTTTTCATTTTCTTTTTTCTTTCTAAGAAATGTTTTTCCATGAACATGAAACCCATGTTGGGGCAGTAGTGATTTTGAACCCCATAAATCATCTCTCGCAGATCTCCCAACTTCCTCGACTCTTTTGAGGAAAGGTAGGCCGGCCTCAACGTAGTCAATCTCTTGCCTAGCACATCTCAGCTGCATTTTTATGAAGAGTCTTGTTTGAATTCCTACAATAAATAAAAAAATTTTATTTTTCGGTTAGTGTCGCGTGGTTCTTGATAGTTACATAAACACGTAGTTATTATATAAATGTGTGTGTATATATATATATGTACATTAATTATAAAAATTTGTAAATTAGTGATAAAAACAGATATATTAGTGTTAAAATATATTCGAATGTTTGTTAATATGTAAATTGGTTATAACAATAAACACATTTATATTTTAAAACTTTGAATATTAGTAATGACAATTTATAAAGAATTTGTACATTAATTACGTTAAAAAAAAACTTGTTGACTGTAGATAAAAGACATGTACGTTAAAAATCTGTGCATGGATGTGCTGTAGAACCATGTACGTACCTTAATTAGTTTTTAAGAAAACATATATGTCTACTGGTTATAACATTTACGAGAAGCTTGTATATTAGAACTTAACCCAAAAAAAAAAAGCTTGTATATTAGTAATAAAAGCTTGTGCAACAGTTATGAAAATATATACAGCCATTGTAAGATCCGTATATTTGTTATATAAGTTTGTATATTAATTTTAAAAATCAATACAGTTTTTCAAGAAAGCATATACATTAATTCTAGAATGTGAACAAATTATATATATGTACAGAAATGTATGTTATTATATTACTGATCTACGTGCAATTCTCGCAGGCTCATTGTGACACTATTGAGGGGAACGGGATGGTCTGAGACATATATGTAAAAATAGAATGGTTTTTTTGATCCGCATTTTTTGAAAATCGATCTGCATTTGAACATCCACAATTTTTTTTTTTTTATTCTCTCTCTCTCCTTTGAAAGATGTCAGCGGATTGCTTTCAGCTAAGAGTTAAAAAATGAGTCAAGTTAAATCAAGTATTAATATATCCAAGTTTATTTAGTATCGTTTTTGGTGAGCCTAAATTTTTATTAAACTTGAAATGTTATGTTCAAAATTATTTGCCGAGTTTGAAGCATTGTATACAAGATTAGTTTGTTAGTCTATAAGAAAGCATGAGTTCGGCTTGGTTGCAACAAATAAGTTTTGCTCATTAGTTTTTGTCAAATCTACTTACAAGCTTTTATTTTTTTATGCTCGTGTGCCTATTAATGAATAAATTTAACAAATGAGTTACTTTTCTAGCTTAACAAATAAGTTTTAAATTAATGTATTTAATCTTTGATTTTTTTTAACATTTTTGCATGAATAGCAAACAAGAGTTTTCAAAAACTCATTTATAAACATTTAAACGAGATTGCTCACGAAAAATAAATAAGTTTATTCATAAATATTTAAATAATACTGTACGGGAGTTAAAACGAGTTTGTTTACGATTTTTTATTTAATTAAATTTACTCATTTGAGTTTGATTCGTTTATTTATTAGATTTGAAAAATACATTTAAATTTGATCATTTAATTTATCAAACGAATACGAGACCAAATGCAAGAAGCTTTTAAATATTTAGTTGGTTTATAACTTTACTATCAACACATTTAATGATTTCATCAATGGCTGGCCTTGACTCAGTGAGCATTTAGAAAACAAAAGCATATAACTCAGCTATCAACTACTAATTTTTTCATTTTTTTAAAAATAACTAAACTTACTCTCATACACTTTAAACTTCTTTTAAATTTTGAAGAGTAAAAATGTAAAAATAACAAAAAATTAAAAAACTAATTACTAAAAGTTAACTTTTTTTTCTTATCGTTTTTTTTTTCTTTTCAAACTCAACCTTAGAATTGAACCCTTATCCTAGATAACAAGCAACCCAAGATTTTTTTTTTAATTTACTATTAAAATAATAAAAAACTTAAAGAAACGCAGTAGAAAAAAAAAAAAAAAACACTTAATTTCCAAAGTACTATTAATGAAATCTTGAGATGATAATGTGATTGCAACTAAACCTAAAATAGCAAAGTAATAACACGATTTCAGCCTAAACAGCTGAGATCTCAATTTCATATCGCAATTTCAGGCAAGCAAAAAAAATTCGCCCATCTCCTCCTCCCTCCTTCCCTACAGACATTAAAGCTCCAACAACCATTGGCCCAATCGAGCTAAACCTTGCAGAGGGAGACAGGGAAAGCGATTGAAAAGACAATCTCACCCACACTTGGTATTCTCATCATCATCTCTTTGATAAATTTTATCTTTTATCTTAGTATTATTATTATTATTATTATTATTATTATTTTTGCCAAAGAAAGTCGTTCAAACAATTTGATGTTGCAGTTTTATTTATTTATTTATTTTGGTAAAAAAGATATATTTGTATTAAATGGGAGAAGAATTACAATGTCAAAAGGCATATTCTCCCTATAAAAATTTACATAGGTCATGCAAGAGCAATACAAAAGTCAAAATCCTCCAATTGGTACATATTAGGCCCGTTTGGTTTGCAAACAAACTCTAAAAAATTCTATAAATCTCTGTTAACTTTATATCACATTAACTTTTTTCTTTCACTGCACGCATTACGAACTCTCAATTTATCTCACTCCAAACTCACCCATTACAATGTTAACAGTTGTTGACTTAATATTCCTAAACTAATAAACTTCCAATCTAGCTTCATACTTAATTTTTTCAACAATACCTTGGAAGGATGTGACGGTGCTACTGTAAATTCTTGCATTTTTTTCAAGTTAGATATGATCAATTAGGCCTATCCAGGCAATCTTACAAATAATGCTGACAAACTCTGAAGGCACCCACTGCCCAGTCTATTTCTCTTCCCCACCATTTCCTACTCTTGTGGACTAGTAATGAATCAATACTAACTAGAAGAGATTGAAGCAGTGAATGAGCAAAACTCATAACAAAACTATAATATCCCCCACACTACCGAACATAAGCATAAAGGTGTATTCTTCTACCAAGGATATTTTGTTTTCCTCCCAGTGCGCAATGGTTAAAAATATTTAACTGGCGCATTCTACTCCTACACAATTAAGAAAGCAATCTGAAGTAACATCAACACCTAAACATCAGGATTTCCGAATTATCTAATGCATAATAGAAAATATTTCCAGTATCAACAGCACTAATTCAACAAGGGAGCTTACTGATAACAAGGAAAAGAAAAAAAAAAAAATGAACCCAAAGGTTGATAGGTACCTCCATTGAGCTTTAAGGAACAAAAATGAATTTCTCAAGAAAAGAAAACATGATTGGAAATTCTATATATTTCCAATTTGCACAGGAAACCTTCTCAGCCTGCTTGCATTGATACTGCAGTGACATCCACAGAGAAACGTTATAAAAATTCTGGAGCTACTAAAATCTACAAATTTTTACACCATAGATACAAAATGGGGAAAAAATAAAAAGAAAAAAAAAAAAACAAATAGAAGATAAAATGAAACGAAAGAGGAGACGAGGGAAACAAGGTCAGTAGAGCCAATAGCTTGTCTTCCATACCTCCCGTGCATAATTAAAAGAGTCAGCGCAACAATTCCCCCCCCCCCCTTCTTCTCTTTGAGATCAATTAAAAGGTATGCATGCTTTACTCATCAGTTCAATGGATAGAAGAAGAAGCTTCAAAGGGACCAATACAACAGTAGAGGAAATATACATGAAGTATGCGTATATTCTGGCCAGAATCTAGCCAAAAGAACAATGGCATCGGCACCAATTACGAGCATTACCATAGTTGCACAATCAGGACAAAACTGGCAACAACTACTACACAATGACTTCAACGCACTAAGTGTCCAAACTTAATGTTAGAACCACATACACTTCACATAACACATCCCACATAACCAAAGACACAAGATGAATGATATGTTTGTCCATACACATTACATAACACATCACATAACACACTAGCTTATTAACAGCAAGGACATTAATAACATTTCAGAGTTTGTCCATACACATTCAATAAATGATATGTTTCTAATTTGGTTATTCCTCACATTTGTTCATTTTTATGTAAATTAACCAAACTTTTACTACAACGTAGTCCAAACTAGCTAGTCAAAAAGCCCATGTAGAATTTCGTCATCCAGTTATTTATTATTATTATTTTTTTTCCTTTCTCAAGTAGTAGATTGAAGGGAACCATCCAGGTTGATATGTCAGTGTAAAATTGAAATTTTTTCATCATCTTGAATAGTTATTCCAAAAGGTAGCAGATACAAGATACGGGTATTTTGTTGAAACACAATGCCCAAACATTAAATCCAGTTGCTAGTATTCTAATTATAATTTCCAAGGCAAACTTTGGTCATTAGCTTTGATGGCCCCAACCAATAAAATAGAATTGCACCTCAACATGCCACACAAAACAACAAAGCAATTGCATTCAAAAATTTCCAAACCCCACCCCCCTCCAAAGAAAGCCTATTTAATTATAATAAAATCATTTATACACTAAACTTTAATTATCAAAAAAAAATACACTGTAATTTTAAATGCCATAATTGTTGAGCAAACGCATTATAACATCACAATTTAACATTGCATGTGGATCTCAAAAACCATTCCATCATACGGAGGCATGGAGCCACATACAGTCACTGCATTGTATATTGTTTTGTTGATCGATTCATTTCATTAGAAAATCTCCTAAAAGTATATCACTGTCGTATAATCAATTTAAACACAAAATACTGTGTCACCTGTCTAATAACAAATACTTCATTATGGCAGAACCAAACACATGAGATTGAAGTGTGCAGATACATTTTGAACCTCCGTGCTACCATGATGTTGTATGAGGAGTATTTTGTCAAAAAAAAAAAAAAAAATCCAATTATAAAAAAGTTTAAATCTATAATATGACCACAAAACATGATCCAAGTACGACATTTGCAGATTTGGTCAAATTCTGACGCCAAATATCCAAATAAAACAAAATCCAAATATCTGGCTATATTCTGAAGCCAGGTTTGAATTGTTACCTTCAAAGTGGAATAGATTTGGTCAAATTCTTCATCAATGAAATGCTAAGGATGCCCCCTCCGCATTACACCAACCATCTCTTGCAAACACAATATGATGATTAAAAAAGGCAGAGCTAATACTAGGCAGTAAATCCAAACTGTTTTGGTATTCAAACCCAAATTTAAGCTTTCAAGAGAATTGTTTACAATTTATCAATGAAAATATGTAACACAAGTTCAATTGAAACTTCTTCTCAGAGTAAAGGCCATTTTGCCACACCTTGCAAAGCATGCAGTGTCAGATATGCATTTAAATGACAGCCAAAGCTGAAGAAACAAAACCAATCTGCCACAGATCTGATTGCACGGCAGGCAAAAGAATTATGTGTCCCCACCCAGGTTCTCAAGGGTGCCTGGTAAAAAAACAGTATGAACAATTGCTTTGCAAACAATGTTTCCAACTTCCTTTTAATTGCGTGGCTCTCACCTCAATAGCTCAACCATGTTAATTGCAAGGAAGATTTTAGAAACCACCAGGTGGATCAAAGGTCCCCAGGTAGTCATTTCTCTCAGCCAAACAAACCACCAGTCCCTACTTCCCCTTGCTGCAACTCCTTCCGACGCTGCTCCTCTAAAGGATCTGGACTCTTCATTATCCTTCGCAAACGCCTTAATTCCCATGAAGAGAAAAGTAGCGTATATGAATGCAAATGAACAGACAATTTGAACTTCTAGACATCTTTTTTTTTTTAAGAGGATTATGGTACCTGTCTTGTGCATGTTGAGCTGGAAAAGTAGGCATAAACTCTTTAGACTTGGGAAGAGGAACTTCACAAAACCAATCATGCTTAAGGGCATCTTCAGCTGTTATTCTCTGTAAATTTACCACAGGCATTTAGAGTTAGCCTTACCCTCGGGAGGTGGAGTCATATAAAAACCAATAAATTAATGTATCACATTGTAGCATTGGTATAGTTATATATTCACCTTCTCAGGGTCATAAGTTAGAAGTTTGTTCAACAAGTCAAATCCAGCATCAGAGAGAACTGGTGAACCAGTGAAAGATGTAGCCGGAAATTTCCTACGCAATAAATTATACCTGAAACAAATACATCCCGTATTAATAGATACATGATAAATTTGTTGTGCAACTGAAACTGTCACCAATGTAGGCCAGAAAACCAGACCAGAATCACCCAAAGATGGAAGCCTGGGAAAACAGTGGCAAGGATAAGATAATATGAATGTCACAATCAACTCAGCTGAGCATTGAGTACGGGAAAATAGATACTTACTGATGCTTGACAAAGTTCACCTTAACTCCAGGAAGTTTCGAAAACCCAGGCCAAATAGTCTCATTTGGAGTGCCAAGGATTCTGAAGATCTGCAGCCATAAAGAACCCAAGCAAAGCTAATTATCCATAAGTTAAAGCACAATTAGAACTTCTACAGCAGCAGCAGTAGTTAGCACAGGAAAGATAAGCCTTCCGAGTTATTTACCTTGTCAAGCTGATCGACCTCTGTTTTCCCATTAAACAAAGGTTCTTTTGATAACAGTTCAGCCATTATACAGCCCAACGACCACATATCAATTGCTGTAGAATACTGCTTTGCTCCCAACAAAAGCTCAGGTGCCCTATAAAAATAAAGAAAAAAATAGAAGCATATTAATTACCTGATATATCATCCCAAGGAAAAATATATATGTATATATATACACAAAAACACAACAGGGCAGATTAAGAGAACATGAGGTACAATGTAAACTAAACCAAGAAGTTTAACAGGTCATATGGCACCGGGGATCTTATGCATTCAGGAATACAAGGTCTAACAATGAAAGTACACGAAAAAGGAAAATGCTGGGGACAACTGAGCAAGGCAATAATGCAGCATCAACCATGGTAAGGAACAGGCAAATGTACACAACTGACTCATTTAATTCATCTTATCTGAACACTGAACCACCCCCAAGATAACTAGAAGAATAAAGAAAATGAGAGAGAGAAGGGTGGGCAAAAGGAATTTTCTGCAAATGAATATATGATTAAAAATATTTGAATCCAAAACTATACGAAATAAATTTCACAAAGCAACAGTAGATACGGTAACCAAGCTCCATGTACCATAAGAGTAGCCACTTAACTTAAAAAAACAAAAAGATCAGATGAAGATTGATGAAGCAAAGGACAGAAGAACAAGAACTCCGAAAGCAATATGTACCCTAAGAGTAGCCATCTAACTTCGAGAAACAAAAAGATTGGATGAAGATTGATGAAGCAAAGAATAGAAGAACAAGAACTTCGAAAGCAATGTCACAAAAAGGAAAAGTAGAAGGAGAACAAATACAGTGAAGCTCACCTGTACCACAAGGTCACCACCAAATGAGTATATGGCTTCAATGGGCTGCCATATTGACGAGCCAACCCAAAGTCACAGATCTTCAACTCACCTCGATTATTTAAAAGCAAATTTGACGTCTTCAAATCCCGATGAAGCACCCAGTTGTCGTGGAGATACCTGATACCTTCTAAAAGCTGAAGCATTAGACATTTAACTTCACTCTGACTAAATGGCTGCTTCATTGTTTCCATCAAACCCTTGAGATCATGTTCCATGTATTCCATCGCCATAAAGATACTGTTAAGATTGCTCCCCACCACAACTTCTTTAACATCCACAATTGATGGGTGATGAAAAGAAAGAAGGATGTTTATTTCCCGCAGCGAAGTCAATGGAAAACCTTCTCTTTCTTTTTCCATCTTGACTTTCTTTAGCGCAACAATTTGCTCACTTTTCTTATCTCTGGCTCTGTAAACAACCCCATAAGTTCCTTCATCTATCTTGTTCAATCTTTCAAACTCATCAACACTTCTACACCCCTGAAGCATGTTTACAGTTCTTTGCGGTGGGACAACAGGCTCTGGTGTACCGTGTTCATCCTCAGATTCTGTACCTGAATGACTAATACTAGTACCATTTTTATCATGTAACTCATCTATCTCCATGTAATCATTCTTGTCAGAATCATCGGCACGGTGATCATCTGTACTGGAAGACCTACCACGGTAACCTCCTCCATCAGACTCAGATGACCTCAACCGATTTCCTTCATAACCTTCTACGCTAAACTCCTCAGGATCAGGAGTTTTTGACTTACCTCGTACTCTCATTTCAACTGGCTCTGAAAGAGCCATCTTCTTCCTCCTTTTAGACATTTCTTCATCAACAGAAATTTCACCTTCATCAGCAGAGGAATTGCCATCACCTGCCCATCGCGAGGCTGATATATTCCTCGTTGGAATGTAGTCTTCATAGTCTAGTTGTTCTGTTGCCGGATATTTACCCCATTGCTGCTCCCGGAGTGGATAAGAAGTTAAATCCACTGGGGAATCAGATACAGCAGAAGCACGCAACCCAAACTCCACAGAAGGCTTAGCTGGTGAAAGTTCTGAACTCTGAAGGTCGCAGTCTTCTAGGGGAGAAATTTGTACACCGCCATTGGGAATAATGTTAGGTGACTGACGGTAGGACTTAGGAAGGGGTGGAGGAGGAGGGAGAGTGGCTTCTACATTTCTACTGCTAGCTGTATTGCTCACTTCCTTGTCATCTCTATCCCAAACAATAGGTGAAAACTTCCTCTTCTTACTCTCTGCAGGCAACTGAGCCCCATTCTCTGAAGTTGAAATTTTCTTCTGTTTAACATGTGATACCGAATCAATAGCCTCATCAGACCCACTTTCACTGGATAATTCACCAGGTTCACGGTCCACTGCACTTACTGAAAACCCGGACTGCTTTGGGCTGCTGCCACTACTACCTGAATCACTCCTACCCGAAGCAGAGCAGTGCCCACCATAAATTACTTCCCTCTCCTTAATATCTTTCTGTCTAACCCTATCCCTCATCCCTTGGTCACGAACCCGACCCCTGTCGTAATCACAAGTTCTGAACCTGTCGTACTCACCATTGGAATAAGAAAAATCCACACTTGAAACTTCAAAATCTGATTCCCGGTCCCTAAATTCATTGCCACGGTAACCCCCGTGTCTTCCTGCAACCATATTTAGACATCGAAAGCCTCACACTCCTGATCGCAAACCCTACTTCCCGCTATTAAGCTCCTCTAAATTCGTCTATCTAACTCAACAATCACCCAATCAACCCCAAAAAATTAAAATAAAAAAGAAAAGGAATGATTGAAGAATCCTGAATGAAATAATCACAACCTCACAACCCGACACCCCAAATCCAATCAAGGCAGGACCAATAACAAACACTGGAATTAAACACAAAACTACTGGATAACCATTCAAAAAAACTTCAATTTTATGCTCTGAAGCTCCAAATTTTACGAAGACATAGAAGGGTATCGAGTGCGAAACCCTTGGAAAACGAAAACAAACTAAGAGACGATGCCAAAAAAAAAACCCTAGAAACTGTCGATAGATATTCCAACCTCTCTTGGGCGAATTGGGGTTGGAGAGGCTTACGAGTGAAGCGCTGCAGTTGATAGGGATAGAATTAGAAATGGCGGCGATTGCTGCTTCTCTACGTTAAGAAAATCCCAAAATCAGCAGTGAGAAAAAGAGGAAGAAGCAGCGAAAAGTCACCGGACAATGGAAGCAGTGTACGCGGCGCGGCGGAATGATTCGTTTGGATTCTTTAACCTTTATTTGTTTATTCAGTAATTAGGTTTAAATCCTCAATGTTTGCATGATTCTCATTTGCCTCCCCTGCTTTTTCATTATTATATAACTGTTCTCTTTTTCTTTTATTTCTTTATTTTTTCCCTTTTTTTCATCACCGTATTTCTTTTTTCCCTTCAAACTTTAGGTTTGTTCCCTAATATTTACTAATTTGAGTATTCCTAGGTCCACTGAAAACTCACTCGTTTATTAATTCAAGAAGTTCTAAGAATTAATTAAAGTATTTACAATCTGAATCAAACACAATCTTAATTTGTCAGGAAAAAATTCTATCTCGCTATACTCTCCTTTAGTTTTGAATTTTTTTTTTTAATTTCAAATTATCATTTTGTTTTGTGGAGAGGAGAAAATGAAAAATGAAATGGTTTCTCCTCTCGCTTGGTTTCTTGGTCTGAGAAGAAATAAAGACAAACAGTAAGTTGGATAATACTTTATTTTCTTTCTAAGATTGTAAATGTTTTTTGCCCCAGATCAACGTGGTTATGAAATAACTAAAATCCCTTTCAGAAACATCCTTTCAAGTTTTTAAATTGGTAAGTGCAATTTTTAACAATTTTTGCTCAATTACTCGTTTGGCAATTTTTCAATTTTATTAACTTTTTACTCAATTTTTTAATTTTTCTTAATTTTTTATCAAACAACAAAAGTTACTAAAGATTGTTAATTTTTCTTTTTCAACTTTGTATTAAATAGCCAAAAAATTACAAAAATAAAAAGTTAACTATTAGTCAAAGTTAAAATATTATTTTTATAATATTTACCTCTTTATTTTTTATTATATGCCTTTCTCCCCCTTAAGTAACCAAAATTTAAAATTTTTCATCACGATGACTAATTTTAATTTTTTATGCATTTGATAGAACATTTTGCATTTTTTAACTAATTTTGGTTGTTTGGTGAAACATTTATAACTTTTTACTATAATCTTTTATCAAATTACTATTATAATCATTTTTTTCTTTAACATAATTACTCACTTTTTTTTAACTAATATAAGGTAAAAAATTTAATTACACGGTGTTCTTAAGATGATTGGAAAAGTCCAATGGCTTAAAAATTGTGGTTTGCCAAATGATAAAAAAAATAAAATAAAATAAAATAAAATTTTTAAAAGTTGTTAAAAATAAATTACCAAATGGGGACTTAATTTGTCTTAAGAATTAAAAGCTGGAAACTACCATAATTAATGGGGATTGAAAGAAAAGTTTAAAAAGGCTTATAGGTGATGGAAAACATCTCCAGACAGAGCAGCTGCATCAGTCGGTTCAAATCAGTGGCATATTTCACATGCTGAATTACCACAGTGAAACCAACCCCAGGACGGCAACTCTCAAGAGTGAACACAGCAACAAAAATTTGCATCAAACACGGAGTGAAATAACTAGTAGAAGTAGAAGTAGAAGGAGGTAGCTAAGCTACCAGCAGAAGGAAGGCAGCTTGAAAGAGAAGGAAGATGGAAGGTGACCGGTCCTCCGTTTGTAATCTGCACGCTCAGAAGTCTTAATGGCCTTTTCATTTAGCTTAGACTCCGCGTTTGCGCGCTTCTCTTCAGCTATTCTGCTTGTTGCAGCAAGTTTGTTTGTCAGTCTCTCTTGTGCTCGAGCTTTCAACCTTTCAGCCTTCACCTGTAAGCACAAACAAATTGAGATTTAGAACCCATAATTTTGTAAGGAACACTCTTTAAGTTAATTGGGCCTCATTTTTGCTAACTCACAATCACTTGAGAGTATTTGCTAGAATTATGGGTAGATTAATGGAACCTAATCGAGTGATAGAGTCTCCAATTGGGATTTTGAAGTATATACCTCCATTCTCCTCATGTCCATTTCAGCTTTCCTCTTCTCGTGATTTTCCCAGGCTTGGATCTTCACCTCTTCACGCTTAAACCTGCAGGCACACAATACAAAATATCAGATTAATTCATTTTAGACCAGTAGTACCAGCCACGACAATGTAGGGAAATCTCATCTTGCTCCAACATCAAAAGTTTTCAAGAGATCTTATGATACGAGCAGAAGGCAGAACTATTCTTCACCTTGCCACGTATTTAGCACGTTCAGCCTCATCCCAAGCCATTGCTCGGGCTTCCAGGGAATCGAGCTTCTTAGCTTGCTCCAAATCCCTGTTCTCAGATCCTCTGCCAGAACCAGCTTCTTGCAAGTAGTCTCGACTACTTCGACAACTTTGAGGCAGAGGCACCCTATTTTGGGTCCTTACTGGAGTGGTGGACCCTGAAGAAATTGGGCTCCTTGCGGCTCTAATGGGGGTGCCAGTTCTTGAAGGCTCTTGGCTTGCAATTGGGGTCATCTCTGTCCCCATGTCCCTAACACAAATCGATCTAACAGCTGATTCCAAATTCAGCTGGGAAGGTTTGTTGATTCGCCAAATCGACTCTTCTTCGCAATCCTGCACTGCCTTCTTAGTGGTCTCCTCCACTATGAATTGGGCTGAATCTGCGGAGCCAGGGAATAATCTATAATTTTCCTCTCCATCTCCTTCGGGATCTTCACCGCTGGAAAGAACAGGGGGAGTTATCAATCTCCTGTCGTCGGCATTCGAATTCCTCGGTTTGTTTTTGGATTGATTCCTCTCTCCCCCTCCTCTTGATAAGTTCACCAGCCATTTTTGTGCATCATCCCACTTGGAAGGTGTGGGTTTTCCCAGTGCTGTTCTTGAATGAGAAGCACGATTTTTTGGCCCATTTCCTTTGTGGAAGTCGAAGTTAATGGCACTGCAACTTGGAATCTCCTTTGGTGCTGGTCCATAGTTCAAGCACCTCCTATCCTCTATGCCTCTCATTTTTCCACGAAACCAAACTCTGATATCTCTCACAACAACTATGCACCAAAAAAAAAAAAAAAAACCTCAACCCACTATGCTTGTATGAAAAATGTCACAACCCAGATCTTCAAATTGGATTGATATGAATTCCATACTGAGAAAAGCTGGAGACTTCCTCTCCTTCCAAGTAGCCACCACCATTGCCATATTTTGTTACAGGTAACTAAAAAAAGGCAATGAAACACGCAAGCAGAAGATATATGTATTTATCTACCTATCTATCTGAGGCTCTGAGCTCTTAGCAAGTTAGCAATGAAACAATTTATGAAAACCCAGAAAATAAAAGACCTATCTAGGGAGTAGAAACCCTCAAATTAACCCAGTAATGAAGAGGAAGAACTAAAGGCTAGAAATTTGAGAGAACCCAAAATCTAAAAGCTCTGACCTCTTGTATATGTTCATACACTTGAAGAAGAAAGTTCACAGAAATAACGGTGAACACAAAACCCAATCAGGCACTGCTTTTCTGAACAATAAAAGCAAGTGTTCCAGGGAATAAAACCTCGATGGAGACCATGGGTTTTTGAGATTGGCCAAAATGACGATCAGACCCGTTGTAAAAGTTAATAAATAAATAAATAAATAAAATAGTGTCCGTTTGGCAACGCTGTTATTTTTATGTTGTTATTTTTTTGTTGTCGTTTTTTATTTTTTATTTTTTTGTTACCGTTTATTTTTTCTAAAATTAAAACTGAAATTGCGCTTAAAAATACAAGTTTATTTATAATTTATAATTTTTTATTTTAGAAAAATATTTAATTTTATTAGTTTTAAAAAATTAATAAAAATTAATAAAATATATTTTATATTAATTTAATTTAATTAATATAATTAATTAAATTAAAACAGTAAATTATTTATTATCATCATTTAATTTAATAAATATAAAATATATTAAAATATATTATTTATTAAAAAAATTTAATAAAATATATTTCGTATTAAATAAAAAATTAAATTATATTCATTATTAAATTAAATTATTTATTTTTAAATTAATTAAATTCATTTAATTATTTATTAAAATAATGTAATAAAATATATTTTATATAAATTAAATTAATTAAATCACAAATAATTTAATATAATTATGATATTTATTTAAAATAATTTAATAATAATTATTAAATTAAATTAAAAATTAATTTAATTTAATTATGTATTATTAATTATTTTATATAAATTAATTTAATTATTAAATTAAATAAATTAATTATGATATTTATTTCAGATAACTTAGTAATAATTAATTATTAAATTAAATTAAATTAATTAATTTAGTTTTATTATTTATTAAAAATAACTTATATTAATTTATATAATTAACTTAATTTATTGAATTTAATTATATTATTTATTAAAATAACTTATTTTAATAAAATATTTGAATAAAATAATTTATTTTTATGTAATGTAACAAAAATAGATAAAGTTTTAAAATTGACAAAATATTGGTAACAGAAAAGAAAATCAGAGTGAAAACACATTTTTTCTGTTTACATTTTTCTATTTATGTTTTTATTTTTTTTGAAAACAAGAAAACGTAAACAAATTTATCAAATATATTTTTGTTATGAGTTTACAAAATTTTAAAAATTTAAAAAAAAATAAAAAATAAAAACATTACTAAACGTGGGTTTAGCATGTTCATGGTTAAAAGAAACAGGAAACGGCCAGAATGGGCACGGCGAGAATTGCATAAATTAATTAACACCCTTTTGCGTTGGAAATGGTGGACTTTTTATTGCATAAAGATGTGTTATCTTCACTCACTTGTATACGGAATCTTGGGACCGGTTTCAGAGGCACCTCCATAAATACCATATTGTCCTGCACTGGCCCTCCTCTCTCTCCATCTCCATAGGGCGTGCTTAACCAAATAACGATAAAAATGGATAACTTGATGTTTAAGTCACTGGTAGGTTTCAAAATTGAAGTCAAGCGTGCTATTTCCTAAACTTTCCGAAATTAAATGGCAGTAACAAGTCTACGTCAACTCGAGGGCTATTTTTGGAAGCATGGATCTTTGGAAAGAAAAAATAAATAAATAAATAAAATTACAGGTTCATATAAATTTTTTTATGCTTAATTAAATAAATTTTTTAAAAATATACTTTTTTTCTTAATTTCTCTTTTTGATGGCCCAGAAATCTATCTCACCGTTTGTTTTTTATTTTACTTTTCATATCATTTTACTTCTTTACCATTTTTCTTTCTTTATTATTATTATTATTATTTTATCTTTTGGTTGTTTCAACGTATACATGTAGGAATGTAACCATTTTTTTTTATTTTTTTAGGAAAAAAAGTAAATAAGAAATTACGAATGACTTACAATTTTTAAAATAAGTAATACTACACTTACACATTTTTATTTACACCATTCTTACACCTTACGGGTCATGACCAGTATAATTTATTCAAAATCGTCACAGTCGCACAGAGAATGTGACATTTAACGATTGTGATGATTTTAAATAGAATATATTGACTATAACCCGTCATGACCAATAAGATATAAGAAATATATAAATAAAAAGGTGCAAGTATAATATTACTATTCTAAAATATCATCATACTTGATTTCCATTTTAGAGTCACTCTAATATTTTTAAAATTACGTTTTGAAATACTGTTGTCCTTCAAACGGCCAGCAGTTAGGCAAGGGGTGACACGTGGACGGCTGAGATTACAAAGTGTGTCAGGGCTCCGATGCACGTTGGCCCCCCTCCCCCAATTGAAGTATAACAAGGGTTCTGAGAGTTTCACGCTGTTCAAGATGGGCTTACAATTGGGTCCGACTTTGACTGATTTGGGTTTCTGATTCTTGGCCTTATTCAATCACCGTCGTTATTCACTATCAGTGCCCACTTCTTCAGGGGGCAATTAATCAACCCGACATCAGAGAGGGCCCCATGCTAGACAAGGGCTTTTGATGGCCCTAACTTGTTTATGTCGAGAAGGTTTTGAGTGGTAAAAATTAAAAATAAAGTGAGATGAATTATAAAATTTAAATTTATACGGTAAAATAAAAAATTAATAATTTTTAAATATTTTTATAAATTTTTTAAAAATTTAAGCACGCTAAACGCAGTTTTTGTGGCCCATTTGCGTTGTCAAGTGCATTTTGTCTGTGCGGTACCTGTCTTTCAGTTCCAAAAATATATATATATATATATATATGTATACATATATATGATATCTGTCTTTTTTCTTTGTTTTTGTTTCAACAAACTCAATTATTACAATTACAGTAGATTACCATCATTCGGATCGCAATCTTTCAAAGAGTGAGGGCCAAGTGTACCTCGTTGCTCCTCGCATTATATTCCATTTTTAGGCTTTAAAAAAAAAAAATTGAAGAGTCTTTTTGGTGTAATTTCTGCGTACTAATAACGTTTTTGGTAAAAAGATGCCTTAAGGAAAGTCATTTCGGGCGTTTGAACGGTGAAAAGTGATTAAAATTTAGAAAAAAAAGTAAAAAATATCAGTTATTTTTTAGTATTTAGAAGACTAATTAAAAATGATCAAAATAATCCGTTAGAACGATACAAAGTAAATCGTTCTAATGTTTTTGGTCAAAAAATAGTACAAAAAGATAACAAATGTTAAAAAAGTGAGAAAAAGTAAGTAATTTTTTTGTAACTTTTTGTAAAAGTTTGTAAAATTTAATTTTTGAAAATAAACACATAAAAAATAAAAATGATACAAATTGATAAAAATAGGTAAATATTTGTAATTTTTTATAACTTTATGTGATTTTTGGCCTAGTCAGACGAGGCCTTCATAAAAAAAAGTTGAAAAAAATAGTGTTTGATGAAAATAATTGAGTTATACTAAGTAATAATAAGTAGTAAATAAAATAAATATACCTAATAAATAAATAATAACTTTTTTAACTTGAAACTACTATAGGTGCATTTTGAGTGACAAAAATTGAGATAAATTATGAGTTCGTAATTTGTATAGTGTGATAAAAAATCAATAACTTTTAGAGTTTTTCAATATTTTTTACCGTTTTTTAAAATTTTTTATCACTCCAAACAAAACTTATATATAAAGATAATATATATATATATATATATATAAAATATTAAAATTTAAATTTAAGATGTTTTTTAATTGATTTATATTGGGAAGCTCATTCTATAGAAGTCACCTTGAGTTAGCTCCTCCACACTAAAATTTCAAGAAATGAGCTCACACTTGAATCATTTTATATGATATTCCCAAAAAATTCTAAAAATGCCATTAGAAGGTTATTTCGAATTGAAAAGCACTTTTTAAGGAGTTTGTCAGATGAGCACATAATCTTTTCTTAGATTTTTTTTTAATAATATTAAGCAATAGAAAAAATTTCTACCCATATCATAAGAAAATATTTAATAAAAAGTTTGTAAAAAAATTATTTCTCTACTTTTTATGGACTTATTATTATTATTATTATTATCATTATCATTATTATTATTATAACCACCTAAGTTTCGTTTAAAGTGACAAAAAACTCTAAAAAATAGTGAAAATATTGAAAAATTCTAAAAATTATTCACTAAAAACTCTAAAAAATAGTAAAAATATTGAAAATTTCTAAAAGTTATTCACCTTTTATTTCACTGTACAAATTATGAATTTTTAATTTATCTCATTTTATTTTATTTTTTGTCACTGTAAACACACTTTTAATTACACATAGGTAGAATATTCTGACCAATTTTACTATAGTAGCCGCGGCAGGGTCACAGATTAATTAATGCTGAAGATGGTTTAGGTGTAAATAAGTTAAAAGAAATAACCCTTTCTTTATTGCATCAGACATTGCAGGCAAACAATAAAGTCTCCATCTCTCGAATTAATGTACCACTGTTCGAAGCGACAACAAATTAAACCCACCCCCATTCCCATATTTGTGAAACAATTCTATATGTACATACATATATATATATATATATATATATGTAAGATAATGGGATGGAGATCTGGAGAGATTCTCCTTTAGCTGACGGACCCAACAATCAAATGGCCAATTGTTGCGATGACGAGTCCAAGCAATGCACCGGCGACAACCTGCGAATACAACTCCCAACTCGGAAAAATATATAATTTCAAACCTTACAAAGAGCGGTCTCCAAGCAGTAAAAAGTTGTTTTATTGCACTACGAGAATTATGAGGTCGAGTCTTAAATAATCAAACGTCTCTCAATTTACAGAAAAAGGGCTAATGCATTTTATTCTCTTTAAATTCTACCATTCAAGAAAGACTTTACGCAATTGTTTTAATTATACATCAATACCAACGTGTAAGAGGTGATTGTTTCGAGAGAGAGGTTAAAGAGGATTGAGGATTCAATACCCTTCTTCGAATTAGTGACAGATTTAGGGGACAATCCTCCATCAAGTTTTGAAAATTATTTGAATTAGTAAAAATTTTAAATATCTCCCCCCCTTCCCCTAATTTTTATTTATTTTTTTCAATAACTTCTCATTTACAAAACTTCTAATTAACTCTTGTTGGTAATTTTTTAATCTTACCCTCTCAAGTATTAAATTCTAAATTTGTCAAAGGAGAAAAGAGACCGTATAATTGGGGGAAAAAAAAGACTAATTTAAAGACTGTATAATTTAACTTGTAAAAATACTTTTAATGTCTATTTCGTATATAAAATCTGATATGTATATCGAGAGAATGCATTTTAAATATTGTATATATTTTTTCTATTAATTCAAATTTATTTTACTTACCAAAAAAAATTTTTGATGTGATTATTTTGACCATTTATACATAGGTCCCATTTGGAGTAAGAAAAAATAAGATAAATTGAGATAAAATGTGGTTTGGGGTTGATTTTGACATTTTTTTTTTCTGAAAAAGCACAAACCGTGGGAACGATTTTCCAAATCCGTTCTCACGGATTCAAAAAAATTCACAAAAAATAGCGACAATCTTACTCGTTTGAAAGATTTCGTTACGAAGAATATGGTTGTATAAAAAATTTACACATTCAGTTAACCTACTTTCAGATTTTTTATTTTTTTAGTAAAATATTGAAATTTTTTGAAATTCGTAATGACGGAAAAATTAGAGATAGAAGAGTTGTTGGAGATTTATAGAGTTAGTTTGTGATGCCGAATGCAGCCATATAGTATTGAAGTTGTTAATCTAACTAGGAAATAATAAGCTAATTTCAAATAATCAAATAAAACCAACGGAGTGTATGAAAATAAGAATGAAGGGAATTATCGAAAGCGAAAACCTGAAGAGGGGTGTGCCCAAGAAGCTCACGCAGTGGCCTGCTCTCAGCCAGAGGGTGTTCTGCCGGAAGTCCGTACACAATTTGGTTCAAAACCTGGGAAGAATTGTCAAACATGCCTTAAATTTAACTCTACGACAAGTTTGAAAAATCATTTTTTTTCATTATTTAATGTCATTAAATGAAAAGGACAGCATTAGACCTCAGCTTGGCGTCCAGCCTGTAATCTTACACCAACTGCGTCATGCATCACCTGCCATAAACAATCCGCATACATTAAAAACTCCATAAAGTAATTACAGAGACAGAGAGAGAGAGAGAGAGAGAGAGTGAGAGAGAGAGCCTTTGCATGGAGATGAAGGCCAATGGCATTGAATTTGACAATATGTGGGCCCCACAAATTAATGTTTATTAGAAAATAAAAAAAAAAGGTTGGACTAACAATCTGATTGTACTGCTAATTAACCTTTAGATTCGGGAATCACTAATGTTATGTTTGGTCGGTCAAAATTTATTAAAAGTTATTAAATTTTAATTATTTTTTATTTTTTTAATAAAATTTTAACATATATCATTTTTATGTCACATTTTTTTATTTTTACTGTATTTTTTCATCTCTTCCAAACAATCAATACGCAAGGTTTGACGAGGAGGATAGTACATGAGGTTTTATATAAATTTTTTTTTTTACAAAATTATTTTTTTAGTATTTTATTTGTAAAATATAGAGTGTGAGAAGAGATATAATTTGATAGAAAAGTTGATAAAAATAATTTTGAATAATTGAATCTTGTGGTGTAACAATTTAGAGAATGAAAATATACAATACCACACTCTCGAAAGCTTTGTTTGGGAAGAGCAATTTTTGGCAACTCAATTTTTTTATCTTTTTTTCTAAAATAATTAAATTTTTCTTCTCACAATTTAAATATCTTTTAAACCATGAAGAGAACAAATGTCTAATTAACAAAAAGTTAAAAAATTAATTTTTTTTCTCTTCCTAAACACAAAAAGTTAACTTTTTATTTTGTCAAATTAATCCTGAGTATTATATATCTCTTATTTTAGGAATATAATATCCAGACCTAATTATTCGTGAAAATTTGATCAACCAAACATAGTTATGATAGACTTTACAGATTGATAATTCAATTTTTCGTACTATATCTCATAATCAAATATAACCTTCCGACTTATATATCTGGATCAAACCACATTCTAATTTAATGGTTAAAAATTAATCTTTTCTCTTATCTTATCTTATTTATTTATTTATTTATTTATTTTTATTATTTCTTAACTAAACATGGTATAAATAATTTAATATAAAATATAATCACATCCCTCTATATAATTTTTTTTTGGTAAGTATCCCTCTATATAATTTCATACATTATCATATTATTTATCTCCTATTTTCATTCCCACAAACAAACATACCCTCGGGGCTATGACATTCGTCGATTATACATTTGGTAGATAAAAAATTGCCAAAAGAAACTTGAAGAAGAGTGAAAAAGATCATACGACACACGCTAAGATGAATGCAGTAGCAAACAATGATCCCTCAAAGCCATCTTGGAAACCAACAGCCGCAGCCAAAGCAGTGACAGTTGCAGAATGAGAAGATGGCATCCCACCAGATCCGACAAGTTGCTTAAAATCCCAACGTCTTTCCTTATGCCTGCAACATGTATCAAGAATTATGACTGGTTGTGTTTGGATTAAATATTTGCTAAGGACCCAAAAAAAAAAAAAAAGAAGAGAGCCATAATGATTCAAAATTCTCTCTTTTGATTGGTTGTGATGAAAAATAAAAAAATTAGAAAAAAATTTGGGATTTATGAAACTAAAACTAATTAAATTAAAAAATTAATATATTGATGAATAACACAAGCTACTTTTATTTTTAAGTACAAGAAATAACATAAATTAATTAAGAGAATTGGGATGGATTATGCTAGGATTGAACCTAAGCCAACACAAACTTAGTCGGAACCATACATACAACATCTACAATATTATAGAGGCGTTTGGAGTGTAAAAAAAAAAAAAAAACTAAAAGTTGGTGTTGATGTGATGTTAAAGTGACATGTAACGAAATTTAATTGAAAAAATTTTAAAATTTTGTATAATCTTTTTGTAAAAATTTGGAACACCAAATAACCTAAGTCTATGACAATGTTAGAAAACTTTTAAAATGAATGGATTTATATTAAATTACATTAAAATATAAGAAAAAGTTAACCCATTTTTACGTAAAAATGCATGCATGGAAACAAGAGATAGCTAGACAATTATGTATGAATACACGCATAGGGTTCCTCACAATATAATGGAGGTCATTCTTCCACAGAAAATTTCAAATAATTATTATTTTGTTAAGATTCAAATTCATTTATTTACTTAAATCACTTAAAATAATAATAAATTTACAGTTAAACAAAATGTTCAATAAATAGTCTGCCTAAATTTTAAATCCATAGATGCAAGTCTGCAACCATACATTACTTGGGAACAAAACACATTTAACATGCAATTCCATCAAAATGGGAACAGCTACAAAAGAGAATCGGGGCAGCTCATCCTCAACTATTTCAACAATTACCCGACAAACAGAATTGATCGGCCAATGAAATTCAAATTAAACAACTATATATATGTATATATATGATGGATGATAGAGGGGTGTACCAGGTGGTGAAGAACTTGGTGGATTGGGCGACAGCGAAGGCAAACAGGGCAGAAATCAGAGGGTAATTCGAAAACATTGAAGAAGAAGAAGAAGAAGACGAAGAAAAATAAGAAGACGAGGAAGAAGAAGAAGACGACAGGGCAGATATTGCCTTGGCCGCGTCCACCAGCAAGGTTCCAGATGAAGCCGCCAAATCATCCATTGTCGTCCCTCTTTCTCAACAATACGTGTATATACCTCTGCATAATACTTGCGTATTTACAATAATTTTTCCCTTTTGATTAGAGATATATACAAAGACACATTCAAGAGAGAGAGAGAGAGAGAGGTCCGATTCGGGAGAAGTAACCATCTGAAAATCGAGTTTAGGTTGATTCTCTCTTCGGAGTTTCCACCTGCCCCTCGTTCTGGGGGATCGGACAATCGGTTTGACAATTCCGCCGATCAATTTATATATATTAAAACGGGACTTTAAATTTTTTATTTTCTTTTTAAAAAAAAAATATTTTTATTACATCAATAACAAAATCATCCACGTGTTGTAAATCGAAGCATAAAGCTACTCCATGCATAACTTGTTGACCTAGTTAACAATAAAGAATTGCCCACGCGGCAAGCAATCAACCATTTTCAGCTTTGCTACTTTTCCTTCCCTGGGTAATTAAAATGTAATCACGGAGAACTTCCAAGATCTAGATGGGTGGCAGACCCAAAAACTCTCTGCTTTTGCGTGCACACCTCTTTTCATGTATATATATTTATATATATTATGGGCGACGTTGAATCGATCATCCAATATGGGTTCGCTTGAAAGTTGAACATGGGATTGTGCAGTGCATCCTGAGTCATGACATCTCATTTCTGACTAGATTCAGGAGCTCTGCCTTTGCCGCCTCCATTACCGCTTGGAAGTTTATATGCGCGTATCTTCCCCTGCCAATCCACAATACTGCCTTAAGTAGCTATTCTTCTCGCTCTTAATAAAAAGAAAAATCTTTTTATGATACTCGTGTGCTAAAAGAAAAATAAATAAAAAAATTAGCTTCGTTCTCATCTTTTGTCCATGAAAACCTGCAAGAGTACAGGAATGTTAGAGATGATACGATCAAATCAAATAAATCAAATCAATTCATTTGATCTTATTATCTTTAACAGGCTTTAAAACCAGTTTAAGTCTTGGTCCCTATAACTGGTTTTGGTTAATGCCAAGCAGCACAAAAAGGTATGCAATGTTCTATTTACTCTATCCATTGGCGTAAAACCTAGGCTACGAACAAAAAAAAATGTATCATGCAAATTACTACAAGTAGAAATATGTTATAATACCAGAAATGGGTTTTAGACCAAAATGCCGAAGGATAAGCTGGACTGCCAATGCCATGCATAATCCTTGCAACAGCTCTTGGAGTAAATTTGGCTTGAGAATTACTCTGCAAAAAGACCTGTTATAACCAAAGAGACAGAAGAACATTTTAAAATTACAAATACAATCTTCCTTGTGTAGGATAATTACTTAACTCAAACCAACAGTCACCTTTATATCTGCTCGCAAGAATGGGCTGTGCAAATATAAACCACGTTCTCATTAGTAAAATGAAAAACATATGGATAATAAAAATAGAAGCTTACAGCAATAGTTAAGTCAACAAGCTTTATCAAAAACACACACAAAATAAAATAAGATGCGGTCAAGTGGATTTCAAGTGTTATTATTTGAATCAATAGGCATTGGTTCTCTGTCTTCCAATGCAGAGAAGAATTTTTGTGTGAACCCTGCATATAACTGCAAGGAATCATACATCACGTTTTGGGTTTCACTTTTCAACATGACTTCATTAATTGTCATGCAGTTTTGGCAATGCAGGAACTTTTGAATTGTAATATTGTAAGGTATTAATGCTAGAAAGGCGACAGTTATATGAATGTAGCGTGTTTGATATGTATTTGTCTTTGACTGAAATTACAACTTACGATAAATGTGCATCATATAAAGTAAAGAGTTTCAGATTTGTCAACCTGCTTTGATCCATCTTATTTGGTACTTCGCTATCATCATCTCTGCTAAAGTATTCCAAAATCATCTTTTGCAAGCACGCTGTATGTTGGGAGTCATTACAACCAGTCATCTTCTTACACATTTGGACCGCAAAAGCTGCAGCATTGAACATTGCATCGATTTTCCGCACCTATGTCAAAAGCAGGATGAGAATCATTTGCAAGGAAAAAAGAAAAAAGAAAACAACATATTTCAAATTTTTTTAGATCACACTGGCCAAGCTGTTGGCTGTGGACATTCATGAAAACAATATGGGCTCCTATAACTGGCTACGCCAATTATGCATCAGTCCATGTCATGTGAAACAGATTAAATGTGTGCTGCTATACAATTATTTATTGACCTTTGACTTCAGCAAAACATGACAAATGCAGTTCAATAACTAAAGTGGGCACTGGGGCTCATATTTCCCAGGTTTCGTTCTGTAGTATACCAATGCAGAATTAATTAATTCAAGCAAGGAATTCTGAATGCAATAAAGCCCAGCATTTGAGACACACTATTTCCATGGTTCAGAAGTCAAATTGATGATTCATAATTTTACATCATTTAGCCAATAATTGTTTCCCTGCATATATAGTCATATTGAATTAGCATGGTCATATTCAATCACCTTGCAACTTTCAACCTCAGATAACCACTTTGTAATATGTGCTGTGAGAGAGAAAAAATCTTTTGGGACATCCACAATGGTATAGCAATAAGCTGGATCCTTCATTTCATAAGTAATCTCTCCCCCTGACTAAGACAAGAAAAAATAAATTAATCTGTCAGTCAAGAATACACCCACGCAGTTTGTCCTAAATTTATCATATGGCTGTTCAATTCCTTGCTCCTATAAGTTGACAGAACTAAAATTCCAAGCCAGAATACTACTGCTACTTTGAAGCTGGGAAGGTAACAAAACATTCTTTCAAATCTACTTCATTGTGATAAATATTTCATGCCATGATGGGATAATATCTCAACTTCACTGAGTGTATTAAAAATAACTAAAATCCATCTGTTCAATCTTGCTGACACCTTGATGATTACATCTATCTTTAATATTGCAACCCACACCCCAAAGTGATGGTCAATCTTTTAAACAGATTGTTTTGCATTTTCTATAGTCACCAATGGATGTGTTATCAAACAAAGGAAAAAACATGAAAGCAGCCAGAATTGTTAACTATAGACTACACCATTCAAAACACAATTTCTTGGGGGGGGGGGGGGGGAACCAACAATAGCAATAACTCATAACATAAAACTAGTTATGGGAAAATCTGCAAGAATATACAAACCTTTAACTTTTGCAACTGATTTAAAATGTCAACAGCAGAAACCCCAATGCTATTTGCAACAGTTGGTAAGTCAAACACATATTGCCCATGCCTAGTATCAGACCTGAAAATGTGAAGCATAACCTTTTCCTAATAAGAGTTACATGAAGGAAAAGCATTTCACTTCTTGAAGTAATCAGAGCTAAAGACTGCACATACTTCTTCAGAATTGCTGCAATCACAATATCCTTAGCAGCAAGCGAAGCAGCTGCAGTCTGTAATTTTTATTACCATAATAATCAAATATTAACAAAAAGACATTAGAACAAGATCAAACAAAAATAAGCTCACAAAGTATCCATAGTTTTTAATGGCAAGCAGCAGTTGACAAACTGACAAGCTTAAGTTACTCAGATGTAAATTTATTCCATGGACGAACTCCACCGTGGTTATGAAAGAGGAACCGAGGACTAAATTGAACCCTCTTGCAAATCCATGCCATTAAATGGCACTGCCAAATCAGCTAGAAAATGTTTTAATAACATCCGTAGCTTATCTCTCTATCCATCATTGAATGCAACAGAAGTATGGTCTGAAACAATTTGCAACCCACCTGATGGAAATTCAAATTGCATGTTACATTTATCTGCGGAAGGAGGTGCAAGTATTGCATTTCACCCACCTCCAAGTGTGTTAGAATAGTCAGCATCACCTACCAAATTCGAAAACCAGCAGTTCAGCTGTTAAGATACACATCTGGCTGAGAATTCAATCAAAAGACATTTTCTTAACATTCTAGTATTTCTAACATGAGGAAGGAGCTAATTATATACTCTAATAGCGCAGATTTAACTGATAAAAATGAACCTAACTTCTCAAAATAAAATGTTAGAAGTGTAAAATGAAACATTTTCAGGAAATCAGAGATATCATTCCTCCTATGTCAGAAGCACTCAAGTACTAGAGTAGGTGGAAAGAACCTCTTCTTTCATATCAAATTTACGAGCAGACTCTTTGACTAACGAACAAATTTTCCCATTTGAATCCTTGTCAGTTGTAAAAACTTGAGAGAGGAATCTGCTAACCGCATATTCATCTACACCATCGCTGAGAAGCAGAATATTGTTAGCCGATCTCAGATATTGCAATTCCTTAAAATTGAAATTCAACAGAAAATTAAATACATCAAACCACCTGTATGCAAGACTACGAAGCTTAAAATATGTGTTTTCATCAAAAAGGAGATGGCAGTAAGATAATCTACCGTCCCGTCCTGCACGTCCAGTCTCCTACAGAAAAGCATGATTCTTCTTTTTAGGCATATTTTGACTTGAAAATTTCCTTCCAAACAACCAGCAGTTAAGAAACAAAGACCCACCTGAACATACTCTTCCATGCTTTCTGGCAAAGTGTAATGGATAACCTAAGACATGCATTTAGGAAGTTTCAGTATATTTTACCTAATACAGTGCCATACTGGATGTATATATTGTGAAAACAGATTATTTCTTGGGGGTAGGCAACCGAACATATAATGTTGCTGTTGCTGTTGAGTTGCATTGCTCCGTTTAAGTAAAGCCCAGACAGAGTTGATGAAAGCATTCCAAAGAATTATGCCAAGCTACCAACACAATACATGTGACATGATACAGTTTTGGTAGAGGATCGTGATTGTCTAAATTTCATATGGACTAAATTTGAGTGTCCATTAGAGAAAATAAAGTAGAATAATCAAACTAATATTTTAAGGTTCTTATTCTTACAGCTCCAACATCCTTCTTGTCAAGTCCCATGCCAAATGCCACAGTTGCAACAACCTTCCAAGAAATAAAATAAATAAAGAGAAAAAGAGAGTCAAATAAATTGTCATTTGGTAAGACACCTTAGCTAATGATATCAACTAAAATGCTAATATATTTCAACCTACACTGAACCAGAATAATTTCCTCACCACTCTTATCTTGTTGGAACAAAATAATTCTTGAATACGGCTCCGATCCTTTGCAGGTATACCACTGTGGTAACTCTAAATTTTTTCAAGGTGTTTGTCAATGTCAGGATAAGAATAGCATTAAACTGTTCATGATAAACAGAACCGAGAAAGTGAATGAGAAGCTAACCATAGCTGAAATATTGTTGTCACATAAGTATTTGCTTATCAAATCAGTTTCGGACTGCAAAAGTCAATACATTACTCAAATGTCAGTGACGTTGCAATGCAAGTAGCCATTGAATACAATTCCAGTGGCAAAAAATCATCTTAAGAAAATAATTAAAACCTCAGTACATGCCACTTTTGGCAGGAATAATCATGTACTAACCTGAAATTTGCAGTATATAATGATGCTTTGAACTTCCACCAAGGGGGAGGATTTGAGCAACACCATCAGGTCCTTCATTCTGTTGTGGAAAAGGGGGTGGAGAAGAATTGAATATATTCAGTAAACAGGCAATGAAAATCAAAAAGCGATTAACATAGATGTAAAATTATGACTCATCCTGATACGCAGAAAAATTACAGCAACTTTACTTGAAAACAAGCATTTACACTTGCCTATTTCTACTCGAAGTGACTGATAACTGTAAGTTGTCCCTCAAATGGGATGCCTTGACGAGATTTGTTGGGGGAATCTCCAGAGCACACATCACATCCTTCAAAGTTTTGGTGGTTGCAGTTGCAGTCATTGCAAGAATGCATTGAACATTAAGCCTAGTACGAAGTAAGGATGCCCTTAGCCTTATATATGAAGGCCGGAAATTGTGTGACCTATAAAAATGCATTAGGCTTAGTATAAATCATGCAGAAATGCAGACAACATAATGTGAGTTCAGCTAGAGGGCAACAGAAAAAACTAGAAAGGGAATTCACAAAGTGAGGAGACTGATTAAAAAAAAAAAAATTGTTAAAGTTCTGCAACAGCTCACCATTCAGAAATGCAATGGGCTTCATCTACCACCACAAGTGATATAGGTGGAGTGTTAGAGAATATTGATATAAATTCTGCATTTAAAAACCTCTCTGGTGAAACAAAAAGCACCTGCAACATAAACTATACTAATTAAGCTTTTCAAACGAATATCCATAACCAGTTATTTATTAAACAATATCATATATGTACAGAACAAATTGCTTGTGACTTGGACTCGGTCAAAACAGTCCTGAAATTCTATCTGTTCTTTCACAAAATAAATACAACAATAGGGAAACCGAAGGAGCTGCAATCAAATTCAAATACATAAAAAAGTCACCTTTATGGTTCCTTCTTGTAGCAGCCTCAGTGTTTCAGACATATCTTCAGGTGTCTACAACAAGAAGATCCAAGAAAAATCAATTTATGCAATATATTAAAACCACAAATAGGAAGGGACTGTTAGAATTTTTTATATTAGATTATGATATATTATTTTTATATATTGCCTACGCCATGTTGAAATAAAAAAATAAAAGATAAGAAATAATAGAATTGGAGAGAAAATATAAACTTTATATCTTGTCATATAATTTATAAAGGTAAAGAATAGGGTAAAGAATAGGCCTTTAAATAGACATACAATAAGAGGTATGTATAATAACGATCTATGTACCAAAATAAAACTATCTACTTACTAAATATTAAAATATAAAATATTCTTATATAAATAATATATCATAATCTAATATAAAATATTCTAACAGGAACTAAGAAATACCACCACCTGAGTGCTAGAAAGAAGGCCGCCCTCAATCATCGGAGGTAGCTGTTTAAGTTGATCGATCATCAACGCGACCAACGGACTCACAACAAGTATAATCCCCGGTAAGACCATCGCCGGCAGTTGATAACAGAGTGACTTCCCCGCCCCTGTTGGCAAAACCACCATAGTCGATTTCCCAGAAAGAACCATCTTGATTGCCTCCAACTGCCCATCACGAAACGACTCGTATCCATGAGTGAGCTTCAACAACTTCAGTAGATTCTCATCTGATGACCCATCTCGAACGCCTAATACCGCCTCTTCAATAAACTCTTCGTCTATTTCATATCTAGGCCGCTTACCCCCCTGAGGACTCTCCAAAACCAAACCATCTTCATCGCAAAAACCTCTGTTCTCACCCTCAACACCACCTCTTTTTTTTCTCTTACTTCGCTGAAAGGACCTGCGACCGCTTGCTCCAGTATAAACCTTTCGCTTGCTCTTGAACTTGAACTTGCCTCCATGGCCGTTGATGTTTAGCCTCACAAAATTACCTTCATTACCACATTTCGGCCGCTTCACTGGCAGTACATGAACATTGTTTCCTCCGATCAGATTAGGATGTCTCTTCACAACCTTTGCCAAATTCCCAGCACGAACCGCTCCACCTTCTATCTCCCGCGAAGCCTTATCCACAGCAACCTTCTCGATCGAATCTGAAGCAAGACTTGGACCATCCTTAATAGACTCCACATTGAAACTCGGTCTTCGGATCTTCGAGAACGATGCAAACTTAGATAAGCACAAACCCCCGGCGGAAACGTTTCCGATTGTACCGTCGACAGAAAAGGCCTGATTTTCATCCAATGGGCGGCGGATTTGAAACGGCAAGCCGGAGAGCTCTGGCGAGGGCATTGGGGCCGGAGATGGCTCTGGTTGAGAGGGCTTGGTGTTAGGTTTAGAGAGTGGTTTTCCTGGCTTGGAGGATGATTTAGGTTTAGATTTAGGTTTGGACTTCGAATTTGGGCACGGCTGCGTAGTGAATGCCTTAAACTTGGTCCTAGATTTGTTGGGAGAAAGAAGAGTGGGTGGCGGCCGTTGTAGATCTCTGGGCGGCGTTGCTGAGATATGAGAGCCGTCCGAGTCGGAGTCGGAATCCATAGAAGACGATGAATGTCGAGAGTAGCGACTCGCGAAGGAGACCGCAATTGGGAGATTGTGAGTTCCTTTCTGCAATTGAAAGTTTTCCCGCCATTTGCAGTGGGTTTTTTTTTTTTTTTTTTTTTTTTTGGGTGATTACCACTATCAAAAAATGCAGTAAAGTGCAAAATAATCCCAAAAAAAAAGAAAAAAAATATATATATATATTATATTTAATTAGATTTATATCTTACGTAAAAAAAATTATTATTTGTAAAAATAGGGGCATTGAATTTTTTAAAAATAAAATAATATTTCATTGTAATATAAAAATTGGTAAAAATATTTTTTTATCTATCAATTTTTGTAAAAAAAAAAAAATTTCTTAACGTGGGATACAAATTTAGTTTTATTTAACAAATTTAATCATTTTTTTTTATATTTTAGTTCAAATTACGAAAGAACTATTTGTTGAATTTTAAATTCAGATAAATCATATATTTTGAGTCAAAATTCAAAGGATAACTATTTTTTTATTATTTTTTTACTCGACAACAGTAAATTCATAATATGACATTTTTTTTTTTTTTGGTGAAAGACCTTTTTGTATTATTAATATTAATTCTTGCTTAAAAACTAAAAAAATAGAGCCTATTTTCGTAGTTGCTTCTCTGATACCAAAACACACTATTTATGTATTAATATTTAATTGTTATTTGAAGTTATAAAAAGCATAAGCATCAATTAAATTTTTTTCTTTTGGGGACAAGTAAATCACAAATATCCGGTTGTCACCTTGTTTGATTTGATGTTATTATACAGTCAATGTACTCTTTTCCGGCCATTGACTCTAAATTTCAGAACTGAGCCATCTTTAATTTCTGATTAAAAAATAAGGATAAAAAATTTAAACTATTTTGAGCCGTTTGATTGGCCAAACTTTTAGTCAAAAAGTACAATAAAAATGAAAAGATGTGACATAAAAATGATATATGTTAAAATTTAATTGGAAAAAAATATAAAAAATAGTTAGAAATTAGTGAATTTTGATAAAATTTTATATGCCAAACAGGACCTTCATCAAATATACACTCTGAAGAGAAACAAGTAAAAATTGTTGGAAAAATGGAAATTGATACATGGGCCAAGTGCTTTTAGCCTAATGAAAATGGCCTTTGTATTATCTACCACAATTTTTTTTGTTTTTCTTTCTTTTTAAAAAAAAAAAAAAGAAAAAGAAAATGTCTGATAAACGAAAAAAAGGAAAGAATTCTAGAATAAAAGCCATGAACTGAAAGTCTGAATAATAAATAAATTAAAGACATATATGTGTAACAATCATTATGTAAAAATGAATCTGTTTCGAATTCACACTTATGTTGCAACACAAGAAAAAAGAATTCACACTACTCTCTGCTGACTTAGAAGTAGAAACGAATGCAATTAGGAGTAACAAGAATAGGGCAATTGAAGCAGTCACAGAGACCCCTCCAACGCCTCTCACTATCATCAGCCTGATAAAAATTAAAACTTTACAATGATTATATATCAAAATATATAGGACAACCCTGCTTCTAAATTAAATAAAATAAAAAATTGAACCAATCAATAACCAATTGCCATTCATCCAAACAGCCTCCATAATGTAGAGAAAAAACAAACAAGCACTCGTCATCCTATCCTCCCATCACATTACCGTGCAATTGCATTTGGACTCCAGCTTTGTTGGAGGCTTCATGTTCTCACCCTTGCTAGGAACCCCAACAATACGCGTGGTAGTAGATACATCAACTTTCTCATCACTGTCTGCGTTGCCAGAAGGGGGTTTCGTTTCCGCTTCTGTTTCTGTTTCCATCCGCCTCCGCCTCGATTTCTGGGGCTTGGAGGCACGTTTGGCAGCAGTTCTGCTGCGTGGATCTTTTCTGTCAGAATTAGAATTTCCCAATATAGTAACCATTGGCCATGAGCCCTCGAATGGGGTCGGGTTTTCCTTTTCCATTGCGATGATTGCAGCCTTGTAAGCCAGATTTTGAATGATGGAGCTGCAGAAGAGTATTGTATCTGTTGCTTCATCCAATGTTAGGCTCCTTGTATGCCCCTCAACTTTTACGGTCGGTTCCTCTGTCATAGAAAAGAGATTACGTCTTGAGGACAAAAGATGAAACACGTTCTAGCGTTTTCCCCTAATCCGACTGCATACACAAATGTTAAAGCCAAGTTTTGGTAGATTTATGATGTTGACAAAGAATGCTACGAAGTGCATCGTAGATCACACAACTGGAATAGTACATAACATTGGACACTTTTTCATCACTATTTGTCACTGTTTTTACTGAACAATTTTCAATAATCGGCTAGGGCTGGTACACTAGGCAGAGTACAGCCAGTTTGCAGAAAGGCATGCAAACCACTGACATATATGACATGTCATAGGATAATCTAATTGTAAGATTTGTAGCTCTTGGATTTTTTTTTTTTTTTTTTCCTTACCTATCCAAAACTTTTATCCAAGAATCTTAATAAAATTTCAATAACCATTTATTCTAACATCTTAAAGATATCTAAGACCATGCATTACCTTTGGTAACTAATGTTAACTTACATTTTTTGAGAGAACGTCTGTAAGTCAACAGAGAGATTTCATTTGATGTTTTACAGGTCAAACCATATGCATTTCTTAAGGAAATATAGCTGCAACGCAAACCTTTCATTTCTACTCTAAAATCACGCTTCATTAAACAAACCAATTGTAGAGGATAATTCAAATCTTTATCATTATGTAAATATGATAAGTGCACTCGTATAACATGTCATAACCAGGAATTCCGGCCATACCAGTGGCAGATGCATGTGGAGAGAAGGGAAGGGTGGTCAATTGATATTGACTTTGAAGGTGAAATTACAAAAATACCCCTGATATTTTAACATTATTATAAAATTAATATTAACTTAAAAATTTATAAATATAAAGGAACGTACAAGAATCAAACCAAGGCATTTTTTGAGGAATAAGGTGCTTTCTCCTCCACACCATTATATGCTTTTATCAATAATATCAGTAAATATAATATGTACCATAATACATTCTTCAAATAATAAAATATAATATATAGATATATATTTTGGTGACAGGGAACAGCCCAAGTAAACCGTCAGGTATTGTTGAGGCCTCAGTTGAACCAATAAACTGCGAAAAGTATCTTCATCAGTTTAATGTCCAATTTAATCATGATAATTTTCTCTCTCGTTGACATGCAACATAACTTCTCTCCCACGCACAACCCGACATAACTTGCCGCCTTCTTTCTGGGTGCCTTGTGCCCCCACAGAAAAAATCCCAAGTCTACCCCTGTATTACAGTATCTCTCCAACTAGAAAGTCCCTTTCTTTTTGAGCTCAAGTGGTGGTCCCAGTGGTTGGAGGCCTTCACCAATTACCACCCACTTAATACCCAAGGTTAGCATCATCCCACCCTTAACAAATATATCTGAAGTTCTTGCTTGACCAAAAAAAAGGCTCTTCTCTCTTTTGTTATATACTCTGGAAGAAACTCAAATTTTTATTCACTGACGCCTCTGACATATTATAGCTCTGTTTGGAACTCTGCAATTTTCTATAAATCTCTATAAAACTCCAACTTTTTACACACTGCACCAATTACAAGAGACTGCTACATGTATTAATTTATACTAACTTTTTGTACTCCAAATGCAGACATAATAGTTAAGAAACTGTACAAGCAGAAGGGATATTGAGAGGTAGAAAAGAATAGTTGAAATGAGTTCAAAGGGCAAGTGGATATCAAGGGACGGGATCAAGTATTTCAACTTGGCACATTAGTGCTTTACTAATAAGATAAAAATACAAATTAACTGTGCAACTTTCTATTTATGTTTTACAACAGCAGTAATCTTAAATCCACAAAAGACATTAAATTAATTGATGGGAAGAGAAGCTCATTAATTTTTTCAAGTGCACTTGTACATACATATATCCTTTTGCATATTAATGGAGTTGTAAACAACATCCGTATACCAGCTTTGTTTGAAATACAATATTGTAGCTACAAACATCAAAATTTTCTCATGAAACTAATAAATTTGGTATGAATATTATGAGAAAGGAAAACAAAACATAATAAGATGAATAATAGAAAGATAAAACCAAATAGAGAAAGATGAACGATAAAAACATAAACACCAGTTATAATGCAAGATATACATACCAAGAATGCTATGAGCATGATCTGAGATGTGAGGCTCTGCAACTGAAGCTGTTATCTCCTTATCAGATGTGGCAGCAACAGAAGGCTCTGGTAACTCCTCTGTAGTGCTCCTCGAATTTGGGGAACCAACATCAGAATCAGAACCCGGAAAATCCAGTTGACCTTTTTCTATTTCTATTTCTGATATTGTATCTAGTGAGCTGTGAGAGGGAACATCTGAAACAACCATCCCATCAACAACAGAATTCGGCATGTTATTTGAAGGCTCAGGGATTTTGGATGATGCCTCTTGATCTGAGATGCTCCTCATCTCATATTGGAAATCACCATTCCCATTTGAAGCAGAATCTTTGACATTTGAACACGAAGCAACTGAACTGTCTCCTGGATAAATGTTTATCATGCTTGTTGACAATTCTGAAGTAGAAGCAACCAACGTTGTATTGTGATTGTTGCATACAACTTCAGAGCATGCATTTTCTAGTCTTGCAGTTTCTGAAACCATGAACTGTTCTTCAGAAGCCACATTGGTTACACCTACAACCTCATTTTCAACACAGGCAACATCAACCTCAAAATTTTCTTCATTCGTGCTTCTTGCAAGACCTAAATCTTGGAAAGTATGACTGGAAGTTCCAGACAACGATGACCCTGTGCTTTGATGCTTTGCATTTATTTCGTACCTATAATTTTCAAGGTCAGATTTCTGGCCACTTAAGTGCTGCTGCACATGAGTCTCTGTTTGCCTAGCTGAGCCCAAGTCCACAGAGGACGATGCAGAGGCACTGCTCTGTCCAAGGGAGTTTTTCATGCTTGATGCACCATCTCTCACATAGGACAGATCATTGTAAGCAATGCTAGTGGCAGTAAAATTCCTGCCTTGGACAACAGGCCCCTTGCTACTGCTCGAACTCTTCAGCAGTATGGAAATGCCTGCACCTTCTGAAAAATCTAGCTTTAAATTCGGATAGTCACTTAAATGCTTCCTTTTCTGATCCTCAGTGTCACCATTGGATGGCTTATAGCCTGCAGTTTGCTGACCAATCAATTGATGGTTTACTAATGTCTGCGCATCTTCCTCTGCCAGTTTACGTGCAATAGAATTTTCAAAAAATATATTCAGGCTTGGTTCAGCATAGGAAGTCTGGTCTTCCTGAGCACTCTCCTCATGCTGAGCAGCCCCATCCATGTTACTCACTTCTGAAGATTCAGGTATGAGTATCGATGGCTCCATTGCATCAAATGATGTAGGATTGTCTGAAATCTTCATCAACGGACTTGGCAAGTTTTTGGAAACTACAATAGTTGGCCCAGGACTAGTGGCAGTCAAAGGTTCATCTGACATTCTGCAGTCTGGACAAATTTTCAAATCTTCCTCTGCTAATATCATGGCATGATACCTGCAGCCACACTTCAAACAGAGTGCCATATCGTCAATACCATCTTCTGGAAAATTACATTTGACCCCCAAAACTTCAGAAGTTTCAGTGATTGCCATAGGAGTGCTATGATAGTCAAAATTGTCAGAGTCATCAAGTTTGAAATCTACTCTAACATCTCCAATAAAATCCTTATGCTGATCATCAGGTGATCCGTCGTGGACACCAGGACTAATATCTTCAGTTACAGCATCTGATTTCTCAAAAGCAAATACATCATCCTGAATATCAGCATATGGTGCCTTTCGGCATTCACTAGCCATGTCATCCTGGTTCTGGTCGCTCCCTTCAGTATCATGTGCACCAATTGTACCTTGATCAGAACTTGCATTGCTGCTGGTTGTGATTGAGGAGTTCCTAGATAGCAAACCGCGATGTGCAGCACTTCCTTTTCCAACATAAAAGGTGGAACTGGGCACACTAGATAATAGTGGCCTGAACATATTTTGAGGACCTTTATGATCCTACAGGAAAAAGATTTAATAACAAGTTCCCCTTCAGATCATGCTTAATATGACTTGTGCATGAAAAAAATTCTAAATGATGAGGTCTATACATCAAGTTACTGACACTACATTGTCATAACACTTGTCAGTTTAATATTCCATAATTTAAACAACAGTAATTACCCCACTGCTCAGAGAGAGAGAGAGAGATAAAACGAGTGGGCAATTGGAATGCCTTTATTTGGTTATATTTATAGGAGATGGTGAGATAAAGTGGCCTTCAGTGAATCTTTTTTGGAAGCCCCCTCTCTACTTCAACAGCTGATGGCTTTCTCTCTCTAAAAATTTGTCTCTTTCCATTCCATTTCAACATTTAATTGCCCAAAAGCAAACAATGGAATGGAGATTCCATTCTAAAGTTAATCTAGCTAGGGAATCAAAATTTTAGTTGCAATTGTTATTCAATTCCATTCCCACTTCAAACGTTACTGCACACCAAACATAGCCTCAGGTAAAAGAAAAAAAGGAGCTGGTGGCGTTGAGATGCCATGCAGCTCCAGGATGATGTATTGATACTTGAACATCAGGCTATACTCTTGAGGTATTTTTTGATGTGAATGTGAAGTATAATATTACAATTTCTTTGGCATTTCTAAAATGATTGATTAGGAAAAATGGATACTTCACATATCACTAGGTATGCAATCACCTTTAAGTTAACTTAAAAATTAAAACTACATGTTTGATGTTTCTAAAAACAAAATGTCAAAAATATGAAATTCAATATTGTTCAACACTTTAGCCTTATCCATAGTAATGTTCCCTTTTCACCCACCAATTCCATTCATTGCATTCTAACTTGAATGCCATCCCAAATGCTAATGGAGCCATTACATTTCTATTTAACATCAAAATATCACCTAAATTTTATCTAATTTTCAGATGTTAAAATTCAAAAATATTGATTGACTTTTTCTAGTCTTGTGCTAATCCATATATGCTCACATGCATAAACATGATGAAAACAACATCACATCCCAAAAACAAACAGATAACAAGTACCATTTGTTGAAGTGCTAGGTCAAAGGTTCTTTTTGGAGCAGAACTTGAGAGTCCCGTTCGAGTGGGTTTCTGGGAGAAGGCTGGAGCTCTATTAGTTGGAAATGAACCAACTCTCTTTGAAGATGATTTGTTCGAGCTACTTACAGGAACAGACTGTAGAAAGCATACATCGTCATCACCAGATGATGCCACAGAACCTTTACCATGGGAGCTAAATCGGTCCCCATCGTGACTATATGATGAACTGACACTTCTAGAAGCAGTTGGAGACATTGACTGTCTGTGAGATCTGGACGATGAATCCCTACCATTTCTGGATACTGGTGAGAAACCCCTCATTGATGATGCTGGGCGATCAACCAACGAAGTGCGTAGATTAGGAGGTGCATCCAAGGAAAGCCCCGGTATATTTTTTTGCCAAGCCCTTATTTTTGGTGATGCTGAGTTTCCCCGACTTGCATTTGTAGGAGAGTTACCTCGTACCCCGGACAAGGACATGGCACTACCAGACCCTATAGTTATCCTCCGAGGAGTCGGTGTTGAAGACCTTGGAGCAGGTGTTGACGGTTTACTTGGCGGGGGAGATGGTCTCCGTGTTGGAGTAGCATTGCGTAAGCTAGGAGTTGGACTAGAAAGAGATGCTGAAGATGGCCTTCCTCTACTCCGGAATGTATTATTCCCAGACCGAGGAGACGGACTTAGGCGACTTGGACTTGGACTACCTCTACTACTTCTGTGACTCTTCTCCATCTGCATTAACATTAGATGAGTAATTGCTTTGAAAATGATAAAGAAAAACATGAACAGTGTTTGAAAGACGCCATAGGCAGTTGTAAATAAATCAGCAATGAATTTTCCTGCCATTGATTTGAATAAATGACCTACAGTGGATGATCTCGAGATTGTGATGGGTTGACTTCGAGGTCTTCCCCTCTGCGGAAGTGTAACCTGAGCGGTCTCATCATCCAACGAAGGGAAGAGCGGAGTATCAGGAGGAGTTAATAACCTTCAATTTAACAACAGCAGATATTAGTTCAACCCAAGAATGGTGAAATAAAGGATCAGTTAAAGAGCATTGAAAAAGAATGAAAGTTACACATATTTCCAAAACATTAGAAACCATTAATTCCATATCTGCAGATTTAATTTCTAAAATGACCAGCAGCTGATGCCATAATTTCCAGTTTAGCGTGAGAAACTTGATTTCCAGTTGCATGAATACGAACTTCTTGCTGCTGAAATTTACTTATTTTCTATTTACCTTTTTTGTGAGGTAATAAACAAATAAGATATACAATTATGGCCCAACCGCATAAATGTAAATGGCATCTTACCCAGATAACAAGTGACGAAGGTTCCTGATGTTTCACGTTAAAGACCACTGAATTTTAATTTTTGTTTCCTGATCCTAGTTTTTTTTTTTTTTTCTTTCTACTTAAGTTACAAAATTGCGAACAATGAAATGATGTGAAGTTTACAGGGGGGAAAAAAATCACCCACCAATCATAGTCGTTCTTCTCTCCATCTGCATTAAGCAAGTCACTACTCCCACCTCGTGCAGGGATGGAGATTCCATGCTCATAATCCGAAAAGTATCTCAACTTTGTAGCTATAACAAAGCAAATCAAAGTCAAATATAAAAAACAAACAATTGTTAGCTATAGGAAACAAACAAAAATCTAGATTCCATACTTCATAAAAAGAATGAAGCCAAAAACCAAACTTCGTACTTATCAGTAAAGGAAGAAACTTACAGAATGGGTCTTCAAAATCATCATTTGACTTAATCAAGAAATTGTCTCTTTCTCTGATCCGCATCTCATTGAAAAGAGGAAGATTATCGTCTTTTTCTCTACATAACATTCCACCCTCAAGACTGCGGCCTCTTTTGTGATTATGATTGTCCCCTCTCCCAGGGGAGCATCTCATTGCTGGAGAAGGAGGCATGTCCACAACCACCCTATTTCTGTGCAGTATCTATAATTATCACTCCAAACCTCCCATAAAACGCAGACGGAAACAGCAGCCCATGAAACCGAGAAAAGTTATCAAGCTATATCTGTTGCAGCTTAAATAACTTAACCTCGTTAATTCCACCTAAAACTAAAATCAAATACATACTTGATTCTATCATCAAATTCACCTCCACTTCCATTAACGAAACCCAAAAAATGCATATTCACGCTAAATTAACTCAAAACCCAATATTCGTAATTGAAGGAAGCAAATGCTCATACCATCATAGTAACTGAAATTCCAGTGCCATTCCAAATGTGAAGCCATAACAACCATGTCTAACCATGAATCAAACAAATTTCCACGAAACCGAAAAATTCAAGCGCATTTCTGCGTACAACCACCTCATTAACCCTAGATTTGACAGATTATGACCCGAAAAGTGACAGTTTACACCAAGCCAAGCACCAATTCAACCAAAATTCAACTCCTTCCAAGCGTAGAACTCTCTCCCGAGTTCAAATTAAAAGCAAAGAACCGGCATTTCGACGAAGCCGCAGCTCTTGACTTACCGTGACCGAAGTCAAACGGGAACTCAACAGCTCGCCGAGCGCGAGTAAATTCTCAAATTGCGACGAAACTGAAGAGCGAACGAGTTTGGAAGTGAATTAACGCGGGGAGAGCCGAATTAGACGCTTGGATCTGCTCGCATTCAATCGTTCGTTGCGTAGATCGGAAGTGCAGAGATCAGAGAGTCGATTTGCAGAAGAAGCTAAAAAAGCAACTTCAATCACATGATCCAATAGATTTGTAGAGAGAGAGAGAGAGAGAACGAGCAACAACTGACCTTTTGGTTATCTCGGAAGAGTTTGCAACTTTTCTCCACAGCAAGCTAAGCTTTGATCATATTTCTCTCTCTACCCTGCCAAATTTCTTTCTCAGTTTTTCTTTTCTTTTAATTCCTTAAATATGATTAAATTAAAGTAATAATATGAGACATTAATATGCGTTCATGTTGTGATATATTTTTCAACAACATATATATATATATATATATATCTCAATGTGTGTGTGTGTAGTGAACTCTACAGTCTCTCTATTGAATAATAAGTAAATATATTTTTCATTTTTCCATTTTCAAAGCCATAAATATATCTAAATTCATAAATTAAATTAAACTTAATATATCACATCATATGTCTCTATCACAACTAATAAGTAAAAATAAATAAATAAATAAATACTGATTATCCTATCCATAGGATCCAGCAATGGATCATATATTCTATTTTTCATGATAAAAATAATATACATAAAAAGAATGATTAAATAATGAAATAACATATTAAAAACAAAGATTTGATCTTGAGATATTTACTCCCTAGGCCAAAACCCTAGAAAGTGAATCTCTTTTGATTTATGCCACACATACCGGCTCCTTAACATATACAGCGGTAAAACGCAGACTCGCATAGCGGCGGAGAGTCGAACCCACACCCAAGAACGAAATACGGTTCGTCCAGCCAAAGAGATCCGTCATACTAACCTTTATTACGCTTTGCGCTCGGAATAATATATATGTAAAAATAATCATTGTTATGTTCTCTCCAATATTAGGTTTATAACAATTAAAGTTGCTTCACTTCATTAATTTGTACTAATTAATGTATTGCTTTATAATGCAAAGTTTCAAATGTTAGATAGACATAACAAAATAATTTAGAAAATTTAGGTGAAGTGCCACTTTCAATGTCATGATAATTAATTTGGAGATTAATTTCTATTTTTTTACTTTAAAAATAATAACAATAATGTGATATTAATTTCATTTTATTTATTTATAAATGAAAATTAATCTTGAACTCATTATCCATGCATGTAGACTTAGGAGCCTCTCTTTTGAAGTTAGTCCACCTTGGTTAATCCAAATCTATCATAGGTAGTTTTAATGTCTCAACCAATAATAACAAAGAAACTAGAAATAAATAGGTTCCATGTAATTTAATTAGCGAGCATACATTATTCTTGATAACGATGATGAGCTGGATTAGAAAGCAACCTTTACTTTTAAATTAAGCGTCGCCAAAATTATTATGGAACATAATTAGCATCCCCCTTAAGTAACCTATGTCAAATATTAAACCCTCTAAAATAAAAATTAATAATAACGTTAACATTATCTTTCGCCTTTTGTCCTCTAATGGAATGGTAATGATTAAGTTTGTAGTCGACCTCCATCCAAGGTTTTGCTGTCAACTGCCTTGCCGTCCCCTAAAATAATAATAATAATAATAATAATTAATTAATAAATAAATAAATGTTATATGATGCGTTTAAAACGTCTAAAAATAACGAAAATGTTATTTGTTTAACTTTTTAGTGTTTGGTGTGCAACCATCCAATCATATTTTTTTAGAGATGAACAGTGAAATCTTTTGACTTTTGTATCAGCATCTTGGAGAGAAAATCTATTCAAATAGTTTTTTTGGTCTTTTCAAACGGTTTTATATCAAATTTTATTGAAAGTTATTGAAAAGTTTTGGAATTTGTAAAAATTTATTGGAGTTTGTGAAAATATTGGTTGTGTTTGGAATGATAAAAAATAAGATAAAGTGAGATAAGTTGTGGATTCGTAATTCGTGAAATGAAATAAAAATTAAATAACTTTTAAAGGTTTTTAGACGTTTTCAGAAATTTTTAGAGTTTTTTAACAGACTAAACGCAGCCAATTAGAGTCAATAAAAAATTTATAAGGGTTTATTAAAATTTTGTTAGGATATATAAATATATATAAATTTATTAAAATTTCATAAAGTACGAGAAAAATAAAGTGTGTCGGAGAGTTTTAAAAGTTTTTAATGGTTTTTAGAGATTTAGGGCCCGTTTGGAGGCTCAAAACTAGAAAAAAAAAAAATACCAAATGTAACTTTTGGTGCGTTTAGTAGAACCACAATTTTTTTTACTTTTTTGATTTGTTACAGTAAAAAATAAAACAAAAAGTTATCACTTTTTTATTTGCTACAGTAAAAAATATACTATACACACAAAAAAGTTACCACTTTTTTGATTTACTACAGTAAAAAGTTTACCAAACACCTAAAAGTTACAAAAAATACTAAAAAATACACTTTGTTCTATCAAACACACAAAAAATATAACTAAAAAACACACAAAAAATCACCAAAAATTTTACTTTTTGTCTTATTTTTAAACCTCCAAATGGCCTCTTAGTCACTTTTTTCAGCGTGCCAAATGGGCCTATAGTTAAAATTTTGAATCATAAATATTCATTGGAATAATATGAATGTATTATTATGGGTCAATCATTCTTGAATAAGTATCCTTTAAAGTGAAGTTCTATCCAAAAGATATATAATTATTATACTATTTTTACACACTTCTTTATACAAAGATTCTGAATAAATATCATTTTACATAATTAAAATGGTATTAAAATTTTTGAGGAGCAAATTGAGAGAACGTAGAGAAACAAAACTACTTACCACCCCTACGGCCTCTAATTATGCGGACATGGAGGCACGTAATATTAATTATTCTCGTCAAATTACATTTTTGGATCCACAAAACAAATATTGAAAGCACATATAATAGATTTAATATGATTCAATAATATTACTTATATTCATAAAAAATAAAAACAATTCATTATAATTACAAATATATAGATTTATACGGAGGAGAAGGAACTCGCAATTCAACTTACCCTTTCCACTTTCCATCAACTCTCACCAAATTCCTTTGCCCATTTACGGCCACCCCCAAGCAGGGGCGGATGCATCCTTGGCCGAGCGGTAGTGACTGCTTCCACTGGAATTTAAAAAAAAAAAGGAAAAATTATTAATGTATAATTTTTTATATTAATTTTTACTGTAAAAAAATATTTGAAATATTATTTCTCACTAAAATTACTATAAAAATTTTTTTACATGATTATTGTATTTTTTCATATTAATTTTTCATATTAATGTTAACATTATTTTGTGTAAACAACATTTGTTATTGATGTGTAGAATTTTGAATGTTATAACATTTGTTTATTTTTTAAAATTTACCATCTTACTTATGGATAATAGTTCAAGAGTATTTTTCATCTCTACTTAAAAATTTTTTTATTTTAATCTCCTCCTTCCCCTGGTTTTTTAACACAAAAGCCCACAAACCAAGTCAAAATTTGGTCTACAGGATAACGCTTATATAACACACACACAATCCCGAATTCTCGATATGGGAACCAATCTCCCATCGAAAACCATGACATTACCATACTTATACCAAATTTCTAAAGCGGGCCAGATGCGAGTTGGATTTCCCTACTTTTTTAACACCAGAACCTATAAATCAAGTCAAATTTAATCTCCTCTTCCTCTCGTATAAATAAGAGATTCAGTGAGGGAGAATGTATGGCCAGAAAAAAGCAGAAGTGGAGAGTGGTTGAGAGAGAAAGTGCTCCTCGTGAGGGGTGAGTTCAGGAAGAGACAAAATGAGTAGTGAGAGTTGAGAGAGAGAGGGGTTGTATTATTTATTTTTGGACCTAACAAATTATAATAGCAATGAGACTTCCAAGAGCAACCGTCAATTTTAAATGCAGTCTAGCTAATCTTATACTTCATAAAATTTTGATCGATTTCAGTATTTTAATTAAAAAATGCATGTTCTGATGGAACAACGAATTTATTCTATCGCAAGTAGGTGTTTATAGAAATTATGTACACAAAAACAGGCTATTCTTTTTAATTAATGGGGACAAAAACACCCTATATTCTATGAAGACGTACAACTATGCATCTACCCTTCGGAAACTTTGTAATATTATGTTGATAAATTTTTTAATAATTACTTAGCATAAAATTATAAAACTAAATTGAAATTAATGGTCTGATTTCCTTAATTGAACGGATAGATTGTGTTGGGCAAAATAATACTTAGATGTATGGGTGCCGAACAAGTGTAGTTAATGCGCCACGTGGCCCAATACCGAGTATATTCATCTGAGCCACGTAGTCGTTCACCGAGCACGTTGCGTCGTGACACGTGGCGTCCTGCCGAACATTAGCTCCACGTGAGTGTTATACATGAACACAAGTCTTAAGGTTAGTGTTCCAAAGAATACCCTAAACCTCAGCACCAATGAACAGTGTGTTGCTACATGGATATAGCCGAGGATCTTGGTAGCTAGTTTGCTCGGCCCATCCATTGGCGGCTAGTAAATGTTAGACCTGGGACCCACTGCCTTTAAAGAGAGCTCATGACCATAAATGCACCGTAGTTAAGACTGAACTGGGTATTTGTCTCTGAGGAAGTAACTAAATCAGTCCATCTCGTCACGAGTAGTTGGTTGATGTGACAGGAAGACAGTCTGACCCTGAAATTCTGGTTGTAATGCCGTGTTAAGTCGCTAGAAGCATTAAATGAGAGGCATGGTGTATTAAATGAGGGGTTTGAGGCATTAAATGAAGGGGAAGAGTATTTAAAGCAAAGATAGAAAAGAGGGACACGGCAGTATGCGTAACGTCAAGTCGCAGGTATGCTTTAATCATTACTCGGACTACTATAAATAGGATATTCTACTGAACCACAGAGGTAAGCTGACTATTGCCAACTTAAGCTTTTACTCACTTGTTCCCTGAAAGTTTCCTTCTTTGAGCGACTTGCTGACTTAAGCATCAGAGGGTTTTCTGGCCAGAGACCTCCTCTCCGGCCGTCACCTTTCTTTCTGTCTTTGTTCGGCAGGTCGGCGATTGCATTTCCGGTTGGCGTGGTCAGCAGTTCCGGCGGTAATTTTTGCTGCCGAACATTTGGCGCCCACCGTGGGGCTCGTTGTTTAGCCCAGTATTGTTGTTCACCAGCTTTTTTCTTGTTTCTTTGTCAAGTCTCTAGTACTTGTCCACATAATGACTTCGGGAGGAAACACTACTCCACCACCATCTCCACGGGCAGGGGACGATTCCACTCCTGCCAAAACTAAAGGGAGTGTGCTGGTTATCCGGACTCCAGGTCTGGAGCATGCCAGGAGAAGAAAAATGGAGGACCCTGAGGTACTAAAACGGAGAGAGGAGTTGATGACTAAGGCCAGTGAGAAGCAGGCAGAACTGGAGGAGATTCTGCTGGAATTAAGTAAGGAAAAGGGAAAGTCCACTGCTAGCCATACAGCCGATTCTGATCGATCTGACTCAGAATCTGACGAAAGTTACGACGCTCTTTACGAGGACCCCACTGATGGAGATGACGGGGACACCCATGAACAAGAGGAGGTGCGTTCTCGCTCACGATGTGATGTCACTCCTTCTAGAAAGGGCTCGCGCCATGCTAAATCCGTTGCGAAACGTGACGCGAAATCTGATGCCGACATGCCCACCAAAGCACATCACCAAAGGAGTTCCTCGAAAAAGGTGCTAGAGGCACACTCAGAAGAAGCGGATAGCTCGGACCAAGAAGAGCTGACTTTGAAGCATAAGAAAGCGGGAAAGGCAAAGGTGGAGGAGTGGGGGCAAGCAGAGGAATGGGGCGCTCAGGGCCAGAGCACACGCATGATGGCGAGGAAAGCCCTAGGGCGGATCTCTGCTTCCCCATTCGTTGATGAAATAATTGATGCGGAGCCTCCGGAGAAATTCCAAACTCCGAGGCTTAATCTCTATAATGGAAGAACTGACCCCCTGGCCCACTACCGTCATTACATGTAGGCCATGACGTTATGGAGCAGCAACGACCACCTTATGTGCAGAGTATTCCCTTCCAGTTTGGGGGATACAGCGCTTCAGTGGTTCCATAAACTGCCCCCTGGCAGTATCCGGTGTTGGCAGTAACTGGTAGAGGAGTTCGTCACTCGATTTTTGGCCAACACAAAACAGCCCAAAACCACTAACGTTCTCCTCACGATGAAAAGAAAGTCCGGGGAATCGTTGAGAGAATATTCCCGTCGCTACCTGGAGCTCTACAACGAGGTGGGAGAATGCTCAGAGCAATTGGTCGTTACCTCGTTTAAACTGGGGTTGCGGAAGGAGGATAGGCTGTGGCTCTCCTTGACCAAAAAGCCCGCGGCCAACATATCAGATCTTATGTGCCGGATCGAAAAGTACGCCAAGGTGGAGGACGAGACACAGCCGGCCGAGCAAAAAGAAAGGAGATCCCAGGGCCAGAGAGGAGATAAAAGCCGGGGAGGAGGCCGCCGATTCGTAGACGAAGAAAAGTCCGTTTTCGAAGTGGTCAATACGGTGTTCAAGATACCGATTTTCAAGATCCTCCCTCAAATAAGAAGTAAGCCGTATTTCCGATGGCCCGGAAAGTTACTGGACTTCCCTGGAAAAGAGAATTCCAAGAATTATTGTGCGTATCATCAAGACAAGGGGCATCGCACCGGAGCCTGCCGACGTTGCGGCATCATCTGGAAGAATTGGTGCGCAAAGGCCACCTTAAAGAGTTCGTAGATGAGGGCAGAACTAGAGAAGCAGCCCCACAGGACAGAGAGCCAAAGAGGCAACAAGAAGAGACCGCCGGGGAAGAGGCTGCCGAGGAGGTTCAACCCCCACCAAGGGCCAGGGCACGTAGAGATGTCCCAAGACCTGCAGTCATCCACGTGATCCATATGGAGCGGCGGCCCCAGAGTGTCATCAATCATGCCCCTAATCCACCAAGTAAAGAAATCTTGGGCGTTGCGGGTCAGCCGAACAAGCGCCCGAGGAAAGCCGCCATGGAGGAAATCACCTTTCATGAAAATGAGCATTCTGGTGTACAACTGCCGCACAATGATGCCCTGGTGATCACTCTGGGCATGTTCGACTCAGAAGTAAGAAGAATTCTGGTGGATGCAGAAAGCTCAACAGAAGTCATGTTCCTGAGCTTATTTAAGAAGCTCGGATTAACTGAAGAGGATTTGGAACCGGCAGAATGCCCGCTCATAGGATTCAATTCTGCTCCTGTCTGGCCTCTGGGTAGAGTTGTCATTCCTGTCCGTGTGGGTCCGGTGGAGCAAGAGGTTGAGTTCACTGTTGTGGATTCCCCTTCTTCCTACAACGCTATAGTAGGAAGGTCGTGGATTCATGCTTTGAAGGCGGTCCCCTCAACCTACCACCAGGTGCTGAAGTTTTCCTATTGCGGGGAAGTGATTTCTATTTTTGGGGATCAAAATACTTCCCAAAAGTGCTTCTCTGCAGCCCTAAAATCTAAAACAAAACTATCCCCGAACAAGTCCAATTGACGGAACTACCCGAGGACGCTCCAAAGATCGATGATGTCGGTGGTGATCCACAGAGGAAAGCCATAGAGGGCCTGGAGAAATATCAGATTGGCCCGGCTAAGGATGATAAATTCTTCCTGATCGGCACCAACCTGAGCGCCGAGGAGAAACTGGAGTTAACGGAGATGCTCTTGAAAAATATTGGAACGTTCGCCTGGACTCCACATGAAATGCCAGGTATTTCCCCCGAAATCATGACTCATAAATTGAATGTGAATCCGGGGGTAAGACCTGTGGTACAAAAAGCAAGGCGATCAGCTCTCCAACACGTAGAGGCGGTCATAGAGGAGGTCGGCCGACTGTTAGAGGCGGAGGTCATTCGGGAAGTCTCATACCCGGAGTGGTTGGCCAATACAGTCGTGGTCAAAAAGAAGAATGGGAAATGGAGAGTCTGCGTAGACTACACAGACCTGAACAAGGCCTGCCCTAAGGATCCATTCCCCCTGCCAAAGATCGACCAACTCGTTGACTCAACCGCTGGATGTTCCAGGATGTCGTTCCTGGACGCTTATAGGGGATATCACCAGATCCCCATGTTCGGCCCTGATGAGGAGAAAACTTATTTCATAACCTCTCGAGGCATATACTGTTACAGAGTTATGCCATTCGGACTGAAGAACGCTGGAGCCACCTATCAACGGCTAGTTACGAAAATATTCAAAGAAGACCTCGGACAGATAATGGAGGTCTACATTGATGATATGGTGGTGAAAAGCAAGGAGCCGAACACTCATCTCCAACATCTCCAGCATGTTTTTTCTACCCTTGATCGGTATGGGTTAAAATTAAATGCTGCCAAGTGCGCCTTTGGAGTTGGTTCGGGTAAATTTTTGGGTCACTTGGTGAGCAGAAGGGGAATTGAGGCTGATCCCGATCAAATACGTGTCATCCAATCTGTTTCTCCTCCACGCACTAAAAAAGAGGTCCAAAAGCTTACAGGGATGGTGGCGGTCCTCAATCGGTTTATCAGTAGGTCATCTGACAAGTGTCGACCATTCTTTAGACTGCTCAAAGGGGCCAACAAGATGCAATGGGATGCTGAGGCAGACGTGGCACTGGAAAAGCTGAAAGAATATCTGACAACTGTCCCGATATTATCAACACCGCAGCCGGGGGATATTTTGCAACTATATCTGGCAGTATCAGAACATGCAGTCAGTGCCGTCTTATTGAGAGAGGAACAAGGGAAGCAGCATCCTGTCTACTACGTGACCAAAACAATGCAAGGGGCGGAGACCAGATATCTTCCCCTAGAGAAGCTGACCTTTGCATTAATAATGGCATCCAGGAAGTTAGCCCATTACTTCCATGCACACACCATTCAGGTAGTCACCGATCAGCCAATTGGCCATGTTTTAAAGAGAGCTGATGTGTCTGGCCGGGTGGCAAAATGGGCAGTTTCCCTCGATGCATTTGACATAAAGTTCATCCCAAGAACCGCAATAAAGGCTCAAGTCCTGACCGATTTTGTAGCGAAATTTACCACACCAGCCTGTGGTCCAACAAAAGAAGTATGGCAAGTTGAAATAAAGTCTGCTCCAGCCGAACATGATAAGGCCGAACAACCTTGGCAAATCGAGGTTGACGGATCTTCGACTAGAAAAAGAGGCGGCGTGGGCATAGTTCTGACTACACCAGAAGGGGTCTCGATAGAATACGCAATAAAGCTCGAGTGCGAGGTTACTAATAATGAAGCAGAGTATGAAACTCTCCTGGCTGGGCTCGACATTGCTCGACGATTGATGGCAAATGATGTTGTAATAAGGACTGACTCTCAGTTGGTTGCTAACCAGCTGAAGGGTGAGTATATGGCTAGAAGTGAGAAGATGGCGGAGTATTTAGAAGTGGCAAAGAAAAAAATTGAAGGCTTTAATAAAGCTAGCGTGGAGCTCATTGGCCGGGATCATAATGCTCACGCTGACGCACTTGCAACGCTGGCCGCCTCTTCTCGAATAAGGTTAACTGATCAGGTTTTTATGGAAGTTCTAAAAAGGCCGAGCATTACGAAAGATGAGGAGGTAATGTGTGCTGACCTAGCCCCATCTTGGATGGATCCAATCATCGCTTACCTGAAGGACGGGGCACTTCCCGAGGACAAGACAGAAGCAAAGAAGCTAAGAATAAAAGCCGCCAGGTTTTGGCTCTCTCCTGACCATAAGTTGTACAAAAAGTCATTCACAGGCCCCTATCTTCTTTGTGTTCATCCTGACAAAGTGCAAGACTTTCTCTACGAGCTTCATGAAGGGGTCTGTGAAGCACATACTGGGGGCAGATCATTGGCGCACCGAGCAATTACTTAAGGATATTGGTGGCCAAAGATGGGATATGACGCTCAGGCCTATGTTCGGAGATGCAAGAAGTGCCAAAAGTTCGCTCCCATTCCTCACCAGCCAGCCCAAGAACTCAGTCCGCTTACCAGCCTTTGGCCGTTTGCTCAAGGGGGACTCGACATTGTGGGACCCCTGCCTACTGCTTCGGAAAATAGAAAGTTTTTAGTGGTCGGCACCGACTACTTTACTAAGTGGGTGGAAGCAGAACCCTTAGCTCACATCAGAGATGCAGATACCATTCGATTTATTTGGAAGAACATCATTACCAGGTATGGCATCCCTAGAACACTTATTTCCGACAATGGGACGCAATTTGACAGTGCCCCATTTAGGGAATATTGTTCTAGATATGGAATCAAGAATATTTACTCTACACCAGCTTACCCCCAGAGCAATGGTCAAGCCGAAGCCACGAACGAAGTCGTTCTCAATGGGATCAAGAAAAGACTGGAAGCAGCAAAAGGGAAATGGGTGGATGAATTGCCATCAGTGCTGTGGACGTATCGAACAACCCCTAGAAGATCAACTGGAGAATCTCCCTTTTCTCTGGCCTACGGAGTTGAAGCCGTCATACCCTTGGAAGTTGGCCTCCCGAGCATCAGAACTCTATCATTTGATAGAGGGGAGAATGATAAAGCTATGGGAATAAGCCTGGATCTAATCGATGAAAGAAGGGAACTGGCAACACTAAGGTTAGCCAACTACCAGCAAGAGACAAGGAAGAAATTTAATAAAGGGGTCAGACATAGAGAATTCAGCACTGGCGATTGGGTGTTGAGAAAATTGATGGGAAGCAGGAAAGATCAAACCGAAGGAAAGCTTGGAGCTAATTGGGAAGGACCATTCTCGTCTCGGAGGTGCTCGGCAATGGTGCTTACAAGTTAATTGACATGTAGGGAAAGCCAATCAAAAGACCGTGGAATATAGCCCATCTAAAGTTGTACTATCATTGATTTTTGCTGTACATTTGTTGATTAAAGACTTTGTACATTTATTGAAAAGCGATTCTTTTGTAAGCAAAAGCAATTTCAAAAGCTTGAGATCACTCCCTGCTTAACAAAAAGACGACACGTCTCTTTAAGTGGTGGCATGGAAAAGAGCCATGCTCGGCTTGCCGAGCATTGGTATGAAAAAATGCCACATCTCCTTCGATGTTGGTACATTCCTGGTTTATTTACTGACCAGGAAATTCTCTTTAGACTGAGATTCGATTCCTCAGTTTTCTGAAAAGAATTATTAAAAGAAGCCACACTCGACTTGCCCAGCGTTGGTACAATTCTGGTTTATTTACTGACCAGGAAATTCTCTTTAGACTGAGATTCGATTCCTCAGTTTTCTGAAAAGAATTATCAAAAGAAGCCACGCTCGGCTTGCCCAGCGTTGGTACAATCCTGGTTTATTTACTGACCAGAAAATTCTCTTTAGACTGAGATTCGATTCCTCAGTTTTCTGAAAAGAATTATCAAAAGAAGCCACGCTCGGCTTACCCAACGTTGGTACAATCCTGGTTTATTTACTGACCAGAAAATTCTCTTTAGACTGAGATTCGATTCCTCAGTTTTCTGAAAAAAATTATCAAAAGAAGCCACGCCCGGCTTGCCCAGCGTTGGTACAATCCTGATTTATTTACTGACCAGGAAATTCTCTTTAGACTGAGATTCAATTCCTCAGTTTTCTGAAAAGAATTGTCAAAAGAAAGCCATGCTCGGTTCGCCGACCATTGGTACAGAAAGAATCCACATCATTTCTGATGTTGGCCCAATCCTGGTTTATTCATTGACCAGACACGCTTTTTTAAGCCAAGATTCAATTCCTTGGTTTATTAATTGGAAAAGAAAAGAAGCCACGCTCAGTTTTTTTAGCGTTGGTACAATAGAAGCAAAAGTTCTAACAACACAAAGAAACATTTCGAAGAAGCTCGGCGCTGGTGTGCAAAAGCTCTCGTATCATAAAGATTCACTTCTCCGATGCTCGGTATGAGATTAAAAAGTGAAGTTTTGTCAGAAGGTAGTTACCTCCGTTATTATATGAAAGCTGGAGGACAGCCGAACTTATTGAGGTATGTGAGATTTATTAAAGTATTGCCTCTTTAGCAAAAGCTTGAAGTCATTTGATGAAAAGCAAACTACTACATGAGCTTGTTACCCTTGAAAGACTTGATGTTTAAAGTGTTTCTGTTAAGAGTTATGGTTGCTCGGCAAATCGGTACAAATCCTTTCACGGTACATACTTCAATATAAAGCATAAAACATATAAACAGAAAGACAGACTCCCAATAGGAGACAATTCAAAAACTTTTATTACATGTTTCAGAGTACAGTTACAATATATTTTACATAACTGTCAACCGAAGAGGCTATTCTAAACCTAAGATGGGGCATTAGCATTTGTTATAAGGGTTTGTAGCTATCTCATGGGAAAAAACGTCAAGGTACTCCTCGGCTGCATTCCTTACAATTTCGTCAGCAAGCCAGTTAAAGCATTCTCCAATCAATTCATCAGCAATTCTAAAGAGACAAAGACATAGAAAAATAAGCAGGATTAGAGAAAAACCAAAGTATTTTCATTCATTTAGAGCCAAAAGTTTTACATTGTTACATCTGAATTAAAGAAAAAAAAAAGCAAAACAAAAATACAAAGAGGCTCACTTCTCTCCCCCTTTAGTGGGATTACTCTCCACGATCAGATCAATCCGTTCAGGCGCCTGGGAGGTGTCCTTCTGGGCACTATCCACCTCAACCTCCCCTTCGTCAATTGTTTCTTCGGCAGTCTGAATTGAGGGAGTTTGATGTGGACGTTCAAAGCTGAAATGGGGGATTGGGCGCTCTGGATCAGGATAAGGGACCTCCTTGTATATGGGGTTGGTGTGATCGATATTGTTCCTCTTCATTGCGGCCTCCCAACCCTCAAGAAAGAAGTCGTTGTGAGCATCCCTCATCTGATCCACGCAGTCATTGATCTGGGCCTCCACTTCAGCCTTGGCCTTCTCCTCGGCTTCTCGGAGAGCAGCTTCTTTCTCTTCCAGGGCCCGAGTCTTCAGCGCAAGCTCTGCCCGAAGGTTGGCAAGCTCTTGCTTCGATTTCCCTTGCTCGGCCCTGGAAGCCTCCAACTCCTTGAGGAGTAATTCTTGTCCAGTCTTTGTTGAGAACAATTCAATCTCAGCCCTTGAGAGTTTGCCCTTGACCTCCAACAGCTCTTCGTCTTTACGAGTTAGGATTTTATCCATAGATTGCACACGAGCTATGCTTCCTGCAACTTGGCCAAGGGCAGTGTTAAGTTGGTGCTCGATCTCCTTATTTTCATCTCGAAGCTGACTTCTCTCTTTTGCTAGAGTGTCATTGCTGGATTGAAGACTCTTGTTCTCCTTCTCCAAGGTCCTCACGTTCGCTTTCAATTCCTTTATGTCTGACCTATCCTACTCGGCTCTGGCTTCGGAGGCTTGGCTCCGGGCAATCAATTCCATCGTGTAGAGAGAAGTCTGTAGAAAGAACAGAAAGTTAGAAAAATCATAATAGCGAAAGGATGCACATGAAGGAATATCATTGTACTTATAGAGATGATGTTCTTCATCAGAGTCTTGTGGATGTCCTCCGTTCTATTCTTTCTTGTGTTATGAACATCTCGAGGAGGGAGGATACCCTTGAGATACTCCTCGGTGTGGTTGAGGGCTGTATCTTGGACAGTGAAGGGTCGGCCTTGAGGGTGCTCGAGGCTGGGAATAAGGATTTGTGGAACGAATGGAGGGGAGTCTCGAATCGGATTGGCCGGATACTCGATGGCAAGAGGCACGGGCCCAATCGGTTGAGTAGGTAGTGGCTCGGAGGTTTCGGGTGGTGCGTCTTTGGTGGGTGGCACGACCTTGGAAGGTGCTGCCCCCCTCGCAGCATCCTCCTTCGGCAGTTCTGACTGCTCGGCCGTTTGAGTTGTGTCAGCAGATTACGTCTTGGCCCTCTTTTGCTCAGGAGGACCAGAAGGCTTCTTTTGAGCTGCCTCCTGCTCCTTCCCCTTCTCTATTTTTACTTTCATTATCTGATCGGCAGTTGTAGGAGCAGGGACCTTCCCCTCATCGAGCTTTCTCTTTCCAGCAGTTTTTTGCTCGTCGGCTTTTTTCTTCTGGGCCTCTTCGGCCCTTTGCCCCTTTGCCTTTGCCATGGCGAGCTTCTTATAATCGATCTTTGGGGCCATGTCTTCTTCCTCTTCCCCTTCTAGATCTGAAACGTAGTCGAAAGCAGGGGGTATTTCAACTTCTTCTTCTTCTTCCTCCTCCTTCTCGTCTAAAAGGACAAATCTTCGCTTATTTGGCTGCTCGGCAGGCTCAGGAATCGCTACTTGTGGGGCATGAACTTGCTCGGCAACCAACGGAATAGCAAACGAAGGAGGACGAGTCCACCCAGGATGCCTTAAGGCGTAGTAATCTTTTTTTTCTTCAGCGGAAGCCCGGAACCACCACTGAAGACGCCTAATGGCCTCTGAGGTCGCGAAGCCTTGGGGAGGGGCGATGAATGTCTGGTGCGAAGGGATGAAGTCAAACAGGACTGGAACTGCCCTCGCAAACGGGTAAAGATCTGGACCTCCAAGGAATTTGAACACCTCCTTGAGATGATCCTTGTCAGCACGAAGACCAGTAGCCCAAATCTTCTTTGATTGGACGGCTGCATAGATATTAAATCAAACAGTTAGCATGCTTAAAAGAGAAGATAAAATGCTGAAGAAGAATAAGAACTGGTAGCATTTGAAATCAACAAACCTGGGCCCAAAGAAACCCGAGGGACGATTGGATAACGATCTTCGTCTGGATCGTGTGTCCAGTGACCTGTGACGACGCACAGGTCACTTTCTGCCTTAATCGTATCAGGCAGCATGTGGACCAAGGCCTTTTCTGGTCGGGATTTCAAGTACCACCTGTTCTCATCCTTCCTCACCTTCTGGATAGAGTAACAGTAAAGAAGATCCCACTCGGATATGTGGAATCCGTATCGCCTATTCATTTCTATTACCCCATTAACAATTCTATAAAAGTTGTGGGTGAGGTTCCTAGGGCCAAGGTCTAGAATGCTCATCATAGAGCGAAGAAAATGGTGCAGGGGGAACCTAAGGCCACCTTCGGTGATTGCCATTATGGGGAATTCCCCTGTTTCGCGCTCGTCTTGTTCGGCGAGCCTAATACCTACGTTCTAAGGAATTTGGTATTTCTCCTTGAAAACCCTAATTTTTTCCTCAGAGCTTAGCTCGTTTGCGAGTCTACCCATAACGGAAGATTTGAAATAAAAAGGGATTCACTCACCAGGAACGAAAAACGACGGGAAGGATGAAAGCTCGAGAAGATGAAAACTCAGAGGGAAAGAAGCAAAGGAAATCTGATGGCTCAAATCGCGGAAAGGAAGTAAAAGAAGATGAACCAGGTATATATGTATATGTGTGTGTATCTGTGGGGGGTAACTGAAGCGTTTTCAATGAAAAGGCAACGAGCGGCAAAAATGGCATTTATTACCGCCCCAATTTTTAAATTTCTGACCACTCACGTTTTAATACCCCGAATCTGGGGATACGCGTAAGCGGCGCAGCAGATGAAAAACTGAAAGGGCACTACGCGTGTCATTACGAGGAGAGAGAAGAGTCCAATCAGATTTGATGCGCGTAAGGGGGCTACTAAACGACAAACTGTGTTGGGAGATTGAAGGATCAGTAAGGTAAGGTTATTCTGCTCTGCTACTCTGCTCGAAAAATATCTTTTTCCAACCAGAGTCGGGGCAAAATGTTGGGCAAAATAATACTTAGATGTACGGGTGCCGAACAAGTGTAGTCAATGCGCCACGTGGCCCAATACCGAGCATATTCATCTGAGCCACGTAGTCGTTCACCGAGCACGTGGCGTCCTACCGAACATTAGCTCCACGTGAGTGTTATACATGAACACATGTCTTAAGGTTAGTGTTCCAAAGAATACCCTAAACCTCAGCACCAATGAACAGTGTGTTGTTACATGGCTATAGCCGAGGATCTTGGTAGCTAGTTTGCTCGGCCCATCCATTGGCGGCTAGTAAATGTTAGACCTGGGACCCACTGCCTTTAAAGAGAGCTCATGACCATAAATGCACCATAGTTAAGACTGAACTGGGTATTTGTCTTTAAGGAAGTAACTAAATCAGTCCATCTCGTCACGAGTAGTTGGTTGATGTGACAGGAAGACAGTCTGACCCTGAAATTCTGGTTGTAATGCCGTGTTAAGTCGCCAGAAGCATTAAATGAGAGGCATGGTGTATTAAATGAGGGGTTTGAGGCATTAAATGAAGGGGAAGAGTATTTAAAGCAAAGATAGAAAAGAGGGACACGACAGTGTGCGTAACGTCAAGTCGCAGGTATACTTTAATCATTACTCGGACTACTATAAATAGGATATTCTACTGAACCACAGAGGTAAGCTGACTATCGCCAACTTAAGCTTTTACTCACTTGTTCCCTGAAAGTTTCCTTCTTTGAGCGACTTGCTGACTTAAGCATCAGAGGGTTTTCCGGCCAGAGACCTCCTCTCTGGCCGTCACCTTTCTTTCTGTCTTTGTTCGGCAGGTCGGCGATTGTATTTCCGGTTGGCGTGGTCAGCAGTTCCGGCGGTAATTTTTGCTGCCGAACAGATTGCAATTTTAAAAATTTTCAAAGTATGGACAAAAACTCACCTATGATGCTGGTATCTCATTGGAGTCTAAAGTTTCCTTTGTCATTGCAAACAACAGATGGGCGTGACAACACTAATGATAAACTTGTTCGATGGGGGATAATTGCAGATTCTACGTGTGATCTGTGCAGGCAAAATGCAGAGATTCTTGATCTTTTATTTTTTGAATGCTCGTTCTCACATGAAATCTAGAGATCCATCCCCCACTTTTGCAAATCTCAAAGACCAAACAAAGGTGGGCAAATGAATTAGCATGGGGCTATTGGAAAATTTAATAAAAAGTCCTTCACTAATACTATCTACAAATTATTTTAGTCATTCATGGTGTACAATGTATGGATTGAAAGAAATGCTGGGACTTCAGAGGATTGTCGACTCTTGCTCGTATGATTGTTAAGAAGATTGTGCAAGAAATAAAAATTAAAGTTATTCAATTTACTAAGATTAAATCTTTAGATACTAATATTCGGACTTATAAAACTTGGAGAATTCCTATCTTTTGTATAGATATTAGATAATAACTATACTTTTGTGCATCCAGATTATACCCTCTGTACTATATAATTTACTCTCCCTTTAATCAAAATTATGTTTATTCTCCTTTTAATCCAAATTATCTTACTTACCAAAAAAAAATTACTTGTAATTTGATATAGGTTTTGGTACGAAATAAAATCAAACAGAACGGTATGCACCTTTATTCTTAAACTCTTGACCAGATTTTCTTATATGACCTGACCACATTTTAATTGTAACAATTAAGAGTTAAAAATTTTAAATTGTTGCAGTATTAATTATATATTAATACTTCACTAACAATATTACAACTATTTAAAACTTTATGATGTTACAATTAAATTATAATTTACCCTTAACAATAATTATTATTACTTATTTGTTAACATGATGTGCGGATTGAAGAAAAAAGAAACATTTGCATTTATCATGATGGAACTTAATAACAACAACGATATCTCAACAAAGACTTGAGGGTAATTGCTTCCTAAATATTGGATGTGCACTGCCACTAATTATAATTTCCTGATTCATGGCAGAATTTTGAGATTTTTGGTGCCGACAGAAATTAGTTTGGACACATATGTAGATAAATAGCAAAGTATTCGAGGAACAAAATGTTGTGCAAATTAATTGGTAGGGTCAGTGGTTAGAGGGCACATTCAAGGAATACGATCTCGGACCCAAAAAAAAAAAAAAGAAAAGTTTTGATGAAATGTTCAATGTTTATCTTAATTAGGTGATTAATGGCATTCTTCTTTAATAAGTAGGTTTCAATACAGCCCCCTTCAGTTTTAGAAATGCTGCTAGTAGATGTGAATTTTTTATTACAAAAAATTTATATTGTAGTTCGACCCCTTTAAAATTTTAAAAAATAATTGTTTTCAGTCAAATAAACAGTACCACTAATATATATAAATTATTGGGTTAAAAAAATTTAGCTTATAAATGAAACCCAAAATTTTAATTATTTTTTCAATTATTATATATAATTTAAAATTTAAAAGTACAATTAATTGATTATACTTTTTTTGAGACCTAAATTCAATCCCCAAAAAAAAAAAAATGGTCCCAACCAAAAATTTTGGCTTCCTCCGTGTTTTGATATGAACCATTCATATTGTTGGAGGGCAGCAATCTGCTTTGTGACTTGTGAGGGCTTGAAACTATTTTGTGAGGGATTTGTCATACGACCTGATGGTGTTGTAGAGGAAATGCTCTCCCTCGTGTTGAGAGAAGTGGCTTCAATAATTTTTTTTTTTTCTTTTTAAATTCTAAATTGTAATTCTTGTTGATGGAGACACAACACTCCTCTCCACGCGCACCCGCGCTCTCACACACACCCAGAGACTGCAAACAAGAGCAGATGTTATGACTACAATAAAAGGTTGTAGGAGTGTCAAGCTTATGAAGGATAGTGAGACGGTAACTTGGTTAAATGAATGCTGTAATTTATAGCGACTACTTTAATAGAGTAAAGATGTTAGACTATTTTCGCGTTGTAATGTTTCTAACCAATCAAAGAAGTTTTTAAAAAATATCTTTTTTTTTTAATAATTCAGAATCTACACCGATTTATTATCGTTCTTAACGAATCGCGTAGTTAATGGATAAACCAGAAAACCAATTAAAAAAGTTTTGAAAGATTAATCATTTATTTATAAATATTTAATAAAGTGAAAATGTTATGCCGTATTTGTCTGGTAACAACTTCCTTTAACCAATATATCAAGAGAATTTTGAAAAAAAAGTCTTTCTATACCAATTAAGAAAGTTTTAAAATATTAAGTGGCATTTAGTTTACTTTTCTATTTTATATTTTTTGTTTTCATTTTATGTTTTAAAAATATTAAAATAAAGAAAAAGAAAATGCTCTATTTTCATTATTTTGAATTAAAAACGCTCAAAACGACTTTCTGTCATTTTTCATTTTATGTGTAAACCAATTTTCTATTTTTTAAAATAAAATTTGAAAACATAAGTGATCAAATACGTTTTGAGTTTTTTCCTTATTTTCAAAAGTATAAAATGAAAAATGACTTTAAAACAGAAAATAGAAAACAAAAATAGAAAATAAAAAATAGAAAAATAAACCAAATAAGCCCTTAGTTATGATGATTACTTGATGATATCTTACTGTTCATCTTATTATTATTTTTTTATTAAGTAAAATTATAAAATTATTCCTTTTTAACAAGTTTTTTTTTTTTTTTTGTATTTTTTGAAATGACATAATTATTTTTCATAAATTTTTATTTTTTTATAAATTTAAACAAACATTTTTAACACTAATAAATGAATAAATAAGTAGAGCGTGCTTATTTTAGAAAAGATATATTTTAAAACGCTTATGTTATAATACATTCTATGAAAAGCTATATTTGTAGGACTTATGATTACTTTTCATATATTTGTATAACTTATGATTATTCAAAAAATAAAAAGCATAGTTGTTTAATAACACTATTTACATATAAAATTTTATTTGTCATATATTATTATTATTATTATTATTATTATTATCTAAATACTGATTAAATACTACCAATTTATATAAATTTTAAATGAGTTTGAAATCAGACGTCAACTCAAATTTATCTTTATCTTTTATCGCTTTATTTGATAAATGTGATATAACAAAATTAATAGATTAATAAAATTCACAAATTGAAAATAAAATAAAAGTAATCAACATGTGATTAATTATCCTAACACTTTAATAAATAAACTAACATAACAACCTCGGCCTATTATTATTATTTTTATTCTAATACATTATGATTGTAGAATAATTAAAGTCTAACACTTTAAAAAATAAGATAGAGTTCAATTAAAATTTCTTTTAATTTTCATTATTTTATATACCTAATTACAATTTAAAATTATATTTATTATAGATTATTGTTTCAAAATTAAATTTATTATGATTGCAAGGTTGAGAATGCAACTTTTGAAAAAATAAAAAAATGATATAGTTCAAATGTTACCATTAAACGGGGGAGGAATCTTGAAATTACATCCCAAACCAAACGCTACATTATTTGTGTAGTATTGGTATATCTCCTCTACTCTTCAATATGCGAGCTATACAAATTTTATTTATTTATTTATTTATTTATTTATTTATTTATTTTTATTAGAATTGCAGGAATTAATTAAAATTTGCCAGTACATTGAGGGAAAAAAGTGAAATATATAAAAAAAAATTTAATTAAAATTTAAGACATCTAATGAAACTTTTAAAATCATGAAAGTGATGGCCACCTTTCATAATTCATATATATATATATATATATACACACACGTATGTATATAAGTATGGCTCATAAGTAAATAAATAATAATTTTATTAATTATTGCGTGCTTCGTCCTTCTTTATAATAAGTCAAAAATATCATAATTAATGATTTCAAAAGGAAGGAGATTGACATTAAAAGTAATGTCAACTTTCAAATAGTATTGCTCAACTATTAATTTAAAATTTAATTATTTGATTGTATTTATATTTTTTTAAATAAAAATATATATTCAAATAATTTAATGAGTAATTCTATTGGGGGTTTATTACAGTGAAAAATTTTACTGTACGGACTGTAGTGAAAAAATGAACGACTGAGATTTTCTTACACTTAATGACATGTGATATTTGACATTCTGCATTACTTGTACTCTAGTTAGATTTTTAAAATTTTTATTTTTATTTTGAAATAAATTTAATTAAAATAAAGTAAAACTATTAGATTAAGTGTAAAAAAATATCGACTTTTTATTTTTTATTGTTTTTATTTTTATTTTGAAATAAATTTAATTAAAATAAATTAAAATTATTAATTTAAGTGTAAAAAAATATTAACTTTTTATTTTCCACCGTAATTTTGCACTACAGTTGAATTTTTCACTACAATCGCTTAAATCCATCCGTTGGAGAGGTGACACCAAATGCGATGTGAACCCCTAATCCAATGTTTTCAAGCCAAGCCTCGGTAACGTGTCAAATGTCCAAAGCAACTTTTAGCTTAACGCGAACATCAGTTTGAATTGTTGGAAATGAGTACAGATGATGTGACTTGAAAGTAACAAATATTCATTGATTGTTGTGCTTACTGGTGTTAACGTCGAAATTAAGACACGTGGAGCCCACATATGCACACGTTCACTCCCCAATCATTACCATATAATCTCCGCAGAAAAAGTAACTGGGGCTGATTATTTACCAAAATCAATTAAGCTATCTACAGTAATTACAAGTTACTTTTAAGGCTTAATTCGAGAGATTCCACGGCCACAGTTAAAAAATAAGTGGTTGTGATTTGGTCAGTTATTTTCAATGTAATTAATAATACAATTAATATTCACTCAGTTTATAGTCTTACAAAATAAAATAAAATTTTACAAATCTCTATAAACACGAATTACGAAATAATAAAATTTAAAATTTTCACTCATTACACAAATTACACAAATTACGAGACATTTACTTTTATAATTTTATTTTATTTTATACATTTTTATACAACTCCAAACAACTCCAATTGTAATTAATAATACAATTAATAATATTTATTTATTGAGAGCTCGTATTAAAAGCTAGCAAAAAAAAAAAAAAGTAAACTTTTGGTAATTTTTTGTGTTTTTTTTAGTTTCATTTTTTTGTATATTCGGTAGAATAAAGTGTAATTTTTAATATTTTTTTACAACTTTTAGGTATTTAATAAATTTTTTACTGTAGCAAGTAAAAAATGGTAATTTTTTGTGCGTTTAGTAAGTTTTTTACTATAGCGGAGTAAAAAAGTAATAATTTTTATGTGTTTGATAAAATTTTTTGTTTTATTTTTTTATTGTAGCAAAGTAAAAAAAGTGAAAAAAATTGTAATTTTATCAAACACACCAAAAGTTACAAAATTTTTTAGTCTCCAAACGGGTCTTGAGTGAAGTAACAATTTAATAATGACTGATTAAATTATGGTGAATTTTTAATTATACCTCATAAATCTTAATTTTAGAAACAAAAAAAATTAATTAACTAATAAAAAAGTAATTTTTTTTGCTTTTTTTAAAAATTTGAATTTTTTTATTTTTTACGATTAAAAAAAATTTAAAATATAAAATAATAAATTTAGTGATTTGAAAAAAAAAAAGCTAAACAATTGAATAGTAAGGACTTGAGCTTTTTACCTATTCTTTTCAAACGCACACTGATTTTGATAATAATTAAAAAAAAAAAAGGCAATTTGTGATTGAAAAGCCGTTAGCTAGATTTTCCCATACAGATGTCTGCCACCATGCAAAGGGGGATAATTTTTTTTTTTTTTTTGGGGTGGGACCCAAAAGAGGATATGTCTAATGGATTAATAGTGTAGTAGTTGAATTATTAATGTAGTCGTTGAACTGTTGAGGTTATAAATTTATTAATTAAATGTGATTAAATTTCATTAATGGAAAACTGAAATAATGTTTCACCCATTATCAAGATCGATCCTAGCTAGCTAGCACATGCAGTTAATTAAGGACCCGTTTGGTTGGAGCATTGTTGATTTCATTTGTATTTCGTGACTAGCTATTGTGACTGATTATTTGTGCATTAGTTTGATATAATAACGTTGTTTTCATTAATCAATTTAATTTAATTTGCCGAGACCTAAAAAAAAAAAAAAAACCTAAAACATTAGAAATTATTCATAAATAAAACCTTAAGATATCGTTTTTTATTTAATTATGTAGGATTTGGGTAGCAGAGGAAAATAATAATTACTCTAAAAGTTAACATGTAGAAGTCATTCTTTGAAAGTAAGTATTATTTAATTTAAAAAATATACATGTGACAATAGTAGTTTATAAGGTTTAGATGTAGCAGAATTATGTCAAATTTAATAATATTTTAATAGTCATCGAATATTAAGCTGGGTCAAGGTTTAAAAAATTTTCTAGCTTAGCATCTGAATTCTAAGCCTACCCCACTTAAATATGATTTAATTTTTAAATATATCAAAAGCAATATTTTTGGCTAAAAAACTTATAAAAATAAATAGTTTAATACTAAAAGAATTGTTTTTATAAGAAAATATAAATAAAATAATATATAGATACAAAAAATATTAAAACTATACTTAAAAAAAAAAAATAGATCGAGCGGAACTTGACTGAACTAAAACTAAACTTTGTAATTTTAAACTTAGCCCGTTTAACTAAACGATCTCAAAATTTTATCAAGCTCGAAAAAAAAAAAGTAGATTGAAATTAAGAATTCAGGTTATAGCCATGCCTGGTAATAAACTGGTAATAAAAGGTTTTTATTTTTATTTTTTACTAACAACCCCACCATTATGTCACTTAGATCAAATTATACTTATTTTAAAAGAAGTTTTTAATTATATAGACACATAAAAACAAAAAAAAAAAAAAGAAAAAAAAAACCTAGCTTCATTCTTCCTATAAATCCTGCAATAAATTTTATTGACAAAAGTTACAAAATGATGAATTTTCATACTTGCTTCAAAATTATAGTTCTGACAATGTTGTTAAGAACCTTGGTCTCAATGTTGGAAAAAATGAGAGAATTGAAAGAGAGAGAGAAAGAGAGAGAGAGAGAGAAAAAAAGAAAAGATGAATTTGTTTGAAGAGAATGTTAGTTTAAAATTAAATTTACACGTAATAATTTAATTAAATATATAGGATCTTGATCTTCATAATATTCACATATATTGCCTACTTACATAATATTAATTAAGAACGCGTACCTTGAGCCATTGTTATGAAAAATCTGAATGCGGAAGTTACCTCAAAATTATGTTCTTGAATCTTCTCCTTTCACAAACCCTTTGGAAATTAGGGTTTCTCCCTCTTGCCCTATAAACCCTAATGTGTTGTAATTTAATGTGTATGAATTGATGGAATTCATTCACTATTTATAGGGAGAGAGAGGACCCAATTTCTTATTTAGTCATTTAATCTCTACCGTCCATCAAAGTAGGATATGATTAGGAAATTAACTCACAATCTTTTGCCAATAATAACTTTCTAAATAATTCCTTATCAAATTTAGATTCTTATATGGACCACTTTAATTAGGAAACTAATTATGGGAATTAAATATTAATTAATTCCAACAGTCTCCCACTTGGTCCGTATAATAATCCTACAATCATAATTTGATATAGGAAACATGAGGCGCGCAATAACATTAGAAAAGTCATCTTAATGGCTTACCTTAATCAAATAAAATATTAATGAGAGTCATGGCGGTTCCATACTAATTCAAGAGCATAGTTCCTTCCATGTACTACGACATCAACAATTTATTTAACAAGGTCTATAAGGTGAGTTATCGTTAATGGTCCCATAATGTCTTTATAAAAGACTATTTCTATCACATTAAACAAATCACATGCATGTAAACAAATATCATAAGACAGAAATGTGTAAATTCAAAAATCTTTAATAGATATCAAAATCATAATGTCAAATAAACAAGCACTAAGTAATCCATTAATTAATTAATTTATTTGTTATTCTCAAGACCCATCTTTTCAGCATGCTGCATAAATGTCTTTAGAGATATCTCTTTCGTAAGTAGATCTGCTATATTAACACTCGTACTAATGTGTTCAATTGACACTCGTTGTTTCTGAACTTTTTCTTTAACAGATAGGTATTTTAACTCAATGTGCTTGGCTGCCTTAGTATACCTATCATTCTTCGAAAAGAAAACTGCTGCAACATTATCACAATAAATTTTCAAGGGCTTAGAAATAGAATCCATAATTCCTAACCCTGAAATAAAATTTCGTAGCCACAATCCATGATTTGTAGCCTCAAAGCAGGCAACGAACTCAGCTTCCATAGTGGATGATGCAATAATACTCTGCTTAGCACTTTTTCATGAAACAGCCCCTCCTGCAAGGAGAAAAACATAACCAAAAGTGCTCTTCCTGCTATCAACACATCCTCCAAAGTCTGAGTCTGAATAACCAATCACCTCAAGGTGATCAGATCTCCTAAATGTGAGCATGTAATCTTTTGTCCATTGCAAGTATCTTAAAACTTTCTTTGCAGCTTTCCAATGATCAAGTCCTGGGTTACTTTGATATCCGCCTAACATCCCAACAGCAAAACTAATATCCGGCCTGGTGCAAACCTGTGCATACATCAAGCTCCCAACAATAGAAGCGTAAGGAATATCTTTCATACCTTTACGTTCCAATTCATTTTGAGGACATTGACTTAAGCTAAACTTATCCCCTTTTTGAATTGGGACAATGGTGGAATCACAATTATTCATATTAATTCTTTCTAAAACTTTTTTAATGTAGGCTTTCTGAGACAATCCCAACAATTCACGTGATCTATCTCGGAATATTTCTATTCCTATCACAAAAGATGCCTCTCCCATATCCTTCATTTCAAAGTTTTTTGAAAGAAAAACTTTAGTTTCCTGTAGTAAACCAAAGTCACTGCTGGCTATAAGTAAGTCATCAACATACAGTACTAAAAACAAAAATTTGCTCCCACTAGTCTTCAGGTATATACACCGATCAACAGTGTTTTCCTTAAACCCAAATGAAGTAATAGTATCATGAAACTTAAGATACCATTGTCGGGAAGCCTGTTTAAGTCCATATATCGACTTCTTTAACAAACAGACCATGTTTTCCTTTCCTTCTTTTACGAAGCCCTCTAGTTGTGTCATATAGACTTCTTCTTCTAAACTCTCATTTAAGAAGGCCGTCTTTACATCCATCTGGTGCAGCTCTAAATCAAAATGAGCTACCAGTGCTAAAATGATTCTCAAAGAGTCCTTCTTTGATACAGGAGAGAAGGTCTCATTATAATCAATGCCTTCACGTTGATTAAAACCTTTGGCTACATGTCTAGCTTTATGTCGTTCGATATTGCCCTTAGAATCGCGTTTGTTTTTAAAAACCCATTTACACCCGACCCTTTTATGTCCTTCAGGCAATTCAACTAACTCCCAGACTTTATTATAGTCCATAGATTTTATTTCATCATTCATGGCATCAATCCATTTAGTAGAATCATTATTATTAATGGCTTTCGAATAGGTAACCGGATCATCAGTATCCCCAACATTATATTCAGATTCTTGTAAATATACCACATAGTCATCCGAAATAGCAGGTTTCCTATTTCTAAGAGATCTTCTTAATGCTACCTCTTGTGGCTCATCTATAACAGGGTCAGTGGTTACAGTCTCATTATGGGAATCATTATATTGCTGATCATTCATTTGTTGTTCATTATTGTTGATTATATCAACATTATTAGGAACAACAGGACTGTTATGAATCAGAGGTAAGGGAATTTGTACCCTGATTTCTTGAATGATTACATTCCTAACTTTACCACTCCCACTTTCACTATTCTCAATGAATCTGGTATTTCCGGTTTCAACAATTCTTGTGTTATGATTAGGACAATAAAATATATATCCTTTTGATTTTTCTGGATACCCAATAAAGAAACAAGTAATGGTTCTTGGATCCAGTTTCTTTTCATGTGGATTATAAATTCTTGCTTCTGCTGGGCAACCCCAAACACGCAAATGCCTTAAACTAGGTTTCCATCCTTTCCACAGTTCAAAATGGGTCTTTGAAACTGCCTTACTAGGGACCCTATTTAAGATATACACAGCAATTTTAAGAGCATGCATCCACAAGGATATAGGTAATCTTGTATTACTCATCATACTCCTAACCATATCTATAACGGTACGATTGCGCCTTTCGGCTACACCATTCTGCCAAGGTTCACCTGGCATTGTGTATTGTGCGCAAATACCTAAACGTTCAAGGAGTTTAGCAAAAGGTCCAGGGCGCTGCCCTGTTTCATCATACCTACCATCAAATTCACCACCACGATCAGATCTAATGATTTTTACCTTTTTACCTAATTGTCTTTCAACCTCAGTTATGTATATTTCAACGACATTAACAGACTGAGATTTATCATGCAACAAATATAGGTAGCAGTAACGTGAAAAATCATCAATAAAGGTAATGAAATATTTTTCTCCACCAAAAGATGGAACATCAAAAGGTCCACATATGTCTGTATGTATTATTTCTAGAAGCTGGGTACTTCTTGTGGCTCCTTTCTTTGTATGTTTGGTTTGTTTACCTTTAATACAATCCACACACATCAAAATCAGCCCAATCCAGTTTTGAGAGAATTCTTTCTTTTATTAATCTCTCCATTCTTTTTCTGGATATGTGCCCTAATCTTTTATGCCATAAGTAAGATGAATGCTCATCAGATGAGCCACGTTTGGTTCCAACATTATGATGCAGAGTGAGGAGAGATTCAGAAAAAGAGGGTTCAAGATTAATTTGATATAAGCCATTCACCAAAATTCCAAAACCAACAAGACAAGAATTCTTAAATAAACTGAAAGTGTTATTATTGAATTCAAATGAAAAACCACTAGTAGCAAGTTTTGACAACGAAATCAAGTTTCGAGAAATGGAAGGGACATAAAGTGTATCAGCTAAATCTAAGCAAAATTCAGAATCCAAAAGTAAGCGAAAGGTTCCAATGGCTTCAACTGGGGCTCTTGCTCGGTTTCCCATGAAAAGAAAAGCTTCATTTGGTTTTGTGGTTCGGGTTGTAAGGTATCCCTGCATTGAGTTTGAAACAGGAGTACTTGAACCAGAATCAATCCACCAAGTATTAGAAGGAACATCAATTAGGTTTGATTCGAAACATACTAAAGCCATAAGCTTACCTTTCTTTTCAAACCATGCCTTGCGTTTCAGGCAATCTTTCTGAAAATGTCCACTCTTTTTACAAAAGTGGCACTTTACACCTTTTTCCTTCTTAGAGGCAGATTGATCAGAATCATCCAGCTTGGATTGGCTACGCTTAATGCCTTTTCCAGCTTTCTTCTTTCCAACTCCTCCTTTCACCATCAAATGCGCGACGTGACCATTCTGTTGCTTAATCTTTCCTTCTTCTTGGACCAACATACTTTGCAGCTCATTTACATTCCACTTATCCTTAATAGTGTTGTAATTGATCTGAAAAGGTCCATATTCTGGAGGTAAAGAGTTTAGGACAAACTGGACGAGAAAAGATTCATCCACAGTCATGCCTAAAGTCCTTAATTTTGCAGCCAGATTGGTCATTTCAATAATATGTTCATTCATGGTACGGGTACCATCAAAATGCATAGTGGTTAATTCAGCCATAAGTTTTACAGCAAGTGATTTATCAGCATATCGAAAACGTTCCTTAACATTGTTAAGATATTCCTTAGCATATTTCGTCTCAGGGAGAGATGTTTTAATGTTTGCAGCAATGGTCATGCGTAAAAACATTAGGCTTAGTCTGTTGGATCTAGACCATGCCATATAAGTGGCCTCTTCAGTCTCACTGCTTTCATCAGTAATAGCAACAGGTTCATCAACGAGAAGACACATATCAAGTTCTAGAACCCCCAAACTAAACTGGACTTGCTCATGCCATTCAGAGAAATCAGTACCATCAAATTTGTGGATGTTTAAAGCTTGGGAATGAAGTGCAACAGGATTTGTAACTATAATTTTATATGCTCACATGTTAATTTCATTTATAACAACACATAAATAACAATTATGCAAGAGAATAAAAGTTGTTGATATTTAAGAACATTTAATTGGGTGCTACAATAATAAAAAAAATATGGCATCTGTGGATGTCCATAAATGCCATATTTTTTTCTAATAAAATAATTTATCACCCCATAATAATTATTCAATTAATATAATTGGATCTGTGGGCAATCAAATTATATAACTGAATAAACAATAATTAAAATATCAACAATTCAATATTCACTACTATATCTGGGCCTGTGGGCAACCAAAATATAGATGTATGAATAAAATTTTAATGATATAATATTCATAACAATAGATTAAAGAAACACTGTGGTGAATATTTAATCTAATCATACTATGAATATTAAAATCATGTATAATCATAAATTTAATATTCACAATGTAGATTGGAGCATTGTGGTGAACACCAAACCATTTGTAACGTGAATATTAAATAAATATATATTACCCATCCAATATTCACTACCATATTTAGGCCTGTGGGCAACCAAAAACATACATGGTATGAATAATATTTAATAATCTAATATTCATAACAATAGATTAAAAGACACTGAGAATATTTAATCTAATCATAATATGAATATTAGAATTAAATATAATCATAAATTTAATATTCACAATAATGGATTAGAATACTGTGATTAACACCAAGCCATTTATAATGTGAATATTAGAATCAATAATAATGGCTAAAATAATTAATTTACTTATTTTAACCATTAAAATAATAACTGTCACCAAATCGAGAGTCTGAATCTCAATATAAGGGTTTCAGCGCTTTTAAATTATTACTAAACTTAAATCCAAAGATAAATGTATACACTAACCCGTAAGTACATATGCAAAAATCAAAATTATACATTCTTAGTGGACAACCCGCGCAAAGGTGATCACTAGGAGCCTTTGAAGTGCATTAAATCAATGAAAATCAAAATTTTATTTATCTATATATATATATATATATATATTTGCGAAACATAAAGATTCAATTAAAGGCTTGTAACAATATAATGGAAAATTATGAGATCATAAACTTGAGCTCTGATACCACATGTTAGTTTAAAATTAAATTTACACGTAATAATTTAATTAAATATATAGGATCTTGATCTTCATAATATTCACATATATTGCCTACTTACATAATATTAATTAAGAACGCGTATCTTGAGCCATTACTATGAAAAATCTGAATGCGGAAGTTACCTCAAAATTATGTTCTTGAATCTTCTCATTTCACAAAAAATAAAACCCTTTGGAAATTAGGGTTTCTCCCTCTTGCCCTATAAATCCTAATGTGTTGTAATTTAATTTGTATGAATTGATGGAATTCATTTACTATTTATAGGGAGAGAGAGGACCTAATTTCCTATTTAGTCATTTAATATCTACCGTCCATCAAAGTAAGATATGGTTAGGAAATTAACTCACAATCTTTTGCCAATAATAACTTTCTAAATAATTCCTTATCAAATTTAGATTCTTATATGGACCACTTTAATTAGAAAACTAATTATGAGAATTAAATATTAATTAATTCCAACAGAGAAATCCAATATCCTTGATGAGAATTAATTCTCATAACATTTTGCTTCACTTAAAAGATTAAACCCATAATGCAATGGTTATTTTAAAGGAGGAGAAACAAGAATTCATATTTACACGTATCCCGAAACCCAAATCAAACACCCAATTTCAATTTTGACGATGCCATTGTCTTCGGGTCGGGTCGGTAAAGAATCAAACCCGACCTCGACCTGGACTTCCAATAAATTCGCTCTCCTGTTTGTTTCCTTTTCCGCCTCTTCCTCCCAACTCCAATTTCGCAAGGAAGTAGAAACTTGAGCCACACAAAAACCTCTGACGCATGTGTCAGAAATAGCGACACTAATAACTAAGTCAACTAGAACTTCCTAATTCCTCTCACGTAATTTGTTTCCTTCTTCTTTTAGGTTTCCTAAAAGTCTCCGAGCAAATAATGAAAAACCTCGATGCGCACTAATTCATGTAATTACCATCCTTTTCCCACTCGTCTTTGGACTTTGATGCCACCACACATATATATACATACATGTGTGTGTACACATAACGATTAATTTAATGAAAAAGCGGTTCCGGCTAGTTTTGTAACCAGCTGAAAGTGAAACTTCCCTCGATTTCTCCCTTCTCAGTCATGGAGTTCTCTTCTCAGGCACAAGTCGCTGGTGATTCCGCCATCAAATCTCTTCCGGTCGAGTTGCTTGTTGAAGTTCTTGCTCGAGTGGCCTCGGCTTCCTTCACCGACATCTTCAATGCCAAATTATGGTTAATTGCTTCTTCTTATATCCATATCCATACATACATATATATAGTTATATGTATAACGAAATCTTGTTCTGTTTTATATGATAATATATATATATATATATATATATATGCATGTATATATGGTGTAGTCCGTATTTGGGTAGTAAGAATTGGACTCGGAAAAACTGGGTAATATTATAAATCTAACGATGATTCTTAATTAATTACGAATGTTTTTTTAATTTATAGACAGGCACTTTTGGGCAGAAGCATTAATGGTGCTGTGCTTTTTGTGTCAGCAGTTGCAGAGATTTTCTCGGAGCAACAGAGGATAACTATATCCTTCAGCACGTTTCGATAGAGAAATTCCCAGTGATTCATCAGTGGCTGAAACGAGAAGAAGTGGGTTTGTTCTTAAATCGCTGCAAAGAGAGTGGAAACCCAGAGGCACTGTATCGACAAGGAATGGTAACCAATTGATTAGTTTCTTTCGCTCTCGCATGGGATTGCTTACCTTAACATGTTGGTGATCATATGAGCTTGTCTCTAGTTGATCCTATTGTTGTAATGACACACATGATAATTTTGTTGGCTAATCGCCTAATCATGTGCGTCATGATAATTTTGTTTGCTAATTGCCTAATCATGTGCGTCACCTATTATTATTATTATTATTATTATTATTATTATTATTTCCCCGTTTCTTTTATGTTCAAATACTAGGAATTTTTCGTGTTTTTAAACACGAAAGTATAATTTTATATAATGATACAAATGATGTATACAAATGTAAGTATTTGAAATTTTAAATTTTATGCACATTAAAATTAAAATTTTAATTTAAATGTTTATTTAAAAAAAAATTAAATAAATTAAGGTTTAGAAATTATTTTTTTAAAATAAAAAATCTCAATTGACTTTTTTTAATAGGTGCAGTGTTTAATATATGTGCAAAATTTTACTATTTATTACAAATATTATCACTTTTTTTTTAAAACATTAATTTAAATATTTTTATAAAAAAATATGAAAAAAAAAGTAAGAAATTGTGTTTACACGTAAAATAGCCCAAAAAAAAAAAAAAAAAAAAACAAAAGTGGAGGGGGAGGGGGGGAGAAGTGAAAGTAACCCTCACCATTTAACAAATGCAATCTTGATGATTGATCTCTATTATTGCAATATGATCAGATTGAATACTTCAGTTGGAGGAGAATGGAATCAGGGCTGGAGCAATTGAAGAGGGCAGCAGAGAAAGGGCACGTGGAAGCTTCATATGTGTATGGAATTATTCTACTGTGCATGGGTGGAAAATCGAGCATTCAGGGCTTGAGGATTCTAAATGGGATATTGAGCAGGGGCAGCTCAAAATCAAGCAAATCGAGAATTCAAGAGTGTCGAGAAAGAACCAAGGCTATTATTCGCGAAATGTGGATCAACAATTCTATTGTTCGTCAGCAAACAAATTTTTGCTGCCATGCAAAGACTAACATGAGAGTGAGAGAGACATGGGAAGGGCCTGAATACGAAAATAATGGATCGAGTTGTGACGCTTGTAAATGGGAGAGAGAAGTGAAATTATTTTGTAATATGTTATCCAGCGGATAGTTTGATTGATGAAAAATACTATTCTATCTACTAATGAAAATCATAATGTTGTAATAACTATGAATATTGATTTGAGATTATACGTTTGACCACAAACGTGATAATTAATTCTTTTTTTAATTTTTATAGATTTTTTTGATTGTATAGCATTACTAATATGAATCACAATTTAGTGATGATAATGTTATAACTTAATATGATTATATCATAGCCGACCAGTTAAAAAATTATATTTTTTTAATAAACTAATACCTGTGACGAGGTTGAAGTTCTCATCCCAAACTCTCTCCACTTAATTAATTGATTTGCCTAATTGATTTGGCATATTGAAGTAGCTCAAAAAACAATTTTGTTAAAACTTCAAAACAATACAAATCTCATGAATATAAAACATAATATAAAAATATATGAACTACGCCAATCCGTGATAAAATTTATATTTAAATTAACAAAGTTACATTTAAATATTTTTCTTACATAATTAGCACTAAATTTTTAAACTTCAAATCCGTGAATACAATCGCAACCCTATATCATTTAAATAGAAACTTTGTCATCCAGTGAAGATAATGAGAATTGAGCTTAATTACATTAGTAAGAAAAATGGGACTTAAAAAAAAAAAAAAAAGGAACTTAGCATGACAGGGATGGGTTGGATTTGAAACGCCAGAAGAAAATCATACCTCATCATCTAAGCGATGACAACAGTTAACTCAGTCTTCATGGCGCTCATGACAATATCTCGATTAGTATCTAGCACTAGTAAGTCCTAGATGCTTATAACCGAAGCACTTGTTGAATCAGGAGTCCCGCGGTAGTTAAGCTCCACAAAGAAACCTGCTCCTTCGCCCCTGGCCAGTCTTCCTGGATTAACACAAATGCACTTCACTTGCTCTTCCCCTTCATTTTTATCCCCGAGTGACACTACCTGTGCGCATTTGTGGTGAAGATTTAATTTTCGTTCACATGGTTTTGGCTATCCACTAGATTCTTCAAATCTCACTGATATAAGTTACTTGGTTTTCAGATAGAAGTGGGAGAGCCCCGAGAGACTATCATTTACCTTCACAAAATGAGCCAAATCCGAGGATAGGATCAGGATGTCTGGAATACAAGAGATCTGAAGAGCCTCTGGAGCAAGAGAAGAATCTAAGGGAGTACCTTCCATTGGTGGACATAGAGGATAAAAGCTGTTCTCAAACGTTTTAAACAGTGAGAGAATACAATTAAGTAATTGTCTTGTCAACAATTTGAATGTTCATTTATATCAAGTATAGAAGCTTCCAAAGAGAATGATGAAGACATGCCTGCGCTGGCTAAGTACATGATTTGCAAGTCTAGTCATCCGCTGCTTGGCTCCCCCAGCTGGATTTCGTGAGATCTCTTCACCACTGAGGTGTTTGAGAATATCCACAGTACAGCAGCCTACCTTGATCTGTACAAATTGTCAATGAAGACTGCTTACATGCTGATACTCCCCTCTCTTTCAGCCACACATATACACGCGAAAAAAACACACATACACACATGCATGGACAGAATACAGAACACACACTTGAGATAGGCCAGGAACAATAATGTAAAGTTGTAAAGCAACCAAAGAAAAAGGAGAACCATGCAGAAACAACCTCGTTGAATATGCTGGTAGACAAGAGAACCAAGTATGTGTAAGGTGATTATTATTATCTAGTTATTTCATTATATAATAAAATACTATTATCATCGGGAAAACCTAGAGTGAATTCCTTGCAATGAACTTCATTCCATCCCAGCTTAGGAATGAGCCAGATAAGAACATTGTATTTTGCATTTAACGCACCATGCGTGGTCAGCAACAGCCAATTATATTCGAATCTGGTCTAAGACAACCTTAATTAGATTCCTTCTAATTACACGTTACCCATAAACTAATAATAATAATAAATAAATAAATAAAACTACATCTCATCACTGCATCTTGAAGAATTCAAAATACACATTTAGAAGTTTTGAGTGATCATAATTTGACAATAAAGCCCATCAACGATTACCTCATTCGCACTGAAAATCCCCGGATTTGTAACACTGGCTATCTGGAAGACACGGTAGACTCATTAAAATCATTAATTGTACGTCTAAAAGGTGAAAAAAAAAAAAAAAATCAAAACAAGCTCAGAGGTAGACTTTACTAGTATTGTAGAATCATGCTCACCTGATGTTTGAGATCAGGTTGGTTAATATCAAACGCAGGCTGCATAATCAAAACTAAACAGAGTTAAATAAAAAAAGGGATACTCGTATTACAAATTTACCTCAACGCTTTGTCAGCAAATTGAGCAAAAGAAGAAATTATACAAATCAAAACAAGTTACCTGAGGGAAAACAAAGTCATGGTTGGCATCCCTTACTGATGGTACAAGAATCACTCGTGCAGCATAACCCATGTACTCCACATAATCTTGAAGCTACAAAACAATTGGGGAAAATATGAGCAAGAAAAGCGAAAAATCTACACAGACAAAGTTTGTTTGAATAGATACCCTTCCAAGGATTTCAAGACGAAATATTTCATCGAAGGTCCTATTTACTGTCCCTTTCTTAATCTCTGGGTGTTCAGAATCAATAAATGGTCCTAGCTGCCAAAAAACAGCAGTGAGTTGAAAATCCAACTTCTCAGGTCATTTATCAATGCTGAGTACAATGTCAAAATATTATTGATCAGAGCAATGGTGCATGCTTACCAATAAAAGCAGTTGAGGCTGCTTTCTACGTGCGTAAGCTAGCAGCTCAGCTAGAGGTTCAAAGAATAAATTGTCAGTTGTGGTAAAAGGACCCGCTGCAATAATCTGTTTTGAAGATTTCAAAAACAAGAGTAAATTCACAATTTAGTATAAAGAGCTTAGAAGAATTATCGAACAAAAACTACTATGAATATTATAGTCCAACTTAAGCCAGTGTATTTCTTGTAATACTGCCATATGAATGCATGTCCACCCGAAACCCAGTATGGGGCTGCATGCTCAAAGTGAGAAGTCAAAGGTCCTTATTTTGAAAATATCAAAGTCAAAAGGCAACTTCTGCCAATGTAATCTCAATTCCTGAACAATATTTAATCACTTATTGGGACTACACAAAATCATCAGAACACTTGCATTCTTAATTTTTATGTATCCAGGTAATATTGCAGGAACAAGCAACAAATAATAGGAAATGATGCTTGGTGACATTAGCCGCTAGGATTTGTGTGCAACTCATCTAGTGTTGTGGAACACAAGCTTACACACCATTGATAGCTCTGCCAACATATGTAATCGATCAGTTGATTGGAACTCTTGATCAACAGCTTGTTTCTTTGTAGGATGAAGATTCTCATCAGCAGAAATTGAGAAGGGCATATAATCAATAATTTTTGATGCAATCAGACAGTGTCCGCTAGGATTGTGCCCTTCAACACCTACAACCTGCAAAAATGGCTTATGTAACAATTTTGAAAAGGATTATTCATATGACATTCAGGGGTCTCCTGTTTACCTGGCCAGGAAAAATCGAAAATTGGCTTAATTTTTGCATGTCAAGACGTACACGCTGTCCTCCAGAGTGCTCAACACTGCCAGAAACTTTGTAAATTGATACCACCATCTTTAACAGCAAAGGTGTAGATATAACTGAAAGCATCAAACTGTAAGCAGTATCTCTTGTTTACATTCATGCTTCTTAGATCCTGGCCTCCATTGTCACTCAAACCCCACTATACACACAGAGGAAACCAAAATAAAGGGCAAAAGCAATAGTTTTACCTGCTTTGCAGCAAGACAGGCTTCTCCTTAAGACGCCCTTCTTCCTCACAACAGATCATGCCTACTGCAAATACACTTTTCTGAAACAATAGGGTTTCATGAGAAGCAAATATTGCTTGATTAACATAAAAATACTAAAAAAAAAGAAGCAAAAAGGAAAATTTATGGAGAGCCTACACTAAGAACCACCACAAGCAATGAAGCATGCATAGAAAACAGCCATTCATAAAAAAAAGTGCAATCTGTGAATAATTGTATGACCTTCCAACCCAGTATCTTTGAATACACCACAGACTCACACAAGGTCATGGGAAATGGCTTGGTTGTCTTGTGATGTCTTTTTGGTTCTCTAATGCACAGGAGCATGAAAATTAGAAGTTAGAAAAACAAGGGAATATGAAATGAGGAGAGTTTCAGTTTTTACCAGCTATTTGTGGGTACACAAGTGGACAGAAATTGAAGGAAGAGAAATGTCAAAAACCTCAGGAAATTTACAGCAGTTTCCATGCTTAGTTTTCTCTCAAATCTATCCTAATTTTTAGAGGTTCTCTTTCTTTCCTCCAACGAATAATGGCATAAATTCTTCTTATTAGTCTTGTGACAGTGTGGATTGGGGTTGGAGGCGAATAGAAATTACATTACCTGTGAAGCAACTGTGGGGTCCATTGGTTCCTCACACAGCCCAGAAGCAACTAGTGCTGCTGCGTGTTTTGTAATTCGATTTTCAAGGAAATTGAACTAGAACAACAAGAAAACGAAGTTAGTGTTTTGCATGCAAAGTAAAACCATCCACGCTATGAGAAGCATCCAGTATGGCAGTACCTTGTCTTCAATCTTGTCATACATGAACCTGCAACCTGGTTCAGGCTGGGACCCATGGATAAGTAAGGAACATCTTGCACTGGGTTGTACCCTTTTTATGATGTCATCCTCAGAATCCTCATAATCATGATCATGCTCTTTCTTTATGTTTTCTACATTAGGCAGATCATTGAGAGTGGATTGCACCACAAACTTACTCTTTCTCTGCCCAAATGGAGTCACAGATTCTAAAGGCTTTCCAGAAGAAAAAATATCTCCATTCGTTTTGTGTGTTGAATCAAATGGTTCTGGGTAGATTGTATCAGATTTATCTGTGGGGGTGCCAAGAATACCTTCTTCTATATCTTCATGTTCATCACTCAATATCCTACACAAAAGCTCTGTTATCATTGATAAATCTCAAAAATGGTACTTTTATTCACGACTTTCCAACCATTTATATTTTATAGAAGTTCTGTAGGAAGGTGTGGATCTAGTTTCAACCAATTCATTTGTCTTATAATCTTATAATTCACAACGCAATAGTTATTTTACTAACAATTCCAAGATCTCAAGGAAATTATACTACTAGAGCTAGGATGCCAAATTGGCTCTCTCTCTCTCTCTCTCTCTCTCACTCACACACACACACACACAAACAAAGTGGCGGACACGGAAATATGAGTGAGTGAAGGCCAAAATAAAAATTTTTATATCTTGAAAAGGTAAGATAATATTTGTTAAATATTTTTTTTTTTTTTTGGTTGGGGGAATACACTATATACTAATATAAATGTTTAAAAAATTAAAGGAGTATAAGAGAATATTGGAAACTTTGGGGGCGGGGGCCGTGGGCCCATCCCCCTTCGGTCCACCACTGCACACATGCATGCGCACACAGACAGAGATGGTGCAGCTTATCGATTCATTTAGTCATCATTTTGCACTGAAAATGCCACACAGCTTATGGGTCCAACCTTACTATTTCGTCCTAGAGTGTATGATGGCGCGCACACATATATTCAATGAAATGGATTAGACAACACAAAATTAAAATAAACAGCAAGTTAAAAGGAATGTAGTATATGAAGCTCACATTGTGACATCATTGGAGTAAAAATGCAAACCAGACTCTTTTTTGATAATTGCTTCCTTTTGCTGATTTTGTAATTGCAGCAAAAATGCATCCATGTGAGCATTTTGCACCGTCATTTCTAGCTGCCTGTCACGAAAACAAAAGCACCTCGCACTTCAATTTTAACTATATTTCAAGTTCCACTTCAACTTAAAAAAAATGCCTAAAAGAAAAAAGCAACACCAAAATATAAAGTAATCTGGTCATGAGAGAAGTAATTGAAGAAAAAATTTTAGTCGACAACTTAATCGCTGTGTTTGGACCACGGATTTGCAAAGGGGAAAGGAAAGGTAGGAATTCAAAATCCCTTCTCATGTTTGGTTGTGACGGAAAATGGAAAGGAAACTGCATGTGATTTGAGAAATTACAAACAATTAAATTAGAAAACTAAACAACTGATGAATGTCATTTATTTTTTGGTCTATTCAAATAAGACATATTTGGGAATTTTATGTTTCCTTCCTCTTTTCCCTACCTTTTCCTTTTACTTTTCTTTTCCCCTAACCGAATCCTCACTCCAAACACACCCTTAGGATGATTTCCTTTTTCTCAGAAATCATGGGGCAGGCAAGGCATGGTAAAAATTCAAACTTTCTTTTCAATTCCTCAGATTAGCTAGAAACCAAATAAAGCGTCCATTGAACGATAGAACTCGAGAAAGCGATTGTACCTGTTCATAGAGTAACCATCCCAGCTCGAAACAAGGTCGGAGGGACTGAGCTTGTACTGTATGCAAAAGGTAAGACCTGAGCATTAAGACATCAGGAATTCAATCAGTTTCGGTAAATTCGAACTACATTCGGGTGGGCAAAAGGGGGTGAAATACTCACATTTCTTCAAAATCTCCTCTTCTTCGTCCAGAGTGAAACGATTCTTCTCGAACTCTGCTTTGATTTCTCCTTCCATGGCGATCTAGGGTTCGCCGATAATGGGACGAGTCACGAGCAAACGAAGCAAAATGGCGGGAAACCACTGCTCCCGGTGGATGTATATATCGGTTCGGGTATTTGTTTGATATTCCTATTCTGACCGTTTTGTGGGCTTAAATTTGAGCTGGGCTTTACGTGGAATTGGGCTTAATCTTCGTGGCTCAAACCTTCTGTACAGGGCCGAGTATGGGTGCCATGAGCCATTTTTATTTGTAATTATATTTAAAAAATGATAAGGTGTCAGAATTTTTTTTTTTTTTAATATCATAACTCAGGGCTATAGGCCTGTTTGGCCGACCAAAAAATATCAGAAATCACCAAACTTTAATTACTTTTTTATACTTTCCTTCAATAAAATTTTAACACGTATCACCTTTATGTCACATCTTTGTATTTTTACTGTACTTTTTTTCAACCAAACAACCCCATAATAATGTGGTAATAATTTTTGTAATTAAAAAAATTGTTAATAATTTTTTTTTTTCTGAGAAAATACTAAGTCTAGAAATTACAATATTATTCTAACAGTAAATTCTAGTAGAATTTTATTACTCATAATAATTCTTCTAAAATTTAATTAATAATAGAATTATTTCAAATTAAGTTTCCATGTGGCTACAAGTGATGGAAAAATGTAAATAGAGTCGGGTTGTGGAATGGATTCAGTAGTATACTTGTGCATGAATGCATATTTTTCAAGGCATAAAAGTTTATTTACATAAGTTATTAATTATCTCAAATTTCAATGCACAAGAGCTCCAAATCCCTTTATGTCTTACTTATAATTTAATATTACTAATAATACTGAAAAAGGATGTTCCACTCTCCATTTGTATTTTTTGAATTTGAAAATAAAAAATTGTCACTAAGGGTGCGTTTGGTTAGTTGAAAAGTAAAAATTTTTGGTAACTTTTTTTTTTTGGTGTTTGATTACACCACCAAAAATTGCTAAAAATTTATTTCAATTTTTATCAAATAATTAAAAGTTTCTAAAAATTATTGAAATTTTTTCAATTTTTATCAAACAACTACAAGTTACTGGAAATTTCAAAAAATTTTTAAATTTTTACTAAACGTACTAAAAGTTTCAATTATATAAAAATTTCTAAAAATTACATTTTTTTTTTGCGACCAAATGCAGCCTAATAAAAAGGTAAAGGTAATGTATATTGTTGAATTTGATTGGATTTAAAATAATTATTTAAAGTCTTTTAGCATTGATGGTTCAAGATGAACGAAAAATCATCATAAAATAGTTCATTATTTACTTATTGAAGTTACCTTCTTTATATACACACGCACATATATATATATTGCACAAATTACGCTTTATAACATTATACTTTACCTTAATTTTATTTTTGAAGCCACATTATCAATTGCAATAATTAAATTTATACATTTTTAGTTTTCTGTAACGCAACATTTTTTTTTAAATTTTTATTTCAAGATTTTTTTTTATAAATAAAACAATTATTTTCTTCCATATTTTGCCAAAATATTCACTTCAATTCAAATGGGATAAAATGTACGCAGTACACCAATAACCATAAAGCGAATAAAAAGTGGGTTTTTGATTTGAATATTAAAGAAACGCTTGATTTTATAATTTTACTTCTTAAAAATGCCCACAGGGCTATTTAGTCAAAAATTTTAAATTAGTATTCACACAAGACTCACATTGCAAAAAATTTAAAAATATAAAGGCTAAATCGTTATAATTGTTATTTTAAATTTAAATTAAGCGAAATTTAATATAAAATATAAGCATGCAAAATATAATTTTTCGTAATTTAATTTAAAATTCATTTTTTCGAAATCCATGTGTTATACATAACTGAAATATCTGCAGTACTAATATGTAAACCTTATTCCAAGACTTTGATAAACCCAACAATGGAATTTGACGAACTCCTCGTTTGGTTTCCACTAACCTCAATATACCCGAGTGCCGGCTAGCCGGGCTAGGCTTTTAGGCATATTAGGCGGTGGCCTAAAGCCCAAGTGAATTTAAGACCCCAGTTGTTATGTATATTTATATACATTACATACATGTGAATACATATGAATTTAAGACTCTCATTTATTATGTATATATTTATATGTATATGTATATGTATGTGATGATACCATTACGTCTTACATCGATTAGGAGTCGATGACCGATGCACCATATAAGAACTTGGCCTCTCTTCCTGCTAAGACGCACTTTTCTCATGGGGGCGGGACAAAACCGTGAGGGTAAGGGTAAGATCCAAGTGGCTCTGCGTAAAATTCAAAGCGGACAATATCTTTGCAGTGGGGTTTACGGTGGGCGGACGAAAATGGATCATCATCAGCACGTCCCACATCGATTATGAGTCGGAGATTGAGGCACTATATAAGGACCTTGGCCTCTCTTCTTGCTAAGGTGCCCTTCTCCTATGGGGGAGGGATAAAACCATGAAGGTAAGGGTAAAATCCAAAACGGATAATATCTTGGCAGTAAGATTTACGATATGCAGACGAAAATAGATCATCATCAGTATGTATATTACATACACATTATTTTTACAATTTCGAAGGATTCATAAGTAAATTTAAGGTCCTATTTATTATGTATATTTGTGTATATCTATTACAAACATATTAAATTATTCCTGAAATTTCAAAGGGCATGCCCCAAGTGGATTTAAGGTCTCATTTATTAGGTATATTTGTGTGTGTGTGTGTGTATATATATATATATATATATTTATTATATACACATTAAGCAAATTTTAAGTTCAAATAAATTAAAATAAAAGAAATTAAAAACATATATTTGAATTCCAGGATTCAAAATTTTAAAAATATTTTAACTACTTCTAAAAAATCATTATTAGTTTTAGTATTAAGTGTGATGTAAATAACATTTCGTTATATTTTATATTATTTTATTGATAATTTTTTTTTTAAATTTAAATGTTATATTCGAGTTAAAAAAAATATTTATTTTGATACTAGATTGCTTGAACCACATAAAACATAAGTTTAAAGAAAATTCTTTATTCTTCATAGTTTACATAGTATATATTGTAAATATAAAACTTTGATTTTGAATATAAAATTTTGATGCGTAATTTTACGACTCAAAAATTTAAACGTATGATAATTTCTCAAGTCGAATTTTTTTTTTTTTATCCATTCATAATTTTACCTGTTAGTCTAACTAGTGAGATTTAGGATGCATTTGGTTTGCTAAAAAATATTGAAAAACTCTGAAAATTTTTAAAAATTTTTAAAAGTTATTCACTTTTTATACTACTGCACGAATTACGAATTTACAAATTATTTTACTTTATCTCAATTTCTTTTACTTTTTGTTACTCCAAACATACACTTAACAAAATGTAAATACATATATATTGAGTACAAACAAAAGCTACACAGACAACAAACATATATATCCTAAGTGTATATATCGGGCCAGTTCAACCAATTCCGCTCCCCATATTCATCTATAGCTCTACCTGATTTTGACCTTGAGAGCGCATTGATCCTCATCCCGAGAGAAGGGAAATTTATGAGAAGAATTTGTAGTCCTTGGCTGCTTGGACGATGTTCCTTAATGCCCCGATGGGTGCAAGGATTGTCAGAAGAATACCAATGATGATGCAGGTCTGAAATTAATACACAAAAACCAGACATATTGCTAGTCAGCTGCAGAGTTGCAGAAATGAAAAGAAAAAATAAATAATAAAATACTATCCTTCCAGAATGATATGGAGTAACAACGTTGTAATTAAGGAGCAACTTAGTGGTTTTATTTATTTATTTATTCATTTATTTTAAACTGAATAGCCCAATCATTTTGATTAAATTTTTTATGGCGACAGTATTCGATTTCTCACATATTGTGAAAGGAATTAGTATTCAATTTATAAATGTAAAAGAAAGTCTCGTCAATTTGTAAAAATATAGTTTGACCCTAATATTTTTTTAAATTTTAGATAGGCCCAAGAAATTTTAACAAATTATAATTTAACACCAAAAAATTTTGTGTAATTGTAAACTGGCCCCTAATGTTTTGGAAATATAGTTTAACCGCAACAACATTTTCTGAAAATTTCAGATAGACCCAAAACCACAATATTAGAGTCAAGTTTTACCATTAATTTTAGATCACCAGAATATCTGAAAATTTCAGATAGACCCAAAACCACGATATCGCTTGTCTTCGACCCAAGGTTTGATGGAATTGGTAATTAGTTTATCAATGTGAGAGAAAGTCTTAATCTCTTGAACTAACTTTTGAGATTGAGATAGAGTAAGATCACCCATCAAGTAGAGCATTTTATGTCATAAAATAAATTTCGTGCAGTGTGAAGTTAACGTACCCAATTTGCCAACCAGGAAAGGCTGAACATTCTGGGTCTGTAGATTACGAGCCAACAGATGCAGGGGAGCTGGAGAAAGAAAATAAAGCAATTGCCTTAATGAGAAGGGACTTGGGTTCTGAGTTTTGGATTATTCCGGATATCTCAAGAGTAAATATAAATGGTCGCAATATGGAAATATTATATATATATATATATAGTCTGAGTCGTAATGAAATTTTCACTTACATAATAAGATGTAGGAGCCAAAGCAAATCCACCAAAAAACCCGAGTAAGCCACCAAAGAAAGGAACAGCGATTCCAACGAACATTGTAAATCCTGCAGCCAGTCAAGGTATAAACATATATGTGAAAAATGAATAAACTAAGTAAAAAAAGATTGGATTTTTATTCGATACAACGTTGCCAACCCGGCTGAAATTTGATGCACTATGTAAAAAGTGGAAAACCCATTTAAGGGATGGGACCTCTTACCAACGTAAAACGTGCGAACAATTAAGCGAAGTGCATTGGAAGGTGGGAGTTTCTTTTCCTTCACCAGGTAAGTTTCGATCATGTCAAAAACTGGCATTCCAAATATCTACAGTTTGTTTTGGGAAACGAGAAAAAGAAAAAAAGAAAAAAAGAAAAAAGAAAACATTGTCACAAAAGGCTCACAAGCATTTAGCAATTAAACACTAAAATCTGGAACCAAAACTTGAATAGGTAATTTTTTTTTTTTCAGAATTTTGAATCAAAATGATGCAGTATTAGCATCATCCTTCGAAAAATGTACCTGAAAGCCTCCAATGACATGCACCATGACAAAAAGGTTTGCGGCTGCAATTAGCCAGTTTGGTTTCTGGAGGGTGATGAGGATGTTGTCATCAACAGCATTTCCAAACATATAGAACCCAACCAGGGCGACAGGGAAATAGCACAAGGCAACAACAACATATGCAATCAACACTCCTTTCCACATGGGTCCTTTGGAAGGTTTCTCAGGAGTTGAAGGAATCGTTGCTTGGATCTCCAACACCACATTGTGACCAGCATAGGCAAAAGCTACATCACCCAAAGCACTGAAGAAGTTGAACACATTATTGGCTGTGGTTTTCCCTCTTGGACTATAGTCGATGTGGTCTGCAAAGCCCTTCTTAATTGAAGCCACCCAGGCAATGGTGGAGTAGCTGCAGACAACACAGCAATGAAAAGGACTTGATTAGCAGCTAGATGACATGAAATTTGGATACCAGAAGTTCAAAATGACGAAAGGGGAAAAAAAAAAAAAAATAGAACTTACGTTAAGGACATGATAGCTGCTAGCAGAGAGACGCCAGATATTGAGTCTAAGTTTGGAAGAAAAGCTAGGAACCAGTTAATAGATCCAAAAACCATGATCCAATAGGTGGTCTTGATTGGTTTGCAGTCAGTGCAGAGTGATTCGTGGGCTTTCTTCAGCGATTTTCCTCCGGTGACCATGTACACGATGCATGTTCCAACTTCCACAACAAGCTGTTGAGGTACCACGATATAAAGCCCGAGCTTTTGGCCAAAAGCGTGCTGGCCTAGCTCATGGTATCGGTTGAAACGCTTTCCAGGAACCATTTCGTGCATCTCAACCATTTGCCAGAGAGTGTACAAGGTGATGACCCAAGAAAGGATGAGTACAGCAATCCCAGGACCCCTACAAATCAAAAGAGGAAAAAAAAAATGAAATGAAATCAAAATTTGAAAAAACCAATCTGATAACTGGATCTAAATATTTGACTTGAGTGAAGAGGGAACAACATATACCATCCAAGCTCTGACATAGCAAAAGGCAAGCTCAGGACACCAGCCCCAACCATGGCGGTGACATTGTGGAAGGCAGAATGCCACAGAGTTGCCTTCCTGGACGAGGTCATTGGAAGCCAGTCATCGATGTTCTTCTCATTTGTAGAATTTTCATTGACTTGTCCTTGGTGACCCATATTTCTTCCCTGTTTCTGTGATAAAAAAGGCTCAAAATTGAAGAGGGTCAAAAGTTATGAAACCAACAGTTGTTGGAACCAATCATTTACCCCCCTTCGATAACAATGGAGAGAGGTAGTTTCTTTTGTTTTTGAAACAGAGTTGATTTCCAAACAGCACAATTGCATATATAGAGAGATTACGGAGAAACAGCAAAGCCATGGTAATCAAATTCATTTCTAAAAATGAAATGTGGAAGTTGGACGTGTGGTAGCTGTTATTTCTCCTCCTAAAAAATTCAAATTTGCCAGCTCTTCCCATTAATTGGTGGTTTAACTCTTATTAATGTTGAAGTTACTGAAATGTCCCGATTGTGTGGTGGCAGCAAAGTCACGCTTGGCGAGTTCATTTCTAGAAATGGAACGTGAAAGTTGGATGTACGCCTGTTATATTCTCCTCCTAACTGAAATTTAAAATTGGCAGCTCTCCCCATTAATTGGTTGTTTAATTCTTATCAATGCTGAAGTTACTGAAATGTCCTGATTGTGCCATGGCAGCAGCATTGTTTATCAAAACTACAACGGGGTTGTATTTGGTAATTTCACAAGTTCAAAAATTTCTAACCCCTCCAAAAATTTCGCAAGTTCAAGAACTACAATGGGTTGTCTTTGCTGTCCTTTTATTTTATAAATAATAATAAACAAATAAATAAAAGAAAAACAAAAAATGGAACATAACTTAAAGCAGGGAAAATTACACCTTCAACAGAAGTCTAGGGTTTCTTTATAACCAACAAACTGCAGCATATAGAAAATACAGATCAAAACGTCCAAAATAAAGGGTAAGGTTTTCCGGGACACGAGACAGCAGAGAAAAATCCATTGAACATTATTCAATATATGACCACACAGCACAGATAAACATAAAATGGACCAGCCATAACATGTAAAAAACAAATCCATAAAAGCCAAAACGCATTTACAAAACTCAACAAAAGTCTACTGTGTATTTAAGTCAATCCAAAATTCCAACTCACTGAATCAACCAGCTCAAGCTACTAAAGAACTAGAATGCCTGTAACTCTGCTGTGTCTCCGTGTGGCGAATTGAATCCTGCACAGCTAGGCCTTGTGTGCCGAAACAGAAGAACTGGTTCATCAACTTCTTATTATAGGGAGAGTTTTTGGGATTGATTCGTAATTTCTCACCATTGAGGGAGTGATTTGAGCAAGAGGGTTCTTCAATTTCATTTCTCGTCTCCACACACTTCTGTTTATTATCAATTGAGAGAGGCGACGACCCGGATGATTCTGGAAAAGGGCTCGAAGCTGATTGAACTGAAAACTGTGGTCCTGCCTCAATGACTCCATGCATCAATCTAGTGACGAAGTTCTTTTTGGTGGATGGACTTGGGAGATTATTTCTGGAAGTAAGTATCCTTTTGTTGTTTGGCGGAGGAGGCGAATGTTCAGAAAATTTCTGTCGAAGCGAGGTTGGACTGCCTTCCAAGTTGCTACACATCTTGCTCGATTCGGAAGAATCATCATCCCCGAGCTTATCAGCTATTCTCTCCTTCCTTGGCCACCGAAGGAGAATCCTCAGCCGCCTTGCAGCTTTGTTAACAGAGCTTGATTTCTTATGATCTGATCGGTTATTAGACACAGCAGGAGAGTTGAAGTTACTGAGCTCACTTGAGCAATTACTGTATTCTGTACTTGCAGGATCACAATTGCCATCGGATGCACTCTCTAGACCAGTGTACAAAAATATCTCTGCATCTGGAATTCTGAAAGAAGTTCCAGGGCTTCGCCCAATTCCCTGCATTTTCAGGTGGGAAACAAGGGCACTCCTTGCCACATGATCGCTGCAGTTAGAGATCCCTCCAGCTGAAATCAAACGTTTGATAAGAATTTCAGACGAAGCCGATCGCGGCCTTTGCTTGAGAAGATCAAGTGGAGTCATGCCATCAGCATCACGAATGTTCAAATCAATCGAAGGAACAGTCATGAGAAGTTCCACTAGATCAGATTGAATGTTGTCAATCACAGCCACGTGAAGGGCAGTTCTTCCATCATTGTTCCCGACGTTGATGATGTCCTGCACATTCACAAGCTTTCCAGAAACCAATTGTTTGATAAGCTCAATCTGGCGGTCCATCCTTCGGAAACCCGGGCTTCGGAAACCGGCCACTGCCATATGAAGAAAAGTGTCTCCATAGTTGTTTGGTATGGAGGTGATCGAGGGAGAGGATGAAATTAGAACCTCTACCACTGTCAAGTAACCTCTGTAAGCAGCCACATTCAATGCTGTATTCCCCTGATTGTCTGCAGAGGTGATGACATCATAGGATGCTAGTAAATCCTTGACTACCTGCATGGTTGAAAAGACTGATTAAAACAAAAATGCTAAGAGAAGCAATTCATTAGACTATTACCAAGACTTGAACACAGCTGGAATCCAAATGCAGTGAGGTTGCGTTTGTATTTATGGATTTGAAATCTAGAGATTTAGTGCTAATTACTTGAGGAAGTTACTCAAAATATAATTTTGTTAGTTTAAATAGGGATCTTGTCATGAATTTGAGTAGTTTTTAACTTTGATGTTTTTTTGAGGGATTTAAAATCATCACAAAAAAGTATTCATTTAGAAATCTTTCATAATGGTGGCTCCACTATTTTAGTAGTAATCATTAGTAATTATTAGGAAAAGTTTCATGTATCATTACATAAATTAATTTTATCACCTACATTTTAATACGATTTAATCTCAACTCTCTTGATTTGAAATCTCTAATTATCCAAATGGAGCCTAATAATATATTGAAGTCCTTCGCGAGGAGGGAATTATTCCATTTATGATTTTCATTTTTTTTTATTAGGAATTGCTCATGAAGAAATCATAGGGAAGTCCATGACAAATCACGGGAATTGCTTCTGAAGGAGATAATTGCAAGTATTTAGAACTCTAAAAATATACGACGAAAATAGTTGCTAACATAAGGGAGAAGGAAGGAGGAGATTTACATTCTATCTTAGCAATCCCTAGAGTTTTCTTTAAATTAATTAGAATTTCCTCACAATGGTGTGGATATCCATTGGATCATACTAACTATCATACTTACTGTTAATATTCCACCACAGAATTTACAGCATCTCTAATTGGTGAAAAGAATTAAGGAACAATAATCTCCTAAGATAAATCAAATGTTATTTTTCTAAAACATCCATACGATAATACAAGTTTGCCGCCATTAATAAGTGAAATATAATCTGGGTAAATGGTTTGTCATAGAGAGTTGTTCACTTAAACAACTACATATTTCTTTCCAAAAACAAGTGTCTAGTGAAGCCAAGATATACCATTCCCTCTGGTTTCCCATATATTTGAATTTGAGGAATGGTTCCAAACTTTGCATTGTCTGAAATCCACAAGCTTATTCTCTTCACGGGACATCTACACAGTCCATAAGCTCGCCAGAAATCCATAGTTCATTATACATCAGACTGGTTCTAGGCTTCTACTAAAATGAGCAGCTCCTTGGGTGCAAAGAGGACATAGCAGACAAAATTCCCATTTTCCAAGCATCAGAACACATTGGCCTTCCAAAAATTATTCAACTAAATCCACCTAAAAAGTCAAACTGAGCAATGACATTGTTGGTACAAAATAAATTTGGGACACGTGCCCCATCGCCAAGCATCGTGAGTAAGGACATGTGGCATCTTGCCGAGCTCGTTGTAAAAGTACTCGGTGTTGGTTTAGTATACATGGAATCGCTACAGATGGGCTCCACTATTTTATAATGAGTTCCTAACTATAAATGCTCAATGATAATAAAGAAACTAGGTTTATGACCTAAAGGACAATCTAGTTAGTTTATTTCGTTACAAGTGGCAAACAGATGTGACAGGTGGAACAGTTCTAAAACTGTATTCCATCTATTCAAACGCATCCAATTGCCCATTAGCATTTAATGCATAGTAAGGGCATTAAATGAGAAATAAAAGGCAATTAAAGATGGGTATGAGTCGTATATCATGAGGTATCATTGCGATATCATTTTGGCGTATTATTTTATTTATTTACCATACTATAAATACCACACTTAGTTCCAAAATCTTGGTATACTCACTATTTGCCAACTAAGTGTATTATACATTTTTTTCCTTAGTTCTCTAAAAGCTCATGTTGACTTAAGTATCCGACGGTTTTTCAGTCGGGACCTCCACTCCGGTCGTAACTTCTGTTTTCTTTGTATTCAGTAGGTTGACGATTGAATTTTTGGTTGGCGTGGTGTACAATCAAGTAGTGATATTTTTTTGCTGAACAGACATTTATGTGACTTTTCACTAAAATCTACTGAAGAAGATCAAACTATCTGAATCTTCTGTTATATTAGCAGCACAACCTATACTTTTTAATTAAAGAAAAAAATATAGAGGGGCTTAAGAACCCATAAATGAGGAATAACAAAGTAGAACAGACAAAAATATATATATATATATATGTTAAAGGTCCTTGAAAACCTCACCTCAACCTGTCCTCTGCCAGAGGCTGTATGCAGAATGGTAGATCCCTGAGCATCTCTATAAACCAAAACATCTGAGGAACCCCCAAGAAGCTCTCTCAAAATCTCAACATTCCCTCCCCTAGCCGCAGCATGAACAGCCCTATTCATCATCTCCCACCTAAATACTGATGAAATCTCCTCCGGTTGTTGTCCCTCTACCTCGCCGCCATCACCACATAAACTCTTCTGTGAACCCGAAAAATCAAGCAAAAGCCTGAAAACCTCGGAATTCTTGCTCCTAGCAGCAGCATAAAGAATATCAGTAACACCATACTCTCCTTCCCCAAACACAAGGCGTGGGTCCCTCTCTAGCAATTCCTTCACAAAACCCACATCCCCAGCTGAGGCAGCAGTGTATAGGAGCCAACCACCATAGCCAGCTCTGATCAGAGAGTTGTGTCCACTCTCAGTTTCACTTTCGAGGAGGAGCTTCTGGGCCACCTGGGATCGGCATTTGGCAACATCATTGAACTGTGTCTCATCGTCCCAGACAGTTTCGAGGCGGCGAATTCGGCGGAGGGAGGTGAGCTTGATGAGGAGATTGGTGTCAATATGGAGAAGCTCCCTGACCAGATCATAGTGGCCATTAGCAGCTGCCCAATCTATGGGAGATGCATACCACCATTGGTCTCCAGTGCTCTCCCACCTTAGAGGGAAGTGTGTAGGAGGCATTGGGACGCAAAAAGAAACAGATTTGGGTAACAGTTGACTGATATATACAATGAAATTGCACTTTTTGTTGTTTGACAGCAATAAAATCAAATCACAAAACCCAACTGTGATTTGAAAAAATAAATAAACAAAAAAAATAAACAACAACAACAACAACTTGGAATTTACTCTTCAAGATAGCATTTTGAAGATTAAAGCAAAGACACAACCAAAGCTTGTAAGGCCAAAGTGAGGCAACAAAAGCAAAGAGAGCTCTTTTAGTGGGAAATTTGGATCAAAGATTAGAAATTTCACCGTTCTACAAGTCTACAAAGAGTCCTTTAAGAGAGAGAGAGAGAGAGAGAGAGAGCGAGTCGTAAGGCAATGGGGATATGAAGCAAACCCAGTAGAACTTGAGTCATGACAAGGTAGGAGGAGGATTAGGAGAAGGAAAAGAGGAGGATAAATATGATTATCCAACGGTGGAGGGAAGATAAAGAAAGAGGAGGAAAGTTCCTGTCAGGAGGGAAGTAAAAACTAATAACCGCTTCTGCAGAAAACAACAAAACGAAAAGGACCACTCGCTGTGGATTATTGGTGGGGTTTTAATGGTAGAGAGGAAAAAAGGCCAAAAAAAAAAAAAAAAAGGAAATCCTCCAATAAAGATTCCTTTCATCCGTGACAGCCCACTCAAGCTTAACAAAGATAGAGAATGAGAGAAAGGAGTTATCTTTTGGTAATGATGACAGACCACCAAGCACTTTCTCCTTCCCACACTTTCCCCTTCCCACACAGGACTTGGGAATGAGAAAAGGCTGAACAGCTGAAAGGTTGATTTTTTTTTTTTTTTTTCTAATTATAAAGATCAGTTGTGTACTCAACTCTGCCAGCAATTTCCTCCTGACTAAATAACTCAACTAGTCATATTTGATTTATTAAAATTTTATTTGAGATTTTGTAAAATTAAATTAAATTTAAATATAATTTATAGTTGAAACTCGATTTGATAATATTAAATATACTTAAATTAATTAGGCTACTCCAATTCGATTCATTTAAAATTCAATTTAAAAACTTAACAAATTAAATTTAAATATAACTTTAAATCCAATAAAATTTTTAAATTAATATTGAACAATTTGCTGTTCAATTCATTTCCAGCCCTTAGCTAAATACATTGTCTAGTCACAATTGCTATTTTTCAGTTTTGAAAAATTATAATTGCAATAGAACAATTTTATTATTATGTTGAGTCTGGAGACAAATATTAATTTTTGCTCCAAACATTTTATACATTGGCTAGTTGAGGATTTCTAATATACGTCATGGCCGTTTAATAATTGTAATTTGATGTCGTAAAGTCATCTCTACTGTTGAACATTTCGCAGCTAATTTTTTTTTCATTTTTATTACCATAATAATAATACTAATACTAATAACAATAATAATAATATACGGCCCACCATAGGCAAAAAGATATACCAGTTTTATACGTAAAATATACAAATTTAGCCGTTTCGACGTAATATGTTTTTTAAAAAATTATTTGAGACATAAAAAATTATTTGAGACATGTTTCAGAAATTTTTTTTTTTAAATATAAGTAAAATAATTTTTTTAAAAATATATATTTAAAAAGAAGGAGCCTTAATTATAACCAATTAATGAAATTCGCGAATTTTCCATCTCTTTTACCTTAAATACAGAAACACCAATTACCAAAAAAAAAAAAAAAAATACAGAAACACCTCCGCCCACACACACACACACGTATGAATATATGTTTTTACAATTTACAAAATTTTGTTTTGAAATAATTAAATATGATTACACTAAACTGTGAATAAATTTCTCCGTTTACTTTTGTTTTCTAAGTTCTTTGTTTTGTTATAAGAGATTCTGGTAATAAATTTGCTATCGCGATAATTAACTTTGAGTCATTTCAAGGTCACTAAAAATTTATCTAATTATTAATTTAAAAATCTTAAAAATTAGTCGAAGTGTAATGAGTCAACTCAAACATTTGAACTATAAAAAAAGAAAAAAAAATGTATGGCATGAATTCACAAAAATTGGTGTATCACAAATGCAGCATGTTACGGAACAGGGGAACATCTAGTTGGGGGATGGTCTTCGTAGCATATATTTTGCCCCACATTGCCCCTCTGTCCTCCATAAATAAGCCAAAAGGTATGCTTCACTGGCCTCTAATAGCACATTGATGACATTGAAATTTCAGTCCAACGCCCGTCGAAGGCAGGCAGGGAGTAGAAGCCAACACATATTTCGTCTTCACCAAAGCATTTAAACCGGAGTTATGCATTTTTCTTCATTTACTTAGAATTTGGTGGCCTGGCCTGCTATCCTTTTTTTCTTCCTGGGAGAGACAAAAGTAGAGTAAAAATAAGAAAATTACAGCAACAAAATATTGGTGAAAAAAAATATAAATAAATAAAAAATTCTGAGTACTGTACAACACCAATCTTAATGAGAAATAATGTTCTGAAAATATTATTAGTTGTTCCCATGTGGCTACATGACCGACGGCATGACATGGACAGTGAAAATGACCCACCAATCATGAATGCATATTGCAGGTAGTTGTCTAGTTGAGATCCATCACTGGTTGTTTAGTTGAGAAACATCGAAGGAGGGGAGATTATCTTCCCCATGGATCGTGCACCAAAATCCTATTCTCACAATAATTTATTTTTGATATAATGTCTCCTTCATCATCCAGAAGAAAATACACACACACACACACACACACACACATATATATATACATATATAAATTTGCTTTTATGTTCTTTTTAATATGTACGAGTTTTATCAGCAAATCGATCGCCTTCAAACATTGCCGGCTCTTTGAAATTATCGTCACTCTTCAACCAACATTGTACACTTTTGGCTGTACCATTGTAGCATCTGAGGAAGTTCATGGCAGTGTGCAGATAGAAAATCACCAAGCATGCCTATTTCCCTTCATATAGGCAGGAAGATAAACCATGACAGATCAAAATATTTCATACGAGGAGCATCAAGAAGAGTGCTAACTGCTAAGAGCATCCCACTTGGACCGTCGTAGTCCCATTTTGCCCCTGCATGTAACGTGTCTCGTACAAATTAAGCCAGAAGCAATTGAATTCAAGAAGACCCACACAGAATCGGATGACCCCATGTCCCCAGAATAGTCCTAAAGTCCAATATATACAGATATACGTGTATGTATATATATATATATATATAGAAAGGCTAGTTGTGCATGTGCACCCCAGCTAACTTTCTAGGCGCTGGGGAGAGACCCCATGTAGCACATGGCCTGGTCAACAAGCCTTGTGGACCTCCAGTAACTAGGTGGATATGGTACTAAATACCAAGCAGTTGGCTTTATCTGATTGTTTCGAAACACCATTGGATCAAGAGATCTGACCCCCATCCATTTCACAATCCATTTCATTCTCTTTCTTCTTAATGAAATAAACCAGGGAATTTGACAGCTGCATCTACAATGCAAAATGAAGAGTATAATGAAAGATAAGTATGAATCTCATGGAGGATGTATGAAAACAATAAGATCCAATTCCAAACAATTTGGAACCCCTGTTGTGGCATTTGACGACATGAACTTATGGGAACGCCCAGTCAAGCTCATCTGGAATTTCGCTGTAGATTTAAAACCTGAAATGGACACCCTTTTTATATGTGAGCATGTTTGTCATATCTAGACCAAAAATTGGGGGTGGTTGGAGGAGGAAAGAGCATGTGTCACATCCCAGTCTGCTACATACATAAGGTCTAACTCAATACCAATACTATAATGACGGAACCTACTACAATGTTGGAAGATAATAAGAGGCAATCATCTAACAGCACATTTGATAGCCTTCAATTGCAATAGAAGCGCATAAGATGGCCTAAAGCAATAAAAAGGGGAAACAAAGGGAAGAAAAAACTGCATGTTTGATGAAGGTGCTTAGATTTCGTATCTATGACCTATACAAGCTCAGATAAAGGAGGAAGGTTAAATTAGGTTGCAAACATCCAGTGTAAATATGTTTGTCAAATCCCTGATTAACATATTTGACTTGAAGACTTGTGCGTCCACTGCATCAATCCCTGATTAACATATTTGACTTGAAGACTTGTGTGTCCGCTGCATCATGGAAGAAAGAATCGCACTGAATAAATGGTATATCAAAGCTGGTCATACCTCAAAAAAAAAAATGTCATCTTAGTGAAGTTTAATAGCTCAAATCTAGAATTTTGGATTAAATATAGGAAGTTAAAGCATCTACTTCCATTCATTCTCATAAACATTTACATCCAATCTGAATGCCAAAACACTTTAATCCATTAATTAAGTCTAGCCAGCTTAAAGCAATCTACTTCCATTCATAAACATATTTTGCATTCAATCTCAAGTGCACACTACAACCTATTCATAAGGTTGGTAAGTGAACATTACACGTTGAATGGAATTGCCAAACCTATCCAGAGGAAGGAGACACAACACGAGGAGGAGCAAGGGATAAAAAATTGAATCTCCATTCATCATCATAAACACAATTTATTCAATTCAAAAGTACCAAGACACTGGTGTAATTGACAATTTATATTAGTAGGGGAGCAACTCCATAAGAGGAGAAAAATTAATAGAGCAGGAACCAAGCACAAAGCAAACAACTTCACTCATTGTGATTTTAACTGCGGTGACATATGACAAGTATTTTACAATTATGACAATAAAGTTTCTTAATTAAGAGAAATAATGATGGAAAACATGTCTACTGTCAACATATTCTACCCTATAATCAAATCTATTCAAACATCTGTATTTATTCAAATTTAAGCACCCAGCAATTGGCAAGTTCAGGCAGAAAGTCAGGTTTTCATGGTACTAGTGAAAGACCACGGAGTTGTAATGTGAAATAAGTAGAAATATTAATATGATCACCTCAAGATGATTTCATTTGCTTCACAAATACTTCTATCCTCTCAACTGCATCATGCATATTCTTCTGTTTGACTTCATCCAAAAGCAACCGGCATGTCTGATATCGTGGTTTCAGGTCTCGACCTATCATCTCCTCAAATAGGAGGTAAGCCCATTCACATTTGTTTGCTCTACAAAGCCCATGAATTAAGAGTGTATAAGTTGAGGTATCAAGACTAATATGATGCTTATTAACCATCTCATCTAACAATCTGCTCAACCAGCTATCTGTCTTCCCAGCTTTAAAGCATGACTTGAGCAATGGGTAGTATGACTGAGCATCAGGCTTACAAAATGGAGAATTCTCCATCTCCTTGAGGAAATTTAAGGCTTTTGGTTGTTCAGCATGATGGCAAAACATTGCAATCATTGTATTGTAGGTTGATGTATTTGGGGTGACACCAAATTTGGGCATCTCCACTTTCAGAACATGAACAGCCTCCTGCAGTTGGTTAGCTCTCCCCAGTGTATGAATCAGGGCATTGTAAAAAAGTGCATCAGGTTTGCATCCAACAGATCTCATTCGCTCAGGAATTTGCAAGGCTTCCTCAAGCTCCCCTGACTTCGCCAGTGAAATCATAACAGTGGTGTAAGTAACAACATTTGGTGGGCAACCTTGAGCTTGCATATCATCAAGGAGTTCATAGACCTTATGGAAGCTGGAATGGTGACAATAGGACTGGATGATGGTTGAGTAGCTGATGACACAAGGGTGACAACCATGTCCCCTCATCTCCTGGATTGTCCAGTGAGCCTCATCAACCCGATTGATTTTGCACCAACCATGAATGAAGATATTGAAAGTGTGAGCATTTGGAGGGATGTGAGATTTGAGCTCCAAGAAGATTGCACGGGCCTGCTCAACTTTATTCTCTTTGCAAAGGGTGTCAAGCAACAAGTTCATAGATTCTGTATTTTTCTCCAACCCAAAAGTTCCCAAGTCATCAAACATCCTTACAGCATCTTCCCACTCACCTGCACCAGCAAGCCTTCGCATAACCTTAGCTACAGTAACAAGTGTAACAAGATGGGCTTGGCGCATTTCCTCTACCAGCTCTTTCATCTTGTCCATTTGCTTTGCTTTGCCAAGTATGTCCACCATCATATCATATGATTCTTGCAAGGGTTTATACTCAGGACGTGATGCTACCCATCTAAAAACACCAAATGCAGACTTCCAGTCATCTTTGAATCGATGGAATAATATGTTAACAATGCTGCGAGAAACCTTTACAGAATAGCAAGCATAGTCATGGCTGAGCAACTTAAAAATTTCATCAGAACTAGTTGCTGCACGAACTTTGGCTATGACAACATTGAAGTCAGAATGTTGAGTCAAATCTGAACTTTTCTCCTCATGACGGCCAATTTGAGGTCCTCCTAAGGAGGAAGAGCCTAAGGGGTAGGGAAATGACAATGAACAAAGAAAACAAGAGACATTTCTGGAGGCAGCATGGGAAAAAGTGCAAGATACTAACAGGCCAACAAAGACGCTGTTTCTTTTAATGTGGTTCTTGACATGGAAAATCATAAATGGGCACTAAAGAAGAGAAATGCAATTGAGTATGTTGCTATGTGCCCCTGCACTCACCCAGTAGAACAAATCATCAGCTACCCATTTTATTCCAATTTCGAAACTAAAGGAAATTTCAAAAATAGAAATAAAGATGATGCTTCACTCTAGCGGTAACTCTTTACTTGTACGCACTAAACAAAGAATCTAACAATCAAATTAGTCTAATCAAATTCTTTCCCAGCATGCTAGTTATAATTATACAACTTGTGTTGCTTAAACATGAAATACTCATAAAGAACGAAGTCAGCCAGAAGAAGAAGCAAAAACTATATTATGCTTAATTGCACAAGGTTCTCTAGGCCTCAAAAAACTGAAGTTTATAATTGAAAACTTCATTTATTATTTGTCTCTTACCAAACGAAGCAAAGATGAAGCATTTTTATAAGTTTCTCATACTTACAATGTGCGCAACCAAACCAGCAAATAACACGAATCTGAAAATATAAAAAATATAAAGAAAGAAACCAAGAAAGAACAAAGGTACCAGGAATTCTCTCAAGAAACAACACAAACAGCCCAAATCCAATCTGCTATCAAATTGTAGCTTTCGTTTTTTTTTTTTTTTTTTATAATTTAATCAGTGTTGGCTTCCAACTCTGTTTGTTTTATTAGTCTACACACTTCAATATTTGGAGAATGTATACGACTGGGACAATTCGTCGAATACGTTGCGTCCACTAAAAATGTAGAAGTATATGAATACCCACACAAGCAGGCAATGCAATGGAAAAAGGATAAAAACAGTAACAATCAGACATTAATAAGAATGATTTGAAGTTGACCCACCGCTAGATAAGGCTGCCGCTGACGGTCAGCTCCAAGAAGAGGAAGAACACGCGAGAGAGATCAGAGGATTAACCCAACACCACCCCCCCCCCAAAAAAAAAAAAAAAAAAAAAAAAAACCTCACAAGCTCCTCCGACAACCGGCGTTTGTCTGTTGATGTTATAGATGGCTAGTCGCCTTAAACGCCGTCAATTCTTTGTCGCCAGTGTCTCAGCTTTGCTCAGTTCATCCGGGCGGTTCGTCCACGAGTCAATATGCGCACTTAATACGAGCGAGCCCGCTTTTGTTTGTTGAAAATTATTTTTTATTTAAAAAAAATGAAAGTTGAAAAATATTTGTACTAACCTATTAATTTTTTTCACTTTGTGTTATTTTTGTATTTAGGATACATTTGAAACGACATAAAACAATAAAAATAACAAAGACTGAGGTTTGAGTAATTTTTAAGTATTTGGCATGAAATCATCAAATTATATTATTCAGAAATAAATAGTAAAATTTTTTTACTTTACTTATCAAAAAAAAATTTTTTAACTTTTACGTCAGATTTTTAGAAAGAAAAATCATCCAACCGATTTTTTTGAGTCAATCAAAATAGTTTTATGTAAAAATTTATTAAAAGTTTCCTCAAAAGTTAATGGATTTGTAAAGAAATTATTGGTGTTTGTGGAATATTGTTAAGATTTGTAGAAAATTTATTGATGTTTGTAAAAAGTTGTTAAGCTATATATATATATATATAAATTTTACGAAATACGAAAAGTATAAAATGTGTTAGAGAATTTTAAATGTTTTCATAAATTTTCAGTAATTTTTATCACACCAAACATCCCTTTAATAAAGTATAACTATTGCAAAATAAAAAAAATTAATAAAAAATACAAATATCTTAGCCAAAACAAACTAATAAAGAAAGATTCTATTACAATTTCTACTATAAAACTTTTTTTTCTTTTTTTTTTATTTAACGGTAGGCACCGAATTCGGCTTGAATTGGACTAGTATATTGCTGTTGTATTACAAACAAGATACAATGCGTAACAAAAGATTATTAATTAGAGTCCGCAGTTTGAATAATTGCGTTTAAAGTAATAAAAAGTGATAAAATTTAATTAAAGTTGTGAGTTCGTAATTTATGTAATGTAATAAAAAGTGAATAATTTTTAAAATTTTTAACATTTTTAAGTACTTGTAACATTTTCAGCCTTTCAAATGGAGCTAAATAACTTAACAAGTAGAATTTGAGTTCAATATAAATTCTAGCACTTTTTATAATTAAATATAAATTTGAGCTCAAGTAAAAATGAAGAACAATTTAAAATAATGTCATTTTAATTTAATTAAATTATTTAATTTAATTTATAAGATTTTAGATTTGAATAATATTATTTAAATTAATCAAACTATTTATCAAACGAATTCAATTCTAATATTCTTTTATTGAGCCGAACTCAAAATTTATGCTACTTGACTAAACTCGGTTCTAAGTAAATAAAACTTGACCCATTTCACTTCTAATAATAAGTAACGTTCGGCCACAAAATATAAATTTGGTTAAACAAAGACATAGGCGCTTGCACTAGACCACAACTAGAATACTATTTTAAAGTTTTAGAACAAGAATATTTGAAATTTACTCTAAAAAATAAAATACTATTTAATATATCTATTTTGAATTTATTTTTTATTAAAAACTTTTAAAAATAAAAAAAAACAACTGAAAATGGTCATTCGCATTTTCAAATTTTCATTAAAAAAATAAAAAAATGAATTTAAACATGAAATGCAAAAACAAAAAAAAATTTTGAATATTTTTGACCTTAAACAAAGAGTATCCTAAAATATGAAAAATAAAAAAATGTTAAACCAAATTGTGTTTTCTTATTTTCTAATGTTTTAAAATTTTTAAACTATAAAATAAAAACAAAAAATAAAAAATATAAATATAAATATAAATCAAATACCACCTAGAGAATTCAACGTTCGGCTTCATTTAGTAGATCAAAATTTTGTAAAAAATTATCGAAAATTTGTAAAAAATTATCAAAAGTTGTGACTTGTGTGTTTAGCAAAACACCAAATTTTAGAATTTTTCTTCTCAACAATTCTTCTCAGCAACAAGAACTTGATTCTAATGACAGCGTTTTAAAACAACGCTAAAATTACTAGCTTACTCTTTTAATATTTCTAAGTGGATAGATAGAGTTGTACAACTCAAATTATGATTTCGAAATTATAATTGTCATTTTAAGTGATTGTCAACTCAAAACTCACAAAAAAAAATTTTAACAAACACCCAAAAGTTATAAAAAATAACAAAAAATTACTAATTCTTTTACTAAACACAAAAAAAAAATGTCATAGTGCAACTTTTGATAAAAAATCAACAAAAAATCACCAAAAATTAAAATTCTAAGCGGTACCACAATACCAACAAATATGTAGAGATGAGGTTCGTAATAGCATTTACTCAGTATCATCATAAAGATGTAAAGCAAGCTGTTTTTGAAGCAGATAAACCTTGAGCAAATTATGCGAAACTGTCGCATAATTGGACATTTTCATTAACTTTCCACTGGACAAAAAAGGGCACAGAGATAACCCAGAAACTACAGTAGTAAACCTCGAAAACAAAGGCACCAAACTCAGACATTACAACATAAGATTCAACCTTTATTCAAATTAAAACCTTAGGGGACCTAAAAACTACCCTCAGACAAAAGCAACAAAATGTGTCCCCGGAATAAAGCCTCTTAGGATCACAGCATCAAGCTTGAACAGAAGCCATATGGACAATCAAGTCAATCACACGGGAACTGCAAAAGCAAAAAGATTGCTGTCAGGAGAAATAACCATGGCAGAAAATGTAAAATATTTATGGCAACAGCAGTTCATCAAAATAGAAATTATAGAAGACTTAATTTACCTGTAACCCCATTCATTGTCATACCAAGAGACTAACTTCACAAAGCAGTCGTTCAGAGCAATCCCAGCCTTGGCATCAAAGATGCTTGACCTACATAAAACGCAAAACATTCAACAAAAATTTCACGGGCAAAAATGAAGTTCCCTATTCAACCGAAGCATCAGGAAGGTAAACGGTATGGCAATCTATACCTGCTGTCACCCACAAGGTCTGTGGAGACCACATCGTCTTCAGTGTACCCCAAAATCCCCTTGAGTTTGCCCTCCGACTCCTCCCTGAAATTAACCAATAAAGAGAATAAATATTAGAAAATACACAAAGTAAAACCAAGAAATAATTAAGGGTTGGCAGTCAAAGAAACTTCTCGTTCACAAGTGTTGTGCTCCTTCCTCTTACAACAAGAGAAACAAAGAAGTAAGTTAACTAGGCAAAAGTTAATTTGCCTGTCTTATACAACACAAAATGGAGCTGTCTTATACCATCACGAAATGGAGCATTGAAGGTAGACTGAATACTCACTTAATAGCATCTTTAATTTCCTGGTAAGTAGCCTTCTTTTCAAGCCTCACAGTGAGGTCCACAACTGAAACATTCACGGTTGGAACCCGGAAGGCCATTCCAGTCAGCTTACCATTCAGTGCCGGAAGAACTTTTCCAACTGCCTGTAGTAGTAGACAAAAATAGAAAACACTCAAAAACCTGAACCACATAATAGTAACATGAAATAGCATGTTTGGGAGTACAGTATGCTGTTACTTTTGGCAGAACTCACATATACGACACTGGCTACTCTACATGTTATAAAACTTATTAATATGAGCATTAAATCACAAATAGCCAGCAATTATCATATTTAATGACTGCCATTTGCATAATTCTCTAATTACCTTGGCAGCTCCAGTGCTGCTTGGAATAATGTTGAAGGAAGCAGCTCTCCCACCCCTCCAATCCTTACTTGATGGCCCATCAACAGTTTTCTGAGTGGCTGGACAGCAATTTATTAAAGAGGAAGTTAGAACTGATATCACAGTTCATATTTCAAATCAGCAATAATACAACAATGGGTGAAAACACCAACCAGTGATGGAGTGAACAGTAGTCATGAGACCTTCAACAATGCCAAACCTATCATGAATAACCTGAAAAATTGGGAAAGTAGAAAGTATTAAGCAAGACAATGTATTAATTTCAACTAAGAAAACAATTCTAGCTAATTCTAAATTGTTATTAATGTAACCTTGGCAAGGGGAGCAAGACAGTTTGTGGTGCAGCTAGCATTAGAGACAATGTCAAGATCCGGCTTGTATTGCTCCTCATTAACCCCAACAACAAACATAGGAGCATCCTTGCTTGGAGCAGAAATGACCACCTTCTTTGCACCTCCCTGATTAGACCAAACAATTTAAGCCCATTTACATCACAAACAACAGCTTAAAACTTCAAAATCCAGCAAGGGAAAATCTAACTCTGTTATAACCGAAGCTTGATTGACAATCACGAGCATTTGTTCTATATATTATTGCTATACACTTGACTAAATTGACAATCATGAGCATTTGTTCTATATATTATTGCTATACACTTGACTAAATTGACAATCATGAGCATTTGTTCTATATTTTATTACCCTACACAACAATCAAACTTCTTCACAGATCATTGAATACAGCCAACAAATTCAACCCAATTATACAAACAAACTATTGAATAACAAACAAAAACTTAAAAGATGGTAGGGGATCAAATCGAACCTTCAAGTGGGCAGCAGCCTTTTCTTTGTCAGTGAACACTCCAGTAGACTCAACAACAAACTCAGCTCCGGTTTCGCTCCATGGGATTTCTTCAGGGTTCCTAAAAATCACAAAAATATATAGCAAAGTTATGCCTAACTTCAAACTGATTCAAACGCAGGAAGGTTAAGTGGAGGATGAAACATCACAAATACCTGATGCCATAAACAGCCACTGATTTCTCACCAAAAAGAAGGGTCTTCGAGTCCTTAACCTTAACCTCGTGATGCTTCCATTGACCATGAACGCTGTCATACTTGAACATGTATGTCTACGGACAAAACGCAATAACACAAATCAGAGCTAACATTTTAGCGATCCAAACAAGATAAAGAAACAGATCAAACAGAGAGTGAAATAATTCACATGCATATAAACATATACATATACCATGTAATCAGCGGCGATGAAGGGATCATTGACAGCAACGAGCTCAACGTCATCCCTCTGGAGAGCGACTCTGGCGACAAGACGACCAATCCTTCCGAAACCTAAACCGTAGAGTTCATCCTTGACAAATTCAATGAACTATGGATTTACACTAAAAAAATATACACAAACAAATAGAGATAGAAACACTACCATTGATTCCGATCTTGATCTTTTTCTCAGAACCTACCACCAACAAAAACATTAGACATTGACAAAGAAAAATCAAAACTTTGAGACCAGATTAAAGAAGAAGAAGCAGAGTGATTTGATTACCCATTTGTTCAGAGACAAGAGGATCAAAAGGTTTAAGCTTTGGAGAGTAAAAATGAGGGATTAGCGAGCAGAGTAGAGTTAGGAAAAGTAATTTGGGCCGCTGATTTAAAGGGGAGGGTCATGTACCGTGTTGCTCACGCGACTAAGAGAGAGAGAGAGAGAGACGGGCGGTTTTCTTTCTCTGTGAGCGGCGGTAATATTGCCAGCGTATTCAGCGGCGGAATTAATAAATCCGGCACCTCATTTTTTTAGCAATGGTAAGTAGTTAATAGCTAAGGATACGTTTCGAGTCTCGGAAATTTTAAAAAATAAAAATAAAAAGTTAGCGCTGGTGTAATATAAAGTAATATATGTGATCAAATTTGATCGGTAAAATTTAAAAATTTTTAAAATTCTCTGAAATTTTTTTAAAAAAATTTTAGAATACAAACGACGTCGAAAAGAAAATAGAGTATTTACGCCTTCAGTCACGGTATTATAGTAAAATTGTTACCATCCCTGCCTTATAGAAAAAAGAAGCAACGTTCAAATTTTTGATTTGTTGCTCCAATACCCCTCCCCCCCCCCCCCCCCAAAAAAAGCGCTTAGCAACGGTCATGACAGAATTTCAGGCAATCTTTACTTATAAAGGAGGGCATTTAAGTAACTTAGCTGTATTTGAAATTGTAAAAAATTATATAAAATTATAAAAATTAATGTCTCATATTTTATACAATAAGTAAAAAATTTAAATTTTATTATTTTATAATCCGTATTTATAAAAATTTATAATATTTTATATTATTTTATTTTTAACTCCAAACGTTACCTTACTTTAGTCAAATTGGTCAACTAACGGAGATAGGCACGCAGACTCAAGGGGATGGGGTCTATGTATTGTTTTCACGAAGCAGGGTTGTAAGAGCCCATTTTAAAAATACGGTGGGTTTAGCTGCCTGAGATTTTTGAAAATTCTTCAAAAGATGCAAACTCTTTGCAATATGTGAATCGGCAAAGTTGCCTTGTCATGTTGTCCGAACTGTTGGGTTGAACAAAAATAAAAAGGTAATTTAATCTACACATAGGGTTTGTTTGGAGTAAGAAAAAATGAGATAAATTGAGATAAATTGTGGTTTGGAGAGAGTTCGTAATACGTGCAGTGAGAGAAAAAAGTTGATGTGATATAAAGTTAACAGAGATTTATAGAGATTTTTGGAGATTTTTAACAAAAATTTGCAAACCAAACAGGCCCATATTCTCATTTTATTTTTAGATATACATTCATAAATATCAAATACTAGCAAAAGATATTCTTAATTTAACTATTTGAGGTATATTGGAATTCTTACCATTTCAAATTTTATTCTTGTTTGTGGACACGTTCCTAGCTTAACTGTTCGGGACTAATCGCATAAAAATATGGAAACTGATTAAAATCAATAAAAATGAAAATATGGAAATTGATTAAAATCAATAAAAATCTAGCTCCAATTAAGTCAATATTATAAACATCAATTAAAATATTAATAAATGTCCCTCATTCTTATATAAAAGGAATATTAAAGAATATCACCAATAATTGAATAATGATATAAACTAGTTCAATATCATGTTGAGGTGCCCCTTGAGATTACTCCGACTGGCTCGTGGGTATGCTTCCAATATAGACCACATGTGTTCAATTCTTAACTCAAGTAGAGTGTGCGTAAGGGGTAGAGCACATCTCTTCGATTCATCCATCGGCTATGCAATTCGTTGAGGGTTACCAAAAAAAAAAAATCATGTTGAGGACAGCATCCAAGGTCTGTACGGTAAGAACATATACTATTTTATATCTCTTAAGATAATAATATTATAAAGATAAGTAGCAGATCCACCCTCTGGGTCATATAATCCATAATACAAATAGTTCAACTCTCAGTTTAGAAAAATAAACACAATTATTAATCTCCATAGTTAAGATCAAACTTATGCTACTTAAATCTATGTTGCCTATGTATCTTATCTCAGAAATCAAGTTACCGTAGTTCCTAATTTATGTCTCTTATTTTATAACCAAACTCATTATCAACAGGATAAATCATACATCTCATCAATCAATGTCACTGCCACATTATCTCAATATAAAACAATATTAAATGCAATCTTATGCTATGGAAGTGATGGAATGTAATGTGAATGCATATTTTAATCTCTACTACTCCCAACTTTATCTTGGGACGGGTAATACTTAGTAAAGTATGCGAGTTCACCAACCATACCGTTTAACACTCAATGCAAACGATAATCTCGATAAGTAATCACAAGTGAAAAACCGTGTTACACTCCCATCGGTGTAAGAATCAGAGAAACCGTGTTACACCTCCTGACTCTTCCACTAGAAAGTCGTGTTATACTCTAGTCAGGCATCTGCTTAACTCAAGCAGAATTTGGCTGTAGTTCAAAAAAAATCTTATAACCATATCTCATAATTAACGTCCTAACTCCAAATGACTAAACTCTAGTCATATATATCGACTAGGGATCATTAGATATTTTTCAAAATCTCATCTTATTATTTTTTCTCAAAATCATGGATCTCGTCCATATATATGACTTATGCTTCAGCACATAAATAATATCCATATGGCACCCCGGCTAATTAATAATCACAACATATATCCAAATCATACCAGCTCAGCTCCATGTATATGATATGCTTAATCACGCATAATCAACATTAATATCTTAACATTAAAATAGTAACATGCTATCCTCAAGCATAAATTTAAAATCATATAAATTTCATAATTTATATCTTAATATTGAACAAAATATGCTATATTCAAACCTTAAATAAATCTCATATAATTCATATAAATTTTATCTTAACATGTTCTACACAACACATGTATATAAACTCAAGAAAAATGATGTCAAAATAGCCCAAATGGAAAATCTAGAAGGGGGTCACAGCTTACCTGTAGGGAGCATGCGACTTAGAGCTAACCTCGTACCCTACTTGTCACACCCCACTTAAGGATGTAACCGGCCGAGTACCCTAAGCCTTAACTTAAGGAACACGCAAGCCAAATTCTCATTCAACCAAAATTTACTAAAGAACATTCAATCAAAAATAACCTTGTCATTTAAAAATTTACGAGAATAAGTAAAACATTCTACTAACGTTTCAAACTCAAAACAATTAAATAACAGTAATTAAAATTTATTCAAATCATCAAACTCTAATATAGCTACCAAAATAAAATCCATCAATAAAATGTAAAATTATTCCTAAGAGGCCACGACTTAAAGGTCCCACTGCCAGAGTCCATGTCTAATCCCTTCCAGGCTCACCTGAAAAATGTTAAAAGGAGGGGTGAGCTAAAAGCCCAGTGAATGGATTGCCAAGCCAAAAAAATAATAATATCCATTTGAAAATTTTGAAAATAATAAATTTTCAAATAACCAATTTAATCAAGAAAAATTTCTAAGTAACCATGTCCATGCATAATCAATAACAATTTCAAAACCTGCACGTCAGAGTGCAATAACATTCATAATTCATCCCGTCAATCACAACAGTGATGACAAACATTAATCCATGGATATATGGAAACTAAATATAAAATGCCAATATACTTTTTCGTGGGCAATGCCCGTTGGATCCAATATCGTACTTAGAGTCACCCAGTCTGGCTCCTGCGTTCTTCCTTAAGCCGATCCGATTGAGGTCACCACGGTTTTCACGGGCCTGTTCCCTAGTTGCCAGAGTCACACCACTTAAGGAGCCTGTCCCCTGGACTTTAATTTTTATTTCCAATAACCACAAAATAATTTTTCCATCACAATCTTATAATTTTCAGGATTAAACACAAGTGTCCAAATAATTTTACCTATGCTCAATAGCATAAAACATATAATATTATTATCAAACAATATAATTTTTCACAAAGAATAATCCAAAAATTTTCAACTTTCAAATCTTTATGCATGGAATAATTTATAAAATAATACTAGTAAGGCAAACCACTCACCTGGTGTCCAAAGATGTACACGTAAAATAAATCAGGATAATCCCTCACAATCCTGAATTCACGAAATTAAATACCTATTATTTAAAATCTATCGAAAAATTTACGTCTAATAATTTACTAAATATAAACCCTTAATTCCTCTAAAATAATTTAATTAATATAAATAAATAATAATTCCAAATTGTCAAATGGACAGACATTCTGCCGACAACGATTTTCCATTAAACCTTTATTATGTGTGTGTGTGGGGGGTAAGAGTTAATCAAAACATCCTGCGCAGCCAATTTTTTTTTTTTTACCAACCAATACCATAACTATTTATATATATATATATATATATATAAAGTAAAAGTTCCATTCTGCGCAGCAGCAAGCTTATCCAATTTTTTTTTTTTTTTTTTTACCAACCAATACCATAACTATTTATATATATATATATATATAAAGTAAAAGTTCCATTCTGCGCAGCAGCAAGCTTATCCAATTTTTTTTTTTTTGAAAACCCGCCCCTTTGGACTAAAGTCAATACATATGCATATACATAAAATTCATATATATATATATATACACACCCATATATATACGTACAATTCCAATTTTTTTTTTCAGATTCTAATTTATACACGCACATATATGTATATATACACATTAACCTTTAATCTGATCTATCAATAATCTAAAGGAAAGAATAAAATTACTAACCTTATTTTCTTCTTCACTCTTCACGCGTAACCTCCTCTTTTCTCTCTTCTCTTCTCTTTCTCTCTCTTAATTAAAATTATAATAAACCCTAGAAAGACACCCACTATTTATAACCTTAACTTCTTAATCGTATGCTATCACGCCCATTAAATTACGGTGGACCTTCAATCCCAATCCAATCAGGATAACCCTTAAATTTATCTAATGGTCCACAATTACCCCAAACATTAAATAAAAAAACATTAAAATTTAATTATTTCCTAAATAAAGTAAACTAATTCTAATAAAACTATAATACTAAATAAAGTTAACCAGTTCTAATAAAATTATAACACTAGATAAAGCCAATCAATTCTAATAAAACTATAACACATAGAAATATAAATAATAATAAATATATATATTTGGGTTATAACATTCTCCCCCCGTTAAAAGAGTTTCGTCCTCGAAACTTACCTCAAGTGTTATGTGAATAAATCCGGATACTTCTCTATCATCTCTTCTTCACGTTCCCATGTTGCTTCTTCAACTGCATGGTTGTGCCACTGAACTTTAACAAACCGAATTACTTTATTGCGAAGCACCTTTTCTTTAGTATCTAGAATCTGCATAGGTGATTCCTCATATGATAAATCCTCCCTGATCTGTAGTGGCTCGTAATCAATCACATGATTCGGACTATGTATATACTTCCTAAGCATCGATACATGGAAGACATTATGTACTCTAGCCAACTTAGGAGGTAAAGCCACTCGATATGCCACTACTCCAATTCTTTCCAAAATCTCAAATGGCCCAATATAACGTGGGCTCAACTTTTCTTTTCTTCCCAAATCTAATTACCCCTTTCCAAGGTGATACCCTCAAAAATACTTTCTCACCAACTTGAAACTCCAATTCTCTTCTTCTATTATCAGCATAACTTTTCTGGCAACTCTATGCAGCTAGGAGTTTTTGACGAATAACAACAATCTTCTGAGTTGCATCCTCCACCAAATCCGGACCCAACAGTTGTCTCTCTCCAACTTCAAACCAACATACCGGGGATCTACACTTTCTACCATATAGAGCCTCATACGGCGCCACCCCCAAGCTTGAATGATAGCTATTATTGTAAGCAAACTCTACTAAGGGCAATTGCTCATCCCAATTACCTTTCCACTCCAATACACAAGATCTCAACATATCCTCTAATGTCTGAATGGTCCTCTCTGATTGCCCATCAGTTTGTGGATGATAAGCTGAACTAAGACTCAATTGTGTCCCTAAAGCTGCTTGCAGACTACCCCAAAACTTAGACATAAAACGTGGATCACGGTCTGACACAATGGACACTGGTGCACCATGCAATCTGACTATCTCTCTTACATATAACTGGGCCAACTTATCTAATGAGAAAGTCATCTTAATGGCAATTAAGTGTGCAGACTTAGTCAATCTGTCAACTATCACCCACACTGTATCATGTCCAGCACGAGTCCGAGGTAACCCAGAAACAAAATCCATTGTGATCTGTTCCCACTTCCACTCTGGTATTGACAAAAGCTGAAGCTTCCCTGCTGGTCTTTGGTGCTCAACTTTTACTTGCTGACATATAAGGCATTGTGCTACATACTCTGCAACATATTTCTTGATACCATTCCATCAATAATGCTCTCGTAAATCTCTATACATCTTGGTACTACCTGGGTGAATACTATACTTTGAGTTATGAGCCTCAAACAAAATATCTCTCCTTAAATCATCTAGGAGAGGAACACATAATCGACCATTGAATCTAAGCACTCCCTCTGCATCAATTGTGAAATCTGAAACATGCCTCTTCTCCAATTCTTCTTTAACCCTCTGATACTGGGGGTCTTTTAACTGTGCAGCTTTAATTCTGTCTAGCAAAGTGGGTCCAATTATTAACTGACTGCAAAGTGCCCTATCTCCTTGTCGAACCACTTCTAAATCCAAACATCTCAATTCCTTCAACAGACATGGTTGAGCAGTGAGCATTGCCAGAGTTCCATTTGAAAATTTCCTACTCAAGGCATCCGCCACAACATTTGCCTTGCCAGGATGGTACATAATACTAATATCATAATCTTTAAGCAATTCCAGCCATCTCCTTTGCCTCAAGTTAAGCTCTTTCTGTGTGAAAATATACTTCAAACTTTTATGATCAGTGTAGATCTCACACGATTCTCCATACAGATAATGTCTCCATATTTTTAGTGCAAACACAACAGCAGCTAACTCCAAATCATGAGTGGGATAATTCTTTTCATGTGGCTTTAACTGACGAGAAGCATATGCAATTACCTTTCCCTGCTGTATGAGAACACAACCCAAACCCTGGCGTGATGCATCACTAAAAATCACAAAGCCACCACCTTCCTTTGGAAGAGTAAGGATAGGTGCAGATACTAATCTTTGCTTAAGCTCCTGGACGCTACTTTCACATTGATCTGTCCAACCAAACTTCACTCCCTTTTTAGTAAGACTTGTAAGTGGAAGGGCAATACGAGAAAATCCTTCCACAAACCGCCTATAATAGCCCGCTAACCCCAAGAAACTGCGCACCTCAGAAACCGTTGTAGGACGTTGCCACTCCATTATTGCCTCCACCTTCTGCGGATCCACTGAGACTCCATCTTTACTAACAACATGCCCCAAGAAGGATATTCTATCAAGCCAAAACTCACACTTCTTAAATTTGGCATACAACTTGTTATCTTTAAGGATTTGCAGAGCTATCCTCAAATGTTCTTCATGTTCCTTTTTGCTCTTTGAATAAACTAAGATGTCATCAATAAATACCACTACAAAGTGATCCAATTGGGGTTTGAAAACCCGATTCATCATGTCCATAAAAGTTGCGGATGCATTAGTAAGGCCAAAGGGCATAACTAGGAACTCGTAGTGCCCATATCTCGTTCTAAAAGCAGTCTTAGGAACATCCCCTTCTCTTATCTTCAATTGATAGTATCCTGATCTCAAATCAATTTTTGAAAACACCTGGGCCCCTTGTAGTTAATCAAACAAGTCATCGATGCGTGGTAATGGGTATCTATTCTTGATGGTGACTTTATTCAACTCTCTATAATCAATGCACAACCTCATGGAACCGTCTTTCTTCTTCACAAACAGAACTGGTGCTCCCCATGGTGAAACACTAGGCCTTATGAACCCTTTATCTAGAAGATCTTGTAATTGAACCTGCAATTCCCTTAACTCAACATGTGCCATTCTATACGGTGCCTTGGAAATAGGAGTAGTGCCAGGTAACAAATCAATATTAAATTCAATCTCACGATCTGGGGGTAGGCCAGGTAGATCATCTGGAAAAACATCAGCAAACTCCTTCACTATAGGTAGCTCCTCCAACCCCATATCTTGTTTCTCTTCTTCAATTACATAAGCTAGGTATCCTTCACAACCTTTTCTCAACATCCTGTTTGTTTGTAGAGCAGAAATAAAACCAAGTGATTGAATATTTCTATCCCCTTGGAAATAAAATTCAGCTTGTCCTGGTGTTGAAAATATCACTCTTTTCTGACGGCAGTCGACAGTAGCATAATTAAAAGTCAACCAATCCATCCCTAAGATAACATCGAAGTCATGCATATCTAAACCGATCAAATCCACTAATAAAACTCTATTATCTATCTAAACCCCACAAGATCGACAAATAATATCCAGTAAAATAGTATCTCCCATAGGAGTAGAAACAATAAGCCCCGCATCCAATTGTTCAAGCACAATAGGTAAGCTACGCAAAAATTTAGGGGAAGCAAAAGAATGTGTAGATCCTGAATCTATTAACACCCTAGCAGGTGTAGATGAAATGAGAAGTGTACCTTGCACCACTGAAGGTGATGCCTCTGCCTCCTTCTGAGTAAGTGCATAAACACGTGCAGGAGCTGCTTGCCTCTGGTTCTGTCCTTGAGTACGACTTTGGTTACCACTCTGTGTAGTATCTCTCTGTCCTTGGAATGCTTGTTGAGTTTGTTGTCCTGTGGTATTTGAAGCTCTACATTGACTCTTAACATGCCCATCCTTACCACAGTTGTAACACTTCTTAGGCGTGCCATCACAAAAGTAGCCAAATGAATGCTGCCTGCCACACCTTGCACATGGTCGTGCCTGCTGCCTATTATTTCCATCTATCTGTGCTTGAGTGTTTCTTCTCTTCTGAAAGCTGCCACCCCCACTACCCTGACTGCTACTATTCTGTTCCATGGTCCTTTTATTAGACTGTGATTTTCCCTTCTTAGCATCTTCCAAGCAGTCTTCAACTAGCTGTGCCCTGGTCACAAGTTCTACCAAAGTCTTAGACTGGAGTACTGCAACCCTACTACGAATGGCTGGACGCAGTCCTTTCTCAAACATCAACACCTTGTCATTTTCGTTATCTACTTGCGTAGAGTACTTTGACAATTCTGCAAATTTGCATTCATACTCCGCCACGGTCATGCTACCTTACTCCAGGGAAAGAAATTCTAACTGCTTCTGTCTCTTGATCGCTATGGGAATAAATTTATTATTGAATATCTCAAGAAAATTATTCCAGTTCAACTCGTTCTCTCTTCCTTGATATTGGCGTTCCACCATATCCTACCAATCCTCTGCAGGTCCTTCCAAAACATATGTTGCCATGGAGACTTTTTGTTCATCTGTACATTCTAAACGTGCAAATATCTTCTTTATGCGTCGTATCCACTTTTCTGCTTCTGCTGGATCAACTTTTCCATCGAACTTTGGAGGGGAAGTCTTCAAAAATTTATCAAACACAGACCCTTTATCAAAACTCATATCCCTTGCCTCTGCTAGTGCCCCCTGTTGATCAAATTCCCTCCGTATATTTTGTTGTGTTTCAGTAGTAGTAACTGGAGCTAAAGTTGGAGTAGGAGCAGGGGCAGGAACAGATGCGACTGGGGGAGTTACATTAGTAGTATTACGAGCTTGATTTGCGACTCCTGAACTAGCGTATCTACTATTGGTTCGTCTGCCACTACGTGTTGCCATTCCTTCCAAATTAAATAAATAAAATAAACATATAAGAATAATAGTAAGCTAGCTAAAAGAAATTTGAAATTCACATTCCTAAGGACTCTGGGACCGAGCCTCTATAAATTTTCTAGAAGACACCATAAACTTATGCTCTGATACCAATAAATGTCACACCCCACTTAAGGATGTAACCGGCCGAGTACCCTAAGCCTTAACTTAAGGAACACGCAAGCCAAATTCTCATTCAACCAAAATTTACTAAAGAACATTCAATCAAAAATAACCTTGTCATTTAAAAATTTACGAGAATAAGTAAAACATTCTACTAACGTTTCAAACTCAAAACAATTAAATAACAGTAATTAAAATTTATTCAAATCATCAAACTCTAATATAGCTACCAAAATAAAATCCATCAATAAAATGTAAAATTATTCCTAAGAGGCCACGACTTAAAGGTCCCACTGCCAGAGTCCATGTCTAATCCCTTCCAGGCTCACCTGAAAAATGTTAAAAGGAGGGGTGAGCTAAAAGCCCAGTGAATGGATTGCCAAGCCAAAAAAATAATAATATCCATTTGAAAATTTTGAAAATAATAAATTTTCAAATAACCAATTTAATCAAGAAAAATTTCTAAGTAACCATGTCCATGCATAATCAATAACAATTTCAAAACCTGCACGTCAGAGTGCAATAACATTCATAATTCATCCCGTCAATCACAACAGTGATGACAAACATTAATCCATGGATATATGGAAACTAAATATAAAATGCCAATATACTTTTTCGTGGGCAATGCCCGTTGGATCCAATATCGTACTTAGAGTCACCCAGTCTGGCTCCTGCGTTCTTCCTTAAGCCGATCCGATTGAGGTCACCACGGTTTTCACGGGCCTGTTCCCTAGTTGCCAGAGTCACACCACTTAAGGAGCCTGTCCCCTGGACTTTAATTTTTATTTCCAATAACCACAAAATAATTTTTCCATCACAATCTTATAATTTTCAGGATTAAACACAAGTGTCCAAATAATTTTACCTATGCTCAATAGCATAAAACATATAATATTATTATCAAACAATATAATTTTTCACAAAGAATAATCCAAAAATTTTCAACTTTCAAATCTTTATGCATGGAATAATTTATAAAATAATACTAGTAAGGCAAACCACTCACCTGGTGTCCAAAGATGTACACGTAAAATAAATCAGGATAATCCCTCACAATCCTGAATTCACGAAATTAAATACCTATTATTTAAAATCTATCGAAAAATTTACGTCTAATAATTTACTAAATATAAACCCTTAATTCCTCTAAAATAATTTAATTAATATAAATAAATAATAATTCCAAATTGTCAAATGGACAGACATTCTGCCGACAACGGTTTTCCATTAAACCTTTATTATGTGTGTGTGTGGGGGGTAAGAGTTAATCAAAACATCCTGCGCAGCCAATTTTTTTTTTTTTTACCAACCAATACCATAACTATTTATATATATATATATATATATAAAGTAAAAGTTCCATTCTGCGCAGCAGCAAGCTTATCCAATTTTTTTTTTTTTTTTACCAACCAATACCATAACTATTTATATATATATATATATATAAAGTAAAAGTTCCATTCTGCGCAGCAGCAAGCTTATCCAATTTTTTTTTTTTTGAAAACCCGCCCCTTTGGACTAAAGTCAATACATATGCATATACATAAAATTCATATATATATATATATACACACCCATATATATACGTACAATTCCAATTTTTTTTTTCAGATTCTAATTTATACACGCACATATATGTATATATACACATTAACCTTTAATCTGATCTATCAATAATCTAAAGGAAAGAATAAAATTACTAACCTTATTTTCTTCTTCACTCTTCACGCGTAACCTCCTCTTTTCTCTCTTCTCTTCTCTTTCTCTCTCTTAATTAAAATTATAATAAACCCTAGAAAGACACCCACTATTTATAACCTTAACTTCTTAATCGTATGCTATCACGCCCATTAAATTACGGTGGACCTTCAATCTCAATCCAATCAGGATAACCCTTAAATTTATCTAATGGTCCACAATTACCCCAAACATTAAATAAAAAAACATTAAAATTTAATTATTTCCTAAATAAAGTAAACTAATTCTAATAAAACTATAATACTAAATAAAGTTAACCAGTTCTAATAAAATTATAACACTAGATAAAGCCAACCAATTCTAATAAAACTATAACACATAGAAATATAAATAATAATAAATATATATATTTGGGTTATAACACTACTTAATGGAAGCTCGCAGCTTCAGGTTAGGACAAAATACCTCGCACCCTGCCCAATAGGGAGCATGTACCTTCGAGCCTTCTACCAAACTATCATTTTGGTCTGCAACTCATCTTCTCCAGTCATCCTCGGCCAATATTTGGCTTTCTCGGACCTCAAACTCAACAACAAATCATTTATAAACCACTAAACATCTAAGGTAGCATTTGGAGTGGTAAAAATAATAAAAAAAATAAGATAAATTTAGATAAAATGTGATTTGGGTTAATTTTGGCGTTTGGTGTTTTCTTTCCAAATCGTATTTTTTGGAGATGAACAGTAGCAAACCGTTAAAACAGTTCCCAAATTTGTTTTAACGGATTCAAAAAAGTAACATCAATGTTCTACACAATAGTTTTACTTTCTCTCTCGATAATGGTAAATCGTTAAAATAGTTTTCCAAATTGATTCTCATGGATTCACAAAGTCTTTTTAGAGATGTAGGGCGCCAAAACCGTTACAACGATTTTTCCAATTTCGTTCTAACAGATTTAAAAAATTTTGTATAAAATAGCAATAATGGTACTCATTTGAAAGCTTTCGACTCGAAAAATATAATTGTCAAAAAAAATTTACGCACTCGGTTAACGTCCTTCCGAATTTTTTTAGCAAAATATTGAAATTTTTTGAAATTAGTAAACGTAGGAATGTACAAATGTGTAATAAAGAGTTTTAGTTATTTATAGAGGTTGTTAGAGATTTATTTTATTTTATTTTGTTTCCTGGCACTCCAAATGATGCCTAAATGACATGATTTTATAACATTAATTTCAATAATAATTCAAATAAATGCAAAATCTCAACATATATATGGATATATATATCCACATTCATGTATAAATGTATATATCAACCCAAATTCTTAAATATTCATTCAAATTAAACCTATAATATATTAAAATTCTCCTAACATCTGGAATACAAATATAAGTCCCATCTATCTTGAATTTCAAGATAAAATAAGAAATGAGGAGATTTGTGTTTTGACTCCCGAACTTTTCATCGTTGATTTCTTCCACCTCGAGCAACACTACGGAAAATAGATACTACTATGATATTCATGGCGTTGAATACTACTCCGATCCGCTTGCCTTCCTTTCCGAAGTACACATATTCTCTCTCTCTCTCTCTCTCTCGTTTTTGGAAACCACCGGAGAAAAAAAGAAAAAAAAAAGAAAGAAAAAGAAAAGAAAGAAAGGAAAGAGAAAAGAATGGGCGGGCCCTTGCCTAGTTGTTCAACCCAATTCACTTTGGGCCAAACTTAGCCCAAGAAAAATAAAATAAATGCAACTAAACAGACCCAATTTCAATCTAAATATTTTATTGGCTTAAAATAACACATAAATAGTCAAAATAAATATTAGATTTTACATTTGTATTTTTTTTGTTCTTCTTTTTGTTTCCTTATTATTATTATTATTATTATTATTATTATTGTATTTTCATCTCCATTCACATTCACAACCAATCATAGTATTTGAGCAACTGTAAAATGTAATCCTTGTTTACTAGGAAAGCCAACTCTTTAATATTTTAATGGTTTTGGTCTTTTAGGACATTATTAGTTAGCATAAAAATTCTTAATTTTTTTTGTTTTTATCCATTTTTAACTTATTTTTTAGATTTTTGTTAAAAAAAATTGAAGAAAATATAAGAGAAAGAGGGATAAAAAAAAAAAACACCTTAAAAATTTTGGTTACTTTGATTTTTTTGGTTAAATTTTAATTGTTGATTTAATGAAAGGGATCTAATGTTATCAATATTTTAAAATAAGAGAGATAAATATAATTTTTAAATATTAAAAGACAATAAATATAATTAATTAAATGTCGAGGGGAGGTAAGTATAATCTACCCTACTAATTATAGAAGATGTAACAGAAACTGGCAGCACTGGTTTAAAGCAGACATGAGCCCCTCCTCTTGAGTCCCACCACAGAAAACTGTGGCTGGTAAAATTTGATCACACGCGGCCTCTCCTCCATTTTTGGCAAAATTTGCCCCCACACATATACATATATATATATATATATATTTATAAATATGTATAAACACCCGTACAGAGATCTTCGCTTGTCATTGTTTTATTTGTGAGTCTCACCATCTCTTGCTGCTAGTTTTGTCGCCATGGGCTACAGATGGGTCAGGCCTGAGGTATATATATATATATATATATATGTATGTATATAGATATACATATCTCCATTGTATATATATGGGACCATGCAGGTTGTATATATCGCAAGTTTTACGAAACATGCGTAGCATTAACGCGTCAAACTAAGCTCCATTTTGGGTCCGTTTAGGGATATTATTATGGAATCGAGTATATAATATTTGACATACGTACATATATATATATATATATATATAGTAGCTTCATTCAACATTAATCAAGCCTGTCCGGAACGGCATTCCTAATGCCCGACCTAGTACCTGCGTAACAAAATGAGATTTCTGCTAAAAAAAAGTTAAAAAAAAAAAAAAAGATTGAGGAGAAATACGTTAATTGCTCTCAAATATTGTAAATCCTCCAGTTAATTTTCGTGAGGTATATGTGGAGGTAATAGTAATGCTGCGCAACTAGTCCTTTTTTTTTTTTCCAAAAGAATTTTGTGCTACATTAACGTGTCTTTGGCTTAATTATTATTCTTTTAAACCAATAATTTATTATAATATACTTCTATTAAAATAGTGCCAGCTATGTAACAACAACATCTATTGCGAAGTATAATTAAAATATAATTGTTTAAATATGTTTATAAATTTTTAATTTAAAAAATATATAAATTTATTTAAATCGTTAAATTTTAATCTAATAACTCAGATCTTGTCGCAGGCATACCCCCTCTTCGCAGCTGTTGGTGTAGCTGTTGGCATTTGCGGCATGCTACTGGTGCGCAACATTTGCGGCAACCCTGATGTGAGGTATGTATATGTATGTATATATTAGAAATTTAACTTGAATTCTTTTTTTGTGAAATCAATTAATCCGTAAATGGATTTGAATTCAATTCAATGGGAGGGAGGAATTAATGTGTCTGTTCGATTGAGTTTAATTCCACAATGGGTTCTATGAATATATCTCAGGGTTAACAAAGCGAACAGAGCTTTAGGAGTGCTGGAAAACTTCGATGAGGGACAAAAATATGCAGAACATTATTTGAGAAAGCACCTGAGGGGGAGGGAGCATGGGATTATGCCTTCCATCAACAAGTTCTTCACTGATGAAAAGCGAAGCAAGTGAATTACTTGATATGAGATTTTGTACACGTACATTAACTGTGTCAAGATCAAGGCTACTGTTTGACAATTTTTATTTATTTATTTTTTTGGGTATAATGCAAGTATTAACAATTATATTTTTGGTAATTTTTCTTTTTGTGCGGTCGATGTGTTTCCATGATAACGAAACAAATGATTAACATAATAAGGGTCTTTACTTTTACTAATTCTCTCTTCGTTACTATTTCCATTCTTAGAAACACACATATATGTGCCATGTGATATAATCAACATGTCGAGGAAATAAATATACGGAGATGATTTAACTCTCTTTTAAAATAAAAAATAAATAAATGTAATGTATCAATATTGAGTCATTCATGAGACTAAATATGTAGATTTATAATAAATTTCACTGAAATACGCGAGTATCATAAGTTTAACAAATTTAATATTGTTTCAGAAATACTAAATAATAACTTAATAGATAAAAGTCATCAAATTTTGCTGATGTAGCAAACATCAAAACGAACAATTATTCTGTGCTTTTGATTATCGAATGCGTGCCACATTAATGTATTAAAGTGATTTGTGCTTGCTTGACACATCTTTAGTGATTTAAAAGGGGGACACTCTTTTCTCCATCAAAGCATGATTGCTGTTGATGTATGTATATATATATATATATATATGCATACCTAGGATTCTATGTTAAAGATGCTAAAAGAGATCCTCAAAATTAATAGATTTCAGTAAAATGATTCCAAGCTTTTTAAAGGCACTGAACCGGGGGAAAAAAAAAGAAAAGGGACGTGTGCTGTTCAATTGATTAAAGTTCTGAATTGGGTGGGGAATTTTTCAAATGAAAAAGTGCAAAGCAACTGAGGGGGCAGTGGAGTGACACTTTTTCACACATATCAGGGACAACTGCTATTATACCTCAAGAAAATTCTTGCATGGGAATCAAGAAATACTCAACACACACTAACCATCAAGAAGGAAACAAGCAAGACACGAATTTTACCAATCTTCACTTGCAAGGACTGCAGGAATAGCAGGCAAATGCAAACCATCAAAATTACCATATTGCTAGAATCAAAGGGCGTAAATGTTGAAGAATCATATATTTATATATATATATATATACACACACACACAGAATCAAGCATAAATATATCACTAATAAAAGGCATGCACGTTGCAGACAACTGCAATCGAGATTGCAAATGAATTTTCTTATTATTGAATGCAAATTGTGATCAGCAAGCAGGTAATTTTGCTTCTGGTCCTCTGTGATTTGTTAAATATTTCAACGTTTAAAGGTTTTGAAATGTTATCGTTTGGTAACGTTTTTGTTTTCTAGTTTTTTGTTTTTGTTTTCATATTTTTGAAGACTGAAAAAATAAACGCGTCTGATAAAGATATTTGTGTTTTTTTGTTGTCAAAAAAATAAAAATTATTATCAAAATTAGACAAAAAACGAAAACATCCTGAGAGCTGTTTTCGTGTTGGTTTTTTTTATTTTTCATGGAAATAGAGTATAAACAAAAGTTATCACAAAAAATTATGGCCCGTTTGACAACGTCGTCGTTTTTTTGTTATTATTTTTCTATTGCCGTTTTCTATTTTCTGTTGCCGTTTATTTTTTCTGAAATGAAAAGTAAAATTGTGTTTGAAAATACAAATTTGTTTATAATTATTAATTTTTTATTTTAGAAAATATTTAATTTTATTAGTTTTAAAAAATTAATAGAAGTCAATAAAATATATTTTATATTAATTTAATTAATATTGTAAATTATTTATTAAAATTATTTAATTCAATAAATATAAATTATATTAATTATTAAAAATAATTTAATAAAATATATTTCATATTAAATAAATAATTAAATTAGATTAATTATTAAATTAAATTATTTATTTTTAAAATTAATTAAATTATTTATTAAAATAATTTAATAAAATATATTTTATATAAATTAAATTAATTAAATCATAAATAATTTAATTTAATTATGATATTTATTTAAATTAATTTAATAATAATTATTAAACTAAATTAAATTAAAAATTAATGTAATTTAATTATTTATTATTAATTATTTTATATAAATTAATTTAATTATTAAATTAAATTAATTAATTATGATATTTATTTTAGATAATTTAGCAATAAATAATTATTAAATTAAATTAATTAATTAATTTAGTTTTATTATTTATTAAAAATAATTTATATTAATTTATATAATTAATTTAATTTATTGAATTTAATTATATTATTTATTAAAATAATTTATTTTAATAAAATATTTGAATAAAATAATTTATTTTTATGTAATTTAACAAAAATAGATAAAATTTTAAAATTGATAAAATATTAACATAAGAAAAAAAAATTAGAGTGAAAATACTTTTTTTTATTTACATTTTTTAGTTTATGTTTTTATTTTTTTTTAAAATATAAACAGCGTTATCAAACATATTTTTTTTTTTTTTTGTAAGGTTTCAAAAATTTAAAAATATAAAAAAAAATAAAAAACAGAAATATTACCAAACGGATGGTCTATATTGGTTTCCGGATATCTCTGACAGCCCCAGCCAAGAAATGGCTAGGTTTTGTGACCGCCGTCTGGGTCCAAGCTATTTCCGGCAACAACAACACATTCTCAAACTACTTCGACGCCCTCAAGTCACTCATGGCCCTCACCCAGCTCCCGCTCAGCAACCCCTCAGTCGCTAAAGACGTTGGAAAAGCCTTCGGCCTCCTTGCTGGCCTCGCCTCCGACCACCTCCCCAGTCCGATAACCTCTGCACAGTTCTCTTCTCCGACAATCCTTCAACTTTCCTCCTCATGCTCGCCGTTGTCTCCCTCCTAGTATGCCTCACCGCCATTCTCTTCCTTCGCGAAATCCCGCCTTCCTTCGCCTCTGGCGAGGAGAAAGATGAAACTCGCTATTTCAAAATCATCAAAACCGTCGCAGTCATCGTTGCCGTTTATCTCTTGGTATTCGACGTCACCAAGCTCATAACCGCGCAATTTCGCAGGCATTCGCAGTTGTCCTCCTGATCCTCTTGGCTTTTCCATTATCAATCCCAATCTACCTTGCATTCTAGAATTTCATTTGCTCTGATTCGGAATCTAACTCAGACGTTGAGGGTCCTGTGACCGTGATGGAACTGTTACTGGGCGACCACGCCGGAGACAGAGAAGAAGGCCGAGGTAGCGGCCGTGAATGCATTCACCTCCGTTTGAAAAAAAAAAAAAAAACTGTTTGGATTTTAGTTTAGTATCTTGCTTGAATCTTTTATGAACACTGATGTTCTTAGGTTATGTATCAAATAAAACGATGTATCAAATAATTTGTTTGATAAGGTTTGAAAATATTTTTAAATTTTACAAAATTAATTTATAATTACTAAGATAAAAATATAATTTTTTTACAAATGAATAGAGATAAAGGGATCGTTTGGCATTTCCCAAAAAAAAAAAAAAAAAACATCTCAAAACTTCTATCACATCAACTTTTTTATTTCACTGCACGTATTACGAACTCACAATTTTTCTCACTTTATCTCATTTTATCTCATTTTTTATCACTTCAAATACACACAAAAATAATATAGGTCAAAGTGTAATTGTATCAAAAAAATGTTTTTTTAGTTGTTCTGTAAATGAAAAAATTTAAAAAAGAATGAAATATAAATTGTGTTTGTCAAAATGGTTTTTTGTTTATAAATTTGTGTAAACAAAATTATATTATCAAATACAGTTTTTGTTTTCATTTCAGAAAAAATAAACGGTAACAGAAAACATAAAACGACAACAAAAAAATAATAATAGAAAAACGACAGCGTTATCAAACGAGCCCTAGGTAATGTACTCTAGAAATAAAACCAATATAATTTACCAGTTCTTGCTCGGTCATGCATCTCTGGGATAAGTGGCGGAGCCACCTGTGGTCGAGCGGTAGCGACCGTTGCCACTTGAATCCGAATATATATATATATATATATATTTAAACCACGTAATCTATTAAAAAAATATTTGTTCTTCATACCTCGTACACACATAATCGATTATCTTATTTTATACATGATATACTGCTTACACACATATACAATCAAAAGTATTCATCGCTTGAACATTCAACTTTCAAACTTTTATATCCTGAATTTGTGAAAAATTATAAGATTGTGTCTGGCATACAATATTTAACAGGGTAAATATTATTTTTGTAAAATTTTATTTATTTTAATTATTAATGTATATTTTATAACATTACAAATGCATTATTTTTTCATATACTCGTTAAAAATGATTTTTTAAAAAGTGAGGTAAAAGTTATAAAAGGTTGTGAGAGTAAAAAATTAATAATTTATTTTATAATTGAAATGTTTGAAACTCCATAAACTCTAATTTTTTTTTTAAATTTAATTTTTTTACTTAATATGAATTATGAAAATTATAATTTTTATAAATTTATGTTAATTTTTACAACTCCAAACACCCTAATATTTATTTTATGAATTTTTCGCTGCCACTAAAAAAAAGTTTTGGATCTGCCACTGTCTGGGATCCTCAAGGTCTTGGCTCTGCTATTCCCATGGATGGTTAGTGTGGTGCTAAACTGGTTCAAATGGAACCCTTTTTTACGCTAACTGTACAACTTGATTAAGCCTCATGTTACGTGTAGTGTCCGCCACCATTCTCAAGTCAGATCAAACGATGGTTTACTGGCAGATGACCTTGTCTTGAATTCCATTACCAGCCTTGAGAAAGCAGAAGAGCTATTTCTAAGCAATTCATTTGGAGTGTCGAACTCAAGAACCTTGCCTGCATTGATAAAGAGATCACAGTGTAAGCAACTTGATATTTACCACAATAGTATTATTACCAAGTTTAACCAATTGAGTGAACCTAGTTCCTGATTCTCTTGAAACATTGACCATGTTTCTATCTAGTTAGTTTTTGCCGGGACAGCTACATTTACTTACCACTGAAGTGGGAATTTAAGTAGTTGTAATGCCTGGAATTGCAATTGGAAATAGGTAAATGCTTAAAATTCATAATTGCTTCTTATTGAAGTTTTCTAGTTTAGACATTAGCATGAAAAAGTGAGTGTTTTGTATGGTTATAAGAAGCATGACAAGTATCTTTTTGTCAGCACTTATCAGCCTTACCTTCATCAAGAAGAAGAACAAGGTCATTATCAATGATGGTGGGTATCCGATGGGCCACTGTTATGACTGTACATCTGCTTGTTTCTTCTCTGATTGTCCTTTGAACCACATTGTCAGTTGCAGTGTCCACCGATGCTGTGGCCTCGTCCAAGACCAATATTTTCCTCTTCTGTAGTAGCACCCTGGCAAGACATACAAGCTGCCTTTGTCCCACACTCCAGTTTTCTCCATCCTCTGCGACTGTGCCAGTTCACAAAGTTTAACAAACAATGGTTTCAGCAATTCGGAAAGACAGTCTCAGTATCAGAAAAATCGTGATTGTGTTTGGGGTGGGTTCCCCCATTTTTTTAGGGAGGAGGGGGGTGGGGGAGGGTTGGTTTCGTCTTTATACCTGGCATATCAAGACGCCTTTGATCCCGTCTTACTGTCTCTGCAAGGTGACATTTGTCCAGAACCTAATATGCACAGTTGTTCAAGTGGAAGATAAGCATCACGTGCTTCATCTTCAGAGGAAAAATGGAAAAAAAAAAAAATTATTCTTACCTCCCAAATTTCTTGGTCAGTATACTGTTGTAGAGGATCAAGATTACTTCTCATAGTTCCTTGAAACAATGTGGGGTCCTGGGGGATTATACTCAACCTCGATCTCAGATCATGTAATCCGATCTTAGTTATATCCATTCCATCAATCAAAATTTGTCCTTCCACTGGCTCCACAACTCTAAAGAGAGCTTGTATTAAAGTAGACTTTCCACTTCCCGTTCTGCCCACGATACCAATTTTCTTATCCCCCGGGAAGGTGCAAGTGATTCCTTTGAGAACTCTTGGGAGAGCAGGGTTATATTGGATGTGGAGGTTTTCCAGTTCAATTCTCCCGTTGAGTGGCCATTCAGGTTCTGGTCTAGAATCTTCAATTACTGTTGGAGGTTCACGTGGTGTATTGGTGAATTGAAGAATTCTCTCCACTGAGATCATTTTGTTCTCAACATTACATAGGTTCCATATAGCCCAAGCTTGGAGAACGTTTAGACTTAAACCGTAAGTAGCCACCAGTCCAGCCAATCCTGTGATAGGTTAGCAGTCTATGAGTTCAGAATCCATATCTAATGGCCCCCAATAAAAATTTAACACAAAAAACTATTGCTTATAAGGGTAATTAATATAACTCCTAGTTCATACAAAATGTCCTCATTTGGATAGAATATGGTAGGGGTGAAGAAAGTACCCTTCAAATGTGTAATTCCAAGTTTTTGTATTTTGCTATTCAAAAAACTCTTATGTTCACCCTATAATAATAGTTTTTCCAGTATTTTCAGGAATTTATGATGATAAAAATTTACATTTAAATGTATTGGGCAAAGGCCTTGGGCATAAATCAAACTAATGATCATGATGGTTAACTTGGGAATTCATCTTCAGATGTACACATTCTCTTTGTCAACCGAAATGTAATTATAATTCTTATAAGCTGATGGGGTCGATAGTGAAGTAGAGGAGCAGCTTACTGGGTTCAATGGCTGACCGTGGCAGCTTCACCAAGATGACAAGAACAAGGAAGAAGACAAAGTTGAACAAAAAGTTAATCCGGACACACAGCCACTCCATTGTGGCAGAGTTGTGGAAGGCAACACGACAGTAATCGTCGACCAGTTGCAGACTTTTCTTAAGGAAGCAATCTTCCTGATTGAAGCAACGAATTGTTGCAGCCCCAGATAGGGACTCGGAGAAGTGGTGGAGGATTGGAGCTTTCCTAATCCCAATCATCCTGGCTAATTCTCTGGCAGTCTTGATGTAATAACACTGCAGAAAGATTTGATGCTTCAGTACATGAATTGAAATATACAGAAATAAAATAAAAATGTCGTGATGCACAACATATAATCTTATTTCATCTTATCCTTAGTTTTAGAATATATCAATGAGAAGGTAGAAGTGTACATGATTGGATTCATAAACTATGCAGTTATTCTTTCCTCTGGAGCATTCTAGTCATTTCTGCAACCGTCAAAGCTTTACAAAAATATATAAATGAAATTGGTTCTTGCCTGGTACCATGAGGATATTGCCAGGATAGCAAGGAAGAGAAAAAAGATTTGCCAGGCAATCAGGGACATAAGAATGATGACACTAAACAGCTGAATAAGCGCAAATGCTAATCCAGCCAATCTGTAAGGAATGTCAGTATCCACTATGCTTTGATCTGTTGAAGACTGTTAAAAAGAAAATCGACTTGAGTTAAGTTTTTGATGAAATTGAATGTAAAGCAATAAAAGCTAATGAAGCAGGAGATCACAAGAAAACCCACCCGGTTCAGAATTCGGCTTGAAGGCGTGGAATCAAAAAATGAGAGTGGTGCCCTGAAAATGGATGTGATCATTCCAAGGAAGAGGCGCTGAGCAGTCTCAATGGCAATGGTTGACAGAAAAACTGCTCTCCCCAGTATGCAGATGGAGCTTCCACCAGACAATAAAACATACATCCCAATCATCTGCTTGCTGCTAACCCTGCTTTTTTCATCTGTTGCCCAAGCAATCCAGTAATTGCTGGCTATCTGCAATGCCTGAAACAGAACCTGACAGAGAAGCATAACGGGGACAAGAGCTCCTTTATATGCAGAAGTTATAAAGGTTGAGTAAACGTGCCATTTCACTCGACCAGTTTCTGTTTCTTCTTCATGAGTTCTCTCCCAAAGCCCACCACTTCTTGTGGTTTCTTCAAAATTTTCTTCCATGACTTCAATTTGATTTTTCTGTCGGGACCTGTTTGTTGAGGATTTGTGATCAGGGGGATGGTTCACTTGGTTTAGAGATTTACCATGAGCAGCCATTTGTCTAGCAAATTCCCCACTAGGATCTGCAATCAAATCTTCATATTGTCCTGACTGAGCAATCCTACCACCTTTCATTACCTAATATGAGAAAATGAAAAATCAAAAAAACAGGGAAAAAAGAAAGAAGGAAGAGGTTATCCTGGGAAAAAAAGACTTAGCCACAAGTGTTAAGACAGCTTAGTAACTTACCAGGACAAGATCTGCTGCCTCGAGAAATTCCAACTGATGGGTTATGTATATTACTGTCTTATGGCACAAGAGACGCAGCAAACAATTCTGCCAAATTAAGATTTCGATACTCAGAAAATTCATCTAAAGTATAAGCAAATAACATAAACATACATAATTTACAAATTAAGATGAAGCGGTGTTGCTTGCCTTGAATAAATGTGCCCCAGTATGTGCATCAACAGCACTGAAAGGATCATCCAGGAAATAAACATCTGAATCACTATAAATTGCCCTTGCTAATTGTATCCTCTGCTTTTGTCCTCCACTTAAGTTGAGTCCTCTCTCTCCCACCACACATAGATCTCCATCAACCCACATCTCAGTATCCTGTTTCAAAGCACATCCTTCCAAAACATTCTCATAGAAGGCCTTGTTCATTTCCTTGCCAAACAACACATTCTCCCTGACTGTGCCTGTTTGAATCCAAGCCCTCTGGGGAATAAATGCTTTTGTCCCATAAACCTTAATGCCTTTCCCAGAAATTCTTGGAATCTCGCCCAGTATGCTATATAGTAGACTTGATTTCCCAGACCCAACTGAGCCACAAATTGCAACCTTATAACCTCTCATGATTTTCATTTTCTCAGTAATTTTCACGGTGGGATTCTTAGAAGCTAAATTACGTGTTTCCCAAGCATATTCCCCCATTTCAATTTCCATTGCAACATCACTTGCATCTGAGGCATGAAATTGTAGCAACTTCCTTTCATCTTCTTGAATGAAGTCTTGCGTTCTATCAACTGAGACCTTAGTTTGAGCAATCATGGAGATCAAATCTGGAAGATTATAGATGGGCTCTTGTAAAATTCGGAAAGTTGCTAGAGCAGAAAGGACTGTACCTGATGTTAATGGTGTTCCCAACACAATGCAAACCCCAAAGGTCACAACTGAAACTACAGTAGGGGAAGCCCAAAACAGAAAGGCTACTGCTGAGCATGTATAAAGGTATCTCTTCAGCCAACCCCTCTCAGTTTCCCTAAGTTGAAGGAGCTTCTTCAAGAAGGTGGGTTCCCAGGCATGCAGTTTTAAGACTCTCATGCTCTTCAGTGTCTCTGAAGTAGCTTTGATTCGTGAGTCCTTAGCTTCCATGATCCTGCTATGGAGCCTTTCTTGCATATTGGCTAGTGGGGTATTGCTCACCATAACCAAAATTGTAGCTAAAAGAGCAGCAACCGAGGGTGCAGCGCCAAGATTTATATACAGAATTATCAGGGCCAACATGACCTGAACTGGAAGCAACCAAACTCCATGAATGTACCAAAAGAAGTCTCCAATCCTCTCGACGTCCACGGTGATGAAATTGACGATTTTGCCATTACTCATGTCACCATACTTGATTGACAAAGACTTCTTGTATATATTCACCATGAGAGCTGCTCGGACTTGAATACCAATACGCTGTGCACCGAAGTACCATTGCCTCTGAGACAGTGATTCCACTGTCTTTGCAAAGAAGAAGATGAATGCCAGAATCAATCCATTGTAGCACCTCGAATGTTCATGCTTGTCCGATAAAAAATTAACAAATTTTGTGATCAAGAAGGGGCCCGTATAGGAAGCAATTGTATTAGCTCCTGCAGAGAGTCCATTGTAAGATGTAAGCTCTGTCACCCCTAAATTTGAAAATAAGTGAAGATACAAACACAAGTGGTACCTGCAAAGACTCCATTTACGGCCAGCGGTCTCCAGATAGCACGGAATATGGCTTTTGGCAATGAGAAATTTTCAGTTTCCTGTTTCTTAAGTGATTCTTCTAACAAAGAAGAAGCAACAGAAGCTGTTTCAGATTGAGGAGTAGAAGGCATGTCGGGTAATTCTAGTTTCTTAATTCGACCTTTCTGAAAGAGTGGATTGAGCCACAGAAATGTAAGGTGGCTCCAAATTCCGGCACTGGAAAAGGCGTCGGTATGTTTATGGATATCAGGTTGCTCTTCCTGAAGTAATGGGCGTTCAATCTCATTGCTCTTTTCACTACCCTTAACAGGGAGAGCATTGACACTGAGTAAAATCAACAATGGGAGGGAAACAAAATCAACACAGCTGGCTTGAGGCAGAAATTTGGGCACCTCCATGGATGTGAAATGGGTGATGAGGAAAATGGACACTAAAAATAAATCACTAATGGTGGAGAAGACCCACCAAATAATAAGAACTAGAGCCCACCCTTCATGTGCTCTAACAGTTCTCTTCTCTGAGTGGACTGCTACCATGCTGGCTAAGATCCAAGTCAAAGCAGCCGAGATAACAGATACAAAAGGGATGATTTGAGAATTCCAAAACTCATACCAACAGAACCCCGCATAAAAAATAGCGATTACGGCATTAGAAAGAATGGTAATCTTGGCAAAGACTGTGGGGCTTCTTCTTCTGCCTGTTTCTCCATATTCCAATGACTTATCACCACTTCCTCTCCTTTGTTTCGGAATGTCCACCCAAACCCACGTCAGTAACAGCAAGAAAAATCCAACATTGAAAACCGTCAGAGTAAATTGAGTAACGTCCGTTGAGGCTGACCCCAAAAACCTAAGAGAAGAATACCAGTTCATCCCAGTTCTCACCCTAAGGAGAAGACAGAGGTTCAAGTCACTAGCCCTGTTAGAAAAAAAAAAAAAAAAAACCCATCAATATATACACCCAATACGTACAACCAATACCCACTTCAGAAAACAAATTAAAAAATTCCAAAAAAACAATAATTTATTCCGGGAAATAAATTGAAAGGATAAAGAACATATACCAGAATTAATGCACAATAGAAAACCTAAAAGGGGACAGTTTGGATATGCAGACCTGAGAAAGTAAGAAGAAAGCACGTGGAATGTTCAAGGGTGGCGCCTCAATGAACGAGGGATCTAAGCTTTACACATAGGATGGTTGGTCGATGGGTGCTATGATTATATTGTGTGTTTGTGTTTGTGTCTCTAATGCACAGTTAACAATCACATCCAAGTATCATTATCAGTCTGTTACCGCTACTCTCAATATGCATTGGTTATTATATGCTTCATAATGGAATTCCATGGGACCAGAATCTTACCAGCCTCTGCAATTTGTGTAATATTCAAAGTCTTCCCTCGACTTGGGCTATCAATCTTCGTAGAATGACTTCATTCATGTCTTCATTTCGAGGACAGATCTTTGTTTGCATTACAATTTTTGTTCCCCCCTCTTGACAAAGCGATGAGAATATAGCAGAGAGTATCTCTCCGCGCGTCAGTGTATGTATGTGCAATCTTTTATTGGCACCGCTTGATTTGTCAATAAATAACAAAAAATTTTATAAATCTTTGTTAATTTTATATCACATTAATTTTTTTCTTTCACTGCACGTATTACAAATTCTCAATTTATCTCAATTTTTTTCATTTCAAACACACACATAATACCCTTTGTAGTTTTCGCGGAGTCCAAATTCCAATCCTGGTTTGAATAGTGAATTTGATGGATTTGGAAACTTTTGTTTCCTTATTTTCCTATTTTTCCTTTCCAAAAATTCAGCGATTAATTACAAATTTATTCGTTCGTGAAAACTATACATGGATAGAAAATGTTATTTTTTAAAAATCATATATTCTACCGCATTATTATGAATTGTATCACGTAAGAAAATTGAATCGAACCAATCAACATATTATGGATAGAAAAATGCTATTCGATAAAAATTATATATCTTACCGCATTATTATAAATTATATCATGCAAACACAATCGATTCAATTAACATATTATAACTATTGTAACAAATTGAATCAAGTAAGTTCGAATTTGATTTTATTATAAGTTTGTTTAAGCACAATTAAATTAAAAATATAAATGAATTGAGATTGAATTGCAATTAATTTTAAACTTGTCATCTTATTAAATTCAATTAAAATTTAGTTCGATAAGTAAATACTCAATAAATATAGTAAACAATGGCTAGCAAATTATTTTGTAACTTTATTTGAATTGATTTGATTAAAAGATAATTCGAGTTCGACTCAAAAGATTATCAAACTAAATCTGAACCTTTTTTATGTTAGTTAGATTTAACAAAATTTAATTCAAACATCATATCGCTAAACTTGATTTGATTTTACATGCTGTAATTGTTATAAAATCATTAGTTGATTTCGTGCTACATAATATCGATATAGAATGAGTATCTGGTTACACAATAATTTGTTATGTAGTATAATTGTTATACATTTACAAATTGATTTCATACTATATAGCATACATCAATAGAGAATCTCATTTATGAGTATCTAGTTATCCTACTATGTGGTTAAAATTTAATATGATTCAAACTCGTGATTATTTTGATGATAGATAGATAAGAATATTTTATTCTATTCGAATCGTTTTTTACGGTGGACTAAAATTTTAAATTCTTTTATACCAATTTTTTTTTTTTTTTTTTTAGTTTTGGCCATTTATCATTGCCAAATCAAAAGCTAACTCCCTGTCTAGTTTTCTTTTGGCTCGTTCTTTATGCTAAAATAATTCCCAATTGATTGCTAGGCCAAGTAGGAAAAAAAAAAAAAAAATACTTTTATCTAGCTACCCTAGGAGGCAACCAAAAGGTATGACCCAAGAGTTAAATTAAAAGAGAGATTAATCAGTGGACTCCCACTGTACTTGGCTTTTTGTTTTGGCCTTTAGGGGCCGATTAGATGGTGTTAAAATTTCAGAGGGATAAGTTTTAGAGGGGGTATAAGATAAGAGGGGATATTATTTTTAGAGGGTTGGCTCACATTGATGTGATATTTATGAAGGGGGATAACTTTTGACTTGGTTTGAATGTTTTATAAATAAGAGGAGGTGAATGATGATAAAAAAGTCAAATGACTCTTTTGCCCTTGTGATGTCCCAAACTTGATTACCCATTAAATTAAACTTAGTTATCCAAACTTAATTATATATTTATGTTAATTATATAATGTGAAAACCAATTAGTATAAATTAATTTTAGACAAATTAATTATAAATAAATTATGTTATTAATAAATTAAACTTTATAAAATATATAAATTAGTTTCGTAGACAATAACATTTCAATTTATCCGAAACTTCCTTAGTCGCTTATTTTTTTTCTCCTTATTTAAAAAAATCAATATATGCGTAATTTTATATAAATTTGCTAAAAAATAATATTATTATCATAAAATCACATCACCTCCTATTTGGAAAAAATATATTTTTTTAATCATACGGCCCCCTATTTGGAAAAAAATTATATTTTTTTATTTTTATTAATATAATTTTTAATACATTTTTTCATTAGAAAAAAAAGAATTTATTTCTAATATAAAATACATTTTGTAGGTGGGAAGGGGCATAATGGTCCAATTTAGTCCATATAAGGGAGATAATTTTTGGAGAGCTCAAACCCTTTCTAAAAATAATACACCTTCTTCCAAAAATTAAGAAGGGAGGATAATTTTTAAAAGAGAGAAAATTTTATTTTCCAAACCAAGTAAAAAAATATCACATCAAAATTTATAAAAGTGTATTATTTATAAAGACCATATTTCATTACATCCAATTGGCCACTTATGTATTTATTTATAAAAGACCACAGCTAGCATTGGAGCATGAGGGCTAGGACAACGAGAATATTTGTAAATCTTATCCCTGCAGGCTGCATATATGGCTAGTCAACTTTAGCTATAATCGCGAATGGGTAAGGCTGGTGTCCGCGGTTTTAAAAATTAAAAAAACTATATATATATATATATATATATATATAAAGTAAGACTATTCACACTACACAAATGTATTCTTACACTTTATTTTATTTTTTTATTAAATAAAATTACATAATCTTCCTATTCTTGTAAAATAATATTTTATTTATACGGTGCAAAAAAACTCACTCTTATAAAAAAAAAAAAAAAGATATTTAGTCTAAAATGAACAACACTTACCCATTTATTATTTTAAAACAATAAATTCAAGTAGCGTAACTTTCAGTAGTTTTTTTTTTTTTTTTTAATGTAAAGTCAGAGTCAATTCAATGGGGTCAGCCTCTGTTCCTCGGAGGAGACATTTTTTGACAAAATTGGCACTTGCTTTGTAGTACATGGAACTATTGTCATACTGATTTTTATTTATTACGGATAAAATATATCAAATATTAATTTTCTAATTTTTCTTCATGTCAAAAAAAAAAAAAAAACAGAAGAAGAAAATCTATGCATAATAGCTCAAACACAAGAGCTAGTACAATTATAATCCATCATTTCACAAACTTCTCTCAAGCTCTATTACGGTAATTGTAACATCACGGTTATGTTTGTGCCGGTATTTGGATGGTAAAAAAATTTAAAAAAATAAAAAATTAATATAAAAGTAATATATGTTAAAATTTAATTAAAAAAATTAAAAAAATTAATAAATTTTAATTGATATTAATAAATCAAACACCTAGCAATAGTTCAAAATAATAAACCCATGTGTGGATTGATTCTGACACTTAATATATATATATATATATATATATAAAATAAAATAATATCAGCCAATGTAAATTTTTTTTTTTAATTATCAAATTGGCGTTTGCTTTGTTGGTATTGTTAGACACGTGGTCAGAGAAGGATGGCTTGTGCAAGGTTAAAGGAATAGCGCCGTGGAGGTGTGGTTGTCCCGTGCTCTGTGGAGGACCAGCAAAAAGTTACCAGCGGTACATATATATGCACATGCTGGTGTGTGCCAGCCAGCTGAGATCTCTTCTTCCGTCATTTTCAGATAGCCATTTTCGTGCCCCCTCCGGTCTGGAGTATTGGGCGGAGGGTTTGCTCTTCTCGTAATCGGTAGCTTGTTTGATTCCGATATAGATATGATAATTCGGAAGTCTTGCCATATTTTTGACTTTCAGAAAAAAAAAAATAAAAAAATAAAAATTTTCGTGGTGGCAAGCGCAAGAGGTGAACCTGGTTTGTGCATGGGCATCCTGCTTGGTTAAACGTATATCATGCAGTTATTTTTCGCGAATTTCCAACGAATTCCTACAAAAAGAAAAAAAAAAAAAAACGTTTTTAACTTTTCTTGGACCTCTGAAATAATGTCGTTTCATTTTGCTCTGTTTTGACTTTAAAATTTTTAATCTCACATTTTATGACACCTTAACCAATATGTAAAGCTATAAAATTATATACTCATAATTTTGTTAGACAATTAATTTACTAAATACAAACATAGGGCTAACATTTTACATGCAGGAGTTTATTGTTAAAACAATTCCTATCTTTTGCAAATGTTATTTTTTTTCTTCTAAATTTTTTATTTATAAATTGGAAAAATAATTCTTTCTAATTTGCCAAAAATTTAACCAAGTTTTTGTTCCAATTCACAAAACGCTGCCATTAATGTAACATATTCACGACAATATATATAGGGGCATATATATAAATGATCTGGACATACATTCCACGTAAGCCTCCATGATTAGTGTATGTAGAGACAAATGATACACCCACCAACCCATTCAACATACACACAATAAATAAACACAGAGATGGAAGGAAATTTTGTTAACTCTAAAAGCGAGCATCCGTCCCTGCTTTTGTTATAATATAGATATAGACAAGAGATACCCAGGGATCACATGATTTTATGGGTTTGGTTTGGTTTGGTTTGGAGCTTTGTGCTCTGGCAGATGTTGTCTTCTATTCATTTATTTACTTCTCCATTTCCTTTTACAAAATTATAAGAAAATGAGATAGATTTGAACCACTATTTGCTCTCTCTCTCTCTCTCTATATATATATACACACACATATAACTGGCTAGTTCTTTTTTTATTTTTTATTATTATTATTATTTTTTACAACGGCCCCATTTGATAACATTGCCGTTTTCTATTTTTCTTTCTATGTTTTCAAAATTTTGTAAACTTGTAACAAAAATATGTTTGGTAAACTTGTTTCTATTTTTTTGTTTTCAAAAAAAATAAAAACGTAAACAGAAAAAATGTGTTTTCACTCTGATTTTCTTTTCTGTTGCCACTATTTTGTCAATTTTAAAATTTTATCTATTTTTGTTACATTACATAAAAATAAATTATTTTATTCAAATATTTTATTAAAATAAGTTATTTTAATAAATAATATAATTAAATTATATAAATTATTTTTAATAAATAATAAAACCAAAATAATTAATTTAATTTAATTTAATAATTAATTATTGCTAAATTATCTGAAATAAATATCATAATTAATTTATTTAATTTAATAGTTAAATTAATTTATATAAAATAATTAATAATAAATAATTAAATTACATTAATTTTTAATTTATTTTAATTTAATAATTATTAAATTATTTTAAATAAATATCATAATTAAATTAAATTATTTATGATTTAATTAATTTAATTTATATAAAATATATTTTGTTAAATTATTTTAATAAATAATTAAATGAATTTAATTAATTTAAAAATAAATAATTTAATTTAATAATTAATCTAATTTAATTATTTATTTAATATGAAATATATTTTATTAAATTATTTTTAATAAATAATATAATTTAATATAATTTATATTTATTGAATTAAATGATTTTAATAAATAATTTACCGTATTAATATAATTAATTAAATTAAATTAATATAAAATATATTTTATTAAGTTCTATTGATTTTTTAAAACTAATAAAATTAAATATTTTTTGAAATAAAATAATAATAATTACAAACAATCTCATATTTTTAAATGTAGTTTCAATTTTTATTTTAAAAAAATAAATAGTAACATAAAATAAAAAATAATAACAAAAAAAAAATAATAACGTTATCAAAACGAACTTTATATGTGTACTCAAAATGCACTCATCATTTGTGGGTGGATGTACATCTCTGTACCGACGAACCAGGCACGTCAGGCAACTAGTGGTGAAGTGATCAATGGTGGGATCATTCTTTGTCTTGTAGCTAAAAGGGTTTCTGGCTGGCTAGCTAGCTTGCTTTATGAGGTTGGGAGAGGCTTGGCCTCAAAACCCATAATCGATCTTTATATATCCAAGACAAAGAATTAGTCTTATCATCGACGTACGAGTAATCTTATCTCTGGTTGTTTCTAAAAATCAAGTTGGTGCGTTTAAATTGCTCTCAACTTTTTTAAAGAGAGTGTATAGATCATCTCTAATGAGGTGGCTGGATAGAACCATCTAATCAGATTACGTCCCTGCGAAAAACATGTGCTGGTTTGGGGCTCCATTGCCTAATTAGCTTTTCAGTTTTTGTCTTTTTTTAAATAATTAAAATTACTCTCTAAAATTTTATTTTATTTTTTAAAAATCTTAAAAGACAAAAATACAAAATTAACAAGAAGTTAAAAAAATTAATTTTTTTGTTTTCATTCTAAAAAAAAATATAACTTATTAATATCTAACTTGCAGTAGTTAATTACCAAAAAAAAAATTAATTTTTTTCTCTTCAAACTAAGCTTAATTAATATGTGAAATATAAACGTGAAGGATTAATGATGTTGTGAACGCGCAAGCAAGTATGGAATAATTAAATAGAATTGTTATATATGTGTTAGATTTAATATTTAATAACAAAATGTACTTTCAAATTGAGATCCAATCAAAGCTTTGTACTTGAACATGATTTAGACAAAAGTGATAAAAAAAAAAAAAAGAAAAAAAAAACTCTTGTATTACACCTAATTTAGCGCGAAACGAATAAAATGGTTGCAAGCCGTGACAATTTTAACCAGCTCGACAAGTTCAATTGGTAAAGGAAGATGGCTTTGAAAAGTTCTACTATGGTCCCATTTGTGACACCAAAATTTATTAAAATTTATCAATTTTAATTAATGTTTTGTATTTTTTTTCAATTAATTTTTTTTTAAAAATTACCTTTATGTCACATCTTTTTATTTTTATCGTCCTTTTTTATCAAATTTTTGTCAATCAAACACACCTTACATTTCCCATTGAATTTTCTGGATGTGGAGAAGCTGTCTTTGCTTAAAAGGAGCTAATTGAATTGTGCCATGCGTGGAATCTGGCCAGACGTATACCTGACCATTGAAAAGGAGACAAAGACTTTGTTGGACATTCAATCTTTCAGCACTTTGAATTACATCATTCATGCTTGATTAGACTCCAAGAGCATTTAAGTATATATATATATATACACACTTTCTAGGCGGTTTCCAGAATGCAAGAATCTAATTTTTTTTTAAAAAAATGAATAATATTTAAATTAATTTGAAGAAAATTGGACGAAAAAAGTTTTAATAAAAGGTACATTTAAATTACAGCAGATTTGCAGCATTGCAATATCATTCTGCTTTAATTCCCTCAATTTTTTTTTTTTTTTTTTTTAAGGCACCGTTTTGAGGAGCTAAAAAGTAGACTAAAGTAGCAACTTTTTGCACCTTTTCTTTCACAGCAACAGTAAAAATCACAATTTTAAAAGGTTATCGAAATTTTTACCAAATATTTTAAATTTGTCAAAAATTACTATTTATTTTATCAAAAATATAAAAAGTTTCACTTATTATTTTTTACCAAAAAATAATAAAAAATCACTAAAGATTTCATTTCCAAACAGACCTAAGTTTTATCATTATAATTTTTTTTTGAAGGTGACAACTCAAATGCATAACTGTGGCACGGAGACACGTGTGGTCCAAGAATCACTTTCTTTACCATAAATATCGGTGGAATTTAGGATTTTGATTATAACAACTAAAATTAAGACGGCCACGACGACGAAGACGAAGACGAAGACGAAGAAATGTTAACAAAATGACGATAGTTGTGAAGACATGGTGTCGACATTCCTTGTGCTCTTTTTCTCAGAGGGCGGTGACTCAAGAATGAGCCCGAAGCAAAAGCTAGCAGGAGCAGGTCAAGCTGGATTAAATATAGAGGAAGAGGGGGACCACTCCCTTTCCCTGATCCTTATAACTTCGGGTTCAATAATTGATAATTCATATTCTCAAAACCTGAAAATTTCCACACTGGGGTATTATTTACTTTTATCTGAAGGTACTGCCAATGCCCAACTTTTATACACGTAAACCACAAACTCCTCTTCCAATGACATAGGGATACTGGCGATCGAACAGGCATGCTTGCCGGTAGGGTGGATTTAGAATTTGGGATACGTATGAACTGAACGGCTTTAAAAACAAAGTGAATTAGGTTACAAAAATTTAGACTGAAAAAAAAATTTAAAAATAAAATGAGCTGGATTAGTTACAAAAATTTAAGGCGGGCTAAATTTATCCAAAAAAAAAAATTTTTTTTGAAATAATTTTTTTTTTTTGATTTTTGGAGGCCGGTCACTAGTTGTGGACTTATAAGGATTTAAGTCATACCCAAAAAACTTATTTGTGAATAATGCACACTTGCAACAAAAAGACAAAAAAGGATATCGCGCGTTTTTCACTATATTTCAAAACTGTCAATTTTATCCGAAAATAGTGTACACTTTCACTCATAACTTCCGCGACTTTCCGTCTTCTTTACAAAGCAAGCAAAACCGATTTTAGGAAACAAAATCAAAACTGTTTAGAAAAAACCTAATTTCGCAACTTTCCATCTTCTTTACAAAGCAAGCAATATCAATTTTTGGAAACAAAATCAAAACTGTTTGGGAGAAACCTATTTTTGCGACTTTCTATCTTTTTTACAAAGCAAGCAAAATCGATTTTTGGAAACAAAATCAAAACTATTTGGGAAAAACTTAAATCGATCATCATTTCTAAGTATCTTTATTTTTTCTGATTTTGAAACAGTACCGGTACTGTTTTGAAGATAGCTCAAAATGCTAATCAACCCCATAGATTTCTCTTGCCTAAAACTTGCCATCTACTTATAATTTATGGTACTGTTTTGAAAACAGTACCGGTACTGTTTTCATACTACCATAAAAAACATTAATCGATGCATAACACAAACCATCTATACGAGCTAACATCATCATATAGAACAGTACTACATAATAAAACAGTATCGCGTAAAAACAGTACTGCATAAAAAAGAGTACCTCATTAAAATAGCACAATTCTTTGTACGTGGACTTCTTTTTGTGTTTAATGGTGGTCTTTGAATACTATATACATTTGATATTGTGTTTATACGATAATATTCTTTACTAAAAACAGTACTATATAAAATAGTACCACATAATAAAACAGTACCGCATAAAAAACAGTACCGCATAATAAAACAGTGCCGCATAAAAACAGTATCGCATAAAAAACAGTACCTCATTAAAACAACACCATTCTTTGTACGTGGTACTTCTTTTTGTGTTTAATGGTGGTTTTTGAATACTAGATATATTTGATACTGTGTTTATAGGATAATACATCTTACTAGAAACAGTACCACATTAAGAACAGTATCGCATAAAAAACAGTATTGCATAAAAAACAGGACCTCATTAAAACAGCACAATTCTTTGTATGTGGTACTTTTTGTGTTTAATGGTGGTCTTTGAATACTAGATACATTTGGTACTGTGTTTATACGATAATATATCTTACTACAAATAGTACCACATAGAACAGTACTACATAATAAAACAGTACCGAATTAAAATAGTACTATATGTATATGGTACTTCTTGCTAAAATTCAACAAAAAAATTATGAACATTAACATACTATTATTCATATCCTTGCCCGTAACTATTTATGGCCTTTTAACCGACTTTTATCTCATTACATGCTTGTTCAAATAAAAAATATACCATATATCTTCGCGCGATTTCTAAGGAATGAAACAAAAACAGAAAAATGTGATTTGCGGTTATCACAATTTCCGGCAACTTCTGTCTCAGTTAATTATAGAAACAAATAGCATTTGTCATATTATAAATTATATTTAAAACCAAGTCATGGGACCCACTCAAAAGTGTGATTTAAACACAAAACTTTCTACATTAATACAACTTAAAAGCAATACTTTTTTTTTGTGTGCCTAATAGCCTTAAAAGATTACAAAGTATGATTTAAATACAATTTTTCATTTTTTTTGGGGGGGACCAAGCTATTGGATTATAGTCCGAGAGAGTGAGGGCTGCATTCAGCCCTGCGTGCATAAATTAGCTAGTAAAAGAACTTAAAATGAATGATTAAAGAAAGTAGATTGTATATTTTATTATTGAATTCTTTCACAACAAGGGCGTATCTACACGAAGGTAAGGGGCAAGTGATCTCTTTGATTTTTAAGGTAAAATTATTTAAATACTTTTGGCATAGCTTTATTAAAAAAACTAAATTAATTCAAAATTAAAGTATTTTGACCTAATTAAAAAATTGAGATTAATACAAAGTTTTTCAACATAAAAGGAGTTTTCAAGAATTGAACCCAAGTAATTTTTGTGAAATTAAGTGCATTATCCCATTATAATATTGAATATTTTTGTACATGGCATTGAAAAATATGTCATATAACATGATAAATTTTATAAATAATAAACTTAATAATTATATTTTTTTTAATAATAAGGGACATCCCAAGTAAATCTCAAATGCTGATAAAAAAATCAGTTGAACTATTAAATTATGAAAAATATAGTTATTGGTCTAATGTCTAGAATAATTTTATCTTTCGCTAAAAGTAAATATTATTTCTTTCCTACTCTTATTTCTGACATAACTTGTTGGCTCTATACTTAGTATCCGGTGCCCCTCTAATAAAAATTATGAATCCGTCCCTATTTCACAAAATTCTGTTTTAGGGTTTTAAATTTTAATTATAAGAATTAAGAGCTTGATGTTGTAATTCGTTACGGTACTAATTCAGCATTAGAAAACTCTTGTGATTTCCCATTTAATGGTAAAGCAATAGACCCTGGCTGTATACTTCATTTCACAAGAAAGTAAACCTAACGTTGTAATCGATTAAAAACCTTATATTCTTAATTGTTACAGTTAAAAAAATCAAACTCTAATGTGAGATTCGGTTAAAAAAAACTCAAAGTTACAAACTGTAATCTACTCAAAAAATAAAAGTTTGTTTAGCCTGAAAATAAATGTTAATGTTGTACCTGTAAATTAGTTTTTAATGACTTTGGCATGATATATCTGCCAAAGTTTTGGAACATTAGTACATTATTATACGTGTGTTTGGAGTGACAAAAAATGAGATAAAATAAGTTGAAGTGATATAATTTGTAGGTTTATAATTCGTACAGTGAGATAAAAAGTGAATAATTTTTAAAATTTTTCAGTATTTTTCACTGTTTTTTATCACTCCAAACGGTGTTTATATATATTTATAATGTGTACATATATATCTCACATTTCACAAAATCTCCATATAATAAAAAGTATAAGAAGAAAAAAAGTTAAAAGCAGCAGATTTCTCTCACTATACAATTTTTTTTACAAGGATCACAAAAGAAAGAAAAAAAAAAAAAGTTGCTGATAAAGGGAAAATTCCGTGTATAAATATTTCTAGAATCAAATTCAACCCATAACTACTTTTGGAATCATTATTATACTTTAAGGGATGGAACTAGAATTATTAGATAGAGTTGGGTTAACGTTTAAATCTATTAAAAGTACAATAATTAAAGTGAATTTTATGGTTGAGATGAATAATTACTTATAACGATAACTCTGACAGTCATAAAGAATTTATAGCTTTTACGTAATTCCAATTTCGCTTGCCACATACACAAAGTTGCTTTATTAGTACTATCATAAAGAAAAATAAAAAGGTTCCCAGGGAAAAAGATTGCAGGTATCGAATTCAACCCATCCCTCCTTTTTGGCTGTTGCACTTGAATTGGTATTGTAACAATTTTGCATGGAATTATGGGGCTCCATTCTCTTTTCTTTACACCATCGTCCTGCAATATTCATGCACCGGCTGACCAAGAACCAGTCATATGTTTTGGTCATATTTGGCGTCCACGCAACGGTTACTATTATATATATAGACATATATAGTACGGGTTGTATGTATCTTACTTTAGTATTACAAGAGATATTGATGTGATGTGTGTGTATATATATATATATCTTAAGTTTAAGAGAGGGAAAAAAAAAAGAAAGAAAAGAAAAGAAAATATTAATTAAGAGAGAAAAATACTATGAAATTTTAAGTTAAAAAAAAAAATTTTTTTCTCTGTAATTGTGAATTGAGAAGAAATGTAAGAAAAATAAAGTATGTATTGTTATTTTACTATTAAATCTTTTGAGAAGCAAGAGAATTATAAATGTACCTAGCTTTAGGATATATTTGTACTTTTTTTTTCTTATTCTTTATTTTATGGGTAAATATATCATTTTAATAGTTTTATTAATTTATTTTCTTCTTCTTTTCGTTTCAACCAATTTTTGGGAAAATAAAAATTTTAGTACTCATTTTTTTTCCATTTATTGTCTTTAACAAAAAAAATGAACTTGTAAATAAGTAATGAATTCTAAAACCCTTTCATTTCTCTTATTTTCTTCCTATATCACTTCATCCAAATGGGTTCTCAGGGACAAGCTCTCCTGAAGTACATAACAAACTGCATCAAAGTATACAATATGTCCTAGGTCTATTGCAGCGAATGGAGAGACACCAATATTCCAATGTTTGTTGGAGACTATAATGTAAAGCCCAATAAATGACACAAGCAGCCTTGGACGATAGTTGTAAAATTTGCATACATGGGCACAAGGCTGAGAGCATGGTGGGATATTACAATTCACATCAGTAATAGGAGATGTTAGTGTGGTGTGTGCAAAGGCAGAGTTAAAAAATTTTCTCTCAATGAGGTGTCAAATAGAGATGAGTAATGAGCTAAAATTTTTATTACCTTGGGCTATGGGGCTATGAACTGAGTAAGAAATTGACAGTTGTGTTAAGTTACATATTATTAATACTAAAATAATTTTGGACTAAAATTTTACTCAAAATACAGTTCACCCCGCTTCAATTACAACTCTTCCTATGGGTGTGTGTATACCCCCCCTCTCTCTCTCTCTCTCTCAGGTGTATTTTCACAAGATATATACCAGTTAGAGAGTGTTTAGAGTGTAAAAAGAAACCGTTAGTATTGATATGATATAAAAAGTAACATGTAATGAAATTTGATTGGAGGAATTTGGAAATTTTTGAAATTTTTTGAAAAAATTTGAGACACCAAACGCTCCCCTAATTTCAAACTCGTAGAAGTTAGAATTTTACATCCCATTCATCCATTGAGAATAGTTGGATTTGCTATATTTCCAGAGCAACAGAGTTGTACGTATCACTACTGGAAAAGCAGGTTTTATCACTCCTGAAAAGGGGGGCAAGACCTTTTTAACTGGTAGGTCACCATGCTAAGCTTGTTTTATAAAATAATACTTTAAAATTGACTGAAATTTAATATATAAAAGCCTAATACTGGAAATATGTTGACAAGAATTAGCTAAAAATTTGCTATACCATTAAAGTTGTCTCAATTTCAATTTTTATTTTCTTTTTGGGAAAAAAAAAAATCCTTTCAACCTAACATCATGGTAAAATTAGCATAATAATACTGCACCATTTCTATTTTTATCTAAATGTAGTTATTTGTCTCTGTCTTCATCCATTATTTAAAATTAAAAATTAAACATATTTTAAATTATTTAATATTATTAAAAATAAAAATAAACATATTTTAATTTAAATAATGTTATATATTAGTATTATATAAATACGTAAACGAGTTCGTAAACAAAGTAGAGATTAACATTTCAATTTTCATCCCGAGTGTATAACTAAAAATTACCATCCTAAAAGAGAGTATTTCCAAAATCGTGTCAAGTGAGATTAGTAATACATTGATCAAAGGGTTGTTGTTTAATTACATCGTTTTAGTAGAATTTTTTGATAATATTTTTTTTATTTTTATAGTGTTGTCTTTTATTTATTTAAAATAAAATAATATTCTACAAAAAAAAAAAAAAAAGACTTGTATGAAAGTCGACCATCAAAATAATGTTGTAGTGGACTACTTATCATAGAAATTTAATTTAATGATTTTTTTTTTAATTTTTCAATTGGTTGTTCACAAGTATTAATTTCACGTAATTACAGCAGTGGCCTTATTTGAATGTTTACCTCCTATTTTTATCAAGCCTGTCCTACATTATTCTAGCCATTGAATGGTGGAGATTGAATGAGGTGGTCATTTTAGACATGACATAAAAGGTGCGTTTGGTAAAATAAAAAATATTAAAAAATTTTAAAAATTCATAAAAATTTTTAAAAATTATTTATATTTTATCTCATTATACAAATTACTTACTTACAAATTTTCTCATTTTATCTTATTTTTTATCACTCTAAATATCTAAAAAATATAACATTAATATTATTACTACAAATACAAAGTACTTGAGATAGTATGGACACAATATAGTTTCGTATGATTTAGGAGTGTTTAGTTGACAAAAAATTGACTAATAAGTACAATAAAAGTAGAAAAATGTGATATAAAAATGATATATAAAAAAATTTAATTAAAAAAAAGTACAAAAATTAGTTAAAATTTGTGACTTTTGGTATTACCAAACTAACCCTTATTAATTTTTACTAACACTATAAACACCTAAAAATGTAAAATTTGATTTTTTTTTTTTGGCGGAATATGGCAAACGGACCATAATATGAATACTTTTTGACTAGAAATTAACACGATTAAATTTAATGGTAAAATAAAAATTATCAATAAAAAATATTTATTAAAATTTACATAATTGCAAAAATTAATATAAAATACGAATTATAAATTCGAACGCAAACGGGAACCCAGCGCGGGCTTCAGCAACTTACCCAAAAAATAAATAAATAAATAAATAAATAAATAAGCGGGCTCCAGCTCGAAGCCGTTAAATTGAAATTTTAAATTATTTCGACCGTTGCCTTGGAACCGGGTGCGGAAGGAGAAGGCAAATACTAGCCGTTAGTCTGCTTTTTCGTTCATTTACTCAAAAACCCTATTTCTTCATATTCAGTTCTTTCCAGAAACCCAACTGATTGACAAAACCCTAGTTTAGAGAATTGAAATTGGCCTCGCTTTGTCTCTCTGTCTCTCCCTTTGTCTCTCTCTCCTTCGATTGTCCGAATTGCACAAACCGTTGTTAGATTTTTTTTTTGTTTTTTGTTTTGAGTGAAAGAAGAAAAGAACCCAAATCTTTTTCTGCACACCGATTCTACAGATTCAGGCTTGAAAAGGGTTCTTATGGCTTCACGAACAGCCACAAAAGACATCATCACTCTCCGCGGATCAGCAGCCATCGTTAGCGAATTCTTCGGTATGTTGATCGTCTCTTTGAACCTCTCTACCCCTTTTCTTGTTTGATTTTTTTTTTTTCATCCTCCTTTTTGGGTTTCGTGGGAATTAAAGAAATCATCTTTACTGATCTTGGTATTCTCTCTGCAAACCCTTTTCAGGTTACGCTGCCAACAGGTAACAACGACGATCCTCAGACCATACTAATGTGTTTTTTGCCCCAAAATTTCTGCATTTAATCAAGGGCTCAGAAATGTAATTTTTGATGGATAAATTGTGTAGTATTCTCTATAACCGCGGAGTCTACCCAGAAGAAAGCTTTGTGAAGGTTAAGAAATATGGGCTTCCAATGTTGCTCACGCAGGACGATGGTGTCAAAACCTTCATTTCCAATCTAAACACTCAGCTTTCTGGTAATTTTTTTTAATAAAAAAAGATGTAATGTTTTGTGATTTTATAATGCTTGATTTATTTGCATAGATATTGATTATTTTTTGTTTTATTTTCCCCGATTTTGAATGATGTGCTGAAGAGTGGCTGGAGGCTGGGAAGTTGCAGAGGGTGGTTCTGGTGATAATGAGCAAGGCCACTAACGAGGTCTTGGAGAGGTGGAATTTCAGCATTGAAACTGATAGTGAGGTGGTTGAGAAAGGGTAATTAATAATTCTCTCTGGGCCTTAAAAAAAAAAAAACCTGCAAATTTACTGTAATGAACTGTATACTTTCATTTTCCATTGATTTGATTTGATTACAGTGTGTCGAGGGAGAAGAGTGATAAAGAAATTATGAGAGAGATACAAGCAATTATGAGACAAATAGCGTCCAGCATAACATACCTACCATGCCTCGACGAACCCTGTAAGAATACCATCACTTCACAACAAACTAATGCCTGTGTAATATATTGAGCCCTTTGCTTTCTGATTTTTCTCGTCTTTTTATTTTTTTTAATATATATATATATATATATATATGAATTTTGGTTTGTTTTTACAGGTGTGTTTGATGTGTTAGCATACACTGATAAGGATGTTGCAGTCCCATTTACCTGGATTGAGAGCGATCCCAAACTGATTGCCAATCCACAGATGGTGAAATTGCATTCATTTGATACCAAGGTAAATATCATTTTAACATCAATCCAAAGAGGTTTTTTTTTTTTCCCTTTTTTTGGTGAAATTTTGAGGGGGGGGAGATGTTTCTTGCTTGCTGATATGAATTTTGATGGGTTTTAAATGCTGATGCAGATTCACAAGGTAGACACTCTGGTATCCTACAAGAATGATGAATGGGACGAGGAGTAGTAGAGCAAAGCCAAGCAGCTGTTTCTTCTTGGATGTGTTTCAAATTAGTAGTAGTAAGAAGTGTTACTCTGTGAATCATTGATTCACATTTTGTAAGCAGTAAGACAACTGAAGAATCATTGATGTATCCGTATTTCTTTGTGTTAAAAGGAATCAAGTTCAAGCAAATTTGCTGGTTTCCACCTTGTGTTTTGTTGCATATTATTATGCCAATTTGCATATTATTATGCCAACTACCCTGTCTATCTGTGATTGCGCAGAGGGATTGAAATTCAGGACCCATCCTATCAGCTGGCCAATTAAGTACGTAAAACAAATATAAAAATAAATATGAGTAATTATATAATTTTGATTAATGAAAAAATAAAGTGTATGAGCCTCTTTGTGGAATGAAAATAGGCTCCCCTGACATATAATTAAAGTTTGTCCATATAAAAAAAAAATAGGGATCAATTCAAAGAAGTTTAAAAAATTCAGAGAATTTTGTTACTAAAACTGGGATAACACTTTTCATGAAATATATAATATATTATTATAAATGAAAAGTAATTTGTTAAACACAGAAAGTACTGTTTAACCTTTTAAATAGGCTGAGGAGAAATTAGTATAATTTAGCCAATTAAATTTCAAAGTTCGAATTTCTGGAGTTATATATATATATATATATTAAACAAATGAATGGCTCAAGTTAATGTTGCTGCACAATGTAAGGTCTAGCATGGATTCAGATCTTTAAATCGGGCCTCCCATCACCACCTTAGAACTGAAGCAGACCAAGTCAAAAACAGCTTTTAGGAGTTATGGTCTTGCTTCCCAAAAATAACCAACTCTAACCGGAAAAACCTTGTGTCAAATAATAGACAATGACCAAGTTAAGACTCATGCATGCTGTGGTTGGGTGGGGCAGAGCATCTTATTGAGGAAGCAATTGATCATCTGGAATCCAACATTAATTATTCTTAAATTCCCTCTCTGCCTCTCACCTGACAAATAATGCAAAGAGGGTAGAGAAAGAAAGGAGCTAGAGATGGACATATACGACTCCAATGGCCTTTCCTGGGCTGATCAATGGGACCCCGAGCCTCTGAATTCTCCCTCAGCGGCAAATGACAAGAAGAAGGGTAAAAAGGGTTCTAGCAAGCTTGGCAAGTCTGGGAAGAAGATAATAAGTCTCCAGTGGTTGAAAGATCTCTGCAAGAAGTCTAATAATAAATGAACGGATTTCCTGATTTAGATGTTGGCATGGTTTTAAAAAATGATCGTTATGCCATGTAACACCGTCATAGTAACAGTTTTGGATCCATATCTCATTGCATAGCGCTACACTCTTAATAGGCATTCATTACGATCATTATTGTTTTATAATAGAATCATGGCCCTTACATAGTGTTTGTATTTGTTCTTTATTCTCTTGTTATCTGAATGGACGAATATATGCAAAGTACTCAATATGGAAAATGATCTAGGCTGGGTGGAATCTCTTTGAGTTTTCATCAATTTATATGTTTTTGTATAATGTTGCAAATTTGGAGGATAATTGCGTCGATTGCTGGGGCATCTTATTTTCTTCTTTTCTTAATGCTATGTTTGAATGGAAGGATTGAATAACTGGATATAAATAATACCATAAAAATATCTTCTTTTATTGGTGATTTCATTTAACATTTGTTTTTAGTTTCACGTGGAGGTGGTACCAAATTACCCTTTTTTATCACGATATTATTTGCTAAAAATTTAAATATTTCTTTTGATGCATAAAAATTTAAATAGGTTCATATTTTATCTTATTAAATAGCTAAACATTAAATTTTCTAAGACTGAAGGAAAATGGGCAAAACAAATTTGTGAAACTATAAGGTTAATAGGTATCTCTGTAACATTTACTTCGTAATTTTTAATCCCATAACTTAACACATTAGCTGCTAGGAATCTTCAATGAACAGATCATGTTGGGATCAAATTAGCCTAAAAAATATTTTTTTGCCCGTTAAGCCTACATTTACTTCCTAAGTCCGACAATGCAAATTTATTTATTTTTAAAAAATATTTAAAATTATATTTTTAGATAAAATAAATATTTTTAATATTTGTTTTTGTATAAAATATACTAAAGAGGAAAAAATTCATACACAGTTTAAACGAATATAAATTTAGCTTATTTAGGCTTTTAAAATATTAAAGTTGTTGTCTTGAAAAAAGAGAAACAAGTGAGAAAGAAAAAAAAGAGAGAAAGAGAGAAAATAATAAAAAAAAACAACTCATGGAAATAGGAGGCAGATGGTGGCCCTAGCCTGTTTTATATATATACGATGACCGCTGGGTGCAAGAAAAGCTCCAAAATCCTTGATGTCAAAAGTGAATCAAAATTTGAATTAACCCATTCCATTCCAACAAAACTTACTCCTCGCCATGCAGCCGACTCTCAATTCCTGCTGATTGACCAAGAGTCAGCCCAACAATGTACATGGCAAAATAAAATTCTGCAAGATTCTGCTATCTAATCAGAATTTTCAGTTGTGCAACCATAAGTAACGAAAAATAACAAAAAAATATATATATAATTTGAGTGAATTTTTTGACATTTAACGTGTAACTATTAAATCATATTTTTTTATGATGAAAAATAAAATTTTTTGATTTTTTGTCAGCTTTTTAAAAAATAAAACCATCCCAATAGTTTTTAGGTTCATTAGAACGATTTTATATCAAAATTTATTAAAAAATATGAAAAATTTTTAAGATTCGTAAAAAAGTTATTGAAATTTACGAAATGTTATTAGAGTTTGTGAAAAATTTATTGAGATTTATAAAAAATTATTAAATATATATATATATATATTTATAATTATTTGATGAAATACGAGACGTATAAATGTACTAGAGAATTTTAAAAATTTTTAGATATTTTTAAAATTTTCAATAATTTTCATTACACCATTACACCAAACGGACCCTAAAGGAAAGAACTAGAACCATATGACTCTTTGCGGATCGATCATTTTAAATAAAATACATTTTTATTGCACATTATCATTGACACACGATTTTATCAAAATTTCTTGGATAAAAATTCTGGTAAAAAAGCATTTAACAAATCAAGATTCAAAGTCTTTAAATGAACCCAAGATGGCAGAAACCGAATTATAAAACCACCCAAATTTCAGTCCTTATTAAAGGAACATTCAAATAACGAAAAGTACTCAACTTTTCTAAAACAAATAATAATAACAAAAATTTTAAAAATTATGCTTGTACTCTCCCATTAATTCCTTGACTTCTTTCTAGATGACTTGGATGAAGGCTTGGGTTGGTCTGCAACTGTATTCTGTGAAGCTGCTTTGGTGTTCGTCGTTTGGCTTGATTTTGCGTTAGTGGTGGCAGCCTCTTTGGCCACTGCACCCTGAGAACCTCTCACCTGGGCAGCTCTCTTGTCCTTTCTCTTTGGCCTGTAACTCGACCTCTCCCTCTTAGGTAGCCACCGTTCTGGATCTGGCGGAGGACCTGGGTTTGCAGGGTCAAACCCCTTTGGATACCTCGGTTTTCTCTTCCTCTTCTTCTTTGCTTTCTCCTTGCTCTTAGCTTCAATCGGTTCCGTGATCCCTGCATGAGGCCCATTTTCGACATGCTTTGCACCAGAAGTCTTCTCCAAACTATCAACATCAATTGCCTTCAGACCCGGCAGTGGTTTCAGCTGCTTCTCATAAGCTTCTGCTTTCTCAATATCAGTATATGCAGACGTCCTAATCAACCCAACCAAAGCCTCAATGCTTCCGTGGCTTTTGACAAGCTCCTCGTACAATTTGGCAGCCTCCTCCTTTCGCCCATGCTTGAGCTTAAAGGTAGCTGCCTCTTGCATCAAGACATTGAGCTTATTGTCTTCAGCCATGGCATTTGACCACCACTCGATGGCAGAATCAAACACAGCAACAGCACTCTCTATATCACCTGCACGCTCTTTAAGTGACACGAGGGTGGCAACAGTAGCGGGCATGTGTTGAATGTCAGCTATCTTTGCCAGGGACTCAGCCGCAACTTGAGGGTGGCCAGCAGCTGCAGCTATCTGCGCCCTTGCAAGGAGAACAATCTTAGACTTATCGGGGAACTTCTCTACAACTTGTCCTAGTATTTCTTCAGCTTTTCCAGCCTTGTTCTCTCTCACCAACAATGCAGCTTGAAGCAATACTGGCATCACACTTCCAGGAAACATGTCTGCCAGCGCAGCAACAAGTTCACGTGCCTGTAAAGTTGCATAAGTGCAAATAAGAACTAAAAGAAAAACTAGGACATCCATGGGGAAAAGAAAAGGGGAACTAAGATAATTTTAAGACCTGATCCATCTTATGAGAATGAAGCAGCAAAAGCACCCGATTTGTGTATATTGCTTCCCTATGCTTTGGTGAAAGCTTTAAATCAAGTCCATGTGCAAGCTGGAAGCTTTGTGGGCCACTTCCTCTCTCTATTAATCGATCAAGTTTCCTTAGGCTGTCAGAGACATCTTTTGGACCCTTTAATGATACAAGATTGTTGATTGCCACCGCAAGTGACAGTTCATCAGCCAGATTCCGCCTTATAATGTTTGTATAAGCTTCAATGGCTTCTTGGGTGTGTCCTGTGAGCTGAAGAAATAAGCCGATTTGAATAAAACGACAAATGAATGAAATCGAAAGATAACAACAACATGCGTAAAATGCCACTACTGTACCTGCTGAACATGAGCCAACTGAACAGTTATGGGAGCCAATTCGATCTCTATGTCATCATCAGCCAAATTCTCTTCCATTAGTGTCTCTTGACCAATTCTGTCAAAAAATATGTCATCATCAGCCTTTTACATTTCTTCTTCAACTATGTGGAAAGATATTTATTGTTCAAGAAGTAACCTAATACATATATATATATATATATATAGAGAGAGAGAGAGAGAGAGAGAGAGAGAGAGAGAACAGCAGTAATGGCTCCAATGAGCACACTTGGGTCGGTTTGGTTCAGATTAAGGCTCAACGGAACCGAACCAATCATGATTGGTTCCTATAAATCAGACTTGGAGCTGAACCACGCTATTAATGGAACCAAACCAACCTAAGCAAAAAAATAATTGTTCAGTTCAAACCTCTATTGATTTGTTCAATATATTTGGGCTTGACCATATGGCAATCTAAATAAAGACAATAAGAATAAGACAATAAGAATTTATTATTCCTGAGACAATGTGGGATAGATGAGTTTTAATTGAAAAATTACAAGTGTAGTTTATATAGGATAGTTAGAAGGGAATATCTCTCTACTAGTCGATGTAGGATAGACAATGTCTGTCTAATCAAATGTAATTCATGCTTTGTATATATTGTTACGGGTTGGTTCTAATTACAAATTTACCAGTCCGGAACTGAATCAATCCAATCACTTCTTGAAATTTAAGAAACGGAACAAACCAAGAATGACCGGAATCAAACCAAACCGAACCAATGTGCTTGAATTCGGCTTGATTCAAGGTTCCATTGGTTCTTTGTGCCCCTTGGCATCTATCCAACTTGAGTATGTGGCCAGAAGTCAGATAATAACCGAGGTATCATTCTGAAGCCCATTTTCCAAAGGGGATGTGAATTATAATCACAGATGAGAGTATATAGTCTAAAGGCCACTTATCCACCAAAACCCTCCTCTTCAAAGCAAAAAGGAAAAAAAAAAAAAAATGAAAGCAGTAGCAGTGACATATTAAATCCAAAAGTGTTGTTTATAGTATCATTCAGTAATTAGAAAGAAAATTGCAACTTATAATGGATTCTAACACACAACAAAGTGGATCACCTTCGAGCTGAGAGTAGGAGTTGCTCTGCATCAGCATACTTGTTCTTTTCAATCAATGAACAAGCCGTATTGTATGCCAGCTCAAAGCTGCTAGTTGCTTTAACCCTGAGTGCCTCCATTACTCCTTGAACTTCAGAAGCCCTCCCAGCAGCAATCAAACCAGCAACAAAATTTATCTCTAATGACTCTATCTTGGATTTCTGGAGCTTTCGATATATATCCAAAGAAGCATCCATTTTCCCCAAACGAAACAAAATCTGTGATTGCAACAGCATGGTTGCAGAATTTCCTTCTTGGCCTTTTAATAATTCTAAAGCTTCATTTAACTTATTTTGTCTGTATAAGCAGTAAGCCTGTATAGAGATGACAAGAAAGAAAACAAAAAAGAAATGGATAAATTACACCTAGACCCCCTAAACAATTGCATAATTACACATGGACCCACTCAACATTTAAAAATTACAAAGACCTCCCTTATTTTGAAAAGTTAGTAACATCTTGCCCCTTGCGTTAATTTAGAGCTTAACTCTGTTAAAATTTTATTACAAAAACAATTGTACCCCTGGCTGTTTAGGAGTCCCAAGTTTGGCCCCCGGGAGGGGGGGAGAGAGAGAGAGGAGGAAGCTCCATGTCTTTTTTTTTTTTTTTTTTTTTTTTTTTTTTGTGGAAAGTATGGATATGCACAGAGGAGTTAATGGGTAGCTCCATGTCTGTTTATAGAGAGAGAAAAAAGGAGAAAGAAAGTACATTGGGAGATTCGTGTAGTTAAGAACACGCTGCAAGTTACGATCTCATGAGTCAAATTCTTGAATCTCACATTTGGGTCCTCTAAAGTTGACGCAATTTCAGCCCTTTTCAACTCAATCAAGCACAGCGCCGGTGCTTGGAGCTGAAGAAATTGCATGGTAGTTTAATTCTTTAGAGTCAGGCGGGCAACACCCACCAAGCAAATCTCTTGTTATGACCACTGATTTCACTCCACTGCCAGTGGTGGCGGCTTGTTCACCGCCTTCTGATCCTCCTTGTACCCGTTCATTATCTGAAGCAGAGAGCTCACCTCAGCCGTCATTTGAAACCCACAAAAAACACAGAGAGGAGAGGAGACGACTTGAAAGAAGAATTAGATGGATATGAAACTGCGGAGAAGAGATTGATGGGTTCTGTATTTAAAGTAATTAATGAGGGGCTTTGAAAGAGTTAAATGGGGGAGGGGGAGAATTGGAGGAACGGAGGGGCCAGCATTAAATGCTAGGGGATACTAGTGGACAACTGTGCTTTATTGCATCGTCTGAAACAGACCCCAACTCATTTCACAAACTACAAATCAATGTTAATTTCAGTAACAAACAAGACCAACAGTGACAACAAAAACCAGCACCAACGCTTCCTCCACCGCCCCTGCTATCATTAGTTTCATTCTGAACCGTCCGTTCTTCTTCTTCTTCTTCTTATTTGGTTGTTGTGCTTAGTCTCCTCCTGTTCTTGCTGTCGGCTCTAGAAACATAAGCTCCACATTTTCAAACCCTAGCAATTTCTAGGTCCTCTTCGGTGGTGACGGAGATGATGGAGTTGAGGTCTTTGTTCGGGAGCTAGTATTTCAGGAGAAAGGGGTGTTTCCATGGGCCTGCGAGCCAGCTCGAGCTTGGTTTCCAGCAATGGTGGCGGAGAAGCCGTTGCCGGCGATAGTGCCTGGATCCTCCATCTTAATAAATATATATATATAGTGTAAATTTTAATTGTTGTGAAGGGTAAATTTGGCATATTAAAAAAATTAGCTGACATAATCATTTTAACAGAAATTATAACAGCATATTAATGGATGGGTCCAAGTGTTACTAACTCTTCAAAATAAGGGAGGTCTTTGTAATTTTTAAATATTGAGGGGGACCATGTGTAATTACGCAAATGTTTAGGGGGTTTGCGTGTAATTTATCCAAAAGAAATATATGATATATCAATAAGAGAGTATAATGTCTATTAAGCAGACAGCACATGCAGCCACATATAAAACTGATAATACTAGTTGAGTTCATGAAGCAAATCCTTGTATAAATAAATATACAATGCAAGATATTTGGCATTTCTAGTTTGTGACTATTTAAGGAGCATCCAACATAATATTCATTCCTCCTACGCAGCTCAAAACTACAGGTGGAGTTCTAGAATAATGTAAAAAAGAAAGAAGAAAATAGCAAAAAATAAACTAAAAGAGAATAAAAACTCACGTAAAGTAACATGCAAATGCATAAATCTTCTAACATATCCTAACATGTAATAAACTAATTACACTGTCTTTTACGATTTCTTTCCACAGTAAATTTCCCCTCCCTCTTTGTAATGATACTAATTATTGACTTCAGTAGTAATAGCAAACTCAATAAAGCGTAACTCTACAATTATATAAGCTATTTGCTCATCAGCCAAATATTCAGAAAAAAAAAAATTGCTCATTTTATCTCTAGTGTGAAGAGTGTCAGTTCCCCCACTGTGCCTTCCCCACCAACCCAAAAAACCCAAAATAAAGTCGTGTCTCAACATATTATTGGCATGATTCCAACACTATTCAAGTGTAGGATTGTTACTATAGTTTGATAATGTCAGCAAGGTAATACAGCTGCATTTGGGTCTACCTGGGCATAACATGGTGCAATTTACCCCAAAAAACCACTTCTACTACACTATGACTCATATTATAAATTTAACACACTCACATAACTCAATAGTATGTCTAAAAAGATGAGGTTAATATATAATTTATTAACAAGTATCAATAATAATAAATACGTATCTATGGCTTCACAATGTATATCATTGTCTAGACCAGCAAAATTTAAGTAAAAAAAAGTCCATTTGACGATTATAAGAACAGGTAGATACAGCCCTCTATAGTCAATACCTGAATACCTTCATTTCACCAACATCCTAGACTTAAAAAAATTGGTATTACGAATTGAGAATCACGATGAGACAGACTACCTAGTGAAAGAGGTAATCGATATTGGAAGTGGAAAAGGGAGGGGGGTGGTTGGGGGTTGGAAGGAAGGCTGAACATAATATTGGCTTGTCTAGATCTAGCCATTTAGCAGATCACTTTTGGAAACTATGTTATTATTGAATGAAGTTTGGCCTAATTCGATTTTTTTTTTCTTTTTCAACTGATAGAAATTATTAAATAGTTCTTAGGAGAATGAATTAATTAAAGATGCTGGAGAAATGATTGCCACAGCATGTATGAATCGCTGCTACAGTGCCAAATGAAGAAAAACCCAACTTGTGCCAAGATTTTACCAATGCCAAGGGGAAAAACACACCATTGATGAAGTGGATAATGTCACGACTGCCAGCATTTAACAAGCCCGGAACATGAAACGTTGACAAGACGAAATACTGAGATATAATTCGAATTTGGCCCAGAATTGCCACAATCTAACACCAATTTGACCCAATTATAAAATAAATTAATTGTTTAACATTTCCTAAAAATTTGATATATTTAAGATAGACATTGATAGACAGATTATGAACCCGTTCACGAATCGTCAACCGGAATTGTGATCCCTATAAAATGTTCAAATATACCTTGAAGAAGCTGAAATCAATTGGAAGCCTTCGAGAAGATTCGATGGCCGAAAGGGCTTCGTCAATGCTATCGGCCTTGATCAAAGCCACGATCTTGCAGCGAATCGCGTCCTCGTCATTGGGGGCAATTGAGAGAACTGAAAATGATACGGAGATACAATCGAAATATCAGAAATTTATATGTTCCACGGACATCGACGAATCGAAACCGAACCACAAAACGCATCATACCTTGATCTGCAACTTTGACGGCCTGATCATACTCTGAACGCTGAATGTGCCGATTGAGAGTGGCGAAGAGATCTTCTATGGCGATTGCAGGCTGCGACGCCGGCGATGCTTTCGGCTTCTCTCTGGCCTTGGGAGCCATCGATGCGACTTTCTCAGACACCGTCTTCCACCGACGATTTTAGGGTTTTAGCAGAACCAGAGCCTGTGCGCTAGGGAAGGCCGTTTGGGCTATAACGTTAATCTTGGGAGGAATTCGGCCCTTATTACTAGAGTGGAGAGGGGGCCCAAGAATAAGGAAAGATTGAAATGAATGAAAAATAAGTTAATTGCTTATATGCGTTGCACTATTAATGAAACTCACTAAAGCCCCCAACTTGGGTCGACAAATGAAATTCCAACCTTATTCCAAGTCATGAATCAAGATTTTTTTTTGATAAGTAAGTCGTGAATCAAGATTGGACTTGAGTTTATGGATTACATGTTTCATCTATATAAAATATAAAATGATAAAAATTGTATTCGACTATTTGTTTGAGATCAAAAAAATGAATTTTAATTTGTTCGAAATAATATCTTACTAAGTATTTTTTGTGCAATTTCTACTTAATTGAGATAAGTATTAAGACTTAATTTGAAAGGAAATTAATTATTTTATTATTATTATTATTATTACTATTATTATTATTATTATTATTATTATTTGCAACTAATTGCTAAGAAGTTAATTAGTCAAAAGTTAAAAAATTCCATCGTGAAGTTCTAAACTAGGTCTAAATTGATTAAATTTAATGTTTCTGAATGAAGTAGGCAGGTGATTTGTTTCAAACAAAAATGAAGAAATAAAAATATATCTAATGGTATCAACTTATTTCATATATCTCTACCTCACGCTTTATATTTCTATTTCAACCAATACATTTTCTTAGATATATCACTCCATCTCGATACATAAGGTGACATAATCTCAAACTAATTACAAATATATTATATTTTACAAATCATGCTGTAAAATAAGAAAAAATACCCATCGTTAAATGATAATAATTTTAGAACAAAATAGTATTCTTCTTTCACCACTTCTATAATAAAGGAGGGTACAAATCATAAAAGTTAAGCTCTAAATACTTCAAACATTCTCTCGTCTTCTTCTTTCAATGAGACATATAGGTCATTCAAAAGAGGAAATCCTAAACCAGTTGAGCTTGGGCTCAAATTAATGTTCTAACCGGAGTTGGCGAGGGCTGAACTTGGACTTGCATGCTACTTCAATCCAACGGAGTTGCACGTTGCTAAGTTCATTACTTTTTATACAAATTCTAGTCATCAACATGTACACAGTTGTAAATTTTGAATGGATATAAAAAAATATACACATTAATACAAAATGTTTAATGTATTACTCAAATAATTCTATGTACAATTTAATTATAAAACTCAAGTTATAAAAAATTTGTAAATATTGATTCAGAAAACAAATTTACCATGTTTTGCATTTATCGAACTAAATCATTAAATAAAAAAATTTATTTATATGAAGTTGAATAAAGAATGAGAAGAAGTTAAGTGTTCATCTGCTAAATTTATTTTAAACTCATTTTTTATTTGATATTTTTGAAAACAATCAAAATAGTTCAAAACATATTTTGTTACAATTTATTTTAGAAAACATAAAAGGGGTTTATATATAAAATGTAAAATGGCTAAAAGTCATTTTGAACTTTTTTGACCAAAAATAAAAAGAATCCCAAAACACAAAAATTTAAAATTATCAAATCAAATGCATTTTTTAATATTCCTAAAATATGAACCTCAAAATAAAAAATAAAAAATAAATAAACTGAAAATAAAAATTTCTTTTTCGTTCTTGGTTTTTTGAGATTTAGTAAACAAAAACAAAAATTGAATTCTAAAAAATATCACTAAAAAATTGAAAATTTTTGAAAAGAAACTATAAAAAAACTATCAAAAAATTTTTGTACCATCCAATAAGAAAAAAAAAAATCACAATATGAGCCAAAAAAATTTTAGTATAAATTGGTATGCACCATCATATATGTCAGTACCATTTTTAGGTACATAACAATAGTCATAACTCCGATCACAAGTCATTTATCTAAAACCGAAGGACAATTAATCAAATAATGCGAATTACATGAATACATTATTAGAAAAACATAATTAACTTCAATTACAATTCATTTGTCTAAAACTCAAAAACAATTAATCACAAAATGCAAATTACATGATACATTTTAATAAAAACATAATGATGATCACAAACTTATTTTCCCATTAATCCTAAAAAAAACATGACTTTTTATTTTTAATTTTATTTTTAAAGAAAACAATTATCACAAAACAAACAAAAACCCCGAAGTATTAATTAATTAGCTAGCACGCCCCCTTAATTTGAGGGCAAGGTAAGAGCAAGCAAGTCCTGGTCAACCTCAAATTTGGCCATGTCTTGAGCCTGCAAGTTAAACCACGCATCTATTCCATCACCAGATTGAGTGTCTAATGAAAACAACTAGATTCTTGAACGTCAACCTCGCAGAACCAACCCATATCGGCTTTCCCCATCCAAAATCAGCCCCATACAGAGGCATCCTGCACAAGCTAGTGCAACTAAACGAAACGATCTCCCCTTTGGTGACTTTCGCAACCCTCTCCCTCATCAAATTCAAGCGAGTCTCTGCACCCTCTCGAAGCTTGGCCACGTATTCTCCATCAATCTTCCTTATTGCCCCTCTCATTAAGTTCACCACCTCCTCCTCCGTGGACGGCGCTGCAATCGCAAACCGACTAATGTTCCCAAAATAACACCCTGGGTGGGAGCGGCGGTTCCGTCCTCGTCCGCATGCAAGTTCACTGCGTGGAGCAGCGTGTAGATCTTATTGGGGCGATCTGCTTTCTCTTGGGTCGCGGCCATAAATCGGCTCCACAAGAAAACAGACAGCGCTTCCACCCGCGTCGGGCGTGTCGGACAAGGCCCCGCGGTTGTGCTGGTGGTGGTACTAGTCTTAGTCTTGTTGATGTTTGTGTATTTGTCTCTGAGAGAAGCAATCTTAGAGGTGGAGAACACAAACCTCTTGGCCACTATGTTGTCCTTCGTTATCCCGGTTGTTCTCTTATATTCGGATAGGCCGTGGACCCTAGGTGGGAAGAGAGACGCGGATTCGAATTTTGGAATTACGAGGTCGCTGTCCCCGCGGGCAGTGGCTGCCCAGTTGTTGACAAACATGAAGTACGACAAAGCATCGGCGATCACGTGAGAAATGCCCCCTGAAACAGCTATTCCTACGCAGTCGACGAAGTTGATTTGAATTGCCATGAGGAGGTTCCTCACGTCGTCTAACTCGTAGGGATGGAGCTTGTTGAGGTCACCCGGACCGGAATGGGATCCGAAATGAACTCAGACATCGGGCAGCTCACTCGGGCTTCAACGTACGGGAGACCCTCGTCGTTGCAGTCGACGTAGAGGTTGTCGACGCACCGGCCGGCGAGCGGATAGAACTAGGTTAAGGGCTCGGAGAGGTGTTTCTTCAGGTGGTTGGACTTGTCTCTGCTGCAAAGTTTGCTGTCTCTTGGGTAGAAGAAAACCATGGGCATGAACACTGGAGGGTATGTTTGGTCGAGATAAGAGAGCTGGTAATGGCGGAGGTGGTCGGGGGTTGGAGAGGAGGGCGTCATGGTCTCCCGGGAGACTACTTCGATTTCAACCTTCATTTCTCTCTATTTAATGGTCAATCAAGTACCCTACAGTCTGCAGAGTAATGTACTAATGCTGGCAATATGGTAGCGGCCATTAGCTCACCCTTTAAAGAGGCTCTAAATGGATTAAAGTCAAAGGTGTTTTTTTTTTTAACTAAAGATTAAAGTCAAAGGTTGCTCACCTAGTTTTATGCTCGATCACATGCATGCGCGTTGCTTCATATTTCATTTTAATACTGCTATTTGGAAATCATTCTGATCAGGAGCTACTCTTTAAAAAAGCATTAACCAACCTATAATGCTACTGTACATAAAAATGAAAAATGCAATTATATAAAAAAAAAAGAATTACTAAAATTATCTGTCATAATGATGCAATGACTTACGTGTAATAAAAAATAATTTAGCGAGTCTATATTTTCAAAGTGAGATACTCTCAAATGTGCCACAGCATTGTTATAAAATTTTTTGGTAATATTTTTTCTATTAAAATATTAAAATATTTTATTAAAAATGTTATGGCACATTTATAAGTTTATCACTTTAGAATAATTAGTCTTTTAGATTATTTCCTAATTATAATATTGTTGTCGTCACATTTTGATGGTCTTCTTTGTTTTAAATATTCTATAACAAATATATGGAGTAATGTTATGCAATCAAAATTTTTAATAAGGTTTTTGTACAAAATAATATGACTTCTTTGTGGACTAATTATTTTAAAATAAATAATCTACCAAAATAATTTTTTATTATAACGGTACCATTGTATTTTTTTTTTTTTTTAATTTTAAAGCGTTCGGTGCTTGACGCTGGAGAATTATGTGACAGTTGGAAGAGAGAATGTGGGCTGGAGAATTATGCGTGGGATTAAAATAATAACGATATTATTGCCAAACATTTTTACGGAAAAAAATAATAAATTAATAATGCCAGTCTCGTAATAAAAATACAACCGAATGAGCATTTTGTTTCAAATTACCTCATCAGTCACACTTACACCCATTCATTCCTGTCATTATTACTCTTTACCGATCTCTATTCCCCTCCAGTACCGTAGCATCTTTCCCTTAATTACTCGAAAACACACCTCTTCTCACTCATCTTAAGAAATATAAAATTTCTTCTAATCTTTTTGTTCATAATTAATGTTTATAAATCTTCTACGAAGAAAAAATCATGAATACCCAATAATAAATTGGTCAGTCGAATATTTGAGAGGAAAAAACTAATTAATTTAAAAAATCAGTTTTATCACTTTCTTGACCTCAGAGACATATTTCTAGAATGAAAAATTAGGATTCTATATTATTTTCAACTATATGATAATATTATAACTAAAATAATTCATTATTGTAACAATGGAAACACGAAGTGATAGATATTATTCTCAAATCTAGTTGACTAGTTGACCTCCAAGGTCTCGAGTTCAAATCTCTGCTCTAGCAAAAACTTGGGATTAGTCTCTCGGGCGCAAAGCGTAGTAAAGTTTGGTAGGACGGGCCTCCTTGGCTAGACGAACCGTATCCAGTTCTTGGGTGTGGGTCCAACTCCCCGCCGTTACGCGAGTCCGTAATTTACCGCTACACATGTTGATGGGCCGGTTTGTGTGGCACAAATCAAAAGAGATTCACTCTCTAGGGATTTGGCCTAGAGAGTGAATCTCTTGAGGTCAAATCTTTTTTTTTTTTTTTTAGATCGTCGGAAAGCATTTAATTTGATCGGGAACTACCCTCCTGACCTACTTCTTTGATTGTTTTCTTTGTACACAGGTACACCATTTGAGGGAGAAATCTAGAAGCTGTGGTGAGTATGCGGGGGGAAGATTATTTTTTCTCACATAATATTGATTCATATAAAATTATAAAAATAATATAAATAAAAATATATATGAAAATATACTCATGTATATGAGAGAGGTATGGTAAAAAAATAAAAATAGACTAAAAATATAGAAAAAAAAAACCAAAAAGAGAGAAGAAGAAGTGGTGTGCTCGAAAGAATTCATAGAGGGGAGGGGAAAAGAAAGGAAGAAAAGTTGCGGATCATGCCATGTAATTAAGGGGAAGATCCGGCCCCATCCGCTAGCTGTCATATGCAATTTAAGATTTTACGTTTCACTAAATTGGATTCACGCTAATTTTGGATTAGTGGAGAAAGATATACGTAAATATATACACACATTATTAGATTATAGAAATGAGAAAGGTATACGTTAAAACTCTAAATTTGATGACCCAAATTTTAATGAAATATTTTTCCTAGCTTCTTCCTAGTTAATACCCCTAGCTCTCTATTACTTACAATTTGAATAGTATTGAAAAAGAAAATTTTTATAACTATCATTAATAATTTCACTTATTAATATTTTATTTTTTAAATACCTTTTAACTACACATTATACTTATAAATCTTTTTATATTATTTAAATACCCCTTAATTAGTTACTATTTACTTAAAATATTCTTAACTATTTATTATTAATTTACTATTTGAAACATTTGTGCTATTTTTTTTAATAATTTTTATTTAAATTAAAATAAAAAAATTTAACCAAAGTCATACACATAGTATTTGTACACTTTCAGTGTATGTCAGTATTTATATGAAAATTCTGAATCAGTCTATGTACATATGAAAATTTCGAATCAAACGATCACAGACAATAATACAGAGAATTAACGAGGAAACTTTTTCATAGGGAGAAAAACCTTTATTACAAATCCCACTATTAACGGGTTATAAGATATTATTTAAATTTTCTACGATTTACTTGTACAAATTCTTTCATCACTTTTACTCGATTAACTCAACAAATCCTACGAGTGAACTTTCTGATTCGCACAGAAGTAAAGAGAGAATAAAAGAAAGACAAGAGAAAGGCCGTTACGCTCTCAAAAATAAAAAAATTTCTTTCTCTTTAAGTCTCTATAATATATTTTCTTATGTATATATTATTTATTAAGCCTGGGCACATATATATAAAGGTACAAAGTTTTATTCTAATTAAGACTCAAATACATAAATATATTTCCTAAAAATAAATTTTTAAATCAAACAAATTTTCTAAACGAAAACAGAATCTTCTATAAAATAATTCACTTGAACCGTTGGGTTTCCTGTGCCCTCTCTATGGGGTGCACTGTTTAGGGGTCGAGGGGTCACCTTCCCTGTACCTTGCCTGTGATGCGTAATAGAATTTTATGTTCAACTTTGCTAAGTCCTAGTCAATATAGGATTTATTTTATCCATACTTTGACTTAAATTGTAATATTGTGGTTGTAATCATTTAAAAACTTGCCAATTTAGAAAATTTTCAATTTATGAAATATGCAAATCTTCTTCTCTCTTCAATTTAAGAAATATTTAAATCTGTCATATTTAATTTAAAATTTTGTATGAATTTACCATTATGACCTTACAATATATAATGCAGCTAATGTGACACGCCCTTCCCAGTGGCCAGAACATCTTGAGCAAGTTAACTTAAAATACTTTCTTTTTTTTTTATTAACGTTAACACATCATATATATATATATATATAGTAACAAAAGGGTTGCCCTCACCTATCACCTCTAATTTCCTTTGTATATTGCAATTTCACATCATGAAAGTTTTTTAATGATCAATCACAGTATTTGAGCTCATCACTGATGTAACTAGCTTGCTATAAACCAAAGAAATAAATTGAAAGAGATCGATCGGCTAGGAAAATATCTGGGGCAAAATGAACTTTTAAGCATGACGCTGATGTCGGTTAATTTGTAATCTAGCAATTAAGTTCAATCATTACAATTATATATTCAAGAACGTGAAGAAATTCATTGGATTCCATTTAGAAATGACATCAGAGATTCATTCACAAAAAGATTAGTTAATCATGAATTAATCATTTAGCTAATCATAGATTAATTTTCGTGTTTATATATATATATAATCCAATTTCAAAAGGCAGCATTATTGAAATGATCACCATGCAATTAGTTAAGATATTCTCTATAGATACCATCAAACCCTCCTCCCCAACCCCTTCCCACCTCAAAAACTACAAGCTGTCTCCGCTGGATCAGCTTTCGAGCCGTTTTTACATAGCCAGGGTCCTCTTCTTCACCCACAAGGATAACTATGGTAATGCACAAAGGATCGATCACAGATCCGATCATTATCTCAAGAAGTCCCTATCCGAAACCCTAACCGTATATTACCCATTTGCAGGAAGGCTGAAAGATGATGGAATACCATTTGTAGATTGCAATGATGAGGGAGTTGAATTATTACAAGCCCAAGTCAATTGCCAACTCTCTGTTATTCTCAAACAGCCAGACCCCGAGTCTCTACACCCACTCTTCCCAAGTGGTGTATTGGGAAACAACTCGTACAAGGGTAGTTTAGTGGTCATTCAAATCAACCGCTTCCACTGTGGAGGAATGGCTATTAGTGTGTGCGTATCACACAAAATTGCAGATGGATTTACGATGAGCAACTTCATTCAAGACTGGGCTGCCGTGGCTCGCCAAGATGCTGATCAAAGAGTACTGAACCCCGTCTTCATTTCTGCAGAGTCAAGCCCTTGGGTGGAAGATAAATTCCACAGGCATGAAATTGAGCTGAAGAAACAGAATTGTGTCACTAGGAGGTTTGTGTTCGATGATTCAAAAATAGCCAATCTCAAGGCCAAGGCAGCCGGATTAGGGGTGTCGAATCCTACTCGCGTAGAAGTTGTGACCGCGCTGCTGTTCCAACGTGCCACGGCTGCGTTCGCGGCAAACTCGAGCTCGCCGAGACATTCTATGTTGATCCAGACGGTGAACATGCGCCCAAAGATGGTCCCCCCATTGCCGGAAAATTCAGTTGGGAATTTTTGCTGGCACTTTACTCTCTCACTGAGAGACGAGGAGGGGGATCGTACGACTTTACACGAGTTGGTGAGTATGATGAGAAAAGTTGTGTCACAGTTGTATGATAAGTACAAAAATTTCAAAGTGAATGAATGGTTCAAAATAGTTCGTGAGTCGATGAAAGAGGCAAAAGGGTTGTATGACAATAATAAGGTTGATGGCGATGCTGTTAATGTTTTTAGCTGCAACAGCATGTGTAGGTTCCCGTTCTATGAAGTGGATTTTGGGTGGGGAAAGCCGACCTGGGTGGCTCTTGCTGGCAATGTTTTTAAGAATACTTTTGTTTTGATGGACACAAGACGCAGAGATGGGATAGAAGCTTGGGTGACAATGGATAAGCAAGACGTGGCCGTGCTTGAATGCGATGAGGAGCTGCTTGCGTTTTCGACTTTGAATCCTAGTGTAATATTAATTGCAAACTGATCTTGACTATTTGTGATCACGTGGAATTGTAATTGTTACACTAAAATTTTGCTCCACTTTACTTATGATAATTATAGGAGTTTTGCTATGCACTACCCGAACAGGTTTGATTGCGTTCATTGATGACGTTCAAAGGGAGCAAATTAATTTAACCTTAAAATTTTATCCATTTTACTTATATATGTTAGGTGTATTTTATAAAAATTTAAAATAGATTAATCCTTTTTTACTCTTGCCTAGCTAAAAGTTAATTCTTTTTTAAGAAAATAAGATAAAACAAGTAAAAGTTATTAGAGTAAAAGATTAATAATAATAGCACTAAATATAGACTTAACACAGGTCAAATCTCAATCATATTTTAAGGTTATGGTTGAATAAATACTCTGGAAATGAAATCATGTTCCCAACTTAATGGACATGTATCCTAGTGAGAAAAGTATGATTATAAATGAGTTATAACTATACGATTAAAAATTAGAATAATCTAATATCATTACTAGAAGGAATAGGATCAAAAAGGTATTTTTCACAAATTTGTTCATCTCACCAATCCTTTGAAACCCAACACACATGCAGTGAAATGCAATCTAAACCGTTGTTACTTGTGTATTGGGAAGTATGCAAGTGGGTTATAGAGCATTACAATTAAATTAAAGGTTTCGCTAATCTCTACTTTCTACACCTATAAATACTCAAGGTATAAACATAGTTGGGGTATACTCTATTTTGACCATCTATTCTCTCTCTCTCTCTTTCTAAAACATTCTAACTTTCCATATGACTTCATATTGGGAGAGTTCTTGATTGAGAACCCGTTTTCGACCACTTTTTTTGACCTTTTTTTTTTTTGTTTTGGTTTACAAGTGCTAATTCTGAGAGAGATTCAAGTAGCATGGTGTTAGTCCAAAAATGGCTTTAGACATGTGGTGTGTTGCTGAGCACGATGGGAAAGTGCTCAGCATGGCTGAGTAATCAAGGGATGATCGAAGCTGGGTCCCACTTCGTTTCGAAACCAAACTAGTGCAATTTTAACTATAAATGCAAAACAATAACAAATGAACTAAATTTATTACTTAAAAGTTAACTTAGTTAGTTCACTCATTTACTTACAAGTGACAGACAGATGTAACAGTTGGGCATCCAGGAGGGCAAATTCAGTTTACTCATACGTCTACTTTACCCACATGCATTAAATGTAGAATGGAAGGCATTAAATATAAAATGAAAGCATTTAAAGAAAAAGAGATTATTGCGTACTTTAATATATATACACGAGATACACAATAATTACAATCTAATTATTTATTTATTAATTTATTCATATTAACTAAATATAAATATAACACTTAACTTCAAAATCTAAGTATGTTCTCTATTGTCAACCTAACACTTCTCTCTTCACTTTATACTTTTCAAACTTTTGCTGATTTTACTATCGGAAGATTTTCTAGTCAGAGACCTCTCTGGCCATAATCTTATTTTTCCTTATGGTCAACAAATTTGCTTTTGGATACCAGATTGACGTGGAGAGTTGCTTTGACAAGGAATTTTTATTACCAAATACATGGGGAGCACATTGTGTAGTGTTTTTTTTATACTCCTGCAAATAATTTCTTTCACAACATTTATTCTTTAATTTTTAATTACATTCAAAACGCAAAGTAATCCCCCCCGCCCGGGGGGGGGGGGAGAAGAAGGAAAGAAGAATAACAAATCAATCCATTAATTCTTTCAGTTTAATATTGACTAAGATGATGTCACTAATTCTGCCATATTATTTGTAAGTCCCAAGAATATACAAATATATATATTTAACCTAACATGTGGACGAGTTTGTTCCACTTATTATGCATTTTCCATTTACTTAAGAATATGTGCATTTATTGGTTATTTAAATATATGCTTTTAACTTATCTTCTCTTGGAAGGTAAAACCGCATATTATTTCGGCAAGCCATGAGAACCGAGATCTGGACAATTAGATTTTTGTTTAGTTTTTGAGTCAAATTATAGAGCAAATCAATTATCCAAACCTTGAGTCTATCAGATTCCAATGACTCAAAAGCTTATGGAAAAAAGAATCATCATTTAAGGGATTGGTTTGACATATATAAACTCAAAAGGAAAATTAAGATTTTGTGCATGAAATTTAGAATTGTGAACGAAATTTTCCATTGTAGCATTCATTTTTGTTTATAATCCTTCATTCTAATTAAAATGGTTGCTTGGATGTTATTATAGAGTCAATGAAAGATTTCCAACCTTGTTGTTTCAATTAACACACGGCATTGAAATTAACTTGAAAGGGTTTGACACACACACACACACACACAAACAGGGTTGGTGAGGATAATATTCTAGTAATCCTAACGAGATTTAAATAGATGACCACTTGAAGTAAAATGACAGCCTGACGAGCTCACAATTAAATTTTCTCAACAGATTCATATATTGAGTTCTGATATTACAGGCATCTGATTTCTCTCTTTGATGGCTATGTCACTGAATTTGGAAGAAGTTTAAGTGCTTCCAGGGTGTACGTGGCATTGCAACTAACACCCTGTCACAAGGTTTATGATTTTCACACATAATGATGTAATAATGATAATTCTGTCACTAAAGAGCGTTTGAAGTGACAAAAAAAGAATAATTTGAAATAATTTATAATTTGTGAAGTAGAATAAAAAATAAATAATTTTTAAAAAATTTTAAAAATTTTTAATATTTTTCAGTATATTAAATACACCTCAACGTGTTTTCATCTATATTTTATTTTAAAAGTGGTTGCCCGTTTTGCTATAATTCTTATTAATTTTTTTGCACACAACTAATTAAGCATGTACAGTTGACAATGCGTTGACTTTCTCACCTTTCTTTTTTTTTTTCCTAAAAGGAAAAATGCTAGTCGATGAATTGTACGGAATTTATTTGAAATAAAAAAAATGAGATAAATTGAAATAAATTAAAAATTCGTAATATGTGTAATAAAAAAAATTGATATGATATAAAATTAATAAAGATTTATGAAAATTTTTAGTATTTTTTTATACCAAACGCAGCCATGGTATTGTTATTACACTTTATTACACATACTGTCATCCATCATTAAAACATCATCATTGCACCGCGACGAATAATAACTTTTTTTAATTTAGATAATTTCACTCATTGTTTCAGTGACGAAACTAAAGCAAAGGATATGGCCAAAATAGAATTGGATGTATAGTCTACTTCTAAAATTGACTATTTTATTAATGAAATTAAATATTTTATTAAAATAAAAATTAATTTATATAAATAAAATTATATTTATAAATGTAATTTCAGTTTTCATTTTAAAAAAAATAATTATAAAAAATAAAAATCAAAAAATATAAAGAGTTAAAAATAAATAAAAAATGACCGTTTTACCAAGTAGCCCTAACATCACTATTTTCTGAATTTCTCATTTTTACAATTTTCTATATATATACACATTATATAATTTTGAGTATATATTTAGCTTGAGGGAGCATATTTATCTATGCGATCTTTTAATTTTATTTCATTAATTATAATAATTATTAGTGAAATCACCGAATCACCTTTTAATAAAATATTTAATTTTATTATTTTTTAAAAAATTAATTAAATTTAATAAAATATATTTTATATTAATTAAATTAAATATTAATTTAATTATATTATTTATTAAAAATATTTTATTTCAGTAAAAATAAAATATATTAAATATAATTCAATTATATTATTTATTAGAAATAATTTAATAGAATATATTTCAAACTAAAATATGTTATATAATTTAATAAAATATATATCAAATTATATTATTTATTGAAAATAATTTAATAAAATATATTTCAAATATATAACGGAAGTGTAGTGATCGTTTTGACTATTACAATTAAAATGTGAGGGATTAAAGTAACATTGAAAGTAAATTATAAAAAAAAGTTATTTTTTTATCTTTACTCTAACAATTACGTGTAACAGTTATTTAATAGAAGGATCGAATTTTTAGTTGATCGAAAGTGTAAAGATTTGACTATTATAATTGAAATATAAGGAATCAAAATGGCATAGAAAATAGATAGTAGGATAATTTTTATAATTTACTCTAATTTGTTGTGCACAGCTAATTAAGCACAGTTGACAATGCATTGGCTTTCTCACTTTCTTTTTTCTTTTTTTTTTTTTAAAAAGAAAAAATGCAAGTTGATCCATTGTGTGGTATTACCGTTACCCATTATTACACGCACCGTCATCCATCGTCAAAATATCATCATTGCACCACAATGAATGATATATATTTTTTTAATGTAGAGATAATTTCACTCTATTATTTCTATTATTTCAGTGAAGAAACTAAGAAAAGATTATGGCCCAAATAGGCATTAGAGGTATAGTCAACTTTGGGACATGGATCGATTGCGCAAAGGCAGCCCTAGTTAGATTTTTTTTGAAGGGTAAAGCCTTTTTTTTTTTTTTTTTTTTTTTTTTTTTTTTTTAGGGGGAAGAGAAGACTCGAACTCAAATTATAAACAGATAAAAGAAAATTTTAACCACTGAATTATACGCCATGTTCGCTTAGCTAAATTTGATCCATTTACTTTTAGAAAATAATGAAGATATCCATTAATTATACAATAATCATTATTACACTTTGATTAATGAATTCACCACGTGACATGCCACGGTACTTTGAAATATAAATTCTACAGAGCACTTTTGACTGAACAATACACGAGCTCTTTCTTTTCCAAACCAGTAGAGGGGTATTATTTACTTTTGGAAAATAGTGAAGAAACCCATTAATTATATGACACATTTTTTTTTATAGGTAAGCGGGGTGAAGTCGGGTCGAGACGTACAAAATTTTACCAACCAAGTTAACAATTACACTCAATTATATCAATTATATGACACATTAATAATCATTATTACACTTTGATTAATGAATTCACCACAAGTGACATGCCACAGCACTAGAAATAGCTCTTTTCTTAATTCCAAACCATTAGAGGGTTATTAATTAGCTAAATTAATCCAGGACTTCGAGAGGGCGGCAATACAAATCCCAGAAATTCCTTGTCAACCTCAAACTTGGCCATGTCTTCCGCCTTCAAGTTAACCCACGCCTCTATTCCATTACCCGATTTGGTGTCCATGAAAACAACCAAGTTCTTGAAAGCAAGGCTAGCCGAGCCAACCCACACTGGCTTCCCCCACCCAAAGTCAGCTTCATACAGAGGAAACCTGCACAGGCTGGTGAAGCTAAACGAGACCACCTCACCCTCAGCGACTTTTCTGGTGCGATCCTTTAAGAAACTCAAGTACTCGCTCCCTTCCTGAAGCCTTCTCACGTAATCGCCGTTGATTCTCTTGATCGCGTCTCTCATGCCGTTCACAAGCCCATAACATTCTTCCTCCGAGTCCATCGACGGTGCTGCTACTGCGAAACTGCTAAGGTTACCAAAATAGTACTCCGGCAATGGAGGGTCCATCCTCGTACGTAAGTTGACAGCATGAAGCATTGTGTTGTGCTTTACGGGCTCTCCTCCTCCTCCTCCTTGCGTGGCGGCCACAATCCGGCTCCACACGAATATCGATAACGCCTCGATTCGCGTGGGGCGTCGAGGGTTTTCTGAATTTTTTCCGCCCGCGTATCTTGCTCTAAGAGAAGCAATCATGGAGGAATCGAACACAAACCTCTTTGTCACGATTCTGTCCTTGATAATCCCAGTGTTTGGTTTGTAATACCCGGATAATTCCTTCGGAGGAAAGAGTGTGGAAAGGCCAAAATGGGGACTTATGATTTCTCCATCCCCACGAGCAGTGGCAGCCCAAGTATTGACGAAGGTAACCATTGATAAGGCATCCACGACCTTGTGCGAAATGCACACGCCGATCGCGATTCCACCGCAGTTGAAGGCAGTCACTTGGATGGCGAGGATTAAGTCACCAACATTGTCGAGGATTAAGTCACCAACATTGTCGAGTTCACAGGGAAGCAACTTGTTTAGTTCGCTAGGCTCCTGTGGCTCAATAACTTGGGAAATTTGGCAATCCGCTTGGGCCACGAGGAAGTGAACGCCCTCATCGTTGCACTCGACGAATTGGTTGTCCACGACTCGACCTGCCAGTGGATAGAGCTGGACTAAGGCCTTGGACAAGCACTGCTTAAGGTGGTCGCATTTGTCTATGGTGGTGTGTAATTTGGCGTCACCAATTGTTGTTGGGTAGAAAAGAACAATGGGCATGAAGACAGGAGGGGCTATTTGATCAAGGAAAGAGAGTTGAAGAATTTTAAGGTGATCGGGAGTTGGAGAGCTGGGTTTTATGCTATCTTTGGAGATTACTTCCACCTTCATCCTTTTTTGTTTAAATAATTCTTTCTCTTTTGCTTGTAAGGCGATTTCACAATACAAAAGTATTGAAAACTAATGTGCAGCTAGCTCTGTATCCGTTGAGGCTCTTTGGGATATATGGTAATGAAGTAGCTGTTGTTTCTCCTTATATAGTGTTTTCACCGGTGGAAAGAGCACCACCACCATTTAGCAAGTGGGAAAGGCACATGCATGATCCATGCAAGGTCATTGTACTCCGCGTAGAACTTCATAATAATATGTATATATATATATATATATATGTTTCAACAACTTTGGGTCAACAGTAACTCTATTGAAAAAATGCTTTGCTATCTTAAGTTTGCAAGTGATACAGAATTAAGTGGTAATTAATGGCACTTAAAAGTAATAATTTTTTTTAAGTAGGTTATTAAAAAATTTAAGTGCTATACAATCAAAATTTTAATCACAAGGATTTATCCGAATGTTGTCAAACTTATCACATCCAAAAATTAAACTCATTAAAATGTTGATTATTATATTAGACAAAATGTTGCTTTCAAATCATTCTAATGATATTTTTTTGAATAAAATCTAATTATGATAGAATAATAAAGTAAATTATAAAATAGACCCTCCACTTCGAGGCTCTAGGAATTCCATTCAAACATAGACAACGCACTTTTAACTGAACGCATCTAGAGGATAAAGACTAATGTTGAGTCTGACCAGAAGCAAGGATGCATTAGGCAATTATGGGTCAGTTTCGCAAACTCAAACTATTTCTATTTCTTTTTAATTTTTAATCTTTTTTTCAATTTTCTTCAACTTTCTCTATTAAATTAATTTACTAAAAACTTTTTCTAACTTTTTCTAATATGCTTTAATTTTTACCAACTTTACTAACTTTCACCAACTTTGTCTATTTTTTTCAATTTTTTCTTTAACTTTTATAAGTTTTTACCAACACAAAATTTTTAGTGAAAAAATAAACACACATCAATACTATAATAAAATTTTAAAAAATTTCATTTTTTTTTAATACCAAACACCCATGTACATTCAAAATGAATTTGAGGTTGGTATTTGTGCAATGGATTCAGTTGGAGAACCCGAATGTCACAGGGTAGGTGGGTCAACTTACATGTTAAACTTCAACCCAAAATCGTCAATAATTCAACCATCAATATTTCAATATTTCAACGGATCTACACATACATTTCAAAGTTTTGGTGGAGTTTACTCCCAAACGCTTTTTGGAATATATCTTAAAATTCAATCCAATCCCGCTTACTTGCAAATGATATCATACTGACATACATGCGTACGCAAAAGGTTGTACAGGAATTGAAGTCTCACACATATCATTAGGACCAATGTTTTACACAATCGATAGACTATGTTTAGAAGGTGAATTTTATGGATGAAAAGGAAAAGGAAAAGTAAAAGAAAATAATAGAAATATAAAATGACGTAAAAAAAATTTAAATTTATTTTATTTTTTTAATTGGATTATAAAAATGAGACTAAAATAAGTAAATATTTATTAAAAATTTAACTTTTATTTAATAAAATATATAAAAATTACACAAATTAATTAATAATTTTTTCTCCACAAATTTACATATATTCCAAACGTAACATTAATGCTTTGTAAATAGTCCTTTTGTTTTGGTAGTGTGAGGGAGTTTTCATGATTGTGAGAAGTGATCGTCCGATCGTGATCCTTCTTTTTACCTTTACACTCGAAAATATTATAAATTTGTCACCTTCAGAGAGTCTCTAGGGTGCGTCTCCGCTGACTCGAACCCTCTATCATGGGTATCCACTCAATCCCAACTTTAATTCTTAAATGACAGGAGTTCGAGTCAGGGGATGTGCACCCAAAGGGCCGATCATGGTACCCACTCAACTCCTATTTTAATTCTTAAAAAATAGAGGTTCGAGTTGGGGGAGGTGTACCCCAGAAACTCCCTAAAGGTGATAAATTTATAATACCTTCGCGTGTGAGAGTAAAAAGGAAGAGCACGATTAGACGATTGCTCTCCGTAATCGTGAAAACTCCCTCACAGGTAATAAGGTGAATATATGTTTCACTAATTACCAGACAAGAGAGAGAGAGAGAGAGAGAGAGAGAAACACACAACAACAAAAGGAAGTAAATAATAGAAACACTGAGAGGCATTGACAATGAAGCCAAACCCAGGGGCCGAACTTGTGGGCATATATACAGATTGAAAGTGAAGCTTCTATAGCTAAGGTCGCATGGCATGAAATTACGGAAACGACCTTTTGTACTGTTAATGATTTAAGCTGAATAGATTCAAATATATATAAACTCTTACAAACCCTAGCTTAGCTACATGTCTGTTTACTAACAGTTTTAAGTATACTTAAAACTAAGCCGATCGGCTTTAAATTTTATTCAAGTTATCAGTTGTACGTATCTGATTAAGGGCCTGTTTAAAACTCAAAAAATAAAAATTTTTTAGCGATTTTTGCTTTTTTTTTTTTTTCTCGTTTGGTAACACCACAAAACAAAAGTTTTTAAAAATTTCAAAAAATTTCTCCAACTTTTTACTAAATAACTAAAAGTTACCAAAGTCTCTAAATGTTACCGAAAGTTTAAAATTTTTACCAAATTCATAAAAAATTAAACTTAACAACTTTTATCAAAAAATTGCTAAAAATTCTTAAAAATTTCTTTTTAAAATGGGGCCTAAAACATGCAGCCTTGGACAGAAGTTTTAAATTTGAACCATTAACTACTAAATTTTCTCTTTTAGAATATTCAGTACCGAAGGTACGTAATTGTTAGTAGTTATAGCTAGTTCAAAAAAAAAATAACAATAATAATAAATAAATAAATAACTTAATATTGCAATCTTGACGGACAGGCCTAAGATCTACTGGTGTGACCTCAGCTGATCGGCTCCATTGGAGTCCCAAAATTTTTCAACACCAACATTTGATTTTTTTTTTTTTTTGAAACTCCAAACGACAATATTGACTTTACAATTTTCTTTTATGAATGTGAGTTTCTAATATGTGTTACGTTTGTAATTTCAGTAGTATGACAATTTGCGAATTAATAGTTTTTTTATAGTTTGTGGTGATTTTAGAACCGAGTCTTGTTGCCCGGTCATTCCTCGATTAGCAGAATTTACTAAAACAAGTTCTGCTTGTAATCAATTTGATAGCAGTTTGAATCATGCACAATCTGAAAGTAATATTTGTGTTAGAATAGAACAGAGGAATGCAGAGCAATTCACACAGAGGTTTTTTTTGGTAACCAAAACTCACTATTTTTTATTTCATTTGATAACACAGAAATTTCTGAACTCAACTCTTTAGTTAACCAAAACATAAGTGATGCAAACCGACATTCAAATATATCAACCATATATTTAATTTATCTTTAACACAAATAATTAATACATGTTTATTTTCTCAACACCCCTTCTTGAACTTGCATTCTTGTAACTCCAAGACAAGCTCTCAATTTGCAGAAAACTTTAGACTTCAAGGTTTTAGTGAAAAATTAGCAACCTGATCTTGAGACTTTACTTACATAAGCTGAATCTACTTCTTTCCAATGCTTTCTCTAATGAAGTGATAGTTGGTGACTATATACTTGCTTCTATTATGAAAAACCGGATTCTTTCCCAAAGCAATAGCTGATTTATTATCCACAAAAATATCAGTAGCTTCTTCTTGCTCAAACTTCAACATTTTGAGCAACTTTCTTAACCAAATGGCATGACAAACACAAGAATTTGCTACAACAGACTCCACTTCAAAAGTTGAAAAAGTGACAATTTGTTGTTTCTTTGAACTCCATGTGAATGCAGCATTTCCCATAAAGAAGACAAATTCGGTGGTGCCCTTTCTATCACTAATATCTTCTCCCCAGTCACTGTCACTATACCCAAATAATCTGAAATCATCAGAAGTAGTAAATTACAAACCATAATCCAAGGTTCCTTTGACGTACCAAAGAATTCTCTCGACGGCCTTCATGTGAGTCAAGGTTGGAGCTTCCATGTAATGACTAATAATCTCAACTCCATAAAATATATCAGGCCTGGTACAAGTTAAAAATCTAAGACTTCTAACCAATTTTCTAAACAAAGTTGGATTTACTTTCTCACCATCATCAAGCTTTGAAAGTTTGATTCCACATTCGACAGGGGTAGCAACTGAATTTATTTTCTTCATCTTCAAATCTTTCAAGATTCTTTCTGCATAGTCCTTCTGAGAAATAAAAATCCCATCTTCACTTTGCTTCACTTCAATTCCAAGATAATGAGACATTTGCCCCAAATCTGTCATTTCAAATTCTGTTGCGATCTTTTTTTTGAATTCTTCAAACATCATTGCATTGTTACTTGTGAAAATTAAATCATTCACATATAAGCAAGCAAACATAATTTCTCCACTTCCATTTTCCTTGGCATACAAAGCATGTTCATAAGGACACTTTACAAATCCATTTTTCTAGAAGTATTCATCAATGCGAGTATACCAGGCTCTTGGAGCTTGCTTGAGCCCATATAATATTTTTTTCAACTTCAATACCATTCTTTCATGTCCTTCAACAATGTAACCCAATGGTTATTCCACATATACCTCTTCTTCTAGGTAACCATTCACGAATGTTGATTTGACATCCATTTGAAACACTTGCCACTTCTTTTGTGCTGCCAAAGCTATGATTAATTAAATAGTTTCCAATCGAGCCACTGGTGCAAAGACTTCTTCATAATTTATACTGGCCCTTTGACTGAAACCCCCTGCAACAAGTTGAGCTTTGTACTTTTGATTTTTCTTCATCTTGTAAATCTATTTTTCTCCAATAGCTTGCTGTTCTTTTGGAAGAGTTGTTAACTCGTATGTGTTATTTTTCTGAATCGACTTCATTTCTTCATCCATAGCCATTCTCCACCTTTTATCTTTGACTGCCTCTTCAAAACTCATGGGTTCTGTATCTACATATAAGCAAAATGGAGATGTATCATTCCTCTGTTTAATTATAAATTTTATCAAGACTTCTCATTCGAGGTGGCCTTTCGGAAGAGTTTTGAGGTGACACATCCCTTTGTGTTACAGGTGCAATATGTTGAGGAGTTTGTGACACAATAGGTTCAACAAAGTGATCTTGATCATCACCTTGGCTGAAATCCTCGCTGCATAAAGGAAGAAAATTATAATTTTCATCTAAAGTAATATTCCAATCCCAATACCCATCTTCATCAAATTCAACATCTTTACTAATGACTGTATTCCCACTCTTTGGGTCATAAAGTTTGTAGCCCTTGGAGTTTGCATCAGAGCCCACAAAAACAAATTTCTTACTTTGATTATCTATCTTACTTCTTGTTTCATCAGGAACATGCACATAAGTAAAACTGCCAAATACATATAGATGAGAAATGATTGGCCTTCTACCACTCCATGCTTCTTGTGGAGCCATTCTCTACACACTTTTGGCGAGACTTCGGTTGGACAAATACACAGCATAAGACATCGCTTCTGCCCAGAACTCCTTAGGCATCTGTTTGCTTTTTAACATACTGTGTGCCAATTTAAGAATCGTTCGATTCTTTCTTTCCACCACACCGTTCTGCTGTGGAGATCTTAGAACAGTTAAAGGACGCCAAATGCAAAAATATTCACAAAACTCCTTGAACTGATTCGAGGTGAATTCCGCTCCTCAATCAGTTCTCATGGCCTTGATCTTGAAAACCACTCTCATTTTCAACAAGAGCCTTAAATTTTTTAAATACTTTAAAGTCTTCCAATTTTTCATTGAAAGCAATAAACCCAAGTTTTGCGAGTTAAATTACTAATAAATAACAGAAAGCATCTATTCTTACCAAATGAAGCTTGTTTAATAGGTCTACATATGTCTGTATGCACTAATTCAAGTGGTATTGAAGCTCTAGAATAAGATTCTTTGGGAAAACTTTTCCTCGACTGCTTTCTAAACATACAACCTTCGCAAATCTGCTGTGGATGATTTATGAAAGGCAAACCAACCACCATTTTCTCTTTTAACAATAGCTTTAAACTACCAAAGTTCAAGTGATCCATTTGCATATGCCATAACCAAGAAATATCAGCTGTACAAGCCTTCAAACACCTTATATAATTAGTGTTGATGCACAGCATAAATATCCTATTCTTAGACATTGACAACTTAGCCACCACTTTACCTCTGTTATTTCTCATAATCAATCCACTTTTCTCCATATCTATCTGATATCCCTTTTCTAGAAATTGTCCAATTAGAACAAAATAAACATTAGACATAAATTCATGATCCCTCTTCTTCAATCTAATAAGAATATTACCTTTCCCCATAATTAAAACCTTAGTTTTTTCACCAATTGAATGTTTCTTCCCACAAATTCATCAAGAGTTGCAAATAAATTTTTATTACTAGTCATATGATTTGCTGGCTCCACTGTCGAGATACCAAATCTATTGATTTCGATCTTCATCGTTCTTTCAAGTCAGCAGCAATGTGGAGTCTTCCTTTTCTTATACCTCAACACAATTTGCTTGCTCTGATTTTGTAGCATCAATTCTACAATCAACAGCATAATGCTCGTATCTCTGATAGTTATAGCTACGAACTTCAGCCTTTCTGCCACCACGTCTTCGAAGCCAGGTGCCTCTACCACGTCTTCTTGTATTTTGACGTTGATCAGAAGATCGTTCTTCATTATGTGTAAAATTTCTTCAACCTCTGTCTCTTCCACGAGTATGATGAAAATTTCCTCGACCACGCCCTCGATTTTGTTCATAGCCTCTTTCTTTTCTACCAACTGATTTAGCATCATCTTTTTCATTTAAATTTAACTTTGCTTGAAGAACTTGAGCAACTGGTTCTTCTTTCTTTTTCATTATTTCTTCATGAGTCGGCAATGATCCCATTAGTTGATCAATAGTCATTGATTCCAGGTCTTTCGACTCTTTAATAGCCACCACAACATAGTCAAATCGCGAATCCAGTGATCAAAGATTATTTTTCAATCACACGAACATCCTCTATTTTCTTTCCGTATCTTCTCATCTAATTTATAGAGGTTAAAACTCTATTGAAATAATCTGAAACCAATTCCCCATCCTTCATTTTTAGTGACTCAAACACAACTCTCAAAGTTTGGAATCGAACTTTAATCACCTTATCAACTCCCTTGAAAAAAATTTGCAGAATCTCCTATGCTTCCTTAGTAGTTGTCGCAATAGCGATCTTCTCAAACATGCTTTCATCTAAGCACATATGGATAAGAGTAAGTGCTTGTTGGTCTTTCTTTCTTGTCTTCTGTAATGTACCCCTTTGTCCTAGAGTCATGGCTCCTTCATCATTAGGCTATTCAAAGCCCTTCTCAATTATATCCCATTAATCTTGCGAACCCAGCAAGGCTTTCATGCGTATACACTAGCTTTCATAGTTTTCTTTGGTGAGTTTTGGAAACTGGAATGGCAACATATTATTTATTCTCACAACTTTTAAATATGACAGCTCTGATACCACTTTATTAGAGTAGAATAGAAGAATGTAAAGCGACTCACACAGAGGTTTTCTTTGGTAACCAAAACTCATTGTTTTTTATTTCATTTGATAACACACATATATAGCAGTACAAAGAAATTTCTGGACTCAACTCTTTGGTTAACCAAAACATAGGCCAATAGACGTACACACATATCAACGATATGTTTAATTTATCTTTAACACAAATAATTAATGCAAGTTTATTTTCTCAACGATTTAATCATCATTCGAAAGTGGTTTGAGCAATGGAGCTATACTCAATTTGAAAACAATTTGACGGATCGTAGTTCAATTACCATTATAAGCGTTGGGGCATAATTTTATTCATTCACAAAAAAATCTTAAAGGAGAATAGAAAGTTTTTAATCATTGTGATTTCATATTCATCTTTGGCTTCACAATCAATCAAGAATGACGAATCAAACCCAAGATCATTTATTTGAAAAAGCCTTTTTAATATTTATAGAGTTTTATATAAAAGTTGCCGTTCAACATTTGGTAAATTTTAGTCGAACAAAAAAATAGAGTCAATCTGTAGATTTGGTTTTTCAACATGTCTAGAAGTTATCAAATAAAAAAAAAAACAAATTTCAATGAGAAAAAAGCAAAAAAAAAAAAAAAAATTGGTTAGGACATGCAAATTAACACATCTGAATTAAGTGTAAAGTTAGAGGAAAACATGAGAAAGGCAATATTATTTGAGAAAGGAAGCTGTATATATTCTACTGATTGAAAACGTGAACACAAAGCAATACAAAAGACCCATATTTAAACACAAAAAAGCAAATGACAGATTTCCATAAAATTTGCAGTACAATATTACTCTTCATGTCTTTGAAAGCACATCCCTGCTGCCATTTCAAACCGTTATATATTTCTCATAGCCTAATCAACACATAATCAACACATGGTTGTTACTTTTAATTGAGGGGAAATTTTTTAATTAAAAGATATTAAGAAAAAAGGGTAAAAACTCATAAAATTGAAGCCTTGAACGAGAGAATTCAGTCGCTTAATGGTGTACGCCATAACCAAAGCTCGTATATTTGAATTCTTATCAAAATTCTACCTAAAATTTAATCGACCAATTAATTCTAGCAATTCAATATAAACTACCAAAATGCTCATAAATGTTTGAACCAGATCGAATCAGTCCAATAATATGCTAGGCTAAGCTGCATATTGTGCATCAGGAAACGAGCACATCCACACTGGTAATTAATGAGGATAATGTGACTAATAACGCTTTCAATTAAGAGTGGGATTTCCTCAACCTTACATTGACAATAGGTATTATGACCATTCAATAATTAGCTGCAATTCTAGCTACGATTAGGGTTTGCATTGTTGGCAAAAGTTGGTTCTTATACTGTTACACAGGTTCCACTTGAAGTAGTTGCCACCATTAATGTCTAACACTGCATTAATTTGACACGAAAAGTCGTGGATATATATATATATATATATATGTTTATATAACACTCCACATTCATATATCCAAAGTAAAAAAATAAAAATAAAAATAAAAACAGTTGACTTTTGCATCATAGAGGAAAAGATTCATTCCATCAACCTCAAGCATTTCTACCTCATTTGTTTGGCGCATCCTTGTTGACTTTTGCATCTTAGAAAGCTTACAGTTGCTTGCCTTATTTTCAATTGATTGCAATGCATGTATTGGTTTTCCACCAGATATATATATATAGATATATGTAATCTTGTACCTAGCCAATGCTTTTATGGTAAAAAAAAATCTGTTTTATGAGCCTAATATAAATAATTCATGAATGCATTTGCATGGAATTTTCTTGATTTCAGCTCCTTATCCACAAATCCATCATTTTAAGGGGGAAAAGTCATCAAAATATGTATAGCAACTCCAAATCCACAATATCCAGTACTATTTCAAAGTTGAACCAAAAGGTCCAAGACTATGAAGGCTAGTTCATTATGGCTTAGTTTAGAGAAAACAAAGTTAAATTTTGTTTTTTTTTTTTTTAGAAAGAAAAAAATAGTTAACTTCTTAATAGTTAAATTTTTATTTTTTATTTTTTTTTAATTTGATATTTTTAAACTTCATGATTTAAAAAAATTTAAAATATAAGAAGGTAAAATTGATATTTTAGAAAAAATTAAAAAATTAAATAGTTAAAGGTGAGAAACTGATAGGCTTGGCTTCCCAAGTGAAGCCTATATATATATATATATATATAACTGTAGGGGAAAAGAATTTTCTTCTACTACATGTGCCTAGCATGCCACCAAAATCTTCCCTTAAAAATGGTTTCTTGCACGCAAATAAAAAAATGAAAGGAAGCTCAAAGCTATTGACTGATGCAGGCATTCTCTAGTATTCGATGAGTAAGTTAACCTATAGAAATTCTTACACGCAAAGAGAAAGTAATTTAATGGCATGTATTGAGTATATCTCAATTGTGCATATTTTTGTAATATTTATAGCTGCAGAAAGAATAGTGAGTAGTGTAATTTTGATTTGATTGAAGTATTTCTCCCACTTAAAGGCCATTTGGAGGTTCAAAAACAAGAAAAAAAGTGAAATTTTTGATAATTTTTTGTGTGTTTTTTTAGTTACACTTTTTTGTGTATTTGGTAGAATAAAATGTATTTTTTAACATTTTTTTTTTACAATTTTTAGGTGTTTGATAAATTTTTTACTGTAGTAAATAAAAAAAGTTATAACTTTTTGTGTGTTTGGTATTTTTTTTACTGTAGTAAATTAAAAAAGTAGTAACTTTTTATTTTATTTTTTACTGTAACAAATCAAAAAAATAAAAAAAAAATTACGATTCTAGTACTTTTTTTAACTAAAATTTGAGCCTCTAAACGGACTCTCATTTGTTTCTTCACTTCCTCAATTGTGAGTAGCGGGAGGCAGTGAATAAACATGGTGATGTGAGTTTCGGGGGAACGTCGAGAAGTGACTGTTGCATAAGAAACCTTTCCATTTTATCCTCTAATAAATGTACTGAATCAAGTAACTTACTAACTATATAACTCCAATCTAAAAGGACTAGGAATGTATCCTTCAAGCCACAGCAGTTGGAATAACAACTAATTACGGTCGGGGAAAGCTTGAGCACACAGCCCGACCAGGATTTCATCCCCATGCGTGGTCGTAACCACGTGGACAGCTGTGATCCTTTATATTATTTTTAGTACTTTCGTAGTTATTTTTATTATTTTTCAGTTCTTATCATTTCAACTGTATCGTAAGTGCATATGTGGAGCAGTTAATTTTGCGGAAATGGCATAGAATCCATCCATCGATCTCCTCCATAAATGGGCAACAGGTGCAAATATCACAGCCATTACCAAAGACGTGAAATAAAATATATATAATTAACTATTAAATTTGATACGATATGCTACAAATTTTCAAGCCAGTTATTCATCTATAAGTTTTAAGGCACTGAAAATAAATATATATATATATAATTAACTATTAAATTTCATCTTTAATAGGTAGAAAGAAACAAAGCTAGCTAGAACAAACGTCCATTGATATATAGGTATATATATATAATTAATGGTTTGAGGTGATGGATGGATGGATGAACCTTGATGAAATTTCCACCATAATCCACTAGAAGACATGGTTTTTTACCAGCCACAAAGAAACTGCTAATATATATAATGTCAAAGACAATTAATTGTCTACGACCTAAAAATGAGTAGGTGAAGCAATGAAGGCGAAGGATGACTTTGCTCCAGGAAGCATTCAAAACTTAAAGGGGTGCTAACAAAAAAAAAAAAACTGAAGTGGCAACAGTAGCTACTAAGATTTCATTCGGTAATATTTATATTTTATATTTTTTTATTTATATTTTAAAAATTTTATAAACTGACAATAGAAACATATTTTTTCAATCTGTTTACGTTTTTTTTCTAAAAAAAGAAAACTTAAACAGAAAAATGTAAATAGAAAAAATGTATTGTCAATTGGTTTTTTTTATTGCAAATATTTTGTCAGTTCTAATATTTTATCCATTTTTTTACATCATATTAAAATAAATTATTTTATTTAAGTATTTTATTAAACTAAAATTATTTTTAATAAATTAATTAAATTAAATTAGTTAATTTAATTAATATGAAATACATATTATTAAATTATTTTAATAAATAATAAAAAATATATTAATTTAATTTAATAAATAATTTTATAAATATAAATATATTTTATTAAGTTATTTTTAATAAATATTATAATTAAATTATTTAATTTAATTTAATTTTAACAATTAATTTAAAATAACTAATTTGGCAAATATTAAATATATTTTATTAAATTATTTTTAATAAATATTGTGATTAAATTATTTAAATTATTATGAAATATATTTTATTCAAGTATTTTTAGTAAATAATATAATTAAATTATAATTATTATATTTTATATTTACTGGATTAAATGATAAAATACATATATTTTATTAAATTATTTTTAATAAATAATAATTAAATTAAATTAATATAAAATATATTTATTAAATTTAATTAATTTTTTAAAAAAACTAATAAAAGTAATTATTTTATGAAAATAAAAAATTTGTAATTATAAACAAAATTGTATTTCCAAACGCAATTATAATTTTCATTTCAGAAAAAAGAGTAACAAAAAATAAAAAATAAAAATAAAAATATATAGATATAAATAAAAAAATGACAGTATTACCAAACGACTTTTAATTAACTACGTGCAGATCTAGAGCAATTTTAATTTTTAGCTAAATACATATATATATATATATATATATATAACGAGCTAGCATGAGAATGAAAGTGTATTTTTTCAATGATTACAAACTAAATAAAGATTAGCTGTGATGGCAATCGCTACGTATTCATTCACTGCACCGCTCTTACAGTTTTGCCAAAATACATATACGTGTCTCTTACGAAAGAATTTATCATAAATAATTGCAATAATAATTAATTGTAATTTATTTTTATAAGTATTTTTATTTAAATAAATAAACTCACAAAAATTTTCTCGTGGTTTTAATAATATTTTCGGACAAAATATTTTAATAATATATATATGGCATCACTCTTTTTCTAATTTGGTGGTCCGTTGAGTCTTCCATAAAAATTGTCATTTAACAAAGAGATCGTTTGGAAACATAAAAATTAAAATAAAATATGATTTGAACTATTTTTTATTTACCCTTTGAAATGCAATTAACAAACCACAGAAAGAGATAGAATACAAAAAATATGTGAGAATCTAATCAAATTGATTTTGAATGTTCAAATTCATTCGAAATAGTCAGTCTTGAGATTTGTAGAAATTTATTAGAATTTGTAAATATCATGAAGATTTGTATAAATTTACGTAGATTTGTAGAAATTTTTTTTTTTAAATTTACCTAGTTTGACGTAGTAAAAAAAATTTTGTAAAGATTTATAAAGTTTTTGATTTTTTTTTTTTTTTGGTACGTGGCTTTTTAATTAAAATTTAAGGTAGTTTTTTTGGGTAGATTTTATATATATATATATATATATATATAATTTGGTAGAATTAGGCCAGTTTTTTTTTTTTACCTGATTATAGATTTTTATTATTTTCAAGCATTTTTGTGCAAAATTTTTAATATTTGTATGAATAACAAGTTTAAAAATCATTTAAAAATTTGCATAAGACAAAAAAATAAGTAAATAAAAAATAAAGAATATAAAGAATGGTCCAACCTTTGAAGCCTTAACAAATAGAAATTAAAGGCAGTGCGTGGAAAGCATTCACTGAATTAAGATTGCCATTGATTTCTCAAAATTTTCCAAAATTTATATCCTCAACAAATGAAATTGATCATCTCGATCGAACCACCTCGGAAATAAGCAAATAATCGGAAAGAAGAAAGGAAGCTCAAAGCTAATGGCTGATGCAGGGCACCCATTAGACGCATATATATATATATATATATATATATGACTCTAGGGAAAAAAAAATTTTCTTCGACTAGATGTGCTTAGCATGTCACGAAAGTCCTCCCTTGGTTTCTTGCACTCAAATAAAAAGAAGAAAGGAAGCTCAAAGCTAATGCCTGATGATGCAGGGCACCCATTAGACGCTCACCGACAAGCAAGTTAGCCTTTAAAAATTCTTACAAGCAAAGAGAAAGTGACGTATTAAGAATATTTTAATTGCATATATGCTTGTAATATTTCCCACTCATTTGCCTCTCCACTTCCTTAATTGTGAGTACCGAGAAACAAGGCATTGATTAATTATAGTGATGTAAGTCCCAGGAGAACATCAAAAAATAACTATTGCATGAGATACCCTTTTATCTTATCTTTTAACGGCATGTGTATTGAATCAAATAACTAGTTATATAGTCGTAATCTAAACGGGTGTGGATTGCATCCCTCGCGTTACAATTTTTGAGTAATAATTAATTAGGTTCGGGAAGAACTTCAGCACACTGCCCCGACCAGGATGGCATTCCCATGTATGGTCGAAACCAAGTGGACAGCTACGATCCTTTGTATCATTTTTTGTTCTTCCATAGTTATTTTTATTATTTTTCAGTTCTTATCATTTCAACTGTATAGAAAGTACATATATATATGTAGAGCTGTTTGTTGGAAATGGCGTAGAATCCATCCATCGATCGATCTCCTCCATAAATGGGCCAACAGGTGCAAATATCACGGCTATTGCCAAAGCCGTGCCGTGAGCAGTGAGCACTGGCGGACCAACGTTGGGGACTGTCCTGGATTATAATTTAGGTAATTTGACTTAAAAAAATTAGTTAAATTTTTTTTTTAAATTTATATCTTAAATTTTTGTAATTCAACTCACTCTACTCTTAAATCTTTTATTTAGTCTAAAATTTTTCAATCCAACCTTCTCTACTTTTAAACATTTTATTTAATTCAAGCAAATTTCAAATCCTTAATCCTATCCTAGTCATGAGGTTTCAATAGTGAGACTCAAGTTAATTACATGGGATTTATTAGTTAATTTTAATACAATGCTACAAATTTTCAAAACCAGTTATTCATCTAAAGTTTTAAGGCACTGAAAATAAAAATATATATAACTATTAAATTTCATTTTTAATAGGTAGAAAGAAACAAAACCAGCTAGAGCAAACATCCATTGATACAGGGACGGAACCAGAATTCTATTTTAGGGGGTTAAAATATTAAAAAATTTACATTAGCTAACATAGACTACCGCATGTCTCCTAATTTAATGATAACAAGTATACTAAGATCTGATACTAATCAATGCATAGATAATAAAGTTGGTATTCTCTGTAAACTTCACAAAATATTAACTAAAGATAAGTTCAAAAATTATTCCTTCGTACATTTCATTCAATCATCTATCAAAATGGAACTCGTTGTTCTTTCGGGTCTTGAAAGTATTCTATGATTGTGTCAAATTTTTTCTGCAATTTCCTTATCAATATACAGAAGCAAAGAGACTGTGAGAAAATCATCATTCATTTTGTTACGAAGCCTAGTTTTGACAATATTCATAGTAGAGAATGATCGTTCCATAATTGCAGTAGAAATTGGAAGAGTAAGAACAAGTACCACCACTTTATAAACAAGTTGGTAAGTTGTTGATTTATTGGTCTTTACCAACTATTGAGCCAATTTAGAAATAGTTGACAAATTTTTGTAGTCAGGATGTCAAACTACATTATGCTCATAATGGTAAAGTTCCATTCTTAATTGCATTTTCTCTTTATCTGTGAAGTCTTGCGGGTAAAACTGGTCAACTAGTTGGCAAATATCATCCAATTTGAAGGATTTTGACACATCTTGAGGACTTAGAGCTAAGCTAAGAACAAGTAACTCCATTGTATACTGACTAAACCGATCATTTAATTCTTGTGATTGACAATCTATTGCAGCATAAAAGATATCCACTTGATAATGATGCATCCAATTTGTCATCTATGAAGCTTTGAATAAGTGCTTTAGTAGATGAAATAAGTTGCATGGCATTTAAAATGTCTCGAGATTTGCATTGCAAAACTTGATAAAGTAAATTAGTGATTTCCATAATTGCTTTCATAAGATGCAATTTGAAAACAAATTCATATGAAGTCAATGCTTCATAAGATGAGTCTGCATCTCCTCGTTAAGAAAAAGTAGTTCCTTCATCAATGATGTTAAGTAGAACTGTACATGTTGCACTAAACATCTTTATCAAACTAAAAACTAACTTTAGGTGAGAACTCCAACAAGTATCTCTAGCTCTTTGCAAAGTGCCAATTTGATTTAAATCCCTGACTATTCTCAAGCTCATCAATGGAAAACATATAGGCTATGTCAGCAGCTTGAGCAGCTTTCAATTCATCATGATGCTTGCAAAAGGCATCGACAATATTGACAATAGAAGTGAGTTTATTAAAAAAATTGATGAATTAGGATAACTTCTTTCAATGCTGCCACTAATGCCAATTGTAAGCGATGTGCAAAACAATAAACATAATAAGCATATAGACAATCATTCAACATAAGAGCTTGCAATCCATGAAAATTACCTCGCATGTTACTTGCTTTGCCGTACCCTTGCCCTCGAATATTCTAAATATCTAGATTGTGATAAGGCAATAGAGAATATATCCCATTTTTTAGGGTTAATGCTACAGTGTCAGACACATGAATAAGCCTAAAAAAAGGCTCTCGAACATAACCAACTTTATCAACGAACCTCAAAACTATAGCCATTTGCTCCTTCTTTGTCTCATCACGAGCTTCATCAATAATTAGACAAAATTTTGCATCGCCAATCTCTTTACGAATTGCTAAAAAACATACAAATTTCTTTCTAGATCTTTGGTGATGTGTATGAAGCATTTTTAGGAGCTTTTTCTAATACTTCAAAGACCTTTTCATTGTATGAACTCAACAACTCCAACATTTCATGAAAATTTCCATGATTGATTGAACCAGAACTTTCATCGCGACCTCTAAAAGCACAACCTTGAAAAGCAAGTCATCGGACTGCATCAATTGAGACCTCCAATCGGAGTCGATTGTTTATAAATTTTTTAGAATTGAAATTATCAATTAGCTTTTCTATATGGCGAAGGATGACTTTGGCAACTTTATGAAGAGAGTTGGGATCTTTTCCCATATGATTTAAAAAAGCACAATTTTTCCATTCCTAATTTTCTTCCAACTCTTAAATCCATTAACAACAAATGCATTTTGCTCATGATATCCAGATCCACATGGCTTACTAAATAGAAAGCATGGCAAATAAAAAGCTGCATCTTTCTCAGGTGAATATTCCAGCCATGAAGGTAATAGCTTGAATCATGAAGGTTGAAAGCTATAAGGATGAGTTGTTGGTATAGATTTTGGATACTTTGAAAGTATAGGTTGATATGGACCAACCTTCATATAAGCTTGTTGAATTTTATCACGTTAATTGACATGATAATCACCTATCTGTGGACACAATCCAAGATCACACTCCAATAGACTATTTTCACTTTCTTTGAATTCAGTTTTTTGAGATTTTGTATGTGGATTCTCAAATATTGAAATTTCAATGTTAGAGGCTAGCAATGTTGCATCGCCAACATCAGCTTCTGAATAATTTATACTCTTTCTTTTGAAAAATCTATCTATTGTGAATGGCTTATCCATTTACTATATATAATCTACAAATCAATTTGAAAGATTTTTTTTTTTTATCTAGACTATAGCCCACCCATGCCTCTGCCTCTGCGACCACTCTAGTCTTAGCTTATTTCTTTTGGCGGCTTTGAATGACAGCAAACAATGTGATAAAAATTTGATTTTATTTAAATAAATAGTAAAATTATTGGGTGTGGAGTGGTGCATGAAACAAAATAAATAGAGATGTGGTGTGGATAAAATGTAGTCAGAGTTATACACAGTGGGTAAACTGTAACCACACAATCAAAAGTTAAAAAAAAAAAAAAAAGAGTAAGTGGGATTTCTAGAAAAAAAAAATTATTTGGGAGGGCCAAAAGGATACCATATCATATTTATTGTGTTTATATATGTGAGATATATAATCTATATAATAAAACACATCATTTAATTTAACATTTGTTCCAGTCATCACTAAATCATCGCCACGTCATCACTTATTATATATCTATATAGTAAAATACATCATTTGAATTTAAAATTTGAAATTCAAATAAATATATATATTATATTTTATAAAATTATACAAATTATATTTTACTTATATTATTTATTATTATACAAACTATATTATTTATTATTATTTTACTAAATTTTTTTATTTAAAAAATACATTTAAGTTTTAAATTTTTAAAATTTTGTTAAAAATAAACATTTAAATTAAAATTTTAATTTTAATGTGCTTAAATTTTAAATAAGTATACTTTTACTATGTGTGTCATTTATAATAAGGAAGTTTAAAATTTTGAAAATAAGATATTTTCAACTGGTGAATTTGCTAAATGGCCAGTATTATTTTTCTTTTTCTCTCACTCTTTCCATATTTTTTTAATACTTTTTATAGAAAAGATGTCATTATATTTTTTTAATACTTTTTATATAAAAGATATCGTTATATTTTTAATACTTTTATATAAAAGATATCATTTATATAATAAGAACGTTTAAAATTTTAAATTTGAGATATTTTCAACTGTTGAATTTACTAAATAGGCAGAATTATTTTTCGTTTTCTCTCACTCTTCCCTTTTTGAATACATTTTATATAAAAGATTTTAAATTAATATTTTAAAAAATATGATAATATTTGTAATAAATAATAAAATTTTATATTTTAATCTCTTTTGATTAATAATTTTTATTTTTATAAGTAATTTTTGAAAAAGTAAGTTTGTTTTATAAATATAAATTTGAGTTATTTACACACCAAATTATATTTTTATGCCTTTAGGCACGGACAATTACTAGTATATATATACTTTCTATCAACCGTAGCAGGACATGCCCTGCTACTACCAAAGCTTACTTCCGTCACTGCATTGATATGTATATATACTTAGGCCCTGTTTGACATATTAGCAATCTCTATAAAACTCTATAAATCACTAATAACCTCTCTACCTTTAATTTTTTCGCAATCATTAATTTCAAAAAATTCTAATATTTCGCTAAAAAAATAAAAAAATTTAAAAGTAGGTTAACCGAATATGTAAATTTTTTATACAATCATATTCTTCATGTTGAAAGTTTTCAAATGAGTACCATTGTCGCTATTTTTTGTAAATTTTTTTGAATCCGTGGGAACGATTTTTCAAATCTGTTCCCACGATTTGTTACTTTAAAAAAAATAGTACTAAAATTAATTCTAAATCACATTTTATCTTAATTTATTTTATTTTTTCTTACTCCAAACAAGACCTTAATGGATTGAAGTAACGGATGGACGGATGAAACTCGATGAAATTTCCATCTTTAATTGGTGGAAAGAAACAAAGCCAGCTAGAACAAACATCCATTGATACATAGGTATATATATTTAATGGTTTGAGGTGACGTATGGAGATGAACCTCGTTGATATTTCCACCATAATCCATTAGAAGATATGGATTTTTACCATGCAGCCACAAAGAAACTGCAGCTAATATAAGGTGCATTTGAAACTGTATAAAAATATATAAAATTGTAAAAATTAATATCTTATATTTTGTTGTGTAGTGAGTAAAGAATTTAAACTTTATAATCTCGTAATTCGTATTTATAAAATTTTATATTTATTTTTTTACTCATTCCATTCCAAACAAGGCCATAATGTCAAAGACAATTAATTGTCTACGACCAAAAGAATGTGTAGGTGAAGCCGTGAAGGTGAAGGTTGACTTTGTTCCCAAAACAATGCGTAGGTGAAGCCGTGAGGGTGAAGCTTGACTTTGTTGCAGGAAGCAGCCAAAAATTAAAGGGTGCTAAAACATAAAAAAAAACTGAAATGCCAACAGTAGCTACTAATTAACCACGTGCAGATCTCTAGAGCAATTTTGACTATACATATATACACATTAGCATGCTGAACAATGAGTAAATTTTTAAAAATTTTTAAAAATTTCTAACACATTTTGTCTTATTGTAAAATTTTTATAAATTAAGATATATTTACATATTCTAACAAATTTTTACAAATCTGAATAATTTTTTTTTATAAATTCTAATAATAATTTCACAAATCTTAATAACTTTTCTACAAATCTTAAAAACTTTTTAATAACTTTCATAAAATCTAACAAAAATCCGTAGAGGAACAGATCCAAAAATCAGTCGGAATGGTTTCTCTCTTCAACATTTTGACGTAAAAGTCAAAAAGTACAATAATTTAAAAAAAAAATCTAACATAAATCTGTTGATTCAAAAATTCGTCCAAACAATTTTTCTCTCTAACATTTTATAAGTATTTTTATTTAATTAAATAAACTCACAAATTTTTCCCGTGTTTTTTATAATATTTTCAGACAAAATATTTCAATAATATATATATAGCATCACTTTTTTTTCTAATTTGGTGGTCGGCCGACTCTTCCATAAAAATTGTTGTTTAACTAAGAAATTGCTTGAAGAAATACAAATTAAGAAAGAATATGTTTTGAATTATTTTTTATCGTTTAGAGTGTAATTAACAAACTACAAGAAGATAAGATAAATAATGAAAATCTGTTTAAACACTGTGAAAATCCGTTAGAACTGATTTTGTCAGTTCGAAATTGTTCATTCAAATTGAGATTTATAAAAAATTATTAATTAATTTGGATACGTAGATATTATAGAGATTTGTATAGATTTATATAGATATATAAAGATTTTTTAAAAACTTACCTAGTTTGGCGTAATAAAAATTCTTGTAGAGATTGGTAAAATTTTTTGAAACTTTTAGAGCTAAAAAAAAATTAAATAAATAAATAACTTGTTGCAGGTTAGAAGAAACAAGTCCCCTCAAACTAGCTTTTGGGTAATTTTTTTTTTTTTTTGGTACGTGGCTTTTTAATTAAAATTTAAGGTAGTTTTTTTGGGCAGATTATATATATATATATATATATACTTTGATAGAATTAGGCCAGTTTTTTTTAAACTGATTATAATTTTTATTATTTTAAAACATTTTTGTGCAAAATTTTTTAAATATGCATGAATAACAAGTTTAAAAATTATTTAAAATTTTACATAAGACAAAAAAAAGTAAATAAATAAGAAAATAAAGAATGGTCCAACCTATGAAGCTTTAACAAAAGAAATTAAAGGCAGTGTGCGGAAAGCAGTCGTTGAAGATTGTCATTTGATAATAAAGATTCCCGAGCCTGTTTAAAATGACACAAATGTCCCTCAAAATTGTTGGGAAAAGTTCACGAAACCCAAGCTAAAAACACGGGTTGGCCTTCCGCGCGGGGCATCTGAGCTGGCCTTCCCAGCTGGGCATCCGAGCTGATCTTCTAAACCAACTCCAAAGCATGTGATCATTGATGCCAAACTCCATAGCAATGCACGAAAGACTTAGAATAATATAGTTCCGAGATTTGCGCCACGGTTAATCGATTCAGGGCCAACAGTTTTGGATCTAAATCTTAGAATTGATTTAAGTTTTATACTTTTCTTTAGATCTAAAGAAAGGAAGTTGCAGTAAATTAAGAAAAATTTGTTTCTATTTTCGATTCAACGGTTATTCCTATAAAAGAAGAGGGAGCTCGCCGTTACGGGGGAGAGATTGAAATTTGAAACCTTGCCGTTATTCTGCAAAATCTTTCAATTGATATTTTCTAATTTGACTGTCGAAAATTTTTTGATAGACATTGCATCAGTGTCCCGAGCTAGCAGGTCTCTTTATTTGCAGTGGACCGTCCATCAAACGATTCGGATACAGACCACGAAAGCTCACTACCATCATCATTGATTCCTCCAAAGTTTTCCAAAATTAATATCCTCAACAAGTGAAATTGATCATCAAGATCGAACCACCTCAGAAATAAGCAAATAATCAGAATGAACTGCGCGCGTGCGCGCATGTATATATATATATATATATTCAATTCTACCTATATTTTGCAGCTATTTAATAAATATTTATAAGTAGTTAGCTGTTAGATTATAAGATGCATATATGTAGTTATACCTGGGCCCCCTAACTGAAGATCATTGGACAAGTGATCGAATTATATATATAACTAACACTATAAATTATATTTAGTAAATCAAATACATCAACAAAGCCTAATCAATATATTTTTTTTTTGGTAAGTACCTAATCAATATATAATACTAGTGTATTACTAAGAAGTAAGTTTTATATATCAACATTCGCGTAAAAGAAAAAAAAAATATTTATATAAATATCTAAATATTTATCAATTAATGTGACACTTGATAATTTTTCACATCAAAATATCCATCAATATGTAATTGAATCTGCATTAACCAATTGATGGAAATTTCTCCATTTCGTTAAAGGGTTCAAGAGAACTGCAGTGAAAAATCTACTGCAGGAATTGCAGTGGAAAGATGAATGGTTAAGATTTCTTTGTATTTAATTTGATGGTTCCAATTTATTTTAATTAAATTTATTTTCAAAATAAAAATAAAAGTTTAAAAAATCTAATTGGAACACAATTAATACAGAATGTCAAAAATCACATATATTTAAAGGGCAAAGAAATCTCAACCGTTTATCTTTCCACTGCAACCACTGTAGTAAATTTTTTTACTGCAACTCCCTTGAACTAAAGAGTGAAATTTGATATTTCACAACTCACACACACACACACACACACAGAGAGAGAGAGAGAGAGAGAGAGAGAGAGAGAGAGAGAGAGGAGAGAGAGAGAGAGAGAGAGAGAGAGAGAGAGAGAGAGAGAGAGAGAGAGAGAGAGAGAGAGAGAGAGAGAGAGAGTAGTGGGGCACCGGGGACTGTTTTTGCTCATTTAACAAATCGATTGTAAATTCTAAATGGACTTTTGTAAACCCAATGGCTTTTATTTTATTCTATTCTATTTGTTTTTTAATTTTTCAAATATTATTTGATATTGAAATATTTATAATAAGCTTAATACTTTATAACTTTCAGTTAGAAATGTTTTTACATATTTAAATATTTAATTTTATCATTTCAAATTTGAACTAAGTTGTTTTTCATTTTAATTTTTTAAATTATTAATCATAAGTGATGAATTTGGTTAAATATTGATGATAAAACTAATTCTGCAATAATATTTGTGAACCATATAGAAAAAGTAATTTTTTTTTTGGGGGTAGGGGTCTCTAAAAAAAATCACAAAATTATATGGCATTTTCTCGCTGTCAAGAATTATATATCTAAGAATTATTTAAAAGAAACAAATAAATTGAATTTTGGTGGAAAAAAAAGGTAACAAAAAAGTAACCTTCTTTAGGATATTAGCAATTAATCGGAGCATAAATCTTAGAATTTGTCCGTACGTAGCTAGTTTAGGAAAGGCTTGTGCATATTGATCTACATATAAAGTCTGGTCATCAAGAGCCACGCACCTACGATTGCAAAAAAAGTACATCTATTTGTACTTGGTTCCTAAATTAATACACTTCATTTTGTTTTTTGTACTAAACAAAATTACACAACAGAATATATATATATATATGTATGTATGTATATATAACAATAACAGTGGTACACAACACACACACACACACACACACACACACATGTTTGTCCCATCCGTATCACATTTTTTAGGATGAACAAACTTACTTTCACAAGCACAATATTTGATTATTTTTTGTATACTTAGGGATATTAATTACTGCATCAACCTTTGCAATACTGTAAATTCCTTGAAGTTTTAGAATACCTAATTATTAGGTGGGAGGACGAAAGCAAGCAACTCCTTGTCGACTTCAAATTTGGCCATGTCATCTTCCTTCAAATTAACCCAGGCCTCGACTCCATCCCCAGATTGAGCGTCTATAAGCACAAATAGATACTTGAACGGCATGCTGGCCGAACCAACCCATATCGGCTTTCCCCATCCAAAGTCAGCTTCATACAAAGGAAACCTACACAGGCTAGTGCAACTAAACGAAACCACCTCCCCTTTGATGAACTTTGCAGCCCTCTCTCTGAGGAAATTCAAGGGCTTCTCCCCCTCTTTAAGGTTCATGATGTAGTCTCCGTCCACTTCCCCTATCGCCTCCCTCACCATGTTCACAATCCCACGGCAATCCGCTGCGGTGTCCGTGGGCGGAGCCACTATGACGCGGTAACTGAAGTTGCCGAAATGATGCTCGGAGAGCGGCGGATCAATCCTCGGACGCAAATTCACCGCCTGGAGCAGAGTGTAGGTTTTATTGGGATCCACGTTTGCTTGAGTTGAGGCCATGAAGCGGCTCCACAGGAAGGCAGATAGGGCTTCCACCCGTGTCGGGCGTGTCGGACACGTACCATTCTTGTTGTCGGTGTTTGTGTAATTGTCTCTGAGAGAAGCAAGTTTAGAGCGAGTGAACGAGAACCTCTTGGTGACTATGTTGTCCCTTATGATCCCGGTGCTCGGCTTAAATCCGGAAATGTCTCTAGGAGGGAAGAGAGACGAAGAATCGAATATTGGAACGGGGATATCGCTGTCCCCGCGGGCGGCAGCGGCCCAGCAGTTGATGAACGTGGAAACTGACAAGGCGTCAGCAACCTTGTGAGAGATCACCACAGAAACTGCTATGCCGCCGCAGCTGAAGAAGTTGGTTTGGACCGCCATGGGGAGGTCCCTGACGTCGTCCAATTCACAGGGGAGTAACTTGTTGAGTTCCCCCGGAATCGGATCGGAAACGACTTGGGAAACTCCGCAGCCCACTCGGGCTTCCACGTAGGGGACGCCCTCGTCGTTGCAGTCGACGTGGAGGTTGTCGGCGGCAACGCGGCCCGCTAGTGGGTAGAACTTGGTTAGGGACTCGGAGAGGTAGGTCTTGAGGTGGTTGGACTTGTGTGCGTTGTTGAGTTTGTCTTTTAGGTAGAAGAAAATGAGAGGCATGAACACTGAAGGAGACACTTGATCGAGGAATGAGAGTGTGTGGCGTCGAAGGGGGGCGGGGGTTGGAGAAGAGGGCTTGATGGTCTCTCTTGAGATTACTTCAACTTCGATCTTCATACTGTTCGAACAAAAAACGAAAATCTATACGTTTTGAGGGTGAGTGTGTTCAGAGTGTTGCCTGCTATATGCATGCATATATGCTTTAAATATATATAGAACTGCTGATTGCCACAAGTCAAAAGTACATCTTCTGGTAATATCAATAATTAATTTCTTGTTGAAGAGTTGATAAATGCTAAGATTGTGACCACCATCCAACCGGCCGGTGTGGTGGCGTGTGTGCTTATAACACTAAAATTGTTAGCAGTAATGCTAAATGGAGCTAAACCTCTATAAGTTAATGTCTCTTGAGATTATAAAAATTTATTAATTAATTGAGATATTATTTAATCCAGGAATTTTTTTTTTTAAACATTGAACTTGGGGGTTTTACAAATATTATTAAATTATCAAACAGATTTAAATTTTTTAATTTTTATTTTTTTTTTAACGGATGTGATTTACAAACTTAAAAATCATGTACAGCTTTGAAAAGTACAATTAAATTTTGATAAAAAATTTATATAAGACGAAAAAAATTATAAGAAAAAGAATAGAATACTTTTTATAAATAAACAAATCAAAAGTCTTGGTGTCCAGACAAGCCGATTAATAGAATGTTACTAATTAATTTTTGCTAAAATTGGAGCTAGCATTAGCTGCCATTGATAAAACTTTGGTTTGGTATTTATTTGTGTGGAATATATAAATAGCTGCCATTGACGAATGTTTATAGGCTCAACCCACCCCTACCTTACGTTTGAAAATTATTCGAACCCAAACTTAACTTTGTTTGGACAATGGTTGAAGCTTTTGGTTCTTCGTGAAATTGTTAATACGGTCGGGTTAAATTTGCGTTAACGCGGGTTATTTCGATGGCGTAATTCGGCGCTTTCTTTATCAATTATAACTATTATTTAAAAAAAAAAAAAGCAGACTAAGAGCATTGGCAATAATTTTTTCGTCCCAATTCTTATTCTTAAATATAAGTGTAAGGTTTTTTTTTTTTTTTTATGGTAAATTCATACAAAATCTTAAATTAAATATGGAAGATTTAAATGTTTCCTAAATTGAAGAGATGAGAAGATTTATATGTTTTCTCAATTGAAGAGATGAGAAGATTTACATGTTTTCTCAATTGAAGATTTTTCAAATTGACAAGTTTTCTAAAGACCACAATCACAATATTATAATTCAAGTCCAATTAAGAGTGAAGAAGAATATTGTTCAGATTAAAAAATACATAGAAAATTTCAATATACATTGCAGGTAGCCCGTAAGGAGCACGCTGCTATGCCACATTGGCGCTAGGAGCTCGTAATATGTGCGATGGTTCAGCCATGTTGATTTTTGGCTCCAGAAATAAATTTTAGTAAATCTCGCAGTTTGGCCGATGGGAATGCGATAGTTCGAGCGAATTATTTTATGAAAGATTCTATTTCCGTTTAGAAAATCTGTTTATATATTTGATTCTAATTGAAATAAAATTTTGTAAGTTTATATATATGCACTTAAGCTTAATATACAATGTGAATTAAGAGAAGAATAGAAGGGGCATATTATCGAGTCTTTTGAGAGAGAAAATTTTTTCTTTGTAAACTTATAGGTCTCTTTCTCTTATTTTTCTTTGTAATCTTTCTTTACTTTCTATGTAAGACAAAAAATCTACTTGTAAAGTTTGTCGAGTGAATCGAGCAAAAGTGATGAAAAGATTCGTGCGAATAAGTCGTAGAGAGTCTGAGTAGAGTCTTGTAACCCGTTGATAGTAAGATTTGTAATTGAGGTTTTTCTTCTTGTGAGAGAGTTTTCTCGTTATTTTATGGTATTATTATTTTTGTATTTTGTGTAATTACTTGGTTCGAAAAATTTTCAATAAGAATTATTAGTAAAAAAACATTACGTGACCCTATTCCTATACACTTTCCATATTTCATTTACAATAACATATTTAATTTCCAATATTCAAGGGATGAGAAAACATGTCCCTATAAATAAAAATTTAATTTTTTTAGGTGGCTCCTCTTGCCACATCAACAAGTAAGATGGGTCACATTAAATTTCGAAATTTGAATTTTGAATTTCAAAAAAAAAAAATTATTATATTTTAGATTTTGAAAAAAATGTGATTGTTGCATTTATTAATAAGAAGGGTAAATTACACCTAAACTCTCTAAACATTCACGTAATTACACATGAATCCTCTCGACATTTTAAAATTACATTAACATCCTTTATTTTAAAATGCTAATAATATTTAAACCCTTCCGTTAACTTTGCCACTAACTCCGTTAAAAATCTATTAAAAAGATAAATATATCCTCGTATATTTTCACATGTATATTCAAAAACCAAGAAAACCCCTACTTTTGCTTCTTCCACTATGCGAGCTTCTCACACCGGCAGTCCTCCTCGATTCAAGCGAGCACTCGTGATTCCGGCAACCCCGCCGGCGACTGATGATACTTTTTGTTTTGGGTGGGAAGTTTCAACTACGGGAAAGACTATGGAAGGCTCGTCATCATTGTCGAGGTAGTCGACCAAAACAGGGCTCTTGTTGATGCCCTTGATATGGTGCGTACCCAAATGAATTTCAAGAGACTCCAATATTACAATTGACATCAAAAGGCTAATGTCCGGAGAATGCAAACACCAACGCTAGAACAGTGCGTTCCTCGTCGATTGCAAAGAATTGAAAGCCGGAACTGGAGCAGCGCGTTCTACGGCACCAAAATCTGAAAATTCAGCGCGTTCTACGGCACCCAAATCTGAAAATTCAGCGCGTTCTACGGCACCCAAATCTGAAAATTCAGCGCGTTCTACGGCACCCAAATCTGAAAATTCTTACTTCCAAAAATTTGGTCGCGTTTTACAGCATTCAAATCTGAAAATTCTTGTTTCTAAAATTTGGTTGCGTTCTACGGCCCAAGGAAAGCCTCGCCATTGTCAATGGCACAGCAGTTGGCTCCGGCCTTGCTTCCGTCGTCCTCTTTGAGGCCAACATTCTAGCTCTTCTCTCCGAGGTTCTATCAGCAACCTTTACTGAGGTTATGCAAAGGAAGCCCAAATTTACCAACCATTTGACGCATAAATTGAAGCACCATCCAGGCCAAATCGAAGCCGCAGCTATTATGGAATAGATCTTGGATGGGAGTTCTTATGTCAAAGCTGCCCAAAACTTCACGAAATGGACCCGTTGCAGAAGCCAAAACAAGACAGTTGCACCCTCAGAACCAAGCAGGAAATAATTAGGCACAATTAAAAATTCTAATCTAACATTTTTCTGGCAGAGGCTATGCGGGAGGCAATTTCTTTGCTGCGCTTGTGAAAGTGTAAGCAACCATCTTATCTCTGGGTAGTAACTTGTCCTTGATCACTGGGTAATTGAGAAAATTGTTTATCCATGAAGTGGTGGCTGGGAATTGAATTGGGTCAAGAATTTTCATACACCCAACTTCCTCCCAACTAGGCAGCCAGTGAGAGAACCAACCAAGTGCAAGGTCCAAATACCCAATGCTTTCTCCTCCAAAAAACTTTGCTGACTTCCCTTTTAGCTCTCCTTCAATCCTCTCTAAGGCCTCTATCGAGGATCTCAGGGCCTTTTCCCTTTCACCTCCTTGGGAGCACAAAGCCCCCCATGTAATATACAAAAGCAATCACAAAATATACCCCAACTTATTATTTATCATTCCTACAAACATTAATAGTATGCATAGACTAAAGAAAACAAAATTATGTTAATTATATGAAGAAAAGAAGTAACCAAGTAATGGAGAAACTAGTAATTGACTGCTGTAATTAACCAATTAAAATGATTGGAACAAAGTGCAATTCTGTCTAATGTGTAAATTACCTTAAATAAAATTAAAATCAAAACCCGCTAGTTTCACTTGTTTCGCCTTCATCGGAAAGCTCATGTTCGCTCAATTCTCCGAGCTCGCCAACGACTTCTACAACAACGGCTTGCCCTCGAATCTCACAGCAGGGCGAAACCCTAGCCTGGACTATGGCTTCAAAGGGGTTGAAATTGCCATGGTGGCGTACTGCTCGGAGATCCAATTTCTCGCCAATCCAGTGTATTGACGAGGTGGCAGGCGGCGACGGCCAGGATGTCGGCGCAGGAGACGGCGAGTGGCTACATCCTCCATCTACTTTTATATACATATATATATATATATATATATATATATGTATATATGTGTATAGTGTAATAATTTAAATTTTAATTGTTAAGAAGGGTATTTTGGTATATTAAAAAAAATTAACTGATGTTATCATTTTAACGGAAATTCTAACGGCATACTAACGAAATGGTTTAAATGTTACTAACATTTCAAAATAAGGGAGGTTAATGTAATTTTAAAATGTCGAGGGAATCTATGTGTAATTACGTGAATGTTTAGGAGATTTAGGTGTAATTTACTCTAATAATAATTATATAATCTTGGAACGGTAAAAATTTACCTCAGTAGCCAATAATGAATTTGTTTAGAGTAAGAAAAAGTGAGATATATTGAAATAAATTGAGGGATCGTAATGCGTACAGTGAAAGAAAAAAGTTGATATGATATAAAGTTAACAGAGATTTATAGATATTTTCAGTGTTTTTTTATGCCAAACGCAGCCAATAGGGAATAAGTGTTAAAAATCTGCTGGTACAAAAGGTTAAATGATATTGTAACACTGTAGAATAAGGACTGTGATGGAGAAGTTACTTGCAATACTGTAACAAGAATGCATTTATTTCAGATTTGGAGGTTAACATTGAAACTAATGTAATCAGCTCCTAAACAGATATGTGTAAACCGTTGAATTAAAATCTAATGGTCCAAATACACTCGCTTTTTTTTTTTAAATTAAAAATAAGTTAATATATTTAAACCATTAACCTCTCCATTTTCTTATATTTCAAACAAATCACATTTAGCTAGCTCTGTCCGCTGGTAATAAACTTAACCAAACCAATCAATCTAGTAATTAACTTATTTCAAATATATAGCCAAATTTCACAATTTTTATCTTTTATATATTCAATATATATAATATATATCACCTTTGCAATTTGCTTCTATTTAATGTAATGTCCAATTTATTCAACCCGCTGTAGCTATCTTAAGCATGTGTCACCACTATTTTTCGTGTAGGTTATTAATAAATGCCATTGGTGTGTCACTTTCCTTTTATTAAAAATAAAAAGTATTATTAAACAATATTAAAATATTATATTAAACTTACATTTTTATTTCTGCAAACTTTAAAGCCATGCCTTAGAACGACTCTCATTGCCGACCCAGATTTTAAAATTGGGCCTTCAAATTTTTTTGAGCCCGTCCAGATTTTAAAATTGGGCCTTCAATTTTTTTGAGCCCATCCGAAGAAGTCTAAGAATAAACCTGAGCTCTAATATAAATGAACAGATGCAAGCGGCAAAGTTGTAGGTCACTGGTAGTGGTTTGGGGATTTCATCGTCGTCAAAAAGCAAAAATCAATTGACTTGTTTAGCAGGCCATAACTCAACCCTTCTATTGGAGAGGTCTTGAATTCGAACCAATGGGACTCTTTTGTTATATGTTCGGTACAATTTAACTTTCAAAAAACAAATCTATCATCATATTGTGCATTGCGCGGATGTATTTTATATAAAGTGATATAAACTTATATATTATTTATATTAAAACTTGAGAAATTCACGGGAGCTCAACAAGTGCATTTTTATTTTTTTTATTTGTGTTATTTTTTTATTTGTTATGGAAGTTTTTAATTATTTTTTGGTGAGATTATAATTGATCATTTACCATTGTTAGAAATATTTGTTTTTTTCCCCTTTTTTATGTTTTAACATTAAATGTTATTTTTGCCTTAAAAATTTTAGAGATTGGGCCTGTTTGATTGATAAAAAAAAGGGACAAAAAGTATAATAAAAATAGAAAGATGTGATATAAAGTTGATAAGTGAAAAATTTTAATTGAAGGAAAGTATAAAAATTAATTAAAGTTTGTGATTTTTAGTGGCTTTTGGTGCCACCAAACAGGCTCATTGTTTGCAATGCAACGCATGACTTATAATTTTTTTTTTTTTGTTTTTGTTTTTTTGTTCATATTAGAAGATCAATACATATTGCACTTTTATTTATTTTTTTTATAAGTCTATAGTAAGTTCATTTTTTTTCATTTTTGAAGTATTTGAAAGTTTTTTTTTTTTTTTTTTTAGTGTATGAATATTAATATTATTTTCACATTAAAAATTGATGAGTTATTGGTGATTTGACATGCGTCTCACTTTTTATTTTTTGTATTTTATTTTTAAGACGAAAGGAGTATTTCTTTCATATTAGGGTTAACTCTAAAAATTATTATTTTTTTATTATTGTGAATTATTAATATATCAAATATTACGTGATACTAACTTTAGGTCATAATTGTATTGACTTATATTTTGTTAAAGGAATTTACTATTACTACTATACTACCAATAGATGTAAAATTTTACTTTATTTATTATTAAATAAATATGATTGAAGTATTTTTTATAATTATTATAATTTCTTTAACTAATATAATATAGGATGCGTTTAACGCACTAAATTTTAGTGAAAATCTCTGAAAATTTCTATACATTTTTATATATTCTCGCGTTCTCACAATTCAAAAAAATTTAATATTTTTCAAAAAAAGTTTAATATCTTTAAAAAAAAAATCGATAACTAGAATTCGGTTAATCAAATAATAAAAATTTTTTTTACCATTCTTACCGTGAATTCTCAAGTTATCGAATGACACTCACTTTGACTACTTTTTGTGGGGTTGTAAAAACCATTCCAACGGATTATAAAAACCGTTCTGATGGATTCGCGCGGCCAACTTCCGTCCAAACGGTTTCTACAATCCGGATGGATTGTAGTGCAAAGAAGTCATGACTGCTTAAAATTTTGAATTCGTCTAATCGAAAATCCAATCCGTCAAAACGAAAATCTTATTATTCATCTCTAAAAAATGCGGTTTGAGATGTATACACCAAATGTAAAAAATTTCTCCAAACTATATTTTATCTTAGTTTTTATCACTCTAAACTCACCCATAATTTATTTTTAAAAAGCTTGTATTATGATTCAACCCGTTCATTGAATGGATCTTTCTTAGTTTGTTCATATATCAAGTGTGTTTGGAGTTATAAAAATTATAATTTTTCATTGTAATTTAAATAAAAAATTTAACGAGCCCTGAGGGCTCGTTTGGAGTTACAAAAAAAATCAAAAAATTTTAAAAAATTTCAAAAAATTTTAAATTCTTCCAATCATATTTTATTACCTATCATTTTTATATCACATCAATCCTATCTATTGGTTTTTTTTAATTTTTTTTTGAGACTCCAAACGCACCCTTACTCCTTACAAAAAAATCTTATGGAACTCTGCAGCCGACGCGGATGCGATTACCGCAATCTACCAATCTCAAACACCCCCATTTTTCCAGCTCTTGGGGCGTCGCATGAATTCATGTGCGTCCACGTCATCAAGCGACACGCCTCCACATGTAACTTGTTGAAGACGTGGACATGGCACGTCCTCGTCTGAGCGTCACGTCAGCATCCCAACAGTAATAATAATATTATAATAATCGAATTATATACAGATTATTCAAAATCAAACCGAAGCTTCTCTCCCTCTTGTAGAACGCCGGAATTTCGTCTGAATGCATCGTCAATCATCATCATCTGCAAGAATAATTGTTAAAACACAGCTTTGAATTGAATAGGTCTCTTTTTCTTGTTCTCTCTCTGTAATTGTCAATGGTGTCTTCATAAAGATTGAATCTTTCATCCAATTCGCCAACCCAATTCTCTCTCCTCTCAAGATGCCCGGCGTAACGGTGAAGCTCTACAGCTCTCTCTTCAAGTTCCTTCTTAAACGTCGATTAGATAACCTAATTGAATCCGCCCTCGATTACAACTCTTCCACTGCAGCAGTTAATCCATTCGGCGTCATCGCCCGCCCCGAAGATCCCGTTGCCGCCGCTAACCCCACCTTCGCCGACGACGGCGTCGCCACCAAGGACATTCACATCGATCCCCTCACCGCTCTCTCCCTCCGCATCTTCCTCCCGGACACCGCGCTTGCCTCGCCTTCCGATTCTAGGGTTCGGGCGTCCACCAATCATTCGGGAACTCCTCCTTTTATCGAGGCGGATAATGGGGTTTACAGGGGTTATACGCCGGCGATTGATAAGCACTTTCGTAACTATCGTAAATTGCCGGTGATTTTGCAGTTTCACGGTGGAGGGTTTGTGAGCGGGAGCAATGACGCGGTGGCGAATGATATGTTCTGCCGACGAATTGCCAAGTTTTTGGATGCGATTGTGATAGCGGTCGGGTATAGGCTTGCGCCGGAGAGTCGGTACCCAGCTGCGTTTGAGGATGGGGTAAAAGTTCTGAACTGGTTGGCAAAGCAATCCAATTTGGCGGAGTGTATTGTCGGTGGGGATCTTAGGAGATTTGATACTCATCGGCAGCAAATTGTTGATGGCTTTGGAGCATCAATGGTGGAGCCTTGGTTGGCTGCTCATGGGGATCCTTCAAGGTAACTACTTTGATTTCTTACTCTTCCCAATCAAATGATTGGAGGTTTTCTTGGTCATGATTTCAATTTTTATGCAATATGTAGCTTCAGGTTTATTTTTTGGTTGAATCTTATCAGTGAAATTCAATGATCAAATATTATCAGCGGTGCACTTTTTTCTTGTTTTATAATCCTGAAAGTATTACTAGACAATCACATATTTTTTTAATGGATATGCAATACTTCTAAGAATGTACATGACAGCTAATTGATCAAAGATAGTAGCATATTGATGTGAACAAGTTTAATGTAACAGTACCGCATTAAGAAAATAAAGCTACACTTAAATTTTTGATATATTACTGTTGGCAAGGGCATATAAACACAACGACATTTGAATTTCACTCCTGATGACTTTCTACTTCAGGAAGACTAGTTGCTTTTATGGGATGTCAACTGTATTGTAATAATGGAAGCATCAATCTTAGCATTCAAATTAGTGTTAATTGCAGTGACATAAAAACAAACTTGAAATATGGTTAATAGCTTCCATAGCAGCAATAGGCCGGTGAGTGCTTTGCATTTGTCCCAAGAGGACGCTATTCTAAGTGCCCTCTGTCTATAAAATATGGTCAGTAGTGAATTGGAGATCTTTTCTTGTTGTTTTGGTAATAGGCACTGGTTATTAAATGATGTCCATGACCTTCAACTTATGATAGTTCTTTGCACTTTGTAGTTTGCTATGAAACACGGACACTTCGAAATGGATGCCGTATCTATATCCAACACACGTAGTATATTTCAAGATAAGTGTTTGACATGTCACATGGTGTATCCAATTATTTTATATATTTTTCCCCACACATGACTAAGACAAACCTAATTTGAGTATCCAAAACTCTTAAAATAAAAAAAATCTTCTATTTCATATTTTGTTATATTTTCTATATTAAATTATGTATTGTTATTTTAGTTGTGGATATTATATTCATGTATATAGATAATAAAAATATATAAAATTATATATATATATATATATATATATATATATATATATTTTGTCATATACTGGTTGTGTCCATGTACTTATTTTTTTGAAAATCATTCTATTCCTATTTGTACCCATTTCGCGTCGATATCCTGTATTCGTATCCATACTTCTTAGGCAATATGTTACAGCAATATGTTACTTGTTTCAAGAAATTGTAGATGGTGTGGCAGACAAAAGGGGTAAATTCTACCCAAAGAGCACATGGGAAGTTTAATGTTTAAAACATTGCCCAAACTATAAAAAAAGTTTTGTTTGGAGTAGGTGTTGTCAAGAACCTTAGTGCAATTTAAATCTCCCTGGAGTTTGTAAAAACATTTCTAAACTGGTTCCCCACTCTTTTTAAAATTTTTATCTGCAGGAAAAAATCATTTTACTTTGTTGTATTTTCCCACAGGAAGCATGAGTTGGAGCATGCTTGTTTTCTTGAACAAGGATACTTCCGTTGTAAACTTTTGGATGAATAAAGTAATTAAAGGCCATAAAGTACCAAATAGATATTGTTTGGATCAGAAGTAAAATTTTGGATAATGTAGTAATTAAGAGCCATATGAATATTAAATAGGTACTCTTTGTTTCTTCTTGAGCAATGCTTTGTCAATTTGGTTGTGTTTTATAAGCAAACATCTTGTTCGTGCGGCCATGTACAAACAATTGTAACTCTAGCCACTCAATCTTTTTAACGCCTTAAATTCTTTTTGCATAAATGTCCCTGCTTTAATTTGCGTTGTGTTTCAGTTTTCAGCTTATATAGAGAATTACTAATCCAGTTGTGTCATTGAATAGGTGTGTTCTCCTGGGAGTGAGCTGTGGCGCTAATATTGCAAACTATGTTGCTCGAAAAGCTGTAGAGGCAGGCAAGCTTGTAGATCCTGTGAGGGTGGTGGCACAAGTGCTGATGTACCCTTTTTTCATTGGGAGTATGCCTACACAATCTGAGATTAGATTGGCAAACTCCTACTTTTATGACAAGGCTACGAGCATACTTGCATGGAAACTCTTCCTACCCAAGGAAGAATTTGACCTAGATCACCCTGCTGCCAACCCCGTCCTCCCAGGCAGAGAGATACCCCTGAAGTACATGCCCCCTACCCTAACAGTTGTGGCAGAACATGACTGGATGCGGGACAGGGCTATTGCTTATTCAGAGGAGCTTCGTAGAGTTAATGTAGATGCCCCTGTTCTTGATTACAAGGATGCTGTGCATGAGTTTGCCACCCTTGATGTCCTTCTTAAGACACCAAAAGCCCGGGCCTGTGCAGAAGATATTTCTATATGGGTCAAGAAGTATATTTCACTCAGAGGCCATGAATTTTCATATTAAGGTGGTTAGAGAAGGCAGGAGGATAAGGTGGAAATTGCAGTTTATGAAAAAATTAAGAAGGATGAACAACTTTTTTTTGAATCCCAGCTTATTTAAGCTGATGAGGCTTAAGCATGGCATTATCCCCATTCAGTGAGCTGTTTTGAAGGTGAGGGCATGTTCAGAGCAAACCCTACCGATTGCAAACTCTTGGCTGTTCGCAGCATTAGTAACTTTGTTCTTCACTTGTTCTTGTTTAGAAATGTGAGAATGTATTGAATCGCGAGAACTATTCTTTTTTCTTTAATATCAGGAGGCCCATTCATTCATTTATGTTCTTTTCCTCTCTACCGAGATGTATTATTATGTACATGAATAAGTTGAATCAAATGAATAATACCCTTCCCTTCATGTATCGTTGGTGCAAGTTACTATATGTTATAATATATTTCCGACATCAAATAGATTGTGGAATATCCTTTGTTGGTGTATACTATGCACAAATTCGTTTCCGAAGTTTAATGAATATGCTGTCATTGCATCCTATGACAGTTGATCAGGACGGCTAGAAATACAACCTGGACTGTACTAATAGAAAAATGTCATTTTGTATGGACCCTGGGATAGAGAAAATGAATGGTGATGTAATGAATTACGACATTGATCCTAAGCCGGAAAGAATTTATAGGTGGCATAGAGAGTCCGAAAACTCCAAAACATAAGGGATTCTAAGGAAGTGATGGTAAGATCATGCATTTTGATTGCTCTAAGATTGGACATTGTTCTATGCCTTGAATCTAAACCTACTTTCATTGATTCCATTTGTAAACATTTGCAACCTTGTAATGTTCAACCCCGTGGACGAAACTGATTTATAAATACACTTGATCTGCAGTTGTTCAGTGGAGCTTTGTTGCGCTGAGCTCTGATATCAATAATAAGAACTTTGCTCCACAAATTTTTGATGCAAGAAGATGGCTCCTGATCTCAATCGGCCGCCCAGATTCTCCATCAGAGGAAAAATCACAGAACCAGGTGGTCTCTATGGGAATATCCCAGCCATGGCAAGTTACCCCTTCCCCCACTCTCCTAAACCAGAAAACAGTACTTCCACCTGCTTCAGTCCCTTCTCAGAAGAAACTAGAAGCCAGAAGCGGATAAAACACACTGAAAGTGTTGATGAATTCATCGAAATCAATGGTACTCCTTGTAGTAATGGTACTCTTTGCAGTGGCACAAATTGCTCGAATTCCATGTCAAAGCTCAATTTCCGTGATCATGTATGGGCTTACTCACAGAGATATCTAGCAGTTGAGGCAATGGAAGAAGCAACTGTCGCTTTGGTGAATGCTGATCTGGGAAATGAGGTCAAGGAAGAAGAAACTGGAGATGAGATAAGATTAGTCCAACTTCTCCTTGCCTGTGCTGAAGGTGTAGCTTGCCAGGACAAATTCCGTGCATCAGCATTACTCTCTGAACTCAGGACCAAAGCCCTGGTTTTTGGATCATCTTTTCAGCGAGTCGCTTCCTGCTTTGTCCAAGGGCTCTCTGACCGTCTTGAAATGGTTCATCTGCAGGACGGGGCAGCTGGAGTGGTACCCCCGGCCTTGAAAGCTATTACATCTGAGAAGGAAGAGGCTTTGAGCCTTGTTTATGAGATTTGCCCACAAATACAATTCGGTCATTTTGTAGCCAATGCATCTATTTTGGAAGCCTTTGAGGAAGACAGTTATGTTCATGTTGTGGACTTGGGCATGACCCTAGGTTTGCGCCATGGCCACCAATGGCGCAATCTAATGCACAGCCTAGCCAACCGGGCAGGCCAACCACCACGCCACCTTCGTATAACCGGAGTTGGAAACTCTGGTCATCACTTCAGAGACATCGGTCATGAGCTAGAACAATATGCACTTAGCTTGGGACTGAAGTTTGAATTCTTGACAGTGGCAGAAAATTTAGAGAACCTGCAAGTTAAGGACATCGATGTCCATGATGGAGAGGCTCTGGTAATTAATAGCATTCTTCAACTGCATTGCACGGTGAAGGAAAGCCGACGAGCTTTAAACTCCATTCTACAAATTGTGCTCCAGCTATGCCCCAAGGTGCTGATTCTAGTAGAGCAGGACTCGAGCCATAATGGACCCTTCTTTCTGGGGAGGTTCATGGAGGCTTTGCACTACTATTCTGTAATTTTTGACTCATTAGACGCAATGCTTCCAAGGTATGACACGAGACGAGCCAAGGTGGAGCAGTTCTATTTTGTAGAGGAGATCAAGAACATAGTGAGTTGCGAGGGGGAAGCCAGGGTAGAGAGGCATGAGAGGGTTGATCAATGGCGCAGGAAGATGAGCCGTGCTGGGTTTCGATCATCACCCATCAAGCTGCTAACTGAGGCCAAGCAATGGTTAAGCAAAGTAAAAATTTGCGAAGGTTACACAATTGAAGAGGAGAAAGGTTGTTTGGTTCTTAGGTGGAAATCAAAGTCAACCGTTGCAGCTTCTTGTTGGAAGTGCCTTTGAAATTGGCAAGATCTGATGAATTTCAGTAGTACAGGAAGGAAATCAATTAATGCTTTCTGCAATAAGCTTCATCCGCTGGAATTAAAATGCTTATAGCATCGCATAGATTTTAACCTTCAGTGGGTGAAATCAAGTTACAATGAATGTAGAAAAGAAGAAATTAAATTGTGGGGTCAGCTACTTGTCCAACTTGAGAGGAGTTGAAATAAGAAGGAAGAGTCTTGAGTTTCCATGTGGAACTGAAAAAGGGTCTACAAATGAAAAGACATTCCTATGTAACTTTAAACAACCCAAATTATTCTAAATTCCTCTGTAGCCAGTGCGTTCTCCAGTGTTACTAACCCTAAGGGAAAGCCCAAGCAACTTTTCATTTTCCCTAAGTGGTAGAAACTTGTTTATCTTTGTGGATGATCGGAATGTGAATGGACGTTCCGATCGTCTGGGAATAGTGCTATACGTCATCAATTGCGGAGATTCACCGGAGATGAACGGGGATAGAGTTAAGGCAGCTCAGAGTGACAGAGAGAGAGAGGGTAAGGAAATTCGATAATCTTTGGAGTGTTGTGGATGAGTATATTTGTAAAGAACAAGTCAAGACAAAGGACTGGTCTACACGCGCCAAGGACAATGGTCCTTTGACCATGTGGCTTATTCTGCAAATCTGGTACGTGGCACTCCGACCAAGTGGTGATAACACTCCTGCTTGGTCCACTTGGTCGGTGGATACAGAGGTCGTGGCCGTATAGATACGAGGCGGTTATAATGTAGAGGATATGTTTTGTTGTGTAGTGATTCTCTCTCTTGGGCTGGTCGACAATGAATCGACAGATCCCTCAACTCTAGCCACCAAGCTGCTCGTCCCGGATGATTCTGCTGGTGAGTGTGCGCTAATGAACTCTTTACAGGTGACTCTTGGATCTCGCTCCTGACCTTTGGGTTAAGTGTCTGGAGTCTGTCCCGGAGCTCAAATGCCCCCAGTGAATGTGGCGTGACCGGTGTAAGTGGTACCACGGGTGGGTGGCGCCATCTTACCCGGTGAAGGGTGACTGGACACCTACAATCTTCACCCAGGAAAACAATATCACTGCCCTCAAATCCCTCAGGCTTGTATTCAAATTTCAAGGGGGTTCACCCCATGGCTCTGGGTTCGCTCAGTTTTTTTTTTTTAAGGTATTCTGAAGCTTTTGAAAAAGCAAGGATTACTCTCATTCACTGAGCTTTTTTTATGGTAAGGGCGAGTTTTGAGCAACTCTGCTGGTCATTGCAACTCTATGTCGTCCATGACACTTGTTCTGCTTGTAAGATACATGGTCTTGTTAAGCTTGGGATGCTGTTGAATTGAATCGCTAGAACAACTTTTTCTTTTAAATTCAGTAGGGTTATTCATTCATTTATCTTATTTTCCACTATAATGAGATGTACTATTATGGGCGCTATAGGAACAAACCTTTCCCTTCTGTCACTCTAGCACAAAATTATAGACCAATGCAGCAATTTTTTGGACTGGTTTTGTGGGATTATAAATTTATGGATATATTGCCGGTGCAAAGAAGCTATTGATATAAAAATTTCCTGGCATCCTATGGATTGTGGAATATCCTATTGTCAGCATATGCCATGCATAGTTCTGTTTGCAAAGTTTCATGTATATGTGGTTATTGGGTCCCATGACACTTGATCAGGCCAGCTAGAAATACAAGATGGACTGCTTCATCTTAGGTTCAGATTGGACTGGGTAAGAATGAATAAAATAGGTCAATTTTGAATTACATTAAACATGGATTTTGGGATAAAGAAAATTAACAGTGACGTAACGAATCAGGACATGCTGTGCGGATAAAATTTATAAGTTGGATAAAGAATCCAAAGCTCCAAGGTTTCTACGAAAGCGATGGAGGATGGAGGCCATGGAAGAACAAAGTAGACAACACACAGGTACTTCTGATTCCTTGCGAAAATTCAATTTCTGGGATCATGTATGGGCTCTCACAAAGATATCTTGCAGTTGAGGCCATGGAAGAAACTACCGCATAAAGAAACTACTGCAGGTTTGGTGGGAAAACTACTGTACGTTTTGTGACTGGTGATCAAAGAGATGAAGTCAAGGAAGAGGAAAGTTGAGGCAACACAAATGGTTCTAGTTTCCAGCCAATGCTCAACTTCCGGGATCATGTAAGGGCTCTCTTATAAAGTTACCTAGCAATTGAGGCCATTCAAGAAGCAACTGCAACTTTGGTGCATGGATGGTGATCAAAAAGACGAAAGTCGAGGAAGGAGAAAGTGGAGATGACACAAGTAGTTCTATTTCCTCAAAATTTTCAGGATTATGTATGGGCTGTCTCACGAAGAGACCAAGCAGTTGATGAGGCCACGAAAGAAGTAACTATAGCTTTGGGGAATGGTGGTGAGGGAGATGAAGTCAAGGAAGAAGAAAGTCCCTTGCCAATGCCCAATTTCTGGTATCATGTATGGCCTCTCTCACAAAGACACCTATCAGCTGAGGTTGTAGAAAAAGCAACAGAGCAGTTTTTTCTACAAGGAGCAAAATTAATGATTTCTGCAATAAGCTTCATCTGCAGCAATCAAAATGATTTGTAGCAGCATATTTATACATTTTAACCTTCTTTGGGTGAAAGAAACACCGGTTTCAGAGAAGAAATAAGGGGTTATGGTTGTGGATCAGTACTTGTTCAATTTTGAGAATAGTTGAGACAAGAAGGAGGGAATCTTGAGTTTCTATTGTTCTGAAGATGGTGTGTCAATTCCAGCCACAAACATCTCCTGTGGCAAGGTATATATCCAAAGCTCATTAGCATTTTACTAATGGTCCAAATTGTACAACTGTAACAAAACTAACTTGATATTATATCCATTTCATACTTGGTTCCTTAGCTTAAATATATCAGTTCCTAGCCGTTTCATGTGAAGTATTTATGATTCGGTCAAAACAATTTCCAAATTGTTACATTGATCCATTACCCTTTAACTAAGTGAATGTGAGGATTCTAATGGGGGTTTTTTGTGCACAGAATTTTTCTTTATTATTATTATTATTAGTATTTTTATTATTAACTTCCTGCTTAACAACACACAAGCATTGAGAAGCACACCATTTTTTTTTTTTTTGAAAAAAAAATATTTATTAAATTAAGTCTAAAGCCAAAAGATCCTGAACAAAAGAGGGAAGAGAGGAGTTCCAGACTTTCCGACTAGACCCAAAACCAGTTGCTCGTGTAAGAGCATGAAAACATGCCAACTATTGCACCATAAATTGTTAAATGTGAATTGTGATGCTAGAATATATAGAATAATTTCCTAAGGCTTGGAATAAGCTATTATAAGTTGGATTTAGGTTAAAAGAGATCTTCAGAATTCACCAATCATAAACCATGGTGGGAAAGGAAAGAAAGTTGTCTCCAATAAATGGAACTTGCCAGTCGAAAGGGGACCAAGGAATTTTCGAATTCTTATTGCTTTACATTTTAAAAATCCAATAGGAGAAGACTTTGCAAAAAAAAATAAATAATAAAGAAATACGGAAAAAGACATGTCAACGACAAGGACTCATGTCTGTTTCTCTGTTCTCTGATAGAAATTTCTAATAGCTTAACAATGGTGATTAATAAGAGAATTATTCTAATAGTTGTCGCGGTTGATGCTTTCTCACTCAATCATCAATGCCTTATTAACAATATTTGTTCCATCTGTGCATGAACTGGCAGAATCTTGGCTTGAATTTATAAAAGGTCTTTCTGGCTGCAGCCTTGGCAGTCCCTTGCTCTTGAGCTCTCCAAGTAGCAAACTTTGCTGCATTTTCATCGATCATCCTCTCATCTAATCTATGTTTTGGACTTTCTGGTGATGGGAAGACAGCCTTGTTGCGACAAGATTGGATTGAAGCGCGGTCCATGGACTGTCGAGGAAGATAATAAGCTTATGAACTTCATACTGAACAATGGCATACAATGCTGGAGACGTGTTCCAAAACTTGCAGGTTTTACTCTCTCTCTCTCTCTCTCTCTCTCACCCCCTCTGGGTATGTTTTAAACCACTTGTTTTGGATGGTGTGAAGGTTTGCTGAGGTGTGGAAAAAGCTGTAGGCTGAGATGGATTAATTACCTGAGGCCAGATCTCAAGAGAGGAGCAATAACAGAAGCAGAAGAAGCTATGATGATTCAACTGCATTCTCACTATGGAAACAGGTATTTAATTGTTTATTAAAACAACAGTAATCCTTTGTTTTGAATTGTAAAGTTCCAATTTTGAGTGACTTCATCCCCCCCCCCCCCCCCAAAAAAAAAAAAAAAACGAAGAACACAAGAAGTATTATTTCAATGCCCCCTCTTATAGGTGGAGAAAGCCCTTAAAAAACCAACTGATGCAAAACCAGAAACAAAGCCAAGCTAACCTAACACCAATTCAACAAAACAGACGCACTGAAACAGAACAAGAACCTTACTAAGACAAACCTTCTCCTACAGCCAACTTCACAGAAACCAAACCCGAAAACATAAAACCAACTGAAAATGCCTCCAATTAAGACATCCATCCTTGTGCAATACATAACAGGCTATAGCCTCACTGCACAATTGACTTTTTTAATTGTTGAATTATAGCCTAAATTAAATCAAACCTCCTAGATCAATAAAAGATTCTAATAGGCTTTTTCACTATTCGCCAATTAATTTTGAGTTGGATGTTCTAATATGATATCGAAGCTGAACTTTAAAAAATTTATTCCTTTCGCTTTTGAATATCTCAATTGTGCACTTACCCTATTCGGTGCATCGGTCTGATTATATTTGGTCTTTCACTTTTGAATTTTGGTTGTGCACTTCTTATACTTGGTGCACTGATCTGACTTTTTAGGGTAAAAACGGAGGAGGCCACATGTGAGAGAGTATGTTGGAATATATTCCATATCAATAAAATAAAACCTCTCAAATTGATCAGTATAAAATCCTAATAGCCTCTCCCGTTCTTGTCAAGTGGTTTAGAATTGAAAGCTTTAACATTTACAGTTCTTGAACTAAAAGCTCAATGGACTAATCTCGTCAGGTGGTCGAAGATTGCTTCACATTTTCCTGGTCGCACAGATAATGAAATCAAGAACCACCGGAACACCCGGATCAAGAAAAAACTAAAGCTTCTAGGTTTGGATCCCTTCACCCACAAACCAGTTGGTCAAAATGAAATTCTGAACACGGAGGACAAAGTAACCATGCAATCTAATTCCTCGGGGATTCAAGAGAAGAACTTGGAATTGCACGGAAATTCAGATTCCAGGGATAATCAAATGTTGCGAAGGGAAGGGAAACCCATTTCGGTCCCCGTTGAAGACAATCTTTTTCGTATCAATGAAATGTGGGATAGCTTGGATGTGAGCTCAACGGAAATTTCTGACAAAGAACCTTCGAATGCATTATCTGTGGGTATGGATGAACCATTTTCTGAGGATTTTCTCCAACATTGGATTGATAGCCCCAACAACATGCTCTCGTGGTGGGATGGATATCTAATGATCTAGAAGAGATTTTCTCATAGGAAAATGTCCAAACTGATGTGGGATCATCAACCTGCCAAAATATGGAAATTTGTACATCTTTTTTTTTTTCTGGGGTTCAATTTACACTTCCGTACCTTTGCGTTTTTAGTGAATAGATACGGTGTATGCACAGGGATGATGGAAAACCGTAGCTTACCTGCCAAAATATAATTGAGCAAAAAGTCAAGCAGATTTTTTTTTAATTCTTTTTTCACTTTATATATATATATATATATATTGCCAGATTTTGATTTATTTACTTATTTATTTTATTTTTCACTTTGATAGATTTTAGATATATTATTTATACTCATAAGAAAATCTTTCAAATAAAGAATCGATTACTTTTGTAACATTTTTTTATGAGTGTGGATAATATGTTTAAAAGTTATAAAAAAAATAAAATTAAAATTAATCTACCTCTCAAAATATAATTTAGCAAAAAGTCAAGCAGATTTTTTTTAATTTTTTTTCACTTTATATATATATATTGCCAAATTTTGATTTATTTACTTATTTATTTTATTTTTTACTTTGATACCTTTTAGATATATTATTTATACTCATAAAAAAAATCTTTCAAACAGAGAACTTATTACTTTTGTAACATTTTTTTATGAGTATGAATAGTATGTTTAAAAGTTATCAAAAAATAAAAAAAAAAATTACCCAAAAATATTGATTTCTTCTCGATTAGCAATCTAGGCTTTAATATGTATGGTATTTAATTGAAACAATGAGAGTTAGAGTCTATTTAATACGAAATTAAAAATTAAATAGGTGTAATTATTTAGAGGATACAGTTTGGAATTTAAATTTTAACTCATGTTTAGTTATTTATTTTGGAAATTTAATTTTTAAACTCTTAAATATAATTATATTTGATATAAGAAACATGTCAAAAATCTATTTTATTAAAAGCCCAAAATTGGTTTAAAAATAAAACAACTATTTTTTAAATTTATTCGACTGATAAGCTAAACTAAAAACAGACTTTAAAAATAAAACAATCTTTTTCTAAAAATTGAATTGAAATTTTCTTGATCAATAAAAAACATATTAAGAAATATTTCATTCTTTTATGTAAACTTAAATTGTGAATCTAATAATAATAATATTAAAAACAACAACAACAACAACTCTAATGTAAAATAATTATTTTTTGTCCAAATTTTTATCAATCCAAATTTTACATGGCTAACAAAAATTATGTTAAAAATAATTCTCAATTTTTTTGAAAAATCAAAAGGCATATTTGGGTAAAAATAGTTATCTGGGTAATAAAAAATTTAGATTTGCTTGCATATTCAGTGTTTGAATGATCAATTTTCAAAAAACAAAATTAGGACAAAATTTAATTAAAAATTAATAAAAGTTAAACAAAATTTAATTAAAAATTAATAAAAGCTCAAAATGATCTAAATCAAAAACGAACTTCAAAATAAAAAAGCCCAATGGAAAACTTATTACTCAATAAATAACAGATAAATTAAATCATTTAAATGTTTTTTAATTTATCCCTTAATAAATAACTAATAACATTAAATCATCTAAATATCTTTTTAATTCCTCTTACTCTAAAAAATTTTTCTCCCACTCTCAAAATTTAACAACTGCCCTTAAAAAAATAAATTACCGTTTTATTTTTTAATTAAATGTTCCTTTAGGGAAATTAAAAATTTACAAAGCAACATTTGATGTTTTAACCCTATGCGAGTAGTTTGAGATAAATTTTAAAATCATGGGACCAATAAGTCCTAGGTTCGACTCCTCTTGGGGGCAGTCATTCCTCTAATTGTGGATGGTCATCTAACAGCTTTCTCGGCTGAGCCGGTCAGCCAGGGCTTGCCTAGGCTGGTTTACCTCCTCGTGGTTCTTTGCCAGCTAGGACCACGGGACAGGCTTCACCCAGTGCACACTCATGGACAGCGACTGCCGACTTCTCCCCGACCCCAGAAGGTATAAATCAGATTGAATTAGGTGAATCAGCGAAAACCACGGCATTATGCCATAGATTTCTTTTCATCATTTTGTTAGAATGTTCCAAGTAAAGAATCTTGTGAACATGATTCCCCTCACTAGCCTGTGGAGGACGAAAGGGGAAATAAAGGAAATCAGAAAACAGTTTTGATAGTTGATGGGCTGGTTTTTATTGGCACATGAAACACTTAAAAAGAATTAGGGATAACAACGGAGTAAATCAAATGTAGGTATGACATCTTTTAAATCTAAATTTCAAATCCTTCCCTAATTTTTAAATTTATCCCGAACTTTACACAGATATTTTTTTATACCTCTATCCCCGCTTTAAATAAAAAACAGATATATTCACAGATATCTAAAACTCCTAACTATCCGTTCACCTCTGAATCTGTCATTAAGTTGATACATAACTTGATTGCATATGTAACTTATTATCACTAAATAATTCATCTCCAAAACTAAAATAATACATACCATCATCATAATAATAATTTACCAAAGTAATACACAAACATTCCAAAAACCATTATTTTACCAAGGTACCATTTAACCAACAGGCACATAAGTTTAAAGTATATTATCCTAACTCAAAGTAACAAATACAAAATATGATAGTTCATAATATAATTGCAAATCTCAAGTTTTTGAACCTCCAAAAAACATCTATACGAAGTTCCAAAGTTCGATATCAAGCAAATTTCAAAATAGAATAACTAATTTTTTGTCCCTACTAACTTTTTACATCAACCTAATTTCAAAATAGAATAACTTATTTTTTTTCTCACCATTCACGTATAAAAAAAATAAAACTATCAAAAATTTTTAAATTTTTTTATAATAATAAATAATTTTTTAGAATAACATAGAACTACAGATTTTTATCATAATAAGATAATTCATTTGCATAAGTAAATTCTTTTAAAAAAATTTAAAATGTTTAAAATGTAACTATTTGCACTTATCAAACTATCTAAGAAAAAAATTAATAAATTGCTTTCTCTATAAATTTTTAAAAAAATAAATTCCATTATAAAAAAATATGACATGTTTCATCAAAAATTTTAGTTAAAATATTTAAAAAATTTATTTTCTAGAAAGCTCTCTAAAAATCAATATTGAAACATTTATGAACATATTTTAGGTGAAAATATTAAAAATATGAAAAAAAATAATAAATTATTCAAAAGCCAAAAAAGAAGCTACGTAATCAAACAAAACAGTAATCTCTTGTACGAAAAATAGAAAAAATAAAATAAAATAGTAAATAAAATATTTTAATTATTTTTTAAAATTTATATTTAAATATTTTTCTAAAAACAATTAAGTTTAAAAGTCATAATGGGATTTAAAATTGTATAAATGAATATAAATTTGTAAAAGTTATAATTTCATAATTTAAGCAGTGAGTAAAAAAAATTAAATTTTATAATAATTTATATAATTTTGTAGAGTCCCAAATAATATACCTTATAAAATTTTAAATTTACCTCTTTTGCTCTCTTAATTTTAGTGTATAAAAAAAATAAATTGAACTTTTAAACTTTAATTTGTATAAAAGTAAAAAAAAAATTAAATTTATAATTTCTTTCCCAAATACACCCTAATTAATACAGAACGATAACAATTTTGTTTTAAATTTATTTATCAATATTCATTTTAATAATAATAACAATCAAGAAAGAGTTACTTAATGAAATAGTAATTTTTTTATACTAAAAATAAGAAAAATAAAATAAAATAACAAATAAAATATTTTTAATTATTTTTTAAAATTTGTTTCTAAATTTTTTTTTTAAAAATAATTGAGTTTACAAATTATATTAAGGTTTAAAATTGTATAAATTAATATAAATTTGTGAAAATTACAATTTCATAATTCGTAAAAAAAGAAATTTTATAGAAATTCATATAATTTTATAAAATCTCAAATAATATGCCTCTTAAAATTTTAAATTAACCCTTTTCTTAATTTTAACATATAAAAGAAATAAATTAAACTTTTAAACTTCAATTTGTCCAAAAATAAAATAAAAAAAATTAAATTTATAATTTCTTTCCCAAATACATTTTAATTAATATAAAATAATGACAATTTTATTTTAAATTTATTCATCAATATTTATTTTAATGATAATAATAATAAAATTCATTAAGTCTATAATTATGAATATAAATATTATTTATCATGATATGATAATAATATTATCTTAATAATTTCAAATTATTTGAGATTATCCGAATTCAAATATTTTTCAAGGTAAATCTGAATAAATTAAAAAAAATCAAGACAAATTTAAATTAACTATCAAATTTAGGACAAATCAAAACAACAATAATCCTATCTCCATATCTAATTCAATATCTAATTTTTTTTTAAACACCAAATCTAAATCCGATACAATCCCCCCAAACAATCCCACTTTCACATTTATTCGGGTCAAGTAATGGATCAGACACAGATGAATGAGCCTAAATAGCCATCCCTAAAAAGAATATGGGAAATGGAAGAAAGCCAGCCTAAAGCTATCAAGGAAGAGGAATTAAATAAGTAATAGGTGGGCAGTAAGATGTCAAGTTCTAAGACCACGTTTAATTGGCAAAATTAAATAATAAAAAATAAATAATATTATGAATAATAAATAAATTTGTGTGATGAAATTAATTTTACAAGAACTTTATTTTATTTTTGTGTTTGATTAATGAGAAAAACTATTAAGATAAAAAATTGCAAGAATTGTTCCCCACAATTAGATATTGTTTACAAATTCGTACACACGCTTGTGTGGATTCTACAAGACAAACAGGGCATTACCATTTGCTAGGGCCTCAACAATCTCACCCGGGAAAGGAAACAGAACAAATAACCAAAAAAAAAAAAGAGAGTAAATCAAACACCATGCATTTATAGAGCAGAAAGAACAGTGATGGTAACAACAAAACTGCTAAACCAGAAGGATTAAACACTTCTGTGCCAATTGGAAGTAGTCATTCGACATTAATATCCAAAACCTTAGAAGTGTCGGTCGCCTTTGGTATAGTTATATACAAGACCCCATCTTTAACCTCAGCCTTGATCTTCTCAAACTGAATATTCTCAGGCAAAGCAATCCTACTGCTGTACCTTCCATAGCTCTTAGCAGGCCATTCTTCCTCCTCATCCTTTCCGGCACTTTCTGGGCCACTGTTCTTCTTTGTTGTCTTCTCAGCCTTGACAACCAGCATCTTCTCCTCAACCCACACCTTCACATCATCCTTGGTCATACCAGGCATGTCAAATCTCATCTTGTACTCTCCCTCCGCTTCCTTTATCTCCCAAGGAGTCCTTCCCCTACCATACCCACCTGTTTCCTGCAAAGGGTTACTAGCCCAACCACCACTGTATGCAAAAGGGTCCTCTATCATCCTCTCCATTGTATCCATCATTTGTTGCACTGTTCTTGCTGTTGGAAACCTATCCCACAGCCCTGCATATGCACAAACACACACACAAACATAAGCATATATATACACATATACACACACTAGCTCAGAATAGAATTAATAATAATAATAATATCATCATCATCATCATCTAAGGGAAAAAGAAAACCATAATGTGGGTTTTGGGAAATGGGAATTGGGATTACCTATGGGGGCAACTTGAGCAACTCTTCTCCTGGGTTGTTGAGGTTGTTGCTTGATTTGTCCCTGTCTCTGCAAGTAATCAAGGTTCTCCCCGCCATCTCCTGCCGTGGCTCTGATGCTAATATTGCCGGATCTGTTACTGGTACCGCCAACTGGGTTCAGCAGATTGAAGAATGGGGGACATAAGAGCTTGGAATTTGTGCTGGGTTTTGGGGATGATATGGCAAGAGAGAAGGTGAGGTTTGATACAGAGAGAGACATTTTCTGATCTTATTTCTTTGCTAATGGAACCCACAAGTTCAACTCTCCGCGTAGAATCGATTGAAGCAGAAAGTGGGGTTGATTCACATATAAATAGAGCAGTGGACATTTCTGGAAAGAAGATGCTGGAATGGTGAGTGTTCTTTGGTTTCTGGACTTCTCCAGAAGTTCTCTAGTCTGGAAGATAAGACTCCTTTGGCTGAGTGAGGGGCACAATGGTCTTTGGAAGCCTTCTTTATAAATTGTGCAAATTATTTTAAATTTTTAATAGAATAAATCATGTTCCAAATAGTACGGAATCACACTGACTTATTAATCAAAATGTTTGATTATGATTAAAATCTAATTAATCAAAATTATCAAAAATATTATATATATATATAAACCCTAAGTTTTAATTTTAGTTATGTTTTCAATTTTTATTTTTTTACAAATTTATTATTAATTCTGTGTAGTCAATCCTAATTAATTTAAGGCTAAAATTTTATTGAATTAAATTAATATGAATAAATACTTTACTCAATTCTCGACAACTAAAATCAAACCAAAATATAATTTGAATCCCAAAATGTAATTGAAACCAAATTAACCAATTTAATAACTGCAAATTGAAATTTTGGTTCCATTCTGCCCACCACTAATTCCTCTTTATTGCTTTCGCCATATTATAATAGATGAAAAACGCTGAGAAATGGAGATTGAAGTCCTGCTGAGGTATTGTCATATGTATATTCATCCACCGTGAATGCAGTGTAGAAATTAAGCAGACACGAAGATTAACGTTCCTGATGTATTGGAAGGCCTAGCTGAGCTGTGGATTGTCTGCTCATGGTTTTGAACAAACACAGGACTCCATAAGTGTCGTTCTACCTCTTCTTAGCGGATGTGTCAAGACTTTTCTGTGAAGACCCAATCACCAATTTTTTTCTACCACTTCCAAACACCAAAAATAAAACAACGAAAAATGAAAAGACACCTCATTTCTTGTGGCAAAAATTACAAGTTTTGAGTGTTTTGCCTGCAAACTCATCCGCCGACTGTATTAATTAAGTTGCATCCTCAGATGTGAAAGCCTAAAGAATCTGTGGATGAGGATCAACAGGTTTGCAACTTGTCATTGATGTTGTATGGTAAGTACATTTATGGCATATGGTTCCATACATCTTACAGAAAAAAGAGTGCTCACATCCCAATTCAGTCTATCAATTCACTTTCAAGGAAGAACGTGCATAAGAATGCTTCCCCAAATATCCAGCTTTGAGGGTGGGTCACTGCTGTGGGGTATGGAAGAATCAGTTATTCTTGCTGATAACAGTTCTGCCTTTGAGAATACACATCCTATATATATATATAGAGAGAGAGAGAGTTCATATATATATATATATATATATATATTTTGTGGGGTGGGGGGGGGGGCTGGTTTGTCAACATAGAACTTCAGAAACATGCCAGAGTAGGACAGTTAATATTATTGTTGTGGTTGTTATTGTGCTTCTAGTCTGGTTAACATATTTCTATATCTCCACAATGCCCACACAATAGTAGCTGTTGGCCTAAGGCTTTCAAGGATAAGTCGTGGAACCCAGCAGGGAGAAAAACTAATGGGATTCAAGTGAAATCAGCTGTCTTTAAGGTACATCTCCTGGAATATTTCTTCGCAAAACTCTCTCTTTACAAAATTTGCAACGGATTGCTTTGTGAAAAACACATACTCAATTCATACATCTTCTATGTTCATACAAAGATGTAATACAGCAGAGGCGTCTCATCTATTTTATAAGTACTCCAAAAGTTTGCTTATTGTGCTAAATATTTTGCCATTTCTGCCATTCTACATTTTTCAACATCCATTTCCAAACTAAATGGGAGTATCATATTCCAATCCATTAAGTTGAAATATTTCACCAACATATATACCAGTTTCTTTCCTTGGTTGAGGATATCTAACAAGCAAAAACTCCCATTAATCAATCAGATGATAAATAGACCTTGATCTATCACAGGATATTCAATTGATTCCCAAGGACACTCGTATTCAAGCCTCTATGCATCATTCAAGTATGCTGGAGCTTTGGCAAAGAGCTCTGGACAATTGTCATTAGAAGATTCTTCATTCTGAAGTCCCACATTTGTCGTGTAACTGTCACCTTGAAGCAAACAAATAAAGAAGTCCTCATCTGAAGATGCAAAGCCTGAACAACTTCCCAAAATTAGGTTTCTTTGGGAAGATTCTATATCATTTATGAAAATCTGGTTCAAGCCGTGATTCTTCATGCTCGACGTAGTAGTATTGATTATTGGCTCAGAAGCATTAAAACTTGCCGCGTGGCTCTCAGATTGAGCAGGAAACAAGTCGGTTGCCCTTACCATAGGATCTCCTTGTCTTATTTGTTGGCTTCTGCATTTGTCATGGGGAGGTTTACAGTCATTCTCTGCTGGCTTGTCTCTATCGTTGTCAAGAGGTCTAGGACTAACTGATGGAGCAAGTTTTTTGCAATCAATTTGGACGTGGTGCTGGAAACCTGGCATTGGGGGACTGTTGAAGCCATTCTCTAACTGAAGATGTGCCTTGTGTTCTTGTTTGAGCTGAATTTCTGGAACTTCGCTCCAAGAGTATTCTTTAAGTTTGGAAGAATCAAATGGTGCATACTTCACATTTGGCTCCAGTGATCCAGAAGAAGGATTGAATCCCATCCTTGAGTCGCTGGCCTTTGGAGGGCCAGGAATACTATAAATCTGAGCTTTCATGAGTTCTATCATTGGCAACGAAGCAATATCTTTCAGTACCCCTTCATTGATTTTGGGATCGACATTCTGGAGAGAGTTACTGCCAGGCATTTCATAGATTCCAATAGCAGCATCGTTTTGTTGAGTGTTGACCGGATTCTGAAGACCGAGACTTTCTGGAAGGTCTTTTGAAGATGAATCTGACCGCTTTATTCCACAAAAAGAAGCTTTGAGTTCATTTTCCTTTAGTAACCTACTCAGATAGAGACGGTACTTCTGCAAAATGAAAAGACATCTGTCAAATTCCCAGTGATCATAAAGCATATGATTGTTAAACTTCTTTCTTTCAATTCTCAAAGCTATTGGATAGCCAGACTTGTGTTCTGTTTACAGAATGAGAGTAGCCCAAGCCTATCACAGGTCATTAAGTTTAGTGGTACAAGCTACTTAAAAAAGACACCAACCTAGGGAAACATTAATATTAAATGAGAGTGGAAATATCAGAAAATTAGGAGGAAACATACACTACTCTCCTAAGACATGATCAATAAAAAATAGAACAATGTAACACAAAACAGATTCTCAAACCCCATTCCGAAACATGATCCCCCGACAAAAAAATAAAAATAAAAATTTTAATTATCCAAATGTCAGGGATGTTATCAATAACTACTTCCAGCTAATATCTGAGAAAAAGTTGGGAGTAATCTACCTGCAAGTGGCTGGCAACATTTTCCCTTGTCAACCATGGTACATTCATCAAGTCAAGAATTTTTTTAGGACCAACTTCTGCCAAACAGAGATGAACATCATCACCTTCTAGAAGATGACAGCCGAATACTGAAAACTACTTATACTGAAAACTACTTATAAAAACAGTAGGACTTCCAATTTAAAACATTTATATATAAGACCAATAAACCAAAGGAAAGCTCACTCACTATCGAATCCAATCTGATTTACAGCTTTGACAAATTTCTGATGCAGATCTACAGTCCAAACTACTCTAGCTTTCTTCACTGAAGAAGGATCACCAAAGTCTTTGTCGCCATGCTTGTTTTCAAAGTCTTTTCTTTTCTTTCTTGAAGTCAGGTCAACTCCGCTGAGCAAGCACCCATCATCAGGTTGATCTGATCCATATCTCATCAACTGAATTTCTTCAATGCCGTCATGACTTTCAATATCTCTGACTTCTTGTATCCTCTTTCTAAAGACATGTTGCCATATATTACGAAGTTCTTTCATCCTTATGGGCTTAAGAAGATAATCACAGGCCCCATGCTGTACACCTCTCATTACCCTGCTTGTTTCCCCATCAACAGACATCACTGCAAGGATTAATAATGTGCAACCATTAGAAATATAAGTTTCAGTGGAAATGAATGGAAGAGAACAGGAAAATTTAGCAAGCTAGACAAAGCTTCAAATGTTAATCACTGCACTGACTAATGACAGGAAGATCCATCTCAAGTCCAACATGCTCAAGAAGCTTAAACCCATCCATATCAGGCATGTTAACATCACTGATTACTATGTCAAATCCATCTTTTCTTTCACGAAGCAAGTCCAAAGCCTCCCTTGCCAGACAGCACGTAGTCACTGGAATACACAAAAGCAGCAGAGAAGAAATATGAAAAGGTCAGTAAGTATGAATATTCAGCATTGACACCACCCCCCAACCCCCCCCCCCCCCCCCCCCAAAAAAAAAAGGTTTGTCCAGCCAAATAGAAATACTTTTGAGAGCAAGGAAAAAAAATAAACCACCTTTTGAGATCATGCAATAGCTGTTCTGATCACCCAAGATCAAGCATTTCCATGCCATAGAAAAAGATGTGATATCTTAATTTATCATCACTAAGGATGTAGAATAATATGGTTGGCTCCAGTGGTTAAAAGAAATAAGCATGAAGATTGGAAAGCATGCAGTGAACTTCTCTTTTTTTGGTCAGTGAAAAAACACTGTTGTTTTTTTTGGCTCTGTTGGGAGGCATCTTGGTGGCTTGAATGCCATATTTTTTTACTCAATACTATGAGGCTTTATTTAGTGGATAGCATGTTGGGTTGGAAAACTATTATCACAAAAATAGAAATACAACCACATGTTTCACTGATTTGAAAGAGTGCCAGAACTTGGGAAAGCAAACAGCATGAATACTACTTAAAATGCAGGGTGACCAATTATAGGCAATAACAGTGATGGCTAAAGATTTAAACTAAAGCACATGCAATGAAGAATATTTACTGAAAGAGGAAAAATAATTATGAGGAAATGGCCCTTACAACTTGATAATGAAAACCAAGAGATATACTAAGCAGTTACAGAAGCTAATTTCTTTGCAAAATATAATTTTGAGACAATCACACACCCGTCTCATTTGTAAATAAGCAAACCCAGGACAAGTATTGGACTATTCAAGCTCCTACAGTAGAACTTAGATTCAGCTTGGGAAGGTCGGGCTTCTAATTCAACCTCATTCAAGTTTAGTTGCAAAAGTTTGGCTGAAGTTGAATCTGGTTAAGATGCCAATTAATCTAGTCCATTAGAACTGTTTAATATATTCAATTATGTGTCAGGCCCTAAAAATCATACCTTCACCACTTCAAATTAGAGATACAACATGGTCCAAAATTCCTGAATTGTGTTTCTTGCTGCATTTCTTGTTACTTTGAACTTCATGCCTTTTTTTCATTTTTTTTTTCCCTTTCAAAAACTTTGTTATATGCTTTGTCTCCAACACTGGTTCCTACCTCAACAGTTCATCAACCTAGCCAATCCAAATTTGCGGCAGTCAGAATCATTGCTAGGAAATCATGTTAAGGCTCCAAGCTTTAAGCTTAGCTTGTTTGATTGGTAATGAATCCTGCTAACACATCAAGGCCAACCTCTCACAAACAAACTTATTTCCATTATTCATGCTCCCTCTCTTCACTACTTCGACAAATAACCTCAACAGAACCTGATGATCACAAAGACTAATGGCACTAAAATAATTTCCAGTGTACTTTTGAAATAACTCCTTTAATTTTCAACTATAATCAAACAAATAATGGAACATAAAGAAACAACATTATATAATTTACAGCTCAGGAACAGGAGGCAGGTCCAATTTTTCTACTAGACAAGCCTGTTGCATTTCACGTGGTCAGGGGAACCTTGGTGTAACCAAAAGGGGAAAAGGCTCATGGCAAACAACTTTGCGTGCACCAGGCAAGGAATACATCTAAAGCAGTAACTGAAATGGTACTGTTTGAGAACTCTCCCACTTGACAACTAAATGTTGAATCCTATACTTTAAAAACTAGAAATCACTCGTGAGTCGTGATGCTTACTCATCTAGCACTTTGGAATCCAAAGCAACAGTACCACACTCAGGCAGAACAATATTCTGTTTAACAATACCACAGGTGGTACAATAATTGATGAATTAAAGACCATTTGCATCTTTTAATGTCCTGTCACTCCAATACCTTTTTTCTCCAAGTTGTTGGACAAATTTAAGGAATTGACTAGGAGAGGCAACATAATATTCACCACCAACCAAGCCTCTCCAAACTATCAACCTTATTTCTGTGGAATTTGACATAAACTTCGGATTAGTAGAGCCCTCAGACAAAACTGTCAGAAAGACAAGTTATTGCAAATTATAATTCTAAAACAAAATTGATTTGAATTCTCAACAAGGAAAAGAAAAAACTAGGCCATTGTATTGGCTGTTGTTTGGGGGGGGGGGGGGTGTTGTTGATTTAATAACCAACAGCAGCTAATCTTATGACATTGTCAATACTAAATGGCGATTGCTAAGAAGAACAGATACAGACATGGTGATTTCAAAACAATGAAGATACAATTGAAATAAAAAAATATATATAATTTTTATTTGCTATATATAAGTTAATTTAACATCCACAACAAAACTAATTCAACATACAAAACAGAAGATAGAAATCTTTATGTCTTAATGTTTTGGCTACCAAAATTTAATTTTGTTTTAATCAAATACTTGAAGAAAAATAAGTGGACACACCATGACAATGTATATATCAGGAGTGTGTGTCCGATACATATTGAATAGGGATACGACGCCCAATTTGAAGGTGTTTGTGCTCCATAGGATGGCTGTGATCAATTAATCACTAATCTTGCTTGAATATTGCACATAAACTCTCGGGAGGAGGGGTTTTCCCATGCCGGGCAGATTAGATTTGCATCAAAACAATTACAAAAGCACACGACACATACAGAGACAAACAAGTCCACTATCCCGCTAAACATAACAACCTCAACTATTACCTCGTCCTCAACGTTGGAAAATTCACTGGAACAAAACCATGTAACCTCATCACAGAAATAGCACATATCTTCATCAAGCAAGAAAAGAAAAAAACAAATGAATCCCCTAGGAAACAATACCCAGCCTAATAACAATGAAAATAAAGTGCCAAAAAAAAAAAAATCAATTTCCTTGGGCGTAAATGTTTTCCGAACACTTTTACACTTATTTTAAATATATAAATATATATATATATATATATATATATATTATAAATAAATATGTTCTCAAAAAGTATTTTAGATTCAAACAAACGGCCTGAATACCAATGAAGATTTAATAAATCAACTACTAGTATTGTCAATCACTAGGAACCATGTGCCAAGAAAGGAGCAGAGAGGGAGAGAGAAGAGGAAATTAACCTTCATAAGAACACTTCTTGAGCATCTTCTCAAGGATTCTAAGCCAGGCTAAATCATCGTCGACGACAAGAACACGGAGACCGGCCGGGAAGGCATCGGTTCTAGGGGAAGAGAAACCGCTCTCCATGGACGAGACCCAGCAGTAAAAAAGTTCTTAGCTGGTTGTTGGTTCAGATTCAGGCAAGGACAAGAGCTGAACGAGGGCATATATAGAATATATTGTTACACATCTGATACAGAACAAAATATACCATATTTGCCATAACTGATACAGCTAGTTGAGAGTTGAGAGTTTAAAAATGAGTTCCGTTCAACGCAGACAGCAACTAATACTGGCGCCACCTGTAACTAATGGTTGACGGTCCCTCACTACGTTAGCTTTCCCCTATTTGAGTTTAATCAATTTTATTTGTTTATTTATTTTTCCTTTCTTATGTTTGGATTGACAAATGAGAATTATGAGAAAGTGAATAGAATTATGAATAAATTTAACATTTCTTGTTTGATTTTGTAAATAATTTTCCTTTATTTGATTGTAAAAGAAAATAGGAACAAAATATAAATAAGAAGAAAAATAGTATAAACAATAAAAAGAATAATTTTTTTCCTTAACACTACGGGAGTTAAAATTCTTTTTCCTTTTTAAAAACGGAAGTGTTTAAATCAACTATTTTAATTTAATCAAAACTTTATTAATTTAGTCAAACAAAATTTATTAATTCAATCAAATTTATTTTAATTAAATCTAAACTGTTAATTTATGAATTTCAACCCCTAAAATGTGAAAAAGTACTTTATCCTCCTATAAATAGAATTTATCAAACAATTAGTAAAATAAGTGACCATTCCTATTTTTTATTAAGCTAATTTTTAGAGTAAGAATTTTGTGATAGAACTAAACATAAAGAAAAAAATAAAAGAAACATAAAATTTTAAATATGTATACTTATCCGAATAAATTAAAAATAATAAAATGAAACTTACTTATTAATATATTAATTTTTTAATTTAACTAATTTTAATTTCGTAAGATGTATGCATTTTTTTACCGCAAATCAAATAAAAGAAAAAATATTGAATTCTATCTATTTTATTTTTCTTGCTAAATTATTAATTTAAACAAATCGAAGTAAATGCAAGTTTAGACTTTAAGGAGTGTTTGGTTTACTAAATTTCACAGAAAGGTACCAAAAAAATTATAAAAAGTTATTAATTTCTTCCAATCGAATTTTCCAATCGAATTTCGCCACATATTATTTTTATACTAACTTTTTAAATTTTTTTACCATCCAAACACCCTCTTAATCTGTTTTAGGATAGATTCCAATTTACAACGAATGATTTTGGAACCTTAAAGGTGAAAGAATGTTTTAAATGGACTAACCAATTCAATTAATGTCCTTTCAAAAAAAAAAATGACAATGAAATGTTCTTCGTTATTAGGACGGAAACATAGCATCTTTCTTTTCAACTTTCATGTTTGTGCCTTCCTATTTGTCAAATTTGGATTTTAGTGCACCAAAGTTTCCCAGATATAATATATATATATATATATTATATTATGTCAGAAAAAGCATCAATATGTTTTCGAGAATTAATTAAAGAATGATTTATTGATGGAAAGATATCTTATTTTTGTTTTAATTTTTTTTAAATAAACAGTTGAATACATATCTTGAAAATTGATTTTACTTTTTACAAGGCGGATGGTGAACATCAATATTGAGAGCCTAAGAGAGAAATGGAAATGAAATGGATGGGATCTCCCCGTGTAGGCCAAAGCAGATAGGCATTGCTCGGCAATAAGCATTACTACCAAAGCTACTCGCCACCTCAGTTAACGAAACCGAACTCAAGCCTGCATAGTACAAAGAAATAGATATTATGCTCGGAGAAAGTTTTTGATCAAAAAAATTTTTTGATAGTAAAATTAAAAAATTACTCAAGCAAATCGTAAAAGAATGAGTAATATAATATGTTGGTAATAGCAAGCGTACTTAAATTATAAAACTAAGTCCTGTATTTATAGTAGAATGGTATAAATAAATTAATAAAAATAATTCAATTGTAATGATTGGGAGTTTCGTATGTATATTTTTTATGTATTCGATATTTTATTTTGCAGTAAATGCCTTTCATTCCATATTTAATACTTTTCACTCCACATTAAATGCGCGTACTCTTAAGCAATACTCAAACATCACATCACATCAGTTCACCACTAGTGGAAGAATGAATTAATTGGACTAATTAAGTAACCAAAAAGTAATAAATTCAGTTCATTTATTACCATTTAACATTTATGGTCGAAATCATATTGTTAGGTTGTGGGACTCACTCTTCAACATTTCTCTGATTATCAAACTAACACCGAGCACATTCTCATCATGCTCGGGACAATGCTATATTCTCATCCTATTATACTCAGAAAGATGCCACGAATTCTCAATTTATTTTATACCAACAAGTACAAGCATTTGTATTTCAAACATTAAAAATAATATATGCAGTATTAATTCATTAAATATATATATATATATGGTTTCAAGAAAATATAGATATATAGTATTAATAAGTAGAGCATTTACTTACCAAAAAAAAAAAAGTAGAGCATTCCACACTGGATCAATCCTTTCTCCAATTTCCAGCATAAAAAAAATAATTCGTCCTTCCATAGCAACTTCATGCCTTTTCCCCCTCCAATATCACTTCAACATTTGCTCACTAGCTACGTCAAAAGAAAAAGGCCCTTTCAAAAGGGAAAAAGAGAGAGAACTCTTCAAGGTGGCTAAGTAGGGGGACGTTGAGAGCATTATTCATGTCTTTAGATGCCCAGTTATCATTCATCTAAATTCATTAATTTTTTACGTTGTTTTAAAGCAACTTGTACTTGGGGGTGAACACTTCAGATTAAGATAACATAATATTATATCTTTAAAATATATGACCCTAATACCCTCCCACGAATTAACTTAAGACAAAGCCATTTCTTATTTAATTAAATAATTGAGTGTATATATGTTGAATATGATATATATTCTCATACGAGGTCAAATTAAGGACCCACGAGGTGTTTGGTGTCTCCATTTGAGTGGAGTGTGTGACCTTTTCTCCCAACTTGAATGGAGTTACAGGGAGCTAGATTCCCAATTTAATCCACCCCTTACTTTTCTTCGTTTTATTGCTAACCAAAAAGAAATAATAACAATAACAACAACTAATATATATGTATACATATATTTTAATGTGCTTTATACAATAATTTCGTTGACATCATGATGAAGCAATATGAAAATTCTTCAAATCAAGCAACTACACACAAAGTAAAGAAAATAATATTAAAGAATAATGAGAAAATTCTTTCACAGAAAGAAAAATCTCAATTACAAATTCTACTGTCAATGGGTTACAAAATTCTATTCAGATTCTCTACAATTCACTCTCACAACTCCTTTTGTCACTCTTGCTCGATTTACTTGATAAACCCTACAAGTGAACTTTCTACTTTGCATAGAAAGTGAAGAAAAAATAATAAACAAAACCTAAAGAAAGATCGTAAAAACTCAAGTATGAAAACTCTCTCTCTAGATCTTTATAATACATTCCCCATATGTATACTGATCATTAAGACTGGGTACATATTTTTTGCCCTTGATTGATAGAATAGGAAACAGAATTATCTTATGTCGAACCATTGCCTTCCCTACGCCTTATCTACAAGGTACACTGCCAAGAGGTCGAAGGGCCGTTTTCCCTGTGCCTTACTTGCGATGCAACTAGAATTTTACGTTCAACTCTGCTAAGTCCCGATCAGTGTAGGATTTTGTTTTGTTCATACTTTAACTTGGATTGCAATATTCTGGTTGTGATTTTTTTAAAACTTGCCAATTTAGAAAATCTTCAATTTAGAAAACATGTAACTTTTCTCCTCTCTTCAATTTAGGAAATATTCAAATCTGCTATATTTAATTTAAGATTTTGTATGAATTTCCCATTAAAATCTTATAATTTTCCCTTTAGCAATTCTATATCAAAATTTAAATTAAATTTCAAAATAAATCTGCAACACTTGAACAAACACATTAAGGCATCACATGGCAAAAATTTTAAAACAACATCATTCATAGCATAATATTCAAATTCAAATTCCAAGTTCATTTTCCAAATTTATGGAACCACAAAATATTAAAATAAAATCATAGAATTTAAAATTTTTGATCCACTTTCTTTTAGGATTATTTCCCTTCTTATAGGATCAATTTTGTACACAAAAAAAAAAAAATTAATAGAAAAGATACAAAAACAAAATAGATAGGTGAGTTCAGGTAATAGATTAAAGAAATTTTTCTTCACTTATGTCCGAATATGTAAATCAATTCTCTAATCAGTATAAATTTAAATGAACAAAAATTCATCTTTCAAATAAATCTCTAAGTCTGCTTATAAGATGAGTTAAGCCATAAAATCGAAAGAAAATATTTGTGCATATGTGAAATTATGACTAATCAAACATATTTGCTCCTCCTTAAACAAATCATATAAGTTCAAGAGATTAAATTTGATGCACCAAATGAATTGAAAGTAATTTTTTTTTTATCCAATCATAATTTTTCTTTTTCTTCATGTATATCCCTTTCAAGGTCTCGATGGCTTTCACATATTTATGAGTAGGTAGTTTTTTCTTTAACAATCAATGAGTTATTAAAGGCTTCTCACTAGTTCCACCAGTAGCCTTTTTCAAGATAGGATATATATATATATATATATTGCTTTTCAACATTTTTTAAACATATTAAACATTAATTCAAGATTCATGTTTAAGAAGGTGAAAAGGCAAATGCAAAATTAATCAGGTGTCTAAAGAAACACATCAAAATTATGGTAAACTTCATCAAAACACTTCTTTTCAGTTTAGATGAAAATACAAATTTTTAATTCATTACAAGTTTATTTAACTGAATGATCAATGCACATATAAGAAGATACAAGTCATAAAATATTTTCATATCAAATAATGAACTCCTATCCTTTATTTATTTATTTTTTAAATCAGGAATGTGTACAAATACCCAAAGACTTCCTAAGAGTTTCAAAGCAAAAGTCGTTTAAGGCTTTGGTAAAAAGATCAAATTTTCGAATCCAAACAGTCCTAGTTTTTGGAAATGTGGTCTTGATAATATTTTTCCCATCTCTTTGGTTTTTATTGAAATTTGAATTCTTTTTCTTTGAAAACTTTTTATTTTTGGGTTTTGAAAAATTCAAATCTTAAGGTTTTTGAAATTAACATGGATTTTTAGAATTATTTTTAGAAAAATTAGAAAGAATTTGAAACCTATTTGTCACAGGAACTCTAGAATTTAGATTTTTAGAAAATTTTTTCACATAATTCAAAGGAAATCCATAGAGTTTGTGACAATTGGGGCAAATATATCCTTTGATACCATAATGGTGACACACAAGTACAAAAGGTTGGGATTTAGAGAATTATGTACCTTTTACCTTTGGAGGAAGGAATGATTGTGGTTTGAATTTTGGAACACTCCTCTTTGGGAAAATTGCAACATGGGGAGGTTTAGCTTTTGGAGCATTTGGAATTTATAAATGTGTTGTTGGTATACTCTTTTCTTCACTGTATCCATGGCCAAATTTGTCTTAATGTGGCTTTTACTTGCTCAAAATCTCATCAATCATATTTGAACTAGTGTTCATCTTCACAAGAATCTTACCTTCATTTTTTATTTTTGTTTCTAGCTCTTTGATCTTTACTTGAAGTTTCTCTATAGTTCTCCTTTTCTTCAAGCTTTTTGTCCTACTCGTCAAGCTTCACTTTCATCTCTTCAGTACTTTGAAATTGAGAATTTTTATCAGATTCTAAAGAAGATAACTTGCCTGAGACTTTCTCATTCTCAATCTTCAAAGCATTTCTTTTATTCCTCAACATACTGTTTCTTTAGCAGTGGGCTTTTTTTTTTTTTTATTTTAATTTTTCAGCCTACAACATTTCTTAAAAAGTTGATTGTAGGCTTCTTGAAAGTTGTTATCAAATTCATCTTTAGAGTCATCATTTTTATGATTTGATATATCAGTGTCACTTAGGGATGTAAAAAGTGGATCAATTGATTCGAATTTGATCTTACTCGAGAACATAGAGTGACCTACTTTGATATCAATTAAAAATTCTCTGAATCAAGCAATCACACACAAAGTAAAGAAAATAACACCAGAGAATAACAAGGAAAACTCTTTCATAGGGAGAAAAACATCGATTACAAATTTCACTATCAACAGGTTATAAGACTCTACTTAGATTCTCTACGATTCACTCACACAAATCCTTTTGTCATTTTTGCTCGATTCACTCAATAAACCTTACAAGTAGACTTTCTACTTCGCATAGAAAATAAAGAAAGAATAATAAACAAAAGCTAGAGAAAGATCGTAAAAATTCAAGTATGAAAACTCTCTCTCTAGATCTCTATAATATGTTCCCAATATGTATATTAATCATTAAGACTATAGAGTTACAAGATATTACCCTAAATTGATAAAATAGAAAACAAAATCTAGAGGAATTATCTTAGTTCGAACTATTATCTTCCTTGCGCCCTATCTGTGGGGTACACTGCCAAAGGGTCGAAGGTTTGCCTTTCCTGCGCTTTGCCTACGATGCATACTGGAATTTTGCGTTCAACTCTACTAAGTCCTAGTCAGTGTAGGATTTTGCTTTGTTCATTTTAACTTTGATTGTAATATTATGGGCCCGTTTGACAATACTGTCTTTTTTTGTTGTTTTTCTGTTGCCGTTTTCTATTTTTTGTTTTCTGTTGCCGTTTATTTTTTTTAAATGAAAACCGAAACTGCATTTAGAAATACAAGTTTATTTATAATTATTAATTTTTATTTTAGAAAATATTTAATTTTATTAGTTTTAAAAAATTAATAGAGCTTAATAGAATATATTTCATATTAATTTAATTTAATTAATATAATTAATTAAATTAATACAGTAAATTATTTATTAAAATCATTTAATTCAATAAATATAAAATCTATTAAATTATATTATTTATTAAAAATAATTTAATAGAATATATTTCATATTAAATAAATAATTAAATTAGTTTAATTATTAAATTAAATTATTTATTTTTAAATTAATTAAATTATTTGTTAAAATAATTTAATAAAATATATTTTATATAAATTAAATTTATTAAATCACAAATAATTTAATTTAATTATGATATTTATTTAAAATAATTTAATAATTATTATTAAATTAAATTAAATTAAAAATTAATGTAATTTAATTATTTATTATTAATTATTTTATAAATTAATTTAATTATTAAATTAAATAAATTAATTAATTTAGTTTTATTATTTTTAAAAATAATTTATCTTAATTGAATTTAATTATATTGTTTATTATAATAACTTATTTTAATAAAATATTTGAATAAAATAATTTATTTTTATGTAATGTAATAAAAATAGGCAAAGTTTTAAAACTGACAAAATATTGGTAATAAAAAAGAAAATCAGAGTGAAAACACTTTTTTTTTGTTTACATTTTTCCGTTTATATTTTTATTTTTTTAAAACAAAAAAACGTAAATAGATTTATCAAATATGTTTTTGTTGTGGTTTACAAAATTTTAAAAACATAAATAGAAAAACTTAAAACGGAAACGTTACCAAACGAGGCGTTAGATTGTGGCCTTTGAAAACTAACCAATTTAGAAAATTTTCAATTTACGAAACATACAAATCTTCTCCTCTCTTCAATTTAGGAAATATCCAAATCTACCATACTTAATTTAAAATTTTGTATGAATTTACTATTACAAAACCTTACACAATCTAATCCTTTTTTTTTCACCCAAAAAAGGAGAAAAAATAAATAAATAAATAAATTCGTTGATGGATGAGGGCAAGTTCATCATCCACTCTGCACCAGCGCAACCATTAAATATATGGGTCATGGTGACATGATTCAAACACCTTGGGGGGAGTGGATGATTTTTCAGCGTGCATCATCACTGTTTGAGTTAAATGGTGGCATGTTCTTTCCCCAATACACATATATGTTCCTTCTTAATTTTCAATCCAATAATTCTTTGTTGAGGTTCCAATTAATGACTTTGAAGCAATAGGAGAAGAAGGGGTTTTAAAGGCACAAACTTTTGAGTGTGGGGTAGGGTTTGGCCCCTTCAAGCAAAAGGAACCCAAAAGAGAAATGCCCGCTAAGAAGGCCCTTTGTGTTGAAGGGAATTGTTACTTTAAGCAGATGGGAAACTTAATTGATTGGTGACCGACGAATCGGAGGGATAACTCCTTGCAACTTCTCTCAAGTGGAGTCTTGCTTTTTTGTTAATTTAATTCCAGGGAGAGAAATTCCCCCCCCCCCCTATATATGCTCTCATTGAGATGCTAATTAATAATAATATCAAGTATTTCGTTCCCAGAATATGCCACAGATTTGAGTTATGAACAATTGGGTTTCAGAATAATGTAATACAATCACAAAGTTTTCTTGTTAAAATATATATATATATATATATATAAGAATGATATGGCACTATGAATCTATCATTTTCTAAGTAAACAGACAACTAATTAAATTGTTATTATTTTATAAATGCTATCAGGGATGACGTTATTATAACGTTAGGAGTGATCATGGCCCTCTAGCTTTAGCATTCTGCCTATACATATATGTTACATTTTACTAAAACTAAATACCTCATTAATAATGGTCTCCTTTTTTAAATCCACTAATAATGGCCTTTTTTCAATTACGGAAAGTCTCGACTAACTTAATTTTTTAAAAAGGGACTCACATAAAAGATTAATAAAATACAAAAAACTACTTTTCTTTTTGTTCAATATAAACTCACAAATCACTCTCTCACCCTCCTCCATCATTATCTATTGTTCACATGCATTATCTATTATACACTTCATCTCTCGATTATTTTCACATTCTCTTGTTTCACTCTTCTTTTTTTTACTCTCTATAAGCTATTTCTCTCAAAATAAAATAATAAAAAAGTTCGGATTTTAAACTACTAATGAGAAAGCGAATAAGAAGAATGCTACTGGCAACAATCATAACACTGTGAAAAAAAAAAATCAATTGCAATGAAAGTAAATCTCAAATAAATGGTTAATGTTCTTTAATGAACAGTTAAATTTTTATTGAAAAGTTTTTTGTCCTCATCGTGAAATTTCTAGTTTCATCCTCGAATGCAATTAACGTATCATTTGCATTTTTGAACCATTATTTTGGTGTAAATACTGTGAATAATTTTGGTTGTAATTTTTTTTTAACTTCATTGGGTAATATTAATCTTTTAAAATTGATTTGATTTTAAAGTAAAGATTAATTTGATTTGATAAATAAAATTTTATATTTAAAACACATGTTTGAATTTAAGAATTGAATTGAATTGATTTAAGAGAAATACAAAATTTGATCCTATTAGTAAAAAAGAGAAAATAAGTTAAATATGATATATAAGGATAAATTGGTTCACTCACTTATTATTTTAGATTGAATTTCAAATACTAGAGAAATTTCAAAAATTTTAGATATGACATCAAATCAAATCCATAAAAAAAATTATTTTAATTTTAAATATAAGAATTGATGAAAATTCTTACCAAATAAAATTAAATCTTATTAAATTCATCATTCCAAATATAATGCCTACATTGCTGATTGTTCTTCAGTGCTAAAGTGCACGAAAATGATAGGTCGATATGGCCATTTGATGGATAAACAAGTTTTCAAAATGGACCGGGACTGTTTCAGGAGTACAATGGAAAACTGGAACAGGAAGGCCCGGTGGAGATTTTTGGGCTCTACTACTTGCAGAGAATATGATCGAAACAGGTCCAAGTTTCTTTCTTGTTAACATGCAGATTTAAGACTCAAAACAAGAAGGCCAAGCCGGCCAAGTCCCAAATTCAACAGTTTGATTAGTGAAAATCAACTAAAAACTCATCGACTTTCACCAATTTTTTATATTTTCTTCCAATTAAATTTTGTTATATTTCACTTTTATATCAAATCTTTATACTTTTATTGTACCTTTTAGTTAACAAAACACCCACCAACTCAGAGAGCATTTGGTAGTGCAACATTTAGCAAAAATAGTATCAAATTTTGCGCAATAAGTGCTTGACAAAATATCAAATTTTACTACTTTTCTACCCTGTTACAGTAACTTTTCAATTCAAATATTACTAAAAGTTATTAAAAATTATCAAAAATTGGTAAAAATTATTTACAATTATTAAAAATTATCAAAAGTTACCAAAAATTTTATCAAATACTTAAGAATTGCAAAAAGTTATTAAAAATTATTACTTACTTCACTTAATATACCAAAAGTTGCTAAATATATATATATATATATATACTACAAGTTGCTAGAAATTTTGCCTCCAAACGCCCCCTCAGATGGGGACCTACCTAGTGCTATTCGATTCCAAAATTTTATCACAACAAGATATTACTTATTCAATTACGAAGTTTAGTATTTCAAATTATTTAAATAAAATATTATTTACCAAATCAAATAGCAAGTGATCATCCCGTGAAACTGTAACAAGTCTCGCGTCCAAACTTTGCATCTCTGTAACAGGGTGTATATATATACATGATCTGTCAAACATATACGTGTGTGTGTATGTGTATACGTGTAAATATATACAATTTGGAAACAGCTTGCAACCTGGATAATGATTGAATTAATTTCTCTACACCCAGACTCAGTATACCATGAATGGTGGGCAGGTTTTCATAACTAAGTACTTTTTATTTGATCAATCAGATCAGATATTCGTAGAGAAACAAATGATGGGTATCGGGCACCAGGCGTGGCAAGTTTTCGACGTATCCGTAGAAGCGCATAAGGTTGTCCTTTGCTAGAGTAACAATGTCGATCGCATCATTGTAACTGGTGAGAACCCATAAATCTGAGGAGTCAACACCCTTCAGACTGCCTCGACAAAAGGGGCACGATTGAGATCGCATGTTCCTGCTTTTAACACATATTAATCCGTGAATAACAAAAGAACTAGCAAAAGAAAATTAACACCGCAAGTGGGAATTGACAGAATTGTGATCTGAGCGCGGTTACCATTCGTGGAAGCAGCTGTCGCACATGGAGTGACCACAATCGGGTAATACGACCTTCGTACAAGCCTCCATGCATATCCCGCATTCTTCATCTCTTTCGAGATCCGTATCGCTGTTCTCTTCCATCCCTTTACTAACAATTTCAGAGCATTGAATTCTGTTATTCTTGTCTTCCACCAATTCTGTAATGCAGTCTTGGAGTTGCTTGAGTGAAGGATATATAACAGCTGCAGAAAAAGGAAAAAAAATGGCTAAAATGATGGTATTTGTTGTTTATAGCTGGTATTCTGCTTTGGAGTTTCGATCCATGTTATCCAACCTGACAAAAGTTGCATGCTCCGATTGGGGGTTTTCATGAATCTTAATTAATGGGCCGAAGGCTGGAGTCCCATTAACAAGACTCAAAGGGTTTGGGAGCAGCCCCTGAAGCCAATTTTTTGGGGTCCATTTTGTAATCCGACATATGTAAGTTGGAGATTTGTTGTATTAGCGTTCATATAATTCTTGCACTCATTTTCTGATAGGATTACACATCTTTGACTCATTCATCTTTGTCAATGAATTTCTCTACCGTTTTTGCCAGTGGATGTAGGCTTTCAAGCCAAATCACGTAATTTTTTTGTATTATTTTCTGTGCGTCTATTTTGTTTTCGCATAACATTATCAACTATTAAATACATTCCAGTATGCAAGCAAATAATAAGTGGGAATGAAGAAATTGAAGCCAAGATAAAATAGGCATAGACTCGAAAGGGTACCATAAAATTCCCTCAGAGTGGCTTTCCTGTCTTGTGAGGACATTGTTGGCATTCCATCAAGATATACCTGTTGGAGTAAAGAAAGCATAGAGTAAAACAGAATAAACAACAAATAGAAGCAAAACGAATGAAGTTGCATCAGAGGAAAAACATTGAGATGAATAGCACAACCCACCTTATATACAAGTATGTGAAGAAGGCCTAAGTAACTAGGGAGAGAATCTGTACAACCATAATCCATCCATTCTATCAAAAACAAGAAGAAGCGAGCAAAGGGGCTGTAAGACAATTTCATCTGAATACAATCTCCACCACAATCTCTTGGTAGAGCAGCCGCCCTGTAAAATCCATGCCCAAAAACCAGACCAAAAATTTCATTAATCAATGCTAAAGTCCTCAGCATTGAAAAGAAAATTAAATTAACATTAGATAGAACCCAACTTAGCAGAACTCAAAACCATAAAACCAGCAGTTATGAATCATATTATAAAGCAACATTAGACGAGCTAAAGAAGAAGAAGAGGAAGAAGGAAGAACTAACATTCTAATAGGTTCTACTTCTCCGTTTGCAGATTTTTAAAGGGAAGAGATATTCAGAAAAGAAAGAATTGGAAATATAAGGGTTATGGCCTGTGAAGAAGTCTCATCTTGAGGCATTTCTACCAATAACTTTCAAGCTCAGAATACATATTTGGAAGTACCGACTTTACCTCCCAAGACAATTAACTTCAAACTACCTCAATTATATTCAACCAACTACTATCATGCTCTATGAGCATATATATAATCAACAGATGATTGATTATATACAGCTGAAACCAACTGTAGCATGTAGAAGACAAAGATGAAAGGCAGATGGCCAGTTCCTAAAAAATCTAAATATTTAGAATAATGCAGATAAGTTTAAAAAACAACTGAGTCTTGGACAAACAAGAACAACATAACAGAAAAGTTAATAGGAAAAATATTTGTGTATATACAAAGAAAGAGGAAGGAATCTAAAGTGCTTACAGGGTATTGGCATGATGAATATCAGCTTCAAGGGCTTTGATGGATTCTCTGAAACAAGATTTGTGAGGCTGTTTCTGCCACATTCGTCTTTACTTCTCACCCTTTTGCGTCTTCCTTGATACGAAAAGACAGAACCAACCAAAAAGACAAAAAGAGAGGCTTTTTGAAGGAGACTTTAAAGGGAAGAGAGAGCGAAAGGGAGAAGGAGGGGTTAGGTTTGCTTAGTGCTGAAACCTTTCCCACTTCAAGTAAAGAAAGGGATACATTCCTTCTCTCTCTTATGGGTCCTCCTTTACCTTTGCCCTTCATTTCTTCCTAGGCTTCCATTTGTTTACTGAGTCCAATTTAGACAGCTCAAAATTCTCATCTCGATCACCATGACTCAATGTTGCTAGCTGACACTTGACAAACACTGTGCTCTCTCTCTGTCATATAAATTGTTTTAGTTTTTAAAGCTCCTAATATAATTTATCTTAGAGTAGCGTAATATAAAGTCAAATAAATTTGATTGTTGGGCTATTCTCTAACAGTTATGAGTGTGTATAACATTTTCTCTTTATCAAAGTAAGCAACTTATCCCATTAATATAGACCAATATATATAGATATATATGCATAATGATAGGCTTGAACCCAGGTCCATAGGGTTGAGTTGAAGCAGTTGATTTTAAGCATGGGCCTGGCTTTGGGCTTCCACTCACAAGCCAGGCCATGCTAGTTGAAGCACCTATACTGGAAAAAAAAGGGGGGGGGGGGATGAGAAGGGTTTGAACCCATTTGCATGAAGTGGTTAAACTTTTTTGACTGTATTCAAGACTCGGCAATAAGACTCTTTCCATAGTGGTGCCTGCCAATGAATAGAGAAAAAGTGACATTAATTTAGTTGAAGGCACAAGAGAAAAAGGATATGGAACCAACATGCCCACATGCAGAAGGCCATCAAACTGCATACTTTTTCAAACTTACAAAAGGTAAAGACACCAGCCTAAAGGTACAAGGAAAATGATTTTTGTTGTTATCAAGAACTGCACAAAGCAAAGGAGATTAAAGCCAACAAAATAGTTAGGATAACTTAGAGAGTTTGTATGTTTAAATAGGTTCTTTTGTCTTACACACTCAAATATCATTTTTTCTCAATTTACAGATTCTCTACTCAACAGTAACCGCATTAGAGTTTTTATACCTAATCTCTATAGAATTAAAATATTAGTTTCCTCTTCTTTTTTTTTTAATCTTTATTTAATTTTTATAATTTTCAATATAAATAAAATTATTTAAGAATCACATTATTACTGATTATATATTATTTAAAAAAAATAATTTAATTTATTAAAAAATAAAAGTACAGGAAAAAATTAATATAATCTCTTAATAAATTAATAAAATATATTAATTAAAATAAATCAATATTTAAAAATAAAGATTCAATTGAGAAAGAACAAGCATGAAAAGTATTGAAGTATGTTACTATTCTTTTGAGTCTCTATATTTAGAGAATCTTCCTTTGTATTTTAGAGAATATTAAATACCGTGTCATTGTTAAATACCATGTGATTATTATGTGTCCAATATAAGTATATATCGAAATCCCTAAATCATGACAAAACTAATAATTGGAAACATCAACCTTTGGATGTTTCTCTATTTTAGAATAGCATTATTATTATCCATCATCCATAATTCTTTGTTTTGCAGGCAAGGTCACTGATTTGTAAGGGGGATGTACTAAACATCGTTGATCCTTCCCCAGCAGGAAGTTTCAAGATTTGAATCTGTACGGAGGATCACCGAAGTTGCCATCGAATTTGTCAAGCAGCATGGATTTCCCTGGCCAAGGATGCAAGAAATAATACATGCCATACAAGATGCAATTCAGAAAGGAATTCACATGGTTCAAAAGCTAAAGATTCATGTAAAACTTCGCTAACAATCTTTATGGAGATTGAGACCCTGTGTTATCTAACGAGTGCCTCCATCCGTATGCAACATAAACATTTAACAAACCCAATTAATACTCTGAAAAAAACTGCATTAAATATACTAATCTTTTTTGTAAAATTTGTGTAGCTTCTCGCTAATATGCCCATGCAATAGGTTTTCAAGTTTCATTTTCATCTCAACTGGGAATTAAATTGCTCCTGAAAGTTGCAAGGGATGATTTGGTAAAGACTAATTTTTGGATGTATCTATGTTTCATTACCTTCAAGGCTTTCACCTATTTACAGTAGATGATATAAGAGATTATTTCAGTCAAGAATGGGTGCAAATATAAGACGATTAACCCTAATCCCTCTCCAATGGTGGGCCCACAGGTGCAGGCAGCCCCCAAACAGCCTCCTTGTCCCCCTATTCTCCTACTTTTCCACTTTATTTTACCCCAGTAGTCTTAGATTGGGACCCGAACAGACTAATCAACACACGTGATGAGCAGCATCCAAACTGGCATTTGCTCACCTAATTCACCTAGTTTCCAGCGGGGGTTAACAAGCGAGACAATACAGATAAAACACATTCACGCAGGCACATGTGTGTATAGCGATGAAAAATTGAGTAATGGGTTTTGCATAGATAGAGGAAAGAAGATCGGCACCTGAAATGTAGACGGAAGCTAAAGCACGCCGTCGCCGGCGGGGAGGGAGGAGACAATTGTCGGGGACGCCATTGACGCGGTTCCCTAACATTTGTGAAATACCATTATGCTTCCCCTTATGCATAGTTTCATTTTCTTTTCTTTTTTTTTTTGGATTATTAATTAATTAGTTTAAGACTTTTTTTTTTAATTTCTTCACCTCTATTTTTTTATAGTTATCTATTTAATTAAATAATATAAAAATAATCACCTTTTAGTTTCTATTATCTTAATTAAATATTGTTTAACTAAGCATTCGTTTGGAGTGATAAAAAATTTTGAAAAACGATAAAAAATACTGAAAAATTCTAAAAATTATTCACTTTTTATCTCTCTACATGAATTATGAATTCACAACTTATCTCATTTTATCTCATTTTGTCTCAGTTTTTATCACTTCTAACACATCCTAAATAGAATACTTCACATTCTTTCTCTTCCCAATTCTTTCACTTTTAATTCCAAGTTTTATATGTATATATATATTATATATATGGTGAGGTTTTAAGTTTTGAAAAAGTTTGAAAAAATAAAAACTTAATATAAAAAAATAATATATGACGAAATTTAATTAAAAGAAAGTTACAAACTTTTAAAATTTTTTTTAGAATTTTTCGAAGAAAATTTGAAACTCCAAACTGAACCTATATTTTAGGTCCTTTTCTTTTGGTCTTAATTCTATTTTGTATAAAAGATTTATTTTAATTTTGTAAAATTAATTAGATAAAGAAATTTAAGCAAAATGTAATAACTTATCAAATTTAACTTAAAATAAAATAAACAATACGTCAATCTTAACAATGATGGGTAGAAAGCCATTTGGTTTATATTAATATTACAAGAACTAAAAATACTAAAAATGCCAAGGACAATGAAATTTGAATACCATAACAGGGTGCTTTCATAGTTTCATATCCTATATACTATAAATTTGCACATACTATATTTGTGATTTTTATTAATTTTTTAATGAAGATAAAATTATAAAAATTTTATTAAAAATTACTCAAAAAATAAAAAATAATAGTTAAAAATATGTAAATAGAAAATAACTAATTAAAGAATATTCAAAGAAAACAAAAAAAAAATTACAAAAGTATGTGGTAGTTAAAGGGCATTTATGAAAGGTAGAAATATAAATGAGTTAAATTACATAATTATAGTTATTAAAAAAAATACTTTTCAATACCATTACAAATGTAAATGATTATAAGGAGTTGAATGGTATTATAGAAAAAATAAAAAAAAAAAAAGTTTCACCAAAATTAAGTTTCATAAATTTTAAAACTTCACCATTAACCCTAATGTTTGCTTTGTAATAGTCATTTACTTTAAGTAGATAATGAGTAATTAAGGAGGATTTAAATAAAATAGAAGAAATTTATGAAAGTAGTGAGTTAAAGGGCATTTAAGGAAAATAAAAAAATAAAAAGGTAAAATTACTTAAACAACTTATAAAAATTAAAAATTTACTTATACACCATTTAAAATGGTAAGTGATTATTGATGATTAAAAATTATTAATAAAAAAATAAAAGTTTAATCAAAAATTAATTTCATGAAAATTTTGATTTCACCACGACTCCACTTGTTATAATACTGTAGATGTAAACCATATCACATTTGCAAGAATTCTCTTGACAATGGTAATTGTAGTTGTTTGGGTGAGTGTAATAGCAACGACAAAAATTAAAAAAATAACGAGTGTCATTTCAAAAAAAAAAATGTCAATATTTTGAAAGATGTAATTTACAACATAACATTTATAATTTTATATAATTCTCTTTTCTTTTCATATCACTAAAACATTAAGAATTATTAGTATTTTATTATTATTGTAATTTAATTTTCGTGAATGAAATATGCATACATACGTATACATATATATATATATATATATAACGCCGCAAGTAAAAAAAAAAATAGAAAAAAAGGATATTTAGGATATACAAAGTGGATGTTTTGGATTTAAAAAAATAAACAAATTAATTTTATCAACTTTGTACAATTTTTTCAATTAAACTTCACTGTGTGTCACTTTTACACTAACTCTTAATTTTTTTTTCTTTTTGACAAGGGTGGGGATATTGGAACTCCTTCAAAACCTTCCCCCACTCCTTGCAAATTTTTTATTCTACAAAATTACAAAATTAGTTTTGTAATTAATGAAACACAATTAATATAAAACACCTTAAGTACCCTAATAAGCATCATTTTTCATTTACTATTATAAAACCAACATTTTCACTTTTCACTTCTTTGTAATTCTATTTCACTTTTTTGACTATATCTCTCGTAGTCTCATATACTTACCCTCTCTCTCTCTCTCTCTCTCTCTCTCTCTCTCTCTCTCTCTGTTCTTATTTTGTAATATTTTTTGCTTGGTACTTCAAAGAGGGGGTTTTTTTTTTATTAAAACTGTTAAATTATTTTGAATAGTCTATATATATATTTTTTATGGTGGTTGATTTTGGAAATGAATGTTAGAATTTGAATTTGATTTATTTTTATTTAGTTATTTTCATTAGTGTATAAATTAAACAACGATTATAATGTCTTACTTTGTATTAATTAAAAAACAAAAATTGTTTATTTTCTTGTTTGATTTTTGATACAAATAATTTAAAATAAAATATATATCTACAAACTAATTTAAAAACCTATTTAAAAAAACTCTCTCACACTATTTCATGAATTTAACAATTGATAATAGATTTTTAATTTAATATGTAAATTAATAAGGATGTTATAGAAAGTAAAAGCCAGGAGATTTTAGTTTTGCAATAATAAATAGAAATTAAGGGTAATTATGGTATTTGATAGGTTTTTATTAATTGAAATATATTGTAAAGTTAATTTTGTAATTTTATATGAGTAAAAAAATGATAAGAAGTGAGAAAAATTTATGAAAAAGTGCCAATATCTCCACATTTTTTATAAATGAAACACGCTACAACTACATATTTAAACAAGAAATCGATGACTTGTAAATACTAGGGAATGAGGGATTCAGTTGCAAACAATATACTCCCCTTTGCTATTTTAGCAAACACGAAAAATAAATAAATACCACCATTACAATTCTCACGTGTTCGCTTGTATATATTTTATGAAATATTATGTGTTCATAATAAATGTTGTACAAGAGACAGTTGCTTGATTAGTTGTTAACGGTTGTAATGATTATATATATATATATATAGAGTGTTTGATCGGTTAAAATCAATTAAAATTTACTAACTTTTATCAACTTTTTATACTTTTTTTCAATTAAATTTTATCACATATCACTTTTATATCAAATTTTTATATTTTTATTATATTTTTTTGACTAAACTTTTTCTCGTCAAACACCTCCTAATAAATATCAACCCAGCAGGCATGCTTCAATTATGACTATTTTTTTTTTTTTTGGGTGGTTTGCTTCAACCAACTTGCTTGTTGGCTGTTGCGGGTGGATAAACGAAGTAACTTATTTATTAGCCATCCGTATTAATTATTATTGTTTGATGCCATATTTTGTGGGATTCTTTTCCATTCTTTTACTTGTTATAAATTGTAGATCCAACTAAAATCATAATGGTACCAAGAAGATGGCGGCTATCACTTATTTTATAAATAGGAATTAATGTTTTTGAAACATTATATACGACAACACTGCTTAATATAAATTAATAAAAATTAAATCTTGAATAAATAAAATTAAAATTCAATATTTTAAAAAATTATCCATTTGATCACAGGATGAAATTAAAAAATAAATATATATAAACATGCTTTGAATTTGGGTGATTAAAAAAATTATATTTTAATGGTCAAAACTTAATCACTTTTTTATATCTCGCATTAATACTTGTTTAACAAGGTAAGAGAAGACGAAATGTATTTGAACTTAAAATACTGGATTATTCAATGAATTTTCATATGTATATAAAAATGAATAACCAAATCAAATTCATATACTCATATTTAACCCAATAAAATCCATTTACAGACATGAGTTAGAGTTCTTGTATAAGAATTTAAAATAAAACAGAAAAAAAAATTAGGGTTAAAGCCTAATTGGAAAAGTTTTAATAATTCCCATTTTTAGAAATTACTTTAAAAGAATAAAACTTTAAATTGGCTTTGAATTGTAGTTAGAATAAGCCAAGTAAACCACCCTTTCATTTAACATTATTAAATCATCATAACTACTAAATCCTAATAAGAATTTATTTAGTGACTATTAAGTAATTTTTTCCAATCATTTGTTTTTTCGCAATTTAATAATTAATTTTTTCAAAAGAAAAAATAATAAAAAATTTATTGAAAATAAAAAAAATGCTTATCCAAACACGCGGGGGAGTAAATATATCTCAACGTACTCACCAGAAATATATATATATATATATATATATGTCAACGCCAAGATTAGCACAATTGTGTGACAGATCACATTTATGCATTGCCATGACAATTGAAAAGGCGAGTCTTTTATTGAAATGTATACCAAATTGCACAAGTTTGATTATGATGACGGCATATGGACTTAAATAAACCCAACAATGCCAGTGCAAAAAGCTATGCCCTTTCATCAATTTCCTTCTGACCAAACAACACCACCCATCAAACAAAATGGTCCTTCTCAAAGGCGGCCCCGTCCACAAGAGATAAAAGTGAGAAATCTAGAAAGTAAAGCTGCTCTCTTTAATTACCAAAAAAAAAAAAGACCTGCTCTCTTTAATTTATAGTCGTTCTCTGTTGTCTTTCGGTGGAGATTGGGTTCTCATTTCTAAAAGAACCAAAGCTTAGTGGTTCCCGCAGCTCGGAGGAAGAATTCTTTCTTGTTTCCTTTTTATTTTCTTTCTCCTGAACAGGAAGGAAACAACAAATAGATACATATATATCGTCTGCAGAGGTAAGAGAGGGGGATTTTCAGATACAGAAAGATGGAGATGATGTATTACCAGTTCCCAAGGTTTTCTTACCAGGAGTCTCTGAAAATCCTGGAAGCTGATATACAGCAGGCCAACTCTCTGTGAGCTTTCTTTCAACTTCCTTTACTTTTGTGTGCGTGTGTGTGTGTGTGTGTGTGTGTGTCTCTCTCTCTCTCTTTCTCTCTCTCTCTCTCTCTCTCTCTCTCGGTGCCGTCAATTTTCATTTCCCCCCTTCGATTATAATCAGATAACCAATTTGGGCCTTTGTATGAATTTTTTTTTTTAATTTTTTTATTGTACAGAATGTGCAGTTCAGGAATTTGTAAAACAAAGGCTACCCATTTGGGGTTTCATCATTTTATGACTTTTCTGTCAATTAATTTCATATCTATTGCTAACATCACAATTGCAATCCTTCTTTTGGGTGGATAATTTTCTGCTTTAGTAGTGCATAGATGGTGGGAATTTGTGGGCGTGCTTTACAATTGTAGATTATAAAGCTAAGAACTTTGCAGAGCTTTACCCTATTTAGAGTTATTTTTACTTTTTAATAAATTTTCATTGTGGCCCGTTATTTTGAAACTCGAAGCTCTGTTGTTGTTGTTGATTTTTTTTTTTTGGGGGGGGGGGGTGGGTGGAGGTGGGTGCAGTTCCAACTCTTGGCATCAAAGCTTGAAAATCAGGCTTTTAACTGGAAAATTTGAATAGGATGTCTGTAGCATGAAACAAATGTATATGTTACTATTTTGTGTACCATTATTTGGTTTGACTTATGAAAATGCAGAGCCAGGCGCTAATAAGATGGTTGGCTTTAATTGTTTTCTTTGATTTCTGGGTGTGCAGGGCTGCTGCAATTCCAAGAGCCAAAAGTGGTGCTCGCCTTCAGATGAAATTGGTTTACAATCATTGGGCACCCCTCTTCTTGTTTCTGCTACAATGGATGGATTGTTCCTGCACTTGTCTCCTCCCGAGATATTTAAATCTTTTCCACATACTAATATATAAGGTTGGTTCCAAGTATTCAAATGTTGGTTCTTGTTCGTTTCTTGTTGGAGGAAATTAGATAGGTTTGGCCGTCTGCGAGAGCTATGAAGGCTGTTTACTGACCCTAGCTGAGGGTTAAAGGTATTAGGAAAGATTGTTGAATGGATGTAGGGAGTGTGTGCTTTTCATTTTCACTGAATGGAAGTTCCTTTAGTTTAGTTCATTGCATTTATTATTTTTGCAGGTATACTCAGATGGTAGACCAAAAATTTCCACGCGTGGAAGAAAAGCAACAATTGGGGACTTCTATGGTTTGTGAATTAGCTGTGACTTTTAGACTATGTTTGAATCAAGGATTTGTCAAGGGGAAAATGAAAGAGATGGGAATTTAAAATCTCTTCTCTTGTTTGGATTGGGATACAATGGGAGGGAAAATCCATGGAATTTAAGTGATTAAAAGTACTTAAATTACATTTCCTTCCCTTCCCTTCCCCCCAACCCAACCTCTTTCACTTCCCTTTTCTTTTTCCTCACTGAATCCTCACTCCAAATGCACCCTTAAGAATAGGAACAATTGTCTAGTTTATGCCCTTACCCTGACTTGTCTTTCCTCTTGAAAAAAAAAAAAAACAAATCACAGCTGTTATATTGCCATCTCTTCAGCGGCTCCATGGGGACTTGATGGAGACGGACAATTCTAAAGTAGAGAATCCTGGCATGGAGGTAAACGTCAAGAGGAGACTGGAAGGCGGGAATGGGCTTTCCAAAGTTGATTTGGAAAGAGAAGATGAATGTGGAATTTGCTTGGAGCCTTGCACCAAAATGGTCTTGCCTAATTGCTGTCATGCAATGTGCATCAACTGTTACCATGATTGGTAACTACATGGCCTATACTACTTCTGGAGTTTACACGTTTTCTATAATTTGTACCTGGATTTCGTTCTTTATTTACTTACTATACCCCTTCTGACATACAGGAATACAAGATCGGAGTCCTGCCCCTTTTGTCGTGGTAGTATAAAGAGAGTCAAGTCAAGAGATTTATGGGTCCTTACTTGTGGTGATGATGTGGTTGACACTGAAACAGTTTCCAAGGAGGACTTGTTCCGTTTCTACCGCTTCATCAGCAGCTTGCCGAAAGATTCCCCAGATGCCCTCTTCTTAATGCACTACGAATACCTAATTTGATCTCAAGCAGATGAGAAGATTGGTGTACTGATAGAGGGAAAAAAAAGCCGACCTGCAAATGTAAATAGAGTCTGGTAAGAAAATTTCTATGACATTGGAAATGATCACCTCTGTGTTGAAATTGTAGTCAGTTAAATAAATGTAATTGTAGGATAGTTTTATGATGAAAACTGAAGTTCTCATTTTTTAGACCTGAGTTTTTACTTCCATCGTTTTCTTGTTGGAAATGTACGAGAGCGTGCATATTGATATTTTGAACATTTTTTTGTCTTCCATATATATGGTTTTGTTATGGAGCGTAGAAGACAAAATTACGTTAAAACTCGAAATATTCCTCCTCGTACTCTCTGGTCTCATAAAAAATTTTGATCCATACTCATGAACGTTATGGCATATTTGGTTCCAGATTTGTATAGATTTTATTGTTTGAGTATTGCAAATAGTTTGATCATAAGAAGTGAAGAGTAAGAATAAAGAAGACAGTTCTCTCTGCCTGTTTGCATTCTGTGACATGTATAGCATCTCATTTCACCGTTCACCTTCTTTAAGAAAATATTTGATGTTCTATTTGGAGCATCATGATTTGAAAAGACCCTGGAAAAATATCTGATGACTGATTAGTGGTATATGAAGGTGAAAATATTGTAATTGCTCTTACCTACAATAACTATAGTTGCAAAATGATCTGCACTTATGCAAGAGGAAGGTCTGGGTTGCTATTGAGCTTACAGATTGTGGGTTTCACAAGGCATAAAATAATGATCTGAGGCTTGGATTAAAGCAGATGACTTTTAAGAGGTTGTGGAGCTTGCAGGTAAGAGTTTGCCATCTCACATCTGATCGGAAAAACTAGCTAGTATTTGAACTCAGATGTTTGCTGAAGCTTTTACTAGATTAGCCATGACGTTATTGAGAACTCTTATATGTTTCTTTCCCTTTGCAACATTGAAATCCTTGTCCTGAGGACCTGAAAAGGTTAAAAAAAAAAAAACTTGCGTTGAATGTGTTATAAGTTTATTTTTGGCTGTAAGATTTTGACATGGGGGAAAGCATGGAAGCATATATCATCATGTAATTCAGGTGGATTGAGCTTCTTGTTTATTTATTTAGTGTGTGATTCGAGGAAACATTCTTACCATTGATAGTCGCAAAGTAAGAGGGTAGGTTTTAGTAAACAGATGTTGTTTATGCAAGAAGGAAAATGCATCTCTGAATCATCTGTTTAAGGGCATATGAGTTATGGAATTTGGTTTTATTATTTGGTGAAGTTGGCTTTGGAGAACAGAGATGGGACTAGAAGTTATGTCATTTAATGGAGGCAGTATTACTGGACTAGAAGTTATATGTTATTTAATGGAGGCAGCATTAATTGTTGCTGGGGTTTTGTTTTCTATGTGAGTGGCATCTCACGTTGCCTGCCAATTATATGTTTTGGAAGAACAATTAATGTCTTCTTTCCAAACGCTGCAGTATCTTCCACTTCCTCACACAGGAGCAGTAGTTATTGTTTGTGTTGGCTGGGTGGCACTTGTGCCATATCTCTTCAAGAAGCAAAAATGATCTGCTATCAATGCATACCACCAAAATGCAATGGATGTTGTAATCCTGCAAATAAGATCCGTTTGTTACAACAAAAAAAATTCTAAACATTTTTGGAAACTTTTAAAATTTTGTAACATATTTTGTATTTTTCGTACTTTGTAAAATTTCTATAAATTTGTATATATTTATATATCTTAACAAATTTTTATAAATGTCAATAAATTTTTTGCAATTTTTTACAAACGTCAATAAATTTTTTGCAGCCCTCAATAGCATTTTACAAATCTTTGTAATTTTTTTACAAATTCCAAAAATTAACTACTTTCAGTAAATTATAATTTAAAACCGTTCGTACGATTTTTTTTTTTCAAAAAATTAACGTAAAAGTTAAAAAATTTTATTATTCATCTCTAAAAAATATAATTTGATAACCGTGCCAAATGCCAAAAAAGTCTTCCATATCACATTTTTGTTATTTTTTTTTTTACCGTGCCAAGCGGATTCAAAATGTATTTTCATGATCCCCCAAAATACTAAGTTCGTACTTAACCACACGTCATGCTGATGATGATATTTGAAATTGTGTCAGTATGCATCACCAAACATTCAAAAAACTAAAGACAATGAGAAACAAGATTTTTAATTTTTATTTTATAATGAAATAAAGTGAGAAAAACTTGAAGTAGTAAAAACTTTTCTACTATGTAATTCCGATTACAAAATTTATTTACAATACAATAGGAATACTTTACTTGAATTCACAATGTACTGATCAAGTAGAAAAATCGTCATTGAATTATGTAATACCAGTCTTTAAATAAACATGTCTTTAACTATGTGTACAATATAAGTTTATTTGTCTGAACAACAATGTAAAATAATGTCTCCTCCTCAATTTTAAAACCGTGGGAGAATGTCTCTTTATTTAAGACATGTATCCATCCGACCTTGAACAAGATTGTTACATTGATACTTAGCCTGTAGACAGGATTTAAAAGGTTTTCAACTTCACATATGATCTAATTTTCCAGATTTGAACACCTTACCAAAGGCCTGTGTGTACAAGAATTAAAATCAAAATAAAAAATTTTCTAGGCTACCTTAGTGCTAAAAAAATAAGGATTAACTTCTTCCAAATACAACAACAATAACATAAATCTTATTCCATTAGGTGGGATCTGCTACATGGATCACACGGCGCCAGTTCTTCCATATCTTGTCGAATCTTTAATAATATGGATCAACTTCTTCCAAATAGAATTTGAAAAAAAAAAAAAAAAGAAAAATTAACCCCAATTCTATTAAAAATACAACCCAATATAAGAAACCACAAACAATTCGAATTCTAGCGAGTTTTAGAAATCTATATCTTCAATTTATCAAGGAGTTAAAGTTTTATTTAATTCCCAACACTTAGAATTCAAACTTAACAATATTTTCAAACCTTAGAATTTAAACTGCTTATTTTTTTTTTTTAACGTATATGTATAAATTAGGTAAGTGATGACTTTATTTAAACATCACAAAAATATAACGATTCCCACTATAAGGAACAAACTCAATTAGAGTAAACGCAAAGGTATCCAGTATACACCAAACAAGACCTAATCTAAACATTAGAATCAGACAACTAGTTTTCCTTCAGCCACACTGGATTACGCCAAGGTATCACTGACCCTCTGCTTCTAATAGCTTGCCTTCCTGGCATTGCTAGTGGTGAATTTTCTAGACCTCATAATGGATATTGGAGAGCTGACTTTAACTTCAGCTGAGCTGTTCACATCATAAATAACTCGATCTCCGGCCATAGCCGTCAGTCAGAGGCCCCGAAGGGGTGCAAAAAATAATGCTATACAAAAAGTATCGCATCCGTTGCCAATTTTGACTTGAAGAATAAATTAATGGTTTGACTCTGTCCTCATTTTTGTAATATATATAATGATAATTTCGTCTAAAAATTGTCTCCAAATTTAGATTAAAATTGGTGAAATCCCTAGACACGTGGACAGGATGAATTTTCTTTTTTTTTTTTATGATAATTAGGATGAATTTTCAGTGCTCTGTCCACTCATACGTTATATATATAATGAGTGGTTTGGAGTTATATAAAATTACATAAAATTATATAAAATTATAAAAATTAGTGTCTTGTGTTTTGTATGATGAGTAAAAAATTTAAATTTTATAATCTCATAATTTATTTTTATAAAAATTTATAAAATTTTATATTTTTTTTATAGCTCCAAACGCTGTCAATTGGTAGAACTTATAAGAAAACCTAGAAAGTACAGAGCCATTCGAACGGCTGTTCAAACGGCCTCTTGTCTCGACCCACATGCGGACAAGCCTCCACAATTAGGAAAATTTTAAGCGTTTATATATGGTAAGACATGCAAATGACACTTTTACCCCTTACATTAGAATAATATAAAGTGACACTAAATAAAAAATGAATATAATAATTCATAAACATGCAAGTTACGAGGAGATCCTTGTTGTAAACTAATTGTAATTGGAAATTGTTTGTATCAACGCCATTAGTAAGTACTCGATATGTGTTCTTGATCACTTTAATATATTTCATAGACTCCAATGCCCAGTGTAAAATTTCTTTTGGGATCTTATCATATATTTTCTCTAAAATAATAAAATTTATGTTAAATTTTTATTTTTTTCTCTATATTTTTTCATCAATGTTTTTATTAAAAAAATAGCTTCCATAGTCAATTTACCAAACATAAAACCAAATTACTTTGATATTTTTGCTACCCATTTAGCCTAGTCTTTTCACTTTGGTTATTGACAAGTTTACCAAATATATTCAAAACGACATCTCTTAGTATATGTTGCTCGTAGATAATATTACATCGATAAATGAATCTAAGACTAAAGTTAATCATTAGTTAAAAGTTTGGAGGCACACTTTAAAGGCCAAATGTTTTAAACTAATTAGGACTAAAACATAAAATATGCATTGCAATTTTGGTACAATTAAAATTAGGAATAAGCACAATGAAAATTGACAATCAATAAATACCAAAAAGTGATCATTTTCAGTAGCTTAGATATTAAGGGATTGAAAAAAATATTATTCACAGATTCGAACTGAGTGATTAAAATAGAGAAGTGCCTCGAGTGTTTTATGTGACCATATAATACATTTCAAGTTGAAAGAAAATTTTATAGAACGGCTATAAAGCCAATTATACTTATGATACAAAGTGTTGAGACATTGAAAACTAACAACTCATAAGATAAGTATAATGGAAATAAGGATACTAACACAACGTGTGGTAATATAAGAAAAAATAAGATTAAAAATGAATATATCCAAAAAAAAAAAAATTGAGGTAACACCTACAAAGAGAAGTTGAGAAAGGCCATTTAAGCAGGTTTGGTTGGACAATAGATCTAGGGATGCACTAGTAAGGAAGAGTGCTTAGATCCAAATAGAATAAGAAGGGAAAAGATAGATCTAAAATTATATGAACTAAAATTTTGAAGACCTAATTCAAATAAACTCACAAAATCTAACCCTCAACACAAATGAATGCAGAAAAAAATCATGTAGCCAACCCCAACTAATTTACGATTAAGGCTTTATTATGTTAAGTTGAGTATTACATAAATTAGTATATTATGCTTTTTTCTATTATGTCAAATAATTCTTCATTAGGATTTTATATTAATTTATAAAATATAAGAATTGATTATTTTTAAAATTATAACATTATTATTGAAATTTTGACTCGTATTTGATCAAAATCATAGAAATTTTTAATTATTGAAAGGTATTCAAAATCATAGTTGACCATGTCTTAACTTAAATCGTAATGCAAAGATTCAAACAAGACATCTTGTTACATTTTCATGCGCTATTCTCATCAAACCAAGCATGGATTTGAAACCACTCATTTTACTTATAACCTGGTCATACCAAATACAAAAAATTATATTCATCTTTATCCCATCATATCCTATAGAGTTTATGTCCCCACATTATTAGGGATGACTATCTTGGCCGACTCGTTCGAATCCGATCCGTTACCCGAGACGAATAGATATGAAATTTGAATTTTTTTTGGAGATTAGATTGAATTTGGATTTGGTTTAAAAAAAAATTGGATGTTGGATTGGATATGGAGATAGGATTGCTTCCGTCTCGATCTGCCCTGAATCGGATATCTAATCCAAATCTACCCCAATCTGCACCAATTTATCTCGATCTGTTCCAAAAAATATCCGAACAACCCCAAACCATTTGGAATCATGATGACAACATCGTCACCATACCATGACAAACAATATTCACATTTATAATACTCTAGAATTATTGAACTTCACTATTATTATCATTAAAATAAATATTGATAAATAAATTTAAAACAAAAATTGTCATCATTTTGTATTAATTAGGGTGTGTTTAGGAAATAAATTATAAATTTAATTTTTTTTTTAAACTTTTGTGCAAATTGAAGTTCAAAAGTTCAATTTATTTCTTTCATACGCAAAAATCAAGAACGCTTAAAGAGGTAATTTAAAATTGTATAAGGTATATTATTTGGGACTCTACAAAATTATATAAATCTCTGTAAAATTTAAATTTTTTACCCACTACACGAATTATGAAACTGTAACTTTTACAAATTTATATTAATTTATACAATTTTAAATCCCATTATGACTTGTAAACTCAATTGTTTTCATAAAAATATCTAGATACAAATTTTAAAAAATAATTAAAATATTTTATTTGCTATTTTATTTTATTTTTCTTATTTTTAGTACAGAAAATTACTGTTTCATTAAGTAACTTCTTTCTTAACTTTTGAATAGTTTATTATTTTCCCATTATTTCTAACATTTTCAGCTAAAATATGTTTTTAAACTTTGCAATATTGATATTCAAAGAGTTCTCTAGAAAATAGATTTTTTAAATAGTTTAACTAAAATGTTTCCTAAAACATTCAATATTTTTTTTTAAAAATGAAAATTATTTTTTTAAAAAAATTATTTTTAAAAAATATATAGAGAATGCAACTTATTAATTAAATGGACTTCGGTAAAATATTGGTTTTGGAGATGTCTGTGTATTACTTTGGTAAATTATTATTGTGATGATATTATGCATTATTTTGGTTTTGAAGATGAATTATTTGGTAGTAATAGGTTACATATGCAATCAAGTTATGTATCAACTTAGGGGCAGATTCGGAGGCGAACGAATGATTCAGAGTTTTGGATATCTGTGGATATATCTGTTTTCCGTTTGGAGTAGGGATGGAGGTCCAAAAAAATATATGTTTGGAGTTCGGGACAAATTTGAAGGTAGGCAGAGGATTTAGAGTTCGGATTTGGATATTGTCATATTCGTCTCTGATCTGCTCTGTTGCCATTCCTACACATTATCCTACTCATTTATCACTATCCTCTCTGGTAACTAAACGCAAGGCTTAGGTTGTTTCCATCATTGGTAGTGTTGGTTTTTACAGCATAGGATTGAGAAAAATACCTTAAATAGAAAGATGAACTCTTTAAAAAATTTCCTTGATGCATAACGGAATCACTTTCTTTCAGCGATTCAGCCTTCCAAACTATTCTCAATTCTCTCTCTCTAGATGGATGTGTGTGGTCACTATCTCAGATCCTTAGCTAATTGATATATAAAAGATATTTATAAAGAGTGAGTTACAGAGTTTGTATCAGAGAAGATCTCTAACTCTGAAGATTATTTCTTATCCACTCTCACACATATCTTATCTATATATATCATCTTAATATATATTTAGAAGATATGGTATCTTGAGAAAATCTCCCAACCATATCATCTTATCCAAATATATAAATTAATTATCTATAATTTATTTCATAAATAAATTATAAATAATTAACCAACTGGACCTCGCCCATCAAGATAAAATTGAGATAACTTGGGGACTGAAGGCCCATGGATTCCTAGCTCCAACTTAAAAGATATTTGGGTATTGTCATCTCATGACAACCCATTATTTTTTAAATTAACTCAGGGCTATTCCACTAAAAACCCTGAGTTGCACTCTAGTAGTTCACGTTGAAATTCATTTAATTAAAAAAACTTTTAATAAAATGAATTTTGGTCTTAGATTAATAATATCCACTTAATTAACCATCCATTATAAGCTCGTAATTAAGTTAGGCTAAATGTCAATCCCCTTAATTACATATTTACCCTAAGTCTCTATTTATCTATAGTTTGATCATTCTCAATCTTTTCATATTTGTAAAAAATTTACAAATAAATATTGTTATTTAATAAATAATTTATTGAATAAACTGCGGCCACAGATTTAATGATCAAAAGATAAATAGTTTAGGTGAGCATATCAAAATGAATTCCATCTTGTAAGTATATGTTCCCACAATTCATAAAATTAAATCTCCAAGTTATCGAAATTTTGACCATTAATAAGATCTCACTCCGTGATAACTCAAATAGACTTAATTTATGAATGTGAGTCCATTACAAACTCAGGATTAATGTTTATTAAGTTTATTAAAGTTTATGTAAATTATGATTAAATACATTTATTAACCAAATCATAATTTACAACAATCATTTTAATATGTATATCACATATACATACTAACTTTCTTACTCAAAGTCACCACTTTAGTAATCAAGATAAATCACCCAGTTAAGAAGTAGAAAAGTTACAGCTTTAACATCATGAAATGCTAATTTCATTAATTAACTGTGAATTTATTTTAATTTATAAAATTTGTGATTTAAATCTATCTGTATTAGTATCTTATGTCCAATACTTAAATCACATACTTTATAAATAGGGGACATTAATGTATGCTTAAATAAATAAATAAATATTTTATTATATCCAGAAAAATAAACTAAAATAAATGTCATTACATAAAACATGCTTTCAAGGGCACCAAAGAAATATAACTCTAACAGATAGGATAGTTCATATGGAGATTATTTGTTATTGAAGGTTCCATAAGGCCTTTTAAATGGCATGATAGGGAAGGTAATCTTATTGGAGAATAAATACAATCTGAATATTTAGAAGAACTTTGCACTCTCCTCCCTGCATTTTCACTCTTTCTCTTCTCTTTTGGTTTCTCCCTCATTTATTCTCCTATATATTCTTTCCATGTTCTCTTCTTCTTCTATATTTTCTCTCTTTCTTTTCACCCCTTTCATCTCTTCTATCTCCATCTCATAAACCTAATTAGCATATCAACGTCCATCACATGCTTGAATAAATGTCTGTAAGAAATCGAGCTACACAAATTTGTATCTAATCATCATATCTTAATGGTGATCATAAAAACTATTGCAAGAAAAGTCTAAAGACTCTAACTTGTGCAAGGTTAGAAGATTAACTACAGGAAAATAGAAACTGTGCTAGCTCATGGCATTCGATTGACAACAATAATGCCTAGAACGTTTTAGTTCCGCACCCAATCACACCCAATTCACTAAGCAAACAGTTAATAACAAATAGATATCAAATGAATGAAACTATATGTGTATGCAAATAATCACCAATTGTCCAATTGCATGGTCTAAACCATAAGAAACGGGTAAATGGGTTCAATTCAAAACCCAGCTTACACTATAGAAGCTATCTCTATATACGCACATAGAAAAACACCAATAGATATAGAGATTGTACGGCTTGAAGATTTACAGAGAAAAATGTCGTCGAATTTATTCCGCAAATTACCCACTAAATGCTAGAATTAACATACAGATACAACCACGGTACTGATTAGATTAAAGGAAGAAAAATCAAAATCCCATGAAATTAGAAGAGGAGAAAAGCAGAGTAAGAACTTACTATCAGGACGCGATTAAGAAAGACCAAACGGCTACAAAAGCGGAAATAGAACAAGGGATTGAGCCGAATTTGTGTGGGGTCTCAGACTCTCGGGGGAAAGTTCCAATCACTCTGTCGGATACCACTTCCTTTTCGGGCAGGACCGACATGGCAATTTACTCACATTGGCAGAGGTATGGTTGGATTAAAATTTAATTATTTATTTGTATTTATATTATTTTAATTTAAAAAAATATAAGGGCATTTGAATAGTTAAATTTTAAGTCAATAGTGGCAATTATAAGTCGCCAAATTAACATAATCACAAATTCTATTGTCATACTTAGGTATTATAACTCAAAACCGATAACTTATTTCATGATATCAGATAATGCTGATAATATCAATCAATATCAAGTAATATTAGATAATAATAAAAATTTTAAGATTTTATTATTTTATCTTAAATTATTTTTATTTTTATTTTTATTCTAAACTTATAAAATTAAAAATGATAAACAATTTTTTTTTTATTTTTTTTAATTTCTTATCCAACTCTATGTAATTAACTTTTTTTATTTTGTTATTACTGCTATAAAATGTAATGCATGATAAATTACTTATGCTAATTAATATCGACGTGATATTTATAATTATGTTTTATAATTAAATTGTATTTTAAATTTGTTTAAATGGTATATTAAATGTTTTAAGTAGATATATATATATATATATATATATTTTTTTATAAATGTATAATTTTATAATAATAAATCTAAAATAGTATTCCAAAAAACATCAATACCCATAAGAGCTATACCCATAGTAAAATTTGGACTTTGATATGTCCTTTCCTATCACAAAAATGTTTGACTTGTCGCCAAGCTTCACATTCTCTCTAAAGCTTTCATTTAAGTTAGATAACATGGACTTGTTGCCACACATATGGTTACTGCAACCAAAATCTAGGTATCGAACATTAGGCTTTGACTGCTCGTTAATCTTCTTCCTTAATATAAGTCACCGAGAGAACCTCTTTTATCTCTGCATAATTTGACTTCTCATCCTTTCCTGCAGGGCCTGTGCACTTATTTTGGTAATGGTCATATTTGTGATATCGATAGCATTCAGCATTGGATTTATCCCTTGTTTCATTCTATTTCCATGTTTGTTGATTTTCATGCCAATGACCTCTCCCACGTCATTGACCTCTTCCTCGACCCCAGCTTCTTCCACGACTATTCGTTGTAAATGGGAGAGGAGTTATAATTTTCAACAAGGAGGGCCACCAAATACTTAAGAAGAGATAATAAATTATGTTAGGATTAAGAGTAGAAGAAAAGCAATGTTACTTTTAGGGGAGAGAGAAAATTATAAATTGGTGAATATACTTTTCATAATTTAATAATTTAGTTATTCTTTTTAATAGCACTTGATATTTAATAGGAATGTCTTGTGTTATTAAAAAAATATGTATGATTATTGTTAAATTTTATTATTTTTAGAGTTTATTATGTTGTGTTTCTTTACTAATATTATACATAAAAGTATTCAATCATATGGTGAGAAAATCCACTTTGAGAGTGTTTGGAAGTTAAAAAAAAACTTAAGTTTTGGTAGTTTTTTGGTAGTTTTTTTTTTTTTTTTTTGCACTTTTTTGTGTGTTTGGTTGAACCAAGTGGAATTTTTAGTATTTTTTTAGTAACTTTTGGGTGTTTGGTAAATTTTTTACTGTAGCAAAGCAAAAAAGTTGTAACTTTTGGATGTTTGGTATGTTTTTTTACTGTAGCAAATCAAAAGGTTGTAATTATGGAGTGGTACTTTTTACTGTAGCAAACCAAAAAAGTGGCAAAATTTATGGTTTTGCCAAACACACAAAAATCAACTTTTGGTAGTTTTTAGCTAATTTTTGAGTTGCCAAACACCCCCTTTATTTCATAATAAATATTTAAGTTTGATTCTTATAAAAATTTTTTTATATTAAAAATTTTGACTTAACTTTAATTTTTTAATAAGATTAAAATACCCCGTTTTAATTAATTTAATTTCTAATAAAACTAATATAATAGGGATGTTTTAGTAATTCGCATTCAAAATCACGAGGGTCACTTGCCCTCCCTTGTCTCCGCATAACTCTGCCGCCTATGGATATAAAGGAATTTTCATGGCCATTCTCCGCATCAATTAAAACTTCTAATAAATTTTCTTCTACAGCAATGCTGGTCATGCGTTGCTCATGCACCAATAAAGGACCCTGTAGTTCGTCAATGGAAAGTTTAGCAACATCCTTGGATTCTTCAGTTGAGCAAATCACATAAGCAAATCTTCTGGTCATAGATTTGAGAATTTTTTCAACAATGGTTATATCTGTCATTTGCTCTCCATGAATGCGCATTTTGTTTGCAATAGCCAACAAAGATAGTTACAGATTCTCATTTCTTCATGATAAGAATCTCCAACTCTTTGCGAAGAGCTTGAAGTTGGGCACGTTTCACTCTAGCTGTGCCTTGATACTTTTACTTCAAAGAATTCCAAATGTCTTTGGTAGCAGTGGTGGACCCAAGAATTTAGATCAATGTATAGCTCAAATTACAAGTAAAATTTTAAATTTCAACCAAATGCATAAAATATAATAAAATATAAAATACTATACATTGATATTAAACATTTTTTTTTTTACACAAAATAACCTTCAAATTAATAAAACAGGTTACAACAATTTCCTTTCATTATTCCATATTTTGAAAACGTTGCAAAATAATTTCATTGTTAATGACTTCAAATATCCCTTTCAATATATTATGTATATCACTAAATAATTATTCATCCATTCATCCATCGTCAAATAAATTTTTATATCAAATAATTTTTTTTTTTAAAAATCCAGCATAGGCGGTCACCAACCCTCGACTCACCATGGCTCCGCCAATGTTTGGCAGTGTCTTTCTTAAAAATGGTCTCTAGGGTAGCGCGATCGATTGCCTGGATCAAGTAATTCTTAGTGTTCAAGTCTTTGAACTTCTGCTCTTCTAGTGCTTTGGTCTATGCATTAACAAGAACTGCTTTGCAGCCGGTTCAGTGATGTCGTTCTCCACCAAACTCCAATATTCTATAGACTTCAGAAAATTCTCCACGACAATCCAGTGATCGTAATGAGCATCTAATCGAGGAATTGTTTTTTTTTTTTTTTTTGTAAGTAATCGAGGAATTGTTGGTTGTACAAAACTAGCATTTTTAGACGTCATGTGATCTTGCTGCTGCAAGATGGAAGCTGCTGCTTTACTTAATCAGACCCCAGTGGGGGCTCTAGTATCAATTGTTATAGCGATACTTTAAAGAAATCGAAAGAGTACAGGAGAGCTGGGAGATGCTATTTTTATTCAAAATACTCAGTCTAGCTTAAATAGCGTTACAAAGAAACAAACAATCAGAAAATTAAGCTACTAATTATCCCAGGCATAGCAACTGCTATACTGCTATGGGATTCTTTTAAAAACTTGGTCGACCTCTAAACCATGCGCCTAACTTGCAGGATTATCAAAAGGAAACTCCAAACAAAGACTCAAATTCATAAAACTTCTAACATGCCAATGAACGCACCCTTTAATAGAATCATTAATAATTACAAGCAAGGACATACATACATATATATTTTGTAGGATAAATTACATCTACCTCTCCTTAATATTTGAGTAATTATGCTTAACACTGACAATATTTAAAGCTTACAGTTACTTCCCTTATTTTGAAATGTTATTAACATTGACTTCTTTATAATAAAATTAACCGTTAAAATTTAATAAAAAATATTAAAATAACTTAAATTTTAAGTGTTTTTCCTATTTTATTTTTTATTATCACATATTTTCGTCAATTTTCTTTACAAAAATTTTCAAAAGTTAGTAAAAAAAATAAGTACAATAAAACGTTTTTGAGAATTTTTTTAAAGAAAACTGACGAAAATGTGAGAGAGAGATGGTTAAAATAGAAAAAATATTTAAAATTTTGATTAGTTTAATATTTTATATTAAGTTTTAATGAATGATTTTATCGAAAAGAGATCAATATTAACAATATTCCAAAATAAGATAAATAAACGTAATTTTTAAATGTAATAGATAATAAATATAATTATTCAAACATTAATAAAGTAAGTGTAATTTAGCCCATTACGTGTTAAATGAACAAAATAAAATCAAAAGAACTGGCGCAGCTCGTTTCTAATCAAAGAGTCAGAGACGATACGGTAGGCTTTCTCGGTAGGATGGAAAGCGTCCCAGAAGACGTACTTGTTGGCATCTGGGCATGTAAGTGGATTGTATTCATTGCATAGGTAACTGATCTCGATCCTCCCCGTCCCGCAGCATGCTACTGACGCAACTTCAAACCCTGTCAATGCTTTCAAATTACGAAAGAAACACAAAAAACTTCTTTCTAAAATTTATTTAAAAAAAAAAAAAAGGCAACCAACAAAAGTTTTGAACTCGAGGAGATCGACATCCCGGAAATGGGGCAAAAGCTTAACAAATCAACAAATATATATATACATATATATAGCTCCGGTTGGAGCATCAAATAATTCTAAAAAATTTTTTAAAAATTTTATAAAAATTTTTTAAAAATTTTATGAAATTTTTCAAAAAAAAATCTAAAAAATAACTCTTTTAAAAGAAATCGTTTGAATGGATAATTTACCATCTGTTCGAGTGGATTTTAAATTTGTTCGACAGTGTGTTTTGACATAAGTACAAAAAGTTTCAAAAAAAACTATAAAACTCTAAAAATTCACAACTTTTTTCGATAAAATTTTGTCGTGTATCTCTTTTATATAATTTTTAATAATTTTTTTGTTAAATCAAACATCAATGTCCAAAAAATTCTAAAAGTTACATGACACTCCAAACACACTAAAAAATAAAAATAAAAAAAAATTAAAACCTCAAAAAAATTACATTTTTTAAAATTTTTGCAAAATTTAGAGTTGTAAACGAGTTCTGTATATATATCAATAACATGCATATATCAATCACTAAAAAATAATTACATGAGGCTATGCTTGATCACATGGGAGTGGGATTAAATTGTTAATCTCATGGGCTCTAGCATAGTTTTATCTTGAGATATCAGATTATTAATCTCATCATAATTTTATTTTAACATTTGTTTGTTCACAGAGGTGATGTATTCCGACTCCAATCCAATCCGTTGCCATTCTTATACACAAATATACATACAATCCCCACGAAATATTGATGGAAAAGCAATAAATATTGACGATAGGAAATGAAAGCGCTCTGCATGTGTCTCAGGTTTAACAAATGTTGACAAGTAAATTTACCCCCTTGGAAGGCCTTTTCTGTGTGCGTCTGTATTTATTTCCTTACCAAACACTCGTCAATGCTATCTTGGGGGCAAAGTCGGCCCAGCCCATTTAGTTACCCTAACCTGTTGTGTTCATCGATTGCCCTTCGTCTTTGGACCTTAGGCCACTTGGTTGCCCTTTCCCCATTTGACCCGAGGTTTGCCTTAGTCCACGGTCTTGTTGGACTTACCCCTGGGGCGGCTATACTTGGGGGTAGCTATTTTGAATTTAATATAAAAACATGTGACGAAATATAAATTTATTAAGAGAAAATGTTAACATAAAACAAATATTTAATTTAAAAAATTAATATAATTTAATTTAATTTTAAAATAAACTAATTATTTAATATGTTTGTTAAAATTTTAAAATATTTAAATAAAAGTAAAAATAAACACGAATTTATATAGATTGACACAAATTATGAATTTAAACAAAACACACGACTTAATTGCTATCTTATCAATGCCTCCCCCGCTCAGTTGGAAGAAAGATCGTGGTATTTGAACGGGAACTTTTGAAACAATGTATTGCGTATCTATATACGTATATGCGTAATCTTTCAAATCGTACCATTTCGAGGAAAACTAAGAATTGATATATAAAAATACATACCAATGTTTATTGACGGCTACAATCAAAATAATGAATGCCTAAATTGAAACACTGTTGGATGAGAATTGGTCAGGGCCATAAACAAGTTATTTTGAATATGACACCCCTAATATCAATTTTTTTTTCCCGACTACCATGGAATGTGGGAAGAATTAGATATATATATATATATATAGACACGCACACATAATATATCCTCAGATGCAGAGAAGTTCGATCAAAACTTAATTTGTCTAAGAGGATTTTGGACCATTAAAATTATAAACTCTGGAATGCATTTGGATCCATAGATTCAGAACGAAAGGATTTTAGCTCAACTAGCACCATTGCCATTAGGCTGTCTTGCCTTAGGCCCTTAGTTGAGGGAAAAGAAAAAGGGTGTGTTTGGAGTTGTTTAAAAATGTATAAAATAAAATAAAATTGTAAAAGTAAATGTCTCGTAATTCGTACAGTGAGTGAAGAATTTAAATTTTATTGTCTCGTAATTTGTGTTTATAGAGATTTGTAAGATTTTATTTTATTTTATTTAGTTCCAAACGGGGCCAAAGAGTGATTTATGTCCCTTTTTCTTTTTGGGAAAAATAAAATTCTAAATTTATAAACTTCTGTAATACTACAATTGCACCACCAATTGCATTCAGTTGCCCCTGAAGTAAAAGTTTATGTACTAAAAATTTTAAATTTTTAATTAATTAAAACAAAATTTGCAGTACAAAAGTGAATCTTTTTTTAAATATCTAGTTTATTAAAATAAAATTTACAGTGCAAAAGTGAGTTTTTCTTTTTATTTTTTATCCACCAAGAAAAAGAAATATAAAAGTTAGAGTTTTTTTTTTACGAAAATATCCCTCAAACTATCGCTCTTTTCTTTTATTTGGTCCTCAAACTATCAAACGCGTCTATTATATTCTTGAACTATCTAATTTTGTTTTATTTGATCCAAATACTAATTTCATCCATTAAAGTTAACAGAAAATTGTCATGTATGAGTCATGTGATCTTTTTCACCCTACCCAGGGACATAATGGTCAATTCTTGTCTATTCGTCTCATTTGGCGCCAAAAAATATATGTTTTTCTTCAATTGCTAATTGGTGCAATATAATAACAATATTAAAATAATAATCTGTGATTAAAATGATTTATCTGATTAAATTAATAATTATTTTTAATAAATAAATTTAAATTTACTTTAATAAATTATTTTTAGATAACAACAATTTTATGGTATAATTTTTTATAAATAATAATTTTTTATTATTAAAAATGGCAATAGAAATTATAAATTGGTTTTATTATTAAAATAAAAATAAATATTTTTTAAATTAAAAATAATTAATTTGGAAATAATGATTTGTTATTAAAATAATAATAATTTATTTTTAAAATAATTTAAATAATGATTTATTATTAAAATAAATAATAATTTATTATTATATAGTAGCAACTAGCAATTATTAAAATAAATAATAATTTATTATTATACAGCAGCAACTAACAATTGAAGAAAAATATACAGTTTTTGGCATCAGTTGAGAGAAATAGACATGAGTTAACCATTATATCTTTGAGATGAGGTGAAAAGGTTCACATGACTTGCACATGATAATTTTTTCATTAACTTTAATTGATGGAGTTAGTATTCGGACTAAATAGAATGAAATTGGTTAGCTCGAGTCTATAATAGGTGCGTTTGATACTTTAAGGACCAAATAAAAAAAGTGATAGTTTGAGAGATATTTTCATAAAAAAACTCTTACGATTATGTTTGGTTGGAAGAATTGGATGATGCAATATGAGTAATAGTATGAAATAATATATGTAATTAGATATAATATATAATTATTTTTTAAATATTTAGTTAGTGAAATATAAAATGGGATAAAATATGTAATTTGACCTGAAATGTGATATAAAATAATTTTAAATTTTTAAATTTTAATAAGAAGCAAACTCGATCTAAAATAAGAATATGTCATCTCAATTCTTATAGTATTACTTAATCTCATTTTAAAGTTATGAAGTCTAATTTAAAATTTTAACACTGTAAATTAAACACAATAGTAAAGTTAATTACGTCAAGAATGATAGACTAGTTCTCCAATTTCTCAATCATATCCGGTAGATATACACGCTTTGTCCACAGCTTGTGGGTTTTGAGAACGGTTGTTAAATAGGTTAAACTCATAATTTGTTGTTATTTCAAATCCACTGAATATCCATTTTTAATGCAAGTAGAAGGCCACGTGACACTTTAATTGCCATAAATGTCTTGGCAGTGCTATTTGAAGTTCCTACAACGAATGTTGCAAGTACGTTCTTTAATCTAAAGTGTATTTTGGTGGTGGGATTTCTTATAGGTATGTTTGAAGTGATAAAAAGTGAAATAAAATATAATTTGAGAAAATTATTTACGTTTAGTATAAATAGTTTAAACTGCGTTTTTTTAGATGAACAGTAAGATTTCGTTTCGACAAATTAGATTTCTGTTTGGACGGATTTAAAATTTTGGGCAATCATGACTTCTTTATACTACAATCCATCCAAAAAGATTGTAGAAACCGTTTAGACGGAAGTTGGCCCTAGCGTATCTGTCGGAACAATTTCTACAATCCGTTAAAACGGTTTCTATGACTCCACAAAAAATAATCAAAGTGGGTGTCATTCAATAACTTGAGAGTCTGTAGTGAGAGCAAAAAAAATTTATTATTTGATTAACTAAATTCTAGTTATCGACTTTTTTTTTAAAGCTATTGAACTTTTTTTGAATTTTGAGAAAGTAAGATTGTATGAAAATATAATAGAGACTTTTAAAAATTTTCAGAAATTTTCACTAAATTATTGTGCACCAAACGCACCCTAAATTGATAAACCCACATAAATAATATTCTAGTTTGTTGTGTTTAATATTTATATGAAAGACTATTAATTTATTTACACTTCATCTGGAATGATGGATTCGATGTAATTTAATTTCATTTAATAAGAATTCTTATCAATTCTTATGTTTAGAACTAAAATAAAATTTATGAGCTGAATTTGATTTCATTTTATAACTTAAATTCTGTGATTTCTATAGAATTTGAAATCCAATCCAAAATAATATAATTTGATGAGAATTTATTATTTTTTTAAGTAATATAAATAAGTGGATAAATTTATCATCGTATATCATATTTATAATATTTTTTATTTATATGATCAAACTTGGTATTTTAATTAAACCAAATTAATTTAATTCTTAAATTCAAAATGTATTTGAAATACAAAATTTTATTTAACAAATCAAATTAAATCAAATGAAATTAATTTTTTTATTCTAAAATCAAATTAATTCTTAAAAAAATATTTATTTTTTTCTAAAGAGAATGTTATTGATGATGGCATCGCCCTCCCATGAGTTGGATGACATCAAAGTCAGCCCAGTGGCGCCACAGGCATACAATATGACATTTTAAATTTAAAAAGTTGAACTGACAAGAAGTTTTCTAACTTATCAATCCTAATAAAATGAAAACGACTAGCTAACATCACTTTGGATGTCAACTAAGTGATGTTGGTTGTCTGACATTGATGCTGTGAGTTATTTGATTAAAATTAGATAATTTATAATAAAATTAAATTTAAAAATTCTTGTTTAAAATTTTTAAAATTTATTTTTGTTGTAAATTATTTAATTTTGATCAAACGACTCATAATTCGATATCACATGACTGACAAAAAAAAAAAAAAAAAAAAAACGATGTTAACCTTCTCAAATCCCAATAAAATTTTCACTTAGTTGATATGAACTCTTGAATACCATTGAGTTAGCTCCCAAATTTTTCTTAGTTTTAGTTCAAGTTCAATCTCGATTTTAAATAAGTCACAAATTGAATTTGATTCAAACTCTTATTAGTCATGAATGAAATTCGAGTCAAGGTTTTTTTAGCCAAAGTAAAATAGTTTGAAAAAAAATTCGTTTTATTTTGGCCCCTATTTAAAACAATCAATTGCATAATGATTCTAAACTTTTTTCTTAAAAAAAAAAAAAGAAAGAAAAAATCAATAAAACGAAAAGAACTTACCAAATGAAAAAAGTTAATTTTTCAATCATTTATTGAAAAATGTCAGAAGGATTAGAGAATTTGAAAATTCTCGCTTGAAATTTTTAAAATTTATTTTTATTGTGAATTATCGAATCTTAATCAAACAATTCATAAACTGATGTCACATAACTAACATAAAAAATGATGTTAGTCTCTCCAGGTTCCTAGTAAAAATTTTCACTAACTAGTTGATACGAACTCCTCAATAAAACTGAGTTGGCTCCTAAATTTTTCTTAATTCAAAATTGAGCTCAATTCTAAATAAATCACAAATTGAATCTGATTCGAGTTCTTGTTGGTTACGAATAAAACCCAAGCCAAATTTTTTTCTGAGTCATAATAAAACAGTTTAAAAAAAAAAAAAAAACTTATTTCATTTTCACTCCCTATCCTATTTGAGACGACCAATCCTATAATGATTCTACACTTTTTTTTCTAGAAAGAAGGAAAAATAAATAAATAAATAAAACAGAAAGAACTTACCAAATGAAGAAGGTTTTTGAATCATTTGCTGAAAAATGTTGAAAGGATTCGAGAACACCAATCTGATCCCGGGGAGCTCCTCGTTCAGCTTTTGCACCAAACCATTCAATTTCCCGTTGAAACTCAGAGCCACTTCGTTGTATCTCCCAATGCATTGATCTCCATCTCCATGGATAATATTTGCAGTCCTCTCTAGTGGCAAACACCCCATTGGAATAAGCCCAGCCAGGGATATTTTCCGAGCACCCAGGCTGTAAATTTCCCTGAGAAAATTCCCGGCAATTCCGGCAAGAAAATCCTGGTACTGATCGACGTTGTATTGCAATCGCCGGCCGGGAAGAAGATAGTAGTTTTCGAGGAAGTCATTTGTTCCTATGCTTATAAGATAGAGAGCCTCACTTATTATTGTGTCGGCCCTCGTGTTTCCCAGGTAGTCTCTCAGTCTCTTCTGATATTCCTTGTAATACTCCACCTCTTTCCACAGAGGTATCACTTTCTGCAAGGCAAATAATATGAGCCCAAAAAGCGTCAAATTGCTAATCTACGCACCATAAATTTTTAATTAGAAATATATACTAAAATGATATAATAATGGCATAATTGTAGTAAAAGATAATTTTAGATGGTGTTTGGAACATTAAAAGTAAGAAAAAGTATAATAGACATTTTTTGGTATTTGAAAAGCCAAATTAACATTTGCTGTCAAAACAATTGGAATGGGGATTGAATGACTCATTCCAATAGTTTTGATCAGAAAAATTGTCAAAAAATAAAAAAAAATTTGACAAAAATTTATAAAAGTTTGTAAATTTAAAAATTTAAAATAAATGCACAAAAAATGAAAATAATCAAAAATTTTTTAAAGCTTGTAAATTAAGTTTTGTAAACTTTGACCATCCAAAGACTCCAAATTAAAAAAAATTTATTGTAGTGCTAAGCTATTTCTTTTTTATGGTTCTTAAAATTATTTCTTTTGGCTACAAATATAATTTAAATTATATTTAATAATTTACATTTAATTATCTTAAATTTTCTCCGACGTACATTTTAAGGCAAATAAACTGCATATATCACTTTCATTGGACCTGATTTTGCAAGTGGTAGAAACAAATTTTAAGTAATTGCACACAAAGGCAAAGGTCAACAGCATCACTGTCTTTTTCTTAGCTTTTCTTTTTCTTTCTTTTTGAATCAAAAGTAAATAAGCAAAGGGTAAATTATATCTATCTTATTTTAACATTTAGATAATTATACTTAACACTCACACCATTTAAATGTTAGACTTATTTTTCTTATTTTGAAATGTTATTAATATTAATTTTCTTTTGATAAAATGATCAACTGTTTAAACTTAAAAGAAAATATTAAAATAATTAAAATTTTAGGTATTTTTCTTATGTCATTCGTCACTTTTTCACATTTTTATAAGTTTTCTTTACAAAAATCTTAAAAAAAAGCAAAAAATAAGTGTGATCAAAAAGTTTTTGAGAATTATTGTAAAAAAAAAAACTGATGATATATGAGATAGGGGGGATAAAATAAGAAAAATATCTAAAATTTTAATTAGTTTGACATTTTATATTAAATTTTAATAACTAATTTGTCGAAAGAAGATCATTATTAACTACATTTTAGACAAATATAATTTTTAAATATTATGAATGCTGAGTGTAATTACCTAACTATTAAGGGGAGGTATGTGTAATTTAGTTATAGACAAACAAACTCAAATAATACTTACATTAAAACAAACCAAAAAGTGGAAAGAAATTAAGGGGCCAACTTTTTTGAAGTTACATGGGTATTTTTATTCTTTCGTATCTCTCTCTCTTTTTTTTTAAATAAAAAATTTCATTTTTTATTTTGAGTTAGCATTTATGTACTTTATCATCAGAAATTATGGGAAATACTTAAGAAATATAAAAACTATTAATTAAAAAGCTAGCTTTTGATATCTAAGTAGGTTTTTTTTTAAGATTTTCCAATTTTAATTTATTTTTATTTTTATATTTTTTTTATAAATATGAATAATATACCAAAAACTCTAGTGTATATAATCAAATTTTAATAAGAAAATTCATAAAGGAAAAAAAAAAAAATCTACCTTGTAGTTTAAAAAGCTGGCTTCCCAAATTACAGTAACCAAACAATTTTTACAGCATTTGCATGTGAAGACTTAAAGAAATTCCATGACAAAATTCATCTCGTTTATTTACCGGATGATTTGGCAGGGTGAGTTGATAAAATTTGTTAAGACTTTTTTTAACTTTAATTGTGTTATATATATATATATATATATTGGTGGTGTCTGGCTTAAAAAAAATAAAAAAAAAAGAAAGAAAAAAATAAAAAAATTAATTCTTACTAATTTTCTCAAACTTTTCACACTAAATAGAGAACAAATTTTTATTAATTTTTTCAAATTTTCTCCAACTTTGTCCACTACATAGGAAATAATTTTTTTACCAAACATCCAATTACCAATTAAAGTGCCACATGTCAAATTTGTTGCAAAGTTGAATTTTTTTGTAGACTCATAGGGGGAATGCACTTCACCAAAGTGTATTAATTAACGGTTTTGATTTGATTGAATCCTAATTAAATATAAATTTTCATATTTTGCATTGATTGCATTTGAATTGGTTTCCATTTAATCATCACTTTTATCTTAAAATTAATTTTAATTAAATTATTATTATAAAACAATTAAGACCATTAATTAATATACTTCACCCTTGTAACCTTTTTAATTTGTGCGTCCAAACACTCTCTTAACAGGAGTCTTGTCCGATAAAAAATAATTAAAATAGAGAAATTGATATCGAAACTAATGTAAGTTCCATGACATTAAAGTAGGAATTATTAGATTAAAAAATATATATGTAAATATATTTAAATTATTAAATTTTAATCCAACAGCTTTCAATCTCAAGTCCAACATTGCTTTCACCCTCGCTCCCAGAACTGAGATAATTACCCATTTAAACCACCCAATAGAAATAAGGAAGGAAATTTGTATCCTTAGCGTTGCTCAAAGATTTAGCAAAAGTTAACGAGGATGCGATGCATATACTGATGGGAAAGTGTAAAGCGAAAAAAGGGACTTACTAGCACATCAGAAGTTGCATTGTCGTATCCAGTACCAGCAGAAGCAAAGCAAACTCCCATAGCAAAATCTGATATATTATAAGACGGATCCAAGTAGGCAGGTACATATGGCCTGAGCCCGAGAGCCTCCGAGAAAAAATCCGGAGGAATCCGGCCGTTGGAGAACCGTCCGGTAGCGGCGCCGCCCAAAAAATCGCGACCATAAGGCGGGAAATTGCTCTTGAGGAGGGTGTCAATCTGGTTGTTATTACCGGCGTCGACGGACGAGTCTCCGAACACGATGACTGCCGGAGCTTTTGCTACGGCGGTGGTTGTAGAACTGATGGCTAGTAATGTGAGGAATAGTTGAGCTAAAACGAGGCATGGTTTTTGTGTTTTTTCCATGTCTAGCTAGCTGGCTGTAGCTGCCTCTGATGTCTCGTTAGCATGGGGAAAAACTATAGAGAGGTGGTGGTGATAAATACTTGGTTAGAGGTGAAGGAGGTTTGTGTGGAGGGTTATTAATGGTGAGGTGTTTGGTTAGTCAAAATTAATTAAAATTTACTAATGTATATTATTTTTTTTTGATATTGTTTGTTTAGAAAATAGTATTAAATAATTTTTTTTCGCAATATCAACTAATTAATTATAAGTTTTTAGGTGCGTAGACCTAGACTTGATTTCTGCAACGAATGAACGGACCAGCTGTCCTCAGGACATCGAATTCACGATCATGACTTGGAAGATGGAAGTCTTGATGAGATTTTGACGCCCGTTCAATGGCGCTATTGCGGCAGGCATGACTCTTTGAAAGTTTTTCCGAATTTTGAACACACAATTTATCGTTCTAGTTTGATTCAATAAGGCTAAATATATATAAAATAATTAAGATGTCATTTGGTTTATTTTTCTATTCTCTTTTTTTGTTTTGTTTTTTTATTTTGACCTCATTTCTCATTTTATATACTTTTGAAAATAAAAAAACAGTTTAGAACTTATTTGGTTATTTGTGTTTTTAAAATTTGTTTTCAAAAATAAAAAATAAGTTTAAACATAAAATGAAAAGTGACAAACGTTATTTTGAGAGTTATTAGAAAAAAAAAAAAAAGAAAATTTCAAAATAAGAAAAATAAAGTATTTTTTATTTTCTCATTTTGAGATTTTTAACGTATAAAATAAAAACAGAAAATAAAAAATTATAAAAGTAACCAAATGCCACCTAAGTTATTCGAATTTAACTCATTTTAGATTTGAATCAAAAGTTTAATAAATTAAATTTAAACATGATTTTAAGCATGATAATTTGAACAACTTACAGGTACTAATTACCGTCAAGGAATGTCATTATGTTATAACGATATTGTTGTGAAATTCTGATTTTGCATTTAAGCAAGGCTTTATTGAGAACGTTTTTAATTTTCTGTTTATATTTTCAAAATCTTGTAAACTGGCAACAGAAACATATTTGTTAAATCTGTTTACGTTTTTTTTGTTTCCAAAAAAATGAACACTTAAACAGAAAACGTAAACAGAAAAAAAGTATTTTCACTCTATTTTCTTTTTCTGTTACAAACATTTTGTCAATTCTAATATTTTATTCATTTTTGTTACATCACATTAAAATAAATTATTTTATTCAAATATTTTATTAAACTAAAATTATTTTTAATAAATAATATAATTTAATTAAATTAATATGTAATATCTATTATTACTTTATTTCTAATAAATAATTAAATTAAATTAGTCAATTTAATTAATAAGAAATATATATTATTAAATTATTTTTAATAAATAATAAAATAAAATATATTAATTTAATTTAATAAATAATTTAATTAATATTAAATATATTTTATTAATTTATTTTTAATAAATATCATAATTCAATTAATTCAATTTAATAATTAATTTAATTTATTTATTTAAAATGAATTATATTTTATTAAATTATTTTTAATAAATACAATAATTAAATTATTTAAATTATTTTAAAATATATTTTATTCAATTATTTTTAGTAAATAACATAATTATATTATAATTAATATATTTTACATTTACTGGATTAAATGATATAATATTTATATTTTATTCAATTATTTTTAATAAATAATATAATTAAATTAAATTAATATAAAATATATTTATTAAATTCAATTAATTTTTAAAAAATTAATAAAATTTAATATTTTATGAAAATAAAAAATTAGTAATTATAAACAAAATTGTATTTCCAAACGTAGTTTCAGTTTTCATTTCAGAAAACGAAAACGACAACAGCAAACAAAAAACATAAACATATAAACGTAAACAGAAAAATGACAATGTTACCAAATGGCCCTTAACAATCGATACGAGTGGGTCCTCACATAAACAATATACATAACTGTGTAATTTTTTGTCAGGTGGGGCACACACAAACAAACAGTGAATTTAGCTAAGTCTTCTCGCATTTCATCAATTTCACGCTATAACATCCTCTGATATTGAGATCTTGAATAACGTAATTCTTTTAAGAGATAAACTTGTACACTAAAATAAGGTGACTAATTAAGTTTTATATTGATCACTTTAAAATTAAAATTTAACAGAAATATTGTTCTGTGATTTTGATTACGTTTTCTTCAGTAATAATATTTAAAAAGGAATAAAAAATTTTGTGTCTTTTTTTTTTTTTTCCAATCAGTGAACTGGTATTGGTTTGTGACATTCCACACATTTTGTGACATTCCACACATTTGGTATTGTTTATTTAGAAAATAGTATTAAATAGTTTTTTTTTTTTTCAAAATCAACTAATTAATTATAAGTTTTTAGGTGCGTAGACCTAGACTTGATTTCTGCAACGAATGAACGGACCAGCTGTCCTCAGGACTTCGAATTCACGATCATGACTTGGAAGATGGAAGTCTTGATGAGATTTTGACGCCCGTTCAATGGCGCTATTGCGGCAGGCATGACTCCTTGAAAGTTTTTCCCAATTTTGAACACACAATTTATCGTTCTAGTTTGAATCAATAAGACTAAATATATATAAAATAATTAAGATGTCATTTGGTTTATTTTTCTATTCTCTTTTTTTGTTTTGTTTTTTTATTTTGACCTCATTTCTCATTTTATATACTTTTGAAAATAAAAAAAAAAAAACAGTTCGATACTCATTTGGTTATTTGTGTTTTCAAAATTTATTTTCAAAAATAAAAAATGAGTTTACACATAAAATGAAAAATGACAAAAGTCATTTTTTGGGAGTTATTAGAAAAAACAAGAAAAATATCAAAATAAGAAAAATAAAGTATTTTTTATTTTCTCGTTTTGAGATTTTTAACATATAAAAAAAATTATAAAAGTAATCAAATGCTACCTAAATTATTCAAATTTAACTCATTTTAAATTGGAATCAAAAGTTTAATAAATTAAATTTAAACATGATTTTAAGCACGATAATTTGAACAACTTACAAGTCCTAATTGCCGTCAAGGAATGTCATTATGGGTGACACCCAATTCAGTAGAGTCCAACTAGAACTGTCTAAAAGTGCAAACGTTAAAAAATTATTATTATAATTTTTTGCGTTGAGAAGTAGAGGTATATATATATATATATATATATAAAAGCCATTCTTTGTATAATATGAACCAACAACGGCCTTTGCGGGCTTCAAACTCATCGCGATCATGCTATTTCAAGTCTTAGTGATATTTTGATGTTCCACCGATTGATGGCCCACCTAAGCAGGAAAAACTAATAAGTTTCCATCAAATTGACCGACACTTCATAGAAACGCCAAATCTAGCCAAAGTCTTTGGTAATTTTATTCACTAGCAGAGATATCATTTTTTACTAAGGCAAAATACGTCACCTGTGTAAAACAGATTTCTAGACGCTTGTTGTCATATATAATTCGAATTATTGAATTAAAATTTAATAATTTAAAAATATTCACAAATTTTTTTAATTAAAAATTTATAAATATATTTAAACCATTATATTTTAATTTAATAATTCAGATGTAATTATTAGCGGACTCTTTTCCTATAAATGCTAGAATATTTGTATTCATTTGTTCCCTCTCTTCGGGTAATCTCTCATAATTCTATATTTTATGAATAAAATATAATATATAAAATATCAAATCGTCACGATCTACGTTACTTTTATATAATTTCATGAATCTATATATATGATCTATAAATTTAGAATTATGTCTAAAAAAATATACTTAGGTAAATTATAATTTTATTTACTTATAAAGCTAGAAAATTTGTTATTTATAAGTTATAAAATTAGAAAAAGTAAACTCGAAATTAAGGTTTAAAATAATATACTTAAAAAATTTTGGTGCTATACTTTTGGACTTCAAAATTAGAAGTATATAGTTATCACATGTCAAATTTAAACTTAATTATTAATACTTTAAAAGTAAAAAATAGTTTCAATTGACAAATGAAGCGGAATTCGGAGACTCAGGCTGCCCCTAGTCCGTGAAAATTATTTTAAGATTGAGGGTTTAGGGGTGGAGTGAAAAAATGAACGGTCTTGATTTAATTATATTTTAATGAGATGTGACTTTTTATATTTTACATTAATTATGAACCCATCAAAATTTTTTTAACTTTTACTTTTTAATATAAAACTAATTTTAACTGAATTAAATAAGAACTGTTATATTATTATAATCAAATCAAGATTGACTGTCCATTTCTTTACTGTAACCCCTGCAGTGCATTCTTTTGCTACAGCGTCTTGGAACCCAAGATTGAGGGGGTGTTTAGAGTAAAAAAATTTAGTATAAATTGGTAAAAATTACAATCTCATAATTTATGTATAATGTATAAAAAATTTAAATTTTATAAAGATATATATATATATATATATAAAGATTTATTATGATTTGTAGAGTTCTAAAAGAAGGTTGAACTTGAAACTTTCAAGTTCGAGGTAATTGCTCAAATTGATCAAATAAGTTGATTGTCTAAGAATTTTGACACGCCACTAGAAACTTCTGAGAACAAACGACGTTAAATTCAAAGACTTGGGTACTTGTAGTCCATAAAAATAGTTTTTAGTTTAAACTTTATTCAAACTAAACAAATAGGTTCGCCTGTCACAAAATTTGAGATGCAGAATCTCATAAGTATTAAAAACTTGTAGAAATGAACAATGCAAGATTCAGAGATCTAGAATGCCCATTGTGTACAAATAATTGTTTCTTGTTCAAATTTAGAACTTAGATTTTCCAATTTTGTTTTTTTTAATGATAATTGGTGGCTAATAATATTTGTTCATCTCATTTTTGCAGGTTTGATTTCGGGGCAATCTCCACTCTCTCAATTTTGCAGTTTTGATTTTGGGCAATCTCTGCTCTTGGAAAACTAGTGTTGGTTGTTGCGTTTTCTTTTGTTAATCATAATTTATTTTAGATGATAGTTGATCTTTTATGAATTACAACAGTAGAATTTGTAATATTATTTTTATAATTAACATATATATATATATATATTTTGAAATTTTTATGTTGAATAATTTTGATTGTGAAATTGATTGGGCTTGAGTTGTTACACATTTGTTTACTTAAATACACTTTTATACATGACATAATTGATATAAGACGTGTTTTGTGCAGAATTTATCCACATCTTTAGAATATGGAACATGTGTTGAATTATGCCATAAAGAGAAGCAATTTGAGCTAAATTAAGGATGCAAAGAAGGAGATGCTGAAGCACATCTGTTGAAATGGATTTGTTGAGTAAAGTCATGGGAGCAGAAGAAGAATTTCCAGTTGCTGAACAAGTTGAATTCTGGAAGGAGGAGAACATTCGAATATAGTGCCAAAGCATTCGAATGCTGTCAAAAAGAATTCAGAGAATTTCTGGAGGAAATGCATATTCGAATACTGCCAAGCAGTATTCGAATACTAGGACCGTTGGCAGAAAATAGACTCCACGTGATTTTACAGATTCGGGGGGATGCAATCTGGAGGAGAGAGAAAGACTGGGGAATGATGGCATCACACGACCCACACCCACGAGAGAGAAAAGAAAAAGGGGATAGAGCATTCGGTTAGAGGAGAGAGGGGGGAGAGTAGCGAGAAAAGGAATTTCTTCTTCTTCCTTCTTCATTCTCTGGTTTTGGGGATTTTTTCTGCCATTCTTTTGTTTTCAATTCTGATTCTAATTTCAGTTTATTGTAAGTAGATTTGAATTCTACAGCACATTACAATTTCATTCTTGTAATTAGATTTCAATTGGAGTAAAGAGAAAATTACCTTTTTCAGCTTTGAAGGTTATGTCTCTGTTCTTCATTTCTGTTCTTCATTTTCTTAAGATGATCGGCTAGTTTTTCTTGGGCCAAGGCAAGGATAATGTCCTATCCAATGATTTCCAAGATGCCGTTCTTAATGGATTAATTTTGAGTTCTTTGGTTATCAATCTTAGTTGTATCTCGTTACTTTCGAAATCAATGGTTCAATGTCCGATTAACACTTGTTTACATATTCTATCAATGAGTTCATAGAAGTTGCTTAATTCAGAACTCTTATTGCAAATATGTATGGGAGTTGCTAGAGTTAGATCTTCTATAGTCTTCATGATAGCTTATGCACATCACTTGTTTGATTTATGGCTTGTATCATTTGAAATTAATTTTCTCCAAACATTAGAGCAACTAGAATTGATGATCTATTCACTCTTGGTATTTTGAGATTGATTTGGATAGGCATTGGAATTGTCTTGCCCATCTTTTTAATATCAAGTTTTAGTTAAGTTTAGTTTTCATTTCAAAACCCATTTCCAAAACCATCAAAAATTCCAAACCAGATTTTTAATTCTGTTTACCATTCATGTGAGCCATGTTTTGCCTCTTTAATGCATTTGATTCAAACATGATTTTGCTCCCTAGATCCCTGTGGATATGATCTGGTTCTCACCAGTTAATTGTGCTACAATGAAACCTTGCACTTGGGGGAGTTTGTCTTGATTTTCCTTACTCAACACCTTTGAAAGCTGAATTTGCATCTTTATTTACATTTGAGAGTGAGGTAATTAAGCAAAAACAAGCACAATTTTGGCACCGTTGCCGGGGATCTTTGACAAGCAATGGTGTTTTGAACTCTTGGAGCAAGGATTGGCAACATTACTCACCACCATCTTCAACAACAAAGCTACTCAAGGCATTGGGTAATTTTGTTCCATTCTTAATTCCACCTCTAGTTTCATTTTTATAGGTTTTAGTTTCTAGTTTTTAGTGTTTAAATTGTAGTTTCTGATTTTGAAAAAAAAAAAAAGAAAATTTGAGTTACTGCTGTATTTTGTTTTGAATATCTAAATTTCTGAGTTGTTGGTTTTCTTTACTGAAATTTGATTGCTGGAAGTTTGATATTCAAATCTGCTGCATGTGATATTTGAATGCCTGAGTTTGTCTCTGAAATTCTGATCTGTTTTGCTGCTAAGTTTTGAACCAAGTTGCTGAATCTGATGTCTGCAATCTGTTTTCTGAATTTATGATTCGAATCTATTGCATCTTGTCTCTGAAAAATCTGATTTCATTGGCTGAAATTCACCTTTGAATTATTGTTTGACTTGCTGAAAATTTGCATGGAGTTGCTGTACATTCTGCTGCAAGTTGTTAGAGGAAGAGCTCTGATTTTTCTTTGTGAATTGGTGATTTAGTTGTGAAGTTTTAAGGTTTTGTGGGTGTCATTTTGAAGCTGAATTTTTGTGCATGTTGTTAAGGTCTGGTCGAATTATTGGAGAAAATTCTGATTTGCATTCACCATCATCTCTAGCTGAATTAATTGAACTTGTTACATCTTACACATCATCTGAATCATCTGTGCACATGGATCCACCACCACCTGTTTTACCGGAAGGAAGTGAACTTGGAGAGAATGATGAAATCAATCAAAATCTTCTTAGACCTCTTAGGGAATATCTTCATCCAGCTAGGCAAACAACTCCCTCATGCATTGTTCTTCCCATTGGCCATCATAATTTCAATTTTAAACCGGGAACAATTCAGCTTTTGCCAACCTTTCATGGAATGGATTCTGAAAATCCTTACATGCATATGAAAGAATTTGAGGATGTTTGTGGGACTTGCATGAATAGGAATACAAATGAGGACATGGTTAGGCTTAAGTTGTTTCCATTTTCATTGAAAGATAAAGCAAAGATGTGGTTGAACTCATTGGAGCCTAGATCAATTGGAACTTGGAGGGACATGCAAACAAAGTTTTTGAAGAAGTATTTTCCAGCCAATAGGACAGTGATACTTCAACAACAAATCATGAATTTTGTATGCAAGCCTAATGAAACATTTGCACATGCATGGGATAGGTTTAGAGAATTGTTGCAAGCATGTCCACATCATGGGTTTGAGTCTTGGAGAATTGTTAACTTCTTTCATAATGCATTAACTCCAAACTTGAAAATGCTGGTTGCAACAATGTGCAATGGTGAGTTCTATGATAAGACAGCTGAAGAAGCCTTGCATTTCTTTGATTCATTGGCTGAAAATACTAAACAATGGGAGGTAGTTTCTCCATTTTCTGAGTTTTCTGACAGCATAGGTGCAAGAGGAAAGTTTCATCTCAGTGACACTGATGATCTTGGTGCTCGATTGGCTGCATTGTCAAAGAAAGTGGAGTTGATGGAGCAAGAGAAGCAAGGATTGAAGAAAAAGGAAGTTAACTGTGTGTTGTGTGAAACCTCGGATCACAAGACAGACGATTGTCCCACACTCCCAGCTTTTAAAGAAGTTCTTTATGGTCAAGTAAATCCCCCACCAGCTGCAAGAAATTACAACTCAAACCAAGGGGTGAACAACTTTGCTTCAGGAAATCAGCCATATTCGAATGCTTACAATGCTGGATATAGAGGCCATTCGAATACATCCTGGAGAGCTGAGGCACAACACCAGCAGCAGCAACCTCAACAACCTTTTCCACCTCAACCATTTCATTCCCAGCCTTATCAACCTCAGCAGAACACAAACTCTTACCAGCCACCTCACAAAAGATCATTGGAAGACACCTTGCAACAATTCATGCAAGGACAAATTGGAACCAACAACCAAAATTCAAAGTTCCAAGATCAAACTAATAGGGCTATGGAAGACATTCGGAGTCAATTGTCAAAACTCACTCAAGCCTTAACTTTGAGAGAAACGGGAAAGCTTCCATCTCAACCCAAACCAAATCCCACTGGGCAAGTGCACTTCAGTGAATCATCTTCTTCAAGTGCAAATGAGAATTTGGAACATGTGCAAGCTATTTCAACATTGAGAAGTGGGAAACAGATCTTGAAACCAGATTATATTCCAATTGAAAAGGCAAATGAGCAAGATATGATGGAAGATGGGGAAGAAATTCAGCACAACAGCAGCAGCAGCAACAAAGCAATTGAACAACAGCTGCTCACCAAAACAGAAGCTGAATTGCAGCAAAAGCAGCTGCTAAAAGAGCAAAAACAGCAGCTGCACAGTAGACAAGAAATTGAGGAACAGCAACAAATTGAACAAAATCTGCACAACAGGACAGAAAATGAACAGAAACAAAATTTGGACAGCATAGGAAAAGCTACACAGAAACAGCAGCTGAACAATTTTGAGCAGAATAGCAAAATTCAGAAGCAAGATCAGGTAAATTCTGAGAATGCACTTGAGTTTTCTGAAAATAAAACCAAGGATTTTGATAAAAACAAGCTGGATAAGAGTGAAAAAATTTCTGGAAAAGAGAAGATTTCAAAAGAAAACCAGCTGGACAGCCCTGATTTCATTCCAAAAATCCCTTTTCCTCAAAGGTTGAACAAAGGAAAGAAAGAAAATCTGAATTCTGAAATTTATGAACTTTTCAAGCAAGTCAGAATAAACATTCCTTTGCTTGATGCCATTAAACAAAATCCATCTTATGGAAAGTTTTTGAAAGATTTGTGCACTGTCAAAAGGAGAATGAATGTCAAAGAGAGAGCATTTTTAACTGAACAAGTGAGCTCAATTTTGCAATTCAAAACCCCTCCAAAATATAAAGATCCGGGGTGTCCTACAATTGCATGCATCATTGGGGAAAAGAGGGTAGATAGAGCTTTGTTGGATTTGGGAGCAAGTGTTAATCTTTTGCCATTTTCTGTGTACCAACAACTTGGATTAGGTGAGCTTAGACCTACTAGGGTGACACTTCAATTAGCAGATAGGTCAGTCAAAGTCCCTAGAGGTATTGTGGAGGATGTCCTAATTCAAGTGGAGCATTTTGTCTTCCCAGTAGACTTCATAGTGCTTGATACCCAACCAATTCAAGGTCCACAACCAGCTGTCCCAGTCATTCTAGGACGACCATTTTTGGCCACTTCTAATGCTTTGATAAATTGTAGGACTGGAGTCATTAAGTTGTCTTTTGGTAACATGACAATTGAAAAGAACATCTTTAATGTGACCAAACAGCCAAGTGACCATGAGGAGATAGAAGAAGTGGATTTGATTCAAATAGCCATACAAGAGCACTTTGATAGAGAGTACTTAGATGACCCACTGGAGAGAGCTTTAGTGAACAGTGACCAAGTAGATTTCCTAGATGATTGTGACTTGGAAAATGTTGGTGGAGGAGAATGTGAGGAAATGAAAAAATCAGTGATGTCAGTGAATCAGTGGAGGCCCACTTTTGAGTCTTTAGAGCTGCCAACAGTCAAATCTCAGCCATCTTTTGAGAAGCCACCCATACCCGAGAGAAAGCTTTTACCTAGTGAGCTGAAATATGTGTTTTTGGGTGAGGGAGAGTCCTATCCAGCTGTTATTTCTTCTCAGCTGAATTCTGATCAAGAGAATAGACTTGTTGAGGTCTTGAGAAAACATAAAAGAGCCTTGGGCTGGACCATAGCAGACCTGCAAGGAATCAGCCCACTGATTTGCACCCATAGGATATTTTTGGAGGAGGATGCCAAACCCATTAGGCAGATGCAAAGGAGACTAAACCCAAACATGAAAGAAGTGGTTAGGGGAGAGGTAATTAAGCTATTGGATGCTGGAATTATTTACCCTATCTCAGACTCTAAATGGGTTAGTCCAACTCAAGTAGTACCCAAGAAATCCGGAGTGACTGTGGTGAAAAATGAACAAGATGAGCTAGTTCCAATGCGCATCCAAACAGGATGGCGCATGTGCATAGATTATAGGAAGTTAAATGCAGTCACAAGGAAGGATCATTTCCCTCTTCCATTCCTAGATCAGGTATTGGAAAGAGTGGCAGGACAGGCATTCTATTGTTTCTTGGATGGATACTCAGGGTACAATCAAATTGAAATTGCATTAGATGATCAGGAGAAGACCACATTTACTTGCCCATTTGGTACTTTTGCATATAGGCGCATGCCTTTTGGCCTTTGCAATGCTCCTGCTACTTTTCAGAGGTGCATGATTAGTTTGTTTAGTGACTTTGTGGAGAAATTTCTTGAAGTGTTCATGGATGACTTTTCAGTCTATGGGAGTGACTTTGATTTGTGCTTGGGGAATTTAGAGAAAGTTTTGGCAAGATGTGAAGAGAAAAATTTGGTGTTGAATTGGGAGAAATGCCATTTTATGGTAACTCAGGGGATAGTTCTTGGTCATATAGTGTCTTCTAGGGGGATAGAAGTAGATAGAGCAAAAGTGGAGATTATTCAAAAACTTCCTACCCCTAGATGTGTCAAGGATGTCAGATCATTTTTAGGACATGCAGGTTTCTATAGGAGGTTCATTGCATCATTCAGTGCCATTTCTAGACCTTTGTGCAATCTCCTAGGCCAGGATGTTCCTTTTGATTGGACATCAGATTGTCAGGCTTCATTTGATAGACTTAAGGACTTGCTCACTTCAGCCCCCATTATGCAGACACCAGATTGGACTCTACCTTTTGAGATCATGTGTGATGCTAGTGATAGTGCCATTGGTGCAGTCCTAGGTCAGAGGAGAGAGAGGAAGTCACATGTGCTATACTATGCTAGCAAATCCCTTAGTGATGCACAAAAGAACTACACAACTACTGAGAAGGAGTTGCTAGCAGTAGTATATGCATTGGATAAGTTTAGATCATATCTTGTGGGATCTCATGTCATTGTGTTTACTGATCATGCAGCACTTAAGTATCTTTTGACCAAATCTGATGCCAAGCCAAGACTCATTAGGTGGATTCTTTTGCTGCAAGAATTTGATTTAGAGATTAAAGATAAGAAGGGAGTTGAAAATGTAGTTGCTGACCATCTTTCTAGACTTCCACATCAGGACTTAGCAGCTTTTGAGTCACCTATTAATGAGACTTTCCCTGATGAGCAGTTGTTCCATTTAGATTCCTCAGAGACACCATGGTTTGCAGACATAGCCAATTATTTGGTTTCAGGTGTGGTGCCTTCTCATTGGACCATGTTAGATAAGAAAAAGTTTTTCAGGAATGTGAGGCATTTTTTCTGGGATGATCCATATCTGTTTAAGTATTGCTCAGATCAGGTCATAAGGAGATGCATACCCGAGAGTGAAGCCCAAAGTGTCATTAGTTTTTGTCATACTCTTGCATGTGGAGGTCATTTTTCAGCTAGGAAGACAGTGGCAAAGATTTTACAGAGTGGATTGTTTTGGCCTACCATGTTTAGGGATGTGCATGCTTTTTGTGTTGCTTGTGATAGGTGTCAAAGGCTTGGTAAGATCACTAGGAGAAACATGATGCCACTTCACCCCATTTATGTGCTTGATATCTTTGATTGTTGGGGTATGGATTTTATGGGACCATTTGTGAATTCATTTGGCAATGAGTATATCTTAGTGGCAGTGGATTATGTTTCAAAGTGGGTAGAGGCCATACCAACTAGGACCAATGACCACAAGGTAGTGATAAAATTTTTAAAGGAAAATGTGTTTTCAAGATTTGGAATGCCAAAGGCCATGATAAGTGATAGGGGAACACATTTTTGCAATAGATATGTTGGCCTATTGATGAGGAAGTATGGGGTTGTGCATAAGGTTGGAACATCATATCATCCCCAAACAAGTGGACAAGCCGAGTTGGCCAATAGAGAGATCAAGAGAATCATTGAAAAAACAGTGAATCCCACAAGGAAAGATTGGTCTTTGAAATTGGTTGATGCACTTTGGGCTTATAGGACTGCCTACAAGACTATCCTAGGCATGTCTCCTTATAGGTTAGTGTATGGAAAAGCTTGTCATCTTCCTGTGGAACTTGAACACAAGGCCTATTGGGCAGTGAAATACTTCAATGAAAACATTACTGAATCTGGTTGTCAGAGGAAATTGCAACTAAATGAGCTTGAGGAGATTAGGAATGATGCATATGAGAATGCTAAGATCACCAAGGATAGAGTGAAGAAATGGCATGATACACATATCCTCAAAAGAGAGTTGTTTGTGGGACAAAAGGTTTTGTTGTATGACTCAAGGTTACACTTGTTTCCCGGGAAGTTGAAGTCAAGATGGAGTGGTCCATATGTGATTCAGAACATCACTGAGTTTGGGGCTGTTGACATTCAAAATCCAACCTCCAAAAATGTTTTTAGAGTGAATGGACAGAGATTGAAAGAGTATCATGAGAATTTTGTTGCTGAAGTAGAGAGTTGGGATCTTGAAGATCCCCAAATTCTGTTTGAATGAAGAAAGGATTCTGACTTTGTATCATAATAGTGTAAGTTCTGTTATGCTTTTGATTTTCTGTTTTCTTTGGTTTTTGTAATTTTCTTTCTTTCATCTAAAAAAAAAAAATTTCAGTTTGCAAGTTTTAACACATTGGTTTCAGCAAGTTTCATGAAGAATTGAGAATTTCTGCTTTGTGTTTTACTGATATTTGAATTTTCAAAGGTTGGAACTGACATGTGCTATTTGAGGTAGCAACATCACTTGTGGTGGAACTACTTGAGAGTCAAATGGAATAAATGCATTTGCTTGATTTGTTTTGAGAGTATAATGCATTAACCAAATTGGGTAGCACATGCTTTCAAAGTGTTTCAGAATGCAGCCAAAGGATTTCAATTGAGCATGCTTCATTAAGGATCAAGTCACATCAGCAGGTGCAACAAAAACTGATCAAATCTGGTACTGCTATAAGTCCAAATCAGATGAGAAATTCATCTCATTCGAATAGCTGAACAGTCATTTGAATAGGCCATCTTAGCACAAAATCTCATCTGTGAACAGCAACCCATCTTGCATATTTACTGATTTCCTGCATCTTTGTTGTTTGTGCTGCTTGGCAAAACCTCACTGATCCTTAATTACACTCAACCCATTTTGTATTGTTTTGGTTCTACTGATTTGCATTTTCTTTGAGAATATTGCATTGAACAAGTTGGGGGGAGCAACTGTTTTGGTAATACCTTGGAGTTTCAGCTGGTCTACATCACTCAAACATGTTAACCTTAAACTCAGCAGGTACCTCTTTTCCCTTTGCACTTTATTCCAAATTGTTTGACTTGTTTGTGCATTGAGGACAATGCTTGTTTCTAGTTGGGGGGAGAGAAATAGTTTGAGTTCTTTTCTTGGTCTTATGCATTGGTGTTGATTGGAATATGCTGAATGAAATTGCTGATTTACTTTGCTATACTTGATGAATTGAAATTTGAGTAGTGTGTTTAATTTAGCTAAAATGCTGAGAATTTTCTAAAAAAAAAATTTTTCTAAATTTTCTTTGATTTTTTTCTTTTTAAGTTGTTCTTTTTGTTCTTCTTTTGAGTTTAGCTGTTATTAGTGTGAATAAACTTAACTCAGGTGACAAAATAAGGTTTGAACATTTCTATGGGATTGTTAGCAAATTTGAACACTGGAATTACTGTTTGGGATTTTCTGATGCAACCTATTCGAATATGGGCTGTGGTATTCGAATATTTGTTACAGCTTATATTGTAATTGGTTGTATTGATGTATTTTTGGATTAAATTGTGGGCTAACAATTCAACAGGATTTTTCAAATTTAATTTTGTCAAAGTTTTCTAAAAAAAAAAAAAATATGCAGAAACATGGCTTAAATTTCTCTGAGAATTCATCACAGATTTTGGTCAGTTACTGGATTGCTGGATGGGAGACTGTATTCGAATGGGGTCTGTTGGTATTCGAATATGCTGAGGCGGGTCAGTAACCTAAATGAGGTTTTTCTCATTCGGATACTTGAAAATTCATGCCCGAATGCCCTAAAAGCACACACTCCTTAAGTTCCCCCCATTTACTCAAATTAAAAAGGGTGCAGAACAGAGATTTGGAATTTCTGAAAGACAAATACGAAGCTAGGGTTTCCTGAGAAGATTGAAGAAGAACAATCCGAAGTTTGGAGGGAATAAGGATGAAGAAGAAGGTGACTGCACCTGGACCAAGGCGATGGAGTCGGCGATTGAGGGAAACTATGCGAGGTGCCAGGTCTGTTCAATCTTCTTTCTATGAACCTGTAGACCTAAGTGCCCAACCCCAATCTCCTACACTTCCTCCTATCACTGAAAGCCAACCAACCATTGAACCTGAACAAGCCCCAGACGACACCAATGTAGATGTCAATGTTGAAGCTGACATTCCAAGAACAGAAGTTCCTGGTGAAGGGACTTCTGTAACACCCTACTCTAACCCTAGGTTTGCCAATGAAGTAGCAAAAGATAGATACCTTAATTGGTATTCTAAGAGGGCTGTCCTGTGTGAGAGGGGTATCAACATTGAAGACTATTCTGATCCCCCTTATGAGCTAGTAGACATGATTAACAGGAGGGGATGGACTGATTGGGTTATTGTGAGTCAGAAAGCAGTAGTACCTCTGGTGAGGGAATTTTATTCTAATGCTGTGAAAGGAAAGAAAGGAAAAATTGAGATTAAGACCAATGTGAGGAAGAAGGAAATACTGCTGACACCTGAAACTATTGCAATGTATGCTGGATTACCATTTGGACAGTCTATGGTTATTAATCCGGAACAGCAAGCTGAATGGATAGAACAACTTAAAAAAGAAAATTTGGTAAAGTTGCTTTCTGGAAACCCTCTAGCTCAATGGAATGGAGTTAGATTGTCAAAAGGGGACCTTACAGACAAGAGTAAAGTGTTGCACATGTTGGTCTGTTCAAAGATTTTACCACATGCCTATGTCTCAGCTGTGACTTTACCACAAGCTGAGATGATTGGAAGGCTTCTCCTAGATATCCCCATTGACTTGACAAAGCACATTTGGAATATAATCACTGGAGCAATTGCAAAACCAGAGGTGAATTCTGGTTTGCCTTTTGGGGGGTTGATAACTAAAATTCTGCAAGGTCATGGGGTGAAGGAAAAGAGTGGAATGGAGACAGTGAAACCTGCTACTCGAATTGCTCAAACTTCAATGAAGAGGAGTAAAGGGCAATTAGCAAGGAAGGCAGCAGTAGACTCACAGAAAGAACAGCAATCTGAGGAGCAATCAGGAACTGAAGTGGTGACTCTTCAAAGCTTGTATGCATTATTGAAGGAGGTGAAGGATCAGCAAATGGAAATGGCAGCTGAGCTGAAGAATTTAAAGGACAAACAGGATGCTGATCATCAGCAAATGCTTGAAATGTTGGAAGGGTTACATGAACCAGCTGCTCCTGAAGATTATATGACACCTCCAGATCATTGAAGCCTGCTGTCCTTGAGCCATAAAGCTAAAATCTGTGAATGAATTTTAGGAAAATTTAAAGCCATGTTTTGTCCTCAGAAAACAGTTTCTTTTGTTTTATTTTCTGATTTTGTTAATTTTGAATTTGAATGACTTTGAACTCTGAATTTGGATGATATTTTTGTTGGAAATTCATTTTGAGCATTGGGGTTGTGTTGTGATCTGTTTAGTTGAGATGAGCTCTTTTGTTTTAAATGCATGACAGGCTATAACTTAGAATGTACCTTGATGCTGATTGCTGGATTTTGAGTTTTCAGTTTGGAATTTGAATTAGTTGTTATGTTTAATTTGCTTAATGGTTGAATTGGTATGGATAGAGTTAGTTTTTAACTTGTCAACTTAGACATGGACATTTATGAATGAGTTTCTTGATTGAACAATGGATTGCATTATTTCCCAGCCATAGTGGAGACTTAAACCTGAAGTGAGATTTTGAGCCTTTAAGCTTTGTTTATGAGAGATATGCAATTACTCTAGAGCTTATCAAAAGCTTAAACATTTCTTTACTTCATTTTCTTCAATAACTCCAATTACAATACTTTGCTTTGGGTGTTTGTGAAGTTGTAGAGGAATTGAACTTGATTCTTGGTTCTTAGTTTTTATGGTTGAATGAAATGAAACCAAGGAAATGATATTAGGCCATTTTTCTTATCTTTTGAGTTTAAAAAAAAAAAAAAATTCCTCTTCTTTGATGAACATCATCCTTGGAGCCAAGTTTGAGCTTTATTAGAGCATTCATACTTCTTTATTCTTACCACATCATCCCCTTAACCATTATGAATGCTCTTTAGCCTTCCCTAACAGATTGGAATACACTGAAAATATTAAGGAAGAGCAATGAACAACATTTTGGGATTTTTGGGGTGAGGATAGAAAAATTGATGGAAGGAAGGAAAAGAATGATAAGAGGATATGGTGATGTCCAAATTCAGAAAACTCTGTTTCGATTATGAGTTTCAACTTTTAGATACATCTCCACCAAAAAAAAAAAAAAGAGAAACTGATTTCAGTGTTCCAATTCTTTTTGAATTCCTTAATCCTCCTTTCAACTACCTCATCAAACCTCATGGCCCCATTACAACCAAAAGCAAGTCCTAATTGATCTTTGGAAGAATTATCATTCAATTGTGAAATTTAGGAATTGGGGGGTATAGTGAAAATTCTAAAATAACCTTACTGCACTATTCTTTCATGGAGTTATGCCAAGTCCTTTTCTTTATTGGATTGAACGTTTTTGACTTGTAGATGCACCCTCTTAGAATTTGATTTACATTTATTCTTTACAAAAAGGGGCATCTTGAGGGGAACCTTGTGTGCTTCATTTTCTTGTGAGTGAATTCCAAGGTGAGATTTTGAAGTTGAAGCTTTGGGAAGTAATATGATTCAAAGTTCAGGATAGAGTTTGATTATGGAGATCTATGTTGAGTTAACAGGTTAAGAACTGAATTTTCATGCTTGGATCAAGTGTTTAGCAAATTTCACATACCATACCTAATTTCATGATTCTAGGAGTGTTAGCTTAAATTTCTTAGCTTGATGTATTGAGTAACATTCCATGGTTATGACTTATTATCCATTTAGAATTGAAGATGCTATTTTTAGATGTGTCCTTCACAGATGTGCAACTTCATAACATGAAAATGTTGATTGTCTTTAAAGGTAGCCTTCCTTCTTTAAGCATTGCTAGGGACTAGCAATGTCTAAGTTGGGGGGTGTGATTGGGCTTGAGTTGTTACACATTTGTTTACTTAAATACACTTTTATACATGACATAATTGATATAAGACATGTGTTTTGTGCAGAATTTATCCACATCTTTAGAATATGGAACATGTGTTGAATTGTGCCATAAAGAGAAGCAATTTGAGCTAAATTAAGGATGCAAAGAAGGAGATGCTGAAGCACATCTGTTGAAATGGATTTGTTGAGTAAAGTCATGGGAGCAGAAGAAGAATTTCCAGTTGCTGAACAAGTTGAATTCTGGAAGGAGGAGAACATTCGAATATAGTGCCAAAGCATTCGAATGCTGTCAAAAAGAGTTCAGAGAATTTCTGGAGGAAATGCATATTCGAATACTGCCAAGCAGTATTCGAATACTAGGACCGTTGGCAGAAAACTAGACTCCACGTGATTTTACAGATTCGGGGGGGATGCAATCTGGAGGAGAGAGAAAGACTGGGGAATGATGGCATCACACGACCCACACCCACGAGAGAGAAAAGAAAAAGGGATAGAGCATTCGGTTAGAGGAGAGAGGGGGGAGAGTAGCGAGAAAAGGAATTTCTTCTTCTTCCTTCTTCATTCTCTGGTTTTGGGGATTTTTCTGCCATTCTTTTGTTTTCAATTCTGATTTTAATTTCAGTTTATTGTAAGTAGATTTGAATTCTACAGCACATTACAATTTCATTCTTGTAATTAGATTTCAATTGGAGTAAAGAGAAAATTACCTTTTTCAGCTTTGAAGGTTATGTCTCTGTTCTTCATTTCTGTTCTTCATTTTCTTAAGATGATCGGCTAGTTTTTCTTGGGCCAAGGCAAGGATAATGTCCTATCCAATGATTTCCAAGATGCCGTTCTTAATGGATTAATTTTGAGTTCTTTGGTTATCAATCTTAGTTGTATCTCGTTACTTTCGAAATCAATGGTTCAATGTCCGATTAACACTTGTTTACATATTCTATCAATGAGTTCATAGAAGTTGCTTAATTCAGAACTCTTATTGCAAATATGTATGGGAGTTGCTAGAGTTAGATCTTCTATAGTCTTCATGATAGCTTATGCACATCACTTGTTTGATTCATGGCTTGTATCATTTGAAATTAATTTTCTCCAAACATTAAAGCAACTAGAATTGATGATCTATTCACTCTTGGTATTTTGAGATTGATTTGGATAGGCATTGGAATTGTCTTGCCCATCTTTTTAATATCAAGTTTTAGTTAAGTTTAGTTTTCATTTCAAAACCCATTTCCAAAACCATCAAAAATTCCAAACCAGATTTTTAATTCTGTTTACCATTCATGTGAGCCATGTTTTGCCTCTTTAATGCATTTGATTCAAACATGATTTTGCTCCCTAGATCCCTGTGGATATGACCTGGTTCTCACCAGTTAATTGTGCTACAATGAAACCTTGCACTTGGGGGAGTTTGTCTTGATTTTCCTTACTCAACACCTTTGAAAGCTGAATTTGCATCTTTATTTACATTTGAGAGTGAGGTAATTAAGCAAAAACAAGCAGAAATGTAGGTATATGAACAAGAAAAAAATTTTTTTTAAACGCATATTTTTTTTATTTTTATTGTTTTAAAAATACTGACATTAGTAACGGTTTGAGACAGTAACTAAAGGGTTCTATAATAATTTATTGTATCTACCTATGACGGTCGCTTACCAACCCTATTAGCAACTGTCATAAGTGGATACAATAAAATAATGAATCGGTCGGTAGTTACCAATAGAACAATGATTCGGTCGGAGTTAATATTGTAAGATTTTTAGCCCTTTTATCTAATAGAAGTTTTTTGCTCATATTAATTCTATACACCTTAAGTTACCCCAAAAAGGGGGGAGGATGAAAATTTTGATTTTATTTTTCTTTGGAAAAAATAATGATGATACATATGACATTAATTTTCTCACATATGTAAAAGTGCTTATATGCCCTCGCCAAATGAAAAGTAGCCCCGTGATTGAGTGGTTTGTTGCCAAACTTGAAAGACCATTAAGAGGTCAACCACGAAATTCACATTGTTGTTCTTATTTAAAGTCTCCTTCTAATGAGGAGAATTATAGTTGGTTTTTGCTCTCTTAGTTATAGGCCTTTCACTCTTTCGTACGTGAGTGTGAGATAAGAAGGACGAATAAACTGAGGAAACAAAGCTTGCTCGGCTCTGTTTTAGACCTTGTAAGTGTTGGTTTCTACCTTTAAAAATTTTCACTTCGATTTTTTCGTTCTCTCTTTATCGATCACACTTTTCCTCGTTTTGTTCAATGGAATTGCTTCCTAGTTTCATCTTTTCAGTTTAATTCTAACCTTCATCTCCAAGTGTTTGTTTTGACCAGTTTTCCACCTAACACGTGGGTGGAGTTTTCGATCTAGAGGTACCGAAATATACTCTCTTTCATCTCGTTTTTTTTTTCCTTTTTTTTTTTTTTTAAACCTGTGAACAAATTGAGAGAATAGGGAGATATAAAAATACAAAAATTTATGAGATGAGAGGATGACAATGGTATGTAAGTGAAAATAGAAAATCTTGCGAATTGAACATCAAATGTCGTAAATCTTACTCTATTTTTTGGATTCCAAGGGGACTGCAGTGAAAAAAATACTGTAAGATACAATGATTATTTAATTGTATTTTGACGAGAAGTATTAATTATGTCCCAATTAGATTTTTTCTAACTTTTATTTTTATTTTGAAAATAATTTTACTGTATTAAATTAGGACCTTTAATCATTATAATCAAATTAAGATAATCAAATCAAGGTTGTTTATTTCTTCATTCTAACTCCTGAAAACCCCATTGTTTCTATTCAACAATAAAAGTGAGAACTCTCTATTTGTGGACGTAGACAAGTATGTAAAATTATTATATTGATTTTATTTTTGTTTGAATTTTATTTCTAGAAAGATATAAAAATTCCCAACATAAAGTATGTTCTAGTTGATTAGAAGTAGACTAGTAATTGAAGCAAGGCCGCTTTCTTGTATATCTATATATTGATTGACATATATATATGTATATATATATATATTTATTAGCTTCGTTAATATACACGTTGATACATCTTTTCTTTTTTGGTTTTTTCACTTCTAAACCCCCCCCCTTTCAGTTAATTGTTGATTCCAAATTCTGGTTTCATTTGGCATCATCTGATCTGGGTAGTTGTTAATTTACAGAGTTATTGTCGTTTTTTTTTTTTTTTTGACCTTATATCGTAACTTATTAATTATTGTTTCACTTTTCAAATATAATCACATGAAGTACAACTTAATCAGGTTCTTTTTTAGGGGTAAAACTTCGCAAGATTAAGGATAAAGCCAGTTTTGTAAGTTTACTTCTAGTTATGCTTTATATGCACTTTGAATTGGACAGAGGAATTACAAACTTGTTACGTTCATTGACACATTTTTTGCAGACAGACTTTGATTAGCTACATTTATATATATATATAATCGGTAAATTCAGAGAGTACATTTGGGGTTATTTGAAGTGAGATAAAATTTATAAAAGTTTTAGGTTTGTAACAGTGAAATAAAAAATAAATAATTTTTAAAGATTTTTAATATTTTTTAATGTTTTTCAGCGCTGCCACAGAGGAAATGGAGAAGCAGGGACAAGCAGCAGCAAATGCCAGTCCCTGCCTAGAGGGCCAAGCGCTCATATGGGAATGCATATATCGAACAGCAGAATCCTTGGCTTTGAAATGTGCGGTGGAGCTCCACATTGCGGACATTATCCACTCCCACGGCCGCCCCATAACCTTGTCCCAGATTGCCTCCGATATTAGCTCTCCATCGACAGTCGACCTCAACTGCCTCGCGCGCGTCATGAAATTCCTGACCAACATGAAGATCTTCGATTCCACCATTAATTCCTCCGACCAATCCCTCTCCGGCGGTGGAGAGACTCTTTACAGCCTCACGCCCTCCTCTCGATGGCTTCTACGCGATTCCGAGCTGAGCCTGGCACCTTACATCTTGATGCACAACCATCCATTGCTGCTCGATCCCTGGCATTGGCTTAGCCAGTGCGTCAGGGAGACCGGCGGCGGGACTGCTTTCCACAAGGCACATGGCTATGAGATGTGGGACTATGCTTCTGTGAATCCCAAATTCAATAAGATCTTCAACCATGGCTTGGAAGCTACTGCTAGGATCACTACCAAGGTGATGATTGCGGAATATGGAGATGGGTTTGATTCTGTTGGAACTCTGGTGGACGTCGGGGGCGGGACTGGGGCTGCGGTGGCTGAGATTGTGAAGGCTTTTCCTCATATTAAAGGGACCAACTTTGATTTGCCACATGTTATCGCCACTGCGCCAGTGTACCCAGGAGTTACTCACGTGGGAGGCAACATGTTTGAAGCCATTCCTCCCGCAGATACTCTCCTCATGAAGGTATGTGCAATTATTTTACTAATGGAGCCTTACCGCACTGGTAAGATTCCTCCTTTATAATTTCTAGATTTTTAGGAGAATTAGTAACTCTTATCCTCAGTAGTTTGATGCAAAATGAGAGTAATTCAACTGGTAAGGCTTTAAATTTTGGTATTGCTTGATGTTGCAGTCAATTATGCATGACTGGAGCGATGAAGATTGTATCAGGATCTTGAAAAATTGTCGGAAAGCAATACCAAAGAAGAAAGGGAAGATTGTTATCCTTGATGTGGTTCTGCAGCCTGATGGTGATAGTTTGTTTAACAAGGTAGGCATGATTTTTGATCTTGTGATGATGGTCTACTTCTCTGGGGGAAAAGAAAGAACAGAAGTTGAATGGAAGAAGGTGTTGGAGGAAGGAGGATTCCCGCGTTGCAATATTATCAAAATTCCTGCACTTCAATCCATAATTGAGGCCTACCCGGAATGACTTCTTGGAATTTGTTTCTTCATCCACTAAATCATTCAAAATCGAAGAGATATAATTAAAAAAAAAGGAAGAGTGAGGAAATTAACTTCCGATCGAGGAAGTGTAATGTGATAAAGTTCAGTGAGATGGAATATATAAACTTAGACCCTAGAATTGGCAACATTCTTAAATAAGTATTTGAGTCAGCCCAGTGGCATGTTGATGCTATAGTTTATTAACAAAAATAATTTTGACTTTTTTTTTTTTAATTTATGTGGTTAATAAGATAATACACGGCTGCGGTAACAGAATTAGTGAAGTTTTGTCATTATAATCAATTTGTATAATTAATATTAGTAAACTTAAACGAGACCAAACAAATTCTTATTTATGCATGAATCTCTCACTTTGTTATGATCTCTGCAATTTGTTGTCACTGTGATAATTAGCATAAAACAAAAATTATAATCACCATATTCTTGCAACTCAACTCACATTTTATCTTTTTATTCTTTCTATTTCTTCCATCTTCTACGTCCAGAGGTGGATCTAAATTTATAATCAGTAAAAACAAAATTACATTTTAAAAATAAATAAAAGTAAAAGTAAAAATATAATAGAGGTAAAATATAAAAAATATATAATTTATAAGAAAAAATAACGAAATTAATAAATTTTTAATATAATTTTTCAAGTCAGCGAAGACAACTACTTTCACTAGACTTTTATTGGGCCCACCCCTGCTTCTATCAAAACTATTAGAGAAATCTGTCATATTAAAAAAAAAAATAATTCATCATATAAATAATCGATATCGGATCCTTATCGGATATATCAACCAATTTCTCATTCCCCGCTATCCAAGTAGCCCTCAAAGTAAATGTCACTCTTCTAATTATACCCTCATTCTTCCAATTCTCAATCACTTCCTCCATCCAACTTACATTTGTGTGATCAGTATCTGTTATTCTAACTCCAAAGTGACATAGACCATATAATTCTAGCCAAATCACATTGTACAAAAATATGATTTTGACTCTCGCACAACCCCACAAAAATAACATCATATGTCCATTAACATTTCTTGTTTACTAAAAATAACATCATATATCCATTAACATTTCTTGTTTACTAAGATTATTTTTAATAGGTAACAAATTATGTAAAATTTTTCAAATAAAAAACTTTCATTTACGTAATAATTCCAATTTCCATAATCCTCCCCATGGTCTAATTATTATATATATTATTATCTATAGCCAACTCCGAATCCACCCCAATCATTCCCCCCATAAATCACCCACCAAACTATAGAAATAGGTTGACTTCACAGTAAATTTTCCATTTTCATTCCATCTCATAACTATTAATTACTAATATTATTTCTGAATAGTATCAACCAACTACTTAGGAAAAAAAAAAAAAAAAACTCAACAATGGAACTCTTTAATACCTATTCTCAAAATTATAAAAATTTGTCAATATATAAGATAATCCTCTAACCTTATATTTCCTGACACGTAAGGAATCTCAATCCCTGGAATTTGCTGCCATTTGAAAACATCAATATCTAGATCATATTCTAATTCTATAAATCAACCCCCCTTTTTTTAACATATCTCTTTTCTGCAATATATTTTTCCATCTCCAAGAAGTTGTAACAACTTCTTAAGATTCAAAAAACTTTTTTCTTTTATAATATTTTGCTCTAAAAATCTTGATATCAATGCATCCAGCTCTTTTAAAATTTTCTAACCTACCTTAGCAAGAGCCTAATTAAAATGAGCCAATTCCCTAAAACCTCATCTCCCTTCACTGATTGGTCTGCACATTTTGTCTTATTTCTTTCAACTTATACATTTATTCTTCCTTCTCTTCCACAAAAATGAAATCATAACTTTCTTAACATTACTATCTTTTTGGGCATCTTAACAATCTATATTATAAATATAAAAATAGACGAGAGAGAATTTTTAACTAACATTACCGTGCCTCCAAAAGAAATAAAGAAGACCTTCCAGCTCTGAACCTTCGCCAATATTTTCCACTCCAAATGATTAAAAAGTATAGATTTTGGTAAGGTAAAATCCATTAAATATCTTAAATACTTCTCAGGCTGACTGATTATTTTAATATTCAATTCATTTTCTAAAAGAATTACATTATTAATCCCAATATTAGAGGACGTTATAGCGATATTGGTGTGAAATTCTGATTTTGCATTTAAGCAAGGCTATCTTAACTAGAAGTGAAGTAGAGAAGTAATATCTTCTATCCCACATTGATTGGGTAGTGAAAGGAAGTAGCATATATTTAATATTTGATATCCATATAACAACAATGCGTTTTAAAGTCGTGAGGGCACTGGATTCAATGGGAATTCTAGGATTAAGTGTTTTCCAATGGAAGCAGTACCAGGATGGGGGTGATCTCCTGAGAAGCAGCTTACTAAGCCCAAAACAAATAATATTGTACTATATAGATACGAGTCGTTACAAATGGGTGATCTCCTGAGAAGCAGCTTACTAAGCCCAAAACAAATAATATTGTACTATATAGATACGAGTCGTTACAAATGGTAACAATTGATACGAGCGGGTCCTCACATAAACAATATACATAACTATGTAATTTTTAGTCAGGTAGGGCCCCCACACAAACAAACGGTGAATTTAGCAAAGGTCTTCTCACATTTCATTAATTTCACACTAACATCGGTATAACATCCTCCAATATTGAGATCTTGAATAACGTAATTCTTTTAAAAGATAAACTTATACACTAAAATAAGGTGACTAATTAAGTTTTATATTGATCACTTTAAAATTAAAATTTAATAGAAATATTGTTCTGTGATTTTGATTACGTTTTCTTTAGTAATAATATTTAAAAAGGAATAAAAAATTTTGTGTCCTTTTTTTTTTTTTTCCAATCAGTGAACTAGAGCAAAGATATTCCACACATTTGATATTGTTTATTTAGAAAATAGTATTAAATAGTTTTTTTTTTTTTCAAAATCAACTAATTAATTATAAGTTTTTAGGTGCGTAGACCTAGACTTGATTTCTGCAACGAATGAACGGACCAGCTGTCCTCAGGACTTCGAATTCACGATCATGACTTGGAAGATGGAAGTCTTGATGAGATTTTGACGCCCGTTCAATGGCGCAATTGCGGCTGGCATGACTCTTCAAAAGTTTTTCCAACTTTTTATCCTTTCCAAATTTTGTTTTCCAACAGTTTTCCAACGAAGAGTGGAAAAATTTTTTTTCTAATAGTGTTTTCCAACAGTTTTCCAACGAAGAGTGGAAAAAAAATTTTTCTAATAGTTTTCCAACGAAGAGTGGAAAAAATTTTTAAAAGAGTGTCAATATCATTATTTAACGGGAGACTAATCATTCTTAAATAATTATGTCAAAAAAAAATAATTCTTAAATAATTATTTTAAATCAGCCTAGTGTCTTGGTATATATTTTTGTTTATTAACGGAAATAAATACTTTTGGAAAACGGAAGTCTTGATGAGATTTGAGAAACGCAGCGTGTTTGCATCGTTTTCTGGTAACGTACAAGTTAGAATTTGATTGTTATTTTAAGATCATTAAACAAATCAAACAGTTCAATATTAGGTTATTAAATCATTCAAAATTATATAAGCCATTCTTTGTATAATATGAACCAACAACGGTCTTTGGGAGCTTCAACTCATCGCGATCATGCTATTTCAAGTCTTAATGATATTTTGATGTTCCACCGATTGATGGCCCTCCTAAGAAGGAAAAATTAATAAGTTTCCATCAAATTGACCGACACTTCATAGAAACGCCAAATCTAGTCAAAGTCTTTGGTAATTTTATTCCCTAGCAGAGACGTCGTTTTTTACTAAGGCAAAATAGGTCACCTATATAAAACAGATTTCTAGACGCTTGTTGTCGTATAATTCGAATTATTGAATTAAAATCTAATAATTTAAATATATTTATAAAATTTTATTTAAAGGTACCTATCAAACCATCTTCTGGAAGACTCAAAACTTGGTGGGATAAATATCTTACTGAATCAGAAAAAGATAATATATTAAATGCTATCAAAACTGATGAATTTAATGAACCAATAAAAGTTGAAGATGAAGAAGATAACCCAACAATAATAGAAGATGCTGTTAATACCCTAATATTTTCTATTGTTAAATATTTTATAGGAAACACATTAAAAATTGAAGAAAGATCGTCCATAATTTTAACAAACTTGAAATGTCCAAAACTTCAAGACTATCACTGGTATGAAGAAACATTTTTAACAAAACTTGGAATGAGAGATGACCAGCGTCTCCCGTTCTGGAAAGAAAAATTTATTGATGGATTACCAAGATTATTTGCTGAAAAAGTAAAACTTAGATTAAGAGAACAAAATGAAGGCATAATACCTTATGAACATTTAACATTCCCAGATATATCAGACACTATAAAAGATATAGCATTTGAAATTTGCACTAATTTCCAATTAAACCAAAGATTACAAAGAGAATTAACACAATCACATAAAGAGTTAGGCACATTTTGTGAACAATTTGGATTAGCCAAACAAAATTTACCTCCATCAAGAAAACATAAAAAACATAAAAAGCTAATACCAAAACCCTATTATAAAAAGAAAAGACAACCTAGTCAAGATAATTTTTACAAAAAACCTTACAAAAATAAACCAAATCAATTCCAACATAAGAAAAAATCGAAAAAGCCTATTAACAACCAAAAAATACCTCCAACATGTTATAAGTGTGGAAAAATAGGACATTATAAAAATAATTGCCCATTAAAAGGTAAAATAAATTCTTTAGATATTGATGAACACCTCAAAAAACAGTTAGAAATATTAATGTTAAATAATTCTGAATCAGAATATGAAAAATCAAACTCTCAAGATGACTTTGAAATAGATAATATCACTTCATCAACTGAATCTAATACAGAAATATCTGAAGATTCATCTAGTAGTAAAACTATCAAACAAAACTGTCATTGTAATGTTATTACCAGAGAACAAGAATTAATTATGGAAATGATTGAAGATATAGAAGACCCTCAACTGAAAAGAAATTATTTATTAAAATTAAAAGAAAACCTTCAACAAACTAAGAAGAATCAAGAAAAGGTAGTAGAAAATTGTTATGATCTAGATTCAATATTAAAAAAGGCTAAACAACCTCAGAAATTACAAAAAATTCCAATAGAAGATATTAAACTTGAAATCAAAGAAATCAAAAAAGAAATTAAGATTTTAAAACAAGAGTTAGGATTATCAAAATCAGAGATTCAAGAATTAACAAGACAAGTATTAATTCTAAAAAATCAACATCAAAATACTATAGCCTCAACTTCCGATCAAGAAACCATGTTAACCCATAATAAAGAACACAAAAAAGATGATATTTTCCTATTAACCCAGATATCTTATCAAAAATGGAATGTAAAATTAAAAATTGTAATTAATAAAGAATATACTATTAATACTACTGCACTCTTTGATTCTGGTGCTGACCTTAACTGTATACAGGAAGGATTAGTACCCATAAAATATTTTGAACCAACAAAAGAAAGACTATCATCTGCTAATGGTATGCCATTAAAAGTTAAATATAAATTAACAAAAGCTCATGTATGTAATCAAAACATATGTATAAAGACTCCATTTATTTTAGTAAAAGATTTAAATATAGAAGTAATATTAGGAACACCTTTCTTAAATCTTATTCAACCCATGACGGTATCTCCTAAAGGAATTTCTACTAATATATTTGACCAAGAAATTATATTTGAATTTCTTAATCCTCCAAATATTAAAGATTTAAATATTTTAAAAGATATAGCTATAGAAAAAATTCAAATAAATAATATCTCAAAAATCATAACAAAAGAAAAATATTTAATGCTCCTAAAACAAGAAAAAGTATGTCAACAAATCAAAACTCAACTTCAAGATAGCCAGTTGAAATTGGCAATTGAGAATTTTAAAGATAAAATAATCAAAGAAGTTTCTTCCTCCATCCCAAATGCATTTTGGAATAGAAAAAGCCATATAGTTACTCTCCCTTATATTAAAGACTTTCAAGAATCAAAAATTAAGACAAAAGCCAGACCTATCCAAATGAATCAAGAACTTTTGGATTACTGTAAAAAAGAAATCCAAGATTTATTAGACAAAAAACTAATAAGACCATCCAAATCTCCCTGGAGTTGTGCTGCTTTCTATGTAAATAAGAACGCTGAAATAGAAAGAGGAACTCCAAGATTAGTAATAAATTACAAGCCTTTGAACGATGTTTTGCAGTGGATAAGATATCCAATCCCTAACAAGCAAGACCTCCTCCAAAGACTTGTACATGCTAAAATATATTCAAAATTTGATTTAAAATCCGGATTTTGGCAAATTCAGATCTTAGAATCAGATAAATATAAAACCGCATTCACTGTCCCTTTTGGACAATATGAATGGAATGTAATGCCTTTTGGATTAAAAAATGCTCCAAGTGAATTTCAAAAAATCATGAATGACATCTTTAATCCATACACTGATTTCTCAATAGTATATATTGATGATATACTAATTTTCTCAAATAGTATTCAATCTCATTGGAAGCATTTAAATACTTTCCTTTATATTATAAAGAAAAATGGTTTAGTGCTTTCTCCAACAAAAATCAATCTCTTTCAAACAAGGATAAGATTCCTTGGACATTACATTGATCAAGGAACAATTACTCCAATTGAAAGAGCCTTAGAATTTGCAAGTAAATTTCCTAATGAAATTAAGGATAAAAAACAACTTCAGAGGTTTTTAGGGAGCCTCAATTATATCTCAGAATACTATCAAAAACTTAGTATCATTGCTGCTCCATTAAGAGAGAGGCTTAAGAAAAATCCTCCTCCATGGTCTCCTCAGCATACCCAAATTATCAAACAACTTAAGCAACATCTTAAGTCTTTGCCATGTCTGCATATAGCAAACCCTCTAGCCTATAAAATTGTAGAAACTGATGCATCAGATTTAGGATACGGTGGTATTCTAAAACAACGTCTTCCTGGTCACCATCAAGAACAATTAGTCCGGTTTACATCAGGAACATGGACTAATGCCCAGAAGAATTATAGCACTATTAAAAAAGAAATTTTATCTATTGTATTATGCATTCAAAAATTTCAAAGTGATTTATTAAATCAAGAATTTTTAATCAGAATTGATTGTAAGGCTGCCAAGCATGTTTTACAAAAAGATGTTCAAAACATTGCATCAAAACAGATTTTTGCAAGATGGCAAGCTATTTTATCAGTTTTTGATTATAAAATTGAATACATCAAAGGAGAAGCAAATTCCATCCCTGATTTCCTTACCCGTGAATTCTTGCAGGGAAACCATGCCTCCTAAACCTATTAGACCCTCTTCATCAACCCAACAACCAATATCAAAAGAATCATATGCCATGGTACCTATCAAACCATCTTCTAGTCAAACCACTCCCTTACCAACTACCATTCCCAGGGTCCTTCCATTATCTCCAAATGACTGGTATACCCAGTTAATGGAAGAAGAAAGACAACAACAGCAGATATTAAGCCAAGTGGCTAATAAGAGCTTTGCTCAAACAGTCACAACTGGATCATCAAAAGAGGTGGCTACACGTCCCTCTTCATCATCTATGGTGGCTCTTGGCCCCATAGCCTCTTCATCAAAAAACGTGGTGGTGTCGGCAAACCCCACACCAATTTCCCAAACTTCCCTATCATCAAAATCACAATATTTTCCCAAACCACAAACCTATATTATTACCAGATTATCTCAAGAATATGAAAACCCATTTCCAAATCCACCCAATTATCAAGCTATCCATGATCTTCTCCAAACTGTATTTCTTCCAAACAACCATTTTGTGACTTCAAATTCCATGAAAACCCAAAAGTTTTATGAATTTATACTGATTGACACTGAATCAGTATCTTTTAAATATTATCCAGATAAATTTGACCAAACCCAAATTGCTTATTCAACATGTCAGATCATCAAAATCCTATCTTTTGAAGACTGGGGAGGACATCCAAACCAATTCCGCCAGTTTTCTCAACATTTTGTTCCATCCACCTATAATTACTGGGATTATCAAAAAGCCTGGTATCACACCTTTTATCATCAAAATAAAACATTTAGACATTCTTGGATGTTTTACTTCCACAACAAATTTCATCAAGATCTTCCAGCATGGTTCATCGAATGGTGGAACATGTTTGGGCCATTACCAGAAATATTACCCCAACAAGCTCATCAAGGCCTCCAGATTTATCAAGACAGATTCAAAATCCCATCTCATTTTCCTATGAACCAATTCCCTCATCTATTTTATTTCTTCCAACAATTTTCCCTTGCCTGGATCATCCAATGGGAATATTTTCATCAAGGACCAACCATTTCATCACTAATCCGCAGAATCAAAGTCAAATGGTGGGAGCAATTTAAAATTGACAGGGTTACTCCCACGGCCATTGATAAGTATTTCCATCAACATTCAGTATTAACAACATCAACAAACCCTCAGTTCCTTCTTCAAAAAAGCCAGAATATGTCCAAACTTGCAGCCACAGCATCAAAAAAGGAATTAAAACAACAATTATTAGCTGCATTGGAATCATTATCAGAACAGGAATCAAGTGAGGACTCCAATTCGGCAGAAAGCTTCACTTCAGTCAACCTTGGCAATGATAATGAAGACGACTGCTATGGTATCCTTCATCCTATCCATAATCCTACTCCATCAGCACCAATCAAGGAAAAGAAGAAAACAAAAGCAAAAGCAAAAAATTGATTATCAAGCCACTGCAGAATCACATGCCTGGAATCATTCATCAAGCTATGACAAAAGAACATCAAGTCTCACCTGCCAAAGAGACTATTGCTATCAAACTTTATGTCACTTTTCGGGCACGCCTGCAATTATTCATCAAGCCATATGCCAAAGAGATTATTGCCATCAAGCTTTATGTCTACTTTATGTATTTATCAGCTTTAGCTTTATCTTTATGTCAAACTTTATGTCATCTTTGTAAAAAGAAGTCAGGCTCTTTATCAGTACCCATCACGGGAAAAACTGTAGCCTGATTCCTTTTCTTCTCTATAAAAAGAGATGGGAGCAAACATTGAGGGCATTCGGAGAAATTGGGAAAAAATTTCAGAACCCTTCTGAAAACCAAAACCTCTCTGTTTCACCTCCCTCAAAACTTCCTATCCTTTATCCTGCTATCTCTGATGTATCAAGTCTAGTCATTTGTATCAAGTAAGTTCTTGTATCAAAGTTGTATTTACATTGTTTATTAATAAAGTTTTATTTGCATCATCTGTACTTTTATCAGTTATATTTCTCTTCATCTTATGATTCTATTAAATTATTATAAACAAAAATTATCTTGGTATAGAACTCGTTTATCTATTACAAGACAAAGGATATCTGAAACTAACATTCATCAAACAAGAATTTTAGAATCATTATTTATAAGTTATTTTTTCTTAAGAAAAAGAGAAAAATATTATTTAGACAAGATTAAGGAATTTTGTTATTAGATATAACTCTTATTTTACTATCTTGCTATTCCTGGGCTGTTGTTGGTATCAGAGCCATAGGTTAGAGAGAATTAAGATATTTTAGAAACTTTGAAATTTTTGAATGCATAATACAATAGATAAAATTTCTTTTTTAATAGTGCTATAATCTAATAGTCCCACAAACCATACTTTGGAGTGATATCAATCTCCCAGAAGAATGGGAATTAGAAGACCAAGTACCCGCTCCAAAAATAGAAAACAAAAAACTCCAACAAATTGAAGAACTCCCAAATGGATCTGTCAAACTCAAATTTTTATCTACAAAACTCTCTGATTTACAAATTAAAGAAGAAGGAGAAATACCTTTTCAAACAAAAAATTTTAATGAAACTTATCAACCTCCTAGATCCTCTTATTCTAGAGAACCTTATCAACCTCTAAGATCATCATATCAACCTCCGAGATCTTCTTGTTCCTCTATTCCAACATCAAGCAATTATGAACCTCTTAAGCTTAATAGAGTTAGAAATAGATCAACTATACCCCAACCTATCTACACGAATCAAATAAATCAACAAGAAAAAGATGATGAAGATAAATCCTCTGAACATATGTCCCCAACTCAATCTCAAATGCAAGACGACCCTCAAATATTTGTCATAGATAGAAAATTTATTATGGATAAAAGTATATTAAAGAAAGATTTTGAATCATCTGAAAATGATCAAAAAAGAGAATGGTTCTTATCAAACTTTAATGAAGTTGCCAGAATACCAATAAGAGAAAAATTTTACAAACATGTCCAAAATTATAAAACTCATTTTAGATTTTTTGATTGGTTTGAAAATTATGCTGCCAATAATTCTATAAATTATCCTTTTACCAAAGAAAGAAACGTTACTCAAAAACCCCAACAATGGAATACATCAGAAGGTATTAAACAATCTACCCATCCACCTCATGAAGAAATATCTGTTCAATATAGAAATTCAATCATTAAGGCTTCACCTTATAAAATGAAATCACCATCAGAATCTGATATAACATCTAGAGATATACAAAAAATCTTAGAACAGAATAACTTTACAAATCAAAATCTTAAAACAATTAGTGATCAATTAAACAGAATTGAAAATAATTTACAAGAATCAGAACCTGTAATAAGTCAAAATCCACATCAAAAACCTTTATTTATTCCTCATGAAATTCCTAAAAAAATTAATACTCAATTAAAAGATAAAGATCTAATACAAGATATTGATAATAAGATTAAAAAACTACAAAACACATTGACTTTTATGGTTGCTCCTGAAACACCATCTCCATCAATAAAAGCTATCCACACATTATCACAATTATCTGAGACAGAAGTTGAAGAAATATTAGAAACTTTTACTCCTCAAGATCAAACAATCAATATGGCCAGATGGAATCATAACAAACATAATACAAAACAAATAAAAAATTATTATCCAAGACCATCTTTCCCAGATCAACAATATGAAGAATTAGTTGAACCAACTCAATTTTTCAAAGGTACTGGAATTTATAAATGGAATTTAGATGGATTAACAGAATATCAAAAAATTAATAAATTACAAGAAATGACAATGGTCGCAAGTGCTTATAAAATGAAAAAACAATGTTCTGATAAAGCCGTAGCAGAAATTCTTATATCAGGATTTTCTGGAAGACTCAAAACTTGGTGGGATAAATATCTTACTGAATCAGAAAAAGATAATATATTAAATGCTATCAAAACTGATGAATTTAATGAACCAATAAAAGTTGAAGATGAAGAAGATAACCCAACAATAATAGAAGATGCTGTTAATACCCTAATATTTTCTATTGTTAAATATTTTATAGGAAACACATTAAAAATTGAAGAAAGATCGTCCATAATTTTAACAAACTTGAAATGTCCAAAACTTCAAGACTATCACTGGTATGAAGAAACATTTTTAACAAAACTTGGAATGAGAGATGACCAGCGTCTCCCGTTCTGGAAAGAAAAATTTATTGATGGATTACCAAGATTATTTGCTGAAAAAGTAAAACTTAGATTAAGAGAACAAAATGAAGGCATAATACCTTATGAACATTTAACATTCCCAGATATATCAGACACTATAAAAGATATAGCATTTGAAATTTGCACTAATTTCCAATTAAACCAAAGATTACAAAGAGAATTAACACAATCACATAAAGAGTTAGGCACATTTTGTGAACAATTTGGATTAGCCAAACAAAATTTACCTCCATCAAGAAAACATAAAAAACATAAAAAGCTAATACCAAAACCCTATTATAAAAAGAAAAGACAACCTAGTCAAGATAATTTTTACAAAAAACCTTACAAAAATAAACCAAATCAATTCCAACATAAGAAAAAATCGAAAAAGCCTATTAACAACCAAAAAATACCTCCAACATGTTATAAGTGTGGAAAAATAGGACATTATAAAAATAATTGCCCATTAAAAGGTAAAATAAATTCTTTAGATATTGATGAACACCTCAAAAAACAGTTAGAAATATTAATGTTAAATAATTCTGAATCAGAATATGAAAAATCAAACTCTCAAGATGACTTTGAAATAGATAATATCACATCATCAACTGAATCTAATACAGAAATATCTGAAGATTCATCTAGTAGTAAAACTATCAAACAAAACTGTCATTGTAATGTTATTACCAGAGAACAAGAATTAATTATGGAAATGATTGAAGATATAGAAGACCCTCAACTGAAAAGAAATTATTTATTAAAATTAAAAGAAAACCTTCAACAAACTAAGAAGAATCAAGAAAAGGTAGTAGAAAATTGTTATGATCTAGATTCAATATTAAAAAAGGCTAAACAACCTCAGAAATTACAAAAAATTCCAATAGAAGATATTAAACTTGAAATCAAAGAAATCAAAAAAGAAATTAAGATTTTAAAACAAGAGTTAGGATTATCAAAATCAGAGATTCAAGAATTAACAAGACAAGTATTAATTCTAAAAAATCAACATCAAAATACTATAGCCTCAACTTCCGATCAAGAAACCATGTTAACCCATAATAAAGAACACAAAAAAGATGATATTTTCCTATTAACCCAGATATCTTATCAAAAATGGAATGTAAAATTAAAAATTGTAATTAATAAAGAATATACTATTAATACTACTGCACTCTTTGATTCTGGTGCTGACCTTAACTGTATACAGGAAGGATTAGTACCCATAAAATATTTTGAACCAACAAAAGAAAGACTATCATCTGCTAATGGTATGCCATTAAAAGTTAAATATAAATTAACAAAAGCTCATGTATGTAATCAAAACATATGTATAAAGACTCCATTTATTTTAGTAAAAGATTTAAATATAGAAGTAATATTAGGAACACCTTTCTTAAATCTTATTCAACCCATGACGGTATCTCCTAAAGGAATTTCTACTAATATATTTGACCAAGAAATTATATTTGAATTTCTTAATCCTCCAAATATTAAAGATTTAAATATTTTAAAAGATATAGCTATAGAAAAAATTCAAATAAATAATATCTCAAAAATCATAACAAAAGAAAAATATTTAATGCTCCTAAAACAAGAAAAAGTATGTCAACAAATCAAAACTCAACTTCAAGATAGCCAGTTGAAATTGGCAATTGAGAATTTTAAAGATAAAATAATCAAAGAAGTTTCTTCCTCCATCCCAAATGCATTTTGGAATAGAAAAAGCCATATAGTTACTCTCCCTTATATTAAAGACTTTCAAGAATCAAAAATTAAGACAAAAGCCAGACCTATCCAAATGAATCAAGAACTTTTGGATTACTGTAAAAAAGAAATCCAAGATTTATTAGACAAAAAACTAATAAGACCATCCAAATCTCCCTGGAGTTGTGCTGCTTTCTATGTAAATAAGAACGCTGAAATAGAAAGAGGAACTCCAAGATTAGTAATAAATTACAAGCCTTTGAACGATGTTTTGCAGTGGATAAGATATCCAATCCCTAACAAGCAAGACCTCCTCCAAAGACTTGTACATGCTAAAATATATTCAAAATTTGATTTAAAATCCGGATTTTGGCAAATTCAGATCTTAGAATCAGATAAATATAAAACCGCATTCACTGTCCCTTTTGGACAATATGAATGGAATGTAATGCCTTTTGGATTAAAAAATGCTCCAAGTGAATTTCAAAAAATCATGAATGACATCTTTAATCCATACACTGATTTCTCAATAGTATATATTGATGATATACTAATTTTCTCAAATAGTATTCAATCTCATTGGAAGCATTTAAATACTTTCCTTTATATTATAAAGAAAAATGGTTTAGTGCTTTCTCCAACAAAAATCAATCTCTTTCAAACAAGGATAAGATTCCTTGGACATTACATTGATCAAGGAACAATTACTCCAATTGAAAGAGCCTTAGAATTTGCAAGTAAATTTCCTAATGAAATTAAGGATAAAAAACAACTTCAGAGGTTTTTAGGGAGCCTCAATTATATCTCAGAATACTATCAAAAACTTAGTATCATTGCTGCTCCATTAAGAGAGAGGCTTAAGAAAAATCCTCCTCCATGGTCTCCTCAGCATACCCAAATTATCAAACAACTTAAGCAACATCTTAAGTCTTTGCCATGTCTGCATATAGCAAACCCTCTAGCCTATAAAATTGTAGAAACTGATGCATCAGATTTAGGATACGGTGGTATTCTAAAACAACGTCTTCCTGGTCACCATCAAGAACAATTAGTCCGGTTTACATCAGGAACATGGACTAATGCCCAGAAGAATTATAGCACTATTAAAAAAGAAATTTTATCTATTGTATTATGCATTCAAAAATTTCAAAGTGATTTATTAAATCAAGAATTTTTAATCAGAATTGATTGTAAGGCTGCCAAGCATGTTTTACAAAAAGATGTTCAAAACATTGCATCAAAACAGATTTTTGCAAGATGGCAAGCTATTTTATCAGTTTTTGATTATAAAATTGAATACATCAAAGGAGAAGCAAATTCCATCCCTGATTTCCTTACCCGTGAATTCTTGCAGGGAAACCATGCCTCCTAAACCTATTAGACCCTCTTCATCAACCCAACAACCAATATCAAAAGAATCATATGCCATGGTACCTATCAAACCATCTTCTAGTCAAACCACTCCCTTACCAACTACCATTCCCAGGGTCCTTCCATTATCTCCAAATGACTGGTATACCCAGTTAATGGAAGAAGAAAGACAACAACAGCAGATATTAAGCCAAGTGGCTAATAAGAGCTTTGCTCAAACAGTCACAACTGGATCATCAAAAGAGGTGGCTACACGTCCCTCTTCATCATCTATGGTGGCTCTTGGCCCCATAGCCTCTTCATCAAAAAACGTGGTGGTGTCGGCAAACCCCACACCAATTTCCCAAACTTCCCTATCATCAAAATCACAATATTTTCCCAAACCACAAACCTATATTATTACCAGATTATCTCAAGAATATGAAAACCCATTTCCAAATCCACCCAATTATCAAGCTATCCATGATCTTCTCCAAACTGTATTTCTTCCAAACAACCATTTTGTGACTTCAAATTCCATGAAAACCCAAAAGTTTTATGAATTTATACTGATTGACACTGAATCAGTATCTTTTAAATATTATCCAGATAAATTTGACCAAACCCAAATTGCTTATTCAACATGTCAGATCATCAAAATCCTATCTTTTGAAGACTGGGGAGGACATCCAAACCAATTCCGCCAGTTTTCTCAACATTTTGTTCCATCCACCTATAATTACTGGGATTATCAAAAAGCCTGGTATCACACCTTTTATCATCAAAATAAAACATTTAGACATTCTTGGATGTTTTACTTCCACAACAAATTTCATCAAGATCTTCCAGCATGGTTCATCGAATGGTGGAACATGTTTGGGCCATTACCAGAAATATTACCCCAACAAGCTCATCAAGGCCTCCAGATTTATCAAGACAGATTCAAAATCCCATCTCATTTTCCTATGAACCAATTCCCTCATCTATTTTATTTCTTCCAACAATTTTCCCTTGCCTGGATCATCCAATGGGAATATTTTCATCAAGGACCAACCATTTCATCACTAATCCGCAGAATCAAAGTCAAATGGTGGGAGCAATTTAAAATTGACAGGGTTACTCCCACGGCCATTGATAAGTATTTCCATCAACATTCAGTATTAACAACATCAACAAACCCTCAGTTCCTTCTTCAAAAAAGCCAGAATATGTCCAAACTTGCAGCCACAGCATCAAAAAAGGAATTAAAACAACAATTATTAGCTGCATTGGAATCATTATCAGAACAGGAATCAAGTGAGGACTCCAATTCGGCAGAAAGCTTCACTTCAGTCAACCTTGGCAATGATAATGAAGACGACTGCTATGGTATCCTTCCTCCTATCCATAATCCTACTCCATCAGCACCAATCAAGGAAAAGAAGAAAACAAAAGCAAAAGCAAAAAATTGATTATCAAGCCACTGCAGAATCACATGCCTGGAATCATTCATCAAGCTATGACAAAAGAACATCAAGTCTCACCTGCCAAAGAGACTATTGCTATCAAACTTTATGTCACTTTTCGGGCACGCCTGCAATTATTCATCAAGCCATATGCCAAAGAGATTATTGCCATCAAGCTTTATGTCTACTTTATGTATTTATCAGCTTTAGCTTTATCTTTATGTCAAACTTTATGTCATCTTTGTAAAAAGAAGTCAGGCTCTTTATCAGTACCCATCACGGGAAAAACTGTAGCCTGATTCCTTTTCTTCTCTATAAAAAGAGATGGGAGCAAACATTGAGGGCATTCGGAGAAATTGGGAAAAAATTTCAGAACCCTTCTGAAAACCAAAACCTCTCTGTTTCACCTCCCTCAAAACTTCCTATCCTTTATCCTGCTATCTCTGATGTATCAAGTCTAGTCATTTGTATCAAGTAAGTTCTTGTATCAAAGTTGTATTTATATTGTTTATTAATAAAGTTTTATTTGCATCATCTGTACTTTTATCAGTTATATTTCTCTTCATCTTATGATTCTATTAAATTATTATAAACAAAAATTATCTTGGTATAGAACTCGTTTATCTATTACAAGACAAAGGATATCTGAAACTGACATTCATCAAACAAGAATTTTAGAATCATTATTTATAAGTTATTTTTTCTTAAGAAAAAGAGAAAAATATTATTTAGACAAGATTAAGGAATTTTGTTATTAGATATAACTCTTATTTTACTATCTTGCTATTCCTGGGCTGTTGTTGGTATTTAATAAATAAAATTTTATAAATATATTTAAATTATTAGATTTTAATTCAATAATTCGAATTATACGGCAACAAGCGTCTAAAAATCTATGCCATTCTTTGTATAATATGAACCAACAACGGTCTTTGGGAGCTTCAACTCATCGCGATCATGCTATTTCAAGTCTTAATGATATTTTGATGTTCCACCGATTGATGGCCCTCCTAAGAAGGAAAAATTAATAAGTTTCCATCAAATTGACCGACACTTCATAGAAACGCCAAATCTAGTCAAAGTCTTTGGTAATTTTATTCCCTAGCAGAGACGTCGTTTTTTACTAAGGCAAAATAGGTCACCTATATAAAACAGATTTTTAGACGCTTGTTGCCGTATAATTCGAATTATTGAATTAAAATCTAATAATTTAAATATATTTACAAATTTTTTAAATTAAAAATATATAAATATATTTAGACGATTATTTTTAATTTAATAATTCAGATCTAATTCCTATCGGATTTTTTTCCTCTAAATGCTCGTTAAACAATGAATATTTGTATTCATGTTCCCCTCTTCGGCTAATCTCTCATAATTCTATATTTTATGAATAAAATATAATATATAAAATATCAAATCGTCACGATCTACGTTACTTTTATATAATTTCATGAATCTATATATATAATCTATAAATTTAGAATTATGTCTAAAAAATATACTTAGGTAAATTATAATTTTATTTAATTATAAAGCTATAAAATTAGTTATTTATAAGTTATAAAATTAGAAAAGTAAACTCGAAATTAAGGTTTAAAATAATATACCTAAAAATTTTAAGTGCTATACTTTTGGACTTCAAAATTAGAAGTATATAGTTATCACATGTCAAATTTAAACTTAATTATTAATATTTTAAAAGTAAAATATAGCTTCAATTGACAAATGAAGCGGAATTCGGAGACTCAGGCTGCCCCTAGTCCGTGAAAATTATTTTAAGATTGAGGGTTCAGGAGTGCAGTGAAAAAATGAACGGTCTTGATTTAATTATATTTTATTGAAAAGTAAATTTTTATATTTTATATTAATTATGAAACCATCAAAATTTTTTTAACTTTTACTTTTTAATATAAAATTAATTTTAACTAAATTAAATGAGAACTGTTAGATCATTACAATCAAATTAAGGTCGGCCGTCTATTTTTTTACTGTAACCCCTACAGTGCATTCTTTCACTACAACATCCTAGAACCCAAGATTGAGGGGGTGTTTGGAGTGAAAAAAATTTATATAAATTGATAAAAGTTATAGTCTCATAATTTATACAATGTATAAAAAATTTGAATTTTGTTAAATATATGTATATAGAGATTTATTATGATTTATAGAGTTATAAATGAAGGTTGAACTTGAAACTTTCAAGTTCGAGGTAATTGCCCAAATTGAGCAAATAGGTTGATTGTCTAAGAATCTTGACACACCACTAGAAACTTCTGAGAACAAACGACATCAAATTCAGAGACCTGGGTACTTGTAGTCCGTAAAAATAGTTTTTAGTTTAAATTTTATTCAAACTAAATAAAGTGTGTGTTTGAAGTGATAAAAAAGTAAGAAAAAATGAGAAAAAATGAGAAAAGTTGTAAATTCGTAATGCGTGCAGTGAAATAAAAAAGTTGATGTGACAGAAGTTTTTTAGAAGTTTTTAGAATTTTTTTTTTTTATTTTTTGAAGATACCAAACGGTGTCAAAGAGATTCGCCTATCACAAAATTTGAGATGCAAAATCTCTTAAGCATTAGAGGCTTGTAGAATTGAGCAATGCAAGATTCAGAGATCTGGAATGCCCATGGTGTACAAATAATAGTTTCTTGTTCAAATTTAGAACCTAGATTTTTCAAAATTTTTTCTTTTTAATGATAATTGGAGGCTAATAATATTTGTTCATCTCATTTTTGCAGGTTTGATTTCGGGCAATCTCCACTCTCTCAATTTTGTGGTTTTGATTTTGGGCAATCTCTGCTCTTGGAAAACTAGTGTTGGTTGTTGCGTTTTCTTTTGTTAATAATAATTTATTTTAGATGATAGTTGGAACTTTTATGAATTACAAGAGCAGAATTTGTGATATTATACCTTTCAAAAAAAAAAAAATTTGTAATATTATTTTTATAATTAATATATATATATATATATATTTTAAAATTTTTATGTTGAATAATTTTGATTGTGAAATGTAAGTATATGAACAAGAAAAAAATTTAAAATGCATATTTTTTTATTTTTACTATTTTAAAAATACTGACATTAGTAGTGGTTTGAAACAGTGGCTAAAGGGTTCTATAATAATTTATTGTATCCACATATGATGGTCGCTTACGAACCCTATTAGTGACCGTCATAGGTGGATACAATAGAACAATGAATCGGTCAGTAGTTACCAATAGAACAATGATTCGGTTAGTAATTACTATTGAAAGACTTTTAACCTTTTTATCTAATAAAAATTTTTTACTCATATTAATTCTGTACACCCTAAGTTACCCCAAGAGGGAGGGGGGAGGATGAAAATTTTGATTTTATTTTTCTTTGGAAAAAATAATGATGATACATATGACGTTAATTTTCTCACGTATGCAAAAGTGCTTATATGCCCTCGCCAAATGAAAAGTACCCCCGTGATTGAGTGGCTTGTTGCCAAACTTGAAAGACCATAGAGAGGTCAACCACTAAATTCACATTGTTGTTCTTATTTAAAGTCTCCTTCTAATGAGGAGAATTATAGTTGGTTTTTGCTCTCTTAGTTATAGGTCTTTCACTCTTTCGTACGTGAGTGCGAGAGAAGAAAGACGAATAAACTGAGGAAACAAAGCTTGCTCGGCTCTGTTTTAGACCTTGTAAGTGTTGGTTTCTACCTTTAAAAATTTTCACTTTGATTTTTTCGTTCTCTCTTTATCGATCACACTTTCCCTCGTTTTGTTCAATGGAATTGCTTCCTAGTTTCATCTTTTCAGTTTAATTCTAACCTTCATCTCCAAGTGTTTGTTTTAACCAGTTTTCCACCCAACACGTGGGTGGAGTTTTCCATCTCTTTCATCCCTAAATATACTCTCTTTCGTCTTGTTTTATTTTTTCTTTTCTTTTTTTTTTTTTTTAAACTTGTGAACAAATTGAGAGATAGGGAGATAGGAAAATACAGAGATTTATGAGATGAAAGGATGACAGCGGGATGTAAGTGAGAATAGAGAGTCTTACAAATTGAATGTCTTCTTTATTTTTTGGGTTTCAAGAGAATTGCAGTGAAGAAATATACTGTACGGGATGACGATTATTTAATTGTATTTTGATGAGATGTATTAATTATGTCCTAATTAGATTTTTTTTAACTTTTATTTTTATTTTGAAAATAATTTTACTGAATTAAATTAAGACCTTCAGATCATTATAATCAAATCAATGTTGTTTATTTTTTCATTCTAACTCCTGAAAACCCCATTGTTTCTACTCAACAACAAAAGTAAGAAATCCTTACTTGTGGATGTAGACAAGTAGCCGAACTATGTAAAATTATTATATTGATTTTGTTTTTGTTTGAATTTTACTTCTAGAAAGATACAAAAAATTCCCAACATAAAGTATGTTCTAGTTGATTAGAAGTAGACTAGTAATTGAAGCAAGGCCGCTTTCTTGTATATCTATATATTGATTGACATATATATATATATATATATATATATATATATATATTTATTAGCTTCGTTAACATACACGTTGATGCATCTTTTCTTTTTTGGTTTTTTCACTTCTAATCCCCACCCCCTTTCAGTTAATTGTTGATTCCAAATTCTGGTTTCATTTGGCATCATCTGATCTGGGTAGTTGTTAATTTACAGAGCTATTGTCGTTTTTTTATTTTTTATTTTTTGACCTTATATCGTAGCTTATCAATTATTATTTCACTTTTCAAACATAATCACATGAAGTACAACTTGATCAAGTTCTTTTTGAGGGGTAAAGCTTTGCAAGATTAAGGATATAGCCAGTTTTGTAAGTTTACTTCTAGTTATGCTTCATATGCACTTTGAATTGGACACAGGAATTACAAACTTGTTACGTTCATTTACACTTTTTTGCAGACAGACTTTGATTAGCTACATTATATATATATATATATATATATATATATATAGTCGGTAACTTCAGAGAGTACATTTGGGGTTATTTGAAGTGAGATAAAATTTATAAAAGTTTTAGATTTTTTCGTACAGTGAAATAACAAATGAATAATTTTTAAAAAATTTTAGTATTTTTTAATACTTTTCAGCGCTGCCAGAGAGGAAATGGAGAAGCAGGGACAAGCAGCGGCAAATGCCAGTCCCAGCCTAGAGGGCCAAGCGCTCATATGGCAATGCATATATCGAACAGCAGAATCCTTGGCTTTGAAATGTGCGGTGGAGCTCCACATTGCGGACATAATCCACTCCCACGGCCGCCCCATAACCTTGTCCCAAATTGCCTCCGATATTAGCTCTCCATCGACAGTCGACCTCAACTGCCTCGCGCGCGTCATGAAATTCCTGACCAACATGAAGATCTTCGATTCCACCATTAATTCCTCCGACCAATCCCTCTCCGGCGGCGGAGAGACTCTTTACAGCCTCACCCCCTCCTCTCGATGGCTTCTACGCGATTCCGAGCTGAGCCTGGCGCCTTACATCTTGATGCACAACCATCCATTGCTGCTCGATCCCTGGCATTGGCTTAGCCAGTGCGTCAGGGAGAGCGGCGGCGGGACTGCTTTCCACAGGGCCCACGGCTTTGAGATGTGGGACTATGCTTCTGTGAATCCCAAATTCAATAAGATCTTCAACCATGGCTTGGAAGCTACTGCTAGGATCACTACCAAGGCGATGATTGCGGAATATGGAGATGGGTTTGATTCTGTTGGAACTCTGGTGGACGTCGGGGGTGGGACCGGGGCTGCGGTGGCTGAGATTGTGAAGGCCTTTCCTCATATTAAAGGGACCAACTTTGATTTGCCACATGTTATCGTCACTGCGCCAGTGTACCCGGGAGTTACTCACGTGGGAGGCGACATGTTCGAAGCCATTCCTCCCGCAGATACTCTCCTTATGAAGGTATGTGCAATTATTTTACTAGTGGAGCCTTACCGCACTGGCAAGATGCCTCCTTTATAATTTCTAGATTTTTAGGAGAATTAGTAACTCTTATCCTCAGTAGTTTGATGCAAAATGAGTGTAATTCAACTGGTAAGGCTTTAAATTTTGGTATTGTTTGATGTTGCAGTCAATTTTGCATGACTGGAGCGATGAAGATTGTATCAGGATCTTGAAAAATTGTCGAAAAGCAATACCAAAGAAGAAAGGGAAGATTGTTATCCTTGATGTGATTCTGCAGCCTGATGGTGATAGTTTGTTTAACAAGGTAGGCATGATTTTTGATCTTGTGATGATGGTCTACTGCCCTGGAGGAAAAGAAAGAACAGAAGTCGAATGGAAGAAGGTGTTGGAGGAAGGAGGATTCCCGCGTTACAATATTATCAAAATTCCTGCACTTCAATCCATAATTGAGGCCTACCCAGAGTGACTTCTTGGAATATGTTTCTTCATCCACTAAATCATTCAAAATCGAAGAAATAAAATTTGATAAAAAAAAGAAGAAGCAAGAGTGAGGAAATTAACTTCCGATCGAGCAAGTGTAATGTGATAAAGTTTAGTGAGATGGAATATATAAACTTAGATCCTAGAATTGGCTACAATTCTTAAATAATTATTTGAGTCAGCCCAGTGGAATGTTGATGCTATAGTTTATTAACAAAAATAATTTTGACTTTTTTTTTAATTTATGTGATTAATAAGATAATACACAGTTGCGGTCACAAAATTAGTGAAGTTTTGCCATTATAATCAATTTATATAATTAATATCAGTAAACTTAAACGAGACCAAACAAATTTTTATTTATGCATGAATCTCTCACCTTGTTATGATCTCTGCAAATCGTTGTCACTGTGATAATTAGCATAAAACAAAAATTAAAATCACCATATTCTTGCAACTCAACTCACATTTTATCTTTTTATTCTTTCTTTTTCTTCCATCTTCCTCTACCGGTTGAACCAAAAAAAAAAGAAGAAGAGGGGAAAGGGAGAATAAAAAAAAGAAATGAAAAAGAAAAGAGAAAAGAGAGGGGTTTGGACTCTTGACCTGTTCCTACCGTTCAATTATAACTCTGGTTAAACTCAGTCAATGAAAACAAAGTAAACATATTAATTCATATCAAATTTAAAATTTAAAATGGTCCAGTGACTCAAAAAATGGCCAAAAATAACTATTAAATACTAGAATTTATTAATTTCGATAGTGAAAAGTTGAAAACAATTAGCTGCATGAGTGGTAAAAGAAAATATAGAGACAATAATTAAGCAGTTAAACTATTTTCAAATTAAGGGTTTTGAAGAAATTTATGAAGAAATATTTAAATCAAATAAAGGAGAGCCCGTATCTAATGCTTGAACGAAGAAAGTGTTGAATTAAGATAACAACCTCTAGCCCCGAAAGGGGTGGTCGGGTTGGTCAAGGGTCGGAACCGTAGGGCTCGAGTTACGTGAGGTCTCGAGTTTGACTCTTTCGGGGGCGGTGTTTCCTCTTAATGTGGAGGCGATCTTCAACGGTCTTCCCGACTGAGCCGGTCAACTAGGACTTACTTAAACTGGTTTACCTCCTTGTGGTTCTTTGCCAGCTAGGGCCACGGGGCGGGTTTCACCCAATGCGCACCCATGGATAGCGACTGCGGACTTCTTCCCGACCCCAGGAAATAACAGCCTCTATATGTCTATTTTTGTAATAGTCCAAAATTTTAATTTTTGATTTCTACTTTTCACTTCGTAATCCTTAAATTATAAGCTCTTAACATATATATATATATATATATCAAGATAAGTTGACACGCGGCAAGGGAAGCCATATTTCCCCGTTGGTTTAATGCCAGCAGCCCCCTATTTAGCATTATAATGATGGGGAGTTGTGTTTAGCTTTGGCAGATCGATCACTTAGTACCTCCCACGTGGAACAAGACACTTATATATATACGTGTGTGTGTGTTTGGCATAGTGCTGTGGGGCAAAGTAAAAATCGGGAAAAGGAAGGGAAAAAAAAAAGAAAGGAAAAAAAAAAAAAGAGAGAGATTAGTATCTAAATTTAAATTAATTTTTAAGTCTTCTAATTAAACACATTCCTCACATGACTGCGTTGCCCAATTGTGGAAAGAAGATATGGGTTGCACATACGACGAACTTTCAGTTTTCAACAAAAAACAAGGTAGAGAATTAATGTATTATTTATATTTTTTGTAATATTTTCTTTGATAGAAATGACCACGAAAATAATTTTGACATGTTTTTAAAGAAAATTATTAAGTTTTTTTAGACCAAACTAAAATTTTCAACAACTATAACTCCCCGGATTGGTTGATTTTATTCTCTTTTTGGCTCTTAAGTATAATAAAATAATAATATATAAATATATAATATTTTTTTAGAGGTATAAATGGGGGTTAAATTTTATATTTTATCAAATTAATATTAAGTTAATTATTCAAAAAAAATAATATTAAGTTTATAACTGAACCTTCGATTACACTAAAACTGTGATTAGTCATTCTTTAAATTGTTATTTAGTACTGAGATATGCTATGTTATGTTATGTGTTGATTGCGAAATAAATCATAATTAAAAAAATAAATGGATTGTAACGGCAATGGAAACATGAAATTACAAAAGTTATAAAAGTTCACAAATATTATTGCTAAGCTTTAGCAGGAGAAAAGTGAAACCTGAAAAGATGTTGATTTTGAAGAAAGTGAGAATATTATACAAAATAAGAAGGGTCATGAGGTACCATTAGGTTAAAAGACCTTACACTGCATAGGGTCAGGTAATCATGCTTGTGGACTAGTAATTCACAACGATGACGAAAATGGTAAAGACTCATCGTGGCTTTTAAACTCGGATCTATAAACGACGACGTAAAGGTGCTTTGTGACTTGTATATTTATATGAACTAGTAATGTTTTGGACTACCACTTTGATTGTGGGACAGTCTTGCAGAGTATCATCTTGGGGAAAAAATAATAAATAAACAAAAATTGACCAGATAACAGTTATAAATTAATATTATCCTATTCTCTTATGTGTTGATGCATTCAATGGTTTTTGGCTACATTCACTATTTTATATGATTCCTAAAATACATTATAAAAAGTATATTTTTATACATCATGAGCACATGTGACTTGGTCCTCACGTCCTTACAAATTGTATTGCAGGTGCAAAGCTCGAGATCTAGGAGAGTCAACACAACTATTTAAACTTCACAGTCTTATTAAGTAGTTTTTTCTATGTGTAGTAATCTTAAAAGTTTTATGCATATAAAAATACGACTTTACAAATAAATACAGTTTATGTTATTTGGTTTTAAATTAAGACTAGGTGTATACTTTATTAATAAAATAGTCATTCTTATTGTTTATACTAATGAACAGAATGGTCAATCGCTCTGAAAAGATAAATAATGAGATCATAATGAACTGAGTGTATTAAACTTTACATTCTAAACTCACTCCTTATAATTTTAAGATTTCGGGACGTGACAATTTTTGTTCAAATTAAAAAAAAAAAAAAGAAAAAACCTCTGTATGTCTATAAAAGTGGGTCATAAACTTGAAGAGAAACTACCCATGCACAAACACCTCAACGCTTGGGCTTTTTTCCTTCATTTGCACGAGTGGTTATTACTTCAATTATTACTTTCACTGTTATTTGAACCCTAGTTTCATTGGCAATTTTATTCAAAAATGCAATAAGCTTGGTAGTTACTTACGATTTATGGTTGGAGAAGAGAGTTGAAAACTAAGTAATTACAGAAGACAGGAGATCTCGCAAGGAAGATGGAAGGATTTTGAGGGGGAATCTCGGGTTCAAGGGGCTGTAGTGAACAAATTCACTGCAGGGGCTGCAATGGAGAAACGGACGGTTAAGATTTCTTTACACTTTAATGCCACGTGATCTTTAATATTCTGCATTAATTGTGTTTCAATCAAAAATTTTAAACTTTTATTTTTATTTTGAAAATAAATTTAATTAAAATAAATTAAAACCATTGGATTAAACGCAAATAAATTTCAACCTTTTATTTTCTACTGCAACCCCTGCAATGAATTTGTTCACTGCAGGTCTTGAACTCAGGAATCTCGAATGACGGAATACAAATTGCATTTATTGAAAAAAAAAAGAGTATAAGAGTCTAAATAAAATTTTGCACATATTTAAATTTTTAATAACAGTATAAATTTGTAAATTCCAGCTATTCAGTGGATTTATGTTTTACAATTAATGAACGTTAATTGTTTTATTTTAATTTGTATTTGATCTCGGCCGATTTATTGAAATTAATAGATTTTCGTCATTCTATTATCTTGAAAATTAACAAATTTTACTCCAACTTGTATTTGATACAGTGTTATTAAGGTCCTGTTTGGCCTATCAAAATTTACTAAAATTTATTAATTTTTAATTATTTTTTATACTTTTTTCCAATTAAATTTTAACATCTATCACTTTTATGTCAAATATTTTTTTTATTATATTTTTTGACCAAAATTTAACCAACTAAACAGGTCTTAAGTAAAAGATAAACTAACCTGATTTGTTATACTTCACTCGCATTGTACAATATTCAAAAAACAACCACAACTATTCTAATGATTATATTTTTATCCTGTTTGACAGCATATAAAAGTATAAAAATTTGTCAAAAGTTACAAGTTGAGTGTTTGGTGAAACTTCAACTTTTGCCCTTTTTTTGTTCCGTTACAGTAATTTATTTTACTCAAAGTTTCACCAAATACACAAAAAGTTATTAAAATTTGTTAAAAATTTTACTAAATGCTCAAAAGTTGTTAAATATTATTAAATATTGCAAAAAAATTTACTAAACACCTAAAAATTATACTTTTTTACTAAAAATTATAACTTATTTCACCGAACACACTAAAATCTACAACCAGTAATTTTTGATTAAAATTTAGTTAAGAAAACTAAAACCTGTGTTATCAAAGGACCCCAATTTTATTTTAAAAAATAAAATAATATTTTCTTTCCTGTTTTCCAACCACGCAAGTTTTCTTTTTTTTTTTGGGTGGGTGTCGGTGACTAAATCCGGACCGTTATCTTCAGTTTCTTTCCTTTTTCTTTTCTTTATGTCCCTGGGTCATCCGACGACGACGAGATGATATAATCTTGCAGTGTTGTTTGTGTGAAATCTCATCCTTTAGGCTTCAAACACTCTATTTTTGTCCATATTTCTGAACTTGTATTCCATGTCTCATAAGATGGCTTTTACTCCATAAGCACCTTCGTAATTCCACAGCGATTGTACCAAAGGTTTGTCTTCTTAATCGATTTTTTTTTTAATAATCTTTGGCGATTCATTTTCTTCAAAGATGGATTTTCCTTTTCTTTGTTTTCTGCATAGGAAAGCAGGTAACAGGAAAGCAGTGATGGGTTTCTTAATCATGAACTCAATGTGGACGCCCAAACCAAACAATCCATCTGCAACATATCCCAGCCCCTGCTCTGGACATTCTTCTTTCACATGTTTGTTCTATCAATTTCCCTTGATTTTCACACACACTCTCTCTCTCTCTCTCTCTCTCTCTCTATATATATATATATATATATATATGAATATTGAGCATGAAAGGGTATTCTTTCAAATGGGTACCTGTTAAAATTTCTTTGTGGTTTATTTTCATGAATACACATTACGATCTTGCATTAAATTATTGACTACATCTAGAATTTGGTCCTTTTGTTTCGGTTGACCTGTCTAGAATTGATGTATTGTAATTTTGTATTCTGCAAGCTTGGAGGATGAGTGGTGTTAGTTGAGAGTTGGTTCATGTTTTTTTTTTTCCTTCTGCATTTAATACTTGTTTGTTATAGGTTTGCTTCATGCTTTGACTCCACAAAATGGTTGCATTTGATTAGGTAGGAAGTTTAGTAGCCCTTGTGGTCCTCGAAAGTTCAGAGTCGCCAAAATATGCAGTGTGAGTTTCTTGACTTCTTGCCAAAAATAAATTAATTCTCTTATTATATTTATTTTCTTCTAATCTCAATGCTTTGTGCATGGATGCGGAGCTCAGATAAGGGCTTTTGCAAATCAGAAGCCGAGTAAGAATTTGGTAAGGCAAAGGGAAGAACAAAAAAATCAACTTAAAAGGATTTCATCAGGTGAACCTGATGGACTGGTGGATAGGTCTTCCCCAGGAGTTGATAATGTTCAAGACAGCAATAAGGAGTCCTCTTTTGAGAAGTTGGATGCACAGATCTCGGTTACCATCCCATCTAGGAGTGTTGTGCTCGGGGCATGCACTGTGACCTCTGGTCTGATTGCTGCTTTGGGTGTTATTATTCGGCAGGTCAGTCAAACTTTCTATAATTTTGTAAACATACAAGAATCAAATGTCATTTTCTGCTTAATGGTAGAAAATTGTTATTGTTTATTGTACGCCCAATTAATGCGTCTTGTAGTGTTGTGAATTGAGCGAATATTATCCTTTTGTCTCCCCATTGTTTGATCTGCTTTTGAGCAGCCGTAACAAACTGAAGTATCAATGAAAGTTGGGTTTTTTTTTTTTTTGGCCCCATTCTATGTTGTATTGTGACTTGTTTGTTGTACCAATGCTATATTCTTACAGTCAATGTGAACAAAGGAAGAATTTGCGGAGACCTTTGCGGGACTTGGCAATGCATTTTTAAATTTATACCTGTTGATTGAAACTTGCAGGTTTCCCATGTTGCATCTCTGGAAGGATGGCCAGTCCTTGACTGCTCCACAGAAGTGTCCTGTACATGTTTTTCCATTCTTTTATTTTATTTCATTCTTGCAAAGTATAACCCTACTTAATCTTCATTTTCAAAAGTTGATTGGTTTCAAGTCTCATTGCATTCTGGTGAAAGCAATATGTTTTTGTTAAATCTATGCAGATAGGCAGTACCTGTTATAGTTGAAAGGTGCAAAACATCCAAGAGTGCTTTCTAGAAGATAGAATTTGAAATTTTGTTTGGATGTGATAAATTTAGCATTCTAAAATATTGAGCTGCTATAAGACAATTTCTATTTTGGATGTCCCCTGGAGCATCATGAGTGGAATGCTAAGCACCGTCCAAGCTAGTTGATTCTTTCCCCAGTTGTCATGTTATTGTGGTATATCTAATGTTGAGGACCCTCTTAGTTCTGTTTATTAATTTGCATCACACAGGTCAGGAAGGCAATTATTTTCCTCAACTTACCAATCTTCATACCTGTCTTCCTCTATACAATTTTTGGTCTCCATTGCAAATTATAAAGTGATCTTATCTGATTTTAAATATTGGACTTAGTTGGCAATATCTGCAATAGTAACTGAGAATGTGGCCTTAGATGCAGTTCGAATCGTGGCAGGTTACATGTAATTTTCTCCTTAATTCTAATTATCCTTCTTATTATGTGACCGGCACAGAGGGGTTTCATTGCTTCAAGACACTAGCTGATGTTTGTCTGCATTTATGCACAGTTAGTTTTGAGATGTGGCATCTTCAGCTGATTACTGGATTAGTTTTACTGATATCTTCATGCCGATATTTTCTGTTGAAGACATGGCCAGATTTTGCATCGTCTAGCGAAGCAGCAAATGAACGGGTAGCTCCAATCACCTTTCTGACTGTTTCTCTGTTTCCTTGTCTGTCTGCTCAATACCAGAAGCTTTAGATCCAAAGATTCAAAGCGGTTAAACCATAGGGATTGTTTGGGCTGACTGAAATTGAATTAAAAAAAAAAAAGAAGAAAGAAATATACTTCCATCTTCACTGCTTGTACCATCAGTAATGCTGTGTCTGTTTTTAGCGTTGGCTGCTTTATCAATCTGGCAACATCCTTCTTAATTCAGGTCCTTACTTCACTGCAATCTTTGGATTACTTGGTTGTTGCATTTCTACCTGGGGTTAGTGAGGTAAGCCTTGCTCTCTCTCTCTCTCTCTCTCTCTCTCTCTCCCCACATAATTACTTATTCCATTTTCCTCCATTAGTTTGTCAAAGCTCATTTTTCATTCTTACTCGTTGCAATGATTGCCCAGGAACTCCTTTTTCGTGGTGCATTATTGCCACTTTTTGGAGTCAATTGGAAAAGTGCCTTGGTGGTTGCAGCTCTGTTTGGTGTTTCACATTTGGGAAGTGGCCGCAAGTATTCGTTTGCAATTTGGTACTTACAATCCATGGCCTGATGTGGAAACTTATATAATACCTTTTGTAATGCATTCTTTAAGCATTCCTCTATATATGCATTCCAGTCGGTGCAACAGCAATTCAAGTTTAAATAAACGATCTATTAGTTTCAAAGGCACTCAATTGTTTGAAATTATTGGAGAACCTCTGAAAGTAGTTGTGATTTCTTGTTGATCACGATTTTTAGGGCAACATTTGTGGGATTTGTCTACGGTTACGCAACAATTTTATCCTCGAGTCTCCTTGTGCCAATGGCTTCGCACGCAGCAAACAATCTGGTTGGAGGGCTTTTATGGCGCTACGCATCAAAGTTGTCAAAAATGGATTAGGTATATCCTCATGCACAGTTTTGTTCATATGTAATGCACATTGTACTTCGACAACTTTTTTTTTTGAATTGCTGCAGGCATGTATTAGCATATCTTGGTTCTCCTTTTCTTATTAAGGTTGCAAGATTAAATGAACTAAAATTTTGTATGATCTCCAGTGCCATTTGTTATTCAAGTATCTTTGCACTCCTTCCATTAGTTTGAACTGCACCATTCCTCGTGGGATTGTTTGCTTTTCTGCTTCTGGTTAATTGAAGATAAATATCTAATGGAGGGGGTGGAAGATTAGATAGGACGGCTTTTTAGACGCACGAATGTCTGGGGGATTCTCTCTCTCAAAACAGATATTCACCCAATGGATATAATTATAACACCCTCTGCTAGTACGTCAACTTCACAGTTACTTTCTTTTCTCTTGGCTTCCTTTAAGTATATTCCTAAACTATGATTATTTACTTTCAGTTAATTTTATGAGAACAAGGTCAGAGAAGTGCCGAAAGTAATGTCACTTAGACTGCACGAGTTTGATTCCTAACTCAAGCGGGATATATGTGAAGAACAGCGTACCTCTCCTCAATTTACCCATCGGTTATGTAGTTAGTTGAAAACTGTAATAAACTGGTGTGGGTTTTAGATTACCTTAAAAAAAAAAAAAAAACTACTTCTATATGGAAGACATCTAATGGAATTAATTAAATATTTTGAGGATGTAAAATTTTAATGACATTAGCTATAGCAACATGAATTAAAATACGGTAACAATGTAATTTGATAGATTTTCTGGATTCTGTCTTGTTAGATGTTCTTAGTTATTAAAGCTTATAACTGAGTTGGACCAGCTAAGAAGACTATGAAATCAAATCAAAGATTACTCAAAACTCATAGACTTTTAGCTCTTGCCAACTACTGATATTCACCGTGAGGAAGTCGTCATCAACAATGGTGGCTGTGTATGATTTGTGTTCTTTGCTGGCCAGTACTTGAAGGACTTAGATGCTGCCAGTGATCACCTTTATTAGTTCAGATTTGGAGGGACAAATTAGAGAGATTGTTGAGGCGGTTTTGTTGCTCCTGCAACATAGAAGTAATCCCACCACGGTGTGACCAGTGCTGCCCCTAGAGGTTGATCATGGTTATATATATATATATATATATATAATAAACGGCTTAAATATTTACTCATTGAGAAGTGTTTGTTAATTAAGTGCTTGTCTCTGAATTACGAGGCTGTATCTAGTTTCTTTCGTGATGAAGCTGCAATAAAAATGCATTTTCTGTCAAGTTTATTATTATATTTTGTTTTGTCTTGCGAAAGTATTAAGTTCTAACGTTGCAATTATGGATAAATTACTTTGATGATCCAGAAATTTGATAAAAATATATAAATTATTTTTGTAATTTTTAAAATTACAATTATTACACATAATTTTTTAAAATATGTTACAAATTTTATTTAATTTGGCTCAGTTGTCCCTATTGATGTTTGATTAATGATTAGGATTTAAATGTGTATTTTTTTTTTCCATATCCATAACATAAATGAATAATTACTTTTTTACCTTTGTACTTAAAGTAAAAATTACTTATATCTTTTGAGTTTAAAAAATTTACATTTGTATTCCTTATATTATAAACTAAAATGAAATTATAAGCAGCGTTAAATTTTCATATGAAAATAAAAAATACGCATTAAAAATTAAATAAAATTTGGAGCAAATGTAGATGATATGATTTATAGGGGTGTAAATATAATTTTTAAATTAGTAAAAACCAAAATCAATACTTTTGATAAATTTTTTAACTTTTTATTTTAAACCAACGTATAAAAAGTAGAAAGTTACAATTTTAAAGTTTTAGTACAGTAGGTTAAAAAAATAAATTTTTTTAATTAAGGAGGTGTTCAGAGTTCTAAAAAATTTCAAAAAATCTCAAAAAATTTCAAAAGTTGATAGGTTCTTAGACTACAAAAAATTTTAAAAACCGTTGGAACGGATCAAAATAATGCATTTCAACGAATTTTGTCAGAATTTAAAAAAAAGTAATCTGACATTTCTATAAAAAATTACAAAAAACTCCAAAAATTTTTAAAATCTTCTACTAAAATTGTGACACATTTCACTTTATATACTTTTTAACAATTTTATATCAAATCAAATATAAACATTCAACAATCATTACACAATAATTTCAAATTTTACTTTTGAAAACTTTTATACCATGGAATAATATATAGGATTGGATAAAAGATGAAATTAATTTTTTATGTGGGATTATTTTTTTGGTGTTTGGTTGATGGGATATAAAGTGGGATAAAAGATGTAATTTGATATATGATGTAATAGGAAATAATTTTGGACCTTTAGATCTTGGAGGGAAGTATATCCAGCCATGGGGGATAAATAATACCCCAACCCCCCGGATTACACATCCTCCAAAACTCCTCACTAACACTCCAATCCGTGAGTCCGACAGATTAACAAAAAAAATCAAATAAACATCTCATTGCTGTGAGACCCACAGATGAGTTCTCCAATCCGGCCATATAATCCGAGTATCAAACACGGTTTTAAAGATTGTCGGAGCTCCAAACGTACTCTAAAATATAAAGCATCTTCCTACGAGTCGTTAGATCTCATTGGCCACGGGTAGGCCTCGTGCTGAGAGGATGCACACATGATTGGAAAGCAGTCCACCATTTGGTTGGTCAATGTACGACCACGTGGAATTGGAATAATTGGACTCGGAAACAGCGACGAAACTATTACCGATAACGAGGTTTTTTTTTTTCACCTTTCAAAGAAAAAAATAAAATAAAAATAACGAGGATTTTTTTTCCCTACTCGCCGCTCGTAGTTGGAAAATAAATTTTTTTATTTTTTTCTTGTCTTTATATAATTTTTAACAAGAGATAAATAAGAAAAAATTCATTTTTAATTTAAAAATTAAAGGAAAATAAAAAGAAAAAAGTTATTAATAATTTTTTAAAATATTATATTTATCCCTTTAATAAAAATTACATATATTTCAAATATATAATAATAAAATAGTAATTTACACTTTACCTTTTCTTCCATTTTTTCTTAAATCATAAATAATTTTTTATAAAATAATTATGCTTTCTTTCGGGCTTCTTTTTTTTTTCATCGCTATTTGCTAAGAATTGTATGGTGTTTATTTTTACTTTTTTACGTTTATAAATTTTTAAAAATTAACAATAAAAACATATTTAACAAATATTTTTATATTCTTATTTCTAAAAAATAAAAACTTAAAAAGATAAACATAAATAAAAATATCTTCACTCGCTTTTTTGTTACAAATATTTTGTCATTTTTAACAGTTATCCAATTTTTGTTACACCATATTAAAATAATTATTTTATTAAATTTAAATAAATTTTTAATAAATAATATAATTAAAATAAATTATTAAGTTAATTAAATTAATATGAATATATTTTATTAAATTATTTTTAGTAAATAATATAATTTAAATTAATTAATTTTTATCAAATAAATAAATAAATAAATAAATAATTAATTAAAATATTATGGCATATACTTTATCAAATTATTTTTAATTAATAACGTAATTAATTATGTTTAATGTGTTTTATATTATTAAATTAAATTATTTTTAATAAATAATAATACAATTAATTAAATTAATATAAATATATTTTATTAAATTATTTTTAATTATTAATATATAATATAATTAAAATAATTTAGTTTAAATAATTTAATTACATTATTGTGAAATATACTTTATTAAATTCAATTGATTTTTTAAAAAGTAATAAAATTAAATATTTTGTTAAAATAAAAATTAATTACTGCAAATAAATTTTTATTTTTAAATGTAATTTTATTTTTTATTTCAGAAAGAAAAATAATAATACAAATTAAAAATTAAAAAACATAAATAATTAAACTTAAAAAAAAAAAACGGCATTAGCAAACTGATTTAAAATTTTTTTTTTCTTCCCGATCTAAACCCCCTAATAAAGTAAAACTCAGAACGCATGGAAGTTCGAGGGGGAGAGCTCAGCAGCCAAATATCCCAACTGCAATGGCCAGCTGCGCCGTTGAGGGCGGCTGCCCCACCGATTACGTAGCCGTTTCCATTTCCCTCGTCGCCGTCGTCTTGTACTTTCTCATCTCTTGCACATATATGCGCAGAACCAACACGAACCTGCACTGTCTTCAATTTTACTTTTCTTGATTTTAATGGGTGTTTTACATATAGGCGTGGTTGCTAGTGAATTGATCATTACAAATAGACGGGTGGTGGTTTTGTAGGTTGAAGTGAGATTTCCATTTTTTATTTTTGTGTTTTTGGATTGTAATGGTTTGGGCGTTTGAATGGAATTATACTGAATTATAGTGGTTGATTTGAAATGGGTTTTTCTCGTAAGTAAAATTTTTACCTTCTTTGGTGAGCCTTTGTTCAATTTCATCGAATTAGATTCACTTTCTCAACTGGGGCCAATATAAATTTACCAATGAACAATATGTGATATACGTGTATATATATATATATATATATGTTTTGTCTATTTGGAGGTTTTGCTTCTCTTTTAACTCAAATTACGTTGCGATTTTAAATAAAGCTTTATGCTTTGTTAAATATATCCAATTGATTTGCTTTTGCTCATCTTCTTATTTGTTTTGGAGGTTGTGTGTCAGTATGTCACATTTTATTAACCGCTGTCTTCTTTCATTCAGGCTTCTCACAAGGTCAACCTTGCCCTGTCTAATTCACAACGTTCCTCAGCCTAAAGGCAGCAGCTTTTGGCTCCCTGCAATTCAAGTTTTCGCCAGCTTCAACCTCCTGCTGTCAATTGTGGTAGGGATGCATTTCTATGTATGGGTCCGCTTTATGATGTTCTAATTTTGATTTACCAAAGTATTTATGGGCTACGGAGCTGTAGTTATTCCAACATTAATTATTCATGCAGATGTCGTTCAATTACCTGAATTTCAGAAAAAGGCATTGGTGGCAATCTTGCTATATTTGGGGGGGTTAGTTACTTTTGTTTGTTCTTTTTATTTTTGAATGATTAGTAGCTTTTTCTGTTTTCTTGCCTTTTGTCTTTGGCACTTTGCCTTGAAAGGTTATCAGGTTCAAGGATTTATTTTTTGAAGCAAATTTGCTTGCAGTCTGGATTGAAGGCCCTCTCGGATTTGGTTTGCTACTGAGCTGCCGCATTGTACAGGCTTCCCAACTGTATTACATTTTTGTGAGGTATGGCAGCATTTTACAGACTTCAGAAACACCCCCTCCCTCCCTAACATGCACCAAAATCTAAACAAGATGCAAAGAAAGCAGATGGATATGACACACACACACACACACACACACAAAATAAAGAGAATCTAAAGTTGGATGTACCGCATGATAAAATTCCATTAGTGAAACCTGAATTTGGCCAATGCCGATGTTGAGTTGGCTTGGTTATTGATTGGTGCTTCGCTCAGTAGCTGATTACTAGTTGATGGCAGTGAACTGATGTACAGTGTGTATCATGTACCTAAAAGAGGATTCTTTAAGATGTGTTTTTGGTGCATTGCATTTACCGTCTGAAATTTTGCATAAACATTAGTTCATTTATTACATTGCGATATTGCATCTGCTATTCTGGTTTCACTCAACCAAACTATTTATATTGCATTCTGTTTTCTCATATTGTTCTACGTGTATCTTGAATAGTTGTGTAGTCAGCATTTTGTTTTCTGTCTTGCTAATTTTCTCCTTTTCATTTTTCTTTTGATATTTCAGGAGGCGTTTACCACCTATTAGATCATATATATTTCTTTCCTCGATTCTCTTGCCTTGGATTGCTGGGGCTGCATGTAAGATTTGCTGCATCAATTCAGTCTTTTTTATTGGAAATCCCTTCTATTGAATCAAAATTCTGGCATGTGAGATAGATGATTATAGCTCAAATAATTTTCTATTTGTGAGAGTCTCATGGATTCTTATTGCAATTATAACGTTATATAGTTCCATAAACTTTTTCTAATCTTACACTTTAAAAGGTGTCGTAACTTTTACTTTCAGGAGCTGCAACTCCTACTCAGTTACAAACTTGGACCTTCTAGTTTATTTAAATAGAAATTTTATAAGTCTGTTACTGTAGTAGCCCATGACTAAACCAATGTTACCTGAAACATGGATCGTTTCGGTACATGAAACAAAAACGAGAACACGTTATGCTCATACCCTAAAATGCGATACAATGAGGATAGGCTTCTTATAGAGTCTTAATATTTTAAAATGTTTTGTATATAAAAGTGACTTATTTTCAAATTAAAAAAAAAATAATTAACCAAGAAAATAAGAGTGTAGATATTCATGAAAATAAGTGCATTTTTTGTTTGATGCGAATTGTTGCTTGTTATACTTACGTAAAAATTTAAACTTATTTGGTTATTGTCACTAAGGTTGTTATCAATTCACTATTTTCACAGGTTTTTTCTAATGAAAGTAATAACATAAGCATAATATTTTCGTATCGTCAAATTTAGTGTACTGGAATAAATTGTACTGCATTGCAAGACTTGTGTACCAAAGTGGTTAGTGGGGGTCGTAGTGATTTTTGTTAACTCTGGGCTAAACTAATACTAATATTCTCATTCATATAACGTTGTAAGAAAACCAGGAGCAAGGATGCATTGCTTTGGGTTAATCCTCCCTAATAAGTGATTTCCATTGCACCAATGAAGTCTTTGGGAAGAGAATTCTTTTTCACTCTTGGGTAATTATGTTAAATTATGCACTAAAGTTTCAACTTTATAGCTCTGCTCTTGCAGTTTATGTTACAATTTTCTCATTTAAATTTCATTAAGCACGGAATCTTCCATTTCTGTATGATTGGGTGTGGGTACTCTCTATGTTAGTTAGGGTACTTACTCTGTTAGATATCTGTTATCTTTGTTCACGTAAGCAATTATTTTTCCTTCTGTTGTTTTTATTTTCAAGGTAATTTCTTCTTGTGATGGAGCTTCTTTTGCTGTAGTTATTCACATGAAGAAACCTCTAAATTATCGGTGCCACCTGAGAACTCAATGGGCCATCCCTGTTGTTTGCTTGCATGCGCTGTATGTTGCTGCTTTGGTTGGTTTTACGGGAGCAATTCGTCACATAGAGTTCAGGTTTCATGAACTCAATGACCTCTGGCGTGGAATAATTGTCTCCACTCTTTCCATTGGTACAGACTATAGATTATAGCTTGCTTTCAATTTTCCATATACCATGTCTTGTGTTGGAAATTTGATAATTTCAGGTACTTGAAAAGAGTTTTGTATTTGGCATGCTGTCACTGTAGAAATTATGTGAATGGCTTTGACAAAGGCCATCTCTTGGATGCAAGCAACCAAATAAAAGAATGCATTTGTAGACAATTTCAGTTTTTTAGATCTATATATTGTTTTGAATAATCTATGCATTCTTCCTAGGCACTGGATATCTTTTGGAATGATGAAATTATTAGTTTCAAAACCAGTTTGAAATTTAACTACTTGCTAATGTGCTTAACATTCTTGCTTGAGAGGTCCATCTCCCTATGATGAATATACCTGGGTTGATTTGAATTCAAATGGGGGTTTTATTAGTTCTATGATTTGACTTCAGAGACCTCCGTGATAATGTACAGCAGGACATACGTGCATGTGTCTTTGAAGTTAAATGTGACTGCTGAGATTTATGTTTTACAGTAAGGATCATGGAGTTTTCCTTTGTCCTTTAAAGTCACTTTTCCAAGCATATGCTTATGCATGTTGAGAGGCACAACTATGGCTACCATCAAATGTGCATTGTTGTAACTTACCTGTCGTGCTAATTATTGCCAACACTTGTGACTGAGGCCTCCAACTTAATTCCACTTGTTATTCTTACTTTCTTTGATTCCAGGAATTTGGGTTGTTGCTTACGTTTTGAATGAAATCCATGATGAAATCAAACAGCTTCAAGTTGCCTCAAGATTTCTACTTTTGACTATGGTATGTTTCTCTTTTCTTTTTTTATGTTTTATTACTTGGTCAAGCCTGCTGAAATTGGTAGTAATTTTAAGCATAGTTTGAATTTATTCTTGATAAATCTTTGAAAGTATCTGCTAACATTTCTCCAGTAACCTTATTCTTGTAGGCAAGTATATTTGTACTGGCTTTCTACTCTATTTCAAGTTCTCAACCTCTGCTCTCCCAGATGAGTTTGAGAAAGAAGGAAACCAATGAATTTGAGACAATGGGTCAGGCCCTTGGTATACCTGATAGTGGGTTACTTTTACAAACGGAACCAGCTCCAGTCATAGATCCTAGTGAACCTCTGGATAAACTTCTTCTGAACAAAAGATTTCGTCAGTCTTTCATGGCATTTGCAGACAGGTGCTTTGTTCTTAAACAATAATTGTTGTAATCTTCTCACCATTGAGTAATGTCAGAGGTATTATATATTTCTTTCTTCATAATTTCAGCTGTTTAGCGGGAGAGAGCATCCATTTCTATGATGAAGTGCAGGAGCTTAATAAGATACCTGCTGATGATACTGTCAAAAGAATTTACATGGCACGACACATTATCGAGAAGTACATAGTTGCAGGTATATTATTTGTAACTGTTGAAGTTCAGGTCTATTTTTTGTAACTGTTGAATTTTTACATAAAAATTGATATCGTCATATCTGTACAAGAAATTCTTCTGGCCCGGCCCAGGGGCAGGCCCATGACTTGTGTTCGTAATTGCCAAGAAATTTCAACCTCGCAATGTCATCCATAATAAGAGAACGCAATCTGTTGTGTCTCATGTTGTGGTATCAAGTCATCAACATTTTGTTTGTCTCATGTTATAGAACTGGATTATTTCTTAATTGGGTATATAGGCATCGAGTCACCACTGAAAATGAGACCTGCTTCATCTTCTTGTCACTGAGCAGCTTCTACCTCATTTATTTCCACATGAATCTATTTTGCGAGGCATATTCTGACTATATTTTGCACAATAATGTTTTGTACAGGTGCAACAATGGAAGTGAATATATCCCACCGATGCAGACAAGAAATTTTGACCGCTCCTGATCTGGCACGCCCTGATCTTTTTAAAAAGGCACAAATGAGCTGATGCAGCTGATCAAAATGGTAGGTTCTCCTTTCTTTACCCCAGAAATGCAAAGCATTGCTTGCTTGCCTCTTTATCTGTTGGTTACTATCCTGGTATTTGCATGTAATCATAACAAATCTCTCTCTTTCTCTCTCTCTCAGAATTTGGCAAGAGATTACTGGTCATCTGTGTTCTTCCTGAAATTCAAAGAGGAAGCCAGTATGAGGACAATTGGCCATGGCCTGGAACAGGTGAGTGGTTGGAACTTCTCCCTAGGTTGAGTTCTGTTCATGGTGCTGACGATCCTTTTCACCAAGAACATCTTTCCAAGGACTCCAGCCGCAGTAGTCATGATTTAGATCTGCAATGAAATAAGGGCCATCAACAATAGCATTATTGGTTTTTTGCTCAAATGGTCGCCCACCATATAGAGGGGCTCGTACTTTCTCCTCCAGTTGACATACGAAGTAGTTGCAAGATAGATTTAAATGCATCACTGACCACATAGAGGCAAATCAGCCAAGTTTCTTCTCTACTTTGTAAATAGGACCTTGACTATTGTCGCTGACTGCTGTTATATATGTCAGTGGAATGCACGTTACGCATGTGTGAGATGATAGAAGCACTTGTACAAAATTTATTACTCATTGTACCACGAATTTTGGAAGGATTGTTAATACACAAAGGACTTGGATTTTTTGCACTTTCTTTTTGCTGCGGCGATTGATAGGGCCTTGCAGCTGGAACATTCTGCATGTGATAAATTGTCACGTCCCAAAATTCGAATGTATTGAGACAGATGGCGTGCGTATTGACAATGCCAGGGGGGGGGGGTGGAATTCTCTGCCGGGGAGAGGCCATGGTGCTTACAAGAGATGAGGGAAAGAGCCAAATCGCTTGTGTGTCAGAGAGACTCTTCCATCAACATTCTCTATCTACACACGAAAACAAACCCAATTGCATCTCCAAACCCAATTGCATCAACGTTCTCTCTCTAACACAAACAAAACCCATTTTGCTATCGATGGAGGAAATGAGTTTTGGGAGCCTGGAACCCAATTTTGGGGTTTGTTTTGTGCAAAATTTGATTTGTCTTGAACTTCACGACGCCGAAAACTATTGACTTAGGGTTTAGTTTATGTGAGAAAGAGTGAATTTTAGGGGGTTGATTTAGTCCTCCAGTGTGATGGTGGTTGTTATGGTTAGGGTTTGGCAACGGAGTGGTGATGTGATAGTAGATGTGCTTGCTGAGGCGATTGGTGGTGCTACGCTGTCAATTGTTACAAAGGAGATGCAGTGTGGGGGTCGAAGGGTGGTGCTGTAGTAATGAATATGTTGAGATGTGGGATTATTAATAGTTGGTGAGGTTAAAGGTTTGGAGGGATTATATAGTTGGTTTGATTTGAAGAAGACGATGATGGTGCTTGGGCATACCACCAAGACGAAGGTGTTGATTAAGGCCACCGCCGGTATACCCACTTTGAGCCGAGTATTTGAGGCATCGGGTTCTTCCCTCTGATTATAGTATTGTTTGTAATTTGTCGTTATTAAATAAATACTTTTTTGGGAATATTTATGTAAATTTTTTTAATGTAGTATTATTAATTTTTTTTTATTTTTTATTTCAAATTGGGTATTTAATGAGTTTGTCAAAATGGTTCTATGTAATCTATGTAATCTGATTAATTTTGTTCAATCAAATTTCACAGATTTGAGATGATCTGAATTTAAGATTCTAACTAAAAAAAATTAAAGGGTTTGGAATCGTAATGATAAATAAAAAAATAAATAATTTTGGTAATAATAATCGTTAATTGAGCGAGTTGGGCGAACTATGAATCTATTTACATCCTTAGCAATTAGATAGCGTGGCTTAGTTTAATTTAGTTTAATTTAATTAATTAATTATTTTTTTAAGGATGAAAGAAGAAGAAAATGCTAAGTAAATAGTTTTGATAATGATTATAATTTTCTTACATGTTATTTCAAAATGTAAAATTGGTGAGATTTGATTTTAATTTTTAGTAATTCCTGCATTTGAAATCAAAATAAATTATTCATGAGTTGATTGAATTTAATTTTTTGACTTACATTTTAAAATTTCAGTATCATTTCAAATTCATCACAAAATTTTGATAAAATTTGGTGAGAATTAATTATTTCTTCAATTATTTAAGTAATTAAGTGATTGAATTTATCTTTATATTTAATACTAATTTTTTTTTCCATTCAACGGTAATTCCTCATTTCATTATTCTAATTTTTCTCTCAATCTTTAGTTTAAAAGTTGTCAAATTTTTAACAAAAATTATGATATATTGAATTAAATATGATATTTGTAACTAATTTTCTTTATCAAAAATAGAATATATATACAAAGGTCAATTTTGAAATGTTTTTCAAATCAACTCAATTTTATCTAAATTTTAAGAATGAAAATTTTTATTTTAGTTCTAAATTTTAAGGTACATTTAATATACTAAAAATATTAAAAATTTTAAAAAATAATTTATTTTTTTTACTGTATGAATTATGAATTCATAAATATTTCAAATTATCTTATTTTTTTTATTACTTTAAATATATGTTTTAAATATAAAATTTTATTTATCAAACTAAATTAATTCTAAACTTTAAAATTAAACCAATTTTAAGGGGGAATGTTACGAACTTACGAAGTCAAGCGTTGTTGTAGTTTTGCAAAAAATTAAAAGAGAGCGAAAGCGGCAGATCCAGAAGTTTTCTTTCTCCAAAATTTAATGACGATTCCAATGGAGAAGACTCGATCTGTCCTATTGGAGTAAATTATGGCGGATTGGATTGCAATGCGAGCTATTGGAGGCCGACTAATGGGAATGGCGGATTGGATTGCAATGCCAGCTATTGGAGGCCGACTAATGGGAAAATCTAGTAATGGAAAATCCCGGTTTGGTAAAGGCAACATTTGAAAAATCCCGGTTTGGTAAAGGCGGTGACCAAAAAGCTTCTAAAGCTACAATGGCAGGCGTGCGAGAGGATCCTACGATCCCGTTTGGATCTTTGAATGAAATACCTCATATTAGTGAGGTAAGTGAAAAGAATACTCCCAAAGAAAAAAGGGGAGAAGTGGCTTCGGGTTCGTGCGCTAAAGCTGATAACAAAGCCCTAGCGTAGCCGACTCCCAAGGAAGCTTCGAAGGCGAGTTTGAAACCTACTATGGAAGAAGTTGGCTTATTTCGTGGGGTTACAAAGGTTGGTGATTTTGGAATCAAAGAAGGTGAAGGAGGTAAGGGCTCTTGTCCTGTGTCTTCGTCGAGGAGGGCCCAGGGTCCGACGGGTTCAGATTTCTCCGATCTTAAAGTTATGTTAAGGATTCAAGAGAGCCTTGAGAGTTGAGAATAATCTTGCAGAGGAACGGCGATGTCAACAGCTATCAGAAGAACAAGGGTGTCCTTCGAAGGAGGAGTTCATTGGATGTTCTGCTAACTCAGATGCTTCTGCTGTTCCTGAGACTGCTCGCCATCTCCTACAAAGCTTTACCCATGCAAGGAGAGTTTTATGGGCAGATGAGGTTGAAGCTACAGGATTTCAGATTACGGAGGTTCCTACTCTGCCCACTGGTGAGCCAAACCCTCCTTCGTGGAAAGATTTAGTGAAAGCTCCTTCTGAAGGTATGTTTAATCTTGAGTACTTCCAGCCTATTTTGGAGAATGACAAAATTACGATTAAATCCCTCCCTCGGTTTCTAGAGCTGGAGCTAAATAATGGGAGAACTCACTGATTCGGTACCTTCTGGATCGGAAATTACCTTACAGTATGGTTCTGACTTAGACGAACAAATTATGGGCAAACAAGGGTCTAATTGAAATGCTCTCTTGTAGTAACGATTGCTTCTTGTTTAAATTTGAATCAGCAGAAATTTGTGAGAAAATCCTGTCTGAAGGTCCATGGAATATGTCAAATAGACCTTTATTTTTGAAGAAGTGGCAGCAGAATATGGTATTTAGCAAAAAAAGAATGCAAAGCTGTGCCAATTTGGATTAAACTTTATAATGTCCCTCTTAAGTACTGGACTGATGTTGGATTAAGTTATGCAGCTAGTGCTGTCGGCAAACGCATCCGAGTTGATCCTTAACTGCTTCTACTAAAAGAATTAATTTCGCAAGTGTCTATGTTGAAATAACTAACTTTTCAAACCTTCCAGACTTCTTTGATTTATGCATTGATGAGGGCTCAAGAGCTGAAATTCTGGTGGAATATGGATGGATTCCAAGAATGTGTAGTAAGTGTTGAGTGTTTGGTCACCATGCTAGCAGTTGCAAGAAGGAAGAAAAAAAGCAATGGGTTCAGAAGTAACAGAAAGATGATGAAGAAGAAGGATGGACCACTGTTCAGCATAAGAAGAAGAAAACTGATGTTAAAAAGGTGTTGTGATTTTGGAGGAAAAGGAAGACACTGGTAATCTTGAGAAGTCTGCTAGTGTGTTGGATTCCAATGTTCCTTTTGATACCCCCCATTAGAACTAGTGGTGACTTTTCTAACAGATATGTAGCCCTGTAATAGTAATGATCAGATGCTCTCCTCTATTAGTGGCTAGTCTTCAAAGTGTATTGCTGCTGGGAAGAAGACTCAACTTGGTGATAGCATGGATGTCTCACTCCTGGTCCTTGATAGGGAAGGTAGCCCAGAGTCTTCAAATGTTGGATTGCTGTTGGTATCTGATGCCCTGATCACGGAACCAGGGAACCCTCCTACTGCTGCTGATGATTAATCTTAGTTGCTAGAATGTAAAAGGGTCTCAACCACCCTGTCAAGTGTTAAGGAAGTCTTATCTTCTGTTAGGAGTAATAGTATTTTTTGTATAGGCTTTTTGCAGACTAGGATTAAGAAAAACTAATGTGTAGCTGTTAGAAGAAAACTGATGCCTGATTGGCCTTTTGTTGACAATCATAACTCTAGCCCCAATGTAGAATATGGATAAGGTGGGATCCTAGTATTTTTACTCTTCATGTTTTGTTTAAAACTGATCAATCTATAAATTGTTCTCCTCCTTTTTAATGGGAGTAAAGTTTCCTGTTTCTTTTTCTTTTGTATATGGTGCTAATACTGTCGCTGAGAGAAGTTCCCTATGGAATTCTATTTCTTCTTTTGCTTCCTCGTATGGTCAATCTTCTTGGCTTGCATTGGGAGATTTTAATTCAATTAGATTTTCTTATGAAAGGGAAGGTAGCTGTAATGATTGGTGTAGTCGCGTGGATGATCTTAATGAATGTCTTAAGAGTATTTGGGCTTGGTGATCTTAATTTTGGTGGTAATTTATTTACATGGCTGAATAAGAGAAGAGAGGGCTTGATTAAAAGGAAGCTTGATAGAGCAGTAATTAATAGGTTGCTGGCTTTCTCAGTTTAAGGAATCCTATGCCCAGTTCCTTCTATGGGGGGTTTCTGATCATAGTCCTATACTAATCTACACTGATGACTTTTTACTAAAAGGAAAGCTTCATTTTAAATTCTTTAATTGTTGGGCTGATCTTGAAGAATTTTTGCCTTCAGTCAGGAATGCATGGCAGGTATCTAATCAAGGGCATCCTATGTACAGATTATACCAAAAGCTTAAAAGAGTCAAAGTCGAGCTCCAGAAACTTAATAACTCTGAGTGCAGAAATTTCAAGGAAAAGATTACACTCTGCAGCAGAACCTTTCAGCTGTTCAGTAAGAGATTGAAAGAGGAGGTGAGCCTGAACTGATTGATAGGGGAAAAGGAGCTAATTTCAGAACTTTCCACTACAATTGATCAGGAAGAGAGTATCATTAGACAAAAATGCGAATACAATGGCTAAAGGAAGGAGATAGAAATTCTAGTTTTTTCTACAAATGTGTCAAAACTAGAAACAATTAGAATGCGATCTTATCCTTGCAGAAGAAGATGGGAGGTGGACTGCAAACTCTAAAGAGGTAAAAGTTGAGGTTGTGAATTTCTTTATTTGCTATTGGGATCAAATTGTGTAATTGAATATTCAGGAAAACAAGCTCTCTCCAGTTATGTGCAGAGTTGTATATCCTCTTCTCATAGATCTACTCTTTGTAAACCAGTAACTAGAGGAGATGAAGCACTCTTTTCTCCTTCATCCTAACAAAGCTCCCGGGCTTGATGGGTTCAATGCTTGCTTCTTTAAAGCTTCTTGGTCGGTTGTAGGAGATGATGTTATTGAAGCTATTCTGTCCTCCTTTTCTTCGGGTAGCCTTTTAAATTAAGCAAGTCAATAACCAGTGATTGCCCTTGTTCCTAAAGTTCCTAATCCATCAAAAATCAGTGAGTTTAGACCCATTTCTTGTTGTAATAATAAGTGCATCTCTAAGATATTGGTAGATAGATTGAAGTTGGTCTTATCTGATGTTAATGATCCAAGTCAGTCTGCTTTTATTAAAGGGAGAAGAATTAGTGACAACATCCTAGTTGCTCAAAAGTTGCCAAGGGGATACCATAGGCAACTTAATACTCCCAGGTGTGTTATTAAAGTTAAATTACAGAAGGCCTATGACTCTGTTAGATGGAGCTTTATGGGATATGTTAGAATTGATGGGATTTCCTGGCATTTACATTAACTGGATTAGAAATTGTATTTCTTCCCCTATGTTCTCTGTTTTCATTAATGGTGAGCTTACATGCTTCTTTAAAGAAAAGAAAGGCAGACAAGATGACCCAATTGCCTCCTATCTTTTTGTTCTGTGCATGAATGTACTTTCCTCTATCATTGGAGGTGCAAGAACACTTTAACTTCCCATCTTTGTTTCGTGATGATATCTTCTTGCTCAGTAAAAGTAACATGGATTCAGTCAAAGTGTTGCATGCTTGCAAATGTTTTCTCAATTTTCTGGTTTAACTCCAATAGTGAGAAAAGTGAAGTGTTTTTGTCTGGGGTGCGAAATCAAGAAGTAGCAAGGATTGTGGATTTGTTGGGCTTCACCGAAGGGATATTCATGTTAGGTACCTAAGAGTACCTCTCATTTCTTCTAAATTGAGAACAATTGATTGTCAGCCACTTTTAGAGAAGATTCTTGCTTGGATTAAGAGTTGGACAAGCTCTTTTCTATCTTATGCTGAAGGTTGTAATTAATTCAGTTAGTATTGTTTAGTATGTAGGCTTACTGGAGTGTCCATCTTATTCTCCCTTCACTAGTTATCAACAGACTAGAGAACTGTCTCAGGAATTTCTTGTAGAGTGGCCCTATACCTAAAAAGTCTGGAGCTGAAGTGGCATGGGACATTATCACTCAACCAATTGAGAGGGTGGGCTTGGCATTAAGAAAATGGAAGAATGGGATAAGGCCTCATGATAAAGTACATCGGGGAGTTAGCTTTGAAAGACTCTTCCACAAGCAGCTTAGGCTAAATGGGTACATGCTAATCTCTTAGAAACAAGAGTTTTTGGATTGTTAAGATTCCTAATGATGCTTCATTGGAACTGGAGAAAGCTACTGAGATTAAGGAATGATGCCAGAGTTTTGATCTATTATAAGATTAGTAAAGGTAATCTAGCTTCTTTATGGTTTAAATATTGGCTTTCCACTGGTTCTATCTATTCTGAACTTGGCCAGAGAGTTATTATGACTCGGGACTCGTGGCTTCAATGCATGTTAATGCCATAATCACCTCTCAAGGTTTGAAATTGGCGGGCTGAAATTCGTCCAGAACTGCTTAATCTAAAAAAAATTAACTGCTTCTCTATCTGCTCTAAATTCGAATTAAGTTGATCAGGTAATTTGGGTTAAAGACTCAAGCAATGTATTTTTGTTTTTTGTTAAGAAAGCTTGGGAGTATCTAAGGAAGAGCTATCCAATTGTAGATTGGCATATTCTTAAAATTCAAAGGGGTATATTCCTAGGCACAGTTTCATTCTATGGTTAGCTATCAAGACAGATTGAATACCCAAGATGAGCTAGTAGGTAAGACTGAGAGCCTCAATGTGCTGTTACTATTGTGGTGCTAATGTTGAAACCGTGGACCAGCTGTTAGTGCTGTGCTCCTTTTCGTACAGAATTTGGAACTCGGTTTTGGCTCCTCCTGGCTACCAGTTTGCTGTCTTAAGCTAAGGGGTTGCAGTTTGTTGGGCAGTGGATGAATTTAAAAGAGATTCGAAGACCAGTAGACTGTGCCGCCTTATAGTTAGGGTTTGTTTGGAAAAAAATCAATTTTTTATTTTTTAACCTATTTTCATATTATATATGATTTTTTAACTAAAATTTAATTTTTTTATTTAGTGATTTTTAGATATATTATTTTCATTCATAAAAAAAATACAAAAATACTTATAAATAGGAAAATTAAATTTTTTTTTATAAAACTAGCTGCTCTAATCGTACATGAAATTTTAATTTTTTTTGCAATTTTTTTATGGATCAAACATGTTTAAAAATTATAAAAAATTTATATAACACAAAAATAAATTAAACAAATAGGAATTGATTTTTAGTCTTCCATTGACCTACAGACGTACAGTTCCTGACCACTCCAAAAAAAATGGATCCAGTCCAAGTCTTGTCCGCATCAACACTTTACAAACAATTGACGTGGCAAAATTAACCAATTTCAAATGAAAATATTGGGCAGTCTGAAGTGATAAAAAGTAAGATAAATTATAAATTTATAATTTGTAGAGTGAGATAAAATGTAAATAATTTTTAAGAATGTTTGATTGTCAAAATTAATCAAAATTTATTAACTTTTACCAACTTTTTATATTTTTTCTAATTAAATGTTACTATATATTTTTTGTATCAAATTTTTTTATTTTTACTATATTTCTTTATCAAACTTCTACCAATCAAATCCTCTTTAAGAATTTTGAGAGATTTTTTTAAAATTATAAGAGATTTACAACAGTGATCAAACGGAGGCAGTTATACAATGATTGAAGGCAAAGGCAAGCCCAGGCAACGAAGAAATTATTCTAGTTTTAGGGCTGTACTTATTACAAGGATGAGAGAACACCCACTTAGCATAGTAAAGTGAAGACTGCTCGCAATAACTAAAAATGTTTTCATCGTTCCAATGATTTAATCATAGCTAGCTCTGACATAACTCTGGAGTGACAACTGGTTCTGTACTCTCAAGGATTAAAAAGAAAGAATGCCAATCACAGTCCATAAAGATACTGGGGGATTCTGATTTTGTTGGGTCGATGTTTGGAATGAATCGCCAGAATTTAATGGATATGGTTGGGGTAGATTTGGATCTCAATAAATAGAGCACCGTTTGGGTTGCACAATAAATATATTCATCTTATGCGCTTCTCTGTTGGTTTTGCATTAGGTATTTGATAGGGGAGGGGGGACGAGAGAGAGAGAGAGAAATGGCGTACGTGGGCTATGGGCATAATGAGTGTGACGTAATACTCGACAAAAGGAAGGAATTTTCGTTCCCTTTCTCTGAGTGTGACGCGTAACACTCGACAAAAGGAAGGATTTTTCATTTCCCTCTCTCTCTCTCTCTCTCTCTCTCTCTAGCTTCCTCTTGGAAAAGGGAGATGATCAGAGGGAAACCCCGCTAACAAAAGTCATGTATGTAATTGAACCAATTTGACCTAGTTCTTTACCTCATAATTCCGTTGTTTAACTAGGACTGCGGTAGGTCAAGACTTTCCATGCCAACCTTTGATGGTTGTGGCTGAAATAAAAGATTCGTGAGGGGAAAAAAAGTATGAGAGGACTTTAATTATTTATATATTTATTTTATATAATTAATTAATAAAAAATAAAATCTTTCATAAATATTTTTTTTGTCTATTTTTCTAAACGTATTAAAGAGAAATAAATATTTTTTTTTATTTTTTTCTTTTATTTGCCAGCTCTAATCCTTGTTAACAATAACAAAATTCAAATAAGAATGAACTGACAGGCGTTGCTCATTGATAATGAAAGAAAGGGTATTTAGTTTAGAATTTGTTAGTGCACAAAATCCCGTCGAGTAAATTGATTAGAGTATGAACTAATTATGCGACTTTGAGGCACATAAGTGGTTATTGTCTTACAATATTCTTGCAGGGTTAATTAAAGATAATTCTCCTAATTCAAAATATAACAATATAACCAACTCTGTGAAATAATAAAGGGGCTTTTGGAAGAACAATTTTTAGTAAAAAAAAAATTACTAATTTTTGATTCCCTAATGTGTGGTAAACTATCAATTTTTTTTACTCATAGTAACTTTGAATTCAAAATTTACCAAAAACTATCAAAAATTGTACCAAACAGCCAAAAGTTACAAAAAAAAGTTGCTAAAAACTACTGCTTACTTCACTAAACATATCAATCATTATAACCAGTAATTTTTGACAAAAATACCAAAAATTACTAAAAATTGTGTCTCTAAACACCCTCTAAGTTTTAAGAAATTATAGAACTTTTTTGAATTGAACTTTTCCTTAGAAGTTTGTAAAATCAATAATAAAAAATGTAAAATTAAATGCTAAATTCTGATATAATAATTTCTCGCAAAGCATTGGAGTGTTTTAAATATTCATTAATAAAGGCATCTTAAATACATGTGCTGAATTAAATAAATTATGTGGAAGTCTTTTGAATTTTTTTTTTTAATTCAAACAGTCTTTTGAAGTTGGGACAACATAAAATACCCAACATTTCGTCAACAATGCAAGTTATACCTAATACATTACTTCAACATAAACTTATATTATCTTTGTCCCCCGGGGGGAAAGTACTGTATCTGTTAGCAAAGAAATGCTGTAGCTTTTGAAGGTGCTACACCTAACGTTTGCTCTGCTATCAGGGAGATATAAAATGTAATTTTCTTTTGTAATGTTTCCGCAAAAAGAAAAAAAAGAGTTAGGAATATTGTTATTAGATAGCATCCTTGGATAACTGCTTATAGTTATCTTAGGATACTCTCTGATTCTTTTGTAAGGGATAAAGTCCCGTATTTTGTACAAGCCTTTCTTTATTAATACAATTAAAGCTTACCCATCAAAAAAAAAAAAAAAGAGAGGAAATTGCTATATGTATATATAGGACCACGCTTAAAACTCTGCTTCACTGCTTGTGGATAGTAATATTTATACATACTGATCCAGTCTCTGCTCAAAGTCACATGTTATCTCAAAGTTTAGCCTAGGAACTTGGAAGTATGCTCTCAACATGCATTGATCACCTCAAAGCCCAACCGCTATGGATACTTCTTCTTTCCTCCCTTGGTTTCCTTTCCCTCTTCAAACAAGCCACCTCTCTCCTCAAATGGGTCTTCACCTCCCTCCTAAGACCACCAAAGAACCTCAAGAAATATGGTTGCTGGGCACTCATCACAGGATCCACAGATGGCATCGGAAAAGCCTTTGCCTTCCAACTAGCTCAGAGAGGCCTCAACCTCATTCTGGTTGGTAGAAACTCCCACAAACTCAGATCAGTCAAAAGTGAAATTCAAGCTCAGTATCCAGACACCAAGATCAAGGTTGTCCTCCTCGACTTTTCCGAAAATGTTGCCTCTGATGAAAAACTGGAATCGAGCAACACACAAGAATACAATCTAAGGCAGAAAATAAAAGACGATCACACAAGAACACGAAATTTTACGTGGTTCGGCAATGTGCCTACGTCCACGGGAGGTTTTCTGTCTGTTCTTTACTATGAAGAGAAAAACGGCTGAGTACATCATAATAACTAGGGTTTACCCTTTTAAAGCTAGCATCTAAGTAACCCAAAATTACTCACATACCCCTCATTAAAAAACATACAATGAACTATACGGAATTACACCTGTACCGTACCGCGGGGGCTCCGCCCCTGCACCCCCGGCTACCTACTAATCCCTGCAACGGACCAGTACGAACTTGACCGGGAGAGTTGTGTGGTGCTCACGTACCCCACAACTCTTCCCTTTGCTGGAGCTTTGAGTGAACAGTATTAAACATCCTTCGAATATGAGCCATAATTAACATTCTCCACCTTGGCGAATATTCGCACCCCTAGAAGACCTGCTCAACCGTGAAGACTCATACCTCCACCTCAAGCCCCAACTCCTTCACAAATCTCAGTCTGTAACTTGGAGCAAGTCCAAACAATGTTTGAACTTCTCAAGCTGAAGTGCCTTTGTGAACATATCTGCTGCATTCTCATTTGTATGTATCTTCACCAACAGAAACTCACCAGAAGAAATTAGCTCCCTAACCTTGTGATACCTCACAGCAATATGCTTGGTTCGAGCATGATACACTTGATTCTTGGATAAGTCAATCGCACTCTGACTGTCACAATGTAGACTAAGAGTCTGCAGTTCAAAACCAATTTCTGTCATCAACCCCTTCAACCACAATGCTTCCTTAGCTGCCTCTGTTATTGCCATGTACTCTGCCTCAGTTGTTGATAATGCAATTACACTCTGCAAAGTAGACCGCCAACTAATTGGACCATTTGCTAAAGTAAATACATACCCTGTGGTGGACTTTCTATCATCCATATCTCCAGCATAATCTGAGTCTACATAACCAACAACAGACACTAAACTGTCAACTGTGCCAAAACAAATCCCATAATTAGACGTACCTCTTAGATATCGGAGAACCCATTTTGCTGCTTGCCAATGCTCCTTTCCTGGATTAGCCATGAACCTACTAATCACACTGACTGCATATGCAAGATCTGGTCTAGTGCAGACCATGGCATACATTAAGCTCCCAACTGCATTTGCATACGGAACCTTTGACATAAATTCCATCTCCTCATCAGTCTTAGGACATTGCAAACTGGACATTTTAAAATGACTAGCCAAAGGTGTAGAGACTGGCTTAGCCTTATTCATTCCAAATTTCTCCAACACTCTCTCAATGTACTTCTTTTGAGAAAGCCACAGTTTTCTATTCTTTCTGTTTCTACTAATTTCCATGCCAAGGATTTTCTTTGCAGCCCCTAAATCCTTCATATCAAATTCTTTACCTAGTAGAGACTTAAGCTGACAAACATCATACATACTTCTTGCAGCAATCAACATATCATCAACGTAAATCAACAAGAAGATATAAGAGCCATCATTCAGCATTTTAAAGTACAAACAGCAATCATACTCACAACGGGTAAAGCCAATGCTCAACATATATGAATCAAAACGCTTGTACCATTACCTTGGAGACTGTTTCAATCCATATAGAGACTTCTTCAGCTTGCAGACAAGATGTTCTTTCCCAAGTTCTTCAAAACCTTCAGGCTGATGCATATAAATCTGCTCTTCTAACTCCCCATGTAGAAAGGCGGTTTTAACATCCAACTGCTCTAACTCCATGTCCAACTGAGCTGTCAAAGCTAATAGCACCCTGATTGTTGTATGCCTCACCACTGGAGAAAATACCTCATTGTAGTCAATCCCCTTTTTCTGTGAATAACCTTTTGCTACCAACCGTGCTTTAAAACGTACACCTTCATTTTCTGTAGCTCATTCTTTCTTCTTGTAGACCCACTTACATCCAATTGGCTTCTTTCCACTTGGAAGTTTAACTAACTCCCAAGTCTGATTCTTGTGCAGAGACTCCATCTCTTCAGCCATAGCTTCCATCCATTTTTCTTTTTCTGCAGTTGAAACTGCCTCTTGGAAAGAGCATGGTTCTCCACAACTTGTTAATAAAGCAAAAGAAGCATAATCATCATTATCATCTTCAAAACCATACCTGACTGGTGGTTTAATGATACGTTTGGTTCTTCCTGTAGCAATGTTATGCTCATGCTGCTGCCTCTGGCTTGGAGTGACTAGATCATCATCAACATTTACTGACTCACTTTCTGGCTTAACTGACTTTGAGAAACTGTCAATGTCAACCTCCACCTGACTCACAGAACTTGAATCAGACTCTGTTTCCTGATGTGCATCCAGACCATTTAACATAGCCTCTTCATCAAAGACTACATCCCTGCTAACAATTACTTTCTGTGCCTCTGGATCCCACAGTCTATATCCTTTCACTCCCTTTGCATAACCAATAAAAATGCACTTCCTAGACTTTGAATCCAGTTTCGACCTTTCATCACTGGGTACATGTGCATAAGCTGGACATCCAAAAACTTTAAGAAATGAATAATCAACTGTTCTACCTGTCCAAACTTCTTCTGCAGATTTCCCCTCTAGTCGACTCGAAGGCGACCTGTTAACAATAAAACAAGCTGTATTAACTGCTTCTGCCCAGAACTGTTTAGGTAATCCTGCATGTAGTCTCATTGATCTAGCCCTTTCCAGCAAAGTCCTGTTCATCCTCTCTGCAACTCCATTTTGCTGTGGTGTCTTTGGAACTGTGTAATTTCTTACAATTCCTTCTTTCTTGCAGAACTCAATGAACTCAACTGAAGTGTATTCACCCCCATTGTCAGACCTCAAGCACTTTACATTCTTTTCTGTCTGCTTCTCAATGACTGCTTTCCACTCCTTAAACTTTGAGAAAACCTCTGATTTTTCCCTCATGAAATAGATCCAGACCTTGCGAGAGAAATCATCAATGAAACTAACAAAATACCTTGCTCCACCTTTTGCTGTAATCTTAGCTGGGCCCCAAACATCTGTATGAACATACTCTAACACATCCTTGCTTCTATGTGAGGAGATGTTAAACCGAACTCTGTTTTGTTTCCCATAAACACAGAATTCACAAAAACCAATCTGACACTGTTTATACCCTTTTAGCAGCTGTCTTTTGTGAAGTTCATTCAGTCCCTGCTCACTGATATGTCCCAATCGCATATGCCAAAGCTTGGAAGCATCTGAATCTTTCTCTGAAGATGACAATGCAGATGCAGAACCAATAACTGTGCTGCCTATGAGTTTATACAGATTATTCTCCATCCGTTTTCCCTTCATTACAACCATTGCACCTATTGAAATCTTCAAAACACCACTGCCTGGAGTTGCTGAAAAGCCATGCAAAGACTTCTCTAACTGCCCTAGTGATATAAGATTCTTCTTCAATTCTGGGACATGTTTTACCTTTTCCAGTGTTCTAACAATTCCATCAAACATCTTTATCCTAATTGTTCCAATCCCCACAGCCTTGCAAGCACGGTTATCACCCAATACAACACTTCCCGCATCACAGGACTTATAAGTATAAAACCAATCCCTATGTGCTGTGTAATGCGAAGAACAAGCTGAATCCAATGTCCAAGAATCAGTAAAACAAATGTTACCTGCTGTGTTAACAGCCAATAAATCTTCCTCTGCAGATGTATCGGACACCACGCTGGCAGAATTCGAAGGCCCTTCCCTTTGCCTATCAGTCACTTGATTCTTAAGCAATGGACAATCCTTCTTCCAGTGTCCCATTTGTTTGCACTTGTAGCATTCATTTTTCTTAACCCTCGACTTGGACCTGCCTTTGGATTTCGGCCTTGACTGCTCTCTATTTTTTGTCCTGCCCCTTTCTGAGCTGGTAGCCAAACTCTCAGCTTGAGAGTTTCCTGCATCGAATTTCTGAAGGTTCTGATGGGATCTCAGGGCTGTGACAACTTCATCATAATCCAGCGTATCCTTACCAAACATCAGAGTGGTGGTCAAGTGATTAAACGAAGGCGGTAAACTGCAGATAAGCATTAATGCCTTATTCTCGTCATCAAGCTTCTCACCCACGCGCTCCATATCACTGACTTTTTGGTTGAACTGAGTTATGTGATTCCCTAAGTCTCCACCTTCTTCCATTCGAAACAAAAACAGATCTCGCTTCAAGAACAACTTGTTCGTGACGTTCTTTGACATAAACAGACTCTCCAGTTTTAACCATAAACTCTTTGATGTCTTCTCGTTGATTATATCATATATGACTGAATCTGCCAGACACATCCGGATTGTACTGAAGGCGATTGACTCCATGTCCTGCCACTCGTCTTCATCCAAGTTTGCTGGCTTCGTTCCCTTCAACGCCTTGTGAACCTTCATCTGAGTTAACAGATCTGTCACGCGCATCTGCCATAGACTGAAATTCCCCTTACCGTCGAATTTATCGAACTTCGCGTGTGCCCCCAATCCGCTCATCTTGCTCTGATACCAATTGATGAAGAACTGGAATCGAGCAACACACAAGAATACAATCTAAGGCAGAAAATAAAAGACGATCACACAAGAACACGAAATTTTACGTGGTTCGGCAATGTGCCTACGTCCACGGGAGGTTTTCTGTCTGTTCTTTACTATGAAGAGAAAAACGGCTGAGTCTACATCATAATAACTAGGGTTTACCTTTTTAAAGCTAGCATCTAGGTAACCCAAAATTACTCACATACCCCTCATTAAAAAACATACAATGAACTATACGGAATTACACCTGTACCGTACCGCGGGGGCTCCGCCCCTGCACCCCCGGCTACCTACTAATCCCTGCAACGGACCAGTACGAACTTGACCGGGAGAGTTGTGTGGTGCTCACGTACCCCACAACTCTCCCCTTTGCTGGAGCTTTGAGTGAACAGTATTAAACATCCTTCGAATATGAGCCATAATTAACAGCCTCCGGAGTGAGAGCCATAGAGGAGGTGGTTGAAGGGTTGGATGTGGGTTTGTTGATCAACAACGTTGGGGTTACATACCCGGCGGCGAGGTTCTTCCATGAGGTGGATGAGGTGGTTTGGATGAACGTGGTTGGAGTGAATTTGGAGGGCACCACTAGGGTTACCAGAGCTGTTCTGCTGGGGATGCTTAAGAGAAGGAGAGGTGCAATTGTTAATATTGGCTCTGGTGCGGCCTGTGTTGTTCCTTCTCATCCTCTCTATGCTGTCTATGCTGCTACCAAAGCGTATCTCTCTCTCTCTCTCTGTTAGTGCTGTTACACTAGTTTTCTCATTACAGCCAAACCTTCTTGGATAATTCGATTGCATAATTTAGGTTTGAAAATTTAGGCTGTTTTTGGCAATATTAGGTAGAATGTTAGTGTAAAAGTTGTGAGTTTATCATTTTAAAATAATAAGTTATATATGAAAAAAGATTTTAGTTATAACATCAGCACTCATCACATCTTGTTATACTTTCTAAACAAATTTTATAGTTAAACAACATTTTTCATTTGTTGCTAGGGGCCGTGTTTCTATGGAATTATACGTTCACAGTGTTTTGACCAAGAATTTGCTAAGGAAAAAAAAATAACGAAATTACTTACATATATTCATATTTTATGATTAATTAAATGAAAAATTAGAATTTTTAATGAATAGATAACTATTTATTTTCTCATCATTTTTTTTTAATCTGTCTAACACTTCTCTATGATCATTTTTTAATTTGTTTCTTATTTATTTTTTCACTTTTCTTTCTCATCTACAAATTAATTAACTCAGGACGGTTAGGTGGGGAAAATCAAGTGATGATTTGCTTTTTCAGTTTCTATTTTATTGGTTTGGTGTCAGTCATCCTTTTGGACCTTCTAATCTTCATATGAGTTGAGGTAGCCTTTCCATTCCACAAAGCCTTGTTGGTTCTGTAAACACAGATACACATTAATTGGTGGCTTAATGTCAGGGCCATTATAATATCCTCTATATATATATATATATATTTATATATATATATTTATATATGTGGTAAGAATAAATGGTACTAATTAAACTAGAAATGCTTGGACATACTCTACGGTTTAAAAAGGAAAAGCTAGCCTTTTTAGGCAATATTTCAACCCATACAAAGCCTTAAAATAAAAGTAGTAATATATGCATTAAAGGATATTAAAGGACATAGATAAAATTCCTTAAAGTATAATAAAGATGTAGTTAGTTGACCCTTTAATTGTATTCCGTTCAAATATTAAGCAATTTATCAATTGCTTGAAGTCCCATTTAATAAGGAGCTCTTAAATTAAAATATACGTATATATATATATATATATATATATATATTTAGTTATTTTAAATCTATACTCTCCTTAATTTTAATACTTATCTTAATTTCAAATAATTTTACAACTTATCTTAATTCATAACAATAATATGTATCTAAAATATATTTATTAAAAAAATTAATTTAAATGAAATCTATTTCCTTTTATTTTCACCAATAATAAGATATTTTCTCTCATCTCTAATTCTAAAAGTGACTATTATTACTTCCAAATTAATTATGTAATAATTGTCTCAAATTATTGTTTAAAGAACTATACTAAAATAATTAATAAGTTAGAAAATTATCTTTAACTAAAACTTTTAAAATATTTCATATTATACTAAAGATTTTAATATATTTGAGTTTCATTTCAAACATTAGATAAAATTCAGTTATCCTCAACTACTATATTATTCGAAATATTTTCATCTCTTGCACGAACAACTCTTTTGCTAGGAAAATAGTGTGAATATTTTATCATAACTAAGTTAATTAGATTTATTTTAGTAATTAACAGATAAGTTATTTTTACTTTGACGTCTCCTTTTATTTGTTTTATATGATTTTTTTATCAAATTTTTATTTTATTTCTATTTTTTCGTAATTTTTAAGTATGTTCTTCCCATTTAGAAAAAAAATTTCGAAATAAAAATTTTTAAGCACTTTTCACGTCCTAAATATTAGTATATAAAAAATTTTTAGACTTATTTTTTTTTCCCGTTCTCCAAGCCCTCAAATAGTTTCTCAACCCAAGTAACTCTGCTTACAGTTGCTGCTGGCAGTAATAAAAGTTCAAAACTCTTATGGGTGTTTGTTTACGAAACTTTATCAAAAATAACAAAAAAAATTATAAAAAATTATCACGCACTTTGTTTAATTAAATTTTATCACGTATCATTTTTATATTAATTTTATTATTATTATTATTATTATTATTTTACCATCAAAAAACATCTTCTAAGTTGGATGGCCTTGTCCGCATAGCGTCAGGTGCTGGACCTGCAAATTTGCACGAAATCTGGAAAATATATTCACTGATTGTTTTCTGGTCTCTTCGCATGTCTGCCACCCCTGAAAATGAATTTAGACACACAAAACTTGCTGTCAAAACGCATTAATTCTCTTTTTTTTTCACGTAGATATGTTGATCAATTGTCAAGAAGTCTGCATGTGGAATACAAGCACTGCGGGATAGATGTGCAATGCCAGGTTTGGTGAATCCATGAATCCATTTAATTTTCAAATCCTTGACTATCCATTGAATTCACAGGCAATAAAGAAAACACAACGTTGTTGGCTAAGCATCTGAAGAAAACCTAAATCTATTAATTTCAATTATTATCTGAATAAGTTTCTCCTCTTTCAAAACCACCAAGATATATATCTACTACATATATAACACGAAATTTGGGACAAATATATCATATTTTATATATATATATATATATAGTAAAGTATGGTAATGCCACCACATAAAACTTAACTTGTGTTATAATTATAACAAGTACTATTTAATTATAATTATTTTGCGCCACGTAAAATTTAACTTATCATACCGTTGTGAAACGTGTTATCTAATTGTAGTTATCTTATTTATCTTATAAAGAAATTAGTAGTTTAAATAATTACTACTTATTCACAATTTTTAATTTTATTCAAACTAGAACCTTCATGGATCATTTGATACTTTTATTTAATCTATATTTTTATTTATTATATGACGTCTTATTTTTTATTTTTATTTTTATTAGAAACTTATTCTTATTTTTTATATATTTTAATAAATTATTATTTAAAACATAATAAATATTATTATTGTTATTAAACAGGATAATGCAAAAAAAGGGTTTACCCTGTTAAATAAAGTTTTTAATAATAAATATTATTATTATTAAACAAAATAATATAAAAAAAAATACTCAGCCTATTAAATAAAAATTTTAATTTATTAACATAAATTTATAATTATAATTATCTTAATTTATAATTATTTAATTTAAGTGAAATTAGTATCGTACATAATTACAATTTATTCACAATTTCATTAAAAATAGAATGTTTGTGAATGTCACTTGATATTTTTATTAAATCGATACTTCTATTTATTTATCATATAATTTCTTATTTTTAATTTTATTAATTTAATAAATTATTATTTAAAAAATAATAAATATAATAATAATTATTATTAAATAAAATAATACAAAATATCATTAGACAAAATAAGTGATATCTTAAATCAAATTGTAATGGGTTATTAAAATTACATTTATATTGTAATATTATTTATTAAAAAATATCAAATAATATTGGAAATTAAAAAATAAAATTAGCAGTGCCACTCACACTTTTTAATGAGCTTCCTGCAGGGAGCATTCTACGAATATATGATTTTGTAACACTTCTCAAGTTCTATAACTAAACATTCTAATCTTAAACTTTGACGTATTAACTTATGCTTTTACGTTTATATAGATTAAATTTTTATTTTAATCATGAATTCCCCATCTGAGAATATATCTATATATATATATATATATATATATATATGTATATATAACCTAACAATTACAATTAATTAATAACCTTACTTGTGCTATTCATTTAAGTTAATTGATATGGGAACTGATCAGTACTCCCTAGATTCAGGTACCTTTATATGTTTCAACGAAAATGGCCTCAAAGGTTGCATCAACAGAGAAACCATCATTCTTCACGCCTTCAGCGGATCATTATGCGCGATCAGCAGTTCGACAGATAGGCTACGAAGCACGGTGCATGCCTTACTGGACACACTCAATCCAGTGGTTCTTTGTCTCCCTGTTGCCGGAAGTTGCCCTCGATTCGTGGCGCCTTTCCATTGGAACTCATAGGAGGCATAGACAGACAGACTAAAGGCCCAGTAAAAATAATTATTTCTGCTGTTTTAAAAAATTACATTAAAAATTTATTAGATTTCCTCTAATTTTTTTTCTAGTTTGTTCTATTATTATTAAGTTTTTATTTCATTGTATTTTTATTTTTATTTATTTTCAAAAAAAAAACTATCTTTATTAATTATAAATTCTAAATTCTGAATCGTGGGAGGGAAGCTTGCCTTGCCATATTATATTAATTCAAGTTTGAACTCAACTTGCTAAGGAAGCTGCAGGTTGATCTCACCTCGACATGCCCTTTATTTCTTCATTCATAATTAATGGTTAATCAGTGCGAAATTCACTGGACAGCCAATCTTAATCAACAACTGTCAATGAATAGTAACGTCAATAGCGTTTCGCCTGCGTAGATGTTTGTAATGATCGATGTTTACGGTGCTGTTTGCACGAGCAAAAGTGATTAATATTTAAAAAAAGTGAAGAATATCTATTATTTTTTAATATTTAGAAAATTAATCAAATTTTATTAAAATAATCTATTGAAATGATAAAAAATAATTTGTTTTAATGATTTTGGTCAAAAATAAATACGAAAAGTTGATAAATGTTGAAAAAATTAGGAAAAAGTAGATAATTTTTTTATAATTTTTTGTAACTTTTTGTAAAATTTAAAATTTTAAAATAAACATACAGAAAATAAAAATAACAAAAATTTGTAAAAATAGGTAAATATTTATAATTTTTTTATAACTTTTGTTTTTAGCCCAATCAAACGGGCTTACATTTCTGATCTGTCTCTTTCATACTAATGGGACCATAATTATTAAAGGTAGATCATAATCATAATCAATTAATTAATTGATTAATTGGTTACCAGTAATGTTCTCACACTGATTGGCCGCACTACATACAGCAAAGGAGACCTTTGCTTGACACCTAATTCTCCCTCAAAAACCATAAAATAATTCATAGAAAAGTTGCTTTTCCCAAAGTGTGAGCAACCTACTTTGACAATTATTTGAAAATTAATGTTGAAAATTTTGTAGGAATTACTTATTTTAATGTAACGGTAAAGTAAAATATAACAATTCTTTAACACTCCGTTAAGAATTATAAATTTGATATGATTTTATTTCATTTAATGAAAATTTTTGAAATTTTATGAGTTAAATTTGATTTCTTTTCATAGTTTAAATTTAAAAATTTCCATATCATTTGAATTTGATTCAAAATAATAAGATTTAATAATAATTTATTATTTTCTTAAGTTATCTAAATAATATCATAATTAACATATTTTTTGTTTACTATTAATATGATTAAATTTAGTATTTTTCACCAATTAAATTAATTCAATTCTTAAATTCAAAATCTACTCCAAATAAAATTTTAATTTATTAAATCAAATCAATTCTTTATTTTAAAATCAAATCAATTTTAGGCCCCGCTTAGTCAGCCAAAAACTGCCGAAAGTTACAAAAAAGTTACAAATATTTATCTACTTTTGCCAACTTTTATCATTTTCGTTTTTTGTGCTTCTATTTTTAAAATTTAAATTTTACAAACTTTTACAAAAAAGTTACAAAATACTGCAAAAAATTACCCACTTTTTCCCACAAGGAAGGAACCTTGTGTCTCATAGGACATGCCCCAAATTATTGATATGATTAAGCAGGTGTATTTTTTGGTTGTGGTTTCTATGGTTCTTATACTCTTAGACCATGGGTTTTTTGATAGAACTATGGGGTAGTGTGGGTTGGGAGTGATTTTAGGTTTGAATTTTGTTTAATTGTTGAAAAAGAGTGATTCCGAGATATTAAGAAATGAAAGAGGGACGTTTTCTCTCAAATTTAACTCTAATACCACGTTAAAACATCCAATTCAAAACTAATTGGTAATAAATGAGAAAGCTTATTAGGATTTATATAATTTAAAAGGCACTATTTTATTCCCAACAGACAATTTTTCTTTGACATTACTCCTTTGACTTCCATTTGTTAGGCATGCTACCACTGTTCATCCTGATCCAGGATCGAGCTTTCCGGGAGATTCAAATTAGTTTTTGGATTTTATTGTGACACATGCAAGTCTGAAGTGTATAGGGGTAGTTTTTTGTGTAGAAAAATTTTGCATACATGAGTTACATTCCCATGATTCTTCCTTCTTATAAAGTTACTTTACTTATTGGAATTTCTTTTTTTTTTCCACGAATATTTGTTGCTTTGGCTCTTGCTGCACTAAACCCATAATTTTTTTTTTTTTTTTGGTTTTTGAAATCTTATGAAATTCTTTTTTTTTTTCCTTTTTCAAGAATATTTGTTGCTTTAACTCTTCCCGCACCAACCCCATTATTTATTTTTTTTTTCATTTTTGAAATCTTATGAATTCATTTCCCTCTCTCTCTCTCTCTCTCTAGCTTCCTCTTGGAAAAGGGAGATGATCAGAGGGAAACCCCGCTAACAAAAGTCATATATGTAATTGAACCAATTTGACCTAGTTCTTTACCTCATAATTCCGTTGTTTAACTAGGACTGCGGTGGGTCAAGACTTTCCATGCCAACCTTTGATGGTTGTGGCTGAAATAAAAGATTCGTGAGGGGGGAAAAAGTATGAGGACTTTAATTATTTATATATTTATTTTATATAATTAATTAATAAAAAATAAAATCTTTCATAAATATTTTTTATTTGTCTATTTTTCTAAACGTATTAAAGAGAAATAAATATTTTTTTATTTTTTTCTTTTATTTGCCAGCTCTAATCTTTGTTAACAATAATAAAATTCAAATGAGAATGAACACACAGACGTTGCTAATTGATAATGAAAGGAAAGGTATCTAGTTTAGAATTTTTTAATGCACAAAATGCCGTGGACTAAGTTGGTTAGAGGATGAACTAATTATGTGACTTTGAGGCACATAAAGCACATAAGTGATTATTGTCTTACAATATTCCTGCAGGGTTAATTAAAGATAATTCTCCTAATTCAAAATATAACCATATAACCAACTCTGTGAAATAATAAAGGGGCTTTTGGAAGGATCATTTTTAGTAAAAAAATTACCAATTTTTTATTCTCTAATGTTTGGCAAACTATCAATTTTTTCTACTTATAGTAACTTTCAATTCAAAAATTATCAAAAGTTGTCAAAAATTATATCAAACAGTCAAAAGTTGTAAAAAAAAGTTACTAAAAATTACTACTTATTTTACTAAACATATCAAAAATTATAACCAGTAACTTTTAACAAAAATTACTAAAAATTGTGTCTCTAAATACCCTCTAAGTTTTTAAGAAATTTATAGATCTTTTTGAATTGAGCTTTTCCTTAGAAGTTTGTAAAATCAATAATGAAAAATGTAAAATTAAATGCTAAATTCTGATATAATAATTTCTCGCAAAGCATTGGAGTATTTTAAATATTTATTAATAAAGGCATCTTAAATACATGTGTTGAATTAAATAAATTATGTGGAAGTCTTTTGAATTTTTTTTTTTTAATTCAAACAATCTTTTGAAGTTAGGACAACATAAAATACCCAACATTTCGTCAACAATGCAAGTTATACCTAATACATTACTTCAACATAAACGTATATTATCTTTGTCCCCCGGGGGGAAAAGTACTGTATTTGTTAGCAAAGAAATGCTGTAGCTTTAGAAGGTACTACACCTAACGTTTGCTCTGCTATCAGGGAGATATAAAATGTAATTTTCTTTTGTAATGTTTCCGCAAAAAGAAAAAAAAGAGTTAGGAATATTGTTATTAGATAGCATCCTTGGATAACTGCTTATAGTTATCTTAGGACACTCTCTGATTCTTTTGTAAGGGATAAAGTCCCGTATTTTGTACAAGCCTTTCTTTATTAATACAATTAAAGTTTACCCATCAAAAAAAAAAAAAAAAAAGAGAGGAAATTGCTATATGTATATATAGGACCACGCTTTAAAACTCTGCTTCACTGCTTGTGGATGGTAATATTTATATATAGTGATCCAGTCTCTGCTCAAAGGCACATGTTATCTCAAAGTTTAGCCTAGGAACTTGGAAGTATGCTCTCAACATGCATTGATCACCTCAAAGCCCAACCGCTATGGATACTTCTTCTTTCCTCCCTTGGTTTCCTTTCCCTCTTCAAACAAGCCACCTCTCTCCTCAAATGGGTCTTCATCTCCCTCCTAAGACTACCAAAGAACCTCAAGAAATATGGTTGCTGGGCACTCATCACAGGATCCACAGATGGCATCGGAAAAGCCTTTGCCTTCCAACTAGCTCAGAGAGGCCTCAACCTCATTCTGGTTGGTAGAAACTCCCACAAACTCAGATCAGTCAAAAGTGAAATTCAAGCTCAGTATCCAGACACCAAGGTCAAGGTTGTCCTCCTCGACTTTTCCGAAAATGTTGCCTCCGGAGTGAGAGCCATAGAGGAGGTGGTTGAAGGGTTGGATGTGGGTTTGTTGATCAACAACGTTGGGGTTACATACCCGGCGGCGAGGTTCTTCCATGAGGTGGATGAGGTGGTTTGGATGAACGTGGTTAGAGTGAATTTGGAGGGCACCACTAGGGTTACCAGAGCTGTTCTTCTGGGGATGCTTAAGAGAAGGAGAGGTGCAATTGTTAATATTGGCTCTGGTGCGGCCTGTGTTGTTCCTTCTCATCGTCTCTATGCTGTCTATGCTGCTACCAAAGCGTATCTCTCTCTCTCTCTCTCTCTCTCTGTGTTAGTGCTGTTACACTAGTTTTCTCATTACAGCCAAACCTTATTGGATAATTCGATTGCATAATTTAGGTTTGAAAATTTAGGCTGTTTTTGGCAATATTAGGTAGAATGTTAGTGTAAAAGTTGTGAGTTTATCATTTTAGAATAATAAATTATTTATGTAAAAAGATTTTAGTTATAACATCAGCACTCATCACATCTTGTTATACTTTCTAAACAAATTTTATAGTTAAACAACATTTTTCATTTGTTGCTAGGGGTAATGTTTCTATCGAATTATACGTTCACAGTGTTTTGACCAAGAATTTGCTAAGGAAAAAAAAAATAACGAAATTACTTACATAATTCATATTTTATGATTAATTAAATGAAAAATTAGAATTTTTAATGAATAGATAACTATTTATTTTCTCATCATTTTTTTTAATCTGTCTAACACTTCTCTATGATCATTTTTTAATTTGTTTCTTATTTATTTTTTTCACTTTTCTTTCTCATCTACAAATTAATTAACTCAGGACGGTTAGGTGGGGAAAACCAAGTGATGATTTGCTTTTTCAGTTTCTATTTTATTGGTTTGGTGTCAGTCATCCTTTTGGACCTTCTAATCTTCTGGTACGTGGAAATCCGCAGCCGCTACCCCGTACTGGGGTGCGCACAGGGCGAAGCATGCTCCAGCACCCGAGCCAGCAACGGCCCCTGGAGAGTTAACCAGCCTAGGCAAGCCCTGGCTGACCGGCACGACCGAGAGGAGGCCTTTAGGCTCCTGCCATTATAGCGGTAACCCACCCCCCATGGAGGAGTCGAACCCGAAACCTCGAGAGGTTCAAGCTCTTAAGACAAGCCCGACTTCCACTCGGCCACCCCCGAAGGGGCTTTGGACCTTCTAATATTCATATGAGTTGAGGTAGCCTTTCCATTCCACAAAGCCTTGTTGGTTCTGTAAACACAGATACACATTAATTGGTTGCTTAATGTCAGGGCCATTATAATATCCTCTATATATATATATATATTTATATATATATATATATATATATATGGTAAGAATAAATGGTACTAATTAGGGGTTTTTGGAGGCCGGTCATAATTTATAGACTATTAAGGGTTTAAGTCATACCCTTAAAAATTATTTGCAAATAAGTCATATGGGCACCGAAAAGACAAAAAAGACCTCGCGCATCTTTTCACTCACAAAACCAGTTTATTTAAAAACCTCCCTGTTTTATCGGAAACGTTCCGCGACTTTCCAACTTCTTCACAAATCATCTGAAAACTAATCAAAACTTCTTCCAAATCAAGCCTCAATCGATCCCTAACTTTTCGCCGAGCAAATCCACACATTACAGTGCTTCGCAATCAACAGGTACTATATTCGATTAAAGGTACTCTTTAGGGTTTTTCTTCAAAACACATATCGAGGGTTTGAATATTTATTGTGTGGTACTGTTTAGGGTTTTCGATTATCTTTGTAATAACAGGTTTTGTGGTACTGTATTATGTATTTAGTTTCTCCGAAAACGTATAATCGTTGCTATTTTTACAATAGCCTAATATGAAACATTACCACATACATGTGGTACTGTCATACATGCGATACTGTCTCTCATTCGTTTGATATTTGCAACCATTTTTGTGTTTAAATGTGATGTTTGCATGATAGAGTCATGCGGTACTGCTTTTGAACGAGCATGCATTCTAAAAAAAAACAGTACCGCAGATATGTGGTACTGTCACACATGCGGTACTGTCTCTCATTCGTTTGATATGTGAGCCATTTTTGTGTTTAAATGTGGTGTTTGCATGATAGAGTCACGTGCTACTGTTTTTGAACGAGCATGCATCCTAAAAAAAAACAGTACCGCAGACTATGGTACTGTCACACATGCGGTACTGTCTCTCATTCGTTTGATATGTGAGCCATTTTTGTGTTTACATGTGATGTTTGCATGATAGAGTCGTGCGGTACTGTTTTTGAGCGAGCATGCATCCTAAAAAAAAACAGTACCGCAGACATGTGGTACTGTCACACATGCGGTACTGTCTCTCATTCGTTTGATATGTGAGCCATTTTTGTGTTTACATGTGGTGTTTGCATGATAGAGTCACGTGGTACTGTTTTTGAACGAGCATGCATCCTAAAAAAAAACAGTACCGCAGACATGTGGTACTGTCACACATGCGGTACTGTCGGTTATTCGTTTGATATGTGAGCTATTTTTGTGTTTACATGTGATGTTTGCATTATAGAGTCATGCGGTACTGTTTTTGAACGAGCATGCATCCTAAAAAAAAAACAGTACCGCAGACATGTGGTACTGTCACACATGCGGTACTGTCGGTTATTCGTTTGATATGTGAGCTATTTTTGTGTTTACATGTGATGTTTGCATTATAGAGTCATGCGGTACTGTTTTTGAACGAGCATGCATCCTAAAAAAAAAAACAGTACCGCAGACATGTGGTACTGTCACACATGCGGTACTGTCGGTCATTTCATTGTATGTGTGATTCTCTTCTTTGTTTAATGGTGCTCTTTGCATGATATAATCATTCGGTACTGTTTTTGCGAACCAAGCATATTTTGTGAGACAGTACCGCATGTGTGGTACTGTCAAACATGCGGTACTGTCATAAAAGTGGTAATGTATCTAGATGATATTGCATTTTATCTCTAACAGAAAACAAATGTTACGAAAATACAGGTATTGCTATCACGCTCATACAAAATCAAACATGGTGAACATCCAGTACCGTTCGAACCTAATCTCAGTCATTAATGAAGTTGAAACCATCAACTTGACAAAAGCACACCATGTATATCTCAAACATTCTCCATTTTGGAAGCTCATCCTCACTATTTTAAACTGTGAAATTAACAAAGATTACTCGAGGAAAAGCGATGTTGATGTGGAAACAATCATCAAAGCATTTGACCCACAGTCCAAATCTTTCAACCTAGGTGGAATAAAACTTCGCATCAGAGAGACAGAGTTGCGAACAATGTTTGCAATAGAGGATGGTGAACAACTGATAGACAGTGTCAAAAAAATCGCAAGGCCAGGCACTGAATTCGTCTCTCGTAGATTCTCTGGATTGCGACGAATTAAGAAACAGAACATATCTGATGCTTTGCGGCAGGCTGCTGCAGAGCAAACACGCATTGGCAGAGAAGATGTTGCAAGACTTTTGACACTGTTCTGTTTGGCAACGTTGTTTGTCCCTAACAAAGGACATTCATTGTCGTGGCACTACACAACATTGGTTGAAAATTTGGATCAAATCCGCCAATACAACTGGAGTGCACATATACTGGAATTCTTGGAGAACAGTTTGTGCTCAGATTCTAGGAACAAAGGTGTTGCAGGCTGTGTCATGATGTTACCGGTAACCTTTTCATATCATATTCTATATTATATGTTGGTACTGTCTTATGAACTTCATTCAACTAATCAGCCCTATAAATGATGCAGTACTGGATCTGTGAGCACACCACTCTGGTCCAACAAGTACAGAAGAGTGCAACACCCAGATGTCTAGTCTGGGATCTCAAGCCATTGTCCAGTGCATTGAAAAAAATAAATCTCAAAAAGTTGAATAAAAATCAGGTACTATTTATGATAAAATAGATCTTGTTTGCATGCTAAGAATATTCGGTACTATTTTTCCAATAGATTCATCTTCATCTTTTACAAAAAACAGTACCGCATACATGTGGTACTGTCATCCGTGCATTAGGTACTGTGTTTCAAAGAGCATGCATTATTAACAAAACAGTACCGCAGACATGTGGTACTGTCAGTTATTCTTTGAATTTGTGACCTATTCTTTTTTCCATGTATGCGGTACTGTTTTGTTGTGTTTCATGATACTGTTTGAATGCTATATACATTCGGTACTGTTTTTGAACGAGCATGCATCCTTAAAAAACAGTACCGCATACATTTGGTACTGTCATCCATGTGGTACTGTCAGCTATTTTGTATTTGTCACCTCTTTTTGTATTTCATGATACTGTTTGCATCTGATAAATAAAATCATTCTAGATTCAACAATGTATTCATGGACATACTAATGAATTATATAATTGATGAACAAAATATCAGGTCATTGTACCTAATCTTGATGATGATGATGAGGAGGATGACGAGGAGGAGGATGGACAACAACAATTTCATGATGATAATGATGATGATGATGATGATAATTATGATGATGAAAGGACAGAAACAGAAGAATACATCATTGCGTCAGAAAAAACCAGTGATGATGAATTAGTAATTTCTGACATTCTTCAAAAACTGAAGACAAACATAGTGCATTTGAGCAAGACAACTGAAAGCGAGCGAAAACAAGAGGTGTCTTGTACTCCTGAACTCGATCAATCTGGTACTGTTCCATCTGCCATAGCTGAAAGGCTTCCAGAAACAGTACCAGAATCTGATGAACCAGAACAAAAGGCACCAGAACAAGAGGCAAGACAGGCTGCATCAGCAGAAACAGTACCAGTTCAGCAAAGTAATGATCCAGTTGCTTCAGTTTTATCAATTTTGAACCGTGAACAAATAGAAGAGCTGGAGCAACAAGTCAAGGAAAAAGATGATAAAATTGCTGAATTGGAGAAGCAAATGGCAGAAAAAGATAATAAAATTGCTGAATTGTAGAAGCAAATGGCAGAAAAAGATGATAAAGTTGCTGAATTGGAGAAGCAAATGGCAGAGAAAGATGAAATTCTGACAAAGTTGTACATTGACAATGAAAATCTCAACCTGCAAAACACAAACCTGAAGGAAAAACTTGATAATGTGAATGCAGTTGTTGAATTATTAAGGTCTGAACTTGTCGAATCTAGCGTCCACCAGGTGACGCAGAAACATGCAGCAACTAGAAGGCCAAAGAAATCGGATACAAATAAAAAACAAACTCCAGCTGCAAACGAACCACCTTCAATGTACAAAAGGCTCAAGGACAAAACACGCCAAAAGAAAAGAGATCCTGAGTTCACATACAGTGGTAAAAAGAAGGTTGCCAAAAAACAAAAGGCAGATACTGCGGCAGTTGTCATGGAAGATATAGAATCTGACATTATAGACATTGATCTTCTACAACTGTCTACACATCAAACCGAGCCCAAGCAACCTTCGCTTAAGCAGATTATTTCAACTTTTCAACAAAACACACATCTATCGGCGGTAGAAAAGGAACGGATCTTAAAACTTATTGATAATGAGGGGAAAGCGTAAGACAGTATTTAACTCTTTCTTTTTTATTACTTGTCAATTATAAAAAAAATTACTTGCTATCATCTGGTACTGTTCTCTATTTTTTACAATAATTGGTACTGTCATTCCTTTATCTGGTACTGTTAACATAAACATTTCAAACTTAACTCATGTTGTTGTTGTTTTTTTTTTTTTTTTTTGGCTGATCTTGTTGACATCTCACTGCTCACTGTATACACACAACACAGTGCAACTGTTTGGGCTGTACCAAATGAACCACTCTGCATGATCACCATTGAAGATATCTACAACCTCATAGCAAATGAGAGTATATCAAACATGGTAGGCATATATGATTAACTTCTATTTCTACAGAATTAATAAAGTATGTTGACTATTTCTTAAATTCAACAAATTAATCTGATATTTACTAATCACAATATTTGCCCAGCTAATTGACTGTCATGCACGCTATCTAGAATCAACACAACATGAATCAGTCAACAGCACTTTCCCCAAAAGATGCTTATACTTCAGCAGTTTGTGTTGGGTAAGATTTGTGACCTCTTTCTGTGGTTAATTGTGCTTTTTGCATACTATATATATTCGGTACTCTTTTTCTAGAGCATAAATGTTTGGTACTGTTTTTCAAATAGCATTCATCTTATACATAAAAACAGTACCGCATACATGTGGTACTGTCATCTATATGGTACTGTCAGCCATGCGATGGATATGAGACTTCTTTTTTATTTTCATATTACTGTTGGCATACTACAATCATTCGGTACTGTTTTTACGAGAGCATGCATCTTGGGGGAAACAGTACCGCAAGCATGTGGTATTTGACAACATGTATTTTTTCTTGTTGCAGACATTTGTGGTATTTGAGAGACATCATGCAGGTCGAGACACTCAGATTGATCAAAAGCTGAAACTATCTGATACATACAGACTACTTGTATTCCCTTTGAATACAAGTGGAACGAGAATTCCTGCTGATCCCAACCATTGGACCCTTTTGGTATTGGATAGAGACACGTGGACATGGACACATTATAATTCCATGAAACCACGTAGAGCAAATTCCAAAGATTTGTATCTTGAGGATGCAAGGAAAGTGGTAAGATTCTGTATGTAAATTTTATACATAATTTCATTGGTACTCTTTTCTACTATTTACAACAGTACCGGTTCTGTTTATTAAAACTCATACTGTCTCCACATTTGTCATATTGTATCAGAAAGAGTATGTGGAATTGAAACTTAAAGACCAATACCTCAATGATCCAATAACAAAAAATATTGAACATACCAGCATGGAATTCGAATACCCAATTGTTTCTGCAGCAAATTGCCCACAACAAGGATCTACAACGTAAGCCACACCCTTTTTTATTCATGCAAATTGTTGAACACCTCTAACTAAATTCTTACAATCTATAACATCTTGTGTGCAGTGTTGACTGTGGGCCAATGGTGTGCTACGTAATGCAATGCATATCAAATGACGAGCCACTTGAACCCATGCTTTCAGAAGAAGCTGTACAAGCTTACAGAGCAAAGATGCTAACACAATTTCTGTCCATTAGTGATGTACAAACATTGTGATTGTAATTAAACTGTATTAGTGCACACTCTGTTTCTTTTTTAACAAAATACTTGTATATTCAACATTCTTTTCCTGTAAATTGAATGATACAGTTTATGCTAATACAAATAGTCAATGTCCAGTTAATGGTACTATTTGTGCAACATAAATAGTCATGGTTTTTGCGATTTTTGTATGATAACTCTTGGGATGTTGATTCTTGTTATGTTGATAGTGCTGCAAAATAGTGCTGATTGATACTCTATTCGAAACAGTACCGGTATTAATATTAACAGTACCGGTACTGTTTTATACCGGTACTGTTTGTATGAAGTATCTCAATACCAACATATGCGGTACTGTCTCTCATTCGTTTGATATGTGAGCCATTTTTGTGTTTAAATGTGGTGTTTGCATGATAGAGTCACGTGGTACTGCTTTTGAACGAGCATGCATCCTAAAAAAAAAGAGTACCGCAGACTATGGTGCTGTCACACATGCGGTACTGTCTCTCATTCGTTTGATATGTGAGCTATTTTTGTGTTTACATGTGATGTTTGCATGATAGAGTCGTGCGGTACTGTTTTTGAACGAGCATGCATCCTAAAAAAAAACAGTACCGCAGACATGTGGTACTGTCACACATGCGGTACTGTCGGTCATTTCATTGTATGTGTGATTCTCTTCTTTGTTTAATGGTGCTCTTTGCTTGTGAAAACACTTACAGCTATTGTCACCAACAAATTTTATGTCCTTTAAATATAAGAATGACAACGGTACTGTCTGCAAATATAAAATTAATACACTATTACAAACAGTACCAGTATTAATAAAAACAGTACCGGTACTATTTTATACCGCTGTCATTCTCAATACCAACATTAAAAATGAATATCGCTGAATAAAAAACTATCACAAAATGGATTGAAACATACTCATTCTCATTATTAATTCAAAAACAGTACCATAACAAACAAACAATAACGGACTTCTTCACAGCATAATTTTGGGAGAAAAAAAAACAAAAAACAATTCAACTCAACGGCTCTTTGCAAGTCTTCTTAGTATGAGAGCCCATGCGACCACAACGACCACAACGAATTCTTCGTACAAGCTCACTAGTTGATCTAATCCTACGCTTCTTCGGCCTTCCAGCTGGTCTCCGTGTTATTGGAGGTAATATTGAACTATTACTGTCTGTAAACTCTTGGATTATGTCTGTTGGTATTGGAACAATCACACCTTCATATGCCAATTTGTAATTATCAACATGAAAGTACTCATCAACAAACTCACTCAAAGGTCTGTTAATCCTCCCAATAACAGCAAATGCATGAGAGCATGGAAAACCAGAAATTTGCCAACCATAACAAGAACATGTACAATTCACCAAATCAACAGTTGTTGAAGGATTAGAAAATACTTCATAAATACTATCTGAACACATCTTGATGGTCCATGTTCTACCAGCATCAACAAGTGCATTAAACTTCTCTTCCATTCTTGGACATAGAACACCATTCCACTTTGTAGCATCGAGCTTTCTTATGGCAAACCATTCCATTAATTTAACCCTTATCTTGTCAACCAAATGTGCCACTGGCATATTTCTTGCATCAAGAATCCATGAGTTAAAAGATTCAATGGCATTTGAAGACATCTCACCATACCTTCTACTACAAGAATACGCATTAGTCCAATTTTGCACAGGCAATCCACTCAAAAAGTTATCCACAATTGCACCCCCTTCCCTCTTCAAAACATCTAACTTCTCCTTAAATGCTGCAACTGTGGGAGCATAAGCACACTGACAAAACAAGTTCACAATGTATTCACGGGATCCATTAGATCTGTTACCACGACTAAATTTATCTCTTAAATTATTCTTCAAATGCTGTAGACAGAAAAAGTGATGACATGTAGGAAACTTAATTGGCAAAGATTCCATCAATCCAGGATTTCTATCGGAAATAATTGTAAAATCTTCAGAGGGGTTCAATATCTCATGCAAATGACCTAGGAACCAAGACCAATTATCGAAATTCTCTGAATCAACAACAGCAAATGCCAATGGGAATAACCCTGCAGATGAACATAAAAACAGTACCGAATTACAAAACAGTACCGCATATTAAAACAGTTCAAAAAAAACAGTACCATTCTTTGTATGGTGTACTTGTGGTCGTTGAATACCAGATACATTTGGTACTGTGTTATACGATACTACATCTTACTAAAAACAGTACCACATAATAAAACAGTACCGCACAAAAACAGTACCGCACAAAAACACTACCATTCTTTGTATTGCTAGATACATTTGGTACTGTGTTTATACGATACTACATCTTACTAAAAACAGTACCGCATAATAAAACAGTACCGCAAAAAACAGTACCACATAATAAAACAGTACCGCATGAAAACAGTACCACATAATAAAACAGTACCGCACAAAAACAGTACCGCACAAAAACACTACCATTCTTTGTATTGCTAGATACATTTGGTACTGTGTTTATACGATACTACATCTTACTAAAAACAGTACCGCATAATAAAACAGTACCGCAAAAAAACAGTACCACATAATAAAACAGTACCGCATAAAAACAGTACCACATAATAAAACAGTACCGCACAAAAACAGTACCGCACAAAAACACTACCATTCTTTGTATTGCTAGATACATTTGGTACTGTGTTTATACGATACTACATCTTACTAAAAACAGTACCACATAATAAAACAGTACCGCAAAAAACAGTACCACAAAAAAGTATGAACATTAACATACCATTATTCGCATCCTTGCCAGTAGCTGCCATCAGAATACCCTTGAAACGTGACTTCAAGAAAGTACCATCAATAAAAATGATAGGCCTGCAATATTTGAATCCACGTATACTGGCCCCAAATGATACAAACAACCGTCTAAACCGGTTTATACCGTCATCCACATCCAACACAATATGACTACCTGGGTTAAGATCCATTGCAGCCTTCACATAACAACTCAAGTTATTAAACGAATCAGCATACTCACCATAAATCATGTCTTTAGCTTTCTCTAAAGCACTCCAAGCCTTATCATAGCTAATTTCCATGCCATAGTTGTTTTTAAAAAATATAATAACGTCGACCGGCGACATTGAAGGTTTTAATGCTACTTGATCAACAATCAACTTACCTAAAGATTTCCTGCTCATCCTCTTAGACCTATCCCTAATAATTGTCGGACCACAACTGTGAATATTGTTGAATTTCCTTATGTAAAAATTACGATTAACTTTTGATAACGATGCAACAATTGACCACGGACACCCTTCAGCGAACTTTTTTGCACAAACAACTTCGACTCTATCCTTGTTATTCCTCTCATACAAAAATTCAAAGCCAACCTCTGTAGCATATCGACAAATTGCATCACGAAACTCATCAACACCTCCTACGAATTCCTGTCCCACGCTCAATATTAATGACGACCAATTAGAACACAACAATGGTTTATCCTTACGGCTTGAAATTGAACTACGATACACATCAACATCACAGCAATCATCATACGAATCCAGACCAGTACCAACATCACCAATTGGCACACTATTAGAAACAGTACCGGAACTGCTGGAAACAGTACCGGTACTGTTTTGGATCGGTACTGTGTTCAAACCGCCGAAAAAAACATCAATCGATATATAACACAAACCAACCATGCGAGCCAACATAATCATATTTTGAAAATCAACATCGTTTCTCAGAAAACATGAAGAATGTTCATGGATTGAGTAACTAAATGATACATTTTCCAAATTCAAACTCGACCAATTCTCACACACCTTTAACGCAAAATCTGAAAATGACATTTCACAGTTCAAATTGACTACAAAAGTCTCTGTACCAAACTTACATAGCAGCATCAAATTCGAAGACATGACTGACCGAAATCGTTCACAGCACAAACTCACCCAAATGCGTAATCCAAATCCGTACGTATTCCTTCGACCGACGTTAATCTCACTGCAAATCGTGTAATCTGTATCTATTTCTTCATATATAATCCTTTAACAGACTTTTTATCTCACTGTATGCTTGTTCACGCGATCTATAAGGAATGAAACAAAAAACGGAAAACGTGATTCTCGGTTCCATAATTCTCGGCAATTTCATATCAGTTAATTATAGATAAAAGGGCATTTAAGTCATATTATAAATTATATTTAAAACAAACTCGTGGGACCCACTCAAAAGTGTGACTTAAATACAAAACTTTCCACATTAATATGACTTAAAAGCAATACTTTTTTTTTGGTATGACTAATATCTTTAAAAGATTACAAAGTATGACTTGGATACAATTTTCCGTACTAATTAAACTAGAAATGCTTGGACATACTCTACGGTTTAAAAAGGAAAAGCTAGCCTTTTTAGGCAATATTTCAACCCATACAAAGCCTTGAAATAAAAGTAGTAATATATGCATTAAAGGATATTAAAGGGCATAGATAAAATTCCTTAAAGTATAATAAAGATGTAGTTAGTTGACCCTTTAATTGTATTCCGTTCAAATATTAAGCAATTTAGACAATTGCTTGAAGTCCCATTTAATAAGGAGCTCTTAAATTAAAATATACGTATATATATATATATATATATTTAGTTACTTTAAATCTATACTCTCCTTAATTTTAATACTTATCTTAATTTCAAATAATTTTACAACTTATCTTAATTCATAACAATAATATGTATCTAAAATATATTTATTAAAAAAATTAATTTAAATGAAATCTATTTCCTTTTATTTTCACCAATAATAAGATATTTTCTCTCATCTCTAATTCTAAAAGTGACTATTATTACTTCCAAATTAATTATGTAATAATTGTCTCAAATTATTGTTTAAAGAACTATACTAAAATAATTAATAAGTTAGAAAATTATCTTTAACTAAAACTTTTAAAATATTTCATATTATACTAAAGATTTTAATATATTTGAGTTTCATTTCAAACATTAGATAAAATTCAGTTATCCTCAACTACTATATTATTCGAAATATTTTCATCTCTTGCACGAACAACTCTTTTGCTAGGAAAATAGTGTGAATATTTTATCATAACTAAGTTAATTAGATTTATTTTAGTAATTAACAGATAAGTTATTTTTACTTTGACGTCTCCTTTTATTTGTTTTATATGATTTTTTTATCAAATTTTTATTTTATTTCTATTTTTTCGTAATTTTTAAGTATGTTCTTCCCATTTAGAAAAAAAATTTCGAAATAAAAATTTTTAAGCACTTTTCACGTCCTAAATATTAGTATATAAAAAATTTTTAGACTTATTTTTTTTTCCCGTTCTCCAAGCCCTCAAATAGTTTCTCAACCCAAGTAACTCTGCTTACAGTTGCTGCTGGCAGTAATAAAAGTTCAAAACTCTTATGGGTGTTTGTTTACGAAACTTTATCAAAAATAACAAAAAAAATTATAAAAAATTATCACGCACTTTGTTTAATTAAATTTTATCACGTATCATTTTTATATTAATTTTATTATTATTATTATTTCACCATCAAAAAACATCTTCTAAGTTGGATGGCCTTGTCCGCATAGCGTCAGGTGCTGGACCTGCAAATTTGCACGAAATCTGGAAAATATATTCACTGATTGTTTTCTGGTCTCTTCGCATGTCTGCCACCCGTGAAAATGAATTTAGACACACAAAACTTGCTGTCAAAACGCATTAATTCTCTTTTTTTTTTTCACGTAGATATGTTGATCAATTGTCAAGAAGTCTGCATGTGGAATACAAGCACTGCGGGATAGATGTGCAATGCCAGGTTTGGTGAATCCATGAATCCATTTAATTTTCAAATCCTTGACTATCCATTGAATTCACAGCCAATAAAGAAAATACAACGTTGTTCTGAAGAAAGCCTAAATCTATTAATTTCAATTATTATCTGAACAAGTTTCTCCTCTCTCAAAACCACCAAGATGTATACCTACAACGTGTATAACACGAAATTTGGGACAAATATATCATATTTTATATATATATATAGAGGGTGTGTTTAGAGTTGTATAAAAGTATATAAAATAAAATAAAATTGTAAAGTAAATGTCTCGTAATTCGTGTTTGTAGAGATTTGTAAGATTTTATTTTATTTTGTAGAGTTCCAAACGGAGCCATAGTAAAGTATGGTAATGCCTCGATGCAAAACTTAACTTGTGTTATGATTATGACACGTACTACTTAATTATAATTATCTTGTGTCACGTAAAACTTAACTTATCATACCGTTGTAACAAATATATGATTGTGACACGTGTCACTTAATTATAATTTTCTTATTTATCTTATAAAAAAAATTAGTATTTTAAATAATTATTACTTATTCACAATTTTTAATTTTATTCAAACTAGAACGTTCATGAATATCATATGATACTTTGATTTAATCTATACTTCTATTTATCATATGATGTCTTATTTTTTATTTTTATTTTTATTTAAAACTTATACTTATTTTTTATTTTTTGTATATTTTAATAAATTATTATTTAACACATAATAAATATTATTATTGTTATTAAACATGATAATGCAAAAAAGTATTTAACCTATTAAATAAAGTTTTTAATAATAAATATTATTATTATTAAACAAAATAATGTAAAAACAATACTTAGCCTATTAAATAAAAATTTTAATTTATTAACATAAATTTATAATTATAATTATCTTAATTTATAATTGTATAATTTAAATAAAATTAGTATTGTACATAATTACAATTCATTCACAATTTCATTAAAAATAGAATGTTTGTGAATGTCACTTGATATTTTTATTAAATCGATATTGCTATTTATTTATCATATAATTTCTTATTTTTAATTTTATTAATTTAATAAATTATTATTTAAAAAATAATAAATATAATAATAATTATTATTAAATAAAATAATACAAAATATCATTAGACAAAATAAGTGATATCTTAAATCAAATTGAAATGTTGGTTATTAAAATTGCATATATATTGTAATATTATTTATTAAAAAATATCAAATAATATTAGAAATTAAAAAATAAAATTAGCAGTGCCACTCACACTTTTTAATGAGCTTCCTGGGAGTATTCTACAAATATATGATTTTGTAACACTTCTTAAGCTCTATAACTAAACATTCTAATCTTAAACTTTGACATATTAACTTATGTTTTTACGTTTATACATATATATATGTACGTATAAATAACCTAACAATTACAATTAATTAATAATCTTACTTGTGCTATTCATTTAAGTTAATTGATATGGGAACTGATCAGTACTCCCTAAATTCAGGTACCTTTATATGTTTCAACCAAAATGGCCTCAAAGGTTGCATCAATAGAGAAACCATCATTCTTCACGCCATCAGCGGATCATTATGCGCGATCAGCAGTTCAACAGATAGGCTACGAAGCACGGTGCATGCCTTACTGGACACACTCAATCCAGTGGTTCTTTGTCTCCCTGTTGCCGGAAGTTGCCCTCGATTCGTGGCGCCTTTCCATTGGAATTCATAGGAGGCATAGACAGACAGACTAAAGGCCCAGTAAAAATAATTATTTCTGCTGTTTTAAAAAATTGCATTAAAAATTTATTAGATTTCCTCTAATTTTTTTTTTTTTTAGTTTGTTCTATTATTATTAAGTTTTTATCTCATTGTATTTTTATTTTTATTTATTTTCAAAAAAAAATTATCTTTATTAATTATAAATTCTAAATTCTGAATCGTGGGAGGGAAGCTTGCCTTGCCATATTATATTAATTCAAGTTTGAACTCTACTTGCTAAGGAAGCTGCAGGTTGATCTCACCTCGACATGCCCTTTATTTCTTCATTCATAATTAATGGTTAATCAGTGCGAAATTCACTGGACAGCCAATCTTAATCAACAACTGTCAATGAATAGTAACGTCAATAGCGTTTCGCCTGCGCAGATGTTTGTAATGATCGATGTTTTCGGTGCTGTTTGCACGAGCAAAAGTTATTAATATTTAGAAAAAGTGAAGAATATCAATTATTTTTTGATATTAGGAAGATTAATCAAAATTTATTAAAATAATCTATTAAAACAGTAAAAAGTAATTCGTTCCAACGGTTTTGGTTAAAAATCAATACGAAAAGTTGACAGATGTTGAAAAAATTGGGAAAAAGTAAATAATTTTTTATAATTTTTTGTAAAAGTTTGTAAAATTTAAAATTTTAAACTAAACGTACGAAAAATAAAAATGACAAAAATTTGTAAAAATAGGTAAATATTTATAATTTTTTTATAACTTTTGTTTTGAGCCCAACCAAACGGGCTTACATTTCTGATCTGTCTCTTTCATACTAATGGGACCATAATTATTAAAGGTAGATCATAATCATAATCAATTAATTAATTGATTAATTGGTTACCAGTAATGTTCTCACACTGATTGGCCGCACTACATACAGCAAAGGAGACCTTTGCTTGACACCTAATTCTCCCTCAAAAAGCATAAAATAATTCATAGAAAAGTTGCTTTTCCCAAAGTGTGAGCAACCTACTTTGACAATTATATGAAAATTAATGTTGAAAATTTTGTAGGAATTACTTATTTTAATGTAACGGTAAAGTAAAATATAACAATTCTTAAACACTCCGATAAGAATTATAAATTTGATATGATTTTATTTCATTTGATGAAAATTTTTAAAATTTTATGAGTTGGATTTGATTTCATTTCATAACTTAAATTTAAAAATTTCTATATCATTTGAATCAGATTCAAAACAATAAGATTTAATAATAATTTATTATTTTCTTAAGTTATCTAAATACTATCATATTTAACATATTTTTTGTTTACTATTAATATGATTAAATTTAGTATTTTTCATAAATTAAATTAATTCAATTCTTAAATTCAAAATATACTCCAAATAAAAAATTTAATTTATTAAATCAAATCAATTCTTTATTTTAAAATCAAATCAATTTTAGGCCCCGCTTGGTCAGCCAAAAACTACCAAAGTTACAAATATTTATCTATTTTTGCCAACTTCTATCATTTTCGTTTTTTGTGCTTCTATTTTCAAAATTTAAATTTTACAAACTTTTACAAAAAAAAAGTTACAAAACACTGCAAAAAATTACCCACTTTTTCCCACAAGGAAGGAACCTTGTGTCTCATAGGACATGCCCCAAATTATTAATATGATTAAGCAGGTGTATTTTTTGTTTGTGGTTTCTATGGTTCTTATACTCTTAAACCATGGGTTTTTTTATAGAACTATGGGGTAGTGTGGGGTAGTGTGGGTTGGGAGTGATTTTAGGTTTGAATTTTGTTTAATTGTTGAAAAAGAGTGATTCCGAGATATATATTAAGAAATGAAAGAGGGGCGTTCTCTCAAATTTAACTCTAATGTCATGTTAAAACATCCAATTCAAAACTAATTAGTAATGAATGAGGAAGCTTATTAGGATCTTACATAGTTTAGAAAGCACTATTTTATTCCCAACAGACAATTTTTCTTTGACATTACTCCTTTGACTTCCATTTGTTAGGCATGCTACCACTGTTCATCCTGATCCAGGATCAAACTTTCCAGGAGATTCAAATTAGTTTTTGGATTTTATTGTGACACATGCAAGTCTGAAGTGTATTGGGGTAGTTTTTTGTGTAGAAAAATTTTGCATACATGAGTTACATTCCCATGATTCTTCCTTCTTATAAAGTTACTTTACTTATTGGAATTCCTTTTTTTTTTTTCCACGAATATTTGTTGCTTTGGCTCTTGCTGCACTAAACCCATAATTTTTTTTTTTTTTTTGGTTTTTGAAATCTCATGAAATTCTTTTTTTTTTTTTTCCTTTTTCAAGAATATTTGTTGCTTTAACTCTTCCTGCACCAACCCCGTTATTTAATTTTTTTTCATTTTTGAAATCTTATGAATGTATCTGTTGGGCATAATAATACTAAAGCTGTACTCTTGCCGAACACATTTAGTCCGGTGCCACGTGGCGCGGTGCCGAGCAAATTCACATAAGCCACTCAGTCACTTGCCGAGCACGTTCCGTTTGGACACGTGGCCTCTTGCCGAACAACTGATTATTGGCACGAGGGTTCCACGTGAGTGATATACGTGAACACACGATTCAGAGTTAGTGTTCCAAAGAGTACCCTGAACCTCGACATCAATAAACAGTGTATTGCCACGCGGCTATAGCCGAGGATCTTGGAAGCTAGTTTGCTCGGCCTATCTGTTGACGGCTAGTAAATGTCGAACCTGGGACCCACAGCCTTTAAAGAGGGCTCGTGACCATAAATGCACCTTAGTTAAGATTGAACTGGGTACTTGTCTCTGGGGGTGTAACTAAATCGGTCTATCTCGTCACGATTTGGTGGCTGATGTGACAGGAAGACAGTCTGACCCTGAAATTCCGGTTGTAATGCCGTGTTAAGCCGCCAGAAGCATTAAATGAAAGGCATGGTGTATTAATGAGGGGTCTGAGGCATTAAATGAAGGGGGAAGAGTATTTAAAGCAAGGATAGAAAAGAGGGACACGGCAGTGTCGTAACGTCAAGTCGCAGGTATGCTTTAATCATCACTCAGACCACTATATATAGGATGTTCTGCTGAACCACAAGGGTAAGCTGACTAATGCCAACTTAGACTTTGACTCTTTTATTTCCATAAAAACTTCTTTTGAGCGACTTGCTGACTTAATCATCGGAGGGTTTTCCGGCCTGAGACCTCCTCTCCGGCCGTCACCTTTCTTTCTGTCTTTGTTCGGCAGGTCGGCGATTGCATTTCCGGTTGGCGTGGTCAGCAGTTCCGGCGGTAATTTCTGCTGCCGAACATTTGGCGCCCACCGTGGGGCTCGTTGTCTAGCCCATCATTGTGTTCACTAGCTTTTTTCTTGTTTCTTTGTTAAGTCTCCAGTATTTGTCCACATAATGACCTCAGGAGGAAACACTACCCCACCACCATCTCCACGGGCAGGAGACACTTCCACTCCTGCCAAAACTAAAGGAAGTGCGTTGGTTATCCGGACTCCAGGTCTGGAGTCCGCCCGGAAAAGAAAAACGGAGGATCCTCAGGTATTGAAACGAAGAGAAGAGCTGATGGCTAAGGCCAGTGAAAAGCAGGCAGAACTGGAGGAGATTCTGCTGGAATTGAGTAAGGAAAAGGGAAAACCCCCTGCTAGCCATGCTGCTGATTCTGGGCCATCCGACTCAGAATCTGATGAAGGTTACGATGCTCTTTACGAGGACCCCACTGATGAGGATGACGGGGACACCCATGAACAGAAGGAGGTGCGTTCTCGCTCGCGACGTGATGTCTCTCCTTTCAGGAAGGACTCGCGCCGTGCCAAACCGGTCGCAAAACGTGACGTGAGATCCGATGTTGACGCGCCCATCAAAGCGCATCACCAAAGGAATCTCTCGAAAAAGATGCTGGAGGCGTATTCAGAGGAGGCGGAAAGCTCGGACCAAGAAGAGCTAACCTTAAAGCGTAAGAAAGCGGGAAAGGCAAAGATGGAAGACTGGGGGCAAGCAGAGGAATGGAGTGCTCAGGGCCAAAGCACACGAATGATGGCAAGGAAAGCCTTGGGGCGAATCTCTGCCTCCCCATTCATCGATGAGATAATTGATGCGGAGCCTCCGGAGAAATTCCAAACTCCGAGGCTTAATCTCTACGATGGGAGAACTGACCCCCTGGCCCACTACCGTCATTACATGCAGGCCATGACGTTATGGAGCAGTAACGACCACCTCATGTGCAAAGTATTCCCTTCTAGTTTGGGGGATACAGCGCTTCAGTGGTTCCATAAACTGCCCCCTGGCAGTATTCAGTGTTGGCAGCAACTGGCGGAGGAGTTCGTTACCCGGTTTCTGGCTAACACAAAACAGCCTAAAACCGCTGACGCTCTCCTCACAATGAAAAGAAAGTCCGGGGAATCATTGAGAGATTATTCCCGCCGCTACCTGGAGCTCTACAATGAGGTGGGAGAATGCTCGGAGCAATTGGCGGTCACCTCGTTCAAATTGGGGCTGCGGAAGGAGGATAGGCTGTGGCTCTCCTTGACCAAAAAGCCTGCAGCCAACATGTCCGATCTTATGTGCCGAATCGAGAAATACGCCAAGGTGGAGGACGAGACACAGCCGGCCGAGCAGAAAGAAAGGAGATCCCAGGGCCAGACAAGAGAAAAAAGACGGGGAGACGGCCGCCGATTCATTGACGAGGGGAAGTCAGTCTTCGAAGCGGTTAATACGGTGTTCAAAGAGCCAATCTTCAAGATCCTTCCCCAAATAAAAAATAAGCCATATTTCAGATGGCCCGGAAAGCTGCCGGATTTCCCTGGAAAGGAGAATTCCAAAAACTACTGCGCGTATCATCAAGACAAGGGACATCGCACCGGAGCCTGCCGATCGCTACGACATCATTTGGAGGAATTGGTGCGCAGAGGCCACCTTAAAGAGTTCGTCGATGAGGGCAGAACCAGAGAAGCAGCCCCACAGGATAGAGAGCCAAGGAGGCAACGAGAAGAGACTGCCGAGGAGGAGGCAGCCGAAGAGGCACAACCCCCACCAAGGGCCAGGGCGCGCAGAGATGTCCCGAGACCTGCGGTCATCCACGTGATTCATATGGAACGACGACCCCAGAGTGTCATCAATCATGCCCCTAACCCACCAAGCAAAGAAATTTTGGGCGTCGCGGGTCAGCCGAGCAAGCGCCCAAGGACAGCCGCCATGGAGGAAATCACTTTTTATGAAGACGAGCATCCTGGTGTTCAGCTGCCGCACAATGATGCCCTAGTGGTCACTCTGGGCATGTTTAATTCAGAAGTAAGGAAGAATCCTGGTAGATGCAGGAAGCTCAACAGAGGTTATGTTCCTGAGCTTATTTAAGAAGCTCGGACTAACTGAAGAAGATCTGGAACCGGCAGAATGCCCACTCATAGGATTCAATTCTGCCCCTGTTTGGCCTCTGGGCAGAGTTGTCATTCCTGTCCGAGTGGGTCCGGTGGAGCAAGAGGTTGAGTTCACCGTTGTGGATTCCCCTTCTTCCTACAATGCTATAGTAGGGAGATCGTGGATTCACGCTCTGAAGGCGATCCCCTCAACCTACCACCAAGTGCTGAAGTTCCCCTACTGCGGGGAAGTGATTTCTATTTTGGGGGATCAGAATACCTCCCAAAAGTGTTTCTCTGCAGCTTTAAAGTCCAAAACGATCCCCGAACAAGTCCAGCTGGCGGAACTACCCGAGGACACACCAAAGATAGATGATGTCGGTGGTGATCCGCAGATGAAAGCAACAGAGGGTTTGGAGAAATATCAAATCGGCCCGGTTGAGGATGATAAATTCTTCCTGATCGGCACCAACCTGAACGCCGAGGAAAAATTAGAGCTGACGGAGATGCTTTTGAAGAATATCGGAACGTTCGCCTGGACTCCACACGAAATGCCAGGCATTTCCCCCGAAGTCATAACTCATAAGTTGAATGTGAATCCGGGGGTAAAGCCCGTGGTACAAAAAGCAAGGCGATCAGCTTTGCAACACGCAGAGGCTGTCATTGAGGAGGTCGGCCGACTGTTAGAGGCGGAGGCCATTCGGGAGGTCTCATACCCGGAGTGGTTAGCTAATACGGTCGTGGTCAAGAAGAAGAATGGGAAGTGGAGAGTTTGCGTAGACTACACAGATCTGAACAAGGCCTGCCCTAAGGATCCATTCCCTCTGCCAAAGATCGACCAACTCGTTGATTCTACTGCTGGCTGTTCCAGGATGTCGTTCCTGGATGCCTATAGGGGATATCACCAAATCCCCATGTTCGGCCCTGATGAGGAAAAAACTTCTTTCATAACCCCGCGAGGCATATACTGTTATAGAGTTATGCCATTCGGGCTGAAGAACGCTGGAGCCACCTATCAACGGCTGGTTACAAAGATATTCAAAAAAGACCTCGGGCAGACGATGGAGGTCTACATTGATGATATGGTGGTAAAAAGCAAGGAGCCGAACACACACCTCCAACATCTCCAACATGTTTTCTCTACCCTTGATCGGTATGGATTAAAATTAAATGCTGCCAAGTGTGCGTTCGGAGTTGGCTCGGGTAAATTTTTGGGCCACTTGGTGAGCAGAAGGGGAATTGAGGCTGATCCCGAGCAAATACGTGCCATCCAATCTGTTTCGCCCCCGCGCACAAAAAAGGAGGTACAGAAGCTCACAGGGATGGTGGCGGCACTCAACCGGTTTATTAGCAGATCATCCGACAAGTGCCGGCCATTCTTTAGGCTGCTCAAAGGGGCCAATAAGATGCAATGGGATGCTGAGGCGGACGCGGCACTGGAAAAACTTAAAGAATACCTGACAACTGTCCCAATATTGTCAACACCGCAGCCGGGGGACATTTTGCAGCTATATCTGGCAGTCTCAGAGCATACAGTCAGTGCCGTCTTGCTGAGAGAGCAACAAGGGAAACAGCATCCTATTTATTATGTGAGTAAAACGATGCAAGGAGCAGAGACCAGATATCTGCCCCTAGAAAAGTTGATCCTGGCACTAATAATGGCATCCAGGAAGCTAGCCCATTATTTCCATGCACACACCATTCAAGTTGTCACCGATCAGCCAATTGGCCATGTTTTAAAGAGGGCTGATGTATCGGGCCGACTAGCAAAGTGGGCAGTTTCCCTTGGTGCATTTGACATAAAGTTCGTCCCAAGAACCGCGATAAAGGCTCAGGTCCTGGCCGATTTTGTAGCGGAATTTTCGTCACCAGCCTATGGTCAGACAAAAGAACTATGGCATGTTGAAATAAAGTCTGCCCCGGCCGAACATAGTGATGCCGAACAAACTTGGCAAATCGAGGTTGATGGGTCTTCGACTAAGAAAAGGAGGCGGCGTAGGCATAGTTCTGACTACACCAGAAGGCGTCTCAATAGAGTATGCAATAAAACTCGAGTTTGAAGTCACTAATAATGAGGCGGAGTATGAAGCTCTCCTGGCTGGACTCGACATTGCTCGGCGCCTGATGGCAGATGATATCGTAGTAAGGACTGACTCTCAGTTGGTTGCTAACCAGCTAAAGGGTGAGTATGTGGCTAGAAGCAGAAAGATGGCAGAGTATCTAGAAGCAGCACAGAAGAGAATCGAAGGCTTCAATAAAGCTAGCGTGGAGCTCATTGGCAGGGATCATAACGCTCATGCTGATGCACTTGCAACGCTAGCTGCCTCTTCTCGAATAAGGCTAACTGACCAGGTCTTTATGGAAGTCATAAAAAGGCCGAGCATAACGAAAGACGTAGAGGTAATGTGCGCTGACCCAGCCCCATCTTGGATGGATCCAATCATCGCTTACTTGCAGGACGGAACACTTCCCGAAGACAAAACAGAAGCAAAGAAGCTAAGAATAAAAGCCACCAGGTTTTGGCTCTCTCCCGACCAGAAGTTATACAAAAAGTCATTCACAGGCCCCTATCTCCTTTGTGTTCATCCCGATAAAGTGCAAGACTTTCTTTACGAGCTTCATGAAGGTGTCTGTGGAGCACATACTGGGGGCAGATCACTGGCGCACCGAGCAATTACTCAAGGGTATTGGTGGCCGAAGATGGGATATGACGCTCAGGCCTATGTTCGGAAATGCAAGAAATGTCAGAAGTTCGCTCCCATTCCTCATCAACCGGCCCAGGAACTCAGCCCGCTTACCAGCCCTTGGCCGTTCGCTCAATGGGGACTTGATATTGTGGGGCCTCTGCCTTCCGCTTCAGGAAATAGAAAGTTCTTAGTGGTCGGCACCGACTACTTTACTAAGTGGGTGGAAGCAGAACCCCTAGCTCACATCAAAGATGCCGATACCATCCGATTTATTTGGAAGAACATCATTACCAGGTATGGCATCCCTAGGACACTTATTTCCGACAATGGGACGCAATTTGACAGTGCCCCGTTTAGGGAATATTGTTCTAGATATGGAATCAAGAATGTTTACTCTACACCTGCTTACCCCCAAAGCAATGGTCAAGCTGAAGCTACAAACAAAGTCATTCTCAATGGGATTAAGAAAAGACTGGAAGCGGCAAAAGGAAGATGGGTGGATGAATTGCCATCAGTACTGTGGACCTACCGAACAACCCCTAGAAGATCAACCGGAGAATCTCCCTTCTCTCTGGCTTACGGTGTCGAAGCCGTCATACCCTTAGAAGTTGGCCTCCCGAGCATCAGAACTCTATCATTTGACAGAGGGGAGAATGATCAAGCTATGGGAATAAGCCTGGATCTAATCGATGAAAGAAGGGAACTGGCAGCATTAAGGTTAGCCAACTACCAGCAAGAGACAAGGAAGAAATTCAATAAAGGGGTCAGACGTAGAGAATTCCGTACTGGCGATTGGGTGCTGAGAAAATTGATGGGAAGCAGGAAAGATCAAACTGAAGGAAAGCTAGGAGCTAATTGGGAAGGACCATTCACCGTCTCTGAGGTGCTCGGCAATGGTGCCTACAAGTTAATTGACTTGGAGGGAAAGCCAATCAAAAGACCGTGGAATATAGCCCATCTAAAGTTGTACTATCATTAATTTTTTTCTTCACATTTGTTGACTAAAGACTTTGCATGTATATTGAAAAGCAATTCTCTTTATAAAGCAAAAGCAAACTCAAAAGTTTGAAGATCACTTTCTGCTCAACAAAAAGATGCCATATCACTTTGGATGGGGGCATCGAAAAAGCCAGGCTCGGCTTCCCGAGCATTGATACGGAAAGAATGCCCCATCTCCATCGATGTTGACACATTCCTGGTTTGTTTATTGACCAGGAAATGCTCTTTAGACCGAGATTCAATTCCTCGGTCTTCTGAAAAGAATTATCAAAAGAAACCACGCTCGGCTTGCCCAGCGTTGGTACAATCCTGGTTTGTTTATTGACCAGGAAATGCTCTTTAGACCGAGATTCAATTCCTCGGTCTTCTGAAAAGAATTATCAAAAGAAACCACGCTCGGCTTGCCCAGCGTTGGTACAATCCTGGTTTGTTTATTGACCAGGAAATGCTCTTTAGACCGAGATTCAATTCCTCGGTCTTCTGAAAAGAATTATCAAAAGAAACCACGCTCGGCTTGCCCAGCGTTGGTACAATCCTGGTTTGTTTATTGACCAGGAAATGCTCTTTAGACCGAGATTCAATTCCTCGGTCTTCTGAAAAGAATTATCAAAAGAAACCACGCTCGGCTTGCCCAGCGTTGGTACAATCTTGGTTTGTTTATTGACCAGGAAATGCTCTTTAGACCGAGATTCAATTCCTCGGTCTTCTGAAAAGAATTATCAAAAGAAACCACGCTCGGCTTGCCCAGCGTTGGTACAATCTTGGTTTGTTTATTGACCAGGAAAAGCTCTTTAGCCCGAGATTCAATTCCTCGGTCTTCTGAAAAGAATTATCAAAAGAAACCACGCTCGGCTTGCCCAGCGTTGGTACAATCATGGTTTATTTACTGACCAGGAAATGCTCCCTAGATTGAGATTCAATTCCTCAGTCTCCTGAAAAGAATTTTCAAAAGAAATCCTATCAAAAGAAGTCCATGCTCGGTTTGCCGACCGTTGGAGCAGAGAGAACCCACATCATTTTTGATGGTGGCCCAATCTTGATTTATTCATCGACTAGAAACGATTTTTTCAAAAAAAAAAATCAAGATTCGATTCCTTGGTCTGTTAATTGGAAGCAAAAGAAGCATGTTCTAAAGAGTTCAACGCCAATATCAACATAATGGTACACGTTTCGCGATGCTCGGCATGAGACTAAAAAGCGAAGATTTATCAGAAGATAGTTACCCCCGTTATTATGAGAAAGAGGACAGCCGAACTTATCGAGGTATGTGAGATTTATTAAAGTCATGCCTCTTTAACAAAAGCTTGAAGTTATTTTATGAAAAGCAAATTACTACATGAGCTTGTTACCTTTGAAGGATTTACTATTTAAAGTATTTTTGCTAGAAAGTGTGGTTGCTCGGCAAAGTGGTACAAATACAGACACCATACATATTCAATATAAAGCATAAAATATACAAATGGAAGGACAGATTGTTAAAAGGAAACAATTCAAAAGCTTTCATTACATGCCTTAGAGTATGATTACAATACATTTTACATAACTGTTAATCAAAGAAGATATCCTAAATCTAAGATGAGACATTAACATTTGTTGTAAGGGTTTGTAGCTATTTCGTGGGAGAAAACGTCTAGGTACTCCTGGGCTGCGCTCCTTATAATTCTGTCAGCAAACCAGTTAAGGCATTCTTCAATCAATTCATCAGCAGTTCTAAAGAAACAAAGACAGAGAAAAATAAAACAAAATTAGACAGAAGTCAAACTGCTTTCATTCACTTGGAGTTAAAAGTTTTATATTACATCCAAAAAGAAAATAAAAATTTATACAAGAAGGCTCACTTCTCTCCTCCCTTAGTGGGATCTCTCTCCACTATTAGATCAATCTGTTCAGGCGCCTGGGAGATGTTCTTCCGGGCACTGTCCACCTCAACCTCTCCCTCCTCAATTGTTTCTTCGGCAGTATGAATTGAGGGAGTTTGAGGTGGACGCTCAAAGCTGAATTGGGGAATTGGGCGTTCTGGATCAGGATAAGGGACCTCCTTATATATGGGGTTGGTGGGATCAACGTTGTTCTTCTTCATTGCAGCCTCCCAACCCTCAAGGAAGAAGTCGTTGTGAGCATCCCTCATCTGATCCACGCAATCGTTAATCTGGGCTTCCACCTCAGCTTTGGCTTTGTCCTCGGCTTCTTGGAGGGCAGCTTCCTTCTCTGCCAGGGCTCGAGTCTTCAGTGCAAGCTCTGCCCGAAGTTTGACAAGCTCCTGCTTTGATCTCTCTTGCTCGGCCCTGGAGGCCTCCAACTCCTTGATGAGTAACTCTTGCCCAGTCTTTATGGAGGACAACTCAATCTCGGCCGTGGAAAGTTTGCCCTTGACCACTAAAAGCTCCTCGTCTTTATGATTTAGGATCTTATCCATTGACTGCACACGAGCTATGCTTCCAGCAACTTGGCCAAGGGCAGTGTTGAGTTGATGCTCAATCTCTTTATTTTCGTCCTGAAGCTGACTCTTCTCTTTTGCCAGAGCGTCATTGCTGGATTGGAGATTCTTATTCTCCTTCTCCAAAGACCTCACGCTTGATTTCAACTCCCTTATTTCTGTTTTATCCAGCTCGGCTCTGGTTTCGAATGTTCGGCTCCTGGCAATCAACTCCATTGTGTGGAGAGAAGTCTGCAGAAAGAACAGAAAGTTAGGAAAAACTATAATAAGGAAAGGATTCACATAAAGGAATATTATAGTACTTACAGAGATGATGTTCTTCATCAGAGTTTTGTGGATCTCCTCCGTCCTATTCTTCCTCGTATTAAGAACGTCCCGAGGAGGGAGGACACCCTTGAGATACTCCTCGGCGTGGTTGAAGGCAGTGTCTTGGATAGTGAAGGGACGGCCTTGAGGATGTTCGAGACTGGGAATGAGGATTTCTGGAATGAACGGAGGGGAGTCTCGAACCGGATTGGCCGGATATTCGATGGCTAGAGGCACGGGCCCAACGGGTTGAGCAGGTAACGGCTCGGAGGTTCTCGGTGGTGCGTCTTTCGTGGGTGGCACGACCTTGGGAGGTGCTGGCCCCCTCGCGGCGTCCTCCTTCGATAGCTTCGCCTGCTCGGCCGTTGGAGCCGCGTCCATAGATTGTGTCCTGGCCCTCTTCGGCTCAGGAGGGCCAGATGGCCTCTTTTGAGCTGCCTCCTGCTCCTTCCCCTTCTCCATTTTGACCTTCGTTATTTGCTCGGCAGTAGAAGGAGCAGGGGCACTCCCCTCACCAATCTTCCTCTTCCCAACGGCCTTTTGCTCGTCCGCCTTCTTCTTCTGGGCCTCTCCGGCCCTTTGCCCTTTTGCCTTAGCCATGGCAAGCTTCTTGTAATCGATCTTTGGGGCCATCACTTCTCTTTCTTCCCCTTCTGAATCTGAAAAGTAGTCGAAGGCAGGGGGTATCTCAACTTCTTCTTCCTCTTCCTCCTCGTCCAAAAGAACAAAATGTCGCTTCCTCGGCTGTTCGGAAGGCTCAGAAACTGCAGCTCGAGGGGATTGAACTTGCTCGGCAACAAGTGGGATGGCGAATGGAGGGGGGCGAGTCCACCCTGGATGCCTTAAGGCGTAATAGTTCTCTTTCTCTTCAGCAGAAGCTCGAAACCACCACTGAAGACGCCTAATAGCCTCCGAAGTTGCGAAACCTTGAGGAGGGGCAATGAATGTCTGATGAGAAGGGGTGAAGTTGAACAAAATCGGAACTGCTCTGGCAAAGGGATAGAGATCTGGACCCCCGAGGAATTTGAACACCTCCTTCAAGTGGTCCTTGTCAGCACGAATGCCAGTAGCCCAGAACTTCTTTAACTGAACACCTGCACAGATATTAAATCAAACAGTTAGTATGCTTAGAAGTGAGGGTAAAGAAGAATAAGAACTGGTAGGATTTGAAATCAACCAACCTGGGCCCAAAGAAACCCGAGGGACGATTGGAAAACGATCTTCGTCTGGATCGTGTGTCCAGTGACCTGTGACGACGCACAGGTCACTTTCTGACTTAATCGTATCAGGCAGCATGTGGACCAAGGCTTTTTCTGGTCGGGATTTCAGGTACCACCTGTTCTCATCCTTCCTCACCTTCTGGATTGAGTAACAGTAAAGAAGATCGTACTCGGATATGTGGAATCCGTATCGCCTGTTTATTTCTATCACCCCATTAACGATTCTATAAAAGTTATGGGTGAGGTTCCTAGGGCCAAGGTCCAGAATGCTCATCATAGAGCGAAGAAAGGGGTGTAGGGGGAACCTAAGACCACCTTCGGTGATTGCCACTATGGGGAATTCCCCTGTTTCACGCTCGCCTTGTTCGGCGAGCCTGATACCTACGTTCTGAGGAATCTGGTATTTCTCCTTGAAAATCCTAACCTTTTCCTCAGAACTTAGCTCGTTCGCGAGTCTACCCATAACGGAAAATTTGAAGAAAAAAGAGGATTAACTCACCGGAAATGAAGGACGACGGGAAGGGTGAAAGCCTGCGAAGACGAAAGCTCAGAGGAAAAGAAGCAAGGGAAATCTGTAGACTCAAATCGCAGAAAAGAGGTAAGAGAAGATTAATCAGGTATATATATATATATGTATGTATCTCTGAGGGAAACCGAAGCGTTTCCAACGAAAAGGCGATGGGCGGTAAAAGTGGCATTTATTACCGCCCCGATTTTTAAATTTCTGACCATTCACGTTTTAACACCTCATATCTGGGAAACCGCGTAAGCGGCGCAGCAGCTGAAAAGCTGAAAGGGCACTGCGCGTGTCGTCACGAGGAGAGAGAAAAGTCCAATCAGATTTGATACGCGTCAGGAACATACTAAACGACAAACTGCGTAGGAGGGTTGAAAGATCAGGGAGGTAAGGTTATTCTGCTCTGCTACTCTGCTCGGAAAATATCTTTTCTCGACCAGAGTGGGGGCAAAATGTTGGGCATAATAATACTAAAGCTGTACTCTTGCCGAACACATTTAGTCCGGTGCCACGTGGCGCGGTGCCGAGCAAATTCACATAAGCCACTCAGTCACTTGCCGAGCACGTTCCGTTTGGACACGTGGCCTCTTGCCGAACAACTGATTATTGGCACGAGGGTTCCACGTGAGTGATATACGTGAACACACGATTCAGAGTTAGTGTTCCAAAGAGTACCCTGAACCTCGACATCAATAAACAGTGTATTGCCACGCGGCTATAGCCGAGGATCTTGGAAGCTAGTTTGCTCGGCCTATCTGTTGACGGCTAGTAAATGTCGAACCTGGGACCCACAGCCTTTAAAGAGGGCTCGTGACCATAAATGCACCTTAGTTAAGATTGAACTGGGTACTTGTCTCTGGGGGTGTAACTAAATCGGTCTATCTCGTCACGATTTGGTGGCTGATGTGACAGGAAGACAGTCTGACCCTGAAATTCCGGTTGTAATGCCGTGTTAAGCCGCCAGAAGCATTAAATGAAAGGCATGGTGTATTAATGAGGGGTCTGAGGCATTAAATGAAGGGGGAAGAGTATTTAAAGCAAGGATAGAAAAGAGGGACACGGCAGTGTCGTAACGTCAAGTCGCAGGTATGCTTTAATCATCACTCAGACCACTATATATAGGATGTTCTGCTGAACCACAAGGGTAAGCTGACTAATGCCAACTTAGACTTTGACTCTTTTATTTCCATAAAAACTTCTTTTGAGCGACTTGCTGACTTAATCATCGGAGGGTTTTCCGGCCTGAGACCTCCTCTCCGGCCGTCACCTTTCTTTCTGTCTTTGTTCGGCAGGTCGGCGATTGCATTTCCGGTTGGCGTGGTCAGCAGTTCCGGCGGTAATTTCTGCTGCCGAACAGTATCATAATCCATCTGTTATTTTGACTTCTTGGTGCTTCTATGACAGATTCTTGACAATGGTTGTGCCTACAGTATTGATGGGGATGTGTATTTCTCTGTAGACAAGTTTCCAGGCTATGGACAGTTATCTGGACGAAAATTAGAAGATAACCGGCCAGGTGAACGGGTTGCTGTGGACTCAAGGAAGAAAAATCCTGCTGATTTTGCACTGTGGAAAGCAAGTGTTTTAATTGATCATGCACATCTATTAGCTGCCCAACATCAAATCATCCAAACTTTGCAAAAATTGGCTGCATTTTTTTTTTTTTTTGGCATTTCATCAGAATTTTACCTGATCATATATAAGTTTGTTAGGTCATGCAATATAATATGATATGACGTATACGATGCACTAATTTGTCATATTATATGATTAAATTGAACGTACTATTATATTTTAAAACAGTTAAGTTGTAAAAATATACTTGAAATCAATATATACTATTGCTTATGCAAATTTAATCAAATAATGAACATAAAACAAATTAAAATATTGATACCATCAATAGTATTGATTCGATAAAATTCAAATTTTAATAAATAAAAAGAAAAAAAATTAAAAAGGTTGAAGAATAACAACAATTACCCATTTAATTAAACAATTTTTATAATTATTTTTTCTATTCTTCCTACCACAGTGGATATACATATATATCAATTACATAAAAAAACTTACGGAATACATATAAGAACTTTTTAAAATTCTAGTAAATACCTAACAAATCGTAAAGTCGAAGAAAAAATTATTGTAATAAAAAATTTTCAAGAAATTAAAAAAAAAAAAAAAAGAAGACTTCAGATCTATTTATAAATTTTACATAAACTCTAAATTTTAATTTTCTCTAATTTTTCTAACTTTCTCTATCAAAATTTAGATCTGTCTGCCAATTTATTACAGTTGCTGGGCACTGATTGATGACTAGCCTATTTATTGGACTTCCCCCAACTAATGAGATCAATAGGAGTGAAAATAAATCGAGCTGTTCGCGAGCTATTCAAACTCAATTTGAAAAAAAATTGGCTCGAGCTCAGTTCATGACTAAAACAAGGTCAAACCAAGCTTGATTTTGTGGTTCGTTTTGAATTCGAGCTCAAGTCTAAAAAAGTTCAACTCAAAAGCTCGCGAGTAAGCTTGTTAGAATAATATACATATTTTTAATAATATTTTTATTATATTTTTTAAATATATTATATTTTAAACTAAAACGACGTCATTTTGGTTTAGTCGAAGCCGAACTTCAGCCTATATTAAAGCTCGAATCAAGCTTGAGCTCGATCTCGAGCTCAGTATAAAAAGTTCGAGCAAAGTAACGCTTGGCTCGATTCAACTCGATTCCACTCCTAGAGGCTGATTAAAGAGCTATTGACTATTGTGTCTTCCTCCAAGCACAGATCAAAGCAGCTAGCACACAAATGTTACCAATGCAGACACACTAAGCAATAAAAACAGGAGTAGCCTCCGGGCGTAGTCGAATTGATAAGTGGGTGTACTCTGTATATTATTAGCAAGATTTCGAGTCTCACGACTCAACTGAGAGATATGGTCCAAAGAGCCGGCCATATATCCCTTAGTTTACTTTCCAATCCATCCGATGGGATTCCGGGTCACAAAAAATATAAAATAAAATAAAAAGAAGAGTAATATATTTATGTACAGTTATTTTCTACAGTTATGTAATTGTATCATGCGTCAAGCGGGAGGGGAAGAAGACTTTTTGTGACAATGATAGAAGAATTCAAATGCTCAGCACCTTTGTTAAGAAATTAAAATGAAAATTTATGCATTAACTCTTTTTCTATATACAAAATCATTAACTTTTACTATTTTTTAAATATTTATTAATCTTTTTTAACTTTTTTCAAGTTTGTAACAAATTTATCATGACAGGTGTTCATATTTAGGCCAAAATTAACAAAAATTTGCATGGCAAACAAGCCCTGAGAGAGGAAATGACTCACTTTCATCGACCCCTCTCTGGATCCCCCTAACTAACTCTGGCATTTTGACACAAAGGCTCTACTGAAGAGGCTTAGGTCAACATTAAAGTTCTAAATTAAAATTGAGTTAATAGTAATCCATATATTGCACAGGGACTTACTTAATACAACCATGCAAGAACTTTTGGCGATTCAAGTGATTGTATCCGGGCATTGAATTGCAACCAATGCATAGTTTTACTTAATTTACATTTACGTGATGAATATTAGGTGATGGATCTGATTCAAAATAATAAGATTTAATGAGAATTCATTACTTTTTTAAGTTACTTAAATAAGTAAACAAATTTATTCTCATATATTACATTTAACATATTTTTTATTTATTATTAATATGATAAAATTTGATATTTTTCTTAAATTAAATTAATTTAATTCTTAAATTCAAAATCTATTTCAAATAAAAAAATTTAATTTACCAAATCAAATCAAATCAAACTAATTCTTTATTTTAAAATTAAATCAATTTTAGGTCCCGTTTGATTGAGCCAAAAACCACCGAAAGTTACAAAAAATTACAAATATTTATTTACTTTTGCCAACTTTTGTCATTTTCGTTTTCTGTGCGTTTATTTTCAAAATTTAAATTTTACAAACTTTTACAAAAAAGTTACAAAAAGTTACTAAATTTTCTCACTTTTCTCACTTTTTTCAATATTTGTTAATTTTTTGTACTGTTTTTTACCAAAATAATTGTAACAATTTACTTTTCACCATTTCAACGGACTATTTTGATAAATTTTGGTTAATCTTCCAAATATCAAAATTGATCAATGTTCCTTACTTTTTTTCAAGTTTTGATCACTTTTGAACGACCATCTAACTTTTAAGGATAATAATTTCAAACAAAGTGCTAAAAAAATAAAATAAAATGACAAAAACCTGCCTACATATATATATATATATATATATACACGTATGCAACATACATTGGCATGATTGGAGTCAGGTAAATTGATGGTAGAGAAAAATGATGAAAATGGAGTTCCAACTTCTTTTCCTAATCGCCATTGGCACCTTAATTAGGGTTCATTTCCCTTTGTAATACGGTAGCTAGAGTATCCAAATGGGTGTGGATGATGTTTCTCAGACCACCAAAGGATCTCAAACGCTATGACTCTTGGGCTCTAATCACTGGCTCCACTGATGGAATTGGCAGAGCACTAGCAGTAGAGTTGGCATCCAAGGGCCTCAAGCTAGTCTTAGTAGGTCGAGACCCTCTCAAACTCGAAGCAACTTCTGAGAAGATAAGGGATGAGACCAGAAATGGTTACAAGTTGGAATAATCAAGACTACAGTGATTGATTTTTCCAAACTGAGTGGGGAGGAGATAGCAAAGAGAGTAGAGGAAGGTATTGAAGGTTTAGATGCCGGTATATTGATCAATAATGCTGGTCTAACGTACCCATACGCAAAGTTTTTCCATGAAGTCGATTTGGATATGGTGGAGACTGGAGAGTTGTTGGGGTGAATATAGTGGGGACAACTTGGGTGACCAAGGCAGTGATCCCTGGCATGCTGAAGAAGACAAAAGATTTAATCGTGAACATGGGCTCTGGTTCATCAGTTGCAGTCTCATCGTACCCTCTGTACACCGTTTATGCTGCCACAAAAGCGTAAGCTTTTATGTATTGAATGTATTCAATATAGTGTTTAAGTGTTGACTCTGTGGATTCTTGAATTTGGTTTGACATTAGTTCAAAATCTATTTAATTAAAGATGTTTCGGAATAATGTTAAATTTCTTCAAAGTTTAAGGACTACATATTTTATCCATTAGTTATCCTAATTACAAAGATGTTTCGAAGCTGCTTTTGTTTCAAACAATAGATGCTAACTTAGTACTTGTCAATTAATATATATATTCGCCCTAGCTCACAAGTCCCTCTGCATCTCCACAACTATTTACAGTTTCTCAAAATTTCATCCCCTTCAAGCTCAGTTGCTTCAATCAATTAGGATCGACTTTTAATCAATTAAGATTGACTTTGTCAGTTCATCCCCTTTTATTATTACCTTTTTTTTTTCCCTCTCTCTCTCTCTTTTGTCTTCTGTTTCTCACTGAAAGTCTGAGACTGAACTCCTCCACATGTCATATCATCAATTACAACTATAGACCTAACACTTCCCACTCTCTCCATATATAAGAGGGCAGAGCTACACACTAATGTGTCCTACTCCCTCGTGCTCTCCCCTTTCTCCCTATTCACTTTCTTATCTCCACAAATTCAATATAATTTCTTTTCCCATTTCTAAAAGCTAATTACAATTTGAATTCAGGAATCAAAATTGGTTAAAGCCATCTTATCTCTCTTGCCTTTTATCTTTTCAATTTCTTCCCTCCGGCTCTCTATATTTTTAGAGTTAGATTAACAATATCCTCCATCTTTTTGCTCCCTCTTTTTTATCTTTGCTATTCTTGTATGCATTGGAGTATTTTTGGCTAACAATTGTATTGGCATAAGCTAAGCTAACTAACTGTATGGCTAAATCTAGACTGTTGATAATATCACGTCAGATATATAATCGTTACATTGATTAGTTTCTCGTATGACTTATAAAGTTTGGAATACATGTTAAGCATTCAATAGGGAGAGAAATTGCTTAACAATGGCCACTCAAACACATAATGGCATTTGATAGGAACAATGAAGATAAACCGGCCAATTTTGTTTCTAGAGAGAAAAATGATGAAGATCTAGGAGGAGAAAGTAGAGAGAGACAAAAAGAAACCGAATGTCTACTCCGAAAATTTTTGTGCATCAAGAGTGAAGACGGGGTACTTGCAAGTTCTTGTCCTAATAGGGGTTGGTACCCTAGGGTTCATTTCTTGTAATAGCCTTTTCAAATGGATATGGCTTATGTTTCTTAGGCCATCAAAGAGTCTCAAAGCTATGGCTCATGGGCTCTAATCACTGGCTCCACTGAGGGAATTGGTAGAGCACCACCATTAAAGTTGGCATCAAAGGGTCCAAACCTAGTCTTAGTAGAGCGAGACCCACTGAAATTTGAAGCAACTTCCGAAAAGATAAGAAAGAAAAACGATTTACAAGTTGGCTTGGAGCGGTGGTAAGATTATTTTATTGTGGTCTTGAATTCTGTCTCTCTACTTGCAGATGAAAAACTGCGTACATCTTATCCTTAATCATATTATTATATATTACATTTCTACAAGTACTTTTAAGCCTATTATTAGTCCCCGAACTTACTTGTTTAGAACTTTCTCTGTTGAGGCCTTGGCATGAAAATCCCCCACAGTTAGTAGAATAACAATGTGCCTTTATTACAGGTATGTCTCACAGTTTTCAAGAAGCATCAATTTGGAATACAAGCAACATGGAATTGATGTACAATGCCAGGTTTGATATATATTAATTCCATCAACAAAGATTTACTACAAGTCGAAGGGGAGGAACAAGAAAAGAAAAGGGAAAAACCAATGTTGCTAGTGTTTGCCGCATTGGAAGTAATGTGTTTCATTCATTATGCGTCTTAAACTGCCCTGCTTGTTACTCTTTCTTGAATTAATTGGTGTTTGGATGATTCTCTATCAACACACTTGTCCAACCTCGGCCGGGCTTGAATTTAACAGTCATCTCGATATTTATGAACCTCCAGATCCCATTATTGGTGGCGACAAAGATGGCATCCGTTAAAAGATCTTCCTTCTTTATTCCCTCGCCAAAGACGTATAGCAGAGCAAGCGTGAGAGCAATGGGTTACGAGCAAATTTCTGTGCCATATTGGCCGCATTCGTTGCAATTGTGCCTGATGCGAGCAGTCCCAGATGCGTTGTTGGATTGGTGTCTTCTTCGGTATTTCCTTGGGATGTGAAACCGGGGGCTAAAAAAGCAGCAACAGAAGAGCAGTGGCTTGGACTAGTTAATCCTAATTTCCTCTGCTTCAAGAACTGCTTCTAGTGGCGGAATGACATCCCAATTAAGACTTGTTCCCTTTGCTTAGCTGGCACTTGGTTACCTTTGTGATGAGCCCCTGCAAATATTTCTGAAGATTTTATGCACTTTAATTGGAAGTAGAATTTATATAATTAGACCTTTTCATGGGAAATAGCATTTCATATAATTTGATTTTTCCTCCGATTCCCCCCCCCCCCTTTTTTTTTCCATATTTACATTAGTTGGTTGATTGAATCAAAATGTTGTGAAAAAATAGAGAAGGTAAAACAGAAATTCTGAAAATTGGTTTTAAGGTGCGGTGTAATGTCACTTTTTTTAAGACTTGATTTGCTGCTGTAGGAGGCCTAGGCCTATTCCTTTAATATAGATTCGTCATCAACTCAGTTCTAGCCGACAACAGAGGTTTACCTTGAATGGCAAAATTGTGGGCCAGTGTTGAACTTACTGTATTTTTGTGTAATGTAATGGAAATTATAGCATAGCAGTCAAAAACACTGAGCATCTCTTAAATTGCTTTCTGTTCCGTAAAGATGGAGCCAAAAATCAGTTATACTTTGTTGTTTAGGGCATCTGTTTTCTTCCCTTGTTAGCTAGCCTGGTTTCTTTGTCTAATTTGACGGCTGGATTGGCACTTTAAGACAACTTTAATTATAAGACCCTCATCTGTCGGGGACCCGCTAGAAATGGAGTCTTGTGCGTTCCTTCATCACCAATAATTAATAAACATTTTTCCCAATTTGATTAATATATGTGTGGATATATTAATAAACTAGCAATAACCCATATATAACCCATGTTTATGAAACAAAATTAGTATTAAGTTTCTTTTATAGTTGAAACTTTAGACAAAAAATTTAAATTAAAAAAATTGTGATAATTCATAAATTTTAATTTTTTTATCATAATTTTGTTGTTCAGAAATTTAAGTCTTACTATCTACTACATATGTTTTGATCTCTTTCTCTTTTCAATTTATTTTTGATATGCACTATAGAAGAAAATATAAATTATGATATTTTAATTTAGAAAGTTCAACTTCTTAGAAATTATAAATAAGCAAAATTTAAGTTAACAGTTTTTATTTACATATAATTTATACTCTTGAAATATAGTAAAATATAAAATATTCAAGCCATTTTGTAAGATAAATGTTAGTAAGGTCCACTAAAATAAAAATTAAACAGAAAATTAAAAATATAAAAATGATCTCAATAATTGAATAAAAAAAATAATTCTTAATCGTTAAATTTTAATTTTTGAATTAACTTAATTAAGCTGGTAATGATCGCTTCTTGATTTATGGATTGGGGGTCGGTTAACTCCCCAGCTAGTGACATCAAATTAGCAGGGGAAAGAAGGGGTGCAAAATAACTAACCTAGCAGGAACCCCCAAAGGATTGCTGCGGGTGACATTAACTACCGGTTAATCTGAGGGAGAAATGGCCAATATTAAGAAATTTAAAGCTTAAGTAGAGACATATATGTAAGTTAAGTTCAGGTACTTTGTTGGAATTCCCTCCCCGCCTGGCTTTTAAGTTGTGTTTGGATTGAAGCTTTGGTGATGGAAAATAAAATAATAATAATAATAATAATAATAATAATAATAGATGAAAATTGGGAAGAAAAATGGAGGGAAAAGAAAACATCAAATTTCAAAGGATTTTTTTATTTGAGTTGCTTAGAAAATATATGACAATAATATACATTAATTAATAAATTAATTTTTAATTTAATTATATTTATTTTTTAAATCACGTGTATTTCCTATCTATCTATTTTTTTTTTACCATAAATCAAATAATAGGAATAATTTTAGACTCCGCTTTTTTTTGTATTTTTCATTTGACAAATTCCTGATCCAATATTGCCTAAAGGTTGGAATTCTTTTGTTTTGATATCATTTTCCCATGTCATAAAAGTAGAAAAATAATTTTTTTTTTCAATTTTCATTTAAAATGGCATGACAACAACAATAGTAATTTTGTAATTATACGATTTCTTTATGAGTTAAATGCATTAAGTCTATGATATTTTTACATTATTCTAGTAGTTAATGATTAATTTACATAATCTTTTCAAATTACATACTATTTTATGTATATATACACGCAAAGATCAGAAAATTTATTATTTAAATTCTAGAATAGGAACGAAATTCTTTCACTCTTGAAAATTTTTCAAATATATCTCAGTATTTTTTTTTAAATGAGCAAATTCAATTGTATCCTACAAATTTAAAAGAATGATTGATTTTTTTCAAATTTTACAAATAATTCTCGAATTCAACTTAAAATTTTGAACTATTTTTAAAAAAATTATTAAATAAAACATGAACTTTTAAGTAGACACAATATATTTTATTCTTACCATTGCAATCTAAAAGAGATTTTTTTTATTGAAAAAATAATGTATGATACATGTTAAACTTTTCGTAGACACCGTTTGGAGCTCCAAAAAACTCTATAAACTTCTATAAACTTTTTGTCGTATCAACTTTTTTCTTTCACTGAACGCATTACGAACTCACAACTTTTCTCACTTTATCTTATTTTTTCTTATTTTTTATCACTCCAAACACACACTTTGTGTGTATTAAGAAAAAAGTACAGTATAAATAAAATAAAAATAGCACAGTAACTTATGTTGGTATGAAACTAAAGAAGTAAAGAGTCAAACTTTAAGAATTTTTGTTTCTTCAATTCAATACTTGTTGTTGTGTTGCGGAAACTCTAAATTAGTTTTTGGTAATACCTTGATGAAATAATGACAAATTTACAGATAAACACAAAAAAAATCACACACAATGTAAAAATACAAGAGTTACATGGTTCAGCAATTTACCTACGTTCACTGGTAAAGTAAAATTAATTTTCAATCATGAGAAACTTCAACAATAAAGTAGAAAACTACAAGATAGATATAATAGAATCTTAAAGAACCCTAGACAAACTTATCAATTGTTCTTACCTTTTTTTCTTAACCCTAAAAAACTCTGTCACTCGTTCTTATTTTGTCTCTCAACTCAAACCTATTAAAAATCTGCCCAATCTGAATTATACTAAAAAATTTGCGTGAAATATAATTCCTAAACTAACGGTTCTCTACCGTGAATTAAACCCCACAATCCCCAACTTTTTTATGTATTCCAGTGAGCTCATATGAAGTACAACTCTAACAATACTTCAACTAATTTCAATTTAATTATTTTGTTATTGTAACATATTAATCAAATACTTTTTATTAATAATTATTTACCAAACAATTTTCGAATAATTCATAAACGTTTTAGCGAATTTAGTTATTTTATTTTTTCCCTAATTGCCTCGAGTTACAAATTTTTAACGATACTAAATAAAAAAAATCCCAAATATGTTACTATGGACTTTAGTAATTAATTATCAATTTCATGAGCGTGAAAAAAAAAAAGAAAAAAGAAAAAGATTTCATTTGTTCGCTAAAAAGTACCTCAAAATTGTGAGCTGGCATCAGAAGCCGCCACCAATGCATCCAGTCACAAGCTCAAATGATGCTTAGCAAAATGACAACGAGAAACAAGGGCACATTAAATGAAAAAACAAACAAAAGAATCAAAGCCTCTTTTAGTAGTTTTAGAGAAAAAAAAATGAAAAGGAAAGAATAAAGAAAAGATAAAGCTCTATAAGGCTAAATTACATTCGTGATAAATAATAATCAACTAAACAAGAAAATTAAAAACAAAATCAAGAATCTTGAGTAATCACTAATTTCTTTTTCTGAAAAATCACTTCCGTATCCAACCCGAAACCATCAACCGTCCTGACCCGAACCAACTCCGACCGGCGAAACAACGCCTTCAACGGCCTGACACTGTACAAATCGTTAGCCGAGTACTTATCTGACCTCCTAGAGAGAGCCACGTGTAAAACGCAGACGCCGCCGGGCTTCAACGTCCGTTCGATCTCGCTAACGAACTTGTTCGGGTACAGCGCGTGGTCGAACACGTTGGAGAACTCGAAGTCGAAGGTGTCATTATCAAACGGCTGGTGATGAAAGTCGCCCCGGATAACCAGGGGCGGGTACGGGACCAAGTCAATGCCAACGGAGTCGGCCACTCCGACCCGCCTCAGCGCCTCCACCTCCTGCCCCACCCGAGCCCCGATGCAGAGAGCTTTGGAGTCGTTGGAGAGGAATTGTTTCTGCTTCATCTCGGAGAAGAAGGCGGCGAAGACTTGGATCTTCCGGTCCCAGTCCCGGGAGGTCCATATCTTTCGGAGCTTAGGGTTCAGCGTTTTGTTGAGTTGCTTCTGTATATAGGTTTCATAGGAGGCGTATCCGGGTCGGATTCGGAGGTCCCCTTCGACCGAGTCGGCGGTGGTTTGGCGGTGGGGTTGAGAAAAGAATAAGAGGACGAAGGTGGCGGAGAGGAGGAGAGAGAGAGCGAAACATTTGATAACGAATGGTTTTCTTTGGGTGCTTTTCATGGCTACTAACGCATGAGAAGCAAGCCCTTTCTCTTTCTCTCTCTCTCTCCCCCCCTCGGACAAGGACTTTGATGCAGCTTGGAGAGAAAACGAGTGAGAGAGAGAGGGGAGGGGGAGAGAGGTTCACAATTCACACGGGAAGAAGCTGGTGGGAGTTGATAATCACAACCCACTAATCAACACCTGGTGCGCAATGCGCATGCAGACGTCAAAGGAGTAGTTATTAATTGAATGGAATGGTATTATTTTTTTTGCCTTTTTCTTAACATAAAAACAATTTTACCAGCGTAAGTTTGACGATTACCTCCAAGTAGTTTGGCTGGAGGGTGCTGTAATCTAGTGCTTGTACCTACAGCTTGTTCCGCACCATTGTCCATCACAGCCGTTTATTAATTTGATCATTGAATCCATAAGAACTCAGATCCAGCTTGATTTTATTACATTTACAATGCTCACGCGTGTACGTGCGTATGTCAACTTCTTAGTGCTTGTGCTCCATCTGCCCTCACCGCACATCTGAATAAGTCAAACTCAATATTATTGCAACAAGTGATGAGTTTTGAGGGTAATTACTTTTTGGCGGAGGAAAAGGATTTAAAAATGACATTCATGAATATATTTCTTTGCTAAGAAAATTAAAATTAATTCATGTGGAAAAAAAAAAAAGAGTTTTCTTCCCAATTACGTCAGTGATAATGATACTGAAAATTATATTATTTAATTTATGTGTGTTTTGAATTAGTTACTTAAAAAATTGAAATTAATATTCTTGGCATATATATAATATATATAATATATAATAAAATAAAGGCACACACATATATATATAAACAGCTCAGTTACGACCTACTCCTAATTTAAAGAAGCTTAATTTGAGCATTATTACGACAATAGACCGGACTAGTGAGTTGAACGGGTTCAATTTGAATGATAAAATCATATAGGCTTAAAAGTAAAATTAAAATTAAAAACAAAAGTGTGAGGTACCAATCCGGCCTGCATGAGTTGGTATTGAATAAATAATGTGACAAAATTATATTTATTTTAATAGTTATATTGAATCATAATAACGTATTTTTTATTTAATATTAATTTTAATGGTGGGGAGCAATACCACCCCCAATGACAAACATCTCTTGGATCCAACCATATGATTAATATAAGCGCTCTCTCAAAGATAAGCAAATACTCCACCCAAGATCAAATATAAGTAATTCTCAACGCTTACTATGATGAAAGATTAGTCGAGCAAGGAATGTCTTACATATGATTAATTCTCCCTTGTACGTGCAATCCTTTTTCATCCAATATATACAACTTTTTAAAGTAGTCATCTTCTACTCTAATATTAATGGAAAAGACTTCGGGTTGGTGTTCGATTTTGTAGGTCTTTTTGACAATTGGAATAGTTAATTTAATATTTAATTAATTATGCTTTTTTTTTAATAAATTTTATCTATATTTTTATCTCATGAACTTCTCTACGTTTAATGTGGTTAATAAAATGAGATCGATATCTCATTTCTCTATGAAGTCTAAAATAAAGATTTCTATAGGTTAGGTTTATGTTTTTAGAGATAATGAGTATTAAACTTGTATATTTAGATATAGATTAATGTATTAAGATGTACAAGTTTAGTAATTAGTTATTAAAACAGATATTGATCAAAATAACACAGTAAAAACAATATAGAATAATAAGCACACAATAATAATGTTTGTATTTCACTGGAAATCTCATCAGGTCTTGCTGAGATTTCATTGGGAGTTTCGTTAAATGATGTTGGTTTCTCGCTGGTAAAAGTAGAGAGTTGTATAAAGAAATTTAATGCTTAGCAGAAGCTAAGCCCATTGAACGACGGAGAATTTTTAAAAATAAATTCTTTTTTCGCTCTAGAATTACTATAACCAAATCAAATCAAACTAAATCAAATCTTTTCCCACTAGGTGGGATCGGCTATACGTATTTGTCGACGCCAATTAGATCTGTTTAGGGGCATGTCATCCGATAAATCTAGGTAGGTCAGGTCATGTTTAATAGTTTCTTTCCAACTTCTCTTGGGTCTTCCTCTACCTCTCCTACTCCTGGCAATCTCCATACTTTCACACCTTCGAACAGGTGCCTCTGCTGGACGCCTTCTAACATGGCCAAACCATCTTAATCGATTTTCTCTCATTTTATCTTCAATCAGTGCTATTCCTACTTTAGCCCTAATCTCCTCGTTCCTAATCCTATCTTCCTTATAATCCCGCACATCCACCTTAACATTCTCATCTCCGCAACTACCATCTTCTGACCATGATTAAGTTTTACTGCCCAATACTCTGATCCATATAACAGCGCTGGTCTAACCGCTACCTTATAATACTTTTATTTCACATTGAGGGAGATTTTTCGGTCGCACAAAACTTCCAAAGCACTCCTCCATTTGGTCCACCCAGCTTGAATCCTGTGACTTACATCAGTATCAATCCCTCCAACTTGTTGCACCATAGATCCAAGGTACCTAAATTTATCTTTCTCTACAATCTTTTGTGTGCCTAAACTTACTTCTATACTACTTGTTATTGTACTTTGACTAAACTTACATTCCATATATTCCGTCTTGCATCGGCTTAGCCTAAACCCTTTTGTCTGTAACGTATCCCGCCACAATTCTAGCTTAACATTCACTCCTTCTCTCGTCTCATTTACTAAAATAATATCATCTGTAAATAGTATACACCACGGCACCTAAAAAAGAAACTACTCTTAGGTTTCTGATGGAGAGAATATTAAATTCCATACATCTTGGTGCTTTAAAGAATTTTCCCAATCACTTAATCAAGAAAATTTTCATATCAATGTGGTTTCAATTTCAAATACTTGAAAATTGATCCTTCGCTAGAAAAGTTTCTTGTAGATAGAGACGAGTTCTACCCAAGAGCTTGTAGACTCAAGTGTCAATTGTATTTTTGAAGCTTGTAACCGATACTACTAGTTAAAAAAATAATAAAAAAAAATTTAAAATGACTAGTCTTCTTTATAGGACTTGTGGTTATTATTATTATTATTATTAGGAAGGGTTTTTTATATATGTAAAAATCATGCACCTTCTTTACTTTCTACACACGGTTAATTATTTATGTTAATTGATACTAAGTTAAACGTATTTTTTCTATAAATATTCTCAAGATTTGCTTGGTAAATTTAATAAATTGAAAAATATGAGTGATACATTTGGGGCGTATGATTGAAACTCGTTATTGGGATGATGTTCTGGTACTGTGGGCTCCCGTTTGGCTGCTAACAAGTAAGAATTGTTAGTCACTTTTTTATTTTTGGTGTTTAGTAATATTATTAAAAGTTATTAAAAATTTTACTAATTTTTTATTAAATAATCAAAAGTTTTTAAAAGTTGTTAAAATCTTTTCTAATTTTTTACCTAAAAACCAAAAATTATTAAACATAAATTACAATTTTTTTTTTTTTTTTTTTTTTTTTTTTTGTGCTACCAATCGCAATCCGTCTCTCGGCATAAATTTTATAATAGATGTTTGCTTGAATGGTATTTTCAGGTATTTTTATTATATTTAAACGAGAAAGTCTTTCAATAATTTTAGCAAGCTGGAAAAGAGTTGTTGCACATGAAGACGTCACATATTGCTTTGTCGACGGGTAATCAAGAAGCTTTAATTTAAATAATGATGGAGAGTAATGGCGGACCCAGGTGGAAGGTTGTGAAGGCAACCACCCCAATTTATTTAGAGTTGATAATTAAGCTCACTGTTATTTTTTAATTGTATAAAAAAATTCACTAATTTTACACCTCTATCATTTGTCTGTTATTGTCTTATGTTCGAACGTATCGCATAAATTCTAAGGAAATCTACTGTTTAAGCTAAAATGATTTTGATTGTTCTAAATATTATTTTTTTTTAATTTTATTACATTGTCATAATTAATATCTTTGAAAAACTAATTCTATTATAAAAATATCAAACAAAAATCACTTAGACCCTTGCGGTTTGAGTTTTTAGTAGGTAAAATTCTTATATTTTTGAAAAATAAAAATATCTTTAGAAAATTTTGAAATTTGACTTTTTTTTCTTAACTTGTAACATATTATTCATATTTAAATCGAAAAACGATGCATAATTATGCTGAAAAGACAAATACAACTATACATCGTAATTTTAAAATTAAATATAAATAAGTTACTAAAAATTTTATTTTTTATATTTTAAGACATTTTTTACTTTTCACACAGTCAAATTAGTTCAGCCATTCAAACTAATAAAAAAAATAATAACATGAAATTTCAAATTTTAAAATATGTGAATGCTTATTTTTAAAACGTAAATAGTTTAACTATCAAAATCTCTAAATTCAATAAATCTAAATAATTTTTGCCCTAAAAAGATCTCATTATTCTCCTGATCAATTGGATATAAATGACATTCACCTCATTAATTAAAAACTTTGGGTCCCCCAAGAGGAGGAACGCATATACAGACCCCGTTTGGCATCAAGATAAAACATCAAAAATCTCTATAAATCTCTAATAATTTTTTTACATTTAATTTTTTTGTCATCACTAATTTTAAAAAATTTTAATATTTTGTTAAAAAAATAAAAAATTTGAAAATAGGTTAACTGAATGTGTAAATTTTTTATACAATCATATTCTTCGTGTTGAGAACTTTCAAACGAGTACTATTGTCATTATTTTTTGTGAATTTTTTTGAATCCGCAGATTTGGAAAACCGTTCCCACAGTTTACGACTTTTCAGGAAAAAAAGAGCACTAAAATTAACTCCAAACTATATTTTATCTCAATTTATCTTGTTTTTTTTTTACTTCAAACGGAGCCACAATACTCTAATTAGAATTACTTCTTTTTTTTTTTTTTTTTGACAAACTAATTAGAATTACTTGCACGAAGAAAATAGTCTAGAGGGGATTGCGTGTATCAGTAATGGACCATTATATGAATTGACGGGCCTTTGATTAAGATTCAAGGTTAATATATCCTGTATTAAACCTTTGGTTTCGTCGGCCAATTTATTTACATTAATTTTATGAATCGAAAGCACCTACTCTGTAACCCCTCCAAAGTGAATCACATTAAGCATTCCATAACATTCATTATTTCTGTTGCTCCACCAAAATAATAATAATAATAATAATAATAATAATACAACGGTAAAAATTAAGGTCATGCTAGATATTATTATATATCTATACTAACATATAAAATAAAATATAAGAAGTGTTATAAGATATTATTATATATCTATACTAACATATAAAATAAAATATAAGAAGTGTTATAAGTATCGTATGTTTTTTTTTTTCCCGACTACGAGGTTGTTTGGAGGTTCAAAAACAAGAAAAAAAAATTAAAACTTTTGGTAGTTTTTGTGTGTTTTTTAGTTACATTTTTTGTGTGTTTGGTGGAACAAAATATATTTTTTAACATTTTTTTTACAATTTTTAGGTGTTTGGTAAACTTTTTACTGTAATAAATAAAAAAAGTAGTAACTTTTTGTGTGTTTAGTATGTTTTTTTTACTATAGCAAATCAAAAAAGTGGTAACTTTTTGATTTATTTTTTATTGTAGTAAATCAAAAAAGTGAGAAAATTTGTGATTCTACTAAACGCACCAAAAGTTACAAAATATAACTTTTGATACTTTTTTACTAATTTTTGAGCCTTCAAACGGCTCTACTTGCTAATATCACTAATACGAAGCCTATCTTAAAACTCATATTGGCCCTAGAATTATAGACTAATGGTTAGCAATTTTTTATTTTTTTTAAACTTATTTTAATCTTATATGTCGACTTTTTCATTAAAATTTAATTTTATTTTGAATAATTTTTAGACTTGTCGACTTTTTCATTAAAATTTAATTTTATTTTGAATAATTTTTAGACTTGGTATTTGCATTCATCAAAAAGATTTACAAAAAGAAATAAAAAATTTCACATTCGGTTTAAAAATAGTTTCATGTCCAATTTTAGTTTTAGTTTTATTTTTTTTATAACCGAACTTGAATTTTTTAATTTTTTTGCAAATTTTTAGAATGCAAACAACACGCCTATAAATAATTAAACAAAAAAATTAAATTTTAGTTAAAAAAAAAAAAAGTCATACAAGATAAAAGTAATTAAGCTAAAAAATTAAAAAAATAAAAAAAAAAGCTAAACCAACCTTATTCCTATCGCTGAGAAGAGTATTTGGGCTGCGTTTGTTTGAGGGATAAAGATGTGAGATTGGATGAGTAATCCGTGGATCCCACGGATTGGAGGAGTAATGAAGTGTTTGTTTGATATCCGTATGTCCCATGGATTGGATGAATAATGAAGGAATTTGTGAGATAAGTTATCCCATGCGAGGTGTGGGATGAGTTATCCCCCATCTCCGGATTGTTTCCCTCCAAAATTTAAAGGTCCAAAATTATTTCCTATCACATCACATAATAAATCACATCTTTTATCCCACTTTATATCCCATCAACCAAACACCAAAAAATAATCACACATAAAAAATTAGTCCTATCTTTTATCCAATCTCATCAATAGATCTCATGGTATTACTTATCCCCAATCATCTAATCCCTTTAACAAACGCAGCCTTGATCCATATCATTAGCTATCCGCGTACAGAAAAAAAAAAAATACTAAAATACAAGCTATGGTGGCAAGAGCTTTGAGCCAAGCCTTATAATTAATTAACAAACTGAGGTAGATCCCAGCTCCCAGGAGGGAACATTCAGGGAGTCAAAATCCTTGACCCTTGGCGAAAGCAAAGGGAGAAAGTAATATCATGAATTAGTTGGAAAGTAAAAAATAATAATAAAAAATAAATAAATAAACTAAAGAGAACAAACACTACCTCTTTCGTTGCATATTATCCATTATTCTATATTACTTGCTATGGATTGTCGTGCGGGACATCCCACGCATGTTCCATCCTGATGCGCCGCAATGCCAGGCTGTTGATTAAATAGTGGTGGTGTTTGGTTGATAAAAATATAAAAATTTGATATAAAAATTATATGTAATAAAATTTAATAAAAAAATATTAAAATTAATAAAAATTAATTAATTTTAATTAATTTCGATAAACCAAATAATCTGACGAAATGTGTCACATACATTTGCTTTTTTGGGCGGTGGGTTGTTGGCAGCTTCTTGTTTGGATAGGGTTTGGCGCTGCCATTGTGATGGGCTTGGAGAGTTTTTATTTTTAGTTTTTTATTTTTTAAATGCTATATCATAAGAAATAAAAATTAAAACAAAAAATAAATTACATTTACTGCTTAGAATAGTTTACTCTAATTTCATTTGAGCCTATCCACTTTAAATCTTTTCAGTTTACTGTCTGTACTTCAATTCAACCATTTGTCCATTAAAAATAATGTGGTAAAAATTGTTGTTAGAAATTCACATAATTAACCAACAAACAACAGAACAAAAATTGTACACGAGATTTACGTGAAAAATTCAAGACGGAAAAAATTAGGGGCAGAGGAAAAGAAATTTACTATATCAAAAAATTAGTACAGAAGGTGATGAATACAAGACTGTACAGCGAAGAAAATAGAAATGTACAAAAAAAACCCTAATTTCGTATACAATACCATAAACGGTTCATAACTAAGTCAATCAATCCCTCTACTACCACCACAGAGCCCCAAAAAATTCTCATTTTAAAGTCATACCGCGAGCTATTCGAGCCGAACTAAAATTGAATTCAGGTCACACATTCTTACAATTATAATATTTGATATTTTATTTTTGTTATTATTAGAGATTTTGATAATATATATATATATATATATATATATATTATCCGTGTTTGGCACGTAGTGAGATGATTATTTTGTTTTTTTCTTCAACCGATTTGGGGCCAGAGTGATTGTTGGACCTGGGAAGTGGACCTAGGGCAACCCTCTTTTGTTTTTATTTTCTTTCCCTTCTTTTTTTTCTTTGTTTGGCCCCAAAAGGAGGAGGAAAAAAAGGCAGGTATTGTTGGATTGGAAGCTTGAAATGGTGGGTTGGGACTTTTGCAGTTTGTATTCGTGCTTCAACCAACTCAAATATAAGCTTTTTGGTTTCAAGAATTCGAATGGCTTGACCAAAGGTTAATTTATTATTATTTTTTTTTTATTATTTTTTTTTTATTTTTTTATTTTTTGCTCTGGACCCCAAGGGGCGTTCGAATGGAATCATAAAGAATTTTTTTTTTTAAATATTGTATTGTTTTGGAACTTTAACCTCCCAATTTCTTTGCCATTGTTACGGCATATTACCTCCTACTGGATTAATATTGGTTTATTAATGTTCTTGAGATAATCAGCATAGGTTGACGAGATGATTGATGCTATGTATAATTAATTGATGCTATGTATGATTAAACATATCATGTGTGTTCGGGTTAAAGTTGTATTATTTGATTATTGTGATTGGTTAATAAAATATTCTTGTTAATATATTGATGTGCTAATGTAAAATTATATTTTTTTATAGCATTTGTTTATTTAAAAAATGATAAAATGAATATTTAAAAATATTAAATGATTTATATAGAGAGAGATTAGTAATTAATGGTAAGACGTATTTGAGATATTAATTATGACAAAATTGTAGACTAATGCCTATAATGTTAACTATATTTCAACATTTTACTGATGAAAAAAATCATACTTCAACCTTGTCGATGAAAAAACATTATATTTCAATCTCAAATCGCTGATGAGCAATGTTATGAAACTGTGCAAAGAGTTCAACAAATTTTACAATGTTACAAAGAGTTTTAAGACATTATAGTTATTCTTGGTTGGACAAATCATTCAAAGATAATCGTTCAAACAAAGCAAGAACACGAAAAATTGAACATTTTTTTATCAAAACCTTTTTTTTTCATAGCAAGAGTAAATACTGATTCTTCACACAAGAATTTTGAGTCTAAAAATGTTAATTTTAGAGGCTTAATATATCCAACAATTGAAATGTAACATTGAGATCGTACGACTGAAGAAGCTTCCATTGAAAACTTGGCATATGTAAATTGAAAACTTGGTATATATAAATATCTAGGTACTTTGGTGAACACTATCGGATCAAATTACTCATCAGGTAGGTGGATGGATATAAATAGATGGGCAAGGCGTAAACAAAAATTTCTTACTTACTTTTTCGTGTGCAAAGGCAATGAGTTGGTCTAACTTGAACACTATAAAAATTGAACAAATTACTCGACAAGGATGCGTCAAGTTCATTTTTTTTTTTTAAATATATATATATATATATACTTGTTTAGTTCTTCTACAAGAAAAATATTTCTTAATAACAAAAATAAACTTGGTTTGTACTAGAAAATTCATCTTCCATTTACATAATAAACATGAAAAATATGAACAATCAAATTCAAACTATCATGCTTCACAAAAACTTTGTACAAAATAAACACGTGAATGTGAACAAGAAAATCCAAACTATGATGCTCAAGACTGAATTTTGATGTAAGAGAGGGCGCAAAGAGGAGTTGGTGGGCTAAGCGAGATCTATATCAACCCGCTTAGGATTAGCCATTTCGGTCTGATTCGCGACAAGACCTACTCCCAGCTGCCCTTTGTCACCCGCACCAAAGGCATATAGCTTTCCGGATTCAGTCAGCGCAAGAGTGTGGGCATTCCAGTGCGTAAAATTAGTTGGGCTAATTTGAACCACCCTTTCCTTCACCTGCTTCATTGATGTTACTAACTCTGGGCTTAGAACTTTTGCCTGCCTATTCCCCTGAAGATACAAAACAAAGAGAATTTAGTTAGGATAATGTGATGTTAGCGCGATTACGCATATAGGTGGAAATTATAACCCGAATCTATAAACGGTAAACCTGTTTAATTAAACTCAAATTAAATAAATTTGAACCCAATTAAAATCATTGGTGGACATAATTGGGTACGTAAAACAATATTTACTTAATTAACAGATTTAAATAAGCTGATATAGAATCTGTTAAATGCCCAATTATCTGCTTAATTAATAGTAGAAGTAAGAACTATAAGATAGAAGAAAAAAAAAAGAAAAAGAAAAAAAAAGTTCCTGTTTGGTTAATTAGGCCCACATCTAAAAAGTCTAGTAAAAGAACAATAAATAGATTAACTTTTTATATGACCCACATGCATGCATATATATATATATATATATTCTCCTCCCCTACTCCCACATCAAGCATTTATTATTTTAATGAATTGTAATACTATCCTTGTTGGCCCCCATGCTCACTACATTAGGTGCTCACTTGTGCAAACTAAAAAGCAAACATATACGGGAGATAAATCTAATAGGGGAGATTAATCTAACACCTGGTCCCCCACATATATAGTTTCTTAACATTCTTCTAGGTGATGGGAGAAAATATCACCCCTGCTTGAGGAGTCATAATAGCTCTAAAAAATTTTATACACTTCCGATTTTTAATTCGATAGTTGGTATAAACTCATAGGCATGTATATTAAATTATAAATATATTGAAAAAATGTCTAAAAAATATGCTCAAAATTCACCCAAAAAAAATTAAATTTTAAATATGGATTCACTAGTTTCATATAACTCATATTCAACATGCCCAATAATAATTCCTTATTAAATTGGTATAATCAGGTTCAACCCGTTCAATCACAACCCGTTACGACCCGACTTAAACCCACCCATTTGCCGGCTCTAATTACATGATATTTCAAAGCAAAATTACAATGCATATACCTATATAACATTAAGCAGGCACAAAGAAGTGCTCAAAAGGAGAGCTGCAAGGAAACAATGAATGCTGCCACAAAAGTAGCTAAAGCAAATTGAAAGCTTCAAAGCAGTATAAAACAAACACGCTATGGAGATTGACTAATTTATAGGATCACCTGCATTTAAGGAATGGATATTGACGAATTTATAGGATAATTTATAAGATGAATGCACTGAAATCACACCATGGAGATTGACTAATTTATAGGATAATGTGGACTTTTAGGGAATTTTTCATAACATTTAGAAACACTGTAAAACACTCTGGACAAGCCAATAGAGCAAACTTATTATTTCAGGAAAAGATTAAAGAAAACGATACCTGCTCGTTAGCACCACCAGTGTTGTGTCCGAGACTGGATGATTCTCCACATCCAAATGAGTACACATCACCAGCTTCAGATACCACAAACGTTGTATAATCTCCTGTAGCAACACAAACGACTTTGACTTCACTCAATGCCTCCACCACCTTAGGAACCGATTCGGAGTCTTCGTTCCCATGACCCAAGCACCCGTATCGCCCCCAACCCCATGTGCATATCCTTCCGTCTTTCCCCACCACAGCAGCATGCCAAGCACCAGCTGCAACCATTATAGGTTGGAGATTCAAAGCCTGGAACTGTGTAATCAATCTTGGGTATGCCTCATCAGTTTTTGTACCATGTCCAAGCTTCCCACCCAGGCCACATCCAACAGAGTACACCGACCTGACACATCATCAAAACAACAGCAAATATATAAGCAATTATTTAAAGAGATCAATAATTAATTAATTGCTTGGTTCAATGAATTTCAAATTAGTTGCATCATTCTTACAATTCATGCATTACTTCACAATATTGTTTCTATGCAATAGTGTTTTCCACACTGAAAAAGACATTGCATTAACTAAATTTTCTCAATTAGTTCACAAAATTAGCAAGAAGCTTACATGCCACTAGGTTGACAGGCCAAAGCAAGGAGGTAACAGTATCCAGCTGCAATTTGAACCACGGTAATATTCTCTAGTTCGCCCAGCAAAGGATGGGGTTCCAGATCATTTGGCTCTGTTTTGTGGCCAAGCTTTCTTTCATTACCCCAAGAAAATGTATAAACCCTTCCTTCTCTTGACAATACAGCAGTGAAGTAGTTTCCAATTGCAGCTTGCACCACAAATATATTTTTCAAATGCTCGACTATCTGTGGGGTGGTAACTGGTTTACTTCCTTCAACCCCAAAATCGACTTCCCCAAAGGAGTCATTTCCAAAGGCATAAACCTGCCCAGAATCACTAACCAGCATTGTCCTGCCAGACCCAGCAGCTGCTTGAATAATCCGAATGCCCTGAAGAGATCTGCAAATTAAAGAAGATGTTCCATCAATTTCCTTTTAATAGAACCATTCTCATCCTACATTCTTGCTCCCACATTATTGGGTGTAGAATCATAGAAATTTAGCAACCTGATTTGCCGAGGCTGCCACTCCTCTTCTGTAGTGCCATGTCCAAGCTGTCCCGAGCTGTTAGACCCGAATGAGTAAACGACTCCTTTTGAAGTCACAGCTATACTGTGGCCTGGCCCTGCTATTGCTTGTGATTTCTCTCTCCGTGAACACGCTTCTCCAGCCAGCAAGAATCTCAGGACAAGCTTCCAGGAGCCCCCGCATCTTTGTTTCAAATCTTGACGAAGTTCTGCTGTCATTTGCATGAATATGGCTCTCTTCTGGCACATGTCAAGAGCAGCAAGCTCTGGTAAGGACAACTCATGGTCGGGGGGGAAATTTGCAGGCCGTCTGAAGAAAGAACACGTTGCCTGCAAAACACCATTACAATTTTGCAGCGGCATCATCAGTTCTAATATCAACAAAGAGTTCCATTATTAAAATGAGAAGAAAAGAAGCACTTGCCTCTAGTCTCGCAAGATCATGAGGATCCAAATTACATCCGGTAAGGACGTGAAGAACAATAGAGGGCTTGGCAGATAGTGGGAACTCTCCAGGAGAAGCATCGCCAAAGCAATGTCGTTGTTGTCGTAGAAATGTTGGTACGCCAGAGGTGACAAGAGCAACAATTGGTTGCTTGGGAATATTATGGCATTGAACAGTTGAGGTTTCACTCGTGGAGGCATCCATGGGCACTGCTTAAGTGCGCAGTGCCCGGAATAAGCAGAGGAGAAGATTTAATTTGCTGGAACTGAAGTGTAAAAGTCACTACATTGAGTCAAATGGTGGACACTACAGATTTTAAGATCCAAGCTTCCAATTTAATTAACTAATTGAACCTACCAAAAGTATCTACCTTAAGTTATGTACTGGTCATAGAATTTCGGGTTTCACACCTACATATAAAACACATTATCATTAACTCAACATTTTATGTGTCCCAACTTGAAAACAGAATACAAATTGAACAACTTGATTAAGTTTCTTCATTAAGAATATATTGAATTGTTTGGCAATGAATCAGAAGAATAAATAACTCAACCACATGCACTACATTGACACACTGCAGAATTGAGTGCTTCAAACTAATATGAGAGGCATCAAAAAACAAAAGAGAGCTTGGTGACTTGATCATAGGATTTCAAAATCAAGAGACATAAGAATTTAGAGAGAAAGGAGGTTAAAACCTCACTAACAGCAATGGAGAGTCATTGACTTGCAAATACAATCGTACAAGTAAATCAAACAGAGAAACAACATATACAGCAAAATTGAAGAAACTTGCTTCGTCAAAAATACTAATGCGACATTCCACATCTAAAAGAACCCCAGAAGAAGAGGAATTTTGGTTCCGATAATTACACTACAATTTGCATATATAATCGATGGACACCCAGGAATTTTAGATTTCATAAATCCAAACGAAATCAATCAGATACAAACCCACAATACTTCACAGAAATTTTACCAAAAAAATCAGATCTTTCAACATGTCAAAGATCAAAATCATCAAAAACCAAATATATTTTGTCGGGTAACCCAACGGACATTAAATGGACAAACTGGCAAAAAAATAAAATGATCCATTTTTTGATGGAGGTCAAAAATAGAACATGATCACAACTGGAATGACTGTTGAATTTGTGCATTATGATTGTTACAGATCGAGAAAAAAGATTACATCAGATAGAAACCCATGTGAAATCCATAAACTATTACTGATGAATTAATCAAAAACAGCAACAGTTCCACCTCAAATCGAGGAGCATAGAAATGGTTAGCCGATCAAAAGTAGTCCGGAGTGATTGTTTCCCAGGAAAATAGACTATGGATTCATAGGGTCACAAAATATGAAGTTGTGAGAGAGAGAGAGAGAGAGAGAGAGGGGTTTTATGCTTTTGCCAAGGAATGAATGGAGTGAGGATATTTTTATGCTCATATATTTTCCGCATTGGCTGGCTCTGTTCTGTTACCTTTTCTAAAACGACGGGACGAGATGACGTAAGCTGAGTTTGGAGGGAGATAAAGTAAAATAAATTGAGATAAAATTTAACAGAAGTTTATAAAATTTTTTTTTAAATTTATTTACAAACAAAACGGGCCGTAGTCTCTTGGGTGGTCCTTTTTGCGCTTCAGCTTACACATACCATATACTTGTGTTATGTGCTATGGGCGTAGTCAAAATTTTACAATACTCCGTAAAATAGTTTAATTAAATACTTTTTACTTAATTATTTTATAAGATAACCGAAATAGTTTAATTAAATACCTTTTACTTAATTATTTTATTTTTTTTATCTAAAAATTTAGACAGAACATAAATATAAAAATAACAAATTATATATAAAAATCATCGTAATATTTTTTACATATCGTATATGTAAATAAATGCACTAAATTCCTATCTCAAATCTGAGAAAAAAGTAGAAGAAATTGTGAAAAATCCCAAAAATTTGTAATTTTACTCCTTCGTATTTCTCATCTTAAACTGAATCACCACGATCCGACACACCATGATAATCACAATGTCAAAAATACTAAAATCTCGCTATTTTTAAATTTAAATCCTCATTTCCTCCTCTTTCTTTTCTCTCTCTTCCTCCTCTCTTTTCTCATTCTCCATTTCTTTTCTTTTTTTTCTTTCTCGATTTGCTTCCCCCGGTCTCTCCCCCAAACCATCATACCCCTATATGTATATATATATATATATATATATACACATGGTATACTTGGGGACTAGGTAAGAAAATTAAAATATATATATAATATAAAAAAATAAAGAAGAAAAAAAAAACTTCCTAGGCTTGCCAACATTCCGCGTGGCTTCAGATATCATTTGACACTTTTTTTAATATAATAATGTAAATTTAAATAATATATATTAATATGTATATTAAAATTTAAAATTTTAAAGTTATTACAGAGTTTGAGCTCAAACCTAAAAAATTTAACTCAAAAACTCATAAGCTAGTTTAATAAAATAATATATATATTTTTAATAATATTCTCATTATATATTTTTATAATATTTTATTTATTATATTTTAAACTAAAATAATATCATTTTAATTTAGTAGACCTATTCATGAACCGAGCTAGATCTTAAATTTTTTCCTTTATTGAACCCAACTCGAACTTATATAAGAGGCCAGCTTCATTCAGCTCATTTCCACCGCTAATACATACACATATAAAGGGCGTTTACTACGACGAAAAATAATGAAAAATATGGTTTGAGTAATATTTTGGTGTTTGGCGTGTAGCCACCAAACTATATTTTTCAAGAATGAATAGTGAAACTTTTTAATTTTTGTATCAATTTTTTGGAGAAAAAAAAACTGTCCGAACGGCTGTTTTGAGTCTATCCAAATGGTTAAATGTCAGAATTTATTAAAAGATGTGAAAACTTTTTGGGATTTGTAGAAAAGTTGTTGGAGTTTGTGGAATATTAATGGAGTTTATTAAAAATTGAATGAGGTTTGTAAAAAGCTATCGGGATATGTAGATATACTAGTAATTGCTCATGCCTGATGGCATAGAAATATAATTTAGTGTGTAAATAACTCAAATTTAAATTTATAAAGCAAACTTACATCAAAAAGTATAAAAATAACCTATAAAAATAAAAATCACTAATCAAAAGAGATTAATATATCCATACAATTTTTAATAAAGGTATAAAATTTTATTATTTATACAATTTTAAATAAAAATCACTAATCAAAAAAGCTTAAGGTATCCATACAAATATTATCACATTTTTTAAAATATTAATTTAAAATTGTTCATATAAAAAGTATTAAAAAAAATATTAGAAGAGTGAAAGAAAAAGAAAAACAATACTAGCCATTGAAAAATAATACAGGCTAGTTAAAAATATCTTAAGTTCAAAATTTTAAATTTTCTTATTATATAAATGACACAAAGAGTGTAAAAGTATTTGCATTTAAAATTTAAGTTTTAAGTATATTAAAATTGAAATTTTAATTTAAATGTTTATTTAGTAAAAAAAATTTAAAGAAAATTAAAGATTAAATATTTTTTAATAAAAAATTTATTAAATATATTTTTTTAATAAAACAACTTGGTTGAGTTTATTAGAGATTAAGGCACCATATAATATTTAATAAATGTATAAAATTTAATTATTTATACAATTTTAAATAAAAATCACTTATCAAAAAAGATTAAAGTATCCATACAAATATTATCACTTTTTTAAAATATTAATTTAAAATCATTAATATAAAAAGTATTCAAAAAATATTAAAAGAATGAGAGAAAAAGAAAAGCAATACTGGCCATTGAAAAATAATATTGGCCAATTAAAAATATCTCAAATTCAAAATTTGAAACTTTTGTATTAAATAAATGACGCAAAAAATGTAAAAGTGTATATTTTTAAAATTTAAGTATTAAGAAGATTAAAATTGAAATTTCAATTTAAATGTTTATTTAGTAATAAAATTAAAGTTTAAACATATTTTTTAATATAAAATTTTTTAAATATAATTTTTTAAATAAAACAATTTGGTTAAGTTTGTCAAATAGGTATCAATAGTTGTTTAATAAATATATACAATTTTACTGTTTATTACAAATATTATCACATTTTTTAAAAATTGAGACGTGAGACAAATGTCAAAAAAAATAATTAATTTTTTGTTTTTAAAATAATTAATTCTTTATTTATTTATAATTAAGAAAAATATAATTTTTATAATTTTACATATAAGGTTTAAAATTGAAATTTTAATTTAAATGTTTACTTTTAACAAAATTTAAAAAGTTAATTTAAATATATTTTTAGCTTAATTAAATTTGAACAAAATTGAGATGTAGTCGCTAAATCAAAATTCAACCTACTCTCGTTTAAATTCATTATAAACATTTATACAAATTCTGTCATTCAAATTCATTATATAAAAGTAACTTAGAATATGTTTGGAGTAATAAAAAGTAAGATAAAATGAGATAAAGTGAAAGAAATTATCAGTTCGTAATTCATGTAGTAAGATAAAATGAGATAAAGTGAAAGAAATTATCAGTTCGTAATTCATGTAGTAAGATAAAAAGTGAATTACTTTTAAAAATTTTCAGAGATTTTTAGCAAAAATTAATGCGCCAAACGCACCCCTTAATACATTGTAAGAAAATACCCCACTTCGTCAATAAATGAAATACTACGCTTACACCCAATCTTTTACACCATTGGTTACACCTAGACAAAACGACATCGTTTTGTCTTTAAAAAAAAAAAAGTTTCAAATTAGGAGGAATCTAACGCTCTCCCAAATCAATTCCTGCGCTCAAATGACCCAAGTTCGACGTTGTTTTGTCTTAGTTTCGACCAGCTCCGCCACTTCCATCCTCAACCACCACCGGAGCCGTACCGTACCGCAACTACCCCACCACCAAACATATTTAGCTTCTCTAGACTTTTCCAAACTATTTTTGTTGGCCCAAGGTTTATAAAGTTAGTTTTATAATTGATTTTGATGATAACAAACATTGAATTAAATTTTCACAATTAATTTTCAAAGACATTGTGTGAAATGTTACAATTCATTTGATAGATTCAAGATAATAGAGTTGGAAGAGATTAATATTATTTTTAGATATTTTCACATAATTTGGAGGAAGGAATAAAGGAATTTCAAAGTTGGGAGTAATAGAAATCAAAGTAAGATGAAGATTTGAACTAGAGGTCAACTCGGGTAAACAGAGAAATCAGACATATGTCAGTATATAGATGATATCTTAAGATCGAACAGTTCAATTATCATGAAATTTTAATATAGTAAACTAGACTTCTATGTCTACAACTTTAGATAAGGGAAATTTTTGTGGATCTGAAGTTAAGGTGTCAAAAATGAGTTGAAATATTAGTCATTACAGAAAAGTTTTTAATTCTGGATTCTGGAGCTAGTCTTAGTTTTTGAGACATAACTCATACTCTATAACTTTAAAAATTCTAATTTTTGGTGTGTGAAAAGAAGACTCAAAAAGCTACAACTTTTGTAGTTTAAGTTTCTTCTAATTCTAAAAGTATCATGGTGACACAGAAACTTAAACGGGAAACACAGATTCAGAATGTTAGAAAAAGCTATCAGAAGCTGGTCTCGGTTTAGAAGCCATATCTGACTATCTAACCGTTGGATGAAGCTCAAAATTTGACATGTGATAGCTGACTTATATATCTACAAAGTCTTTACTCTGAGGTAATGTCAGATTTGAACGTTATGAGCGTAAAAAACGGTCACCAATATATTTCAGAAAATCTGAATCTGAAAGACAGCATTGGAAGCAAGGAAATTCAATTTCTTTCAATGGCAAAAGTGTCTTTTCACTTAGTAACGGCCATTTGGAGATTTTCATCTATAAATAGAGCCTCAAACTCAGATTCAAAAAGATGAACAAGGCAAGAAAGAAGTGCTTACAAAGAGATACTAGAAATTTCATAACTTTGCAAACATAGAGTGATTTCTTCTCACATTTGTGCTTCATCTTTCATATTCAACTTGTGAAAGTTTCTTTTTTATTTGATTGAGTTTTAAACTCATCATTGTTGTTGTAAGAAAGGGAAATTTAAAGCCCTTTTAATTTGTGAGAGTTGGGTGAACTCTTGTTGATTTTGGTTCAAGTGTTAGAACCAAAATAAGAGACTTTCTTTGAGAGAGACTTGTGTGAGTGATTTGGGGATAAAATCACTTGGGAAAGGTTTCTAGCACCTTGAGAAGCTAGTGTGTAATAAGCTCTTCAAAGAATAGTGAAGAAATCTCAAGGAAGGCCTTGGGGAGTGGACGTAGGCAACATTGAAGCTGAACCACTATAAATTGATTGTGTTTGCTTCTCTTCCCTTTTCTTTATATTTATTGCAAACACTAGCGCTCACTCTTCATTCACAAATATTAAATAATTTTTTTTGGTGTATTTCATATTCATCTTGACATATTTGTTTTAGGGTTGAAATTTTTATTACAAAATTTTTAAGCAACCCTATTCACCCCCCTCTAGTGTTGCTATTTGGGATAACAATTGTTTTATTAGATAAGAAAATAGAATCAAATAGAAAAAAATCTCAATCAAAGACGGAACTATGCACTGACAAATGGGACCCTGGCTCCCCCAAACATTGCAAAAAAAAATTATATATATAGTACAAATATATTTATAAATATATTTTTTAAAAATGGCACCCCCAACTTTTTTACATTGAGCCATAATTTTTGAGTTGGGCAATTAATAAATTATAGGACGTATATTCTTGAGTTGGGCCATTAATATTATAACCTAATTAATTAAATAATTTTTACTAACAGAAGACAAGAGTTAGGATTCTTCTTCAGTTGAGGATTCTCTCTCTCTCTCTTGAAGCTGAAACTCAATTTTATAAGTTTCTTTTTCATTAAAACTAAAGTTCAAAAGTGATAGGAAGCTTGAATGCTTGATATACTTTTTTGTTTGGCATTTCTCAATTAACTTATTTAGCTTTAAATTCCTTCAATTAACAGCTGTACTAATTGTTTGTTTCTTTCTTTTTTACTTTTTTGTGCAATTATGCTGTTGGAAGTATAGATAAATAAGTATCCAATTCAGCTATCTTTTAAACCCTTCAATTTGACAGGTGCTATTTTGAAATGTGTTTAAATGATGAATTCTCATAACTGTTTTACCTATGAATAATTACATCTTCAATTTTTTATTTATATTACGTGTTGAAGGCCCAAATAGACTATTTAATTCTAATATTACATTTTTTAGATTAGGAAAAAATATTAAAATTTATTAAGAATTGGCTCTCCATCAACTAAATTCCTGGTTTCGTCCCTAATCCCAATAATACATACATATACAAGAAGACAAAGAAATAAGCAAAGATTACAACAAAATTGACTCACGACTAGTTGGCTTTTTGTGTTTGATAAATAATGATTGTCAATATTAGATACAATTAATAGCTTGTTATCCCTATGGTTTAAAGCAATAATATTCGTTTTAATGAATGTGACGATTAATGATATAAATAATTAGGTTATCGGTCCCAAAAGCATGGCTCTAACCTTGTTTCCTTTGTTTCTTAATCAGAGATGATGTCCCTGGAGTCTGTTCTATCGACAATGCCTCCAAACATAAAGTGTGAAGAACAAGAACAAGTATGGAGTAGGGAGAGTGAAAGCGAGCAAGAGGCATGGAGTTGTCCTTTAAATAAAGTGTGATAAGATAAATACTACTTAGGGTAAGGAAGACGTAACTGACAATTGTGAAAATAAAGTAGAAGAATCGAAGAAATGAATGACATTCGACACTTTGAAGAACGCTTGTCTTTATTACTCCAGATATGCTAAACAACAAGCGTTTGCTATTCATAAAAGAACATTGAGAAAAGAAAAAGATGGAAAGTTACAATTTCTTGCGCTTTCATGCACTTGTGATGGAACGGCAAAAATGAATACAAGCAACCCGATCAAACCACTACCACATTCAAGAATTGGTTGTCCCGCTTGTATTATTGTTGTCATGAACCTAGAACGAAAGTGGACATTTAACCTAGTTACTTTGGAGCACAATCATGAACAAAGTATATCAAAGGCAAGGTTTTCTAAGAGTAACAGGGTACTTGATGAAAAAGTAAAAAAAAAAATGCTTCAATTAAATGATAGAGGCGGGATTAGAACACACAAGACTTATGATGCACTTCATATTGAAGCTAAGGGACCTAAAAAGCTTCTATTTCTTAAGAAGAATTGTAGAAATTATTTGGATAAACAATGACGTTTACGACTCATGGAAGGAGATGCTGAACCAATTTACCGTTATTTCATGAGAATGAAAACTGACAATTCTGAGTTCTTTTTTGCCATAGATGTAGATGATGATTGTCGATTAAAGAATCTATTATGGGCTGATGCAAGGAGCAAGATAGCTTGTAAGGAGTTTAGTGATGTTGTAATATTTGACACAATGTACTTAGTAAACAAAAATAACATTCCTTGTACTCCATTTGTAGGCGAATCATCATAGTCAGTCTACTTTGTTAAGATGCAGGCTCATCTTTAATGAAGACACTGAGTCGTTTTCATGGTTATTTGAGACATGGAAGGCATGGATGTCAGGTTGTGCTCTGAAAACAATTATTACTAACCAATGTATGGCCATGAAGAATGCTATTGAAGAAGTATTCCTTATGACTCGACATCGGTAGTGCTTATGGCATATTATGAAAAAGGTGCCCAAAAAGTTTAGTAGCTACAATGCTTACGAGAAAATTTCAAAGTTTATGCGTGCGGCAGTTTATGATTCACTAACAGTAAAACAATTTGAGGATGCATGGAATGGGTTCATCAAATAGTATAAGCTTCAAAGTAACACATGGTTAGAGCAGTTGTATTTGGAGAGGAAATAGTGTGTGCCTGTTTATCTTAAAAATGTATTTTGGGTAGGGATGTCATCCACACAGAGAAGCGAGAGTATGAACGCATATTTTGATGGTTAAATTCAGTCAAAGACCACCCTGAAACAATTTGTAGACCAATATGAAATAGCATTGGCGGACAAGGTGGAACTTGAAAACCTAGAAGATGCGAATAGTTGGTGCACTTACATTCTATTAATTTCAGTATGTGAGTTGAAAGAGCAATTTCAAAGTGCTTACACGAATGTAAAGTTTAAGGAGTTTTACAAACAACTTGTCGGGAAAATTAATTGTTTATGTTCAAAGATAAAAGCAGGTGACATTGAGTCTGTATTTGAGGTCAAAGAGTAGGTTACATTTGGAGAGGGAGAAGAGAAATTTAAGAAACAAGTGTCATTTCATGTTTTAATGCTAAAACCAATTAAACACATTGTAATTGTCAATTATTTGAGTTTAAGAGAATAATGTGTACACATCAATTGATAACGTGGCATGAAATGGGAATTGAAAGAGTTCCTAACAAGTATGTGTTGAGAAAATGGTGCAAAAATGTGAAAAAGGTTCACATTAAAGTTTAGATCTGTTACGATAAGTCCTTAAAGTCAATTGAAGTGTGTCAACATGACAATATGTGCAATCTCTTTAATGAGGTTGCTGATTTAGTAGAAAGATCTCAAGAGAAGTATAATATGGTGATGAAGAGGCTACAAAAGCTAAAACGAGAGTGCTTGGAAGCTTCAGTTGTGGTTCAAAATAATGTGGTTTCACTTGATGATTACGTGGGGACTCAGTGGTGGGAACCTTTTTCATTTGGAGATGGAATTATACCTTCCAAACATAGCACAAATATTTTTGACCCGATATGTGTTCGACAAAAAGGAAGACCGCTGACAAAAAGAAAGATCAGTCTTGTGGAAAAAATTGTTACGAAGAAAAGATAAACAAAAAATAAGCCATCATCGAACGAAAAATTCGAAGTATAAGTTCTTCATGATTTAATAAATATTTTTGAATTTTTAAATACTTTAATGAATTTTAATAAATATTTTTTGAATTTTTAAATATTTTAATGAATTTTGATAAATATTTTTCATAATTTTAAATATTTTAATGAAATTTAATAAATTTTAATCAATATTTTTAAAATTTTAAATATTTTAATGAATTTTAATAAGTATTTTTTTGAATTTTTAAATATTCTAATGAATTTTAATAAATTTTAATAAATAATTTTTGAATTTTTATAAAAATTTTCAAATTTGGGAGTGACGTGGTAAAGAAAGAATGGACCTGTAGATATAGCCATGAATGTGCAATTTCAGGGAGTTGAGGAGATTGTGGTTGGCCACTGTATCGGCACTCAAGAAAGTGTTGTAAATTTAAATGTAAAAAACTTCATTTTTTTGTTTTTTTTTAGAAATGAACTTTGTTAATTGCCCAATTTCCTATCTCATGTAATGTTATTGAAAATTCTTTTTTATTGTTGGAAATGATCATACCATGTACATAGGGCACTCAATGTGGCCGAACACGATACTCCCTAATATGCCACCAAATTACGCTCAAGGCAAAAGTATCTTTCTGTTTTCTTCACCTTTCTACCCAACCAGAACAAGCTTGAACCAATCTATACCTTCTTTCCTAAGTTCACAAAGCATATTCAATGACCAAGTTTGGATGGGTCAACCAACTCTTCCGGTAGCCAAGTTTGGGGAGAAGGACAATGAAGCTTTACAAACATAATGAATGAAACGGATAATGGTGAAGAGTAGTTTACTTGCATGCTTCGGTAATTGTGTCATGTTTGTATTTTATGTCCTTTATGTATCTAATGAGTTGTTGGTATTTTTGAGAGATAATTAGTCGTGTCTGTATTTTGAGAGATCATCAGATGAAAGGTGTTTTTTGCTAATGTATATTTCCGTTTTATTGGCACTTTATGTATCAAATGAGTTATTGGCACTTTCTATTTCATTGGTAGTTTGTATGAGTTTCAAGAGATGACTATATGAAAAGGTTGTTTGTTGGATTTTTTTTTTTTAACTTTTTACTCCTTGTGTTGTGTCCATATCGTGTTATATTTGTATCCCATGTCCATATTTTGTCGTATAAATATTGTATCCGTACTAATGCATTTAAATTTAACCATTGAATGTCTGACTTTAGGTGGCCGTGATTCAAAATTTCAGTAAATTCTCCTATTTTTGGTCCTACGCCAATGTCTCACGTTTCAATCCATATAATAAGAACAATAACATCAAGTTAACTTTCACACAAGCCATCTAAATCATCATTCACAAGTCACATTCATAGCCAAATAAATGAAATAACAGTAATCAGCTAAACTTGAATTTTTATTGAATGATTAAAACAATTACATCATTCGAGTACAAGGAATATATCTTTTGGACATTTGAAAATTACTACTCCTAGGACTCAAGGTTGGCCTATAAAATAATAAAAAATAAATACTAGAACTATGAACTACAAATAGGTAACACATCAATATTCAACAATCAAACTTCAGCTCTCTATGCTCTCAGCTCCAACTTCTTCATCCTCGGGTTCTTCTACCATAGCTCATCAAGTCAAAGAAAAGGAAATCAATTGGCTTGGAGGGTGCTAGTCTCAATTTTTCTTTTTACCTTTTGACATTGAAAGTATGCAAATGCTCTCTCCCCCCTGATGGCTCATCTTTGCTTCAATTACGGCCTTTGCCCTCACTTCTTAAATTCTTTGTACCTTTTGACATTGCTCTTTGCTTCAGCCTACACAAGTGTAGATGTCTGGACATATGACGCCTTAACTCAAGCCTAAGCTCGAACAAGAACCTACATGCACCTCATGCAACATCATGTGTCATACCCCACTTAGGGATGTAACCGGCCAATCACTTTAAGCCTTAACTTAAGGAACACGCAAGCTTAATTCTCATTCAACCAAAATTTACTAAAGAACCTTCAATGAAAAAAATAATCTTGCCATTTAAAAATTTACGAGGATAAATAAAATGTTCTGTTAACCTTTCAATCTCAAAACAACTAGTAATTAAAATATTCCAAATCATCAAACTCTAATCTAGCTACCAAAATAAAATCCATCCATTAAATGTAAAATTGTTCCTAAAAGGCCACGATTTAAAGGTCTCAACTACCAGAGTCTTTGTCTAGTTTCTTCCATACTTACTTGAAAAATGTTTAAAAAATGGGTGAGCTAAAAGCCCAGTGAATGGATTGCCAGGCCAAAGATAATAATATCCATTTGAAAATAATAAATTTTCAAATAAACAATTTAATCAATAAAAATTCCCAAGTAACTATGTCCATGCATAATCAATAACAATTTCAAAACCTGCACGTTAGAGTGCAATAACATCCATAATTCACCCCGTCAATCATAACAGTGATGACAAACATTAATCCATGGATATATGAAAATTAAATATAAAAAGTGCCAATATACTTTCTTATGGGCAGTGCCCGTTGGATCCAATATCGTACTTAGAGTCACCCAGTCTGGCTCCTGAGTTCTTTCCTAAGCCGATCCGATTAAGTTCACCACGGTTTTCACGGGCCTGTTCCTACAATCGTTGAGAACTAGGGTCACCACGGTTTTCACAGACCTGTTACCTAGTTGCCAGAGTCACACCACTTGAGAAGCCTGTCTCCTGGACTTTAATTTTTATTTCCAATAACCACAAAAAAAATTTCCATCACAATCTCATAATTTCCAAGATTAAACAAAAGTGTCCAAATAATTTTACCTATGCTCAATAGCATAAAATATATAATATCATTATCAAAACAATATAATTTTTCACAAAAAATAATCCAAAAATTTTCAACTTTCAAATCCTTATGCATGGAATAATTTATAAAATAATACTAGTAAGGTAAACCACTCACCTGAAGTCCAACGGTATAATTGTAAAAATAAACCAGGATAAGTCGTCACAATCTTATAACTCTCTAACGCAGAACAAGCGACGAATGGGTTGTGATATCATTCACGCAGGCGAAAGAATATTTGATTCAACATGAAAAAATTCAGAATATGAAATCTAAAAGAATAAGCTCTCCACAGAGAAATTCTAATTTATTGAGTAATAAAAATGAAAGAAAACTGCTCACCTCTCTTCCTTATACAAGCTAACAAGTAGTCCTAATTTAAGTAGGAAACTAATAAGCTAATCCTAAATTGAGTAGGAAACAAAAAAGAGAGTCCTAAACCAAATCTGAAAAAAAATCTAAAATGAATAAGAATCCTAACTAAATCTGAAAAGAAATCTAAATTGAATAAGAATCCTAACTAAATTTGAAAAAAAATCTAAATTGAATAAGAATCCTAAATTAAGTCAACTAATTCTATTAAAATTGTAACACACATAAAAAAATAAATAACATATAAATAATATATATATATATATATATATATATATTAGTAAATACCCATGCAAAGTACGGACTGCCTATCTCTTACTTTGGTCTTAAAATTTTTTTTTAAGGTTTTATCGTCTTGTTTTTACTAAAATTTATTTTTTTTCAAAAGGTAGAAATTATCTGTGCCTAAAAGCACAAAAATATAATTTGGTTTACAAATAGCTCAAATATAAATTTGTAATACAAACCTACATAAAAATAATCTATACAGTCTTTAATAAACATATAAAATTTTATTATTTATCACAAATAAATGTTTTAGAAAAAATATTTAACAAAAAATAGAAAAAAAGATTGTGTTTTCAAGTAAAATGACCGAAAAAACAACTGAATTGTAAAAAAATAACAAAATAATAATGACTATTGAGTAAATTTAATAGTTAAAAATATCTCAAATTTAAATTTTTTAGCTTTTTTTATCTCAAATTCTGACACAAAGAGTGTAAAAATATATGTGCTTACAATTTTTAAGTTTTAAGTACTTTAAAATTGAATTTTTCCCATCAAAAAAAATTTTAATTTTAATTTAAATGTTTATTGTTTAAAATTAAATTTTTTAAAAATATTATTTTTAATTTTCAATTTGAGTAGATTAAATAAAATTTTAAATATTAATTTTTTAAAACAAAAAAACTTAGTTAACTTTTGTCATATCAACTGTTGTATTTTATTATATAGATATAAAAAGTATTTTTAAAACATTTATAAAAAAATATTTAATAAAATATGAAAAAATAAAAAAAGTATTTTTTTATGTAAAGTGACAAAAAGACAATTAAAATAAATAGAAAAAATAATCTTGACAATTAAATAAATTTAACGGTCAAAAATATATCAACTTCATATGCTTTAATTTCTTTATTATATATATGACACAAATAATGTAAAAAAAATATAAAAATATATGTATTTAAATTTAATTATTAATTATTATATGATAAATTAATTATTTTTATTTAAAAAAATTTAACTTATCATTAAAAAAAACAACTCTCCCAACCCCTCACTCTTTCGTTTTCTGTGCCCCTCCTCCTCGCTTTTTCTTCCTCTCAATCCCAAACCTCTTTTTTTTCTTTTTCTCCCAGCAAACCCACTCTCCTGCCTCTCTCTTTCTCTCTCTCCCCAACAAACCCAGTGACCCACCCTCCCCAAATGCTGCCACACACACACATGTCCCATCAAAAAGATATGTTTTATTATATAGATATATATATTTGGGTTACAACATTCTCCACCCGTTAAAAGAGTTTCGTTCTCGAAACTTACCTCAAGTGTTATGTGAATAAATCTGGATACTTCTCTATCAGCTCCTATTCACGCTCCCATGTTGCCTCTTCAACTGTATGATTGTGCCACTGAACTTTAACAAACCAAATTACTTTATTGCGAAGCACGTTTTCTTTAGTATCCAGAATCTGCATAGGTGATTCCTCGTATGATAAATTCTTCCTGATCTGTAGTAGCTCGTAATCAATCATATGATTCGGACTATGCATATACTTCCTAAGCATCGATATATGGAAGACATTATGTACTCTGGCTAACTTTGGTGGTAAAGCTACTCGATATGCCACTGCTCCAATCCTTTCCAAAATCTTAAATAGTCCAATATTACGTGGGCTCAACTTTCCTTTCTTCCCAAATCTAATTACTCATTTCCAAGGCGATACTCTCATAAATACTTTCTCACCAACTTGAAACTCTAATTCTCTTCTTCTATTATCAACATAACTTTTCTGGTGACTCTGTGCAGCTAGGAGTTTTTGACGAATAACAACAATCTTCTAAGTTGCATCTTCCACCAAGTCAGGACCCAACAATTGTCTCTCTCCAACTTTAATCCAACATACTGGGGATCTACACTTCCTACCATACAGAACCTCATATGGTGCCACCCCCTAAGCTTGAATGATAACTACTATTATAAGCAAATTCTACCAATGGTAATTGCTCATCCCAATTACCTTTCCATTCCAATACACAAGATCTCAACATATCTTCCAATGTCTAAATGGTCCTTTCTGATTGCCCATCAATTTGTGGATGATAAGCTGAACTAAGACTCAATTGTGTCCCTAAAGCTGCTTGCAAACTACCCCAAAACTTAGACACAAAACGTGGATCACGGTCTGACACAATGGACACTGGTGCACCGTGCAATCTGACTATTTCCCTTACATATAACTGGGCCAACTTATCTAATGAAAAAGTCATCTTAATGGCAATAAAATGTGCAGACTTAGTCAATCTGTCAACTATCACCCACACTGCATCATGTCCAGCGCGAGTCCGAGGTAAGATTGAAACAAAATCCATTGTAATCTGTTCCCATTTCCACTCTGGTATTGACAATGGTTGAAGCTTCCCTGCTAGTCTTTGGTGCTCAACTTTTACTTGCTGACAGGTAAGACACTGTGCTACATACGCTGCAATATCTTTCTTAATACCATTCCACCAAAAATGCTCTCGCAAGTCTCTATACATCGTGGTACTACCTGGGTAGATACTATACTTTGAGTTATGAGCCTCAAACAAAATATCTCTCCTTAAATCATCTAGGAGAGAAACACATAATCGACCATTGAATCTAAGCACTTTCTCTGCATCAATTGTGAAATCTGAAACATTCCCCTTATCCAATTCTTCCTTAACCCTCTAATACTGGGGGTCATTTAACTATGCAACATTAACTCTATCTAGTAAGGTGGGTCTAATTATTAACTGACTGCAAAGTGCCTCATCTCTTTGTCGAACAACTTCTCAATCCAAACACCTCAATTCTTTCAACAAACATAGTTGAGCAGTGAGCATTGCCAGAGTTTCATTTGAAGATTTCCTACTCAAGGCATTCGCCACTACATTTGCCTTACCAGGATGGTACATAATACTAATATCATAATCTTTAAGCAGTTCCAGCCACTTCTTTTACCTCAAGTTAAGCTCATTCTATGTGAAAATATACTTCAAACTTTTATGATTAGTGTATATCTCACACGATTCTCCATACAGATAATGTCTCTATATTTTTAATGCAAACACAACCGCAGCTAATTCTAAATCATGAGTGGGGTAATTCTTTTCATGTGGCTTTAACTGACGAGAAGCATATGCAATTACCTTCCCTTGCTGCATAAGTACACAACCCAAACCCTGGCATGATGCATCACTAAAAATTACGAAGCCACTACCTTCCTTTGGTAGAGTAAAGATAGATGCAGATACTAATCTTTGCTTAAGCTCCTGGAAGCTACTCTCACATTGATTAGTCCAATCAAATTTTACACCTTTTTTAGTAAGACTCGTAAGTGGAAGGACAATACCAGAAAATCCTTCCACAAATCGCCTATAATAGCCCGCTAATCCCAAAAAACTGCGTACCTCAGAAACCGTTATAGGAGTTGCCATTCCATTATTGCCTCCACCTTCTGCGGATCCACAAAGACTCTATCTTTACTAATAACATGCCCCAAGAAAGATATACTATCAAGCCAAAACTCACACTTCTTAAATTTGGCATACAACTTGTTATCTCTAAGGATTTACAGAGCTATCCTCAAATGTTCTTTATGTTCCTCTTTGCTCTTCGAATAGACCAGGATGTCATCAATAAATACCACAACAAAGTGATCCAATTGGAGATTGAAAACTCGATTCATCATGTCCATAAAAGCTGCGGGTGCATTAGTAAGGCCAAAGGGCATAACTAGGAACTCGTAGTGCCCATACCTTGTTCTGAAAGTAGTCTTAAGAACATCCCCTTATTTTCAATTGATGATATCCTGATCTCAAATTAATTTTTGAAAACACATGGGCCCCTTGTAGTTGATCAAATAAGTCATCAATGCATGGCAACGGGTATCTATTCTTGATGGTGACTTTATTCAGCTCTCTATAATCAATTCACAACCTCATGGAATCGTCTTTCTTCTTTACAAACAAAACTGGTGCTCTCTATGGTGAAACACTAGACCTTATAAATCCTTTATCTAGAAGCTCTTGCAATTGAACCTGCGGCTCCCTTAACTCAACAGGTACCATTCTGTATGGTGCCTTAGAAATAGAGGTAGTGCCAGGTAACAAATCAATATTAAACTTAATCTCACGATCCGGAGGCAGACCAGGTAAATTCTCTTGAAAAATATCAGTAAACTCATTCACTACAGGTAATTTCTCCAACTCCACAACTTGTTTCTTCTCTCCAATTACATAGGCTAGGTATCCTTCACAACCTTTTCTCAACATTCTGTTTGCTAGTATAGGAGAAATAAAACCAGGCAGTTGAATATTTCTATCCCCTTAGAAATAGAATTCAACTTGTCCTAGTGTTGAAAATATTACTTTTTTCTGACAACAGTCAACAATAACATAATTAGAAGTCAACCAATCCATTCCCAAGATAACATCAAAGTCGTGCATATCTAAACAGATCAAATCTACTAATAGAACTCTATTGTCTATCTGAACCCCACAAGAACGACAAATAGCATCCAACAAGATAGTATCTCCCACAGGAGTAGAAACAATAAACCCCACATCCAATTGTTCAAGTACAACGGGTAAGCTACGCAAAAATTTAGGAGAAGCATAAGAATGTGTAGATCCTGAATCTATAAACACCTTAGCAGGTGTAAATGAAATAAGAAGTGTACCTTGCATCACTGAAGGTGATGCCTCTGCTTTCTTCTGAGTAAGTGCATAAATACGTGCAGGAGCCGTTTGCCTCTGGTTCTGTCCCTAAGTATGACTTTGGTTACCACTCTGTGTAGTATTTCTCTGTCTTTGGAATGATTGCTAAGTTTGTTATCCTATGGCATTTGGAGCTTTACATTAACTCTTAGCATGTCTATCCTTCCCACAGTTGTAACACTTCTTAGGCATGCCATCACAAAAGTAGCCAAATGAATGCTACCTGCCACATCTTGCACATGGTCGTGCTTGCTGCCTATTATTTCCATCTGTCTGTGCTTGAGTGTTTTTTCTCTTCTAAAAGTTGCCACCCCCCACTGCCTTGACCTTTATTATTCTGTTCCATGATCTTCTTATTAGACTGTGATTTTTTCTTCTTAGTATCTTCCAAGTAGTATCCAGCTAGCTGTGTCTTGGTCACAAGTTCTATCAAAGTCTTAGACTGGAGTACTGCAACCCTACTACGAATGGCTGGACGCAGTCCCTTCTCAAACATCAATACCTTATCACTTTCGTTATCTACTTGCGTAGAATACTTTGACAACTCTGCAAATTTGTATTCATACTCAGTCACGGTCATGTTACTTTGCTCTTAAGAGAGAAATTCTAACTGCTTCTGTCTCTTGATCGTTATGGGAATAAACTTATAATTAAATATCTAGCTACCAAAATAAAATCGATCGATTAAATGTAAAATTGTTCCTAAAAGGCCACGATTTAAAGGTCTCAACTACCAGTGTCTTTGTCTAGTTTCTTCCATACTTACTTGAAAAATGTTAAAAAGATGGGTAAGCTAAAAGCCCAGTGAATGGATTGCCAAGCCAAAGATAATAATATCCATGTGAAAATAATAAATTTTCAAATAAACAATTTAATCAATAAAAATTCCCAAGTAACTATGTCCATGCATAATCAATAACAATTTCAAAACCTGCACGTTAGAATGCAATAACATCCATAATTCACCCCGTCAATTATAACAGTGATGACAAACATTAATCCATGGATATATGAAAATTAAATATAAAAAGTGCCAATATACTTTCTCATGGGCAGTGCCCGTTAGATCCAATATCGTACTTAGAGTCACCCAGTCTGGTTCCTGAGTTCTTTCCTAAGCCGATCCGATTGAGTTCACCACAGTTTTCACAGGTCTGTTCCTACAATCGTTGAGAACTATGGTCACCACGGTTTTCACGGACATGTTCCCTAGTTGCCAGAGTCACACCACTTGAAGAGCCTGTCTCCTGGACTTTAATTTTTATTTCCAATAACCACAAAAAAAATTTCCATCACAATCTCATAATTTCCAAGATTAAACAAAAGTGTCTAAATAATTTTACATATGCTCAATAGCATAAAATATATAATATCATTGTCAAAACAATATAATTTTTCAAAAAGAATAATCCAAAAATTTTCAACTTTTAAATCCTTATGCATGAAATAATTTATAAAATAATACTAGTAAGGCAAACCACTTACCTGAAGTCCAACGATATAAGTGTAAAAATAAACTTAGATAAGTCGTCACAATCCTATAACTCTCTAACGCAGAACAAGCGACGAATGGGTTGTAATATCATTCACGCAAGCGAAAGAATATTTGATTCAACATGAAAAAATTCAGAATATGACATCTAAAAGAATAAGCTCTCCACAGAGAAATTCTAATTTATTGAGTAATAAAAACGAAAGAAAACTGCTCCCCTACCTTCCTTATATAAGCTAACAAGTAGTCCTAATTTAAGTAGGAAACTAACGAGCTAATCCTAAATTGAGTAGGAAACAAATAAGAGAGTCCTAAACCAAATCTAAAAAAAAATCTAAAATGAATAAGAATCCTAACTAAATCTGAAAAGAAATCTAAATTGAATAAGAATTCTAACTAAATTTGAAAAGAAATCTAAATTGAATAAAAATCCTAAATTAAGTCAACTAATTTTAATAAAATTGTAACACACATAAAAAAATAAATAACACATAAATAATATATATATATATATATATATTTGGGTTATAACAACTTACCTATCAAAAAAAAAAAAAAAAAAGACAACCAGCATACTTTTAAACATCACAAGATACTTTATGTATTTTAATCAAACCTCATAGATAATCAATGTAATCTACCCAGAAGTATATATATACATATACATTCTAAGAATTACCTTACATAAGCAAAATTTATATTATAATTAATAACTACTTAACATGGCCATTAGGATTAGCAATCCACCAACTATATATATATACACACACAATACAACGCTTGATTAATGAGCTATTGAACGAACATTGTGTAACCTTAAAATTAAATCAAACTGCATCTCCGCGAAAAATACTCGCTGAAATTAAACAACACCACTAGAGGCTTTTGGCAACGAAATTTTTAACAAAAAAATACTAATTTTTTATTTTTAAGCGTTTGGTAAATCACTAATTTTTGTCACTTTTTTACTCTATTACAGTAACTTTTCAACTCAAAATTTATTAAAAATTACTAAAAATTACTAAAAGTTATTAAAAATTACTAAAAATTACCAAAGATTTTATCAAACACCTAAAAATTGTAAAAAATTATTGAAAATTACTAAAAATTACTATTTATTTCAACAAATATATTAAAAATTATAACTAGTAAATTTTGATCAAAAATTATTAAAGATTATTAAAAATTATGACCCTAAACGCTAGAGCGTTTCAGACAAACAAAAAATTAATTTGTCGTCACCCAGTTAAATTAACTAAACTTAGAACAGCACGTTTTGTGGTCCCATATAAACATATCATGGCCCTGTTTAGTTGGTTAAATTTTAGTCAAAAAGTATAATAAAAATAAAAAGATATGATACAAAGCGATAGATGTTAAGTTTTAATTAAAAAAATATAAAAAATAATTAAAACTTAATAAATTTTAACAACTTTTTATAGGCCAAATAGGACCTATATATTCTCAAGCGGTCATGCTGTTGACGATTAATGTTATTAAAGTTGAGAGGATGTTATGTCCTCGAAGGCGGCTATTTAATGAGCTTTAGCATGTCTTCTTCTAGGTGGGGTTGAATCCCAAATTGCTTTGGGTTCTGAATCAATCAGAAGCAACCCATAATTGCTTACGAGATAAGATTTGGAAAATGTCGACCTTCAAGTAGTAGAACTGTCAAGGAGAAAACTCGAGATTTTTTTTTTAATTGATATTTTGTGCACAAAATGAGAGCATGCTACCAAAAAAAAAATACTATTTTAAAATTTACTATTAATAAAAATACAATATCATACCACGATTTTAAAATGAACTGAAATCGCGATTTCGTTCCGCGGTTCATGAGCAAAATGGGCATAACATCTAGAAAACACGAATGAATTCATTTCGCGGTTAATAGAAGGACCGCGTTATGATAGAGGGGTTGCATTTGCGCAAAATTCGCTCTATCATATCGCGGTGCTCTTTTTACTCTTAAAACCCTCCACTTTGCTCTCAATTCTCGGCTGCTTCACTCAAACACTCCCCGCCTCACACCCAGCTTTGCATCTCTCTCTCTCCCCCTCCCCCGCCGATCTCCCCTCTCTCACCAACGATAATCCTCCACGGACTCATATGTTTTCTTTTTTCTTTTTATGTTAGTCAATGTTCTTTGTTCTATTTGGGGCATTTTATGCGTGGAGTTTGTTGCACACCAGATTTGCTTTCCATGTTGATTTCGGGTCAATAATTAAAATCAAACAATGTAGAGTTATGCTGACCAATCTCTCCTCTTCTAGGCTTGTTAACTTCAGAAATCTTAAAACCAAGAACTTCCAATTTATTTGGAAATGGATCTTTTTTGATTCCAAGTAAATGTCATAAACTTTCAAAACAATGGATGAGCCATATAAATGTCATTACATAAAAGAAAAATAAACTAGTTCCAAAAATTAAATCTCAAATCTTTCTTAATATAGTTTTGTGAAAAGTCAGTTCTTCATAATGGATTCTTAATGAATAAATTACCAAAGTCAGAGACTTAACACTTCGTTAAAGGTATTTAGATATTCAACCAACAAGTAAATTTTAATACAATGAGTTTAGTGCATAACTATCTTGGTAAGAAAAAATAAATGTGCATCAAATGAATAACTAAACAAAAAGATAATAATTAGTAGTCATATATTTGACTCATATCTGTTTTTTATTAAATTAGATTCAAATTATACTAGCATAAATTCACTTTGTTAAACAAGGTATGGGTCCTAGTGTCGATAAGTTCGCTGTTTGTGAATATTGTTACCTTGGTGGGTCTTTACATGTTGAAGGGTGATGTGGCACACTATCATGTTCTTTCTTTAGAGGGACATTGGCAATGTAAACACTGATCTCTTTTTTGAAATGCTTTTTTGAGAGTTTGTCGAAAGTATGCTCTACTTCAAGATCTTCTATGACAATAGGTTGACTTTGTTTTTTTTTAATGCAGTCAAATTAAAATTACTCAATTAAATATGTATTTTCTTTGATTTTATTATTGCTTTCAAGGTGCTGATGTGAGGTTATTTATCTGTATTCAAGTTCTGGAAGCTGTAATCAAGGTTTAGACCTCCAGCATCTATTTTTGCTTCCTATGCCAAACAGTCAACTCCCATATGATCAAATTGTTGTTCTTATACAGGTATAAATATTATATAAACCAGTAGACAGATTCAAACTTAAATTTTATTTTACCAGGTTCATTGCCAAAACATTTTTCACTAAACGCATTTTTATGTAGTTTGAACAATGGGCATTGCGTCCCAATACCTATGATATCTGTAGCACATCATGCCTACGAAGTGTACTTCTCAATGGTTAAAGAAACAAGGGTCTCGACATAGCACTAGATACTACACAACACTTCAAACTTGCCTTTCCACTTTGTGGAGAATACTTCTTTAAAACTTTTTTTTCCTTTTTCTTGTATTAATATTAATCTTTAAAAAAAACACCTTGTGTTTTTTGGAAAATATTTGGATTTCGGTCTCTATCATGTTATGTTCTCTTTTCTTGTGAACAACTTTTTATCATTAATAAATAAAAACTATTGATTACTTTCTCTCCATATGGTTATATAACACATGTTATGCATCAGGAAAAATGCTTAGGATGTACTAAGTATACTGTGTTCAGGGTAGCGCCTTGTATGTTTGGATTGACTTGTTTTTCAAAAAACTATTTCCTACCAAAATGAGAAGATCATTTGAATCTCATATGCTGTCCTTACTAAAGTAATTTTAAAGTATACATGCTTGCACCCGTGTGTATGCAATGTGTGCATTACTAATGTTAAATACCTATCCTCATTTTGTTACATCATTTGTAGTTTGGTTGATCTATGTTTGCAGATTTCGCTCTTTTAGATGCCATTTTCTGTTGGGAATTAACAGATGTCTTCTTTCAGACCAGGGCATACTTACGAGATAGCTTTTATATGGTTAATTAAACAGATACATGACAAACATTTCTTTAGTGCATTTGAAAGCACTCCAAGATAAAGAGTTCTGGTGGTTTCCGTATAGTTTAAAATACATATTTATGCATGATCGTACACTCGTAAACCTCGGTATCATCGCTGACAAGGTTATTGCGCCCTAGGATCCGCTAGCCATTAGAACTTATTCATGAATATGTTGTGAATGCACCATTAAGTTTCTGCTATGTTAACTGGATCTCAATACTATTTTACCTTTTTCTAGTATAGGCAAACAGCCAGCATTGCCAGCAAATAGAGAGCCCCTGGCAGTGCAAAGGTTACATACTCGGGGAAAGCTCCCCAAACGTTTTTGTCTAAAAGGCTGTATGTGAAAGATGATACGCACCTGCATAAAGAAATCCCCATTACAGCAATATTGGACTAAACAATAGTCAAAACTTTTCCAAACGGTTTTGCTGTCTTCGTTGGATTAATGTAAAGTTAGTAATTTGAATTTAAACATTTAAACTTTGTAGTTTGAAACTTTTGACAGCCCAGTGACAGCAATAAGCTATACTTTTTAGTAACTCCATTTCCTCTTATACTTTTTCCTCACTGACCTAGTTTCTTACAAAACTCTTGCCCCCTATGTTTCCCAGAGGCTACGTTTGATTGTGAGGATTGATTGGGGGGAAATAGATAATACCATAGCTAATATTTGAGGTTGTATGGGATTCGATAATATGAAATTAATTTTTTGCGTGATTATTTTTTTCGTGTTTAGTTGATGAGATATAAAATAAGATAAAAAATGTAATTTGACAAAAATAATTTTGAACCTCTTAAGACTTGGTTGTAACCTAATCCAGTATGGGGATTTTGGGGGACATACAATCCCAATGGATTATATATCCTCACTTTATTTTTGTAATCAAACACAGAATTTCTAACTTCAAGTCGACCTGCTGCCCAGGATTTAATAAAAAAAAATCAGTTTGTTAGTATTTAAAAAAAAAAAAAAGAAACAGTTTACCAATTGCCTGCCTTGTACTTTGTTGGAGTACTAGAATTCTCACAGAGGGGATAGCATTTGGTTTTAAGAACATGATTTTACGTTAATATTATTATGGTTTATTAATGATATTATTACCAATTTGCAACCTTTGAATTAGAAGTGTTTATTGGCCTTATCCATGTCCTGTTTGGAATTTATGTTGTTTGGCAGCTTGTGAGTTTGGAATTTACGTTGCTTAGTCAATTTTAGCACCGCAATATCATACTGCGTTTTCATTAACAGTACTTACCAAAATATTACTTTTTCGATAGTATTCTCTCACTTTGTGCCTGAGAGTCTGTTTGAAACAACAAAAAACTCTGCAGAACACTACAAAACTCTAAAAACCTTTAAAATTCTCTAACACATTTTGCACTCCTCGTACTTCGTAAAATTTCTATAAATTTATATATATCTATTTATCGTAACAAATTTTTACAAACTCCAACAAATTTTTTACAAACTCCAATAACTTTTCTACAAATCTCAAAACTTTTTAACCATTTTCAATAAATTCTGACATAAAACCATTTTGACAGAACTAAAAAAATTGTTTAGACAGTTTCTCTCTCCAAAAAGCTGACGCAAAAATCAAAATGTTTCACTATTCATCTCTGGAAAATGTGATTTGGTGACTACACGTCAAACATAAAAAATATCCCAAACTAATTCTTCACTATTTTTCATTATTTTTCGCCGCACCAAACGGATTATCATTAAAAAAAAAAAAACTCGACCCAATTGGATTTGTACAAAGTCAGTTAGGGCCGGATTCTCTTGTTTGTAAATTCTAACCGTTGCTATTCCCTGCTTTTCCGAAACATTTTGTCAATAATAATTTACCCTTGCCCAATGTTAAAAATAAATAAATTAATTAATTAATTAAAGGTGCTTTCCCCCGGTTTATCTAAGAGCAGTTAGTGTGAATAGAGAAGTGAGAACCTAACAATTATTAAGCCCCTCCAAGGGGTTGTAAGATTTAAGACCAGTAGGCCGAATAATATAATATTTTGGTCAATAGGACAAAAGTGAAAAAAATAACAAGGACAAAAGTGTAAAAATAATAAACAATTTCCTGGTCACAGATGTGCTATATAGGTTTCCACCTCATAAAGAAACTGAACATGTCATGGCATGCAATTACAGATAGGAGATGACAATGGCATGTGCAATCTTATAAATTGAACCAAGATGCAGAGTTAGAAACTTCAATGAACATGTTGCGAGGTTACCTTTTCTGGATTCTTATGGAGATTTTGATCAACTCTTTCATCCTCGAACTTAGCAGAGTTCACTGCTCTCCCTCGCAAGAACAGAAGTACTATGATCTTCCTTAGTCCTCGGTGGAAATATCACCGTTTACAACAGAATGCAGGTTACTGGAGGTGTTGCTAGTCCCAGTAACAGAGTTACCACTTCCATTCGTGGAGTCACTTGACTCAGCTCCCCCATTGCCTTTGAACAGAGCTGGCTTCCCTCTCATGTCCCTCATTTGTCATTTGACTCGCATTAGGCTGCTTCATCTTCAGTTTTCATCCTTTCTTCCTCTCTCTGCCTTCTTCTCCTTGCCTCTTGCTCCTTTATTTGCTTAAATCTGGGGACAACACTAACTTAAGGCCAAAAACAACAGTTGCCATAGGAACAATGTAGTCAGGTCATGACAGCTATTGACCTTTGACCAGGATGAAGCCCCTCTGATGTCAACTTCTCCTCTCTCGGCAGCTTGTTGGCAGTGCTTGTTTCAAAGATGGACTTCTGAATCTGTGATTGCTCCTCCTTAATGATATCACCACTAAATTTACTCGCTGGATTGTTGGCACCACCTAACTTTTGAAGCCACACCTGTTGTGCTGTGTTCAATGTATTATTTGTGAACCTACACAAATAATCGGCTTTTAGAAATTTAAGGTAGCTGGCAAAAATAAATGGTTCAGCGGTTTATTTTCACTGTTTACAAAAGAAGTTTCTAGAGTTTTCATTGATATAGGGTCCATATGTTGCTCACCAATAAAGGCTTAGCCCAGAAGGAACTGAAAGAGCAAAATAACCAATCACTAAGGGCAGAAATTTTGTAATGGCCTGAGAACTCCTCAAGCTGGGATCATTAGCCTGAAATGAGTTAAATAATAGAGCAACAATCTGTGACCTTAAATCAGTAAAGGGTCCATATCGTAATGGTAGAAGCCACAAGGCCTATAACATTGACACTGGCCAGTGAAACTAGATTCAGATGAAGGAATCAATTCAAAGAGCATAAGTAAACTCTAATGCAGCATACCTTCTAGAAACTTGAGAGACACTAACAAGTTCACAAACTCTGAAATTTGAATAGAAAATTACAAAGCAAGATCACATGAAATGATTCAAAGAGGACAACCCTGAGACTAGCACAGGGCCTGGTAACACTGAATTGAATAACTATTATGCATTAAGGCAAAGGTTTCTGGGTCATTTCCTTTTGAAAATTTTATGGTAGGTAAAATTTTATTAACAACAACTAATGTCAAAAATGGGTCCTCAAAATCATTACACTCAGAAAACCCCAAAAACCCATAAGTATACATCAACTAGCATGTACAACCTAGTAAGCATGGACTTGCCATCAAGGGTGTCACATCTGAGTCGGACTCACTTGGGATACCAATAGCACAGTGGACTCATGATGGACACGAGTAGACTCACTTTTTGCCATGTCAGATTTTTTTATTGTTTCTTTTTGTTCGGATACTCCTTGGACAAGTCAAAAACTCACTTTCGCCCCGACGAGATCTTTTTCATAATAAATGAAAGTTTCAAGTGAGATTGACTTGTGAATAAATTAAATTATACAATTGAAATAAAAAAGCCTTCTGTTTGTTATTTTTTATTTGGATGATTTAATGAAATGTAATAAAATTCTAGTTTATAGATTTGTGAAACAATGTTTTATTAAAATGCTTTTTAATTTATCATTTTGGATAAAATTTAATTATTATGTAACTTCCTTTTTTTTTTTTTTGGGTAAGTTATTATGTAACTTGTTTATTGACTTTTCAGGTATAGAATATAGTTATTATCATTTTAGATGGAATGTAATCATTATATGACTTCCTCCTTGACTTTCAAATTATGAAATACATGGTTTTTAATTTTAGTTAATATTATATTATTTTATTTCTATTTATCTATTTATTAATAAAAAAAGTATTAATATCTATGACATAAAAAATATATAAATATATATATATATTTTTGCAGAGTCCATGCTATGTCTTGTCCAGCATTTTTTTTAAAATTGCTGATTTTCAGTGTCCTAAGTTGATGTCCATGCTTCTTATGTACAACTCTCCCAGAAACCAAACAAACAAAGAAACAAAAAATGGGCAATCCTCTCTCATCCAGAGAAGGAAAGATATAAGCCATCAAATTTTGTTTTGTTAGGTTATTTTAGTTACCATGGAAACAAAAACATTTACAAATGTTTTTGATAATGTTTAGGAAGTGGCATAAGAATACAAAAATATATATACAAGTTTAGAAGTATTAATTAAACTCTATCTGAATGTATGAAAACCTAATATAAACTAATTAAATAGTTTATCATTCTCATATATTGCAATATATTTTGTCTGCTTTATTGTGTTTGATAAAAATAAGGATACAAGATGCAGACATGACAAGGATACAACCCCAAATGAAAAAAAAAAAAAGAAATTTATATATTTTATTAGTTATATAGATGAATATAAAAACAAATTCAGCATAACAAAAACGTGAAAAAATATGAGAATAATTTTTAAGAGTTTCTGCAACTCAAATCAAGATTTATCTTAATTATGTTTAAAGAAAAAAGGATAAAATAATTAGACACACCACGTGGTATGTGGGGAACATATTTAGCGTATCCAATACATGTCAAATATGCATACGACACACATTTTGAAGTGTCTGTTTTTCATAGATGGAAATATTAGAATTATCATTCCAATATATTTCATTTCAGTCTTCAGGAAACAGAAAATTTTCAACCGTTTCATAAGAAAAAAAATTATTTTGGTTGCTTGTGGTGTAATGTATCACTCATCACCATATAAGGAGTTGTAGCAACATAAAATTCAACAGAAAGGAAGTAGGTCAAGACAGAGAAGAAACATGATAGCTTCGGATATGAAGATAGATGTCTAAAGAAGGCCATGGTTCATAAGTTCATATAAGGAAAGCAAATGTGCAAATGAATCCTGAAAATGCAACCAGTTGAAACATCACCATAATACATCAGCATATTGTTGAAGCAATGGAATAAAGAGGAAGTGAAACTTGAGATGTGAAAGAGACCATGAACATCGCACACAAAAATCTAACCTGTGATGACTGCATGATTTGGACAGAGATATACTGAGACAGAACCAGCAGTACAGGCAAAACAAGATATGCCAATGTATCTGACCACCCAGGGGGTGGATGACCGTCCTGTGAAAAACATTGATCATCCAAGGATGAGAATCGATCAAAAGGATTTTAGATGAAAGCAGGTAAAAATTTATAATACGGGAAGAGTCAAAAAGATTACATTTTAATCACACTAAATAAATAGTAGGATATTGTGTATCCACCAGGAATACATTTCTCACTAAATGGCAGGCCAGTCTTAACCTCTCCCAATACACTCTATCCAAAATTTTTAGCGAAGCTAAGAAAAACATTTACAACTAGCATAATTTCAGTGAAAATCAGACAAGACCTTATGCCAATTCAGAATGGTTGCAGCACTTACTACAAAAGGGAAAAGCCAAGAGATTCCACTTCCACTTTGCCAAGCAGCAATTGTAGATGGACCAGCCAGGGAGGGTATCCAGAAGAAGCCTTCTGACAAGAATCCCTTAACATTGTAATGAAGATTCAGCATATATCAAAGATCCTCCAATGAGAAAAGAAAAGCAGCTACAGCAGAAGTCACAAGGACTTAAACAACATGTTAGCACGTTACCTCATCAGCCACATTCGATAGGGCTCTATAAAGCCCAATCCAGACAGGTATGGTGGCTAGAGTTGGCAAACATCCTGGCACAGACAAAGAAGTAACATGAGATGTAGCAGGAACTAGGAAGAACAGGATCAAAAGAAATCCTAGACATTTTTCACAATCAAACTCAAAAAGCAGAAGAGATGGCCTGCAGTCAATTATGTTTTTAAGATCCAGTCGTAGTAATAAACTTTCGTACTACTATGGAAGATGTGACAAACTGCTTAAGTCCCGTTTGGTAATGTTTTCGTTTTCTGTTTTTCTGTTTATATTTTCAAAATTCTGTAAACTCGCAACAGAAACATGTTTGATAAACCTGTTTACGTTTTTTTGTTTCCAAAAAAAATGAAAAAATAAACAGAAAAATATAAACAGAAAAAAAGTGTTTTCACTCTGGTTTTCTTTTATGTTGTCAATATTTTGTCAATTTTAAAAATTTGTCTATTTTTGTTACATTACATAAAAATAAATTATTTTATTCAAATATTTTATTAAAATAAGTTATTTTAATAAAGAATATAATTAAATTCAATAAACTAAATTAATTATATAAATTAATATAAAATATTTTTAATAAATAATAAAACTAAATTAATTAATGTAATTTAATTTAATAATTAATTATTGCTAAATTATCTGAAATAAATATCATAATTAATTTATTTAATTTAATAATTAAATTAATTTATATAAAATAATTAATAATAAAAAATTAAATTACATTAATTTTTATTTTAATTTAATTTAATAATTATTATTAATTATTTTAAATAAATATCATAATTAAATTAAATTATTTATGATTTAATTAATTTAATTTACATAAAATATATTTTATTAAATTATTTTAATAAATAATTAAATGAATTTAATTAATTTAAAAATAAATAATTTAATTTAATAATTAATCTAATTATTTATTTATTTAATATGAAATATATTTTATTAAATTATTTTTAATAAATAATATAATTTAATATATTTTATATTTATTGAATTAAATTATTTTAATAAATAATTTACTGTATTAATTTAATTAATTATATTAATTAAATTAAATTAAATTAATATAAAATATATTTTATTAAGTTCTATTAATTTTTTAAAACTAATAAAATTAAATATTTTCTAAAATAAAAAATTAATAATTATAAACAAACTTGCATTTCTAAATGCAGTTTCAGTTTTTATTTCAGAAAAAATAAACGGCAACAGAAAACAAAAAACAGAAAACGGCAACAGAAAAACAATAACAAAAAAACGACAGCGTAATCAAACGAGCCCTTAATGTATCAGTTACATGTTTTCAAGGAAAGATGAGAGCATACAAGATCGTTTAGGCTCTCGAGCTGAAATAAAGATTACTATTTCATGACTTAAGTTTTCCAAATCAAAATATACAATGCATCATAAGGCAGACTAGCAAACAACACTTTCAGGCTTACAGCTATCCAAAACCAAAAATCAATGCAGAACCATGGTAACAATATGTATTATCTTCTATGTTTTTAGGCTAAAATATACATAAATGTATAGGTTTATTTCATTTTGTAAAAGGTCCAAGATGGGAATATTCTACACAAGTTTCCAACACGAAATAAAATCTAAGAAATATAAAATCTGGTCAGATGTGAGTCCCTGTTAAGTTCTTTCAACACTATGAGAACACAAGTATTTTAACAGTATTTGTCAATATTATAATGGTATTGAAAAATGTTGGGAAATTGCTGGCTACAGTTAGGACCTTTAAGGATATATAGAGACAAAAATCTCAGAGACAATTAATTGCTTGAGGGAGGCAAGGAATAAAATTTAGATAAGAATAAAGTGCAAATATGAAAATAAAGATACAGTGACGAAAATACAGTAGAAAGTGCTCGGGAAAAACAAGGGATGGAAATTAACAACATATCATGGAAACTTTAAGTAAGTTTTCCACACTTCTGGTGGAGGCTCATGCCTACTTTAAAGTCAAAATATAGAAAAGAGAAAAGAGAAAAAAAAATAATAAAATAAAATAAAAGCCTAACAGTGTGTAGTATTTAACAAAAGAAAAGCATGCCACTAACAATATTCCCATAAAAAGGGAAAGAACAGAGAACATGGGGGAGAAAGAGAACACAAATAACTATGGTTATACAAATTGGAATTATAATAGCAAAAATAAGTGTCAAATAAGAATAAACTCGATACAAATTTGGCTGTAAATAAAAAATAAAAAATAAAATTATAACTTTGACTGTAAATCAACAACTAAAATAAACCAAAACTCAGTACCATATGCAGTTCCTATGATTTGAATTCAAAAATAGCATAACCTTCTCAGCACAGCACCTACAGGAAGAGATAAACTCTTATTAATGAGCTGCTCAAAATTTTCTATCTTTATTATAAATAGAATCTTGTCCAAGGTTAATGTCTTTCAAACTTTGCAACCTCTAATACTTGAGAATGAGATGTCACATGTGCCTCTAAAGACTACATATATAAGCATAATAGTAATGATTGCACTATATCTCTAGATGATTGCAATATTTTCCAAGTATACCATAAGTGAAAAAAGATTCTGCTTCTCTCTCGATTCTAATCCCATTAATAAAAAACATCATCCCAATGCAACTTCGTGAATAAATGGTGGAAATATTCCATGAAGATGTGTATGCAATCAAATAACTCTACAATTAAACTCGATAACTTGGAAATAAGCAATAATAACTACCTGCCAGTGGATTTATTCCAGCCAGTTTATACAATCGAGCAGTTTCAAGCTGAATTCTCTCCTGCACTTACATACAAGTATGAGGATTAGACAGTTACAACACAAGCTGTTTGGCCAACAAGCCTTCAATCGAAACTGACCTTTCACAGGACAATAAAAGAATGGTTCACATCATAGGCCTATGAAGAATCAAAGCATACTAACTATTGTTTCTCCTTTCTAATCAGTGATTTTGCTGAAGTTCACGTCAGATCTAAAGGAGGTTAAACAATACTACGAACCAACCTGGAAACTAACTATTAACCAAACAGAAAGCTTTTGTCTTTCCAAGAATCTACAAATGCACTATTTAATTAGTGATATAGAATCAGTTCAGTAATCTCAAGTAAGAAATTGACCATTTCTTTTAATGACAAGTTCCAACATAGGTCAGGTGAAATTAAAACTCAAGTCAATGATAGGCTAACCATTATATTGGCTAAAGACCCTTCATATGTAACAGTCAACTGATCAAGAAGATTCTCACATAACAAAATTTCCACTTGAGCATTTGTTTGGTCTGTCTCCCTCCCCCCTTTTAAAATTAAGAGAGAGAGAGAGAGAGAGAGAGAGAGAGAGTGTGTGTGTGTAATTTTATATCAGAGCATAAATAAAAGTCAGCTCTGGTAATCTATGCTAAGAGGAAAATGCTCCAACAAAGGACAGCAGGAAAGGAAACCTGGTCTCCAGCATACCGTTCCTGAATAGGCTTTATTTGAGGTTGCAGGGATCACATTGCCATCACAGATTCTACCTGCCCATAAGAAGTTTAGAAGACGTTCCTACATCATCAACACTAGAACATGATCTGGAATGCAAATTTAGAGATGCTTGCCAACTTAAAGCAAACTCTTAGAATTTGAGAGACCCCAACCCTTCGGCGTAATGGAGAACAAGAAAAAAGGAAAGAAATGATAAGGAAATTCAATTTAAATATGGTAAAGGCATGGGGAAAACCTGTTTCTTTGTTAAAGGAAATGTAGCAGCCTTAATGAGAAAAGTTAAGAGAATAATTGCAAAACCGTAAGCATAAGGAGCATGTAAACCTGATAAACCATCCTTCAAAACCTGAAAAGAATATAAATAGTTTTTATTACAAGACATGACAACTCAATGGTTGACAAATCATATATAAATGGTAACACAAGATAACTTTTGATGTAGTTAGTTGGATACAATGGGAGGCGGACCCCAACTACATGCAGATCAAGGCCAAGAGAAAGAAAATTCAAATTTTAGGACACATTATTCAAAATCCAACAAGAAAGGCTCAAATTCAACAAGCTATGCATAACCCAAAATGGTGGGCAGAGTTAGCAACACTGGCCTCAACTGCCTAAGGAGGAAGGGCAGGAGTGATGTATGTTGCATACCCCTTTACTAGGCTTACAGGCTACAAAGCCAGGCAGGTAAAGATGCCATTTCATATTTGAAGTACCTAGAATTAAAGAAAAATACAAAATAACTGCGTCAATATCAAGTTAACTCATACATAGCTTAAAAACACCCACTCAAATCAAGGCTGAGAGCGGGCAACATCATATTGTAGGACTGACCAGAAAAAAAATCCAGAAATCAGGGTCGAATTCAATGGGCCACAGGACTCAAACTAAGCCCTAAAGTAACAAATATAGGTGCAATGAAATTCCAAAATCTGAAACTTTATATTTTATTTTAAAAAAAAAAAAAAAAAAAACAACAACAACAACAACTTCTTTGGAAGAGTGATTACATATAATTAGGTAAGAAGATTACTTCAAAATGAACAACCTAGGATAGGAATAAAAAGAACTACAAAATAACCAGAAATCAGCAAGTGGAAAGCATGCAATCACTTAATAAAAGTCACCTGTGGTTTCAACAAGGGTTAGCAAGCGTGTCGTGTTATATTTGGATTGATAATTGTGTCTATTTGTGTTATAATCAAATATCTCAAAATTTAATGTCATGTTAAATAATTAATTTATATCAAAATCGGATCAAATCATGTCAATTTTAAGTTAGCTTATTTGTGTCCATATCTTAGTCATATTTTCTCTCAATAATGTTGTGTTCATGTTTGGCTAGTGTCTAATATTATCATCCCTAGTTCAACGCTACGTGCTATTAAGTGGTTTTGCATGCAGCAACTTAAGGGCAAATTGGTAAACAGATTCTTACAAGCAACCACCTCAATGATAAGCTACGTAAAAGTAGCTTATAATTACCTTACAATTCACGAAACTAACAAAAACATGGCTAATGGCAAAAAATCTGAAGTTCATCAAAAGCTAAAAATCCTAATAATCTACCTAATCATACAACTTAAAAAAAAAAAAAAAAATCTAGCTCCTTAGACTCTCCTAGACAGGCCACCTATTTCAACCAAAAATATTATTGGATCTTCACCACATCATTACGATCTGTTCACAGCATTTTCAGTGTAGCAGCCCGCGGGACTCACTTAACCACCTGTGTACCAGAATCTCTATTGCTTTCATCCCACAAAAGCAGGGGGCTTTAAACGGATTTTGGATTCTCTTAACAAGGATTTAATTCTTGCAATGGGCGAAACAGGGGATTTTCAAGCCCTATTGAAGCTTGAAGGTCTAACGCTCATTTTCCACAATTGCTCATAATATCTCAAATTTGAAGCCCGAAATCATCAGAATTAAGATAATAGCTCAATTATACGGCATAAGTCCTCTAGACAAACACTAGCTCTATTAATCTGCCAGCGGGACAACCTTGGGGCTGCCCCCGGGCTGTAGCCCGGATAACTTGGTCCAATCTTTTTTTTTTTTTTATTTAAATTTAACTCATTCTAAATTTTTATAATTTAACCCACTTTATCTTTTTAAATTATTTGTTTAATTTAAATTTTTTTAACCTGTCCACTCTATCTTTAAATCTTTTATTCAACCCAATCGAACTCCGAATCTGCCCCTATGCCAGGCTGAGAGCAATCAAGTGCTTGATAATTTGCCTCTTAGAGTCTACCTCTTTCTTATCACGATGGTTCGTCGCTTGCATTAGCATCGAGTCAAATATCCCCTTCTCAGTACTTGATGCTCCAATTTACATATATATAGACCGTAGTACACGCACCTTAAGAACAGTATCCATGTAATATGTAATCCCAGAAAGCCAATCACTGTTCTGTTTGGTGCTCCTCACAGGATCCGAAGACGACGAAACTGCGGCATCGGCAATGGTGAAAAGAAAACCTTCGGCTCTGGCAAACAAGTCCCGAAATAGACCCTCCGCACTATCAGGATCGGGAAATGGTAGCTGCTTGAGCCCGAATCTTGCCACACCTAGTGCGCCCCCAAAGGCAGACGCGCTGTGGCGATAAACGCAGATAGTGGGCCCGACGGAGAATAGGGTTTATGGTCCTTGTTCGATCAGGGACGGCCGATACAACTGAGCTGGGCGAAATTGACAAGAATATAGACATATGGATCTTGTTTGTTTATAGTCTCCCTCTTAGGTTTGCAGAAGCAAACCCTAGAGGCCCAATGAACGTTTTCAGAAGCTAAACTTTACAGTGCATTTCTACTTGTGCTCACATTTGATTTGGCCGTCTTTGACTATCGGGCTTTTGATCAGCCATGGACGGACACTCCAATATTGCCCTCTTCAGTTCAAGGCATAACGTACATGAACTACTTCTAAGAATTTTTTTTTATTCTACCACCATTTAACAAAATTATATGACATTTATTGTCTAGTTAAAAATAATTATTGAAATACTATTAATGAAAACACAGTCTGAAATTAAGTTTTTAAAAGATAGAAAATAACGTTTTGTTTGCTGAAAAATTGAAAACACCATTTGATTGGTGTTTGTCTTAAAATCAATTTTAGACCGAAAACTTTATTTCATATAGAGTTTTTTACTTAAAAATGCCATTTGCACTGAAAACTCTGTTTCATATAGAGTTTTTTTTTTCTAAAACCCCATCTGCACTACTTATTCCTCTCCTATACCTATTAACCTGCAAAAGTTACTCAAAATACCAACATTTCACTGAATAACACATTTCACTGAATAAACATATAGACAAATTAAAATAATAACAATTTTTAAATAATGTCACAAACATGTGATATTATTTAAAAGTTGTGATATTATTTCATGTTTGTGATATTATTTAACAATTGTTATTATTTTAATTTGTCTACATGTTTATTCAGTAAAATATGTTATTCAGTTAAATATTGATTTATTCAGTGAAATGTGTTATTCAGTGAACTATTGGTATTTTGAGCAACTTTGGCAGGTTAATAGGTATAGGGGAGGGACAAGTGTAGAAAAGAAAACTCTATATGAAACAAAATTTTCAGTGAAAATGGCATTTTCAAGTAAAAAACTCTATATGAAATAGAGTTTTCAATCTAAAATTGATTTCAAGGAAAACGCCAAATCAAATGGCGTTTTCAGTTTTTCAGCAAACAAAACGCTATTTCAAACAACGTTTTTTATCTTTTAAAAACTCAATTCCAAGCAGCGTTTTCATTAACAATATGTCAATAATTATTTTCAACTAGACAACAAATGCCATATAATTTTATTAAATGGCGGTAGAATAAAAAAAAATCCTACTTCTAATGGTGTAAAAGGGTCGAACCCGACCCGACCCTAGACCCGTGGCTGACCCGACCCGTAGCCTGCCTGTCCTTGGTGACCCTTCCGCTCTCAAGGTCGGGTCGAGTCAAGTCAGGGTCACAAATACCCATTCCAGCTGACCTAGAAAATTTTTTTAATTTTTTAATACTTTTTATTAATTAAATAAATATAAATAAAATTCATACAAACACTTTAAAACATCCATTGATAAAAATTAAAATTTATTAAAAAATAAACAATTATATTTGCATTACAAATTTACAAATGTAGACTTGTAAACTTAAAAAAGATAAAGTATATAAATGCATCACTTCAGGATTTACACATCCCAACTAGGTTAGTACTTATAAACTTGACTATCGATCATTTGCAAAAATTATTCTATCTATACATCATTCTCAATCATCACTACTATGTCTTCTACTTCACCCAAATACATTGTTTCAAAGTCAAGAGCAAGTTCTTTTTTTTTTTTTTTTTTTTTTGTTGTTGTTGTTGGCTTGTTGATCTCTTCTATCAGCAAGATATCAATCTCACAAACACATTAAGACCTCTATTGTATTTGGGGCTAGTCGACTTCTGCAGTCATTAATAACGCGCCCACTTGCACTGAATACTTGTTATGAATGCTACGGTAGAAGTTGGAAATACGAAGACGTCGCGGGCAAAAGCTGAAAGAACTAGAAACTTAAACTGTTGTCCATTCTACTAATCTAAAAGATTGAAGTCATTTTCATTTTATACCGGAGATGTACTCAAACAACGTTGTAGATCAGATGAAGATGAGCCGCTACTTGCTGATGCATCCGTCTGTCGATGTTTCACTCGATCCCAAAGGTAAGTGTTGCCAAAATTAAGATGAAATGATTGTATTGTGATAGTTATAGGTTGGACATGTATATGATTAGTATTACTCTCATACCTATCCAGTATAACTCCCAATTGCTATTTAATATTATTTAATTACTCATTAGAACTTTCAGTACCATATATCATTTTTAAGAATATAAGAAGATTATTTTCTTTATATCTAGAGTCTAAAATAGTTGCATAACCAAAATTTATAGGAAGTAGTTGAAAATATTTATTAAATTTTTTCATCATGTTAATAACCATAGTACTATAATAGAGTTGAGTAAAATATTTTTTGAAAACATCATCAATAGTAGCCAATTGATAAATAACTGTAGAAGAGGTAGGAAAATAAACTCTACAAAATATTTTAATTGAAACATCAAAATGTAAAAAAAAAAAAAAAATCTTTATAAAAAATTGCATTGGCCCCATCAATGTCCAAATTAAAATAGTTTCTAAACCAATAATTTGATTACTCAAAATAAATAAATCAATTGCTCTTTGATATTTAATAGCCGCTTTCGTCATAGTATAAGTTAAATTCCATCTTGTATTAATTTCAATAGGCAATTTCCTAAGTTTTAAATTTAATTGGTTACTTATACTCTTAAATATATGAACTTTTTTTGGAGAACTCATAATAGAAAGTACACTTTATTTTATTTTATTAATAGAGGGATCTAAATCATCCAATCCCGCTTTTACAATTAAATTAAGAATATAGGCACAACAACGCCCTTACAATAAAACACCCCTTGAAGACAAAACATTATTTAAATAATCAAAACAAATATTATTGTACGAAATATTATCTAAAGTAATAGAAAATATTTTTCTAGTTAATCCCTATAATGCAATTTCATTAAAAATAATTTCTCCAACACTCTTTTCTATGTAAGGTTATTCAACTAATTTAAAAGAAATATTGTATTTGTTTAAATTCTAATTTTCATTAATGTATTGTGCAGTTATATAAATATATTGAAGTTGTTGATAAGAACTCCACATATCAGAAGTTAAACAAATATTTCTTTCAAAATTTTCCAAAAAAGTTTTTAATTATTTTTTTTTTGTTTCAAAATCTCGTAAAGCATGATTTTTGGAAGTGTTTCTTGAAAAATCATGAAATTGTTGTGTAAAACTATTGCGAGTAAATTCTTCCAAATTTGGATTTTCACTCATTGTAAATGGTTGTTCATATTTAATAATAAATCTAATTAAATTATTTGTGTTCTTGTCGAATCATAAGTAAAAATATTTAAATTACCCCATTCACTACCTAATTGAGATTACGTAGCACGGGGAAAGTATTAATCAATAACAGAATTGATGTGGAAATCTTGTGTGTGCTTTCTCTTAAATGTCTTTTTAAGTGAGTAGTCTCAGAAGTTAGCCTACCATCTAATAAATCCTAACAAATATTGTGTTTGCTTTAACCACTCCGTTACCGCATGTAATTCTAATAAAAAAAATCTAACACATTTGAATTCACACGCTGTCGCGATAATGATGCAGCAGCAGCAGTTTTACTTGTGTTAAGGGGTTTTAGTGTTACCACTATAAGAGATCATACAATTGCCGACCAAAAAATTGGTCGCTGAAAGGCAAAACTTAGTCAGCGAAACTTTTCCTGACCTAGCTTATTTAGTTGGTATTTGATCGGTGAAGGCTTGTCAGGAAAACTTTTTTTGACCAAAAAATCATTTGGTCGCTAAATTACCATATTTCCACGACCATATTTTAGTCGGCCATTATTGAATCTTCACCGACCACCTCGTCGATAAATCTTAAGCCTTTACCGACTAACACTACTTGGTTGGCAAATGTAAGAACCTTTCTCGATTAATTGGTCGGTAAAGAAAATATCCAATGGGAGAAATATGAAACTTTTCCCGACCAATTGGTTAGTAATTCTTCAATTTTCCCAACCAATTGGTCGGCAAAAAGGTTAAAATTGAAAACTTGAATTAATTTAAAAAAAAAATTAAATGTGGTGCCACGTAACATCATTTGCTAACATGTCATCATACCACATGACAACTTGTGTTGTGTCACGTGTCGACTTATGATTGCAACACATGTTAGCCTACAATTGCACCACGTGTCAACTCTATATTTTTTAGATTTTTGTTGTTGTTGTTGAGAATTAAACTGGTGCCATTTCTTTGAAAGTTAGTGTGATTAGCCACTAGGCCAAGCTATTATTTATATATATTTTTTACATATTTATATATATAAACAAAATTTATCACTTTTGGCGACCAATGGATCGGCAAAGGTACCCCTTTAACAACCAATTGGTCGCCAAAAGTGATAAAAATTTTATCATTTTTATTTAATTATTTTAACTTTTTATGTAATAATTTTTAACACTTTTGCCGACCAACGCCTTTGGCGACCAATTGGTCGGCAAAAGTAATAAAAAATTTATTACTTGTATTTAATTATTTTAACTTTTGTTTCAATAATTTGAAATCATAAACAATATATAAAATTATACAAATATTTAGTAAATAATTTATGAATAACTATTATATTTAACTAAAAAATTTTAAATCTTTTTTTATTTTCCTTTAATCCTTGTGTGTAGCACATATTTAATATATGTCTTTAATTTAATTATATCATGGCTCATTATATAAATATTTCTTCATTCTGTATTTATATTTTGAAAATAATTTGGTTGCATTTATTTTTAGTTTTAGAAAATTATCTTTAAAAACATAATTTTTGAAAACTATTTTAAGAATTTGTTTTTAGTGATTACCAAAAAAAAAAAAGATTTTGTTTTTAATACAAAAGAAGGTTTTAGGTAATTATATTCGAAAATAAGTTCTGAAAAGAAAAAAATTAAAATTACTTAAAATTAATAAATAATTTTTTTATTATTTTTATTTTAAAATTTTTATCATTTCCAACTAAATATAAAATAATGTCACTTTAATATAATTAATATTAAATATACACTAAACAATTATTAGATATTAAAATATTTAATATTTACCTGATTATAAGTCATACAAACTATAAAGGGTACTTCAACATATTTACTTTAAAAAAAAAAAAAAGTCGATTATACATTCAGGTTATCTAGATTTGATATGGTAAATTTAGTTTTAGCATTAATCTGATAATATTTTTTTCTTAATCTATGATTATAATTTTTGATAATTTTTGTAATTAAAATAAAATTTATAAAATCTAATTTAAATCATACAAAAAGATAAACAAATTTGTTTGAGAGAAAGATGGAGAAAGAAACAAAATTTAATTACTTTTATTTAATTATTTCATTTTTTTACAATAAATTTTTATCACTTTTGCCGATCAATTGGTAGCCAACAGTAGTAACTTTACCTACTAATTTGTCGGCAAAAGTAATAAATATATTATTAATATTTTTAAGTTAATTTATAATAAATATATTTTTTTTCAAATTTTTAATGATCAATTGATTTGGGAAAGTAACCATGTAACAACTAAACTAATTATGTTCATAAAGAATAAGCTTTTAGCAACCAATTGGCAGCTAAAAGTGATATCTTTACCGACCAATTGGTCGGCAAAGATAATAAATATTTTATTATTTTTTATTCAAGTTTTTAGCAACCAATTAGTCAGAGAAAGTAACTTTTTAGCGATCAAATTAATTTTGGTCATTAAAGACTACTTTTTAGCGACCAATTAGTCAGAAAAAGTTATCATTTGACGACTAATATTTATTTGGTCGAAAAAAAGTCAAAATTAGCGATCAAATTTATATTTGGTTAGAAAAAGCCACCCTTTAACGACCAACTTTATATTTGGTCGGGAAAAGTGATCACCGAAAGTGTGATTTGTTATAGTGTATATAAATGGTTCATGGGTGAGAGAACTGTAAGAATCTTCATCCTCCAAATAAAAAAAAAATGAGAGTCTATAGGATCCATTTGAAAAAAATTAATTTGACAAAAAATTAATTTGATGAAAAAAATTAAAGTAGCATATTAAAAAGAATGTATGTATGCTAGTTAACAAAAAAATAAAGTATGCAAAATTAAATTACTAACTTGAAATAATTTGAAACCTTTGAACCACTTGATCTTTTAATTTTGACTTTAAATTTGGAGTACTTTAGCACAATTGAAGAATAATAGCTTGAGCCTTGAGACTTAAGAGAGTAAAATGTTTGAGAGAGAATGAGAATTTTTTGGTAATTTTTAACTTTAAGATGCGGGGGTATTTATAATGGATGGTTGGGATGGGTTTGTAATTTGTTTAGGGGGTAAAATTGTAATTAAAAAAACAAGAGAAATGTTGGAGAGGAGGCAACGGCTAGTTGCCAAGAAGGAAAAAAAAAGGTCAACGATTCGTTGGGAAAAAATTTAAATTAAAATTTGAAAATTCAAACTGTGATTATATGAAAGAAGAGTCACTCTAGGGTGGGGGGAATTTGCTGGGGTCGCGAGTCAGTGGGTCTTAAGGTCGGGTCTCGGCCCAGAGACCTCAACCCAAGTCCTAACCCGTAGGTTTAGGGATAGGGTCGGGTTAAGGCGATATGGATTTGGGGTTAGGGTCGGGTTGGGTGGGTTTCGGGTTGGTCCAACCTTACACCACTAACTACTTCTAGGGAAATATTCATTTCATAGGGTACTCAAACAATTTTAAATTTATGATTTTTTTGGCAAGGCTAGTCATATTCGTACAAAAGTAGTTTCGAATATGTTAGTTAGAATTGTTTTTGTTGTTAGAGTCTTGGTTTGAATGGGAATCATTCCTACGGACTATATTCCAAAATTATCTTTAGCTATGGTTTCATTTGATTTATTACAATTTTAGAATTAAACTTGTGTTTTGAAGGGATATTTTTCATTTGATATATAATTTAGTTCTTTGTTATGAATTTCCCAAAAAATATATATATATATATAGATCAAATTAGTAATGAAAAAAACACCAACCAAGAGTTATGATGATGTTCTTAAGAGGGTAGTCCTTTTTGGATAGTATTTAATTCGTAGTAATTTGTTTCAGTTTTCTATTTTAATTAGGCGTTTTGTAAAATCTATGGATGGACTTAGTTTTGTGTCTTATTTTAATTAGTTTCTTTGGTAAGATTATTACAAATAAGAACTTTTTAATTAAAACTTTTTGAGGATCCTAGCACTATTGATCCAAACCCTAATTTATTTCCACCTTTTTTTTTTTTTTTCCCCTTTGACTTTTTGGTTATGGCTTGTATATAACTGGAAACCTTACTCGATTGTATAAGTTTTTAATATCTGAATACAACTTTTTATATTTTAAATCTATATTTTATTGTTTTCACGAATGATTGTTTTTAATATTTTTTATAATTAATTTTTGTATAATTTTTTATTAATCAAAAATAAATTAAGGTGGTATATTTAACACAGTAAATGATTAGAATTTTTTTTTTATTCATTGTAAACTCAGAACAATACTTTGATATAATTAATACTTAAATTCTCTGCATTTTTAAATATTAGAGCTTATTTTTTTATTTTGAAAATGTCAAATTTATTTTATTAAAAACCCTCCCGTTGAACTTTCAGCATTTACAGTTGTTTAATTAATCTATATAATAACATTGAGGGATAAAAACTACAAATTGAAACTAAGGTAAAAGCTCGAATCCTAAATTTTTTTTTATTGATTTTAAAACTTAGATTTTTATTGAATTGTATTTCAAAATTAAATCTTTTAAAATCTAAATTTTTATTTTTTTTTTCAAAAAATACCATTACTCTTTTTCTCATCTCCGTGAATCCATTTCCATCCTGCTCAATTCTTACTACAGACAATCCTCTACTTAAAAAGACAATTTGAAAGTTTCGAGGTGCACCAAACTGTACTATAATCTTTTTTTGATGGGTAACATCTATATGATACAGCAAGTTATTTTATTTATTTTTATTTGTGGGACAGAGGTAAGACCCCGCAGTTGATCATCTCTCTATATGTATATATAGCAAAGTTTGTTGTGAGTGAAATGAGTTTATCAGCAAATTGGGTGGCCTGGTTGGACCACTTAATGAAACCACAGTCCATGTGCATTCCCCGAGACTCCCAATAGGCACAATCTTTATGGAGTTTTGACCCTTAAGTTTTAGTTGTTATTACTGTGCACAGCTGCTTTCACACTCTTCCCCAGTTCCACATGATATATTTGTGTGTGCTTCCTACTTTGAGCTTGTGATGCACAATTCATCTGCTCATTCAATTTATTAAGTACATCACAGTGCACCTACCGTTTATTAATTCTACATATATACCACCCGCAAATTGCCAACTCATTCATCAGTAACTCAGCCACTCCCACTCTCTATCGATCGATCATACACAAGCTCGAGGAAAATAATGTTAGGTCAGAAGATTACATCTAGGTTTCAGTAGTTGAAGTCCATTAAGATGAAGGCTGAAAGTTGGAAGGCTGATTTCAGCTGCCATTTTAACTCTCTTATCTGGTTCCTGGTGCATGGCTGCTCAGCCTTCACCAATCACAATCCAATCCAGTGTTTACTAATAAAAAAAAAAAAAAAAGCTCACATATATATATATATATATATATATATGTATATATTTGTGATTGATGGATATATGAGGTGCCCCATTCATCCTCACTTTAGCAAGACAGGCATATTATTATCTCCACGTTCCATATATCTGCAGCTCACATGCGCATTTTACATCTTCTCCCTGTAGGGTCAAGAAGTGGTACTGGATATATACATATATATATATAGAGAGAGAGAGAGAGAGAGAGAAGCACTTCTTTGAGTTGAAAGCAATGTGTGTGGAGACTATGAATGGCTTTAATTGGATGGCAACTGTCGGTGGCATATATTATATATAGATATATATAATATATGTCTTGACATGGTGTGTAAACGCTTGGCATATTCAAGCTCTGTGACAGTGACCCAGTGGAGCTGACTTAAAAGAATAGTAGGGGCATAGAAATACGCAAGTGATGAATGTTATTCTTCGCGCATATATCTCCCCACTCCAAAGAAATTAAGCCTAGGTCCCTGAATAAGAAATTTACAGAAATTAATTAAATCCCCCTCAGATAAAACTTCTGATAGGAATTGTATTTATAAGATATAGTTTTGAAGAAATTTAATGCGAAAGGGCTCATAAAATATTATATAAATAAACAATGCCATATTCTTTCTGTTGATAGATGGCTTTCCGTTGGTGGATAGCAATTTAACTAAGTTTATATTAAATGGCTCCCAAGGCACAAATGATAGATTAGGACGTGGTACCTTCAAAATTTTAACTGTAATATGGGACACAACCACTCGATCAATGCGCATAGATTGATAAAAACACATGTAGACGTGTTAAATAGCAGAACCTATACATGATAGACATTCATCATTTGAGGCCAACTGCTCAATAATTTGCATTCCCCTAATTGCATATTAGACCAGTACTAGCCAGCGCACATGCCTGTCTAACTCAAGAAACTCTAGGCGCACCTAATGCTATATATCTTATGTGCATTATTCGTACTTTATATTTTTAGGCAAGGAGAATGCTAATCTACCAAAAAATTTTATCGTAAAACTAATCTAATATAATGTAAAAATGTTGCTTTTGTAATAAAGATATATTTTAATGGGTGCCTTTTTTTTATTAATGATATATATATTTTTTATGACTTAAGATATTTGGGGTAACTTCTATGCACCTCGACTAATTTCAGATGACCTAAACTTGCGTACATCTCAATTAATTCCTGTAATCCTGAAGTTAAGGATTTAGTAAGTTTCCAGTAATATTGAAAAGATTCGAACAGGTAACCAAAAGAGAACAAAACCAAGATTTTGCCAATTAAACTATCTCTCAGACTTTATTAATGATATCTTCTATTAGAACTTTACCAATTTAGTATTATTTAATTCTGGTCAATTTTTCAGAAGTACATCATTAATTGCTCTTTAGGTAAAAAGGGCAAGAATTTATGAAAATCCAATTAATGATCGATAGGTAATAAATGAGGTTAACATTGCTAATCCACCTAATCACAAGGGAATTAAAATATGCCTGATAATGATCAATCATAACCAAATGAAGACTCACTGAAGCTATTCCATTGGTGTAAGAGGTTTAGAATTTGAGTTTAATCTGGAAAGCTGTTAATTAAGATTGGCCTTTATACTTCCTTGAGAAACCTTTAAAAAATTACTTTAGCTCCATTCAAAGTGACAAAAAATTCTGAAAACAATAAAAAAGTTATAAAATTCTAAAAGTTATTCATTTCTTATTTTGCTGTACGAATTACAAATTCATAATTTATCTTACTTTATCTCATTTTATCTCACTTATGTCACTCCAAACGCACCCTTCATATACCTAATGTTATTTATTTTATAAATCAACTAATCCACAAAGGATGTGTAAACATTCAAAACCAAATAAGTGGGGAACAGCAAAGCACAATCTCATCAGTTGCTTTTATATCCATCTAGCGCAAATGACCATCCCACAATATATCCAATAACATATATATGTATATATATGCAGTAGTGATGACCAATGAAAATATATTCATATTTATGTATTATTATGCATTGATTAGAATATACAGGTAACCAATCACTGCCAATAGACAGTTGTCAATTAGTGGTGCCTTCGGTAAAATGAAAAACAATAAAAAATTTTTAGAATAGTTAAAAACTTTTAAAAATTATTCACTTCTTATTTCATTGCATGAATTATAAACTTATAAATTATCTTATATTATTTTAATTTATCTTATTTTTTATCACTCTAAACACCCACAAATTGGAAAAAAAAAAAAAGAAAAAGTGCCCACCCTAATATGTAAGTCATAAACTTATTATAATAACCATAATGATGATGATAATAGGGAATTACATAAGTGCATAATAGAGTAAATTATTTATATTATTTGAAAATTATAGTTTTATTGTGTTATTTTATTTTATTTATCTAAAAAAACTATACTTTCATCTCCTTAATTTTTTTATATATTTTTTTCCTTCATTCATATAAAAATTATATTTTTACCTTACAAATTATACTTTTACCTAAACACAATTGCCAAGGGCTATGCCCTTGCCCTTTGGCATGAACACACCAGTCCACGTCACTGCTTTATGGCGGCCAATAAATTAGGTGAAGTGGCCAAGGTTCAAAAATTCTGCGGCCCAAAATCCTCGAATTTATATAATCAACGGCACAGACTTGGCCGGCTAGGACAACATGGCGTGGACCCAATGTAGGGGAGAATCTTTGAGGGAACAAAACTCACATGCAAGAACATGTGCCCTTCCCCAGCAAGATGGCCACGCCCCCCATGGTAACGGATAGTATGGGCTCCACGGTTCCCCCACATGGACTTACCAACTCAACGAGGACCTGACATGTACTTACCAAAAAAAAAAAAGACCTGACATGTATGAAACCTTCAGGATGTCACGTCATCACTCTATGAACGGAGAGAAGTCCTCTATATAATAAATTAAACTGGTTGACGGGACAAATATGTGCGTGTCACACAACTGGAGAGAGAGAGAAAGAAGAGGGGGAAGAGAGGGGGCATGGAGAGAGGGGATTGGGTGGAGGTCTGACAGAAGAGAAAGGGCATGGAGAGAGAGAGAAAGAGAGGGAGGGAATTGGGTGGGAATCTGACAGGAGAGAGAGGGCATGGAGAGAGAAAGAATTGGGTGGGGGGTTTGACGAGAGAAAGATTGATGCAGGCCTTTATTGGCACAACAGAAAAGTTTTTTTAAGTAAATTGAATTTTTTTAAATAAATATAAATAAATAAATAAGAAAATTTAATTATTAATTATTATATACTTTTTAATAAAGAAATTAAATAATTTAAATTTGGTATTTTTTTACCACTTGATTTATTTAATGGTCAAGATTATTTTTTTTTTTTCACTTTAATTGTCTTTCACTTTAAAAATACACTTTCCTATTTTTTTATATTTTAAAATATTTTTATATGAATGCATATTTTTAATTTTTAATTCAAGTACATTAATAAATTTTGAATTTCTTTTTTTGATAATTTAGTAGGGAAGGAGCCTCGGGTTTTGAACCTAGGTGGTGAGCGGTTGAATGAGGGTCTCGTCCACTGAGCTAAGAGGCTCGCTCATAAATTTTGAATATTATTTTTTTAAAACAAAAAAAAAACTTAGTTAATTTTAAAGAATAAACATTTAAATTAAAATTTTAATTTTTTATGGCGAAAATTCAATTTTAATGTACTGAAAATTTAAAATTTTAAATACATATACTTTTACACTATTTGTGTCATTTATATAACAAAAAAAGTTAAAAATTTAAATTTAAGATATTTTCGGTCATTTCACATAGAAATATAATCTTTTACTCTTCTTATATTTTATTAAATATTTTTTTCTAAAATGTTTTAAATCAATATTTGTAACCAATAATAAAATTTTACATGTTTATTAATCACATTACTTTAACCTTTTGATTAGCGATTTTTATTTTTATAGATTATTTTTACAATTTTTTATATAAATTTGCATGAGCTGTTTACAGACCAAATCTATTGATTTGACCATTGTATACGTGGTATTTCTTTTTTCAAAGACAAAGAGGAGACGACAGGCAAAAAACATTAATACTTTTTTTTGGAGACAAAAATTCGACAAATTTTAAATAAGTAGTAAAATAAATAGAAATAAATAAATAAGAATAATTAATTTTAAATATAAGAAAGTAAGATAATTTGAATTTGACATATTTTTAACTATTGAATTTATTTAATGGTAAGAATTATTTATCTTTCCCCGCTTTAGTTGTCTTTTCGATCACTTTACATGAAAATACACTCTGTTACTCTATACTTATTTTTGTTATAAAAATTTTTTAAAATGTGATTACAAAATTATTTTTATTTTTTTATTTTTTCATTTTGTATATTTTTTAATTAATATTTTTCAAAAATTTTAAATTTTAGACGTGTTAATCACATTCATAAAAAAAATTAAAAATTCATTAAAAGTTAAAAAAATAAAAATGCTAACTTTTTCGTTTATTTTTATCTAAATAGATAGTTTTTACTTAAATAGATATGAATTTTTAAATTTTTTTGAATGCGATTAATATACTTAAAAATTGCAGTTTTTGCAAAAAAATAAATTTTAATAAAAACAAGATAAAAAATTTTAAAAAAAATCTTAAGACTAAATTAGGAAATAGGGTATCCGTGCTTTGCACGGGCATTTGCTAGTGATTAAATAAAGCTCAAAATAATATAATACCATGTGGTGGCTGGCTAAGCCAGAATTAAATTTGATTTTCAAATTATTTATTAGATTTTCAATTTAATTATTTGTATCACTTCCTAAGAGTTGATGATTACTCCATCGCTTGTTGTCAAGGCTTTAAACTAAGGATCAATTTTGTTGCATAAATGTCGGTTTGTTTTTTTTTTTTTTTTTTTTCTCCATAACTAACAGACATTTATTTTTATTTTAAATTATTAATTATACCTAAATGTCAGCCAACCACATGATGAATAAGTAAACATTGTTATTTATGGCACTATTTGATGTGCTAAAAAAACAACCAAATAAAAAAATTTTAAAAATCTTTAAAAATCTCTAACGCATTTTGATACTTCATGAAATTTCTATATATATTTACACATCCTACCAATTTTTTACAAACTCTAATAACTTTTTCATAAACCCGAATAAATTTTTCAACAAATTTCGACGAATCTAACGCAAATCCGTGGGAACGGACATAAAAAACCGTTCTCACAATTTCTCTCTCCAGCTTTTTCACACAAAAGTCAAAAAGTTCAACAACTTTCAAAAATTTTTGATATAAATCAGTGGGAATAGAATCAAAAAAACCATTCCCACGATTTTTCTCTCCAACTTTTAACCATAAAAGTCCAAAAATTACACAACGTCACAAAAAATTTTGACATAAATCTGTAGGAACAGACCTAAAAAACCATTCTCACGGTTTCTCTTCCCAACTTTTTACCACAAAAGTATAAAAATTACACTATTTATATCTAAAAAACGTAGTTTGGGTTAGAAACGCCAAATGCCAAATTTATCCCATACCACATTTTTTTTCTTTTTTTTTTTACCACTCCAAATACTACCTATATCATCTTCAAGCGTGTGTATATATATATATATATATATACACATAGGAAATCCCAAAATTTGCTAATTATCACAAATACCAAAATTAACCTAATCTAATTATCACAAATACCAAAACTAACCTAATGTATACTAACTTTATATATATACCAACAACTTCTCAATGAGAGTAGGTGAATATTAAATAATAATTAAAACAATCATAGCAATAATCAATAATTAAATTAAAACACTTTAAAGATTCTTACATCTATATGTATTTATATAAACTCCTAATCATAATCAATGATTAAAACACTTAAAAAGATACTCATATTTATATATATATATATATATATAGATGTAGATATATAATAATATACAGCGGCATTCACGACTGCTCCAGGAGAACCTATATATTATGGCAATTGACAATGCTTAATCCCTCGTGGGTACGTAAATCCAAATTAAGAAACTTCCCAGGCCAGATCAGTGCAAGTTGCATGGTTTCGCTTGCAGATTTAGGGACATTGTCATCTTCTTAAACTAGGATCGAAAGCTGCATGTACGTACTTCTTGCACGTATATACGTACCCATCATATATATATATATATATATATATATATTTCTTGTATGCATACATGTAGATTGATTATCCAAAATGAAACCCATAATAACGGCTTTAACTATATATGCAGCTATCATGAAGATGGAGAATTCACAAAAAGTGGTATTTCACTGTCAACGTAACACCGACACAAGCTACATTAATTAAAAATTAATTATTTTAAAAAAAAAAGTTTCTGTCCTAATTTTCCATGATAAGTCTCTTTCATCGTTAGAGATGTGATATTTTTCTTTGTTAAGCAATGCCAAGTTTCCAAGTTTATTTGGCTTGACGAAATGTATTTAATTAATATAATTTTCATTCTCTGTATCATGAGAGTATTGTGCGTTAAATTATATTTATTTTTACATAATATTTTTATAAAAAATAATTTTAAACATTATAAAAATAAATATTTTTATAAGAAAAATATAAGCATATAAAATATCAAAAAAAAATATCAAATCATTCCACCGTGGCTAATATATTTTGCGATTTCAAATTCGAAAAAGAAAAAAGAAAATAATGATAAAAAATATTTATGTCCTAATTCTCCATGATAATTTAAGTCTTTTTCATCATTAGAGAAATGATATACTTACATATATATATATATATATATATACATATTAAGCAATGAGTAGGATGAATATGGGTTGGAACGGATCAAATTCGAGCCGTGAGCCTGAGACAAATCCTGTGTGCAAGCCAGTTCCGAGTTTATTTGGCTTGTAGCTAGAAATATATTTATTAATTAGTATAACTTTCATTTTTTTTCCACATGAGACCCTTGTGCATTAAATTATTTTTAAATAAAATAATTTTAGAAACTATAAAAATATAAATAAAATAGTTTACGAATAAATAAAATATTAAAAATACATGCTTTTTAATTACTTGGAGCACGGGCTATTTTTACAATCAATCACAAATTTCAAATCATAAAAAAATAAGATGAACAAAATTAAAGTTCCAAAGCCGTCGGCTCGATGTCCATACCTCTAACACACAGTAACATGGGAATCTTCTTAAACTTGTTTAACGCCAAAAAAGGTAGCAAATGGGGACCAAAAGTGTTGGCATGTTTATTAGGGATCGTCCTTTCCAGGCTTCATACCTCTATATATTAATTCCCATCCCCTCTCAACTCTTTCACACACATTCTCCCTCTCTCTCTCTCTCTCTCTCTACATAGGCACAACAAAGAGAGAGAAAAAAATATGGCAAGTGCTTTCTTTTTCCTAGTCATCATCCCATTTCTAGCTCCAAACTTCATTTCCTGTTCACCAACACTTCCTCAGGACCCTGAGCAAGTAGTACAAGAAGTGCACGAGTATGATCATACATATTTTTACCAGTAGTCACCGGTTGGCAGCTCAAAAATTGGCAATTTTTTATTTTTCTTTTTAAATTATTAGTTGTAATTTTTAGTGTTTTTTGAAGGGAGTTATAATTTTTAACAATTTTTCACAACTTTTAAGTGTTTAATAAAATTCTAAGTAATTTTTGATAATTTCTAACAATTTTTAATAATCTTTAACAATTTTTAACAGGTTTTGTTAATTTTTGAATTGTGCAAATTATGCGTTTGAGTAAAATAATAATAAAATTAATGTTTTAGCAATTATTCAACAAGTAACTTTTTCTAATTTTCATAAAAAATTGGGCTGACAAACGGTGCCTGCTTACATAGCCTAGCCTAAAGAAGAGTCTATACATATGTTACTCTGCAATGCATATATATATATTTTATATATATATAACATATTCAAATTTTCTGTTTTCAGGCGCATCAATGCATCGAGAAGGAACCTGGGCTTCCTCTCTTGTGGGACGGGCAACCCCATTGACGACTGCTGGAGGTGCGACCCCGATTGGGACAAGAACCGCCAGCGGCTGGCCGACTGCGCGATAGGGTTCGGCAAACAAGCGGTCGGAGGAAGGGATGGCAGCATCTACGTGGTGACAGACGCGGGAGACGACGACCCTGTGAACCCAAAACCAGGCACTCTCAGGTACGCAGTTATCCAGGATGAGCCTCTGTGGATCGTCTTTGCACGCGACATGGTGATCAAGCTCAGGGAAGAGCTCATCATGAACTCGTTCAAGACCATCGACGGTAGAGGCGCCAGCGTCCACATCGCCGGAGGGCCCTGCATTACCATACAGTTCGTCACCAACATTATCATCCATGGAATCAACATTCACGACTGCAAGCCAGGGGGGAATGCTAACGTGAGGGACTCCCCACGCCACTATGGGTGGAGAACCATATCGGACGGCGATGGGGTGTCCATCTTTGGGGGGAGCCATGTTTGGGTGGACCATTGCTCGTTGTCAAACTGTAACGACGGGTTGATTGATGCCATCTATGGGTCCACTTCCATCACCATTTCGAACAATTACATGACGCACCACGACAAGGTCATGCTCTTGGGCCACAGTGATAGCTACACCCAGGACAAGAACATGCAAGTCACCATCGCTTTCAATCACTTTGGGGAGGGGCTTGTGCAGAGGATGCCCAGGTAATTTAAAGGGCTGATTGATCGCCATTAGAAGCATCCAATTTCTTATTCTTAAACATTCTGGCTACTTTATAAATCAATAAGGGCAAACCAATTTTTTATAGCTCAATTTGTTCTGCCTTTTAACTTTTTGTTTAGCTTACATTTTTATAACTCAATTTCCTCTACCTTTAAATCTTTTGTTCAATTTAAGTTTTTATAACTCACTCCACTCTACTTTTAAACTTCTTCTTCAACTTAAATTTTTATAATCTAATCCACTCTTCTTTTAATTTTTTTATTTAACTTAAATTTTTATAACTTAGTCCACTTTCTCTTTAAACGCTTTGCGTAGTCTAAACGAACTCCAAAACTTAAATCCTCTGAATTCAATTCCTTCAAGTAAGGCTGCAATATGCTTAACTAATTGAATAGAATTGATGCTGGGCTAGGCATGATTCTGAATATGTTTTGTGCTATTGGTTTCAGATGTAGACATGGGTACTTTCATGTGGTGAACAATGATTACACCCATTGGGAGATGTATGCAATTGGGGGCAGCGCAAATCCCACCATTAACAGCCAAGGGAATCGATTTTTGGCTCCCAATGATAGGTTCAACAAAGAGGTAAGCAATCAAGAACTTAACTAACGATTCTTACGATATAACAAAAATGTTACTAATTAATTTATTTATGTAATTAATCATTCTTAATTAATCAGGTTACGAAACATGAGGATGCACCGGAGAGTGAATGGAGCAAATGGAATTGGAGGTCTGAAGGAGACCTATTATTAAACGGTGCGTTCTTCACGACAACAGGTGGAGCATCGTCTTCCAGTTATGCCAAGGCATCGAGCTTGGGAGCAAGACCCTCTTCACTTGTCAGCTCAATAACAGCAGGAGCAGGTTCACTTACTTGCCGGAAAGGTTCACGTTGCTGATCTGATCAGTTACAATTCCTCTCAATATTGGAGATAAATAAAATCCCAAATTATACATATATAGGACAAGTTAATTAATTAATTAACCAAATTTAGTACTTACATGTCCCATTGTTTTCATTTTGCTTAGCTCTGTGTGTGTGTGTGTGCGTGTAATTTTCTTTACGAGGTTATTGCAACCATAGCATATGCTCTTCTAAGAAAGTTGTGCCCATGTGGGTAAATGCAGTTAATTTGGACCCTGATGGGATCAGAAGAAACAAAAGCTAGAGTGTTGATGAAACAAATTTGAGTTCCAGTGTAATGTTAATGGAAACCTATTGATAATTGAACGGAGTCCATTTTTCACTCTCCCTCTCATTCTGTTGGGAGGGACCCCTGAAGGGGGCCTTCCCCTCACATGGGTAGGTTGACCAGGGAAAAAGGCAAATTACCTGCAGCCCTCCCCTTGACAGGACAACTTCTGCGAACTATATTTGGGATTGTAAAACAGAGCAAATTAGGTCGAATTTAATTTGAATATGGTAAGACTATAAAATAAATTAAGACACTCAAAACTTGCTTAAATTTGGCTTGAAATCAAATGTAAATTACAAATAGTTTATCAGGCTATTGAATCTAATCAAAGTTTGATTCAATAAACTAATAATGATATATGTAGCGTAAAATATTGAACTATATGAGCTCAACTTGACATCAATTTAGTCAAATGTTTACTCATATTTGACTAAAACAATAAAGTAATTAAAGATAAATCAATTTTTTAGAGGTCGATAAATTTAACAAGTCTAATTCAAAGACACTGCTCCGACTTATTCGGTTCATTTAAACCCACCGTCTATAATCACCATTGCTCATGACAATGTGGTTGACAAAGTTAGGGTGAACCTTTAGGGCCATTTCTAGTTTTCAAATAAGTTGGCCACCACCCCCCATGTTCAGCTATCAGAAACAACCAATCCATTGCATTAAGTGTTTATTCTACTCAGAAGTTACCACAATCATACCACCAACCATGCATCTTGAAACAGCAAATGAAGAGCACTCTGGGTGACAGTACAACAAACTACTCCTATCAAACAGTTGGTGATAATTAAGGAGGGAATTAAAGGATAGTTGGGTGAAAAGAAAAGAAGAGCGGGATCGAATTTAATTTTCATGGGGCCTATAGATTTCCCATCAGCTGACTCAAAAGTGCGAGAAAATTAATAATTAATGAGTGGAAACCAACCTTGTACATCTTAATAGTGAAATAGCCTTCCTTAACCCTCGAGTTTCTTCCCTTATTTTTACAAAAATTACCCATCAAAAAAAAAAAAAAACATAAGTTTTCCCTCCCCTATTATGAAATGATAATTAAAGGTTTTCCTCCCCTTTTCCTTCCTTCCTCACAAAGATGGTACAAAGAAATACTTTATGCCTGATTAGTTCTTGTTTATGTTAAATGTCCAGCTTTGATAATGAACGGAAAAAAGCGTCCGTCCTTTTCATTAATTATAATAAAGCAAGCATAGGTGATCAAGATAATTTGGCCAGGACAAACTTCAACAGCTCATTAAATTCCTTGTCAACTTGTTGGGGTTCATATTAATAGTGAACTTCATTGGCATATCAGGACGAATCCAAAAATCCATTATCGTTTTATTAACAGCTAAATATTATCATCGATGAGTAGGGCTACAAAGGAGGTAATTTTTGGTTAAACTCTTATAATTAGGATAGAGGTTTTCTGTTGCCAGAATTAGATTATATTAGAGAGCGGGACATTTACAGGTTAATAAAATTGCAGCCTAAAGTCGAACTGGAGGAACACAAACTTGCCCTGCCTAAAAGAGCCTCACTCAGCCACAAATTTACATGCGCGCAAGCGTGCGCAGAGAGAGAGAGAGAGAGAGAGTAGATGAACAGCTAAATATGAACAGACTCAACCACTGTTGCTCAAGCATATGAATGGAGGGCCCAAACAATAATGCAACATTTGGTAGCTGAGTCTCTGCCCCATCTAGATAGTAGTATGCAAGCCCACTTACAATCAAAATGCTCTCTCTCTCTCTCTCTCTCAATAATTTGTGCTAAATGCAAGTCCCTCATTCTCTCCGCATCAAAAGACGAAGTGTAGTTAGTGCATGTTTCCACGGACACAATTAAAAACAATCGGGCAAGTTGTGTTGGTTATCAGAATCCCTAGTCAGTACGTATATACCAAACAACATTTTAGCTTCAGATTAACCTCTTCAATTGGTGACCTTGTGTTCTGTCTTCCCTAATTTCATATGCTCCCACCTCTACATTGGCCTATTACTATCCTCCAAACGAATCCCCTGAAGCTGTTTTCCTCAACATTAGGATTTGAACTAGTTTCGTGGTTGGGATGAGCAGCAATGCTTCAATCACTAATTCATTATGCAAAATAACCCCTCGGCATCTCTAACAGTTGCTTTCTACCTGCTGCCCAAAAAAAATACTATAAAGCTCAAATTGTTAATTACTAAGAGAAACATTTTCCGAGTTCTCCAGCTGAGGTATGGTTGAACAATCTCTCTTCAAGCACAAACCCTAAGGCCTAATCTGGTACAAAGGAAGGAATGGCCATTCCCACACCTACTCCATTATCCTGTTTGATACATTTATTTGATATAGAAACAATTCCCTTGAAGTAAATATGCCATTCCATTTCCACATTTTCCATTCCCCTTTCGAAAGTGAGAATGCCCATTACCACATGGAATTAGATGCATTCATAGAATCAGTTCAGCAATACTAATCATTCATTCCCTTGTTCTTGGTAATTCTGCATGCACCACCACCGAGGAGAAGAGGCTCCAACTCTGGACGAAAGAGAAGATTTCCATCTCCAATCCATTCCCCCCCCCCCCCCAATTCACATTCTATTCTGTTCTATTCTCTTGTACTAAACAAAGCCTAAGAGACTATTTAAGTAATGGATGTTATCCAGAAACCCCTACCCCCAGAATACCCCCAGCAGGTCCCATAAGCAAGTCTCTCAACTGAAACCATTAGCAAACACCACCAAATATCATCTACTTCAGTTATCATGAAAGTTTTTGCCAAAATGAAACTAAAAGAAAAGATAACATGCAGAATAGAAAAACAAACCAAAACGATTCAACCAGCATTATAATACATTTTTCCTAGTTACTTCCGGTACCACCTAACAAAGGATGTGTGGAACATAAGTACCCTACAGGCACGCATCTATGCTAGCATGTGTGTGTGTGTGTTCCAACTCTCGGAAACAATAACCAATAGAGTTGAGCAAAAACAAACAAGTAAATAATTAACCATTGAAAAATTTGCACCATCTTCAGATATTCAAGAGACAATCAAAGCAGAAGAGTAAGAACCAACCAGTATAATCCATAAATGTTCGAAAGATGAAACAAAATCAGCAATCAGTCAACCACAAAACTGGTCATTGTACTACAAAAATATCCATATCCAAAGGTAGGTAGATCTCATCCAAAGAACATGTATATGAAGAGTCTCGAGTTGCCATTTGAGCCAATAATATAACATGGCCACCATTCTATGACCCCAGTTCCCAATACATCAGTAATCAGAAGGGGATATGACATCATCAATCTTCAGGATCATCTTGACAACTTGAGTTGCAAGTAGTATCTGCTGCTGCTTCCCAATTAGAGTCTCAAAGACATTTTGCTCGCGCATGTCGTTCGTGCCAATATCGTTGCAGTCTATACCACAGCAAGGATTGTTCTCCTGCAAATTGAATCCAAATGATGCTTAGAAAAATTGATAAGCATAACGTACCCAAGAGATTATACCACTCAAACGACAAGATATAGAGAGCGAGAGAGGGGAAGAGAACCCTCAGATGCTCCAGACCATGCCAAAGGAAACCATCATGTCTAAAACTATACCTTGACTTGCTGAGATTTCACTGCTGATAGTGTTTCTATGGGTTGGAGACCACTATTCTCTGCAAGTGCCATAGGAATAGAATCCAATGCATCTGCAAATGCCCTGATGGCATACTGCATAGAAAATGAAAAAAGTGATCAGCTCCACATGCAATAGTCGAAAGGGTAAAGAAGATAAATAAATAACCTCTGTACACAGTCGTACCTGTTCAACTCCTGGATGTCTATCAGCAGCTGCCTCCACTGCAAGTGAGCAAGAAATTTCAGCTGCTCCACCACCATACACAATAGAATTGTTGCGAATGAGATTCCGAGCCACACATAACGCATCATGGATGCTTCGCTTTGTCTCCTCTATCATCATCTTGTTACCTAATGCATCATCAAACACCAGAATTTAGTGTAAATGCTTGTCCAATTCATCCAACATGATACGTTTGCATTTTACCCTCAGCACTGTCCTTTCTTTTCATAATTTTTCGGTTTTAATTCAAATACTGTTTTGATTTTTCCTTTGTGTACAGACACCCAGCCCCCATTCACACAATTAGGAAAAACAGGTAAAAAGTGTAGCAGAATAGGTAAAAAAAAACTATCTACAATGAATAATTACAGCCCTATTTATACAAGAGTACCTATAGCTTAAAGGTCTAAATAGCTGAACAATCTTAGTAATTAAATCAATACTAAATATCTAAGTTGAAAGCCCCATCACCTCCTCTATGCTACCAGAATTAAATAAGAAGAACAATGACCGACTGCTGTAGCATTAACAGCAGCTACAGTAGAACAGCAGAACATTATCCTAGAAGAATACATAAGGTTTATCTTCACCCCCCCTCAAGCTGGGAGTAGATATTGATCATTCCAAGCTTGCCTACCAAATTTTCAAAGCCTGGTCTGTGAAGGCTCTTGGTTAAAACATCAGCTGTTTGTTCTTTAGTAGGAATGTAATTCAAACTCACACTTCCATCTTCTATCTTCTCCTTGATGAAGTGTTGGTCAACCTCAACGTGCTTAGTGCGATCATGATGAACTGGATTCTGTGCTATACTTACTGCTGCTTGATTGTCACAGTATATCTTCATAGGACTGTAGTTAGGCATCCTTAGTTCTTTTAATAATCGCTTAAGCCAGATTCCTTCACAAATTCCATGAGCGAATGCTCTGAACTCAGCTTCAGCACTACTCCTTGCAACCACAGGCTGTTTTTTACTTCTCCAAGTTACTAGATTGCCCCATACATAGGTACAATAACCTGAGGTAGATCTCCTATCTACAGCAAAACCTGCCCAATCTGCATCAGTGTAGATCTCCACCATTCGGTGATCTCCTCTTTTGAAGAACAACCCCTTTCCTGGTATATTTTTGAGGTACCTGAATATTCTAATTACAGCCTCAAGATGTTGTTTCTTTGGAGAGTGCATGAACTGACTCACCACACTTACAGAGAAAGCAATGTCAGGTCGAGTGTGGGATAAGTAGATTAGCTTCCCTACCAATTTTTGATATCCTTCTTTGTTGACTTCTTCACCTCCTTCCAATCCCAACTTTTTATTGGGATCCATAGGGGTCTTGGAGGGCTTGCAACCCAACATCCCCACTTCTTGCAGTAAGTCAAGCACATACTTCCTTTGATTTATTGTAATTCCTGAGCTGCTGCGAGCCACTTCCATACCAAGGAAGTACCTTAAAGTGCCCAAGTCCTTCAAGTCAAATTTCTTAGCCAAGTACCTCTTTAAGGATGCTAATTCCTCAATATCATCTCCAGTGACAATAATATCATCTACATACACAATTAGAATAGTCACCTTACCCTCCGGAGAGTGTTTGTAGAACAAGGTGTGATCAGTTTGGGCTTGATTGAACTTCTTTCCTTTCACAGCTTGAGTAAACTTGTCAAACCATTCCCTTGGTGACTGCTTCAGACCATAGAGAGATTTTTTTAGTTTGCAGACCTTGTTATTCCCTTCTTCAAATCCAGGAGGTGCATTCATATAAACCTCTTCATGTAGATCTCCATTCAGAAAGGCATTCTTCACATCTAGTTGTTGTAAAGACCACCCAAGATTGGCTGCCAAAGATAGTAAGACCCTTATTGTATTTAGTTTTGCCACCGGTGCAAAGGTCTCTTGATAATCAATTCCATATGTTTGTGTAAATCCTTTAGCAACCAGCCTGCCTTTGTACCTGTTAATGCTGCCATCAGCATTGTATTTTATAGTAAATACCCATTTGCAGCCAACTGTCCTTTTCCCTGCAGGTAGCTTCACCATTTCCCAAGTTTTGTTCCTTCTAAGTGCATCAATCTCTTCTTGCACAGCAGCTTTCCAGTGAGGATCTGCTAGTGCTTCTTCTATATTTTTAGGAATGGAAGTTTGTGAGAGGGCAGCTGTAAAAGCATAAAACTTAGGGGATAGCCTTGCATAGGACACAAACTTAGAGATTGGGTGCTGTGTGCAAGACCTGGTGCCTTTCCTTAAAGCAATAGGCCAATGTAGATCCAGATCTGGTTCTGCAGCAGCCTGTGGATTCTGGTCAATTAAATACTGATCTGAATCTGCTGTAGGCCGCAGGTTCTGAGTAATCAGGTTCTGGTGGAAATCAGAATCTGCTGCTCTGTCTCGCAGATTCTGATTCTGGAGATCAGAAATTTCTGTTCTGCCTTGCAGGTTCTGGTTCTGGGGATCAGAATTTTCAGCTCTGTTCTGGGAACTGGAATTCAAGTCAGATTGGCATTGTTGCTGTTGCTGTGTTCTCCTTGTATAGACCAGCAATTGACCCTCAGGCTGAGAGTCAGTGATGTCAATTCCTTCCCTTGGCAGAGGAGTACCTCTCCTAGTATCAACATATGAGATAGTGTTAGGTTCTATAGGTAGGGAAGAGGATTGGTAGGGCAGTACTGCAGGTAGTGTGTTATGGTCTGTGGATTGATTTGTATCCCCTGGCTGATCCCAAGATTTTTCTTCACTCAAGCTCTCTGTTGGAAGAGAAGGATTGGGAAAAAAAGATTGAGACTCAATAAAAGAGACATCCATAGACACAAACACTCGACGGAGGTTAGGAGAGTAGCATTTGTAGCCACGTTGGGTTGGAGAGTACCCAATGAAAATACACTTAATGGCCTTGGGATCAAGTTTGGACAAATTTGGGGAATGATTGTGGACAAACACAGTGCATCCAAAAATTTTAAGGGGTAGAGAGGTCATGGTTCTAAATGTTGGGTAGAGAAGAAGGAGGTTGGTTAAAGGGACAGAGAAGTTTAAGGGTTTTGAGAGCATTCGGTTCATCAAATAGGAGGCTGTTAGGATAGCCTCACCCCACAGATATTTTGGGACATTCTTGGTGAACATTAAGGCTCTAGCAACCTCAACGAGATGTCGATTTTTTCTCTCAGCTACCCCATTTTATTGTGGTATATTTGTACAAGAGCTTTGGTGTAGTATCCCATTTTTTGAGAGGTATTCATTGAGAGGAGAATTGAAGTACTCTTTCCCATTATCAGTTCTTAGAGTTTTAATGGGAACATGGAATTGAGTTAAAATCATAGAATGGAAAGATTGGAAAGCTTTTGTAGCTTCAGATTTTTCCTTCAATAGGTATACCCAACACACCCTTGTATGGTCATCAATAAAGGTTATAAACCACCTAGTACCAAATATATTTGTTACCCGAGACGGTCCCCAAATGTCACTGTGTATTAAAGAAAAAGGTTGGAATTTTTGGTAAGGTTTGATGGGAAAGGATGCACGATGATGTTTAGCAAGCAAGCAAAATTCACAATGAAAGAAACTAGGATTTTTATTAAGAAATAAATCTGGAAACAGTCTCTTCAAATAGGAGAAATTTGGATGGCCTAACCTATAGTGCCATAACATAATTTCATCATAATTGAAACTAGAGGAAGATACATTTTCTGCCAATGCACTAAATTTTGCTGGTTCTTTGTCAGTCTCGAGATAGTAGAGCCCATCTTTCACCTTAACATTGCCAATCATCATCCTTGAATTCAGTCCCTGAAATTCACAGCCAGTAGGACTGAATTTAGCACAACATTTTAGCTCATCAGTGAGTTTTCTGATGGAAATCAGATTACAAGTAAAATTTGGAACATAAAGAACAGAGTGGAGGGAGATTTTGTTTGAGAGATGGACAGATCCTTTACCAACCACCCTAGAGTAGGAGCCATCAGCTACTTTTACTCTAGTTTTTTCTGAGCAAGGGCTGTATGCATAGAACAAGGCCATGTTACCTGTCATGTGGTCAGAAGCACCTGAATCCAGCATCCAAGAATCAGCACTCTTGGTATGCAGTGCAGTGCTGGAAGTCAGTGCAGAGATGTTTGAGTTGCTGGATGCAGTTTGGCTCAACAGCTTCTGCAGCTGCTCCAGTTGTGGTTTAGTAAGGACAAAACCTTGCTGTTCTGGGGCAGTTTTTGCTGGATGCAGTAAAAAACTTTGCTGTTCTGGAGCAGTTTTCCCCTCTACTTGAACCTGGAAGCTCTTGCCTTTATTTTGGCCCCGAGGTTTCCAGTTAGCAGGCTTCCCGTGGAGGTCCCAGCAGACCTCTCTGGTGTGTCCTGGTTTGCTGCAGTGACTGCACCAGGGCCTGCTTCCCTTTTCCCCTTTTTGATAACTTCTTTGGTCACGAACATTTTTCACTAATAGGGCAGTGGTGTCAATGGGTCTGTCACTGCCTACTGCAGCTTCCTTACTCCCACCAACTCCAAGCATGACTCTCCTTCTACTAGCCTCTCTTCTGCTTCATCCAAGGAAGGTAGAGGCTTGTGGCCAAGAATCCTTCATTTAACCTCATCCAACTCTCTGTTTAATCCAGCCAAGAATTCATATAACCTCTCCTTCTCTAGATGTCTTTTGAACTTCACTTTATCTTCTAATCCTTCCCAGTCGGCTTCATAATGTAAGTCGAGTTCTTGCCAAAGAATCTGCAGCTCATTGTAGTATGCAGTCACCTCCAAACTTCCTTGCTTTATCTCCTTCAAACGATTCTTTATTTCGAACACTTGAGAGGCATTTGTCAGATCTGAGTAGTTGGTATTCACAGCACTCCAGATTGCTTGTGCTGTGTCCAGGAAGAGGTAGGTTCTGCTAACTTGAGGCTCCATGGAATTAATTAACCAGGCCATGATAATTGAGTTATTGATTTCCCAATTTTCATAGGCTGGGTCCTCAGCTTTGGGCTGCTTAATATCTCCATTAAGATAGCCCATCTTCCCTCTACCGCGGATGACTAACAGGACAGATCTAGACCATTGAATGAAATTCCTTCCATTCAGTTTATGATTAGTGATCTGTAAGGCTGTGGCCTCTCCGAGAGCTTGAGAGATCATTGAGACTTGGGACTGATTAGATGAAGGAGTTTCAGAATTTTTCTCTGAACTCATCTAGACAATCAGCTGATGGAACAAGAACTAAGGAGGACAACCTTAGCAAAGGAATTGACGTGGCTAGGGAAGACAGCCCTTAGCCCAAACACAGGTATAACTAAGGAGGACAAGCCTTAGTCTAGGAAGAAGAATCGAAATGCTCTGATACCATGTAGCAGAATTGGTAAAAAAAACTATCTACAATGAATAATTACAGCCCTATTTATACAAGAGTACCTGTAGCTTAAAGGTCTAAATGGCTGAACAGTCTTAGTAATTAAATCAATACTAAATATCTAAGTTGAAAGCCCCATCACCTCATCTATGCTACCAGAATTAAATAAGAAGAATAATGACCGACTGCTGTAGCATTAACAGCAGCTACAGCAGAACAGCAGAACATTATCCTAGAAGAATACATAAGGTTTATCTTCAAAAAGACTGACCAGTTTTAACTCACTAGCAAATGGATTGACATAGAATAGCTATCCAAGGTCATTCAAAGAGAACAAACAGTCAAATGGCATTGTCAGCATGAAACAGCAAATATGGCAAATTAAGCCAACATGTGCAGTGTACTATAATTGCTATTATGATTTGAGTGAATTCTGTTTTCGATTCCCGCCCCCCCCCCCCTCTCTCTATCAGGACTTTCCTTGTCTTTTTCAAAACAAATAAGACATGATTAAACAATGTACTCACTAGCTTTTCCTTTTTTCTCTTATTGCTACAGAATTGCTACATAAATCATATTGCACAAAATGTCTCCACTTAAGAATGAAATTTGCAAGAAAAAGCAGTTCGATGGAATAGTTTAATTAAGTTATGTTGCTACAATCTGTTTGTCATTTATGGGACAACCCACAACGCAATTTAGAACATCAATTTTGTAGCAAGCATAGCAAAATGTTAAGTGATTTTGCATCCATATACGTCCGTATACATGTAATCACAAAATAAACAATATACCACTGTAACAACAAAACTTACAACATATGGGTTGCCTGTGATAATCCAATAAGAGCATAAATAAACTGTATCCAGATATAAATCATGCGGCATTTACATTCAACGAAACATAGAAGCCAAAACGAAATAATTGTGAGGGGAAGGGATTTATCAACTTACCACCACGAATGAATATGGTTACAGCTTTTGAATTTGAACAATGTTCAATGTAAATCATTCGATCTTTTGTGGTGCCAAATGATTTTTCTCGCACCAAACCAGCCTAATTGGCAAGCAAAGTATAAGATCAGTATCTATTGTACAATGCACCAATGCAGTGTAATAAAACTAACAGATGGTAATGTCACCAAACTGTGAATTCACATGAAGCAATGCAGATGACAGAGATTATAAATCCCAGGAACTTATTGTTTAAAAAGAAAAATAATAATAACAATTAAATTGTATTTTATAATTATTTAGCTGGTATATTAAACATTTTTGAGTAGATAAATTTATTTTTTATAAATATATAATTTTATAACAATTAATTCGAAACAATACCCGGATACGCATGGCATCAATATCTACTGTACCAATAACAAAACCAATACGTTGTCTTGTACAATATTCCCAACTATGATTGGAAGCCAAAATTTTGGATTGGTTATTACTGGAATTGGATTGGAACTGATTTAGTGGAATTATTTTTGGAATAATAATTTGCATATAAAAAATTCTTATTCTTGAAATTTTTCTGTGTATTTGCAAACAGTTATTTGCAAATTAACTTGTTAATGGGTTGATTACATTAAATCTTATTCAAAAATCTATCAATAGACATATATATTTTTAGCAACGCATTGCATTACCATTCACTAGGCTATAAACTCACTCTTCTTTCTGGACATTTTTCATAGGAGATGAAAATATTATAGTCAAGAATTTCGGAATGGTTCGAGACCGTGACTTCTTGAGTCTATGACCTCCTATGAGTATATTTAATTATTTATTTTAAATTTAAGATTTAAGTTGGTATTATTGGTTTGTTTAATTTGGGGCCCACTATTATGATACGCAAGTTGGTTGATTTTTTACGAGAATTGTTATTGACATTAGCATTCAGAACTTTATTCTATGATTATTAGTATTATTATTTGGGTTTATTTAAAGACTTTTTTGTGCCATAGGGCATGGCATGGTGGTTCAGAGTCAGTCTCATAACTAAGTGGGGTGTGACAGAAAGTATCTTAATTTACAAGATTGGAAAAACTGGAGAATATAAAAGATACCTTGCCTAGCTTTTCAGGAGTCAACTCTTGGAACCTTGGCACAATCCTCCCACCTACAAGACACCAATAGAACAATTGTGGGAGTAGAAGGTAAAATAAAAGAGCACCAAAGTAGACAGCAAGTAATGATTATAAAACGGAGTTCATGCAAACCTGTGGCTATTGCTATCAGCTCTAATTCTACCCCACCAACCCATCGGACAGCAGGCAAGTTCCTGTGCATTAACAAGTGATTTGCTTCATCATCGAAGCCCCATTGGCAGATGACCAGAGTAGCACCAACATCCTACAGTTCACAGGACAATGAATCATTAAACAATAATGAAAAACATATATAAACAAACCTTGTGTAATTCAAAAAGAAGATATGTAAACAATCTTACCTTGCATTTTTGAACCATGTCATCGAAGTACTTTTGCTCTTGCAGACGCAAAGTCTGGAACTTTTCCACTGAATCAATGTCAACCTTATGCTTCGTCTTTGGCTTTGGTGGCTCAAATGGGCAAGTCAAGATGGCAATTTTTGCATCCTCAATTTGTTTCGGCATCTGTGGATGGCTCATATCCTTGTCAACAATAATTCCATAAATTAACTCTGTATCCTCCAACTTTCCACCTACTTTCCCCTCCACTTTAATTAGGTCCAAGTTAACATCCTTCCTCTCTAAGTCTGCAACTGCCATAACTGCTTTGACAGCAATCTCAGCCAAACTGCGCTTGCATCTATTCACACTGCAAAATAAAATTGAAATGAATTAAAATGCTGTTTTGGCAAACAGTTAAACAAGATATATTTGTTTTGTTCAACTCTATGTGCCATGGTTGAGTGTGCACAGAGTTTAGGAAAAGCATCTTTGAATGATAGACTTACAAATATACAGTCAAAAACCAAACCAAACATTTCCCACTAGGTGGGGTCGGCTATATGGATTTGATGACGCCAATCAAATCTGTTTAGGACCATGTCCTCGGTTACATCCAGGTAGGCAAGGTCATGTTTAATAGTTTCTTTCCAACTTCTCTTGGGTCTTCCTCTTCCTCTCCTATTCCTGACAATCTCCATACTTTCACACCTTTTACCAGGTGCCTCCGTTGAACGCCCTCTAATATGGCCGAACTATCTTAATCGATTTTCTCTCATTTTATCTTCAATCGGTGATATTCCTACTTTATCCCTAATCTCCTCGTTCCTAATCATATCTCTCCTTATAATCCCGCACATCCATCTTAGCATTCTTATTTCCGCAACTGCCATCTTTTGAACATGATTATGCTTTACTGCCCAACACTCTGATCCATATAACAATGCCGGTTTTATCGCCACTTATAATACTTTCCTTTCACCTTAATAGGGACCTTTTGATCGCACAAGACCCCCGAATCACTCCTCCATTTGGTCCACTCGGCCTGAATCTTGTAACTTACATCAGTATCAATCCCTCCATCTTGTTGCACCATAGATCTAAGGTACCTAAAGTTTTCTTTCTCTAAAATCTTTTGTGTGCCTAAACTTATTTCTATGCTACCATTTACTCTACTTTGACTAAACTTGCATCCCATATATTCCGTTTTGTATCGACTTAGCCTAAACCCTTTTGTCTCTAACGTTTCCCGCCACAATTCTAGCTTAGCATTCACTCCTTCTGTCGTCTCATCTACTAAAACAATATCATCTGCAAATAGCATACACCACGGCACCTTATCCTGAATATGTCTTGTAATCTCATCCATAACTAGAGCAAACAAGTACGGGCTTAACGCTGAGCCTTGGTGTAGACCAATCGTGATAGGAAACTCTTCAGTATCTCCACCAATCGTCAATATAAATGTCATGACTCTATCATACATGTCCTTTATCGCCTCAATATATGCGACACACGCTCCTTTCTTTTCCAATACTCTCCATAAAATCTCCCTAAGAACCCGCTCATAGGCCTTCTCTAAATCAATGAACACCATATGTAAATCTTGATGACCTTCTCTATACTGTTCCATTAACTTCCTCAGGAGAAAGATAGCCTCCATGGTTGATCTCCCAGGCATGAAACCAAACTGATTCTCTGAAACATTTGCTGTCCTTCTTGGTCTTCTCTCAATAACTCTCTCCCATAATTTTATCGTATGGCTCATCAATTTAATCCCGCGATAGTTCGCATAGTGCTGAATATCTCTTTTGTTCTTGTATATGGGTATAAGAATACTTTTCCTCCATACATCAGGCATCTTCTTGCTCTTTAGCACTACATTAAAAAGTTTTGTCAACTAACTCATGCCACACCCCCCTAGGCACCTCCAAATCTCAATAGGGATACCATCTGACCCAACCGCTTTTCCATTCTTCGTCTTTTTCAATACTTCTTTTACTTATTCCCTATTGATTCTCCTATAGAACATATGATTTAAATCTTCCCTAAATGTGGTAAACTGCCCCAATTGTATGTCACTACTATTGCTTTCGTTAAATAACTTGTAGAAGTAGCTCTTCCAACGCTCCTTTATCTCCTCTTCCTTTACTAATACCTTTTCATCCTCATCCTTAATGCATTTAACTTAGTTTAAATCGTTGGTCCGCCTATCTCTAGATTTAGCAAGCTTGAATATCTCTCTTTCACCCTCCTTAGTGTCAAGTCGCCTATATAAATCCTCAAATGCCTTTGCCTTAGTCTCACTAACTACCTTTTTTATTTCTCTTTTTGCTTCTTTATACCTCTCCGAGTTCGCTACATTTCGATCGTTTTGCCAAGATTTAAAACACTCTCTTTTAACTCTTATCTTGTCTTGGACAGCCTCGCTCCACCACCATGCCTCTTTCTGTGCCGGGGCACTCCCTTTGGATTTTCCTAAGACTTCTTTCCCTACCCGCCTAATACACTTTGCTACCTGATCCCACATATTATTTGCACTCTCATTTACCGCCCAAACATCTTCCTCTAGTACTCTTTCCCTTAATACTATTGCTTATCACCTTTCAAGTTCCACAAATATACAATCTAATCAAAAAAAAATTAGGAATTGTGTTTGAAGTTGAATATAAATATCTAAGGAATAGTATAGAAAGTGATGATTAAATGTTTTTGAATTTTCAAAGTGAAATATATAATGAGACCTCCAAAACTACACCGGTAAAGCATCATCATATAAATCTATTTAAGCATCCTTTCTAGGAAAATTAAAGGGAATAACAGCCCTTTATCCTCAACTTTTTTCTAAAAAGTTTGTTAGTGGGTTCCACGAATTTTTTTGCTCCTTTCGAGGTAGATACTAAAATGGGGCTCAAACGCAAGTCTCTTTATTGGCAAACTGCAGCCAAAGCAGCTGAGATGCCCCCTAAGATACGAGGTTCACAACATAAAGGGCAGAATACTACCATTAATGTGATTATGGGCCTGTTTGGTGCTCCAAAAAACAGTGAAAAACAATGAAAACTTTTCAAAATCACTAAAAACCTCTAAAATTCTCTAATACATTTTGCATCTCTCATATTTCGTGAAATTTCTATAAATTTATACATATATATATACATATCCCAACAAATTTTTACAACCCCCAATAAATTTTTTACAAACTCCAAATACCATTTCACAAACCCCAATAACTTTTCTACAAATCCCAAAAACTTTTTAACCACTTTCAATAAATTCTGACGCAAAACCGTTACGATGGAACCAAAAAACCATTCGGACGGTTTCTCTCTCCTAAAAGCTAACGCAAAAGTCAAAAAGTTTCACTATTCATCTCTGAAAAAAGTGATTTGGTTGCTGCACACCAAAAGCCAAAAGTTTCCCCAAACCACATTTTTCACTATTTTTTGTTTCTTTTCGCCGCACCAAATGAACCCTATGACCACTTTTACTATTGTTTAATTCAATTAATGTAAAAAAACTCTTGCATCAGGTTAGATAGATCCAAAATAGTTCATAAAAATAGTTCTTCATAATTAAGAGCAAATCAACATAATGTGCAATTGGGATCATTTTTCCTGAAGTAAAAAAGTCACTGCATTCTTATCCTTTCTCCATGGGACGTGTTACACAATGCAAACAACTTTGATATTTCATGGACTGAACCAGTGAATCATAAATTTTCTTCAACCAGTAAATGATTCATGACACATTAGAATCATTGCAAACTAGGGTCCAGCTATTTCAACCAACAATAATGAATTTTACTTTTATTTATTTTATAACTAACCACATTAAAATGCTCTAAAAATCACAAGCAGCATCATTAATGGTTTTTGAAGATATTATGATGTTCATATTAAGTGATTTTTTAGGCACTAATTTAAAGAAGATAAAACAGAGAATTAAGCATAGAAATTCAGGAGGACATGTGGAAGCGAGAAATGCACAAGGAAAAGATCTTCTATAATGATGCTGGTTTTTCAATTCTTCAAGCGATTTACGTCAAGGTGATCCACTGTCACCTTTTCTCTTCATTATTGTAACGGAAGCATTTAGAAGATAAGCAGAGAAAGCTGTTCAAGAAGGCTTCATACAAGGCTTTGATATTGGAAGAAGTGATCAAGATAGACTAGACGCATAATACTTTTTTGCTAATGAAACTATAGTATTTTGTAGTGCTGACCCTTTCCAGTTGGCATTTCGGATGTGTGTTGTTATATTTCGAGGTTGTCTCTTAGTTAAAGATAATTTTTGGGAAAATCTGAGATGATTTCTGTTGAAGACATTCAAAAATTGGAAGAGTTAAACACCATTTTTTGGGATGCAAAATTGGATATCTACCATTGTCTTATTCAGGGATGCCTTTGAGTGCTCCTTACAAAGTGAAAAAAGTGTGGGATTGTGTGATTGAAAGATTTCAAAACAGATTGTCAAGATGGAAAAAGATGTATTTAGCAAAAGGGGCACACGTTATTCTTATTGGGAGTACTTTCTCCAGCTTACCTACTTAGTATAAGTCTCTATTTTAAATGCCTATTTCTGTGATTAAGAAATTTGAGAACTTTCAATGAGAATTTTTTTATGAGGTGAAGTAGGAGATGAGGTTAAGCTCCATTTGGTTGATTTGGATTTTGTATGTTTATCCTTAAAGGACAGTAGTGTTGGTGTTTGAGATTAAAAACAAGAAAATAAGGCACTAATAGGTTGGTGACTATGGTGTTATTCTTGTGAGAAGGATACTGTGGAGGAAAGTTATATCATCAAAGTTTGGCTTTCAATGGGAAGGATGGACTTCTGCTAGTGGTTATGGTTCGCATGGGTCAAGCTTATGAAAGGACATTCAAAGTCGATGGAATGGCTTTATAAATTATCTATCTTTTCAGGTTGGGAGGGTAGCACAAATCAGATTTTGGAGCCATCCATGGTTGGATGGTAGGAGGTTAATGGATTTGTATCCAGACATGTATAAATTGGCAATTGCATTGATAAGGACGCTTTAGGGGCAGAGTGTTTTTCAATTAATGGAGGGTGCATTTATGAAATTTCAACCTTCCTGGAAATTTTTTGATTGAGAACAATGATAATTTGTAGCAAATATTATACAGGAAGATGAAGTGTCTTGGAGATTGACAAAATCAGGTATCCATGAGGTAAAATCACGTTATGATAATTTTATTGGATGCAGAAAGCATGATTTCCGATTGGGAATTTATTTGGAGAAATGGAGTACCATCTAAGGTAACTTGTTTTTTTTTTTTTTTTCGTTGCGTTTGGTTCATAGTAAGACTCTTACTATTGATAATATTATTTCAAGAAGGATGATTGTTGTCAATTGGTGCATCTTGTGTAAGAGAGACGGGAATCCAATGTTCATATTTTTGTTCTTTGCTATGTTCAGTGACGTGATAGGTTCTGATTCTTTCATGTTTTGGTATGAGTTGAGTATCCCCCCCCCCCCAAAAAAAAAAAAGCAAATATTTGTGTCTTGGAGGGATAGCAACATGGTTAAGAAGAAAAGGAAGACTTGGAGAGCTATGCCGTTTTGCACATCAAGGCTGATTTGGAAGGAGCGAAACAAAAGGAGTTTCCAAGGAATTGAAAGTTCTTTACAAGGATTAAAAGGTTTTGTGTTGTCTACACTGCATAGCCCGATTTTCGGGGAAGTTAATTCATATTTAACAAATTTTACGCCTTTTGTGAAAATATGGAATTCAGTCATGGGTCTTGTACCAGGGTGGCATCTTCTTCATGCCCTTCTTTAACATTACTTTATTTATTTACCCAAAAAAAAAAAAAATAAAGAAATGTATAAAGACCAAAAAAACTTACAACAAACTATTCATAATTCTTCCAAAATAGAATGAGCCTAAGAATTTATCTGTGATATCAAATTCCAAAGAACCATAATAAAGCATGGGAATCTGCACGGCTTAGCTAGAAATGTAAGATGACAAAACAAAAATAACATAAGCACCATACTCATATATGGAAGAAACAAATAAGAGTGGCATACTCACATCTTAGATGATAAAGTAGTCATGCAAGTTTGAATCAAAGACTCCAAGTTTGTCATAGTAAACTCAAACTTATGGGCAATATGCTCCAGATGTTCAAAAGCTATCCTGGAAGCCATTTCATAGCCCTCCGCAATTCGAATAGGATGAATACCACATTCTAACAGCCTCTCAGCCTGTTCCAGAAGTGCACCAGCCATCACAACAACTCCAGTTGTCCCATCACCAATTTCGTAGTCTTGGCTTCTAGACAATTCAACCATCAATTTTGCAATTTGATTGTCAACATCCATCTGCTCCAATATAGTTGCACCATCATTTGCTGACACCATAAAAATAAAAGGTGAGGGAAGCTCAAAAAGATAAAAATGCCAGTTTATTGAGCAAAATCACTTGCTGCTGTTCCAAGACTGCATCGGTTGCTAGCTTTCCCACAAAATCCAAAAACAATGAATCAGTACCCTTAGTTGGCAGATATAGTAGGGAAAGGAGGTTTGCTGCTGGTAAAGAGTGAGGGAGCTCCATACAGGGGATTTAGGGGATGAAATCCCCCATAACCATCCCCTCAGTGGCAGGCAGCGCTGGAAACTCTGCCCTCTCTCATTCTGGAAAATAGTCATCAAGCCTCATTCAATTTATTTATTTATTTTTTTTTTTTAATAAGTAATCAGGCCTCCTTTAGTTAGTTTCCAATGGTTTTCAGTTTTCACTAAAACTCTGTTTGGAAGGCTGGAATCGGTGGGATTTGAATTCATGGATGAGAATTCCCACCAACTCTCACGTTTGGAATCAAAATGAGGCTTTTATGAGTTGGATTTCATTCCATGAGCTTCAAATCACAGGTATCTGACTCGGACCTATTCTATAAAAGTGGAGGCATATTGAAAGAAAGAGAATTCTTACGTAATTGGCTAGTTGTAAATATTTCCTATCCTTCAAGCTCCAACTTACATTTTTCATGTAGAAATCTCAAATCAAGTATAGAACAAGATCCATTTTGCATCATATCTAAGCATTTTTCAAAACTCCATGGACATGTAGAAGAGAGATGCTATCCGCACTCACACAAAAAAAAATTCTTATACATGTAATTCTTGGGCTTACTCAAATATATAAAGCTCAAATTTATAATTTTCTAAATGTATGGCATCTCTTAACGAAAATCAAAGTAACTTAATGCTCTATTTTACAATGACAATTTTTTCTCTATTTCCTTCAAGCCCACTTGCTGCAGATCCACAACTAAACTTTAAAAGAGACAACAAACATAAGCAGAAAAGACGAAAGAAGCAAAAACAAAGAATCGTAAACTTTCCGCTGCCTCAAATTTACAACTGTATTAGTGATGCGAGGGGGTGAGCATACTGATGGTGACGTCGCCGTCGGGGCTCTGGAGCATCTTGTCCATGCCCTTGGGGCCGAGTGAGGTGCGAAGGATACGAGCAATGGCTTTTCCGGCGGAGATGTTGGCCTTCTGAGCGTCGAGCCCCCTCAGCCTCGTCTTCTGCTCCTGCTCCTTCAGTATAATGAACGGCCTCCCAAACTCATCGAACGCCAGCGCCATTTTTGCTTCCTCTTCTCCGCCGCTTCCACCAGATCGCCGGATGATTCGACTGAGATCGGTTTAGAGAGAGAAAATAGACGTGGAAGAATAATGAGAGTGCATATGCATCCAGTGGCGAAGGTTTGAGAAGCTTATTGCTCTGCTTGCTACTTGCTGCTAGCCCTAAACCGTAAAGCCCCCCCGCTCCTTCCCAGCCCGGTTAGCCCCGGGTTCAAGTACTTGAACCCGACCCTTCCTTTCAGGTTTGCCCCGGTTTTTTTTTTCCCCATACATCGATAATAATAATATTATTTAATGACTCCATTTGCCACTTTCCCTCCAAATCTTAAGAGCGTGCTTGGATGGGAAATTTAGTGGGTGAAAGGGAAAGGAAAACGGCTTTTTTTTTTTTTAAATTGTGATGAAAAATTAAAAAAATGTTTGAAATTATAAAGATAAAAAATAAAATTATGAAATTAGTTAATTAAGAAATACTTATTATTTTCTTTTTTTTCTAATCAACCATGCAGTTGAAATTATATGTATATTTATAAATATTTCTTTTTCTTTAAACAAATCTATATTCCAAAAACAACCATCATTTCACTAATTAGAAATTGCTTGTAACCTATGTCTAATTGAATGGAAAATAGGAAAGAGAGAAGAAGGAGGGAGAATAACTCTTCATTTTTATTGTTTGGTTGAAAAAAAAATGGAGAAAAAAGAAAAGATTATGAAAAATAAAATAAAAAGTTGGAGATGGGACGCACATAATTTTTTCCTTCCAAATTTGGGAGGAAAATAGGGGGGAAATGAGGGAAGAGGAGAGAGAAAGAGAAATATGTGATAAAAAAATTTAGAAAGTGAGATCTACTTTATTTAAATAATTTTTAATTCATAAAATAAATTATAATAATTACGCATATATATATATATCCTTTTTACTTCTTTCCACTTTTCTCTCCTTCCTTTGTTCCCCCATCCCACTTCTCCTTCCTCCCATTCTTCCTCTCTACCAAACACGCTGTTAGAATAATTTTCTCTATCAACAAATAACATGGCTCAACTTGGACTTGGACATACATACAACATCCCAAGGACCGAAGGAGGCATGGAAAATGTCTTTGCTATCAAAATCCAACATCGCCATGAACTCGTAATAATGAACAAATATATAAACAAAAATAAAATAAAATAAAGAAACATCGAATTATAGATGCATAATTTTCCTTTGTATAAAGAGAAACTGTTTCCATATTTCAAATGCAAACGGCATAAATTAACGGAACAATCCAAAAAATTTCTCCAATTGATTATCATGTTTGAGAAAGAAAATAAAGAGTATGCATGTATCCTACTTTTATGTAAACTACTGCACGTACTCTTTTGACGAAACTCAAAAGAGAGAGCACAAATTACAATATCAATGTCACTCTTATATTCACTGGGCACCGGAAGAAAGGAGCTACGTCGACCCCTGGTTCCTCCGCACACGTCCCAGTCTCGGAGTATTCATAATTCATCAGAAAAGCGACCTAGAAGAAAACAGCAGCGGCGGCGACGGCGGCGAAACCGGCAACGGTGGAGACCTCAAGGACATGTGCGCCGCTCTTACCAGTAACTGAAGGACCTGGTGCACCGGCTCCACCAAGGACAGAACTACCGAGGGGTGCAGCCCCTGACCCGGCGCCGACGGCGGTGCCACCTTCACCGGCGGCCGAGGGGGCGGTGGCAGTGGCGGCGGCTGCGGCGGAGGCGGCGTGGGTGGCCGGAGAGGAAGCAGAAGCAAGCCCGGCAATGGCTAAGAGAACGATCGCGAGAATGATGATTTGGCGGGCCATTTTTTTTTTTTATGATCAGACGGTGTTGGAGATGGATCGAGTTGGCTTTTTTTTTATTTTTTTAATATTTTTTGAGTGGGGTATGATGAAAGTTTATATACTGCAGAGGTAGTTAATTCCCTCGGAATAGTAGAGATGATAAGCAATGAGCTAGGTTGATGATGGGTGAATAAATATATATATATATATATATAGGGGAGAGAGGGAGGGGGAAACGAACGGTTTGTTTCAGGGCAGAGTTTGGGCGTGTGGTTTTGCGGAGAGGGAGGAGAGCCATGAGGAGGATGCTTATCAATTGCTCCTTTCGTTTGTCGGAGACAATTTTAGGAAATTTGGTCAACGAGAGGCTGTCGCCGTGCAATCTTTTATTAGCAAAATTATTATTATTATTATTTTTTTTTTTTTTTTTTTGGGGTAATTTCTTGAACAAGAGTTGGTGGGTCCTAAAATTTTAAGAGATCTAAATACAATGGTAACTATCAAATTTTACAATAAATGGCCACCACAAAAATTATATTATGATTTGTTTTAATTGATCCATGAATTTATTATATATATAACATGGACAGTATGTATTGTACATATAAGTAGTGATTTAGTGTTAATATGCTTTGAATTCCATCACTCTGTTAATTAATTTTACGGAACTAGTTTTTAAGATTGAGTTACACTAATTACCTTTTTCATTTATTTCAATCCGTCTAGTCGTGATTTTGGTTTTAATTTTGTAATTTTGTTTTGTAAGAATTCAAGTTTTTTTTTTCTGATATTCGAAAATTAATAGAAGAGAAATCAGAAATCCAATACCATACAGAAATTATATTTACTGAATTTAATATGTATTATAATTTTATTTTATTCTAGAATCCCAGTTGCGCTTTAAATTATATATGTTATTTCACATTCTCTTTTTTCAAACTAATTCTCTTTATGTATTGCAAATAATTAATCTTTAAAATACTTTTTAAAAAGATTATTTTGAAACTACTCTTATAAAAGTTTAGCCGCCGTAGTGGAACATTGCATGGGGTGCCAAAACAAAATTGATTAATGCACGATCAAAGTTTCCCAGAAAAGGCCCCGCAGTCTAGTCTAGTGGTCGAGACATGTCCCTTTTGGGCTCCTGATTGTCGGGGTTTCGGAGTGTAGGGGTTCGAATCGCCCTAGGTGCATTATCGTAATTGAACTGGGGAAAACCTTGGGTCGGACCGCTCCCCCCGGTTTAGCAGGTCGGGGCTCCTAATTGTGAGAGTTCCAACCGACTCAAGTTCCGGATCATAAAAAAAAAAAAAAAAAAATTCCTAGAAAAACTGATAGGCAAAGCGGGAAAGAGGACATCGAATGGTCCGAGTCAAGGCAAATAATAGTTCATTCGAGTCGGTCGAGATGCTTCTTGATTTTGAATTTGATTCCAGTTTTATACTTCAGTTTAGTAGAATTGTGTTTGGCAACTTATTTTTTTAGTTCCACTTTTGAGAATTAGGCTCCGTTTTGTTTGTTATAAAACTCTGAAAACTTTTAAAAAATTTTTAAAAATTATTTACTTTTTATTTCACTGTATGAAATTATAAACTCATAAGTTATCCCACTTTATCAAACTTTTTATCTCTCGAAACACACTCTTAGTTATCCTTCTAACGACCAGAATAGATTTTGGTGGAAACATTTATAAAATTATTATTGATAAAGTGCAATATATGCACTTAGCAATTTTTTCATATTCTTATTTTATTTTATCTTAACAAATATACATCACTTTAATCTTCGATCTCGATCTCATTTTTAATGCACGCTCAATATAATTATTTTTACGTTTGAACTCACTCTATTTATACTTTCTAACTCACTTTATTCCTGCTGCCAACTAAACTTATTCTAAAACTATATTTGGAATGTGAAAATATAATAAAATTTATTCCTACATTTGGTATTAAAAAATGAAGTTAGAAAGCTTATTCTCACATTAAGTAAGAAAATGTATTCTATAATTTAAGTAACGAAATAATTATTATGTTCCACTTAAGAGTTTAACCTTAACTAAATAATAAATAAGACGATCAACTATTCTGCTCTCGCGATGACTTTATTAAGTCATAAAATAACTATTTTACTATTGAACACTCTTTTGTTTTAAATCCAAATTGATTGTAAAATGGTTGTTTATTTATGCATTTATTTATTATTTTTTATACCTAAATTCATGTTTTGAGCTTTTTAAAAAATTAAAAAATATTTATTAATATTTCTCAATAATTAAGCGAATTTCAACTCGATCCAAACTCACACTATAAAATAATTATTTTACCCCTAACTTATTTTTTCACCTAGATTCATATATATATATATATATATTTGACAGTTAATATTCGTAATTTAAACTTCTCTAAAAACTAAAAAATATTGATTGACAAAAAAGCCAAGCAAATTTCAAAATGATCCAAACCTGAGCTGTAAAACGATAATTTTACCGCAAGTCATTTTTTGTCCAAATTTACATTCTAAACTACGAAAAAAGCTAAAAAAAATATTCATAAGCATATTTTTAAATAACTGAGCAAATTTTGCTCCAATTCAAACTTTAATTGTAAAATGATCATTTTATCCTTGAACTCGTTTTACCTAGATTCGCATACCAAAATAAAAAATATTTATTAACACATTTCTCAATAATTAAGAAAATTTTACCCTAATCCCAACTTAAAGCTGTAAAATTATCACTTTGTCCTAGGGTCCCTTTTTTTTTTTACTAAATTTACATTCTAAAAATAAATTTTATTTTTTATAATTCTTAAAAATTAATGTTAATAATTTTATTACAATTCATCATATTTAAAATATATAATCAAATTATGAAAATTTCAAAACGTTTTCTATTTCCACAATTTTCATTTTGAAACCAAACAAAGATCCATTTCACTCCCTCGCCTTTCCTTTTTCACCTCCTATTTCATTCCATTCCTACATACCAAATTAATATAACTTAAGTTCCATCGTAACAAAAGCAGAAAAAGACAATAAATGGAAAGGAAAAAAAAAATGGAATGCTCGTTCTAATTCCATAAAAATAACTATTTCTAACCCCACCGAATCCAAGTACCAGGAAAAATATATATATATATATATACGAACAACAAAACAAATTAAATCATAAAAACAACAATTTACTACTTCAATCAAAAGTTAAAATTTCCTGATTCCGACAAACATTGAGCATGATGATCAAAGAAAATTAGCCCGGCAAAGATGTCAATCCAAAAAGCGTATACCGACTCCAATCAAGCTCTTCCTTGCTCATAGAACCAGCAGAAAATAACTAAAACCAAATAAGACTCCAACATGACCTAAGAATCCAGTTTTCCACTTTAAAGGGAAAACATTCGTTATCATGATTATAAACCTAACGTCGTACCACCCATAGCCTAACCTAGCCTAGATTCAACGTTAATGTAACCGGAGTGCAGAACCGCTCGGTGTCCCTAGTCCTAGTTAAAAAGTAATAGCATATAAATCATCTTTGCATCTCATTGCCACAAAAAGTAACAGCATGCAAAATCATCTTTGCATCCCAGTGCCACTACTCATTCGCTCAAAAGTAAGAAAAATAAGATGACCAGAACGCTACTCCTTAAACTTTTCAAAGAAAAATAAAAGAATTAAATAAGATGAGTGAAAAATGGCACCGACACAACAATTGTTAGCCGAAATTTACGCACTTGAGCCAGACACAAAAGCTTCCCATCCATTTGAACACAGAGGCATGTAATTGTCCCTGTGAAGTTTCTGTAACATGCTCCAGCAACAAAGAGAATACAGATTTTACAGGGTCTATGGTATATAACGGCATTAAATCAATATATATATACATATATATATATATATATATGCATCTGTAGCTCTGGATTATTCTCAAATAGAAAAATTTGAACAATTTGTAAAACTATAGTCAATGATCCCACAAGATATAACCACATGCAGGAATATGTGTAAGCCGAAAGGAAGAATGAAAAAAATAGGTAAATGGGTAATATTAGTATTGAAAAAAGATCTTCCTCACATGCTGCAAAGTTTGGGGTTTTTTTCAGTAGAAAACGAGAACTAAAAGCATGGTTGATTGTCTGTTAAAGAGCACAAGATTCCATTAACAAAAGTTGAATGCTTCAAATGCATACGAGCTTGCTCAAGAATGAAAAAAGACCAGCAGATTACCATGAAGAAAGCTGGATAAACAAATCCAGAAATTTTGACAAATTCTAGACATAGAAACAAGCCATATGTAGATAACAGATGAAGAAAATTATGCAAACGAACAGAAACAGAACCCAGAAAAGCTTTGGGAAACAAAAGCTTGTTAACAAAAATAATTTGGTAGAGAATATGGCTCAAATGCAAACTACTTGCCATGGACGGGTCAGAGCAGCTTGCTGTGATTACAGAGTATGGCTCAAATGCGCTATTTATCAATAATCCAAATAGCTAAGGCAACCATCTCCTTTCTTTTGTGAAATTTCTAAAATATAATGAATAATTTTGCATTAAGGACTAGTAAATAACCAAATCAGAATCGCAATAAAAGAAACTGTGAATTGAAATAAAAGATGGAAAAATCCCAAACAGAAGTAATACATGGGTCAACGTGGTAGAAGAAGACAAATATTAAATTACATTTTGATCAAAAAGTACATCAAGAGGCAGCATCAGGAGTTCCAAGCAGACCAGATCATATTCAAACCAGTATATAAGTTATCCAACAATTAGGAACTTCCTTGTCTAACATAGTGAAGAAGATTGATGAAGAATTGGTGCCTCCATCAATAACGATGCCGCTCCTCATTTCCAAAACTAAAAATAAAAATAAAAATAATACAAAACGCAAAAAGTTGAATTTACATTGTACAAGATACTCTAAATTTCATTTTCAATTGAATCAAACTAAATCACATGATCTATATACAATACAATGAAACCTCCCCCAAGAACAGAGATACAAAAAACACTGCTCCCAGAGGAAAGCCTAAACCTTCAAAAGTAGTAACAGTAATAGTAATTACAAATGCATTCCTTCATCAGGAAGGAAAAAAACCAAAAGAATGACCAAAACTTCTTAATTCCTCCACAAAACTACATCCCGCACTATACATGATCGAGACATAATACATCCGATATTCCTTTGTATTCGCAGCGACGAAAGAGATGCCAGCAGACACCCAACTTATTGAGATTTTACAATGACTATTTACAAGTGGAACAAAGACCCTATGTTACACATTACAAATAGCAAAACCTGACTCCTAACCCAAAAAACCAAAATTATCTGATACAACATAATACATCCAATATTTCTTTGTACTCGCAATGTTGAAAGAGAAGCCAGCAGACACCCAACTAATTGAGATTTTACAATGACCATTTACAACTGGAACAAAAACCCTATGTTACACATTACAAATAGCAAAACCTGACTCCTAATGAAAAAAACCAAAATTATCTGATACAACAGGTCAAATATGAACAACCATGGACCTTATAATTTATACAAGATTTTTACAAAGACGCTGATGAGACACAAGTGATCAATAGAAAGGTCAATTACATGTTGCAAACCTATTACAACAAAATAAGTCCACAATAACATAAAAGTGCTCTGCATGCAGACTGGCACGAATTGTGGTTGCATCCAAGAACTTAACGCCATGATATCCTTCACTTATTGATAAGTTCATGAATTGGATACTTTCTAAACATTTTCTTCCAGAACAAAACTTTAAAATTTTGGAGGAAGTGCTTGAGGAAAACAAATGACAGGTAAATATTTAAGGCTTCTTTTGCATACTAGCAGACCACGTGATTTTCAGAGAAATCCAGGGAAAGCAGTCAACTTAACCCATCTTCCTCAGTATAACCAACATAGGCTGATTCAATCACAAAAACAGAAAGTTGCCCACTTGGTCCCTGAATATGATGATAAAAAAAAATCCCATGTCAAAATTCAAAACTTATAACAAAAGACTGCCCAATATGCCAAAGCATAATCTATATTTACACTGATTATACGGATAGAATATCAAAAAGAGTCTTGAATCAAGAACTGAATCAAGCTCCATATAATATCTTTTGGATTAATCAACAGAAGGGCCATTTCACTCTTACCAAACCCTTACAATTCATATTTTAAATTTTAGGAGTCTATACCCTTAAAACTTACTAATTGTACTGATCAAAAATGAAAAAGATTCATATTTTAAATTGAATCCTTGAATCAAAGGCAGTGAGAGCACATTACTTCCAGGAGACTAAATATGTAGACCTCATACATCAACTACACACATCCTGACTAATGTTAGAATTTATGTCATTCTAAATTATTTCTTGTAAACTACCAAGCAAAAATGCCCATCTCTCACTAGAGAAGCATCTAAAGGGTGTCATTTCAATGTGACGAGCCATAATCTAGAACTAAAACTTCAAAAACCAATTGGACATTCATACCATCTTTTACTATAAGTATTGAGTCATAGGCAACTATTAGCTAATACCCTAAAAACATTCTGCACTCATGCCATACAAAATTTGGGCAAGGGACTCACCACCAGCCCAGGGGCGTACCTTTCCAAGATTTCCAACACAACTTTAAAAATGACGCAAGAGGGGGGGGGAATGGAAAAAAAAGAAGGATCCTGCCTCCTGAGACTTAAACCAAACTATTCTCTTCTACCTTCCCCATTTCCCATAAATGTATTCCTCTATGCTCATGTTTATGGGACAATGCAAGTGTGTGTGTGTCCCCGCGCACATACACATGAGGGTATCTATGAGAATATATATACTCTAGGCACTCCTCATCGGCACCACCAGCGGTTTCACCATAACTTAATCAACCAACTCAATTTGCTTCCTTGTTCTTCAATGTCAATCAGGGGTAGCACGGGTTTATCTAAATCTGTTTTCCCATAAAGGATTCGTAGATTCTCAAATATTGATTTCTTCAAATTTGTATTTTACCTTTCTGAGCACAAAATTGGCACATAAAACATGTTTCAACCAACAAAAGGTTACTGATTCAGAGAGTAACAAACTACAGTTAAAGTGGAAAAAAATATACCAAAATAAGAAAGTTTTATATACTGAATATGCAACCTCAAAGCATAGCTACAAAGATATTTATTTGTACATACACAGTGAGTGCATTTAAGTCTTAGACAACTAATCCAAATGCCTATAAAACAACACAACCATAAAGGACATTGAAACTTGAATTCTTGAAATTCAAAAGGGAGTGAAACCACCAAGCACCTTGCATTCTTCAATAATTAAGCAATCTATGGAGGATGTTTTGAAGTAAAAGAAGAAAAAGAAAAAAAAAAAAACAACAATCGAGACAGTCATTAAAGGCCAAAAGGTGAAAATCTTTCTTAGCCACTCTAAAACAACAAAACTAGTAGAATTTGTAGTCAGACACCAAAGGGACACAATAGTTCCTCAGGGCTGTTCTAACAGGATTTAGTCGCGTCTATTGCCAAGTCAACCTAGATTACATGACATTGGCAACTTCTTTTTTCAATTTTAGGTGCCATAAATCCAAAGTCACCTAAAGAACATTTTAACCAATGAAAGATGGCAAAAGTATCTACAAAAAAATGTGATTCAAATTTTCAAAACTTATAGGCATACTCCAACTGGATCCATTCAATCAAAAGATCAAACAAACTGATGATGCACAAATATGTATGTACGCCTGCCTGTATTACACACACTGCCGTGCTAATAGCACATATTAGAAAGTTACAACCCACCCAAAGAGGCATCTAACGGTTTCATGAATACAATACTTAAAATGATAAATCTAATTCAATTTCACAGCTTCAGACAGCAATGCCCATTAACTTCTAACAAACACCAAAATGGAGCACCAGCAATTGCAAGCATTTGGCTATTAGTGATGCCGATTGCAAGTAAAGGACTTAATCAGGTAACATAGAACTTTCTCTTTTCTTCCTTTCTTTTTACAGAAGGAAGGTACTGTTCATGGTTGAACGTCTTCATTAAAACTGTAACCATCAAAGCATGTTGAAAGTAGAAAGTAAACATCATAATTGTGACAAGATAATAATATTCTATCCATATAGAGTGGTTAAAGGTTTTATCAAGCAACAATGTAAATGCACAGAAAAGAAAAGGAAAAAAAAAAAAAAAACAACTCACAAGATCATATAGAATAACAAAAGGTTCGAAGTATCTCCAAGGTCACATGCCCTAAGAAGTAACAGTCTTGAAAAAGGCATAGCAATAAGACAAATATGCACCACTGAGATGGTCACTGGCTAGGTATTAACAGTCCAATCCCCAGAAGGACTTAATAACTAAAAAGTAGCACATGTTGCATCAAATTAGGTTTGTAGGTAGCAGACAAAAAAGTAAATAAGAAAATTTATTTTTCCTTCCTACCCACACAAGCAGAACTTACTTTATAAGTCAAAAGGCAACACTCCAGATGTCGGGCCAACAGAAACCACAAAGAACAGGTAGATGCATTCTAGCGATCTGATGAAGAGTCGTGAAGACAATGTCCATAGGCCCGTCTAAGAGGAATTAAATGCTTGATTGTGTCACTCTGATGGCAGGCGTCTCCGCTTCCCATAATCAGCATCCCTTGATCTCCTATTATCTTCTTCTGGAATCACCTTGGACCTGTTCCGAGATCTTGAAGAAGACTGTCCTCTATCCCAGTCATCCTCATAGCCTGAGTCCCGTTCTCTTTGACGATGATCCCGAGAACCATCCTTCTCCTCCCTGTACCTGTAATCCCTATCAGACCTGTCTCTTTCCATCTCCCTCTCATCGCGATGCCTTCTCTCAGAGTTCCCTGACCAGTCACGTTCAGAAGCCCGTTCCTTCTCCCTGGAAGGAGCATTTGACCTTACTCCTTTTTCATGGCTTGCCTCGCCATATCCATATTCAGAAGCACCATCTTCACCACCAAAGCTGGATTCTCTTGTCCTTCGGCCATATTCTTCCCCTCCCCATCCACCCATGTTTGCATCATTCCACATTCCTGCATGATGTCCATCCATGCCAGTGGGGCCCATCATTCCCATTCCATTAGCTACCATTCCCCTGCCAAAGAAGGCAGGGTTGACATGAGGAGCCACGCCAGCAAGTCCCATTGCATTAACAGCTGGAAATGAAGGAAGCATCCCAGGGAAAGGAGGACCTGAAAAGCCTCCATAGCCTCCTCCCCTACCCATATAAGTAGGATCAAATCCAGCACCCACCATACCCTGAGGATGCATCAAACCACCAGGAGGACCGCCAAAAGCAGGACCTGCAAGGCCTTGCCCGTATACACCTCCATTGGCACCACTTCCGATGACAGAAGTGCTACCAACCATGTGCTTTGCTCCCATAGGCCCTCCTCTCCCCCTCATCGGACCACCTCCTGGACCTCTATTGAGTATTCCCTGCCCTCCTCTTCCCCATCCACCTCTTCCATAATTTCTCCCCGCATCTCCACTGGGTTGATTCATTCCACCACCCCTCCCCACCCCATCATTCATAGGCCTCCTCCCCTGTGACTGCGATTGGGGCTGGACTTGGTTTTTATTCATGTAAGAAGCAGCCATCTGCTTTATGGTTTGTGGAGAAGCAAAGGCCACTACACAAGCTCGCCCATTAAAAATATGACCGTTCATTCCTTCTTTGCATGCAGCTGCGGCTGCTGCATCATAAAACTCAACTTGACAATAACCTTTTGATTTTCCACTAGCTCTCTCATCAAAGAACTTAATCTCCTTGACCCTCCCATATTGAGATAGAACACTCTCAAGCTCTGCATCAGTAGTCCACCAGTGTAGTTCTCCCACAAAAAGCATGGCTCCACCATTTTCTAAAGATGGCCGAATCTGATTTTCATTAACCATTGGGCGATTCACATTTGCATTCACATTCATACCCATCTGATTAGCTGGCATCTGCGGAACACTTCTAGAGCCACCTGTGCCAGTGTTGACTAGTGGAGCAGACTCCGTGGCCACTTTTACTGACATTTCAGTAGAATCAACCCCAATTTTGTGAGGCATAGAAGTTGATCCTTGAAATCCCAAATTTCCCACTTGAGCATCATGAGTCATCCCAAGAACTCTTCCCTTTTGAGCAATATCAGTAGTTCCCACTTGTCCCCTATCGGCTACCAATCCCTCCTTTGTCTCGGGAAAATGGATTGCCGCATTCGAGTACTTCCTTTCGATTGGAACCCCATGGGCATGTAGCTGTTGTGACCCTGTGACTTCAGTTCTTGGTTCAGGAACACTAGTTTTCTGGGCCTGGAATCCCCCATTAGTATTACCCATGCCAGTAGTTGGTGCCGGTGCCTCTGAGCGCTGCAACTGCAAGAAACCTTCTCCAACATTAACATCATTATATAGATCATCATATTCATCATCTTCGCCTATTATCTCATCATCTGCAAGAGCAGAAATAGCTCCACCTCCCTGATACTGTATCTTTTGAGCCGCTACATATTCTTCATCTCCGTAATCTAATTGCTCTTCCGCCATTGGATCCATTTAGGTTAACTCAAATCCAATCGAAATATCCAGTATTTCACCACCTATTTAAAAACAGAAGGAAAATAATTATTAAAGTTTTATCTAACTCGACATAATCTGGGAGTGCAGAGAGAGATCCATCAGACATTACCAGAGAAAACACAAATAGTAACATAGAGGACAAAAATGCTACTAAGGCTCATGTCACCTAATGTTAATGAAAATTTGAATAGCACGAGGAAATTAATAGTCAAAAAGCAATCAATGAGCAATAGAACTAGAAAAAAAACTATACATACAAAGACAATAACGGTAAATCCTAAAGAGTTCTAAACCAATACAACTATAGAGATCTACTTTCAAAACAGAATTAGGAGATCTAATACCTACCATATGCAGAAAACATAATATAGATCTTTCTACGGCCCATCAGAGCTATATATATACCCATCTAATGACAACATCATCTGCAGTAAAACCCCTGCTGTCTAGGTTACAAAACCAGGACAACAATGATAAAATTAACACGTACCCATATCAAAAGATCACCAGCAACAAAAAGCAAATTTCCAATACCGACAACGTAATTTCACAAGATACAACTAAATCGCAGACACCCAGTAGAGGATAACATCAGATATTGCGAGAAAACACAAAAGTCAAAGCATTGAACAACAAATCAAAATATTAATGACGAAAATCAACTACAACGGCAATCAAATCGCAGTCTGATTGTGTCCTTTCCAACCCATGCAAACGCTAAAAGGTTCAATCGACTGAAGAGGGAAATGGATTAAAGCAGCACCCTTTTTTCTTATTTCGTGCTATTTATGTGCAAAATAGACAAATTCAATATCGTGTTAGAGCGTGACTAACTCTTTTTTTCTTCTTGCCTTTAGGCTCTGGGAAGAAGCCAAGGTCAGACAAACATGAAGCGCAGGGAGGCTTTCCCTTTCCCCTCTTCCTCTCCCTGGATTCTACAGTGGTGTCGGAGTTTTCTCTCCCAATTATTTGATCTCAACTACTAAAATGGTTAAAACCATAAAAGCAGAAAAATAAAATGAATAACACAAATAAAAATAGGAAGAAGAAAAATTTACCTTTAATCTATTAATTTTAGATGATGAATATTAATTTCTAATTTCCTTTTATCGATATTCCATGGATTTTTCGCTTGACCCGAATGGACAAAAATCATAATCAAGGTTGATCTAGTTTATATATATATATATATATATATTTAAGTCGATTCGATGTCAAATGTTTTAATTAAGACATTACGAATAAGAATGCATTTGAAGTTTTGAAGAAGTTTAAAAAATAAATTTTAAAAAATTTGTTTTTATTTTAACACCAGAGTTTATAAATCAATTCAAAAGTTAATTTGCAGACTAAGGCTTATATGCAACATATACACATACACCCAACTCCCGATATGAGAGCAAGCCCACAAATAGCCTACTGGACATTCCTTGGGCTAGGTCCAGACTGAAGAGCAGCTCATGGGAGGTAGCGAGACCTAACACCGGAAAGCATTAAATAAATTTAAAAGTTAGTGTTAAAGTAATGTAAATGTGACGCGTGTCGAAATTTGATTAGAAGAAATTAAAAATTTTTTAAATTTTTTAGAAAAGTTTAAGGTTTCAAATGAAATAAAAAGGCTTGTATCACCTTTTTAAGATTTTATGACAAAGTGTAATTAATTAAAATAAAAAAGTGATTTCTTTCCGAAACTATCAGTAACTTAATATAAATGGGATTCACTATTCTGCAAATAATTTGTAGAGATAATTTTTCAAATTTGTCTTAAAAAAACACAATCTCTTCTTAATAAAAAAAAATAAAAGATAATACATAATCTTCAGGTAATTTAAGTTAAAATGCAAAATTCATTAAATTTGTTTAAGTTTTTATTTGGAGTTTCAAATTTGTTTAAAAAATTCTAAATGCTCACAATTTTTTCCAATCAAATTTTATCACATTTCATTTTACACCAACTTTTGATTTTTTAAATTTTTTCAAAATTCAAAACCTAAATAACAATTGTATATAGAAGAGTTGTTTCAATCTAAACTCATCTCTAGTGCCTACATAAATTGTTAAAATAATTATTACACTGGAAGAATCTCCACACTTTACCGTGAATTTTTGTAATATATAAGTGGTATTTTTTTAATAAATTTGACAAAAAGAGCCAAAACAAAAATTGACAATAAATACAAGAGAGTGATTATTACCATCGAAAGTTAAGAAATTAAAGGAAGATTCGATATAAAATGCAAAGGTGCCATACGTAATTTACATATAATATTATTAACCTAATTTTAGCAAAGATATTATTTTTCTTTTTTCATTTTAAATTACTCATATTTGTTGGATGCCGTAATATAATTTAATTGTACGAAAAAATTAATTTCCACTACCAATAAATGTCAAAACGAAACCTCTATAAATAAATATTGATTAAATAATTTCATTGCATGTAATGATAAATCTAATATATTCATTTGGACAACTTAATTTTAGCTAGGCTTCCTTTTATGTATTTTACATCAAAAATAAAATGTAAAGGATAATACTAATCTTAATATCTCATATTCAATTATATATATACTTGTAACTCTTATTTGATTTAATGCATAAAACTAATAAAAAAAAAAAAACTTGATTGAAATATACTCTTCCCAAGCTTATTTTAAGTTTTAAATTTTACAATATTATTTTCTTCCTGTTTATTCTTATAAAAATGTGTTTATTTTATATGATAAAATACAAATAAAAAATGTTTAAGAAAATAAAAACATATGTTGATTATTTATTTTGAAACTTTAAATGGTAAAAACAAATAAATATCTAAAAGCTATCATACAATTTATATTTATGAATATATATATTCGAAACCTATGTTATAGCACTTTAATTAATCCATTTGGTGGATTATGATCAATTATCAATAAGAATGTCAATAGAGCAGGTATCACTTTTTCCGTCTCTGTCCTCGTTTAACAAAATATCCAATATAAATTTATAAAAAAAATAAAAAACATCAATATAAATAAAAATAAATAAATAAATAAAATATGTCAACCTCCCTTAAATCATTCATATTTAATATAGGTATATAGATAGTTATAACAATATAAAGTTCATTGGATTTTGAAAGAGAAAAGATAGAATGGAAAAATGAAAAAATTCGTTTAAGTTTACTTTTTTTATTGTCGAGTTATAAATAAGAATAATTAATTAATTATTAAAATGTTATTTATTTAATTAATCATAAAAAATAATATACATATATAAATAATTTTATTTATCTAACATTTTTTTTCTCAACAAATTGTTGATTCATGATGTAATGGATTTTAAAAGATGCAGGGTTAACAAACTCCAAATTTTCCACTGGCTAATAAAGTAAATTTATAAATGAAAATTTTAAGTTTTCCAAATTTAACTTGTTATATAAGATTTTAAGTAGTTAATTATATATGGAAAAAAGAGTTTGGGTGGAGAGTTTGTAACTAAATTACCATTTGGATTTAAAATTAGTTTATTTTTCTATCCTTCCAATGAGCTAGTCTTTATGAACTTTCTGCTTTATGAAATTTCTTATTCTATTTCATCAGAAATTAATAATTATTCATAGTGTTTTATGCTACCCATTTATTAATTAAAATGACAATAGAAAAATTAACTTGTTCTTTTGTTGCTTTCATATTTTGTTAAAATACCCATGTTCTTTTTCTTGTCGTACTCAATTTTGCCTACTTCCATCTCTTATGCATTTAACATTATGCTCAGTGGTATCAGACTAGTATTAAGTTTGAATTTATTTGTTAAAATTTTAATATTGTGTTCAATCTTATTTGTTAAGATTCTCTTCAAATTGAAACTTTTATCAAATTTAAAATATTGTCTTTAAGCTTATCTCTTTAATCTATAAGCAAGTTTGAGCTCGACTCAATCATAATAAAAGAACTTGCTCGCTAGTTCATTTGTGAGCTTCTGTCGGGATTACTTAAGAACTTTTATCACAATTATTCATAAAGTTTCATTGAGCTTGCATGCATGCATGCCCGTTAATAAACAAATTTAATAAATAAACTACATTTTCTAATTTAACAAACATGTTTGAATTAACATGTTTAATCATTGACATTTTTTAACATTTTTCTATAAATAGTAAACAAAAAAAACCATGAGTTTGTTTAAAACTTTTAAATAAAATTGTTTACAAGTTATAAACGAATTTATTTACGAACATTTTGATAAGACCATTCATTAGTAATAAACAAATTTGTTCATAAACATTTTAATAAAATTATTTGTGAGTTATAAACAAGTTTGTTTACGAATATTTAAATGAGCTTGTTCCCGAATGAAAAATTAGATTGTGTTTCGCAAATTTTATCAAGTTGAACTTACTCTTATTTGACTTTGGATTATTTATTTATTATCCATTAACACTAACCTTACAAACTAATTACTTTACGGACTCCATCTTAAAGTGTAACTCTTAGATGTCACCAACTAAAAACTCAAGCATTGCGATCAATTACTTGATTGTCTAGGTCAAAAGAGACATCACTCCTATATATAAAACAAGAATTTCATACATCTCTTTTGCATCTAATAAGTCATTACTATTTACTCTTCCCTTGCCTAAATAATTTTCATAGCATCTCGTGCTTGAATCTCACATAAGATTATATGCTCAATAAATTCCATAATACTTTAACCTAAATAGTTGACTCAAATGCATTTCTGCAAAGTAAGGGTGCACAAAAAAAAAAACTAAACAATCCAAAAATCGAATCAATTCGACCACTTTAGTTAGGGTTAGTTTGAGCCTGTACCATTTTTGGTTCAGTTTTTGGGCTTGCATACACTCAACCCAAGCCAACCAAAAACTAAATAAAAAATAACTCAACTCAACCCAAACTAACTAGAAATAATGCGAAAATTATAAAATATAATATATAATCATTATATATATTATTATGATATTATAAAATATAAAACTAAATAATATAATACTACAGATTAAATTATAATTTGGAAGTGATACTATTCAACATTATCAGCTCTTGTAGGTCAAGTTGTTCTATGATTTGCTCAATACAAATAAATTTTCTTGATGACCTTCTGTACTCATCACTATACACTAATATAAATTGAAAGCACCTATGTTTGGCTTTTAGACTAACAGTGTTGTGTTTGTAGCTCTATGAAATAAGACTTTTGCATTTCTACTTGGATTGTTTTTCAGTTGGAAGTGGATTGTTTACACAATCTAACTTTCATTCGAATAGCGGACTTTAATGATCAATGTGCAATAAACGAACTTGACTTGACCGAAACTGAAAGCCAACATAACCCAACCTGAATTGCCATAAATTGAAAATCGAACCGATCCAACCTAATATTTTCAGTTTGGGTTGGATCGGTTTCAATTTTAAATCGGTTCGGATCTAATTTTTAGGAACCGAAAAAAATTGATTTGGTTATAAGTTAAGTGTAAACTCGACCCGACCTATGCACACCCCTACTGAAAAGAAGTGTGGGTATTATATTTTTGATACCTAATTTAAGTTATTCATATAACTCAAATTGTTGAGAAATGGTAACGGTGAGAGATAATTAATACATAACACTTGTTAGTAATGTGATTTTAAAATTTTTTTATATTAACTTGTAATAAAAAATATATTTTTTTAATTTATTCAAATTATAGTTCAACTTCAAACAACACTCATCAAGAACAAACAAAAAGGGTACAACAATTGTGAAGTGTTGATATTCAAGTAATTAGACTTAAAACGGAAATAAAAATCCATTTTATTTTATATTCATTCCATACATATACATCCTTCTTAATTATAATTGACTTATATAATGCACTACGAAATGGAAATTTCTACATCGCTAGCGTGTTATTACTATTGCGGTCGGTGGTTAAAGCATTTAAATTCTATGAACCATTATTATTTTTTAATTACGGATTATTATATTTTTATGTAAATTAATTTTACAAACTACACATACATAGTTTAATACTAGCAGTAACCCGTGCGATGCCTAGGTGATACAAATTTTTTCAATTATTAATATTAAAAAATAAAAATATCTTCAAAATAATCAAAATAGACACTTATATGTAGAAATGTTAATAGTCATAAATCCATATATCAAAATAGATAGATATAAAAATAAATATATACACAGTAATATATCTATAAATCTATAGAAAAAAATTGAACATATCTGTAAAGATAATTGAAGAAACTTATATAAAAGAAAACAATTCAAAAGTTTTAGGTGATGGATGGACGTGTGTAGAGAGAGAAAGAAAATTAGAGAAGAAATCAAAAAGTTCAAATTTTTATTTTTATTTTTTTTTCTAACTATCCTTTAATGAATCTTTTATTATAATTCTTCAGATGGGTAGAGAGAAAGACTATTTTAATAAAACATTTATTATTATTCAAGAGAAGAGAGGAGAAGTTATTTTTAAAATAAAATCAAAATTCTATAAAAAAAAAAGAAAAAGAGAAATAAAGAGCGAATAGCTATGTCACGTAAAATGAGGGTGAAGAAGGTGAGGAGAGAGAAATACATTATTTTAGTATATAGTATAGATTTCAAACTTTAAAAATATAAATTTATCCAATTAAAAATTATACAAACGTGAATTTCTAAAGTTATAAATTATTTATCTTTTTATTCACTTTAAAATAATCAAAAAATATTGTTTATTTTGTATTTTCTTCATCTTATTTTGGAGTAACTCCACCCTTTATTATTATTATTATTTTTTTGAGTTTGAAAAAAATATAAACCCATTTAATTATTCATATTAGGCTTGGGATTAAGTAAGTCGCCTGAAACATTTAAAACTCGTGTTTTTATGTATTTTATGTATTTATATAATATTTTATTATAAACAAATAAGTTTTATATGAAAATTATAAAAAAAATATTTTTGGTACTAAATTACTTATAGTTTTTTATCTAAAAATATATATTTAAAAAAATAAATAAATTTACATGGACAGCCGTGAGAATTAAATTTTGACTTACTTTTTTTACGTCAACCCATCCATTGTTGAGTCCTACCCCTGCAATCACCTTAGCTCTGACACGTTTTATTTTCTATTTTTTTGAACAAAATTTTAGAAAAAGGTGTTAGTGATTATAAAACGAACTGTTAATTGTTAAAAGCTAATTATAACTATAAGTTACGTTTAGAGCGATGAAAAATAACGAAAGATGTGGTTAGAGGTAATTTTTTGATATTTGACGTGTAATCATCAAATTACGTTTTTAAAAAATGAATAATGAAACATTTTATCTTTATGTCTGTTTTTTTAAGAGAAAAACTATCTAAATGGTTTGTTAAAATAAAAAATAAAATGCAAGAAATAGAATTGAAATTAGAGAGATAAAATATAAGGTTTATATCTTGTCATATATTTCATAAAGATTATGAAGAGTCCTTTATGTCGGTTTAGAATAAGAGGTATATATGGTAATAATTTACATACTAAAATAATCCTAACTACTTATTAAATACTAAGATATAGAATATTTTAACATAGGTTAAATATTTATTGGGATTTGTAAAAAATTATTGAGAGATTTAGATATATATCTATTTATAAAAATTTTACGAAATACGAAAAATATAAAATATATTAAAAAATTTTAAAAATTTTTAGAGATTTTCATCACATCAAACACACCAATAGCAAGTGCCAATTAGCATTACACTAGCTCTTAGATACTGTAATGAAAAATGAAGAAAAGTATATGAGGATGATAGAGATTTTTAGGGCGATATAGGCCCGCGCTGAGGGAGGACAAGGTTGGCGTGGGGGAGTGTAGGTGCGAGCAGAAGTGAAGGGTGGGGTAAGGGTCGAGGCAACGTATTTGAGGTGGGGATGGTTGAGATAAGGTAATGATAAGAGGAAAAAAATTTGTTAGTAATAAACGATATTTTAGAAAGAATTCATGTAAAAATAATTTAAATATTATTAGTATCTACGTATTAAAAAAAAAGAATTAGTGCCACTAATTTATTGTTTCATAACTCAATTTTCTTGAAAGTGTAAAAATCACTTTTTATTGTGCATCTGCAACATCTTAATTGTAAATATATTACAAGTTTCATGAGTTGAAATATCTATATAATAAAAAAATAATTTTTTAAAATATCTCTCTCACAAATTAATGACTAAGAACTATTTTTTTTTTCATTCAATAATTAAGATTATTTTTATATTTTCAACTTCATGTTTAATTCTTATTTTAGTGAACTCCACTACCATTTATCTCATAAAACTGATTGGTCATATTAAACTTCACCATATTTCAAAGGTGGATATCATATACATATCAAAACTGTTAACTTGAATTTCACTCAATTATGATTTCTAAGAAGTTTAATCTTCCAAGTTAAAGTACCATAATTTGTGATTTCTTTTATGGTGCTTATCAAAAATTAATTGGATAGGAAGAAATCAAGCATATGTAATAATTGTTTGAACCTACTAAAGTTTGAAAAAAAAAACAATTAAAACTCATAGATCATCGTAATTTTTTTGATTTGAATTTTTTGTTCAAAATTTCAACTATATAAAAAACTTAATACTAATTTTGTCTAAAGTGCCGTAGGCACGAGTTATTGCTAGTGTTACATAAAGCTGGATCCAATCAAATGTTGCATAATAATGTTAGATAAAAACTTCATATCTAATGATAATTTAAGAAGAATTGGTTTTGATTTTTATTTAACTAAAATGTGATTTTATTTTTGTTTAATAATTTTTAGACCCGATACTCAAGTTTATAGAAAAAAAGCTACAAAAAAATTATTTTTTTCACTCGTATATGATATTGTTTATTTTTCTAGATAAATGTGAATAACATATCTAAAAATTATAAAAAATTTTAATTTTAATAAAGAATCATATATAAAAAAAAGAACTGGTCTTTAAATTAAATTTTAATAAAAATATATATAAACATAAAAAAAAAAGAAATAATCTTTATCACGCTTAGATTAAGGCATTAATTTCATATTAACTCTCATTTGTAAGGATATAGACAAGTAGGATACTTGCCGAATTAACAATTATGAAACATATTTACTTTTTGCTTACTATTATTATCCCAAGCCCACTTATTGTTTTATTTATAATTCTAAATTCATCCCGTCCCAAACTTGTCGTAAACCCGTTAAACCTGATTAGGCATAATTGAATAGATTATGTTAAGCCTGTTAAATATCTAATTTGAAATAAAAAATAAGTAAGTGACAAAAATATTAAATTTATCAGATGGAACAAATCCATTGATTGGCTTCCAAGTTTAACACATGACTCCATTCACAAGGACCGATAATCATATGCATTTTTTGCCAACTCCATCAGTAAATAAAATATATATACAATAGTGAAAAAAACAATTACAAACAAATGATTTGATATTATTTGTGGCTAGCACTAACAACAATAGGGTCAAAATATCAGGGTGTTTGGAGTATAAAAAAAAACTCAAAAGTTAGGGTTAATGTGATGTAAAAATGATAGGTGGCAAAATTTGATTGAAAGGATTTGAAAACTTTTGAAGTTTTTTGAGTTTTTTTTAGTATCCAAACACCCTCAAAATTTCATAAATAATCTTATGCCTGAGGATTTAAACAATTTTATTCTAAGGATAAATTTGTAATTCTATAGATATATATATTATATAATATTATGTTACATTATATTAAATAGGTACTTTGCTAGTACATACAGTTATTGGGTATCAGGTACTTTATATATATAAATGTAACACTCGGTATTTATTTTTTGCCATTCATGTATTATTTTGGGCCAATAAAATATTTAAAATAAGATAGGTCGATTTATTTAATTTTTCTTGGGTCGGGTATGGCTCAAATTGATATTGGGGTAGATAACGGGGCCAAAGGCCTAGCTATTTTTTCTTATTTTCTTTATTTCTTTCTTATTTTTCTTTTCTTTCTTTTTGGCTCTTGGCCATTCCAGAATTGAGAGGGAGAGAAAGAAATAAGGAAAAAAAAAAGATAAGAGAGAAAGAGAGTGAGTTTTGGGAAGGAAGGTCAACGGATCAGGGTAATATTCAATACTGTGAACGTCGTGGTAGCGTCTGTCACGCCCCAGATTTTCATAACCGAATGCCCAGGGGTGACTTGGGATTTATTTGTTAGGTATAAAAATAAGATGATAATAACACGCTGTCACACCCCAAAATTTTCCTCCAAACTAGGGTTGACCCGCAAGAAAAATTAAAGATATTCAAAATCCCTTATTTATCCTAAATAATATTTATAAGTCATTGGACTGAACCATTTGATGGGATTCAACTACAGGGCACAAAATAAAGATAGAGAAAAATATTACAGAGCCATCTAAGTGTCCCAACCACGCGATTAACATTACATACCAAATAAAAGTAAATTAGGTCTATGCTTAATAATTACAATCATCCAACAATTGTTACAGACCAAAAATAAAGTCCTCCAGCTCTGCGCAGGAAAGAAGAAAAAAAAATAGATAACTCTTCTGATGGAATATTTAAGAGAAATTAATCCCTTTCTAGCTCATCTTCTGTATCCCTGTGTTTAATATCCTGAAAAAAATATTTTCACAAGGGTGAGCTACTAAAACTCAGTAATTAGAATCTCCTAGGTGCTTATATGCAGTGGTTATAATACTACATTGTATTAAGTGACCCATTACAGTAAATGTGTTTAGGTGGCATACTGTTTATGCAACAAATAATTCAATAGATTTCAACTGAATAATGTAAATTATACTTACAATGGTTTGATGAAATCATCACCGTAACTACTATTTCACTTACATGTAAAAATAGTTAAATATTGATGTGTGTACCACAATGAAGTCTGTGTCGTAGTGGTAGGGATCTCAGATTTAGATCTTCAAGGTCTCAGGATCAAACCCCGTAGCGATACAGATTTCATATATATATATATATATATATATATATATTTATAAAATATTCATCGAGAGGAATTAAATATAATTAAATAATTCCAATACATCATTCATACATAACAAGAGAGGTTGCTAGTCACAGTAAAATTTTGTAAATGAGTTTAATTTAAATCATCCTAAGATAATCATACTCCTATCCTCTTCTACCCCCAGTCTTGGGAACCAATGACTTTACGGTCTTAGCATCCAATGCATACCGACGGTGTCACCTACCAAAAATCTAGCCGTCACGACCGGCTACCTGACTGACCAGATCAGAAGGGAGCATCTCCCAAATAAAATGCATGTTTCCATCTTCATCTAAAAGGCCATTTCTACCCACCCATCACCCCATTGCCAAAAATAACTTTAGCACCGAGTGCCTTAATTTCTTCTCACCTTTTTACATTCCAAGGGTACCTTGTATGGAAATCAGACATTTTTAATAACAACCGGCAATGTTTTCGGGCGATGAATCAAAAGTGGGATTATTCAGTCACATGCAGTATATTTTTAAGCACTTTATCTAAATCCATAATTTAATAGTAATTCTCAATAAATCAAAGATTTAACATAGTCACCAATATCATTATCACAAAGGTAGGTACTACATGTAAATTAACAAGTAGCAAGTAAAAAAAAAAAAATTAGAATACGAATTAGTATTTTAGTTAATTGTTTTGACAAGTTTACCATACCAAATTTGATAAGAATAAAATTATTTCTAATGGTATATTAATTAGGCCGAGGTTGGTAGCTTAGTGGATAGGCGACCCTAATTGCGATTTAAAGTCGCAAGTTCGAACCTCATTGGCTGCAAATCTCGGTTTTTACTTTTTTTTTTAATTATTTTATGGAATATAAAAATAATAAATAGCTCTTGGACTTATATTTAATTTTTAGCAAAATTGATAAGTTTTATTTTATTCAAAATAATTTAAATAAATTTCCAATCATCATCTTATTTATAACCAAACCCTTATCATAGGTTTTTGGCTTCAAGATATCCACAAATGTCCATAGAATTATTCCAATGTTTAGGAAGGTATTAAATGAGTTTCATTAAATTCACTTAATCATAAAAATATAGTTATATAACATGCTAGATTGACAAAACAATGCCTAAAAATAAATCAACTTCATTTAAGAAAAACCAAATGAAAAAAACAAGTCCATTGTTTCTTTTGGGCATTTTATCAAATACTTAGCATTTTGGTTTGAATAAGTCATCCAACTATTCATGATAAAACTGATTATCTAAATCAATTATCATCAATATTAGAGTGTCAAATAATATATAATATCCAGTTTAAAGTAATTTCATATCAATAGAAATTATTAACATGACAATAACTAACAGAAGCTAATTGGAAATTTAAATAAATCTTTAAACATAATATTCTAAAAAATCCAAACAAGCATCAATTAAAAACTAAATTGAGATAGCAGTTTAAAAGAAAATTCATATAAAATAGAGCAAAAATCCAATATTTATAAACTTTATATCTGTAGAAACTAGATTTTAAGACCTAAAACTTTCATGTTTCACACTTTTTAAAATTCTAAGGTCTAAAGGTGCAAAAACAGCCTTGAATTAAGTTTGTTCAGAAAATACAGTTTTACACGTGCTCAGTATTTTTGGGCATAACTTTTGACTCACAAATCAGATTGATGCAATTCTTTTTGGGTTGGAAAGAAAACTGAAAGGGCTACAACTTTTATGTTTTAGCCGAAACCTAATTCCACCGTTTTAGGGGTCAGAAGCACATAAAAAGTTACAAATATAGAGCTGTCAGCATACTGAGTTACATCAGTCAAAATTTTGGCTTCCCTACCCCCAATATACGGGTATTTATTTTTTTATCACAATCAAGTTTCATACTTCAAACCCAGAAAATGCATCAAATATATTTTAGGAGGTTCGTCATCCTACCTCAATGAAGATATTAATGACCAAGTCTGAGAAGGAAAAATGAGTTAGCTTTGAACACCACCCAAATTGGAAAATTCCAAACCTTTCTTCTTCCTCCAAGCAACACCAAATCTTCAACCTCACTAATTAATAATTTATTATTATTTCTCTCTTATTTTCTTCTCTTTGAAAACACACAATTTATAGGGAATATAGAGAAAGTGTCGGTAGAGCAAAACAAGTTCCACTACCTAAATTTGAAAACCACTAAAGTATCATTATGCATTAGGTAGTATAATCCAAATAATCTAGCTTAGCCTTTTTGACTATCTAACCATATAATTAAAGATAAGTGTTGGAGGATGGATGAGGATGGGTGGCATGATCCGGGAATCATGCTAACTTTTTGACAAATTAAACAATCATGCTAGCTTTTTGACAAATTAACAAAATGCTTTAAATCATGCTAGCTTTCAAACAAAATGCTTTAAATCTTGTTTGCTAAATAATTTGAAAAATATGCTTTAAGGTCATCAATGTAGGGTCTTCTCTTTGTCTAATTAGTCAAATAATTTTGAAAGATGGTGAGAGTGTATGGAAGATGGAAAATGAAGTTGTCGGGAAATAATTTAGAGCAACTATTCATGAGTCAACTCTTTGAGTAATACAGTGAGTTGAAGTGAGTTGAGGTGAGTCAAAGAAAATGGTTGACCCATGGGTTAATGGGCTTGGTTTGAACCAAATAAGTAATTGGGTTAGGAAGTGTTTGGATAAAAATTTTAGAAATTCTACATTAAACTCCCACATAGGGTGAAATTATCCAACCAATTCCAAAAATTTTCAAATCCTCAATTTTCTAGATTTTTACTATAACAAGTATCACCACCACACTTAAGCAATTTAATTAAGAAAAAAAATTCAGGTTATTACAGCGTCTGCTTCATGTGGTTTTGCTTGAGGTGGGAGAAATTGACGCCGAAAGTTTCGAGGCCAAAACTAAAACTTTCTCATTTTTTCTTTTCTCTTTGGATTCGAAATAAATGGGACATGTATTGTATTCTCAACGTTGCTATGATGTTTTTTTATGTATATATGTACTTAATTTGATTGAATATCATGAGATTTGTATATATATATATATACACATATGAATGTGTGTATATATATGTGAAAATCTTGCATATATTTGAGTTATTTTTCGATTAAATGCTATAGAAATATGTGGTTTAAGTGTTCAAATATTTAGATATGATTTATTGTTGAGATTAAGGCTTGGATAAGTGATTTAGGAAATATTTTGGAGTTGGGTTTCATTGAAAATGAACCAAAAAACTCAGTATTGGCTTTTGGTGTTTGGACACCAGGTTTGCAGAATTTATTACATGTCAAAAATTGATTTCTAAATGCATGTTTTGTGCCTAAACTTAATTATTACTGATTTTTAAAGATGAAATGAACCTCAAATCATCATCAAACTTAATGGGAATGTATGTTTTATATTAAAATGATAATTATTTACATGACTGAGCATATTATGTGCATAGGACTGGGATTGTCTCATTCGATTTTATATCGTGATTATTGATTGGTCGGGAGTGTCATGTTAATATTATTGACGTACTGAGGCAGGGGTTATATATATGGACGAGATCCTTGATTTTAAGAAAAATAATAGAATGAGATTTTGAAAATATCGGACGATCTCCAGTCGATATATATGGCTAGAGTTTAGTCATTTAGAGTTAGGACGTTAATTATAAGATATAATTGTGAGATTTTTCTCTAGATTGCAGCCGGACTTTACTTGAACTAAATAGATGCCTGACTAGGGGTGTAACACAGTTCCCCAGCAGAAGGCCTAGGGGGTGTAACACGATTTTCCTGAGCTTTACATCGGTGGAGAGTGTAACATGGTTCTCCACTTGGTTTATATATTTACTGAGATATACGTTCACCATAAGTGTAAAACGGTACAGTTAATGGCCCCGCATGTTTTGTTAAGTGACATTCGTCCTATGATAAGATTGAGGGTAGATGGAGATTAAATAATATGAATTGACATTGCATTCCATCATTTCCCATTGTATGGGATTGTATGAATTATTATTATGTGTTAAAATATTGAAATATTGAGATAATGTAGTTGTTACATTTATTGATGAGATGTATAGATTATTTTGTTGATTATGAGTTTGGTTATGAAATTAAAAATATAAATTAAGAATTACGGTGACCTAATTCCCGAAGTGAGATGCGTAAGCAGTTTAAGTTTTAGTAGCTTAAGTCCGATCTTAAGTGGGAGATAATAATAATTGTGTTTATTCTTCTAAATTGAGTTGAATTATTCATATTATAGAAGGTGTGACCCAAGTGTGGGTTTGCATCATATCTTCATAATATCATTATTTTGAAAGATATAAGTATGACTATAGTATTTGTTTTTACTGTGCAAACCTTGGATGCGGTCATTAGAAATGTTCTTATAGTGGATTATGTTATTGATTAATTGATGGAGATGTATTCAAATATTATTTTATATGGGAATGAGTAATGATTTTGAATATATCGATGATTATACTTCTCTGTAAATTGAATTTAAATTGGATTTATTTATCTTATTTTGTTTTCACATTCCTATATCATCCGTTTTGGACTATGAGATTAGGGGCGTGACAATAAATGGGTATTGAGTACCTTATAAATATATTATAAATTCGCACAGTTATTAAATTTCAATTTCAAACTCATCTCAAACTTGCATGAAAATTAAATTTTAATCATAAATTTGTGTCAATCCTACTAATGTGTTTATCAACAAATTATTAACAAATTTTGGCTCCATTTGATTTGTTATAAATTTCTAAAAATATCTAAAAATTTCTAAAAGTTATTCACTTTTTATTTTATTACACGAATTACGAATTTATAACTTATCTTACTTTATTTTATTTTTTTTTGTGATAATTACACTTTATTTTATTTTTAATCACTTTAAATACACTTTTAATTGAGTTGAGATATTTACACCAATCTCATTGACACCTCTACCTATTTTTTTATTTTTTTTTAACTCATTTGAGTCATTACTTGGGAGCGAATAAAAGGGAAAAGAGCTCATGACAAGAACCGTGAGAGCATCCTCGTGTTAGATTTACCACCCCCTCTCTATCTATCTCTCTAATGTGCCTGCATATATACAACATACACACTGCCTCTGTGTCTCTACTCTACGTCCCGTAGCTGCACTGTTTGGATACTGAAATTACTACCACTGACCAGTGAATTTAATGGATCTGTTCTTGCAGCACAGACACAAACGCATCTCTATCGTCTGCAAGCTTAATTGCTATCAACTGCATCCATAACTATCCCCTCTCTCTTATTTTTTTTCCAAAAACTATCCTCCCGTCTCTCTATATTTATGTATCTCTCTCATTTTCTCTCTCTATATCTAATTGCTTCTGATACTTTAATAACAGTCGTCTGATCCCATTCTTTACCGTACGATTCGTTCGTGATCTTATGTCATATCACACAAGTCTCGGTTGCATCGCCCTATCGACCTCCGATCGGGTTCTCTGTTTCTTGCCCGAGAGACGATCGAATCTGAGGATTTCGCTCTCTGAAGCGCTGGCGTTTGGAAGATCGGTATGCATTTTGGATGAGCATTCGATTCGATGAGATTGAGCGAGGTGATCTTTGGTCCCGTCGTTTTATCGTTTGATTGAGAGTGATTTGTGTGTGTAGTTTTGAGATGAATCCGTTATGCTGCATTGCTCCGGTTTCGATCGAGCGCGATCGGAACAATCCGGCGGTGGTGAAGCCGCAGGCTCAGCGTCAGTTAGGGTTTGAGTGTTCTAAAAATGTGAACTTTAGTTCGAAGCCCAGCTTTTCAACTCAGGCGTCGTCGGTCGGTACTGATTTGGATGGACTAACTGCGGCTCTGAATCACGAGATTGAGGATATTGTGGTTGAACCGAGAGATTCGAAAAGTTTTTGCGGTAATGGAGGTGTCAGTGGCCCTGTGGCGGGGATTTTGTACAAGTGGGTGAACTATGGGAAGGGTTGGAGGTCGAGGTGGTTTGTGCTTGAAGATGGGGTGCTTTCGTACTACAAGGTTCATGGGCCGGACAAGATTATGATGAGTTCTTCGAGAGAGAAAGGCGTGAAGGTGATCGGAGAGGAGTCTTTGAGGTATATGGAAAAGGCTACTGGGATCAGTAATCAACTTGGTGGTTCTGCTAAGCAGTGGAAACCGTTTGGGGAGATACACTTGAAGGTTTGCTGTTCTTATTTGTTTTATCATCTGTGCCTGCAGAGTACAAGTATTTTAGATGTGTGATTGTATCTGCATCCGTCTATTTCTTTTTTCTTCAACCATTTTCGGTCCAATTTTACTTGATTCCGAGTCTGGTTGATGGTTCCTTAGTTGACTTATTATGACTGCAGTACATTCATCTTAATTTCTACTGACATGGTGAAACAGAAATACGTTAAGTGGGATTGTGAAATCTTCGTTGTATGTATCTGTGAAATCTTCGTTGTATGTATCTGCATTATTACCTTCACATATACGAAGGTTGAGATTAGACAATCATACAAATTGTTAAACTTCTCCACCATGTTGGTTCCTGGTTTTGTTAAGGGAAAGGAAAAGGAAAGCGACAACAAATGAGAAACAAAAAAAATTGAGACAAAAATTTCTGGAATCTTTTGGCTTGGGCTTGGAAACTGAGAAAAAAAAATGAATATGCATTTCTTAGAATGCCTTTTTTTTTGTCTATTTGGCTGCCCATAACCAATTTGGTTTTAAAAGCCATTTTGCTTTTAAGAATATTGATGGAAAAATATAAAGAAAAGAAGAAATATTTTCATAAGTGACGACTTTGGAGGTACACTTTACAGTCCAAATGTTTTAGAGTACGTTGGACAAAAACATAACATATGCATTGTAATTTCAGTAAAATTAAAACTACGAATTATAACATTGTAAAAAAAGCTATCATTTTTTTGGTATCTTGGATCAATTATCTATTCAAATGGAGGAATAGAAGGGGATTTTATTTGAAGGAATGAGCTAGGTGGTTGAAATGGAGAAGTGTCCCAAGTATTTTAGGTAGAATATTTATCAAATGGAAAGAAAAATTTTATAAGATGGTTATAAGGTCAATTATTTTATTTGGTACAGAGTGTTAGGCCCTTAAAAAATAACATTTTCATAAGATGGGTGTGGCAAAAATAAGGATGTTAAGATGAATGTGTAGTAATATAAGAAAAGATAGGATAAGATTTGAATATATTTGAAAGAAAGTTGAGGCAACACAACAAAAGATAAGCTGAGAGATGGTCTCTTAAGATGGTTTGGTCATGTCTAAGGTAGACCTAGAGATGTATTAGTAAATAAGAGTGATTGGATCCAAGTAAAAGGCGTAAAAAAAGAGGAAAAGGTAGACCTTAAATTATATGGGTTGAAATTGTGAATAAATATTCAATTTCAAATAACCTCATGGAAAAGTTCAAATTCATTCTGGCTTATTGCTCATAACAAGCTTAATACCAATGAAATGATCCAAAAGGCCTTATATGATGCTTCTTCCTTAGTGGTGTATTCTTTGCAAGCAGGCAGAAGAGTCTATGGATCATCTATTTCTCATTGCAAAGTGGTTTTATTTATGTGGAATAAACTATTTTCTCTGTGTGGGGAAGTATGGGTGTGCCCTAGAATTTGCTACTTCTTGCTTTCAATTGCATTTATGGGTTTGGGTTTGAATAGTAAGGCTAAAGTTTTCTGGAAATGTGCTGTTCTTGCTGTATTTTGGGTCCTATGGTTAGTGAGAACTTCTAGAATTTTTGATGATAGAGCAAATGATTTATGGCACATTTGGGATCAGATTACATCTTTCACTTTTTTGTGGGCGTTTACTTCCACTGAATTTTGGGGAACTTCTATCTTTTTTATCAAATTAGATTGGATTGGATCTTGCACTTTATTATTTTCATGCTCTTTGGAATTAGAGTATGAATCTGGGTTGTCTAAGTTTTCTTTAGGGATTTTCTCTGTTTTTCGTTGGTTATGTATTATATTAAATTTTAATGGTTGTGATTGTGGACGTCTTGTCCCCCCTTGTAACTATTTTGTTCTTCTTAATAAAGTTTTTTGGTTATAAAAAAATAAAAATGAATGAAGGAAAATGATTTATGTAGCCAAACCCAATTAGTTTGGGGCCAAGGTTTTGTTGAGTTGAGTTGTGCAATTCTATGCTTGTGGGTGGTTATAACACTGTAATGCATCTTACAGGTTTCTTCAATTCGGGCTAGCAAGTCAGATGACAAAAGACTGTCCATATTCACAGGGACAAAAACTCTTCACTTGCGTTGCCTATCTAGGGAGGATAGATCGTCCTGGGTTGATGCTTTGCTAGCCGTTAAAGATCAATTCCCTAGAGTTTTGGCCAGCAATGATTTTGCTTCATCTGAAGACATTGTAGTTTCAACTGAGAAGCTGCGACAACGATTATTGCAAGAAGGCATCGGTGAATTGGTCATAAAAGACTGTGAGTCCATTATGCTATATGAACTATCTGAGCTGCAAAATCAGTTGAAAACTCTTCAACTTAAACATGGTGTGCTGCTGGACAAACTAAGGCAGTTAGAGGTATCCGTCTGTTCTGCTTCTCCTGATCTGAATGTTCTACTCATAGAAACACAGGTTTGATATTTATAACGAATGAGTAAGGCGAGATAGTTGTGTGATTCTAACTTGGTTACCTTTTTTCCTTAGAAACTTCGTTGTGTCCATACATCTTGCACTATTGTCTAGAGTCAGCGTACTTGCTGGCAGTATCTTTTACCTTTGGGCCAAGCATATTCACACAAGTGTTGGCATTTAACATATATATAATTGTCCAATGAAGCAACCTCAAAAAATAAAATATAAAACTAGTTTTGAACTCATCTGCATGTGTCTAGTTACAAAAGAAAGTCTAAATAAGAGTGCCTTGTCTTTTGTTTACTGGATCGCTTTCATCACGTTTGTCTGCTCCTTGTGCACAGTTTTGTTTATTTCTTTTCCCCGTAGCTTGCTCATTACTACCATTGATGCACAGAAGAGTTATTGCATCTTCTGTTGACAGCCCTAAATAGGGAGTGAGAGGTAGAGCCTGAATTATGGATGGCTTTAACTGATTTAATTTTGTTTTGACCGTTCATCTTTCTTTTGATTATTGAAAGACTAGTCAAACATGGTTTATAATTATAGCTAGAGAAAAATCAATCAATTTTTATCTTTAGTATACTGAGATGTGTTGCAATGTTCGCTTTGGACTTCTGTCATGGAGTTCGGGAAGAAACAATGAACCAGGGGTACTACCATAGTCCAATCTATCTGAAATGATTTTCCTCTAAATGAAATTTGTCAATATGCATCCAAAGGTTGTTGTAGTTAAGTTGGTAGTATTGAAATGACAAGAAGAAAACCATATGAATGTGAACTGAAGCTGAGAAAATGGATATATGGTGTACGCTTAACTGAAGATATAGCTGCACAATGTGAAAAGAGGATTCATGAAGCCATATCTTCACAAACCTACAGCTTCGTTGAGATAATGGTTGGGCACTATTAGGTACTGAAACTACAGAAAAGGATATGTGGTGTATGATTAACTGAAGATATGGCTGCGTGAGAGTTGGTGAAAAGGATTCCTGTAGCCATATCTTCACAAACTTGCAGCTTCATTGAGATAATAATTGGGCGCTCTTAGCTTTTTGTCTTTATTCCTTGTATTGGTTGAAATTAAAGGTAGTTTGTTCATCATGTTTCTGCAGACATTCAAACTTCTCCAAGTATTTGAAATTATTACATTGTCATTTTGTTCCGTTCAGCTTACACGGTTTATTTTTTGAAAGATGTTTTTTTTGGTAAGTATTTATTTTTTGAAAGATGTTTTTTTTGGTAAGTATTTATTTTTTGAAAGATGTTAGTCAATCAGTCAATCACTGAAAAGAACTTTTTTATGTCTTCCAGATATTGAGTTTACTGGATGAACTTATTCTTCTTTTCATCATTCTAATTAAAAAATTACTTTTCCATCATTTCTACCTCTTGCGTTTTTATACATATTTCATCTGATATTTATTCTATTATACCCAATTCACATGCTGGCAGATCATTAAAAGCTTCTTTCGGGGAGTAAGTCTCTCATTTTTGCTTCTAACTTTATTTGCAGACAGAGAAAATTGAGCTGGAAACAACTGTTGTGGATGAAACAAAGGAACGCAAGTCATTTTGTGTAGATGGAAATAGGAGATTCAGTGGTTAGTTATGCTTTCGGATTTCTGCTGTCATCTATATCATTATATGGCAAACAGATTTACCAGACCTGCTAATATCTTCTTTAAGGTGTGAGTATTTCACAAGCCTGTTAGGACAAAGTAGGATTATTTGAGCTTAAATACTTAGAAAACCTAACTTATTAGATACTTCTTTTTATAAGCAAATAATAATAGATTAAGAGGATCAAGGGGATGCAACCAGTTCACAAAAACTCTACGAAAAGGTTAGCAGCTGAGGCTAAAATCTATACCTCCATGTGCAAAATAAATATGGATTGACCTTACTAGTCAATTAACAGTACAAAACTGCATGCTTTTGAATCAATGGAAAGACAATTCTATGTCTTGAAAAATTCTTATATTTCTTTTTCCCCAAATCAACCAACCCATACAAAGGGAACTAATCACTGGGCTTCCTCATTGTTTTGACATGTGGGCTTCCGACCAGATTTGCAAAGCTTGAGAAACCTTCAAAGGAAAGACCCACTGTATATCAAAAAAGGACAAAACAAAACCCTTAAATTTCTTGCCATAGGGCAATCCAGCATGATATGAGGCACTGTATGCTGGTCCAGTTAAAAAGTAATACTCAATTCATAATTCCCTTTTCCCAAGGTCCTCAATCAGTGTTTTCTGTGATATGGTAATCAACTAGAGGGAAATAAATGAAACTGGTAAACAGTGGCTCTCTCTGCTTTAGATCATTCTTTCCACAAGATCCATGGTCATACTTATTGTTTTTTTTTTGGTAAAGAGAATCTTCTGGTTTCTTACCTTACCCCTGCTGTCACAGATTTCTATTCCATCATGTCAGAGGGCAGCGCAAGTGATTCTGATGCAGATAATGAAAGTCGAGATGGTGTAGATGTCGAGACAGATGACGAGGGTGGAACATATTTTGATACAAATGAATTTTTATCTTCAGATTCTCTAAGAAGTGCTTCGCACCGGAGTAGAGAGAACATGGGAAATGCATGTAGTTCTTTGATATGTGATAAAGAGTCATGCTATTCTGATCATTCACAAGATTTTGGAATGGAGATAAAGCCAATTGAGTATCCACACGTTAAAAGAAGAGATAGTTTACCTGGACCAAAGGAGAAAGAGAAGCCAGTTGGGTTATGGTCAATAATCAAGGACAATATCGGAAAAGATCTGTCAGGTGTTTGCCTCCCTGTTTACTTTAATGAGCCACTATCTTCATTGCAGAAATGCTTTGAAGATTTGGAGTACTCATACTTGGTTGACTGCGCAATGGAATGGGGAAAGCAGGTCAGGTCCTCAGCTGTGCTTTCTTTTGTGGCAAAGCAGTTTCTTAAAGAATGATCTGCTAGTTACATTTTGTCCTAGGTAGTTGATTTGCGGGACTAGTTTTGAAGTGTAATTGTTGGTTGTTACTCTACTGCGAATCTTACTTATCTAGGATATGCATCACGTCTCCTAAAAATTGGTTGTTCTTTTCACTTGATGAATAATTATCTCAAAAATTATTTTATTGACTGGTTTGCTTGTCAAAAAAATAAATAATTATCATTTAAGTGCCATTGGGCAGTAGCTTATGGACTTCCAATACATGGTCCCATCACACCCCATAGTCGGCATTAGCCCACTCTCTGTCTCGTGATTAAATCATGAGGGAGCTTCCTGAATAATTACTAGTAATCCTAGTGAGAGATTGTGCAGGAAAAAAATAAAAAAAAGAAGAAGAAAAATCTAAAACATTTTGATCTTGATTTCATCAGCTGGATAATTCTTAATTAATTCCATCTTCTTTAACCGTTGTAAGACAAAATTGGATTACCATGCAACAAAACTATCACCTTATGTGAAGAATTGTGACAATGAATCTCTCTAGTTACTAGATGTGATGATGTTCTTTGGCTGACTTTGGTGATGGGACAATGAATAGGAAGTGGCCTCTATCTAGTTCCTTCACCTCCCCCCCGCCAGGGATCTCCCAACACTAGGCCGTCCAAGTCCTTATATCCTTAATATCTACCGGTGACCCATCACCTGCAACAAATTTGGCCACAAGGCATCTGTTTATTGAGTGGCAGTTGGCTTTCAAATCTGTATCATCGACAAACAGAAGCTGAGCGGGTGCTTGTGTAGTCACAGAGCATCTGTGCCCTAATTTCAGCCATCTGGGAATGGCAGCAGCTTGAGCATAAGTTTTCTTCAGCGGAAGTTTCTTCTGATTCCCCCCTGAGTTGAAGCCTTCAAGCACCTTTTTCAAAAAACCCCACCCACCTCCATGGGTGATTTCAAGGATCATCACCCATCGTCTCCCTTGCAAAGAGGAAAGCCTAAGTTCCAGTGCTTGATCTCCTTTGACCAAATGGGAGTGCAAAGCATTACCCTTCTTCCTCCCTTAAGCCTACCCAGTTGCTCGTTTCCTCCATCTTGCAGTTTTGTCTTCTCGCACATTTTCTGGATCCAGCATTATTCTTCCTTGAAGATTACGATAGATCTTTAATGGCCATGCCCCCTTTCAAAATTCCATATTCTATCTTCATTGTTGAAATCCCTAGCAAAGTCGATTGTTACTGAGCCGCAAGAGATGGTTTTCTTGAAAGACCCAAGTTTCATCCTTTGTCCAACTTTTGCACTCACATTTATTCAATGGTGCTCTTTGATACTGAAATGTTTATGAGGGCCTTCTATCGGCCTTTCAAGAGAATGGGTAGTATTTGCAATAAGTTTAGAAGGCTTCTCCGCTCTTCTTGTTTCCCTTTCCTATATTTTTATTTATTGAGTTCTGTTTGTAACGGTTCATTTAAGCCAAACAAAAATTATTTCATCATTATTTGGCGTTTGAATTTTCTTACTGAAGAAATGGATTTTATCCAACGCAGGGGAAGGATTTGATGAGAATTTTAAATGTTGCTGCTTTTGCTGTGTCTGGTTATGCATCCACAGAAGGTCGCCAGTGCAAACCCTTCAATCCTCTTCTTGGCGAGACTTATGAGGGTGACTATCCAGATAAGGGTCTACGTTTCTTCTCTGAGAAGGTAGTGCTTTTTACTTCCACAGTTAGATGTGAATGTGCTTTTGGCCTCATAAAAACTTTGTTTTGGACCTGTACTTCCTGCCCTTTTATGACGAATCTCCTCCTTTCTTCTCTATTTATTGAAATATGAAGTAAGATGCTATCAATAATATCAACTACAGTTTCAGTAAAGTACTTGTCAATTTATATTTGCTAAGAAGCAGTTGCCTTTCAGGTGAGTCACCATCCGATGGTTGTGGCTTGTCACTGTGAGGGCAGGGGCTGGAAATTCTGGGCAGATTCCAATCTCAAAGGCAAGTTTTGGGGTCGTTCTATTCAACTTGATCCTGTGGGGGTCCTCACCCTGCAGTTTGAAGATGGTGAAACGTTTCAGTGGAGCAAGGTCACTACTTCGATATACAATATCATACTTGGAAAAATATACTGTGACCACTATGGTACCATGCGCATCAAAGGCAGTGGCAACTACTCTTGTAAGCTAAAATTTAAGGAGCAGTCTATCATAGACCGAAACCCACATCAGGTAATTCTTTATTCGTGAATGAAAAGAATAAAATGCACTTCATAAGCCTCTTCGTGAGTACCTTTGCATTTGATAGCTTCTCCCCTTTATTTTGATGGATACTTCTTTCTTTCTCAATAATGTTGCTTTGGCAACAAAAATAGAACTGTTAGTTCCAAGACAAACTCTTAGGAATAATCTAAAACTATAGTATTTCTTTTCCTTTACATATTTGTGATTATGTTAGGCGTTAAAGATCAACTTCCATTGAGAGTGGGGTTAATGCCCTTTCCTCTTCCTCGGCCTGCTTTGCTGTGCGGGAAATAGAAATTAATTAATCTATCAAAGAAATAACATGAACTTTCAATGTCAAAGAAATTTCTTAAGATCATTCAAAAAGTATTTCTAAAATCCTTTATTGTAGCAGGAAAAGTGGAAGACTCTTTATTGGTCCTCGGAATGCTTGGCTGTCCATCAAGACGTGTTTATGACAAAATATTCATTTTGATCTCAAGGATGCTGCTAATTAGAGATTCCAGTACTCCATAGTGGGCTAAGCGGAAGCAAGTGTTGTATAACAATTCAAACTAATAAAGTTATTACATAATTGCAGGTTCATGGATTTGTGCAAGATAATAAAACCGGGGAGAAGGTAGCAATGCTGGTTGGGAAGTGGGATGAGGCAATGTACTATGTGCTAGGGGATCCTGTTACAAAGCCAAAGGGTTACGATCCAATGACAGAAGCTGTGTTACTGTGGGAAAGAGACAAATCTATTACCAAGACAAGATACAACCTGACACCTTTTGCGATATCCTTAAATGAATTGACACCTGGCTTACTCGAGAAGCTGCCGCCAACTGACTCAAGGCTGAGGCCAGATCAGCGGCATTTAGAGAATGGGGAATATGAACTGGCAAATGCAGAGAAGCTCAGACTTGAACAATTACAAAGACAGGTATTCTTATTTTCTATTTTGTCAGAGTAGAAACATTGCCTGCTAGTATATATTTTTGGACTTTTCACAACTTTTGGTTCGCTTAGGCCCCATTTGGCAACCATTTCGTTTTCAGTTTTTGTTTTCATTTTTTTTGAAAACTGAACACGAAAACGCGTTTGGTAAATTTGTTTTCAATTTTCAGTTTTCAAGAAAATGAAAATTGTTTTCAAAATTTTTAAAAATTATGAAAATATAGAAAATGTGTTTTTTCAAGTTTTCATTTTCAGTTTTAAATTTCTTATGCAACTACTACTAGTTACAACCATCAATTACTATCATTCACTAGTTGTTACCAATATCCGGCTATCGTCGTCACTACCTTCCATTCATCTCCGGTCACCACCAAATATATTATTATTTAATATAAAAATATTAAATTAATATATAAAATATATTAATATATTAAATTATATTAATATATATTAATATATAAAATTAATAATATATTATTTTTATTTATGTAAAAATATATTAAATATAATTTAATTAATAATTACTTTTATCAATAATTAATTTGTTATATTAAATTATATATTAAATATATTAATTACGTAAATTATATTAAATATATTATTTAACCAAATTATATTAATTATAATTGAATTTAATTTGTTAAATTAATATAAAATTATTTTATTAAATTATATTTAATTAATAATATAATAAATTATATTTAATATATTTTATTTTTATTGAATTAAATTATTTTAATTAAGATATAATTAAAATAAATACATTTAATTAATTTAAATTAAATTAACTATATAATTAAATTTAATTAATTAAATTAATATAAAAATAATTTAATATAAATTGCTTTTAATAGATAATATAATTAAATTATATTGCATATATTTTATTTTATTTTTATTGAATCAGATTATTTTGAAAAAATAATATAATTAAAATAATTAAATCTAATTAATATAATTAATTAATTAAATCAATTAAATTTAAGTAATTAAATTAAATGAAATTAAGTTAATTAAATTAATTACTTTAATTAACAGGATATATATTCTATTAAATTGTTTTTAGAAATAATTATAATAAATTATGTTTGTTATATTTTGTTTTTATAGAATTAAATTATTTGTAATAATTAATATAATTAAATTTATTGAATTTAATTAATTAACAACTGTAACTACTAACTAACAATTATCGTTGTCAAACGTGTTTTCAAGTTTTTGTTTTCTTTTCCTACTATGTAAATGAAAACAAAAAATTAAAAACTGAACACAAAAACTAAAATACTGAACACAAAAACAGAAAACTGACAGCTTTATCAAACGGGCCCTTAGCAAATAGGCAAAAAGAAATAGAGTGAATGAAAAATATCGAGATAATTTTGGTGTCCCTTCCTAAAATATTTCCTTCTGTTACTAATTCAAAAATAATTCCTGAAGTTTGTCCATCAGTTGATGAGCATAATACATTTCAAAAAAAAAAAAACAAAAATTGATTAGCATAAGTAAACAATAAACCTTCTTTTAAATGGATTGTTTATTATCTAATTTTCATTTTGTTTACGATATAGCTACTTTTTTGATCTAGTGCATGGTGATAATGATATCCAATCTTTTATTTGATAATTTACACATTTTGTATAACATTGTTTAGTGTTATGAATGGATTTTTCTGTCTGGGAAGGTGATCAGAAAGTATTTAAGCAATACCACCGTGAAGGTTGATGAAAAATTCTGGCATCTGAAAAATCTGATGCTGTATCATTCATGATTGCCCAATTATACTGCAACTTGTACCTTCGTAGATTAAGAATATAGCTGAGGATATGGGGCAGGTGAAAGAGCTTCATTGTCATCCATAATTGCTCCAAACCATGTTGCCAAATATTTCTTAAAACAGCTCCTCCCCTCTTCCAAAAAAGAAGGGGGAAAAAAGAATGGAAAACAAGATTTACATTGTTATTGTCTTTGTCTATATACATATATCGTGCATACAATTTATTAGTTTGCAAAATTCCCATCCTTTTCATTTTACATTCTTAAATGCCTGTAAAGTTCTACTGGTAAGTTTCTATTTAGCTTTTATTCTTCTGTTGCATGGATCATGGATTGCTATGATCCAATATGGCTTGAAGTAGGTAGATTTTATACCACTTGTAATTTTTTTTGGTCTCTGAAAATCTAGGACCGTCAAACAGAGATGGAATTGTCTGTTGACTCTGTTCTATAGTTTGTAGCATAAGCATATATTATGCTATATTTTGTCATAACTGTAGAGATACAACGGTAAATTTAAGGGTAAATTACACTGACCTCCCCTGAGGTTTCTTCAAACGTTAGACAGCACTCGTGTTTGGAAAATTACTCTGATATCTCCTGCTTTCTAGTTTTCTTAACAAATGACCCCATGTGAAAGCTACAAAGGGTACAAAGTCTCGTTGAAGTCAGATAAATTATATAGGAACAAATCAAATTATCCTCTTTTAAAATGCCGTAACTTAATAGACGATTTGATAACTTAAATTGAGAGAATTTTGACTTATTCGTAGTTCTGATCAGCTGAAACTAGTCATCTGGTCAAGATTATGTGCACTTTTTAGATGTTATAAATGACACCAAAGGAAATATGTTAATACGACTTAGAAACTGGGGAGGTCAAAAGTAATTTCCCAAATGTAAAAGGTGCTATCTAAATTTTAAAAACCTCAGGGTAGGTCAGTGTAATTTACTCTAAAACGAACGTACATTTATGTGAGCTTTTTAAATTTTCATTTATGCCTATTTTATCTGTGCGCGTGAGCTTGTGATTGGAATATTTTCTTTCTATAATCTGACCCGGCATCAGATTCCTTACATGATATACTGTTTGCAAATTTGCCTTTACCTCCTGGGCATTTATTTTTTGAATTCCACATTTCTTTTTCGTTTTGCGAAGAGGCAGATAGTGTACTTATGTAAGTAACATGTATTGCAGGCGAGGAAGTTGCAGGAAAGAGGCTGGCAACCAAGATGGTTCCGCAAGGACAAAGAGGATGGTTGTTACCGTTACATTGGTGGATACTGGGAAGCTCGAGAGAGAGCTAACTGGGAAGGAATTCCAGATATATTTGGCCAGGCTACTGACTCACCTCCTAGCGTAATAGAAGAGTAAACTGTCCATCTGTAGCTCTCTCTCTCGACTGGTTTTTTGTGGTTAGTTTGTTTCATTTTGATGGACTTAAATGTAGGCACTATGAGCGCTAGTTAACGATATAGAAGCTCTTTTGCTGTGGAATGTCTTAGTTCTATTCAGGTGCTTGGTTTTACAATGGCATCTTCATGTAGTAGGAGTGGAGGGCTGGAATTGTTATGTTGGAATGGCATTTTGACCGACATATTGGCTTTATACACAGGCTTGCTTGTATTTGGGATTTGCTTATGTATCACCAATAGTTGTTTCTGTTGTTGTCCCGCGTACCATCAAATGTGTAACTCGTTATGCCTGCCTACTGCAGAAAAAGAAAAAATCGAATGAACAAAAATCCATGCTCTGAATGGAGGAAGATCCGAAGGCTGCAGGTTTTCTTTTTACCCAATAATTCATTGACTCCATTTATCACCATTGAAAATGAAAAAGAACATAGAAAAAAATGTACACCAACCTGAGTTAAAAAACCTATAGGTTAGGTTGCGTTTGTATTTTAAAATAAAAGGATTTGATAGAATTTAATTAAGTAGAATTGTTTAAATATAATTTTGTTAGTTAAGATAATATTTATTTTAATAGATTTGAGCAGTTTAATATAATCGATAGTAAATTTGAAATTATCATAAAAAATTAGTTGTTTGAAATTCTGTTTAAAAAGTGATTTCACTCTTTCTGGGCTTTCTTGATAACTAGAAAATTTTAATGCATTATTACGAAAATTAATTCTTTCACTTGTATTTGATATAATGTAATTTATTATTGATTTGAAACCAGGACGTGATGGGCACTGCATTAATCTCTAAGCATTCCGTTGCAGCCTTAGTATTTAATTTTCATTCTTTCGCAGCGCAGGGGAAGTCAATCGGAGTGGTGTTTGATTTTTTCTTCGACTTTTTTTTTTTTTAATTTTAAAAGCCCTGATGCCCAACAAGATATGGATTGAATAATTGTATCTTATTACCAAATTAACTCGATGACAACAGTTTAATACCATTGAATTAAAATTCAATTTGAGCCAATGATTTAAAAATATTTAGGCATTTTTTAATATAAAAAATGTATAATTTAAAACCGTTAAATTTTAATTCAAACACGGTCAGGATCTCGATTGCGTTTTTAGTCATGAATGCACTACTAGAACTAGTCTTAATACTTCATTCAAAGTTAATTTCAGTTTTTGCATTGGATGGAAAGGTAAATTTGCTCTTAAGGTGCAAGCGTTGCAGGATTGTCCGGTGTGCGCCTATATCCGTGTGCGACTGTTGCATTATCTCCTTCCTCTGCAATGGCATTCGCTTGAACTGTTAACAACTCACAAAAATGAAACTTCAGCGCACGCCCAGAAATTTTGCAATTTCGGCGGTGAAAAATGAGTTTCATTCATCTCAATCTCCAGATGTTCCCCAGGTCTCTTTTTTATCTCTCTGCATATCTATTTATACGCACACTCTACGCACGTTTTTGTGCAACATATTTATGCCAAGTAGGGTTTTGCTTGGATTCTGATGTGGGTTTACGAGTTACTTACCTAATTGTTACTGTAATTGGATAAATATATTGATTTGATTAAAATTAGTGACATTGATTCATTGATGAACTAAAACAAATTACAATTTACGTGACGATGATTATGTTTGTTGGATTTTAGATGATGCTAGGACTCTGTTTTTGAACGGAGAGCCTTCATATGGTGGCGGGTTTCTCGCTTTACCAATGCTTTATCACTTGAATGCTATTGGGGGTTAGTTTTTTCCTCGAGACATTGTTGCAATTCAGTTTTGAATTCACTGTTGCACAGTTTTGACACAAATTGCTGTTGTATTACCCAATTTAAGCTCAAAAGGCATTGTGTTACAATTTAGCATACAATTACTTCATTCTAGTCTTTTCCTGCTTTTGATTCAATGGAGAAAGAGGTCATAAAGCCCCCATAACTTGTATGGATGCACAATGCAATCTTCGGGGTCTAGCAGGACTAATAAGAGATCACACTTACTAGATTAGCTGACGCCTTCATCTTTTTGTATTATTTGCCTCCACTCTTCCATTGTGGAAAATGCATTGTCATAGTTGATTAAAATTGACAAACACCACATACCTGCTTCTTTTAATTTCAGGGCCCTCCCAACGTCAAATTGTGTGGTGAAGTATTCATCTCAAAATTGCTGGATAGAAGGTGGACATTGCTTAAGCCAGATACTTTAATTCACCAAATAATGGTCTCTGGCATGCAAACACAACATGAAGGTAAATCACTTGGAGGTATTTGGTTCTCAAACAACACTAGGCCACCCCTGGGGGATAACGAGATGGAAAAGAACAATCAACGGCCATCCTTTTATATTGTGAGGGATGATTTGTTGCATCCTCTGGTGAATGGTAATAAGGCAAGAAAACTTGATGGACTGCTTCCTCTTGTTGAAGATCATTCAGTGACTGACATTGTGAGTTGCTATTACCATGCCCTTTTGGTTTTTGGTTACTGAGTCCTGTTAGATATTCTAGTCTGCTCATAGAAATGACGATTCACTATTGCTTTTCATATGTTTGTGAAATTGGATATATTCTAATTTTGTGATATGGTTGCAACACAATTACGTGGCACAAACTTTTGGTAAAATCATTCTACGCTCTTTGCATTAATTGGGATATATGAACAAGTGGCATAAAAGATTCTGTTCAATGTTGGATCTTTTCTTCTTCTTGTCAATATGTTTCACTTTTCATAATGTAATATTCATGTAGCAACCCTAAGACTTGTTCCTAGAAAATTGAGGCATTTTTAGGACCTCGCAGTATCCAATTCTGAAATTTTCTAGTTTTCATATGTGTAAAGAGACCAAACTTAACACGTTTGTGAAAGTTTATCTGTAGTATATTCCATTGACATATAGTGCGTATATTTATACAAGTGTTATCTAGGTTACATGTGGAGGTTGCCAAAGTGCACACACAGCAGCTGTTGGTAGGTAACTTAGTTTTCCAGGGAAGTACGAGTATTTCCCTCCCTCTCTCTCTCTATCTTTTTTTTTTTTTTTTTTCCAAAATCCAGTTTTATTTATCTTAGTTGAGATTTTCCAATAATAGGCTTGTATATGTTTGGTAGCTGTTTCATGTGCAGAGAGAGGACTGAGGTCACATTTGCTTCTCAGAGGAGAACAGCCTGAAATTCCTACTGGCTACAATCTAATTTCCACGCTATATGGAAATGTCACTTATGTTCCTAGATCTCTTTATGCCAAGAGGGAGGAAATGCTTGCAAAACATGCTGATTTGTTAGCAGGCAGTAACGGTTCTGTTGTATGGCTTGGTGACATTTTTGAGGCTTCCTTGATGACTCAGATATTTGGAAAGCCAAATCGTGAGCATCCGGAGGCTCATAGACGTGTTGAAAATTCAAAAAGAGTGATTGTCGTCAATGAAGGTGCAGGAGATGCAGTTGCGTTACTAGGTATGTTTAAAAACATGATATCATACTTATATGTGGCCATATGTGTGCATTTCCTTTTGTATTTGAGGACTTGTAGACAATCACAACTCCTTCCCTCCATGCTTGATTAAATATGAGAAAAAAATTAAAGTAAAAAAAGAAAGAGACTATATTGCTATTTGTAACTTGGATAAAATTATCTTACTAGACGTTAATGGCATGGTCATAGAAAGCAACTCAACTTAACTTGACAAAGGCTCAATTGCAAACTAGTTGGATGGCATGGTGAATTGATACGACTTGTACATTTCTTTTCTTTTCTTTCATATTTTTTATTGCTTGTGAATGGTTTGATAATATCTTTAACCTTCATAGATGAATGACTTGGTTGTGCAATTACTATTAGTAAAATTTTATTAATGGTCTGAAGAAATAAGGCCAATGATCATTAAACTAACTGCATCATCAGTTGTTCATGGTTGCCCTCATGGCTCTCTCTCTATCTCTCTGGTAAGTAAGCTTTGCTTTAGTTACAGGGAGAAAATATTACCAAGTCAAGAATGCATATCCCCCGTAGAAAAAAATAATTGTACAAAGGAACGAAATATACATTTATACACCAATAGAATGCCCACCTATGACAAATCAGTGGTTTTGATGTTGCTTAATTGAGATGCTTTCCATCTAACTTCATTCTAGATGATCAACAATAGATTGGCAGGTGAAGAAGAAAGTTTTCTGAACATTCTGCTATTCCTTTCAAGCCATAAATGGTAGACCACTGCTGGCTATGCTAGCTTCTTAATTATATTAGCAAAAGACATACCGCTGAATTTTCTAACTGGCTAGTTCATCTCATCCAATAAATTTGTATACTGAAGTGGATAGATTTGAGGATCCGCAGCCTTCCTGAATAAGATTGGAATTTATTATCCCAACTTTTAATTCGAGATAGTATTTTACTGAATAATTGTTTACAGTCATCAGCCCTCAATTTGGTATACGTGAGAGGAACTCCTAAATATTTTACTGGGAAAGTTGCTAATTGAATCCCCAAATTGAGCAGAGATTTTGCTTCTCAGCCTCTTGAAGCCCTACAATGTAAAAGATCAATAAATGGTGATTTTTGAACTTTTGGATGGCAATATGCATGGAAAAATAACACACACACACACACACACACATTTATGATTGTCTTTTCTTTATGTATTTTCTTGTACTTAATGACTAGCTGTTCTCTTTGGCCAATATATTCATAATTTTTTTTTTTTTTTGATAAGAATATATTCAGAATTATTCAGAATTTACACTAGCTTATTTTTATGTTCTGAATTCGTTGCTAGGAAGGATGATACAGATACAAGTTATAGATACAGATATGATACTAATATGGAACACTGATATGATGATTAAAAAAAAATAATAATAAGTATACATATATGGTAGGATTACAACCAAAAAATTATAAATTTTGTATTTTTTAGTTAGCTATATTATACACATATGTGAATCTAACGTTGATAACAAAACTAATTTAATAATTCAATATACAAAACATAAGAAAAGATAAGATATAAGATTTTATAATTTTAGGGGTTTTGACTATTCAAATTAGGTTTATCTTAATCATATATTTGAAGTAAAAATGATAAAATAATAAGACATGCCATGTGACGTGTCCAACACGTATCTTGAAGTGTCCATGGAGTATATGGGTTTGATACATATCAGACACGATACTCATTTTGAAGTGTCAGTGCTTCATAAATTCTTTGTTTTCGTTCATCAAAGGTTGGTTTTTTCACTGACGCAGTAAGATATCTTTGGCTTCTGTGTTGTAGGTGTCATTCGCCTTGTGAGGTATTTGTCTCAGAATCATGTTCTTGGAAAAGAAAGACCCTTTAAAATTGTTGTTGATGCTGGCACTGGGACAACAGCCATTGGTTTAGGGCTTGGGGCAATATGTTTAGGGTATGTCCCTATTTATGTATGATGGCCTTTTTGTTCAATCTCATAATTTTTAGAAGGGTTCTGGCACTTTCTTAGGAAATGAGTTTTATATAAGCAAACAATGTGGCAGCACACATAACGAATGTTTTTCCTGTCAGGCTCCCATGGGAGGTATATGCAGTGATGCTAGCTGATAATATTGATGGGTACAGAACACAGGAGGAAAGGTTGATTTCTGAATTCCAAAGGTGTTGTGCTTTTCCCTTTGTTGACCAAGTCTTAATCAGAGCAAATGATAGACTTGTGCACTGGTTAGAACGCAGCTGCACAAGAAAGTAAGTGATGCTCACACTCTTAATTATAATTAAGGCATGGAAAAAAGAAATAAAAATTTGTTAAATCCCAGAAATCTCAAAGGTGATCCTTCAGGCAATTATAATGAGTTCCGTTTTTGACAATGCTAGTGAAAGAATATTAGGATGCCTAATATAGTTTTGGGAGTAGACATTAACGACAGAGCGTTTGAACTTTCATCAGATCGTTTGCAACATTGTGAGAGTTTATGCATTTTTTTCTTTTCCCATTTCTGCGATATTGTCTTACACACACGCTTTAAACTTCTGAAGAAATGAGATCTCTCATCAGTTGTTACCCAACAAAATGTTTGAATACATTTTAAGGAAATTTGTGAAGTGTATTCATATCAAACTCTTGTCAAAGTTATATTAAGAGATCAGATTTTAATCTTGTCAAACATTTGGAAACTTGAGAGTTTTTTTTATTTAAGTGTTGCGATTAATTAAGTTGTTACTGAGCTGCGATGAAGCATAAAATTGGGGCAGTGACTGAATCCAATAGAGTGAGTATGTATGAGAGGAGTGAGGAAATTGGTGGAGTTCTTAGGTGGACTAGATAATGGAAGAGTTGTTAAGTTCATGTGCTTGAGCAACCATTATCGAGCAAGAAATCTTTTTGCTGTTTTGCCTTTGCAGGTTTGGTAATGTGTTGACAGGGGAAATAAAAGTATGCCAACAAATTGCGCAGCAAACTGGTGTTCTAGTTGATCCAATATACACTTTAGCCGCTTGGGAACTAGCAGCACAACTTAGCCAGGGAGAGGCAGATGGGGGTGCAAAGGTAGTAATGCTTCACACAGGGGGTACCCTTGGCATGTTTGGATTGGCACAGAGGTACAAGTCCGACTTCGACATTCTCAAATTACGAGAGGACATTGCAGCTGAATAGCAATGGATAGCTATTGTCTGGAGAAAAATGCCCGACCACCTGTCCTGCAACGAGAATTTCAAAGTAATCGGTAAATGTAGACTGAATTAGAAAAAAATTAATTTATCCTATTTGCTTGTTAGCGACTATTTACCTTTATACTCTTCAAAATCCTTTCATGCGCACTTTGTCTGTCCTAACTCATTGGTCTTGTACTTGCTGTATAATTTTGTCAAGAAAACATTCTTGATCCTAGTGTTAATTTCAATTTGAAATTGCAGTTGACAACGTATTATTACCTCTAGAAGCCACATGGTACTTCTTTCCTAATTAACAACACGATTCATCTCTCGCCGAAACGACACAATAGGACATGTTTCGCACGACTCCCGAGATTGTGCTTAGCTTGATGCTAATAATTTAATAAAAATATTAGAGCACTACTTGGCGTGGTGGGGGACAAAACCAGGAGGGGCAGGCAACATTCCTGGTAACAGGGGGGAGCAAATGAGGATGGTCCCATGGATCCATTGTTTCAATCACATAATTCTCTTTGCCTGTGGTGCTTTTTGTAAGCTGGCAATGGTGAAAGTTGATATAGCTGCCTGTTTTAAGTAGTGGATGAGGGTTTTGAAAAATCCGAATGCCTGGTAAATTTCCTGGGAAAAATAAGAAATGGAAAGGAAAACACTGCAAAAACCATCCTTTTTGTAGGATAAGGGCATAGTTCTAGGTGACAAAAATCTTAGAACAAAATGAAAGATAAGGAGCTGAAAATCAGTTGCATAAGTATTATCTTGATCATGAGGAAACATTGGGGGTCAACATTTCTTTTTAGTTAACTTTAATACGATTTACACTCTAAATTACCTTTTTTTTTTTAATTTTTTTTCTCCCTAAAGACATTTTATTTATATGCACATGCATATACCTATACATTTCCCACCTTCCTGTAAAAGTTGTCTTTTCGTAAATTGATTTTGATATGGAGCCATATCTTTTGTTACAAGTTACTATCTACTTTTTGTTACTTCTTTCCAAACTAGTCAACTTTCTTTTTTTTTCCTTTCTTTCTTTCTTCCTTTTGTTTAATTATTAGCATTGGAATATTAGATGCCAAAAACTAAGGAGGGATGTAATACCTATAGCCTAGGTGGGGGACAACTGGGTTATTTCTTCTCCTCATTTGAGTAACCTTTCTCCAGTCTTGTCACATTTCCAAATTTTCACCAGGTGGACCCATTTCTTGTCACCTTCCCCTGAATTTGAAACCAGAGAACGATGTCTATCGATTGGGTTAATTTTGACGGAAAGTAGTGCAGTGTGAATGAAAATACTAATCACTTCAGAACTTTCCCTGCCTTCATGGCTGCGGATTTTGAGCAATCCTCCGTGTTGAATGCTGAGATAGAAATGGAAGATAAAGGGATTGAGTAATTTGGTGGGGGGAAAAGAAAATTGAAGGGAAAAGAGAAATAAAATCTAAAATCTTGCATGCATGTTATTGTTTAAGTGAATTAGTAAATAAATATAAAAAAATAATAGACATTTATCAATAAATCAGTTTTTTAATTTATTAAAAATGTATTTTTTTGTCGTTCCATTTGTATCACAAATAAAAAAAAGTAATTTAAAGTAATAAAAAAGACCCTCACTTTTTTTTTTTAAATCCAAACACATCTGGGGAGAGAGAGAAAAAAAGAAAAAGAAAAAGAAAAAACTTGGTCTTAGTTAAAAAAAAAAAAAAAAATTGACCCCGAGAGATTCAATTTCCAACCAAACCTCCAAAGAGTGAATTTCCCTTGATTTATGTTACACATACTGGTTCTTCAACATGTACAATGGTAAGTCGCGGATTTACACAGCAACGGGAATTCGGACTCATACCTAAGAATTGGATATGGTTTGTCCAGCTAAAGAGATCCGTCCTACCAACTATACTACACTTTGTGTCCGAAAGGTTGGCGCCAAGAGTTGTTAGAAAGAGAATTCAACTTGAAAGTTTGGGTTAGTAAGCTCTTAACTCTCATCTAACCCTTGGGGTTAAACTTGGTCTTAGTTGCGAATTAACACCTGGGAATGTCTCTCATGTGTGCTTGGGAACCCACCATGGCAACGTTCTCAAGAAAAAGAGGAGGCTAGAGATGTATAGTCCCGAAAAAGGCCCCTCCAAATATACATTTATGGATAAAAATCCCTTTCACTTGTACTTCCTGTAGCCATAAAAGGGCTTTTCGATATATGTTACGGGTATAAAAAATATAAATATACACATGTATATATAGAAGAGGGGGATGGGGTGTGAATTGAGATAGGCTCATAAAAAGAGGGCAAAAAATGGGGAACACGGGGAGAACATAACAACAAAAAGCTTGTAAGTTACTGCATAAAATATTAAGCTTGTAAGTGGGACAGAATATATTAACGGTATTTTCCCATGAAAACAATAAAATGTAAAAGCTTACCAAAAACACCCACGAAGAAGAAGAGCTGAGATTTTTATTTTATTTTATTTTTATAAAAAATACGTTACTTAAGTGGGGAAAATGGAATGAACATTACTAAGCTAAGCTTTTGTTTGGCATGTGAGTTTGGAGGGGGGTTGGAATGGAAGTGTTTATGGTAGAGAATTCTCGTAATGATAATAAGAGCAATAGTATCCTTGTAATTACATTAAAGGCGAAGGGCATTGTAAGAATTTTACACCTTAATCTCTTTCAACTCATATGCCAAACAAAGCGTAAAGTTGCAAAATGATAATAATAATAACAATAATACTTCTTAGGTTTGCACTGGTGCATGCACCCATGCACTCATATTCATTATTTAAATTCTTTTTGTGAGGTAGGCTTACGAACTTACGAACAAAATTTTTTTTTTTAATCCTATCTGTTCATATGTGGATTTACTCGTCAAACAAAACTCTAATCAATGTAATTATATTTGTTTAAACTTTTCACTATCACCAATTTTCTATCATAATTCAAAAATCAAAAGAAATTCGAACAAAAATATAAAACCATACACCCAATTTTAAGGTAAAAAAAAAAAAAAAAAAAAAGATTTGACCTCGAGAGATTCACTCCCTAGGCCAAACCCCTAGAGAGTGAATTTCTTTTGGTTTGTGCCACACATACCGGCCCCTCAACATATATAGCGGTAAATCGCGAACTCGCGTAGCGGCGGGGAGTTGGACCCACACCCAAGAACTGGATACGGTTCGTCCAGCCAAGGAGGCTCGTCCTACCAATCTTTACTACGCTTTGCGCCCGGGAGGCTGGCCCCAAGTTTTACTAGAGAGGAGACTTGAACTTGAGACCTTGGGATGGTAAGCCCCTAAATACCAGTCCAAGACCATCCCTTCTAACCCCTTGGGGTTCCTAATTTTAAGGTAACTTAGCGTGATACCTTATAATGCCTTATTAGAGATCTCAGCTTAGATTAGGTACGTTTCTTAATTCCTACTGTTGTGAATGGTGGTCATGCTTGAATTTGAGACATATTATTTATCTCATTTCATAAGGTGTTGACTCATTTATTTGAATAAGTCACAACGCTTTTAATTTTAAGTAAACTTTAACAACCATTAATATCACCTACTTTTATAATAAATATTTTTTAAATTAATTAATTAAACTTACTTATGTTACAATGAATTACAATCATTATTAGAATTTCTTGACGTAACTATATGCACAATACTAATACTAGACACTACTAAGGCTCCGTTTGGAGCTAAACAAAATAAAATAAAATCTTACAAATCTCTACAAACACGAATTACGAGACAGTAAAATTTAAATTCTTCACTCACTGCACAAATTACGAGATATTTACTTTAACAATTTTATTTTATTTTATACACTTTTATACAACTCCAAACACACCCTAAGTTTGACCCATGTATTATGTATATTGGGGTGGGATTGAATTGTAGTTTTGTTAGCTCCACCATCTTTCATTTTGATATTTTGTGATGCCATTCAAGATGGAGCATTGCATATCCAGTATCTTTAAATTTATTTTTTTGTTAAATTTTAATAATTTAAAATTAATTTTTATCAAATTTTTTCTTAAATTACATATCTTATCTTACTTTATATTCCATCAATCAAAAATAAAAAAAAATCACATAAAAAATTAATTCCATGCACATCTAATTTCATACATTAGATCATCATCTCTCTCAATCATGTTTTTTTTTTTAACTGGATATAACTTAGAGATTAGAGATGTCTTTTTTTTTTTTGGTAATTTTAGAGATGTCATTTATAGAATCTGCAAATTTCTTCTCTTTACAATTTAAATGTCCAAATTATATCTTTTATTTCATTTTATGTCTCACTAATTAAATATTAAAAAATAATATCAAATAAAAAATAATTTTATATTTAAATTTAATTCTATTTATTATCTGATAATATTATTTACCTCCAACATCTTATCCCCCAATTTAGGGGGCGTTTGGAGACACAATTCTTAGTAATTTTTGGTTTTTTTTTGTAAAAGTTATTAGTTACAATTTTAAATAACTTTTAGCAACGTTTTGAGGGGTTTGTAAATTTTTTTACAACTTTTAATAACTTTTAGCGATTTCTAGTAACTTTTAAATTTAGAAATTATTGTAATTGAACAAAAAAGTAGTAAAAATTAATGGTCGGTTAAATACTCATGAATTAAAAGTTAAAATTTTTTTTGGTTACAAATTGTACTTCTAAACATCTCCTAACTACCCCAAGTGCACGGAAATGAGAGGGAAGATTTATGAAGCAGCCAAATCAAAGCTTTCGGATGGGGACTATTTGTATCAACTACTAGTCCCATACTGGCTCCTCTTTCGTGATATCTGGTTTGGCAAACCAAGATTCCACGCCGTACTAGCTTATGATCTGGCTGCATTTTCGCTTCCCCCTGACATTAGTACTTCGGGTTCGAGGTCGACGTCTCCTGGGTTTTGACCTTATAATCCATCCGGGATCATTAAATTAAAGTCGGGATTTTCACGTGGGATGGACAAATTTAGGCTTTTTAAGGAGATCAAATTAAGGTTTAAAAAAATTATAATTAATATTATAAATTATATTTAATAAATAAGAAAATAAAATATAATCATATCGCGAAATCTATCAATTTGTAATAAAATTTTACCTAAAATTTTTCTCTTTAACATACAAGTAAATAAAATCATTAAGAAATAAATAAAATTTTCAGAAAGAGGCAAGGGATTTCGGAATGATTGATAGACTTGAGATAGCAGATTTGGATTTGTCCAAAATCTCCTACTTTATGTAAGTTTCATTTGGAATGATAAAAAATTTTAAAAAATAATAAAAATTATTTATTTTTTATTTTATTTTATGAATTATAAATTAACAATTTATTTTAATCTATTTTATTTTTTATTACTCAAAATACACTCAAACCCAGAGAGCTGACACCGCTAAAGACAAAAAAGGTGCACTCAGCTGAGCTGCAGCATTTATTATCTGTGCGTAGGCCTGGATCTGAATGTAATTTGTAAACCAGACGGAGGAGTAGAGGGAGGTCCTCGTCAGTAAGCTATCGTGCAGTAGAAGAGGAGAGCCCAACTACCTGGGAAAACACTACTTGTTGGCTGTTTTAGAGTTCCCTGGCCATGATACAAGGGTCAATTTTGAAGACTCAGGGAGTTATTACGTGCCAATTGATGGCCACCTAGGTTGGTTAGTTTTTATTTTATTTTATTTTTAAAAATTTTAAGCATTGCTATTTTATTCCAAAACTAGTGTCATTTTATTTTGATGAAAATAATTAAAGTTTATCCTTAGATATCTTGAGTACTTAACCACGAACGCTTTGCAATGCTTGCAATAATTATTTTATATATCAAAATAAAAATGATAACCATTAATCACGTGACTTGTTTGTAAGCTTCCCATTTTAACAAAATAGAAGAGGAAAAAAAAGGGGAGGCTACTTTGTTCTTTTATGGAAAAAAAAATAAAAATACATCCACCTTTAAATTATGACTCCTATCTTATTTTATCCCCTCAATTATCAAATGTCTCGAATTATGCTATAAATTATTATTTTAAATCTCAATTTATTCTAAATTGTTTGTGCTGTTTAAATTGTCAACGACAAACAGTTACTAGATTTAAAATAAAGGACAAATCAAGAAGAATGGTCAAAAAATAAAAAATAAAATAAGAAAAAGAAAATATAATTTTTTTCTTTTATTGATTATTCTGCCTGATTTGCCACCACTTTAAATCATGTGATTGTCACGTGATTATCTATAATTGCTTTCAGTCAATTATTTGAGTTATTTTGAGATAAATAATATATTATAGTTTAAGATGTAATGTGAAAATATTATTAGTTGAAGAGAAAAGTGAAACACAAAACATACTTTAGAACACAAACATATATATAGGCATACACACATATACATGTTACATAAATACTATTATGATATCACAAATTTATATAAGAAAGTTGAGACCACATGTCATTTTCCAAATGAGGAATGACTTTTTCCATTTATAGTACCATATTTAGAGCAAAGGATTAGTTTCTGTTATCTTTAACTAAATTGCATGCCATTCTTTGGTGCCATTTGCTATTTTTCATGGGTTTATTTTCTAATCTTTTAATAGGAGGATGGTGGAATGGTCCTAGTTGCATTTTAATGCATTCAAAGGAAAGGATAGAAAATCCAATGAAATGAAAAAGGGGGAAGCAGGAAAATTGTCAAAGGAATGGAAAGTGAATAAAGATGAAAGAGAATGGAGGAATGGAAAATAATGAAAGAAGAAAGAGATGACACAGACAACTGGGTTAAAAAAAAACAAAAAACAAAAAAAGCAAATAAATTTTAAATAAAATAATGCTCAACATGTCATGTATAATCTGCTTTTAGCGTTGAATGTAATTAAATTTGTGCATAAATATAATTAAATTTATCGATCCTTATAACGCAAATTTGTCAGTAAATACGATAATTTAATTTACCAATTAATTTGATAAATTTTATTATTAAATGTAATTAAATTTATAAATTATTTCGTTAATAATTACTTTTTGGTATGATAACGAAAACCACAGCTTTATCACCGAAGAATCTCTCAAGAGAAGATGCCTTGAAAGGGGTAGTCAGGTTGGTTAAGGGTTGGGGCCGTAGGGCTCGAGTCATGTGAGGTCTCAAATTCGACTCTTTCGGGGGCGGTCTTTCCTCATAATGTGGAGGCGATCTTCAACAGTCTTTCTGGCTGAATCAGTCAGCCAGGGCTTGTTTAGACTGGTTTACCTTCTCGTGGTTCTTTGCCGGCTAGGGACACGGGACGGGTTTCACCCAGTGCGCACCCATAGGTAGCGGCTGCGGACTTCTTCCCGACTCCAAAAAAATCTCTCAAGATTTATAAATCCTTTGTTTAAAAACCAAGCATTTATACGCTTTTTTCTTAATCAAATAAAGGAGAATATTTATACGTCTTTTTTGTAGGCTTACCCCTTTTGCTTCCTACCAAAATTTCCTCTCATCAAAAGGAGCATTCACATTTTGGGACCCTACCACCAACTTACGTTATAGATTTCAAAATCTTGAAATGGAATACAACTCTAACCTAAACCAAACACTATTAAGTCTAAAATAGCTTAGTTAAATAGTTCGACTTAACTTTGATCTGACAAAAAAAAAAAAAACTAAGTCGATTCAAGTATGGGCAAATTAGATATATCTCATCGTAATTCATTGATCTAATATATTTGTAATATTATTTTTTATAATTTTATAAAGTAAATTAATTATAACTTAAATTTAAAATAAAATAATTAATCAATTGATTTTAAAAATAAATAAATTTTATTGACAATTATTGTACATTTATAGGTGTTGGGATTTTTAATCACGAATAGGAGAAATTAAGTCCACTTCTTAAAAATCATAAAAATACTCATATCTATTGCCCATTTTGATGTAATATAAATAAATAATTAAAAAATAATAAAAATTAAATTAAATTTATAACGTCAGGATTGGATCGATGATACCCAAGTCTTGAACTTAAGGTGTATGAACGGTCTAGGTTGAACCTGTACAAACATAAAATTAAGATCAAATTGAGTTAAAATTAGATTAATTTAAGATAAACTAGGCTCTTCTTCTTCAACTGATCCATTTGAAAGAAAAAAATTAGGCATTTGGAGGAGATTGTATAATTACAATTACAATATTATATATCATATATCTATATGCACTAGTAAGGTGTATCCATATAAGGCATGGATTAATTTTTAGTGGAGAAAATTAAAATTTATTAAAGGTTTGTTTAAAATAAGAATTCGGTAAAAAAATAAAAAACAAAAGAAAAGAAAAAAGAGTAAAAAAAATTAAAATCTTAAATATATGTTTTTATTTGAATGTATTAAAATTATTTAGAGAAATATTAGTCTTTTTAATTAATATTAATTTTTAAAATTTATGCATTTTCTTCTATTTTTAATTACACCCAAACAAGATAATGAACTTTTAATTTCTATCATTTTTTTTAACGAATCTTCGATTCATTAAGAAACACAGTTAAAAAAAAAAACAGCAGAAAATAAAAGAAGGATTTTAAATCCATGCTTTCTTTACTTTTTTTTTTTGACAAATCCCTTTTTAAGCGTAATAGAAGTGAATGTAAGTTTAAGTTTTTAAGGTGACATTTGATTTACTTTTTTATTTTTTATTTTTTATTTTCGTTTTATGTGTTAAAAATTTTAAAATAAGAAAATAAAAAATACACTGTTTTTCATGTTTTGAGATTTTTTTTGTTTTTTGTTAAAAATTCTCAAAACGACTTTTTATCATTTTTTATTTCATATATAAACTCTTTTTCAGTTTTCGAAAATAAATTTTGAAAACACAAGTAACTAAATAAATTTTGAGCTATTTTCCTTATTTTCAAAGGTAAAAAATGAAAAATGAGCTCAAAACAGAAAATAAAAAATAAAAAAATAAATCAAATGACCCCTAAAATATTAAAAATTTTTTGACGCGAGGAGAGATAAATATTAAATAAAATAATAAAAAACAATCAAAAAATAAATTTCTTAAAATAATTGCTAAAAGACATACAAGTAGTAAGGTAATTTTATAAATAGAAAACATTTATTAGAGAAAAAAAAATAGTCAATTTTCTTTTTATTGTTGGACGTCCTTTAAAAAGTTAGGAAAAATTAGAGGAATTTAGTAAAAATTAAGAAAGATTGAAGATTTTTGATGCGGAAAATTTTGACAAAGATTAAAAAAAGATTGAAAAATTTTCATGCAGAGAAAGTTAAAAAAATTGAAAAAAAGTTAAAATTTATTGAACAATTTTAGTGCTATAAAACCCATAAAAAATAAAAAAAAAAAATAAATAAAAAACCAAACCCCAGATGAAACTCATAATAGATGAAGAAAAAAAAATTAATAATGTAAGAACTTCTAAGTTTTAGCATTATTAACAGAAGTTTTAGGGTTGTACCTTGCACGACCCGGTTCCAGGGTGGCATTTGCTCACCCCAACACAGCCTCCGATCGCCACGTGTACGGTTCCCTCATGCCTTCTCATGGATGGAACGCATAGTTGTCCCCATCCAATTTAAGAGGACAGAACACAAGGGTGAATTTGGAATTTTAGTCATAAATAGAACTAGAAGCAACATTATTTGGGTTCAAAATGGATAATCAACCTGGTTAAAAAGGAAACACCTTTTGTCTTGTTTCGTCTTTTTACGCACAGAGAGAAGTACTCTCTATTTTTTTTTTCCAATTTCCTTTTACATACATAGACAGCGTTTGGAGTGGTAAAAAGCTTTATATTTATATTTATATATATATATATATAGAGAGAGAGAGAGAGAGAACTCCACAGAGATGATACTCGGGAAACTAAGCGCTGGACGGGATATCGCGGGCAAACCATTCTACGACTAGACTAGACCGTCCTTGACTGGTCCTTTTTCATCGCCGGGAAACCACTTTTTGCCTTTCTGACTAGTTGTCCGGCCAAAACCGCCATGGGAGACGCCGGTTCTCAGAGGCTTCCTGGGAGCTTAGACCCCATGGCAGAGGAGTTCCGACCGAGGACCCCATACAATCATCACCAGACTACATTGGTTCAACCCCAAATATGCTGCTCGTACCAGCCTGCACCCAGTGAAGTGACAGTTATGCCCTTCTCCGACGGCGGAGAAGCCGTAGCGTTCCTCCAGTTCCCGACTGCTCTGCCGTACGTCAGACCCTCGGTCGCAACCCAGCCGCTGCCACCGCCGCCGTCGTCGCCGACGCGGACGCTGATTCTGAGTCTGGTTCCACCCGACGTGAGCGAATCGGTGGTTCGTAGAGAATTGGAGGTGTTCGGAGACGTGAGGGCGGTTCAGATGGAGAGAGTGGTCGACGGAGTGGTGACCGTCCATTTTTACGACCTGAGAGACGCGCAGGCGGCGACTAGGGAGATTCGGAAGCAGCACATGCAGCAGCAGAGCAGGCTGAAGCACCACTTCGAAGCCTTGTTGGCACAGAATTTGGTGTACGAACCATTGAATTTGGGGGCCCCACTCCCTCCGCCTGGTCGTGGTCTCGTCGCCGGCCATGCCGTGTGGGCCCAGTTCACGGTTCCGCCGATGGCTGCTGTCCCCAACGGCCACAACCAAGGGAGCCTCGTCATTTTCAATTTGGACTCGGAGGTCTCCACGCCAAGCCTTCTTGAAACTTTTGAAGCTTTCGGTACGAAATTCTTTAGCTTATGCAGATGCAGTCTTTATATACTCAATTGTTCATTGTTCTTATCTGGGATGAGTGTTACATTCGATGAAATCTGCAGATTTTTTGAATTGGCTATGGAGTTTAGAGATTGTGTTTAATTAGATGTTGCTTTATTTGTCCGAACATTTTCTTTTCAGGGTTTTGAGACTTCCCCCCTCCCCCCTCAATCCGATGGGTACTTGGCATCTAATTCTTGTTACATTTTGGGTTCGACTATATGGGTCTTTGTTCATTTTTCATTCTTTTGAAATCTGATTCGATTTTTTTGATGTCAGGCCCGGTGAAGGAATTGAGAGAGACTCCCATGAAACGGCATCAAAGGTTCGTGGAGTTCTATGATGTAAGGCACGCAGCCAAGGCTCTCTCAGAGATGAATGGCAAGGAAATTCATGGCAAGCATATCAAAATCGAATTTAGTCGCCCTGGTGGCCATGGCAAAAGGTTCTCCAAAGCCACACAAACTAAATTCAACTCCAACAATTCTACTAGTTATGCCAATCATTCAGGAAGAAATTCCAGCTTTTTGCGGCTGCCGCCACCGCCACCGCCACGACCGCCACTTCAAATGGCTCGCCGCTCCATCGCCAGCTTGCCACCACATTCCTACAGAGGATATGAGAATGGGGCTACTCAAGCTTCAATGGCTTCCTTGCGTGTAAGTGGCAAGGTTGGAAATGGGATTGAAGAGAGTGATAATAGGCTGCCAATCTTCGAGAACTCCAACAAAATCGGTAGTGCAAGTCAGAAGCAGCAAGAGCAAAGAGCCCCCAAGATTAGTAGGCCATTGAGGGGAAGAGGACTAGCAAACAATCTGGAGCCTCGATTTCTTATAAACGAAGATGCTATCTTGGAATCCAGTTGCAGGGATTCCAGGACCACTGTCATGATAAAGAACATACCCAACAAGTACAGGTGAGGGATTTCATTAAAATAACATAAGAGTTTTTTCTGATTTATTAATTCAAGTTTTACATTTATTTTTGAGAATAATTTTAGGGTGTGTTTGATTAAATAAAAAATTTAAAAAAATTAATTTTTTTTAAATTATTATTTTTTATTTTATTACATAAATTACGAATTTATAAATTTTTTTATTTTATTTAATTTTTTATTACGTCAACACCTTCTAATTTTGACTTTTGCTTGATGCAGTCTGAAGCTACTGCTGAACATGCTGGACAACCACTGCATTCACTGCAACGAGCAGATTGTCGATGGAGACATTGATCAGCCATTGTCCTCCTATGATTTTGTCTACCTCCCTATTGATTTTATGTGATTTTTTTCTTCATTTTTTCTGTACATTGATTCTCTTTTTCGGTTCATGAATAATTCCTCTAAATTATTTATTATTATTATTTAAAATTTAATTATGTTGGGCTTGGAATTGCAGTAACAAGTGCAATGTGGGATATGGTTTTGTCAATTTGACATCCCCACAGGCAACATGGAGACTCTACAAGGCATTTCACCTTCAAAAGTGGGAGGTCTTCAACTCTAGAAAGATCTGCCAAGTTACCTACGCCAGATTACAGGTATCTATATAAATATATATTAATTGTGGGTAATTTTGTTGATTAAAATCAATTAAAATCTATGAATTTTTATCAAATTTTTTTATAATTTTTTCAATTAAATTTTATTATATATTACTTTTATATTAAAATTTTATACTTTTATTATATTTTTTTGACTAAAATTTTACTAAGCGCGTGTCTATATTTATTTGTTGTTTATTTATTGATCTCTGCTACTAATTAATATTATATGCTGTGAAAAAAATAAAATAAAATGCAAAGGGTGTCGATGCGATGAAAGAACATTTCAAAACCTCAAAGTTCCCGTATGAGGTGGCGGAGGGGTACCTGCCGGTAGTGTTTTCGCCTCCTCGAGATGGGAGGCAGTTGACGGAGCCCGTCCCCGTCGTCGCCCGCATCTACTCTCAGCTTACTGTCAGCTCTGAAAACTCCGAAGATGATCATGACACCGGAGAAGACAGGCCAATAACACCAGTAAATGGCCATAACGTCGGTTACCTTAATGCCAATGGTATTGGCGGCGGCGGCGGCGAAGGCGAAGATAAGGAGGGCCCAGCGGCGGAGACAATGGTGGTTTTAAATGAATGCTTTTGAGTCATTCAAAGCTCTGCGAGTGAGGACTTGAAAGGATATGTGTAATATATATATTTTATTGTGTACATGTGATATCTAGGTACTGGTTGGCTACAACTGGCGACAACAGAACAGCTTGGAGCCCACCGAGTAGGAGAAGTTGTTGAGCTCCGAGCCTGGACTGGAATCCTTACCGTCTATGGCAGTCACCAGCCTGAGGCGCTCTTTCATTTCCAAGGTTGGCTAGATAGCTAAGCTCTCACTTCTCTCTCCCCATTATGGAATTTATTTTTAGCATCATGGAATTTATTTGTGTTTTAATCATTTACAGCTCTCTCTCTTTCTCTCTCTCTCTCTCTGTTTGTTTGAAGCTTTGATTATGATGATGTTACTGATTTGTATTAAGCAACCATGGATGGACGTTTTTTAAGCTAAATGATGTTATAACTCGCCAATCATATATTTATAAAGTGTTTATATAGGTGGTTGGAGGATTTGTCTCTTTCTATTTTTGGTATGACTGAACGTTAGTTAGGGGAATTAAGCAAGTTGTTGAAGGATGCCAGGATGGTGGGGGCAATCCACAAATAGAGTAGAGTCGAGTCCCACGGAACTGGAAGTGGGGAAGAGCGTGCAGAAGAGTTTTGTGTTTAAGCTAAAAATTGACCATCAAATAACCCATGGTCTTTTACGGTTCTGGATGTGCCAAAATCTCTTTGAGATTCAAATGTATTTGTATTAAATGTGTAAATATATATCAATGGACTTCTGGAATTCCACTTACAAGCGTATACACTCATAATTCATGTGCGGGATGAAAAATACTTCTATGCATAGTCATTTTTTTGCCGGTGCTTTTTATTTTTATTTTTATTTGTTTTCATTCACGAGATCTTTAGTGCAAATATGCTTTTAATATCTATTAATTCGACAAATATAAAATGGTATGTCAAGAAAAATATGAAGATTTCTCGTACTAGAGTTGAGCTCAACAAAATCTAAAGTAGTTTAGCTCATGTGCCTTCGTTACTCGGAAAATACAGAGAGTTAAATGGATATTTCTGTGCAACTTCATTACTGAGGTTTATCCTTACGCCTAAATCAAACCCTTATACTTCGGTTAGGATCATTTGTCTCTTAGAATTGGTTTAATTTTATAATTAAAATTTTATATCTAGAGCACATTTTGAATTTGAGAATTAAATTGATTTGATTTAAGAGAAGTATCAAATTTGACTTTATTAATGGTAGATAGAAAATATGTTAAATATGATATATGAGAATAAATTTATTCGCTTACTTTGAAGGTTTAAGAAAATAATGAATTCTTATCAAATTCTATTATTTTGAATTAGATTTTAAATGATATAGAAATTTCAAAATTTAAATTACGAAATAAATTGAAATTCAACTCATGAAATTTTATTTTAATTTTAAACATAAGAATTGATTAGAATTCTCATTAAACCAAATCAAATTCTATTAAATCTATCATTTCAAACGGAGTTTTAGGTTATGTTTTAAATGTGAGAATAAAATGATATAAAATAAAAGGTGGGAGTAGTATATATACGGGAATGAAATGGAATGCTTGTTCTATTCCTTTATTTGATTGCCAATATGAAAATTATAAGAATGGAATAAACATTCAAATATTTATGATTTGATTACATATTTTAAATATAATAAATAAAATAAATATAATAAAAATTGCTAATTTTAATTTTTTAAAAATAATAAAAATAAATTTTATTTTTAAAAACTCAAATATGAGTTAAAAATGGCGCTTGAGTAAAACGATCATTTTATAGTTTGAGTTCGAATTTGGTTAAAATTTCTTTAATTATTAAAAAATATGTTAATAAATTATTTTTAGTCTTTTGGGAACTTAGAATACAAATTTGGACAAAAAATGGGGTCAGGAACAAACTAGCCATTTTACAATCTTAATTTAGATCATGCTGAAATTTGTTTGATTATTAACAATTATATTAATAGATATTTTAATCTTTTGGGCAGCCTAAAATGTGAATTTAAACAAAGAAAAGGTCCAAGGATAAAATTGTCACTTTATAATTTGAGCTTTGATCTTGCTAAATATTTTATAGTCACTAAAAATATGCTGATGAATATTTATTTAATCATTTGAAAAGCACAAAATATAAATTTGTGTAAATAATAGACTGAGAGGTAAAATAGTCATTTTAAGACCCAAGTTTGGATCGGATCAAAATTTACCTATTATTCAAAAATATGATGATGAATTTTTAATTAACTTTTTAGAAAACCCAAAATACAAATTTAGGCAAAAAAAAAAAAAAAAAAACCTAGGGGTAAAATAGTTGTTTTATAGCCCAAATTTGAATGTAGGCCAAAAATAAGTTTAGGGGTAAAATGATCATTTTATAATTTAATAGAGTGATTGAGAGAATTTTGTAATCAATAAATAGTTGTTTGTTTGTTTTCTATTTATATGTTTTTTTCAATCTTTGGATTGAATTTTGATTGGAATAAAATGGATATTCCATCACTTAAATTATGAAATATTTTTCCTTACTGATGTGGAAATAGTTATTCCGAATAAATAACATTTTAACTTAATTTTTAAATATCTATGAGAATAAATTAAAATAGGAATAAATTTTTTATTTCCCCATCAACTGGGGCGGACACCTCTGATGTTCTTAAGGACTATTAATTTGATGTTGTTATATCCAGAATGTGATTGGAATTTTAAGCTATTTGAGTTAGAATTTTTTTTTTTTATATACTCAAAATTTTGGAATAATTTAAATTTTAGATTTGCCTGCTTAGAGTGTTAAATTTTGGCCAAGAAAAAAGAATAAAAAGAAAAAAGTAGGTAAATTTGGAATTATTAAGGTGTTATTTAGTGTATTTATTTTGAACTCATTTTTTATTTGACCTTTTAAAAAATAAGAAAAATAACTCAAAACGTATTTGGTCACTTATGTTTTCAAAATTTGTTTTAAAAAATAAAAAATAAGTTTTTCATATGAAATATAAAATGATAAAAAGTCATTTTGAGCGTTTTAAATCCAAAACAAGAGAATCTTAAATAAGAAAAATAAAAAATATTAAACCAAATATTCTTTTTTTGTTGTCTTTGTTTAAAATTTTTAAAACATAAAATAGAAAATAGAAAATAAAAACATAAAATAAAAAATAGAAATACAAACCAAATAGCACCTAATTATTCAGTGTATTTTTCGAAAAGTATAAAAAAATTGATAACAATTAGGAAAAAATTTCAAAAATTATAGAAAGTTGGTAAAAGCTCAAGAAAGTTGAAAAAGGTGGAGTTTTTAGTGTGAAAAAAGTTAAAAATTTTTTAAGTGGAGAAAGTTTGAAATTGTCGAGCAAATTTGACATTCGAAAAACACTATTTTTTTATTTGATATTTATTATTTCATTGACGTGAAATTCCTTCTCTTGATATATACAATTGCAATCTAATATATCTATATAACTATATACATTTAAGCTATAATGATGGAAAATGTTAAATGCATTATAAGCATAACTAAAGTCTGAGCAACTTTTAGTAATCTTGAAAAATTTTTTTATTTGGTAACTTCATTACTATTTGTAATTTTCGCACAAAATTATACTGAAAACCATAAATTTTTTTTTTTGGTAGGTAAGTTTAGTAATTTAGATTAATGGAAATAAGAAAACTATCAATTAATGTTTTACTAACTTGTAAGAAGTTGTTAAAAATTATCAATACTTTACGACAGGTATAAAAAATTTCAATTAATTTGTAACTTTTGATAAAATATTTTGAAAAATTGCTAAAAATTTAATTGCCATAAACACCCTATATTTTTATTTTTTTTATATTCTATTATTTCTCTTAACAAATAGTAACTCTTTTAGGATGTGAAAAATTAAAAATAATGAGCATCTAACATTTTTACTGAGTTTCAAAAAAAAAAAAAAAAAAAAAAAATTTACAAAATAATTGTATTTGCATAATGGAAGCAACTTTCCAACTGTCACGATCTGTATACAATATCGTACTATAATTTCAAAGTTTACTAGCATATATATGGAATTGTCATAGTTGCGCAACTAACCAATCTTATCTGTCCATCTCTATGGGCGGCTAGGAACCTTCATGTCATTTAAGGGGGGAAACGAATGGAGCCGTTCGCGAATTACTCAAGCTCGACTCGAAAAAATTTTGACTCGAACTCGATTTGTGAGTTAAACGAGTTCGAACCGAACTTGATTTTTGGCTCGCTTTGCATTTAAGATCGAGCTCGAGTCTAGAGAAGCTTGATTCGAAAGTTCGCGAGTAGACTCGGTTAGAATAATATATATATATATATATATATTTAATAATATTTTTATATTTTTAATAATATTTTTATTATATTTTAAATCAAAACAACGTCGTTTTGGTTTAATCGATCTATTCGCGAGCCTAATAAAGCTTAAATTCTTCTTAATCGAGCCTAATTTTTTTTTTTTTATCGAGTCGAGCTCGAGCTTATATAAAAGCTTGAATCGAGCTTGAGCTCAGTATAAAAAGCTCGAGCCGAGCTCAAGCATATTAAAACTCGGCTCGGCTCGGCTCATTTCCACCCCTATTGCCATTGAACTGGACATGCATCTATTGCCCGAAAAAGAAAATAGCTTGAGTCTCCAAATACCCTTTATTTGCTCATTCACTTAAGGGGAGCCTAAATTTTTCCTTATTGAGCTGAGCTCGAGCTTATATAAAAACTCGAATTCGATTCGAGCTCGAATCGAGCTTAGTATAAAAAGCTCGAGTCGAGCTCGAGCATGTTAAAGCTCGGCTCGACTCAGTTCGGCTCCTACTGCCATTGAACTGGACATGCATCTATTGCCTGAAAAAGAAAATAGCTCAAGTCTCCAAATACTCTTTATTTGCTCCTTCACTTAAGGGGAGCTTAAAATTTTCCTTATCGAGTCGAGTTCGAACTTATATAAAAACTCGAATCGAGTTCAGTATAAAAAGTTTGAGCTAAGCTCGAGCATGTTAAAGTTCAGCTCGGCTTGGCTCACTTCCACCCCTGTTGCCATTGAACTAGACATGAATCTATTTCCCGAAAAAGAAAATAGCTCGAGTCTTCAAATACCTTTTATTTGCTCCCTCACTTAAGGGGAGTTTCAAGACACAATTTTTACTAATTTTTGATATATTTTTTTATTAAAAGTTATTCATTGTAATTTTTAGTGTGTTTAGTGAAGTAGCAATTTTTAGCATTTTTATGAACTTTTTATAATTTTTAAATATTTGATAAAATTTTTAATAATTTTCACAATTTTTTTATAATTTTTGGCAACTTTTGTGTTAAAAAATTATTGTAATTGAGTAAAAAAATAACAAAATTAGTGATTTACCAAACAGTCAAGAATCAAAAGTTGATAGCATTTTGCTAAAAAATGTGTCTTAGAAAGTGTTTAAAGTTTTGAAAAAATTAAAAAAAAGAAAATTAAAAATTGGTATTAATGTAATATAAAGTAACTATGGTAAAATTTTATTGAAAGAAGTAAATGATTTTTAGAATCTTTTAAAATTTGTTTGAAAAAATTTGAAACTCAAACGAGACCTAGAAAGGGAAAAAGAAAAACAAGTCATTGGCTTTCCTAAACGAGTAAGATAGCAATTGGTAGCCAAACCAAACGCATGTAGGCATACTTCCCGGAAAAATACGAAACGAAAAAGAGATAAAAGAAACAGAGAGGAAGTTGCACTGCATGTGAGTTGGAGCGCCAGTAGGAGTACAATGGTAAGTAGGGTGAGAAGTTGGCACCTCCATGGTTGCAGGGGCTTTTGACCTCCAACGTACTCTCACCAGAGGTTTTGGCAATACGTGTTTGGACGGGTGAAAAGGTAAAATAAAAATTTAATTATTCAGTATAAAAATAATATGTGATAAAAAATTTGAAAAAAATTGTAAAAAGTTTGAAAAGTTGGTTTATTTACTGACACCTTCAAGGTCCCCATGAACCTCGCAGGAGGGCCCATCCTCCGAAGTTCAAAACAAAGTCGCCTAGGCTCTATTTCACGTAAGAAAAAATAAGATAACTTAAAATAAATTATGATTTAAAATTAATTTTGGTGTTTTTTTTATGAAAAGTATCAAACTGTGGAAACGATTTTTTAAATTTATTTTTACAGATTTAAAAAAATTCATAAAAAATAACGACAATGATATTCGTTTAAAAGTTTTCGACACGAAAAATGCGATTATATAAAAAATTTATACATTCAGTTAACTTATTTTTAAATTTTTTAATTTTTTAGTAAAATATTTAAATTTTTTAAAATTCATAACGATAGAAAAATTAAAAATAAAAAAATTATTAAAAATTTATAGAGATTATTAATTTTACCAAACGGGACCTGAATCGTCTCTGCACCGCCTAATGCAAATATGTTTATGTGTTCATCTGCTCTGCCAACTCGTCCTTTTTGTCAGCATGTATATCTTTACGAGTTTTCGCTCTGATCATGAAGCCATGGGATTAAGACACGTGGACCACCTGATGCCTGCCACCTGGGTCATGAACCCCAGGTTCCTTTGGCGGTACGCTTTTGGCTTTGTCTTGGAATAAGCCGTTTGATTTGCAAACAAACACTAAAAAATTTTATAAATCTTTGTTAATTTTATATTATATTAATTTTTTTTATTATATCTCTGTTAATTTTATATCATATTAATTTTTTTAATTACACATATTACAAATTTTCAATGTATCTCATTTTATCTCATTCTAAACTCATTCTAAAAATATATTTATAAATATAAGTAAATATTTTAAAATAATTCTAAATAAAAAAGTAATATTTTTTGGCAAATATCTAAAATCGATAAAAAAAACTTTCAAAAGAAGAACTTGATTATCATTTTCATCCTGCATGATTTCAAATGCTGGTAGTTTGCGTCTTGCTCAAGTTTAAAATTATTAATGGATGCTACCCCACCATAATGGCCTTGTTAGGAATTGGTAAAAAAAAAAAAAAATACAAAACTCTACGAACACAAATTATGAGATTATAAATTTTAAATTTTCAATTCATTGTACAAAATACGAGATATTAATTTTTATAATTTTAAACACTTTTATACAAGTTTAAACACACCTAATATTAATAAAATAAAGAATCACTGTACGCAAATTCAATTTTATCTTCTTTCTTTGGGCTCAGATTTGCTGGGAACTTTAATCGCAACATTTTAAGACCAATTAATTATGATAGAATTTAATGGGATCCTTAATTAGTACTCGGATAGATTAAAAGAGTACTCCTAAAATTTGAGTTTTCGACATTTATATCTTTTTTGAAGTTTAAAAAATTGGCATTTTCTTATGTTTTTAAAACAAGCACTTAACTTCTTGCAGATCTAAACTATTTTTATAAGTTTAAATGATTTGATTAATTTTTAATCATGTAAAAAATAAAAAATACCCTTAAAAAATAAAAAAAGTTATTTATTTTCTTTGTTTTGTAACTTTAGGCATATTATTCATATTTCGATTAAGAAAAACACTAAACCCACATACTTCAAAAAATAAACATAATAATATATAAACATTTTTGACTATCAAAATTTAATTTTTTTTATTTTGTTAAATTTTAGGCATGTTATTCGAGTAAAAAAAAATACTATTCACGCACACTAAAAAAAAATATTTAAATAATTTATAAACTTCTTGATAACTTGAGTTCTTGGAGAAGTTATTAATGTTGTGTAAGAGCAAGGCCATACACTCTATTCTCGGTAATTTTGGGTGTGCTTGCAGTAATAAAAAGTAAAATAAAATAAGATAAAGTGATAAGTTATGAGTTTACCATTTGTACAGTGAGATAAAAAATAAATAATTTTTAGAATTTTTTAGTATTTTTTTACCATTTTTTAGAATTTTTTGTCACTCAAAATAGAGACTTTATTTAATTCACTACTTAATGTTCTATCATTAAAAGAAAGAGGGAAAAAAAAAAAAAAAAACAGAAAGACAATTTATATGTAATTATATAGGTATGCTAACGAGGCAAATCTAAATAAAATTCGTTAGATTCAGATCTTAATATAATAGATTTGATTTAGGTTCAAAAACAATTGAATTCCATTTGTAAGATTTATGCCAGATTCATATATTTTACGGATCCAACTGATTTTGAAAAATAAATTTTTAAATCATTATTTTATAAAAATAAAAAATATATTTTATTCAAAATATGGTTTTATATCTCGCCGGTCCAGAAAAATGCCGTTTCAAAGTGTTTCCAGCTTAAAAAATCATTCTTTCACTTCCAACTGAAGCTTGAATTCTTATTGCGCGTCAGCAGTATGGGAAGAGACACGGATCTCATTTGTGTTCAAAGACGTGGGTGTTTGGTCGGGTAAATTTAATCAAAATTCACAAATTTCTATATATTTTTTTTCAATTAAAATTTGTTACATATTACTTTATATTAAATATTTATAATTTTACTATATTTATCACCAATTATTTTTTTTTAACCAAACACCCCCGTAAGGGAAACACGGTTATTTAAATCCGGAGGACCAGAAGACTGTTCCTTCAGATTAAAAAAAAATGACTGCAATTTGTTGGATGTATCATCTGAAGTTCATCCAAAACATTATACAGTAATTTGGTGACTCAGTCACCTGATTTTCATAGGAAACATCATCACAGCCTCTTTCATACAGTTTGAGAGAAAGAGAGAGAGAGAGAGAGTTGCAGAAGGGCATTTGCAGCCACTTTTAATATTTATGTATGTGGGTGTATGCTTCATATATATATATATATATATATACACGCGCGCGCATATATAGCAGGGTAAAAATAATTAAAATGGCTGACTTTATTTTACATAAATTTTTTATTTTTAAATATTTTATTTTTAAAAATAATAAGTCTGACAAATTATTTATACTTAAATTTATTAATTCTTGAATCCAATGAATCTAAATCTATTGAGTTACGGATTTAATTAAACAAATTTAATTTAACAGTTTGGTTGAAATCGAATCTGAACCAAATTTAACTTAAATTTAACTCACTTAGAAGCGCATGCAATTATATATAGATTGACATCAAATGCTTAAATTACAGTGAAAATAATTTTCCAATAGCGAGAAAACAACCTTTTAGAAATTGTCACCCAAACTAGCTAACACGTAAAACCAACAAATGTATCCATAGCTGCTCTCGCACAAGCACATACATATCACCCACCGAGAAGGATTTATTATTGACTAAACAAAGCTGCAATATTAGAAGCTTAGAACTATATATATACTTAATTAGTTGTGCGTATGATCTAGAGTTCGTCCTTAAGGGGGGACCATTTAGGATTATCCGAGGTCAATTTGATGGGGTACGAGGCTTCCAAGGTTATGCCACAGAGTCCTTCTTCTGCATCCACCATGCGCTGCATCCTTATGTAACCTCGTTCACCCCATTCGGGTCCCCACGAGTTCTTCACTATCCAGTATTTTGTGCCGTCTAGAGTTGTTCCATATATAGCCCACAATCGGCACCCCGTGGTCTAGCTCTGTCCCACAGTTCCCATTGTACACTCCCTGAAAATTAAATTAAATTGCATCACCATTAATTTCAGATATAATATATATATATATATATATATATAGACTTATTGATAATTTAGATGGTTTTAATGAACTTGTTCATGAGTACCTCCGAGTAGAATTGCCAATCAGAACCACTGGCATCTACCCCAACCAACACAGGTTGATTTGCAACGGCTTTCATTAAGGCATTTTCGTCATTTATGGGAACGTTTTCGTGCCCGTCGATCATCACCACTGGAGAATTCACCTGCAAACCAAAAAAAAAAGAAGTTAATTACTTTCATTATTAGCCCATATCAATTTAGATGCTAAAGCATTTGCAATTAAACCCTTGTTTTTTGACATACTTTGGATGCATCACACTTCTCACCTTTTGCTCTGTAAGGGTATATGGTCTCGGTTGTTAATCCCCCGTTCTTCTTAATGAACTCGAATGCATTTTCCATTAGTCCTCCGTTACACCCTTGGTTATCAGTTTCACAATCAACCAGCTCTTGCTCCGACAAAGAGACCAGCTCATTGGTTTTGATTTTGTTGATTCCGTCAACCGCAGCTACGGATGCAAATGCCCAGCAGCTACCTGTATGTAACCCAGATCAATTAAGCTCTAATTTTAAACTGTAAACTGTCAACAATTGGGAACTAGATGATAATACTGATCGATTTAATCCTTCACCAGCAAAAACTGGTGGTGAAACTTACCACAATGGCCTTGGTTTTTGACGCCGGTGACGGCACCTTTCTTCCTCCAATCGATCGAAGGGGGAAGATTCTGGGCCTTTCCGTGCATGAATCCGCCTGTGCCGCCCCGGCTGCCCCGGAGCATCCTGAAATGCTTTATCTTGGAATTGTAAGAGTTTCGGAACTCATGGCTAGTCATGTCTCCGAATTGGTTGAGTTTCAATTTGTAAGGCTTGTTCATCTGGTTTACCTTGTGAATATGCTTCACATTCTCCTTGAACACGTCTCGGCTAGGTCTCTCGACACCGTGTGCTGGCTCCTCCACCTCTTGTACAAGTCCCACAGGCTCTCCTCGGAGGCCAAGTCCTCCTCCGTGAACTCGATACTCTTCACTGGCCCAAAAACCAGGGCTAGTGAAATAGCAACCAAGAAAAACTTAGCAATCTCCATTGCTCCTATGGTCCTCAATAGTTGAAACTTATCTTGTGTGTATTTGATTAGCAGAGACCAAAACGAAGAGGATATGATAAAGGGTGTGAGAATTGTGGGTGTTGAACGGCCTTGTGTGTGTATAAATATATATATATATATATATATATAGTGTGCGTGTATGTTTGTGTGGAGAGAGAGATGGGTTGTGAAAGAAGTGGCTCGGGCTAGCAAGTATGTTCTTTAGTTGGCCCTATCAAGCTTTTGCCTGAAAATAGGGGGAAAAGGTGGAGAAAAGCTTGTTTTCTTTGGAGATAAATCAGCTATTTTTGGAGGTAATAGCTCCAAATGCAAACCGCATTATCTTTTTTAAGAAGGTTTATACAGAAGGTGACGAGGTTGATACATGTCAATGGCGGCTCCGGGACACGATTTCTTGCAAGTGCTGGGAACTTCCCATGGCCTTTTGTTTGGTGAATGACAAATTAACTTTCGGAAAGTTTTCCCACCGAGCTAAGAATTGCGTGTATGTTGCAACTCTTCCTTGCCTTGAAGAAGAGCTAGAAAAACAAATCCTCTCTGGAGAACGGATAGGCCGAGGGAAAAGGGTTGGAATTATATTAAAATAAAAAATATTAAATTTATTTTATTTTAGTTTTTGGTACGCTTTACAAATTAAGAAGAAAATAAATAAACATTTGTTAAAAAAATGAATTAATGATAAAAAATGAATATATATATATATATATATATAAATTGCTATTTCTATCCATTATTATATATATATTTTTTCTATGTTTCAAATTTGGAATTAGAAGTTGTAGAAGGAAAAGAAAAATAAAGGTAGATGGAATTGTTTAACACTTATTTTAGCGGATAACAGAGTTTGAGAAGTACAAGTAAAAAGAGAAAGAAAAACAAAGGGAAAATGGGCCTTATTTGACTATGACACGACAAGAGCTCCAAAGAATATGGGCCTCATTTGATAATGATACGACAAGAGATCCAAAGACTATGGGCCTTAATTGATTGTGAAACAAAACAACAGCAGCTCCGAAGAATTGAGACACTAGGCAGGCTTTCTAAGGTAGCTGCTCCATCGCTCCCCCTTAACCTTCGCCAATCACAGGGGTGGCTAATCCAAACTCAATCAGACAACTAGGGACGGACTATTTGTCAATTGACAACATGAATTTACTTTTTGGTGTATTCTCTGTTTCTGGAAAGTAACACCAAAGATAATTTGAGCAGGTTTAGACACAAATATATTATTTTCGGAATAGATTTGGACAAAGAAAAAAAAAAAAAAAAAAGGTTCTGTAAATTTTTCGAGCCGCAGTTTGGTTCATGTAAATTAATTCTTCGGATCAGTCCAACCCGACTATATTTTAGAAGACATATAATTTATACTTTTTATGTGTCGCATTTTTATTTTGCATACAACACATTATAAATATTTATTTTTATGTATTATTATTTTTTATAATTCTTTGACTTTTTGATATTGGGCTCAAGGTTTGAAATTTTATTTTTAGCATTAGGGGTGGGTTTGGGATTTTTTTTTTTTTTAAGTCTAGAAACACCGGGTTGGGCTAGGCTATAAGCAAAAGTTAAAACTCTTATGACTTCATTCGAGCCTAAACAAGCCTAATTCTGACTTTGATTATATCCATCAATAAACATAGCCACGTTTAAAACATAAGGTTATAATGTTATAGACACTGATAATCCTCTCCCTGATCAACGTGGCTGCTTATTATCTGCCTCAACCAATGCCCAGGACTACTCTCTATCCTTTGTGTAAATAACTGTTAGTATTGTGAACCTATGCAATCCTATAAAATATGTACAACGTGTATACAAGAAAAAGTACATTAAAGAATTCATCAAATCTTGTCCCTGTATGGTATCAGAGCAATTCCTTCCCTATCAAGACTTGCAAAGATCCATGTTAATTCTTGTTTTTCTTCACCAAGGCAACCATTCCCTCTTGTTCTACTGCCGATCAACCCAATCTTTTATCGGTCAATGCTGCATCCCAACTACAAATCAATCTTACTCCTGGCAATTTTCCTTCATGGAAAGCTCAGTAATTCGTATCGTTACTTGTAGGGTACGATCTAGTGGGCTATGTTGATGGCTCCCTTGCGTGCCATGCCAAAGGCAAAGACTGAATCCCTAAGCTGCCTATGTTCCATGGCAAAGATAAGATGAGCTACGTTTCCGAGCTATCATTGCCTTTGTCTCAGAACCACTCATACTTCTCATTGGCATGGCTACTGTGGCCTCTGAGGTGTGTGCCCCATACTTTATCGCCTCGCCTTTATGCGACGAGACACCTGCACTGTTGCTGATTTTTTATTTTTATTTTTTACAATCAGTAAAAATGGTTACCGATGAGCTTGCAGTCATTGATGCGTCTCTCTCCATGGATAATATCACTTTTCATGGTCTCAATGGGGTTGGTCCTGAATTTCGTTACAACACATCACACATTTTTTTGGCGTTCTGGGTGTCAAGTCCAGACATGAGCGCCACGTCTAGACGATATAGGCAAAATCTTGGTGTTTGGCACTGCAATGTATGCGAGCGCATAGATGGAGCTTGGGCTTGGGTGCTGCGAACAGCCTGGAGGTATTATGCACGCCATGGCACCTTATCATTGCCTTGGGCGTGGCTGGAGGCAATTGCTGGGCTTGGTGTGGCATGGCCTTGTTGTTGCTTGGGCTACCCTTGGCTTGGCTGGGCCATTTTCTCCTCTAGCGCTGTTTGGTTGTGGTGACTGATTATTACACTGATCACCTTTGATGAAATACTTGGCTGAATTGTGGAGTTAGCACGGACGGCCATGAGGGGCTGCTATTTGGCCTTAGTTTTGGGGATGTTTTCAAGGGCTGAACTAGCAAAATTCTAATGCTTCCTAGGTCCATTTTTTTTTTTTTTTTGTTTTTTGTACATTTTACCTCCCATTCACTTAAACTTCATCGACTTATATACTCTAGTGTTCAAAGGCCTCAAATGCCTCATTCAATTTTGAAATTGAACCAACTTATAGGTAAGAATGTGAGATTTCAATCACAAAAATAATTAAAGTGTATAAAACGTGCGATCAACATACTAAAAATAGTATATATAAACATTATTGCATGTCAATCAAATATCCTAAGTTGTATAATTACATTTTGTATTATTTTCTAGTTATGTTTGACTAAAAAGGAAAATACCATTTTCTATTAATGTCCTAATTATGTAGTAGATTAACTAATTATTATATTAATTAACATAAAGTAGAACTTAGTCTTCGGAGATAACAACACAATGCATGCCGACACCCCCAAATTGTGAATAAAGCTATCAACAAGCAAACGACAAACACCAGGTAAACAATGTATACTTATGCCACTCTTGTCCTTGTTCTCATGTTACTAGTTTATATACCTGTTGGATGAAATAAAATTGGGACACGTGGTACCCGCCGAATATTTTGAGTAGTGACGTGGTTCTTGGCTGAACACTTTAGGTTTTTGACACGTGGTCCAATACCGAAAACTTTAGGTTTTTGACACGTGGCTTATCGTCGAACACTTTTCTCCAAACACTCTGAATGGTGACACGTGGCTTACTCCGAACGCAGTTGAAAGTTCAGGGGACGTTATAATCTTGGGAATCACATGCTGCCACATGGCATTTGCTAAGCATACCTAAAGTTTATTTGTTTGACACTCAGCTTGGTGACTAATAAATGTTAAGGATGGCCCCATAGCATTAATATGACCTTGTAACTATAAATGCTCCATGGTAATAAATGAACTATACTTACAGTTACGGAGGAAACTAAATTAGTTCATTTTGTTATAAGTGGCTGATAGATGTGATAGGTGGACAGTTTAACAGTTGAATTCTGGCTATATAGCCGCATTCAACAGCTGTGCGCATTTAATGAAAGATATGGGCATTAAATGGAAGTGAAATGCATTTAACGAAGGGAGAGAAGGAGACGCCAGGAAGCATAATTACAGCTGAGTTTTAGGTACAATTTTATTTATTTTTACCAGACTATAAATATAAGACTTGACTCTACAATCCAAGTAAGCTGACTATGGCCAACTTATCACTCACTTATTTTCTTCTCTGAAGTTTTACAAAAGCAACCCATTGACTTAAGCATCGGAGGGTTTTTTTGGTCGGAGACCTCCATTCCGACCGTAACCTTTCTTTTCTTTGTGTTCGACAGGTCGACGAGCATATTTTCGGTTGACGTAGTCAGCAGTTCCGACGATAAATTTTGCTGCCGAACAATACCTTTAGGGATGGATCATTGCTTATGCATCAAAAAAAATGACGGGATTGGTTTCCTTGGTCTAATTACTAGAACATTCGAAGGAAAACACACGCTACATAAATATACAATCGCAATTGCAACAAGTATTATCATAATACATGGACGACTTTACCTTTTTCATTAATCTAAACTACAACGCAATCTTAATCGATACTTTTAATCACGTATGGTCAATTTTCCAAAGGAGATATTTACCATAATATGGAATATACCTAACTCAATGCTGCCCAGAAACATACTAGTGGAATATTTTCCTTGTTGGGGGCAAAGACAGCCGTTTGTATCTCATGCCCACTTGCTCTGTATTAAGGAGGTGCCCTAGAGAGAGGGAGCTTCAACATTATCTTCCTCCTTTCCATAACAAAACAACCCTCGTTCTTAAACGTGTGCCAAAACCAAAAACATTTCATCTCCGAACCACTGTTCTTTTGGAATTAAATTCGTTCCACAGTTTTTGCAGTCTAAATTTATAAAAATATCCCCCCCTCCCCCCAAAAAATAATCACATAACTTAAACCTTCTGTTTTGGAAAACGGTGAGTTGAATTGGCCAATCAAGAGTACAACTCCCTTGTATGTCATGATGAATTAGACTGATGTGATAATAATATTTGTGTAATAAATTTTTTAATTGAATTGTACATATTTTTAAAGTGGTAGACTCTCTAGCTAAGAGTCAAACTGGAAAACATCAAAAATATTATCAATAAGTCTTCCATACAAAAAAATAATAATAATAAATAAAATTATTTATTTTATTCATGCATTTTTAAAATGCAATTACAAAGATAAAATTAGAAATGCCAGAAATTAGATGATGAAGATGTTTATCGAATTAATTCAATCTACCAAAAAAAAAAAAGAGTAGTAGTCAAATGAATTTTTAACAGAAGAGAGGTCAAATACTCACACATAAGATATTTAAACTACAAAATATAAAATATTTACAATAATTTTAGTTTGTAGTAATTAATTCTGAGGAGGCCATGTCCTTCCGAGTGGCGCACATGGATACATATACATACGCTTTCTTGTCTGTTCATAGCCTTGGAACCAACATCAATTTCTTCTCTCAACCAATCCCATTCCTCCCCTTTAAATAAATTCTATCATCTCCTTTCCCACACAACTTCTCCCTCCTATTTGCAGCCTGAATAGCTAAATATAATAAGCCTCTCTCTCTTTCTCTCTCTCTCTCTTGCCGGCAACATGAAATTCCGATCTTGGTTGTCGACATGCTCCTCCGCCGTCTGCATCTCCACTGCGGAATATGACCGAGCACCACCGCCACCCAAAGCTGTGTCTCTCTTTTGCGATACAAGCAGTGGCTCCGATACACAAGGCAGCTCATCATCAACAACCTCCCAAGACACCAGTTACAGCAGCCTACAAAGCAACCTCTCGCTCCAAACCCTCCCTTCCGTCCCTTCACTCCAGAAACCGATCTTCCCCGAAACCCTAAACATCTCCGTCACCCACCACCGCCTCGCCGCCCTAAAACCCCGCCCAGCCCAAGTGGGTTTCCTCGCCATCCACAATAAGCTCCTCTACGCCGCCTCCGGCAACGAAGTCAACGTCTTCGACATAAACAACCTCACACTCACGGATACCTTCAACACCAAGGACTCTTCGTCTGGGTCCGTCAAGTTCGTCACTTTCTGTAACGGAAGAGTTTTCACTGCACATCAAGACACAGTGATTCGAGTCTGGCAATTAACGCCCACAAAAAAACACAGACTCGTTGCTATTCTCCCAACAATGAAGGACCGTTTACGCAACTTTGTTTTTCCCAAGAACTATGTCAACGTTAGACGTCACAAGAGGCGTCTTTGGATCGAACACCACGACACGGTGTCTGGGCTCGCTGTTGCTGATGATGATAGTTTGATTTGTTCGGTATCATGGGACAAGTATTTGAAGATTTGGAGAGTTTCAGATTCTCGATGTCTACAGTCAGTCAAAGCTCACGACGACGCTATTAACGCCGTTGCGGTGTCCGCTGACGGCACGATTTACACGGCTTCTGCAGATCGCCGAATCAGAGTGTGGGGAGGGACGTTCGGAGAGAGAAAACACAGCTTAATAGCGACGTTAGAGAAGCACAAGTCCGCCGTTAATGCTCTGGCACTGAGCACCGATGGGACGGTTATGTTTTCCGGCGCCTGCGACCGTTCAATATTGGTGTGGGAGAGAGAGGACAGTGCTAATCACATGGTGGTCGCTGGAGCCCTGAGAGGCCATTCCAAGGCCATATTGTGCTTGATCAACGTCTCTGATTTGTTGTTCAGCGGGTCTGCTGATCGGACGGTCAGGATTTGGCAATGGGGTCATGATGGACGGTACTGCTGTTTGAGTGTTCTGGACGGACATGAAAAGCCGGTGAAGGCTTTAGCGGCGGGTCGAGATGAATCCGGCGGTGTCTTGAAGGTGTTTAGTGGTAGCTTTGATGGGGAGATTAAGGTTTGGCAGGTTATGGTTTTCGAATCTCAGCAGCCCTAATCTTCCGAGAATGAATTCATGAACCAAGAAAAGGATTAAGAAATTTTACAAATTATAATTATATATTGTTTACCAACGTATACATTTAAATCCCAAAAGCATCCGTTAGTCGTTAATTTGTTCGCTACTGGAATTTTGATTTACTTAGGTGACTGGATTTGTGTAACTTGGAATTAGTTAATCGGCCGTTTTTTACTTTATAGTATTTCTTTGTGATTTCCTATTTGGATAATTTGACAACCTTAATTATAATTTCGGGATACATATCCATGCAAAGCTTAATTTTCAATTTAAATATTACTATGACCGACTAGCCTCACATTCCATCATAAATTCAACCCAATGGATAGAACCCCCCAGCTAATACGTACGGTAACGATTTAGCATAAGAATGCACACCCTTGTCAATATGTGCTTGATATTTAATCTCAAGTGGAGGAAAACGGGTGGAAGGACCGATGAGTTTGGCAATCAAATTTAGCTATATATATGCAGCTAGGCAGCTAGCTAATGAACTAACTTGCTGTTTTAAATCTGTCGGCATTTGAAAACATAATCTACTGTTTAATGAAAGCAAAACCGGCTAATATATATGTATATATATAATTAACTGCCAATCCCTGTTAACATTTTGCAACTTTGGATTTATTAATGATTAAAGTCAACATTAACAGTTGAGTAAACTAGCCTTGCGTTGATTCCAGTATTTGTTCCATTCATATTCTGCTTTTCAACATATTTATAAATATTACACCTTGGAGGACATCTTGTCCCAAGCACGCACGAAGACAAGCAAAACCTTTATCTAGACTTCAATTGATTAGCTGGATGGTATCCACTTTCAACAATATATATATATATATATGTATGTATGTATAGGTTAATCAAATAATGTGTGACCAAACGCGCATTAATTGTTAGGAATTACCATGACCAATGTCAAATAGTCCACCCACAGTTTTGACATCTTAGGTCCAGTAAAAAGCCTCCTTAAATTATAAGTGCTTACAAAAAGGAACGTGGATCTACTAGGTCAGAAAGAGGAAGTGGGCCATCAGGGACTCACCTAAAACTGGCTTAGTGCAATCTTTTCTAATATTTAGTATTTAGTGTTACCACCCATGCAGATGTCCCATTCTATAATCATGCCCCACTCTACGTTGTAAAGTAAAATGTTATTCTACTAGGTATATATAATAGGAATAGAAAGTTCTGCAGAAGGATGTGATAGTGGTAATTTTGTAAATATATTTATTTTTATGAATTTTTTATTTTAAAATAATAAATACATATTTAAATGACAACTTTGTAAACTTATCTCGTTTAAAAAAAACAATTCACTAATATAAATGCCATTGCAATATTGTTTTAATAGCACTTTTTAACAGAGTATTTTTTTCTCATTTATATACACACATTGTTTTGGTAAATTTTTCTGACGTATAACATTGTTCCGTTGTAAATCTTTGTGTGAATATGATAAAAATAAAATAAAAATATCTTTGTATTGAGTTCTGATTAAGAAGTGACGTGTGAGAAGAGTTAGAAAATAAATTGGGACTAAGTATTTGAACTCGTTACAACCCTTAATTTACTTCAAGTTGTTTCCTTCCTCTAATAATCAAAATGTGTGATTGCACCTGTTATATATATCAAGGTGTAAGCGGGGAAAGTTCGTGTTAGTTACACATTTAGAAACCTTCATGTAAATTTCATACCGAGAGAGGAATGATAATTTGATTTTTAGGTGTGATGGTGGGTTTTTAATGTCATTATTCCTTCTGATGTGATTATCTTAGCCAATATAATAAAAATTGAGATATATATATATATATATATATATAAGTAGCCACCTCCATGTGAATAATTACCATAAATATAATTTCTCAGAGTTTCATGAAGCTGTAGAACTAATATAACTACTGTGTGGAATATTTACTTAATTTATCCCATTTTATACGTTATTTATTTATTTATTTATCATTACTTAACTGAATATACAGATAGGTCTTAGTTTCACATATGATATTTCAGTTTTAGCAACAAAGGGATTTTTTTTTTTTTTAATCTAGTCTCGCACTGACTTTCTTTTAATCCTTAATTTTCAGGAAAACCGATCAAGTTTAATTCACTAAGTCAGACAGCAATCTGGGACAAGAAAACAGCTAACTCTCCAAAAACAAGGGGAAGGGGCCCTTTGATCTAACCGATGACGAACCTGAATTATGGAGGAGGGTCTCCATTAATATTGTTAAACGATATCTGCACTAAAGCAATTTATATAAAATTTTGGGGGGGGGGGGGGAGGGAGGGGGAGAGAGAGAGAGAGAGAGAGAGAGATAAGTTAGCTGAAAAGTTTGGTCCATATGCATGAACAAAGGCCATTATTATTGGGATGGTTCCTTGCTTTGACAGATCTAGAACAAATGAATGAGAAACTGTTTTGTGTACAAACAAGAACAATGCCAGGCACTTACCAAAAAAAAAAGAACAATGCCAGGCCAAATGATAAAAGCACATAGACCAGACAGGAAAACAAAAAAAAAAAGCATGATAAAAGACCAAAGGTCCTCGATCTTCCTTCTATCTGTAGAGGGAAAGGGGAGGCGGAAGGAGGAAGGGATAGCATTTTTGGTGGCAGCAAGTTGGCAAGTTGCGCCATTTGCAAGGGAACAAGAATGACCAAAGTTTTTGGCAAGTTGATATATATATTAGTACGGTTGTGCTGATCAATTGTAATGGATATATAAAAGAAGATAATGTAATTTTAGCAACAGATAGAAGGCACTATACTCTTTTTTTTTTTTTTTTGGGGTAATTAGCACTATACTTATCTCTTTCCGTATCCACGAGCCACAAGTCACGTTTTGGAATGCATATTATATATATATATATATATAGAAATAGATAAACATAAATACTTTGCTCGAGTCAACTTTAGAGGGCATATAGCTGTACATACAGCTAATACTTTTATAATAGTAATTGCCAACTTGTTACGGGGCTAACTAATGAATTGAAAAAAAAAAGGGTAATTAATTATTTATAAATTAAAGCTAGCTAAGTTTTTCCAGGATTCATTGAATATCAGGCACTAGATGTTGATGGGATCATTAGTATGCATGGAATGTGTTATATATTGACTAGTTAAAAAATACATATATGCATATAAATAAAAGATTCACAAATAAAATCCCCTAGCATGCCATATATTTGGCACCCATATGTAGTCATATTCGCATCACCTCCAAATGCCTACTGGTCTCGAAGCTTCCTTCTTGTCGTGTGTATGCGTGTGCATATATATATTACATAATGTGGCCTTGTCAAGATAAGATGTTTGCCATTGACTATCGATCATTGTGTTAGATTTAGTAATGTATATAATTAGTATTCCTTAATTTATGTATTCCTTATTTTGTATATCCTATCATAATTAGGATTACTATCTCATTCCTTATTTTGTATATCCTATCATAATTAAAATTACTATCTCCTATCAGGATTAGGATTATTGTCCTCTTGTATAAGAGACCTTGTAACCTTATATTCTTACACACAATCAAAATAGAATATTATTCTTTTCTTCTTCTTTAATTTTAATATGGTATCAGAGCTAAGGCTCTAATCTTTCTTCTCAGCCATTATTTTTTGGCAAAATTCTGGTGTTAGTGTATCTAAAGAAGCCCATGTCTCTTTCACTTCTGTCGTTGGTCTTCTGATGATTATTCCAACATCTATATATATATATATATATATATATCATCAGATTCGTCTTTCAAAGACGAACCTAACGTCACCAACGAGGACCTGAGATAAGCCCTTATACGTGGTCTAAAAGTTGCGCGTGACCTCACGCGCCACTCCTCGCCTTGCTGACGTCAGCCCTTCTGCTTGACAAATCACATTGCGTCGCACGGGTGGGTTTGCATTGCACCTGCCGCACCGAATCACTCTTGCCCCAGCAAATCTCAGTCGGCCACGTAGCCCTAGCCGATCCAGCCGCCAGACTGGTTTACTCAGACCATTTCAAGTCATCTTTTGAGCCGGTTCAGCCACTTTTCGGCTACTTTTCAGCCGGTTCAGACCGTTTCCTGACCTTTTTTGACATTTCGGACGCATTAGTGATCTCTGTTGTATCTAATTCTACTCTGTTTTTCATCTATCTTTATTGTGCACTATAAAAGCTATTTCTGTGGACCGCTCTGACAACATTATGTCCCTTTCTGTCATTCTGGATGGGACTAATTATGTCTTGTGGGCCCAAGCCCTCTCTGGCTTTATCAAAGGACGTTGTCTATGGCGTATTATCTTTGACTCTCAGAAAAAACCCATCCAGAAAGACGATGAGGATCAGTCTACTTTGAGGATCGTCTTGATGATTGGGAAAGCAAGAATTATTAGATTGTCACTTGGTTTTGTGCCACTACTATTCCTTCCATTAGTCTTCAATTTAGCCGGTTCCAGGACGATGATCAGTATCCTTCTCCGGCTAAGGCTATTTGGGATTTCTTAAAGGATCGTTATCAGATCACTGATCATGCTCATCAGTATCAGCTACTTCAGACTCTTCATCGTATGCATCAAGAGCCTGGGCAGTCCATCAATGATTTTCTCTCTCAAATGTCTTCTTTTTGGGATCAGCTTGCTTTATGTGAACCTACCTCGAAACACTCTGAGGATGCTTAATTGTACACAGTCCACCGCAATCATCAGCAACTTTTACTATTTCTTATAGCTCTCTATGACACTTTTGAGTCAATTCGTGCCTCGTTACTCCATCGCATGCCTCTACCCACTCTTGAACAAGCTATTTCAGAACTCTTGTCCGAAGAAACTCATCTTAGCCTCAACACTAAAGCGTTGGATTCTGTTCTTGCTATTTCACCATCTCTAGTTCTAGATGCCGTTCTTGCCATGCCTCACACTTGATCTTCTGGATCAATGGCTTCTCACTCCTGTGTCTACTGTCAAAATAAGGGTCTACCACACACTCATTCATTTGAGCACTGTCCAGTTCGTGAGTGTTTGACTTGCCACAAAACAGCTCCTGGTCATTTTTAGCGTGACTGTCCCAAGGCTTCCTCCTCTGGGGCTTATTCAAAAAAGGGATCCTCTGAGTCCTCGGCCAAATCTCATTGCTCTCGAGCCACAGCTGCTGTTACTTCAGATGGATCCTCCTCTTCTGGTCCATCATTTTCTATGACTGATGTGGAGTCTATCATTCAGCAAATGTTTGCCAAAACTAGTACTTCTCCTTCTACTGCCCTCTCCGTCATGCCAGGTACTTCTTCTTGGTATTTTGATTCAGGATATTGCAATCATATGACTTCTAATTCTACAATTTTTTTGTCTATTGCTTCATCATCCTCTATTCCCACTATTCATACTGCTGATGGTACTCATATGTCTGTTGCCCACACTGGTCATATTTCTACTTCCTCTATTTCTCTTTCTGATGCTTATCATATTCGTACCTTTGCTTTAAACCTTGTGTTTGTTGGTCAATTATGTGACCTTGGTCTCATCATTACTTTTTCTACTTCGGGTTGTTTGGTGTAGGACCCACAGATGAAACGGATTCTTGGGGTAGGCCGTAAGTATGGACGTCTGTTTGAGATTGTTCACCTCCAACTTCCACCATCCTCTGCTGCTTCCGCTGCTGCTTCAACTTCCCCAGCTTTTATTTTTAATCTTTGGCATTGTCGTTTGGGTCACGTGTCATTTAGTCGTTTGAAAACTTTAATTTCTAGTGGTCAATTGGGTCATGTGATTTCTGAGAAAGTTGATTGTTTACCATGTCAAACTGCCAAACAACCTGCCTTACCTTTTAATAAAAGCAATTCTGTTTCTCTTGCACCATTTGATCTTGTTCACTCTGATATTTTGGGATCTTCACCTACTCCCCACTATGGGGGGCTCTCGCTATTTTGTTATTTTTGTGGATTATTATACTCGTTATACTTGGTTGTATCTTTTAACAAAACATTCTGAACTTAAACAGATATACTCTGATTTCTCAGCAATGGTGAAAACTCAGTTTTATCGTACAATCAAGGTTTTTCGAACTGACAATACTATGGAATATCTTGACTCAGAGGTTCTATCTTTTCTACGCTCTCAGGGGACACAGTCTCATCTGTCTTGTCCTGGTACATCTCAACAGAATGGTCGAGCTGAACGCAAACATCTTCATCTTCTTGATACGATCCGTGCCCTTCTTATTTCATCCTCTTGTCTAGAAAAATTTTGGGGGGAAGTTACTCTTACTGCTACCTATACCATTAATCGTGTTCCCACTTCTGTCCTTGGTAATTCTACCCCTTTTGAATGCTTGTATGGATACCCCCCTAATTATTCTCATCTTAGCGTGTTTGGTTCTGCTTGTTTTGTTCTCCTTCAACCCCATGAACGAACTAAACTTGAACCACGCTCCCGTCTTTGTTGTTTCTTGGGCTATGGTATTGAACATAAGGGGTATCATTGTTGGGATCTCATTTCTCGGCGTCTTCATGTGTCTCGACATGTTGTCTTTTGGGAACACAGGATATTTTCTACTCTTTCTCCATTTCATCTTTCTCCCTCTTCCCATACTCCTCTCTTCACTGATATTTCTAAAGATTTGTCTTCTGACATATTTGATGCAGATAGTCCACAGGTCTCTTAGACACCACTGCTTACTGTTCATCCCACCTTGGTCTTCTGCTGGACTTGTGACCACTCCTGATGAGTCTTTTCCTCCATCCCCTGTTGAAGACTTTTCTCCATCCCCTGTTGAAGACTTTCCTCCTCCAGAACGTCCTAAACGGGTAACACAACCTTCTGCTTGTCTTCGTGATTATATTGTTGGTTCTGCTGCCTTTTCTACTCACGAACCTTCTTCTTATCGTGAGGCTTGTACTAACCCTTTATGGTAGCAAGCTATGGATGATGAGTTACAGGCTTTTGAGAAAACTTATACTTGGGATGTGGTTTCTCTCCCTCCTAGGAAGACTGCTATCAGTTGCAAATGGATTTACAAAATCAAAACCCATTCAGATGGTTCCATTGAGTGATACAAAGCTTGTCTTGTTGCTCGTGGTTTCACTCAGGAGTATGGCATTGATTATGAAAAAACTTTTTCTCCCGTTGCTAGGCTTACATCCGTTCGCAGTCTACTTGCTATTTTCTGCTACTTGTAACTAGGATCTTTATCAGATGGATGTTAAAAATACTTTCCTAAATGGTGATCTTACTGAGAAAGTCTATATGCAGCCTCCTCCAAGCTCATCTGTTCCATCTTCTCATGTTTGCAAGCTTCGTTGAGCACTATATGGACTGAAACAGGCTCCTCGTGCCTGGTTTGCAAAGTTTAGCTCTACTATTCGTAAGTTTGGATTTACTCCCAGTTCATATGAATCTGCTCTGTTTCTCTGCACCACTACAGCTGGTTCTGTTCTTCTTCTTCTTTATGTGGATGATATGATTATTACTGGGGATGACAGTACTGGCATTTATCATCTCAAACAATTTCTCAGTCGACAATTTGAGATGAAGGATTTGGGGTTTCTCAATATTTCTTGTGTTTGGAGATCTCCCGTGATTTTTCTGGTTACTTTCTCTCTCAAGCTAAGTATGCTTCTGATCTTTTGACATGGGCTGGTATTTCTGATTGTAAGACTGCTACTACTCCGATTGATCCACAGTTCCGTCTTACCCCTTTTGATGGTGCACATTTATCTGATATGACTCTATATCGTCAGCTTGTTGGTAGTCTTGTTTATCTTACTGTCACTCGCCTTGACATTACTTATGCTGTTCACATTGTTAGTCAATTCATGGCTGCTTCCTGTTCCCCACATTTTGCTGCTTTGCTTCGTATACTCCGATATGTCAAAGGCACAATGTTTCACGGTCTTTATTACTTAGCTCATTCCTCACTTGAGTTACATGCCTTTGTTGATGCCGATTAGGCTGGTGATCCTATTGATTGTCGTTCTAATACAGGGTTCTATTTCTTTCTGGGGACTTCTCTCATAGCCTGGCGTAGCAAGAAACAAACCCTCACTGCCCGTTCTAGTACTGAAGTTGAGTATCGTGCTCTCGTTGATACCACTCAAGAGCTCATTTGGCTTAGATGGCTTCTTACTGATATGGGTGTCACTCATTTTGCAGGTACTATATTATATTGTGACAATCAGAGTGCTATTCAGATTGCTCACAATGATATTTTTCACGATCGCACCAAACACATTGAAATAGATTGTCACTTTATTCGTCAACATGTCAAAAGTGGCATTGTTCGTCTCATTTCTGTCTCCTCAGCAAATCAAACTGTAGATCTTTTCACAAAAGCTCATCCTCCTGGTCGTTTTTCTAAGTTAATCTCCAAACTCAAGTTGATTCATGTGTTACCATCTTGAGTTTGAGGGGGGTGTTAGATTTAGTAATGTATATAATTAGTATTCCTTAATTTATGCATTCTTTATTTTGTATATCTTATCATAATTAGAATTATACTATCTCCTATCAGGATTAGGATTATTGTCATCTTATATAAGGGATCTTGTAACCTTGTATTCTTATATACAATCAGTATAGAAAATTATTCTTTTCTTATTCTTTAATTCTAACACATTGCATAAAATAGTACATAAAACCCATTTACACCTAAGAGCTAACATCGACCCGCCAATCGTTCCATGACTGGGAACGATACTTGTCCTTAGTAGTACTGTGTCCATTAAGATCAGCGTATCTATGGTTAGGCATTTAACTAATCATGCATGATGTATACCTGCTACCTTGATAGAATCAGCATTCATAATTGATTGATCTGATCAATTAAGTACTTCATCTAGAAACTTCAGGAGGAGAGTATTTTGATTTAAATATGTAATAAATCCCTTTTTTTAGATGATTTGGAACCCAAACCGATTTATTATAACCGTCAACGAATCGCATAATCAGTGGATAAATCGAAAAAATATATACTATCTCTCATACACATTTCACTTAAGTCAAAAATCGAATTTTTATAATTTTTATGAAAAACATATCCACAAGTCATTCAAATTAATCTCAAGGGATAGATATGTAATACATGGCCTTGAAACATCAATCTTTCGATTAATAACTAAATCTCTACACGTCTTAACTAATAACCTACGGTATTAGGATGTAAGTTAGAGTTATTAATAGTTTAGTGTACCTTGAGAATGAGTTAATCTTATCTTTGGGCCTTAACATATGTATCTTACACTCTAAGACCTAGTTTGGTAAGGGAAAAAAAAAAAAAAAAGGACAATAATGACAACAGGAATGAAATGAAGTTGATAATATTTCATCCTCTCGTTTGAATGTTCGACATAAAAATTAAGAAACTGAATAGGTTTTTCAATTCTCTTGTAATTTTGTTACAGATTTTGAAGTGATGTAATGAAATGAAATGTAAAATATATATATATATATATATATGTATGTGTGTGTGTATTTTAGAGATTACAAAATAAATTTTATTTTCCTTCATATCAAGTTATTAATAGAGATTATTTTATCACATCAAGTTATTAATTTTCTAACTTGATCAAATAAAAAATTACTTTATTTTATTTTCTTTACAAATTTTTGTCATTTTAATATTTATTTATTTTTTATACATTTTTTTTATAAAACACCCCTTTTTTTAGTTAAAATGAAAAGGAAAGGACAATGGAAAGAATCATTCCTATTTTAGAAGTATATAATGAAAATAAGAAAATGGAATAAAAATGGAATTTAAAAAAATAATTATTTTTTTAAAATAATCATTTTTTTTTTAAATACCGTTCAGCTCGGTTTCGATTAGTTTGTGTAACAAATCAGTAATGGTATCATTTATTTAGGAAATAAGACTAATATATACCAGTACAGAATTTAATTATATATAATCTATTTTTTTTTTTTTTTTTGTCTGTAACGAGGAACTAATAAAAACAAGCGGAAGCCAAATTAAAAAACCAATCAGATAAGGAAAATGGCACATGAAGCTGTCTTCAATTGCCTCCCCCTTGTTGATTAAATATGTCATATAAAATACTGTTTGAATGAACATATAGAAGTGCTGATTTTAAGGTCAAACTGCACACACATCATCAATTATGATAATTTAATGATGATGATTTTATACAAATAACGTGAACGAAATGATGCAGGTACTTAATTACTACTTAAAAAATAATCAAATTAAAAAGTTCTCATCAAGTTGTTAACAAAGAGTCTATAACATTGAAATTAACCCTATCCATGTTATATATATGTATATATTATAAAACACTGCATGAGTTGGTGTCTCATCATTACCTAATTCATTAGGGCTGGAATTACAGGATTTACAGTAATGGATTGATAGGTGACCCATGAGGTGGCTACTATGCGATTACATCATCTTATTCTATGAGCATTGACCATCTGCCAACCAGTCTAATTAATTACATAGTGTTCCTACTTGCACTCCCCAAGTTGCCAACTTGCTCATGCACACCTAGGAAAAGCTGTACTTTAATTTGAAGGAAAGATGAGAGATCGCACCCAAAAAATAATAATAATAATAATAAATAAATAAATAAAACGAAAAGAACTAAAGAGGAAAAGCTTTTGCAGGCATTTTTTTTAAGTATTTAGCCTATAAGAATGATTGCATATATGTAATATTGTATCGTTGATTTGGGTACAATGAAAACCAGCCAAAATTCAGACAGTTCAAATTAAGGATAAAATTTTGGACAACTGCCCAAACAATGCTATACCCATCTCCTGCCTTATTCTCTTACAGGCCTTCCCCATATGTGCGTGTGTGTGTGTGTATTATGAAAGGGGAGCAATGAGCATTGGAAGGGACAAAATTGCAGTCTTTGCCGTTGTTAAGGCGGTGTCATATTTATGTGCACATACATATATATATTTGCATTTGATGTACTTTATGAAAAAGTATGCACTGTCCTCCACAATCTGGCCTTGAATGAAACAAAATGGATGAACAAGAACCAAATCTACCTAGTTCTCCATTTCATTAATTTTCTCTCCTTTCATTTTCTACTTATGGCGAAGAGTCTAGAGGCTATGGACATGGATGATGTTGTTAGTCGGTAGCAAATCTATTTGACTTTTTTTTTTTTTTTTTTTTTTTGGGTGTGGAGGTTGGTTTTGTAACTTTTGTTCAGCTGAGCTAGAAGACTGAGATTTATCACTAATCCCAACCCTAGTTATTTTGAATTATACAAGAGCAGCAGAGTTTCCCAGGGCCACTATAGCTCATCCATGGATCTGATCAACCTCTCTGTGTATCTCTTGGGCTTAGTCTTGTACGGGTTCCAATGTTGCTGGCACCGTGGGCTCTCATTCCAATTTGGGCAAATAAGAAGCCTAGCATAAGTACCCACGCTAGTGTCTGATTTATGCCGTGCAGGAACTATGTAATATTTTATGTTAATAAAAAGAATTTTTAATTATATTATGAAATACTTTAATAAAGTTAAATAAATTCATAAAATAGTTACTGAGTTATTTTCTTTTATTAATATTTTTTATTTCTATTAGCTTTAGGGACCAGATAGAGTTAATAAAAGTTGGATTTTATATGATTATTAAAAACTAACGTTTTACCCAATTTCCATACCACATAATATTTCAAGTCTTCTAAAAAACTAAATTTAACTCTAGAATATATACTAAATCTCAAATTTACCTAATTGGAACAATCGAAAAATATTTGAAATAAAATATATAACATAGAAAAATATAATTAGGGATAGTAAGGGGATAGATCGGAGATGGATATATCAATATTCAAATCCAAACTCCGAACCTTCTGTTAGCCTCTGAATTTCCCTTGAACTTCGAACGGATATTTTTTTGAAACTCTATTCCCTCTCCAAAGGAAGAACGGATATATTCATGAAAATCCAAACTCTCCACTCGTCTCCGAATCCACTCATAACTTGATACATTATTTGATTGCATATGTAACCTATTATTATTAAATAATTTATCTCTAAAATCAAAATAATACATAAACATCATCATAATAATAATTTAACAAAATAATATATAAACATCTTCAAAATTAACATTTTACCAAAGTACTATTTTACCAACACAAATAAAAATACATAATTCAAAAGTACTAACATTATCCTAAAATGACAAATAAAATATTTTAATTATTTTTTAAAATTTATATCTAGATATTTTCTTAAAAATAATTGAGTTTATGAGTTATAATAGGGTGTTTAAAATTATATAAATTAATATAAATTTGTAAAAATTATAATTTCGTAATTTGCGTAATGAGTAAAAAATTTAAATTTTATAGATATTTGAATTATTTTGTAGAATCCCAAATGATATACCTCATAAAATTTTAAATTTACTTTTTTAATTTTTTTTATTTTTGTGTATGAAAGAAATAAATTTAAACTTTCAAATTTCAATTTGTACAAAAGTCAAAAAAATTAAATTTATAATTTTTTCCCAAACACATCATAATTAATACAAAATAATGACAATTTTTGCTTTAAATTTATTTATCAACATTCATTTTAATGATAAATGTAGTGATGTTCAATAATTCTGAGGCATAATGAATGTAAATGTTATTTGTCATGTTATGGTGGTGATGTTATCATCATAGATCCAAATGATTCGAGTTTGTTTGGATATTTTTTGGAACAAATCGAGATAGATCAAGGTAAATCGAAATAGATTCAGATCAGATATCGGATTCTAAGCAAATCGGGACGGAGGCCACCTCATCCTATATCCGATCTAATATCCCAATTTATTTTTAACAATAAATCTAAATCCGATTCGATCATTGAAATATATCCAAATCTAACATCCATTCAACTCTCAGGTAAAGGATCAGATTTGAATAGATTGATCAAGATGACCATCCCTAAATATAATATGACATATAATAGGAAAAAAATCCTACTTCAATAACAGAAATATACATAACACATAAAAAACATTTATGCATTATATATGGAATTAAAATATTAAATATTAAATATAAATTATTTTTTACCTATATTAACCTTTGACCAAGCTGGCATAAGTTTAGGTAAATATTTATATACTCCAAAAAATTTTGGCCTATATTTTATTTCAACGCATCTCAAGGTTAATATATTTAATAATTTTTAAAATTATATTCAAAACAACCATTTTATCAAATGCTATGTGATTAATGCTATTTTTTTTATTTCAAAACATTTATTAATTTCAGTATGTACTTGTAATATTTTTTTTTTTTAAATCTTGACTTAATTTGTAAAAGTAGCTTTAATTGACATTACTATTCTTAACTGTATTAAAATATATTTTTGAAAGATTTATAAACATAACTCAATTTAAAATTCTTATTATTATTGTTAGTATTAATCTTACATTGTAATTTAACTTAATGATGAGTTTGTTTGATTATAATCTAAAATTAAGTATCTGAAATATGTAAATAATATTAAACGAATATCACTACAACAATAAACACTTTTAGCGACCAAAAATTCGATCGCGAAAAGTTATTTTTTGGTCACTAAAACTTTTGTCGACCAAATATAATTTGGTCGTCCGTTAGTTGGCAAAGGTTAAGACAGAAGGTATTGGCGATTAAAAATATATTTGGTCGCTAAAAGTATAATTTTTGCCGACCACACTTTGGTTGCTAAAAGGTATACCTTTGGCGACCAACATATATTTGGTCGGCAAAGGTTTACCCTTTAGCGACCAAAAATTTGGTCGCCAAAGGTTAGTTTTTGGCGACCAATTGGTCGCTAAAAGGTGTTTAATTGAAAATTTGAATTAATTTAAAAAAAATAAAAATTCAAATGTGGCGTCATGTGGCATCATTTACTGACATGTCATCATGCCACATGACAACTTGTGTTATACCACGTGTCAACCTATGATTCTGCCACGTGTCAGCCTATAATTCCATCACGTGTTGAATTGATATTTTTGAGATTTTTGTTGTTGCTGAGATTTGAACTCGTGCCATTTCTTTAAAAGTTTATGTGGTTGACCACTAGGCCAAGTTATTATTTGTATATATATTTTATACTTTTTTGTATATATAAATAAATTTTTATCACTTGTGGTGACCAATTGGTCGGCAAAGGTACCCCTTTAGCAACTAATTGGTTGCCAAAGGTACGTCTTTAGCGACCAATTGGTCGCCAAAAATGATAAAAAAAAAGTTATGATTTTTATTTAATTATTTTAATTTTTTTATAATAATTTTTTAACACTTTTGCCAACCGGTTGATTACAAGAAGTGCTCCTTTATAAACTAATTAGTTAGCAAAAGTGATAAAAAATTTATTATTTTTATTTAATTATTTTAACTTTTGTTTCAATAATTTGAAATCATAAACAATATATGAAACTATATAGATATTTCGTAAATAATTTATGAATAACTATTATATTTAGCTAAAAATAATTTTAATTTTTTTTATTTTCCTCCAATTCGTATGTGTAGCACATATTTAATACATATCTTTAATTTAGTTATATCATGGCTCACTATATATATTTTTTTCTTCATTTTGTATTTATATTTTTAAAAATAATTTGGTCGCATTTAATTTTAGTTTTAGAAAATTATTTTTAAAAAGCAAAATTTTTGAAAGCTATTTTAAGAATTTATTTCTAATAAAAAAATATTTTAGGTAATTATATTTGGAAATAAGTTCTAAAAAGATAAAGAAATGAAATTACTTAAAATTAATAAATAATATTCATTATTTTTCTTTTTAAATTTAAAATAATGTCACTTTAATATAATTAATATTAAATTACACTAAATAATTATTAGATATTAAAACGTTTAATATTCACTTGATTATAAGTCATACAAACTTTTGGTAGCCAAAAGTTATTATTGGCGCCAAAGGATGGAGGGAAATATTTTAGAACTCTTTAGCAACTAAAAATGCTTTTTCTTGTAGTGAGTCAACATTTTTTCCTCACTAAATTAATATAAAATTGTGGAAGGCTTCTTAATCAATTATTTTTTTAACCAAAACTTTATATTTTAAAATTAATTATAGTTGTTTTTGTCATCATCAATCCTTGTCATCGTCGTTATTGTTATTTTCAAAATTAAGCTTAGATTTTTAAAGACAAATTCAAAATTGATCAATTTTTCAAAATTTTGTATTCTCAATAACTTTTAAAGTTTGATTCTTCAACTCAAATAGTAGTACCTCTAGAATCTACTTCTTCCCTATGCTACGAGTGAAAGAGAAAATGTAAAGATTATCATTAAAGCAGTTTAAGCGAGATTAACTATATCTATGTGAATTATGCCCCCTATTTTTATGAATATGAAAGAATTTTTTCATTATTGTTCACTTTTCAAATCTAGAGATGACACATAGAATTTAGAAGAATAAGAAAAAAGATTTAATTAAAAAATTTGCCAAAAAAAAAATAATAAGTAAATAATTAGACAGAGAACAAAGAAGGATGCCATGTAGGATTTGAAAGAAATGAGAAAAAATAGATGCAACTACACAATTTCAGTATTGTATAAAGATGTATAGATATAAATATGTTGACAATTTAGTGACTTATCTAGTGACAATAAAATAGGGAAAGCTACTACTTGGTGACCATGTAGGGAAAGCCAGACTTGAACATTCCACGTTATTTAACCCATCATTTTGAAGGAAATTATTATTATTATATTAAAAAAAATTATAAAAAATTTATGTAAGAATGATATAGGAGTATTATAATTATAATAAAAAATATTTTAATAAATTTAAATTTTTATAATAATAAAGTTATAAACATGCCACGTTATTCTAGCAAAATCTGCCCATAGATTTTTTTTTTTTTTTTCCTGCTAGATTAATATTGTAGCATTACTCCATTTGAAACCTTGAACAACATGGAAAAGTGTAGCGATGGAGCAGTATTTGCAGCTGCCTCCTTCAATAGAATCGATAGAAGAAGAAGAAGAAGAAGAAGAAGAAGAAGAAGAAGAGAGAGAGGGAAAAAGAAAAAACAAAAACTCCAATCTAGTGCATATAACAGCACCACTTTTTACTGCATGATAATATTACATCCAGTACAACACACGCTTAATTAAAAAACAGCTCAAAGGAAATAGTAGAAATCATAGCAACATATATATTGCTATGATATATATATATATATATATATAATATCATTCTTCTCAAACTGAATTTATTTATCCTTATATATGGATGACGGCTAGCAGATAGGATGAGGTGCTTAATAATATTAAAGCTTAGTCTTTGCAGCAGCGATAGGTAGCCATCTTCTTCATAGGTTTGTCACATATAATGCATGGCACCACCTCTGGTATGATGTCAATTGTGGAAGGCAATATCACAGGGAGACAGCAATGGTCTTCGAAGATCATAGCACGGAGGTGCTCGTTGAGTTTAGGCACAAAACTTTCACCTTTCTTCAGACCAAACATCCACTGCTCAGATTCATCCAAGCAAGTCTCTATTAATTCTCCCTTACCTTTAGCCATATTAGTGGACCAATCACTGATCAAGGCCCATCCTTGATTACTTCCATCGAAGCTCAGCATTGTCAAGATCTCCTTCAGTATGTCATCATCCCTCGTGCCTTCAGACTTATTATTAATGGATTGCATCTTGGAGTACCACATGCTTTCCAGCCTTCGCCAGAACTTTTGGATTTTCTCCATGAATGCCTCGCTATTCAGCCTATTCTCTTCCGAAGCAAATTTCTCCACGCATTTCCTAACATTTTCCTTTCGATTGCTTTTTCCCACATACAGCATATTCATTTTTATATCGTTTTTCTCTTTAAACGCCGCCACTTTTTGTAGGAATTTTTTAATCCACTGAATGTTGTCGCCTCCGTACAAGCAAATATATTCACCAGCTTGCACCTGAAATAGCCACCAATAAAAATAAAATCAAAAAAGAAAAACATAATTAATGATCATTGTTATTATCTTTTATCTGCATCTCTCTAAATATACATAACTGATTCATTAATCACTTATAATTTTTTGTGTACAATATAAAACTTAAAGGAGATTACTGAGGCGGAAAAAAAAAAATAAATAAGCCGGCAATTATTTTTCCATTACTTAATATAATAAGTAACCATCAACATTTGGACTCCTTTTGTTTCGTTGTGAAAGTATTATTCATGTTTTAAAAAATTATTTTCTTAAAACATAATTTAAGTAAATTTTTTAATAATATTTTACGTCAAAACAAACTTGAGTCTTGGCTATTTATTGTGAAATTAACTAGTAGTATAGATATAGAGTAGAAGCGGGCATATACTATGAGTACGGTTTTATTAAATTTTTATTTTAATTAATATAAAATTATAAAAAATAACAAACGCAACTCAAATAATAAATAATAAATAATTAAGATTGTTTAAGTAAATAATATTTAATTAAGAAGTATCTAAAGAAAATTAAAAAATTACAAAAATAGTGAGTAATTAAATAGTATTTAAAAGAGATAAAAATATAAATAGATAAAATTATTAATTATATGATGCTTAAAAAAAATTAATTTATAATACCGTTAGAGTTATAGATAATTATATTGAGTTTAACCATAGTATAAGAAGGAAAAAAAAAACTTTAACAAATTGAAAACTTTATTAAATTTGATAATTTACCAAATACCGTTAATATTTATTTTATAATAGTATAGATAGATTAAATAATGAGAGCTAATTAATTTACCCGTTGAGTGATCCACGGATCAAAGGAGGAAGCAGCCAAGAACTGAATCGACCACGTCACTTCCTTCCATCCTCCTCCTCCAAGAAAACTAAAAGCGGAACTTCCCCAGATGACCATCGTGTGGATGGCATTAGGGTTCACAACCATTCCTTGGTGGTCAAGCACCACCAGCTGTGGCTTCCCATATTTGAATTGCCAGACCTCTTTGATGTACCTGATCAGTGCTCTATTAAGGTATGTAGGGTTACACACCATGTACCATGGCAACGAATTTAATTTTTCCACGCAATGGTTTTGCAGCTCTGTTGTCCATTCAATTGATCCATCCACCATCAGAACCCATACAAACTGGTATTCCATCTTCTCATTTTTCCAGTTATTGCACAACTGATGGAAATAAGAAAGCTCATCACGGGTGACATCTAGGTCTGAAATGAAGAGCAACACATTCTTCCCTCTCAGCTTCACAATGTCAACCTGCGTTCACGCAAGACCATCCATAGCAAGCACCTTTTAGAAAACCCATGTGTATATTCTACTTTTGAAAGACAATGCTGTACGATTAGGAAAAAAAAATTTATCAAAACAAATTATCGAACTGATATGGAACATATACCTTAAAGGCATGAAATTGTTTTTTTCAATTTTGTTAAAATAAATTGATAAATAACACTATAACAGAATTTTATTATTAGATGGCTTGTTACCAAAAAAAAAAAAAAAAACATTGTCGTCAAATATATTTTATTAAATAATTTTAAAAAAATATTATAATTAAAATATTTAAATTATTATGAAATATATTTTTTAATTATTTTTAATAAATAATATAATTAAATTATAATTAATATATTCTATATTTACTGAATTAGATTAATTATATTTTATTCAATTATTTTTAATAAATAATAGGAAATATATTTTATTAAATTTAATTAATTTTTAAAAAATTAATAAAATTAAATATTTTATTAACATAAAAAGTTAGTTATTGTAAATAGAATTACATTTCTAAATGCAATTTCAGTTTATATTTAAAAAAACAAATGACAACAAAAAATAAAAAAATGAAAAATATAAACAAATAGGTAAAAATATAAAAATGACAACGTTATCAAATACATTTTTATCACAATACAATCATTGTCATCTCATGCAGATTGAAATTTTTTTATATGATAAATTAATAGCATCTTTCTTTCCTAAATTATTGCTAGCGCGATGATAAAAGGTTAATATAAAATTCTAGTGAAACAGCATATTTATAAGAAAATTAGTCTGTGCTTGTCCTTTTTGTGAAATCCAATTCAGAAAATCATAACTCAGCAGAAATTACTTTTAATTATATATGTGAAAAAAAAAAGTAGGTAGGAGGGGGCTTTATGAGCAAACCATAGTGTTACTAGAATCGATGAGTAGCGACTGATTGTTTGCAGAAAACATAGCCGTGACAACAGTCTGGTTATCGGTGTAGGTCGCCGCGAATAGGTTGAAGAATGCCTCAACTGCAGCAATTTCTTCGGCAGTCTCTGCAACAATTTATCCAAGATTTAACTCAGTCAGGCTAATTCTACTTACTATCTTTTATACTCTATATATATATATATATATATAAGGGATGTTTGAATAGTTAAAAAGTTGAAGAAAGTATAAAAGAAAAATTAATGTAAAAGTAATATGTGATAAAATTTAATTAAAAAAAATTGATAATTTTTTATAATTTCTTTTTATAATTTTTTATAAAATTTGATAAACTAAATGTAGAGATATATATGTAAAGCGATGTGACTCAAAGGCAGCAATGTGATAGAAGTGAGTTGCTCTGGACTAACCGATGTGATTCTGACAAAGAACCAGTTGTGTCTTCAGCTTCTCATGTATGCCAATAAGAGCACCACGCTGAGTAGAAAGCTCTAAAGGTTCTACATGAGACGAGTCCCTGGGATCAGCAGCAAAATTTAAGGTTTATCATTAACACTATATGCCCTCGGCACACGGCCGGGCGGATCCAAGCGAGTGACTCTTATATAAAAATTGCATTTAAGATTCAAATTGTTTTTTACTGAATAAAAATTTATTAAATTAATACTTTATCTTGAATTAACTCAAAATTTCATCACTAAAATTACTCAAAATAAAATATTGCATCAAAATTTTCTTTTTTTTTCTTAAATTAAATTATGAATTTATAGTAAAATAATATATCCTTTTTTTTTTCATAAATCAATTGCAGATAATTTTTGCTCTCTTTGATTAAAAATTTTACATCGAATCGTGCCGATGTTACATCAATACTACTCCCAAATATTTGACCAATAGATATTTAAGGAGCCAATATTTGGTTGATTCTTAATTAATTGTAAAATTATCAGTGTTCCATTATTTTTTTGTTAGTTTTTATTGGTAGAATAGCACTTTGGAGGAAGAGAGCATACATAATTTCAGTGCTGATAAGTTTGGTGATGTGTGAAGAACAAATCACAATACTTTGAATGATCACATGAGCAGCTTGACGGAAGTAATCCTTGGCAGTTAACAATGCTGGTGTGTAGAGGGAAATGAATTGAGATGGGAGATCCTTGAACTCGAAAATGCAGTCAGTCACATCCAGCACGGCCTTGATGACATCAATTAGTGCTTTGAATTTTAGTTTCAAAGTGTCAGCAGGCTCTAATGCGCTTGGGAGTTGCTGAAGAAGTGCCACATACTTGGCAAGTTCGTTTGTTTGGTAAAGCCGGCCGACCAGCCAAAACTTACCGTAGTTCACAGCAAATGCTGCCAAGGTTATCACTATCTGGGCCTCCAATGTGTAGCTTGAAAGTGTTTCAACAATTGTCTGAGTCGTCGTCTGCACATCTGAACACTTGCAAGAGATCTGTCACAATTAAACATCACATGTTCAGTAATTTGGGTGCCACAAAGCTTAATGCTAATTAATTCGGGCTTTCAAAAAGCAATTGATTCAGCAAGCAATTATGTTGAGCAAGGAAGGAACATTTTCCACATACATTACTAAGAGGGCGTTTGACAGTTCAAAAAAAAAAAAGAAAAAAAAGCTCAATTTTTTGTAAATTTTTGTGTGTGTGTTTTTTTTTTTTTGGGCATTTTTTTGTGTGTTTGGTTGACCAAAGTATATTTTTTAGTATTTTTTTGTAACTTTTGGGTGTTTGATAAATTTTTTACTATAGCAAATAAAAAAATGGTAGTTTTTTGTGTATTTAGTATGTTTTTTTACTGTAGCAAATAAAAAAAGTTTGTAACTTTTTGTTTTACTTTTTACTGTAACAAATCAAAAAAGTGAAAAAATTTATAATTTTACCAAACGCATCAAAAGTTACAAAATTCAATTTTTAGTATTTTTTTACTAATTTTTGAGTTACCAAACGGGCTTAAAGTGAAACTACCAAATAAGTAGACAACTATATATCTTCATGAAATTCACAAAAAAAAAAACAAAAAACAAAAAACAAAAAAACAAAAAAAAACAAAATAACAATAAATTTGAGAGAAATTCATTGTTATAATCAAAGACACTGCCTCTCAATAGCACGTAACATAATTATTTAAAGTTATAAAATTCTAGGCCTAATCAAACCAAATTATGTAATATTGAGAAAATAGTAAAAATAAACATGTTAACTTAAAGGCCAAATTTAGAAACTAGGAAAAAAAAAAAGATAATATTTGTACATATCTATATTGTATAGTAGACTTCCATGACAGAATTTGACGTCTATCTTTCTTCAATTGGCATCACTAATTAATATATATATATATATATACCTCGCAAGAAATTTTAGACACTGTGTCTATCAGGAGGTCATGCATGTTACCCAAACTAATTTTGGAGAGGATCTTCTTGTCCAATACCCCTGGATCTTCCAACTACAATATAGTAAACAATCAATTCTCTGACGAACAGTAGTGAATGTTTAAAGTTAATGCTAGCTTAGTATAGAGCATACATAAATAAAGCTAGGGAGCGTCACATTATATATGTATATGTAGATAAAAGAGGTTCAGAGGTTCAATTATTCATACAGGAACAATGCCAGAAATATCAGTGGTGGCAAGGTGCATCATCTTCTTAATGACAAGGAGAAGAGGTTTCACTTTCATATCAACAACACGGCCATTCAGTGCATTGGTGGCCTGAATTTGCATCTTTTCCTTAGTAACTGCTGCCATTTCGGAGGCCATGAAGGAAAAAGTTAAAAAAGAAAGTTAGATGACAGATAAAAAGTGGAGAACAAAGATGGCAGGAAATTGATAGCTTGGGGGTGGTGGTTTGCATTATACACGTCCCCAAGTCCTTTTATAGTTGAAATTTCGGGTCATTAAACCACCCCGAGACCCGTGGGCAGATGCTCAAAGGTCAAAATTGAGAGCACTTGGCACATCAAAATCATTATCTCTCGGAATTAAAACAATTTAAACATCCATAAATTAATATATTTGGAACTATAAAAATTTATTAATTAATCAAGATATTATTTAATTGATAAATTAATAATTTAGTTATTAATTTATAGATTAATTAATAAAAAATTAATTTATTAAGATATTCTTTATTTTTTCAAAACATTAAATTCTATGATTACACGAATATTATTTAATTATCAAATTATAAATTATCGTTATTCTATATATTTATTTAACCAAAATACTTTTATGAATGTAATTAATTTTTTTAAATGGAAATTATGGGAAATGACTTAAGTCAAGATTAGTCAAAAATACTATTTAATTAAAATTATTAATTTATTAAATACTAATTTGTGGAGATTTATACTGCACGGCATACACATCATATATGCCACTTAATTTGAAGAGAATTATCATTCGATTCCTTGGTCAACATCAGAATTTATATGTGACAGCACATATCCATGTGGACTCAAAATTCAAACTACAACAACCTAGATAATTATCATAAATTACTTGTTACAATTAAAAGTCAACATTTAGCTGTCATTTGGAGCTTTTTATTTTTCTTTAAAATATAGTTTGAATAATTTTTTGGTGTTTAAAGTGCAACTAACAAAAAATAAAAATATAGATATGATAGCAAAAATTCGTTTGAATCGATCGTTTTACTCTGTTTGAACGGATTTTACTAGATGCTTTTTGACTTTTTTGTATTAGAATTTTTTGAAATTTATATAGATTTTATTGAAATTTGTAATAATTTAAATATATTTATAGAAATTTGGAAAAATTTTGTAAATATTTGAAGAAATTTGTAAATTTTTTAATTATTTTGAAACACTCCAAACGGTGCCTTAGTATTAGTTCATGTGTTTCTCATTAATAGAAAGCCTAGTGAACAATTTTTATATTATTATATAAGAAATTACTAAGGATGATAGTAAAACATAAAGATTGATCAGTTTGTGAAATTTTTAATTTTTATATTAATATTTTTTAATTACTAATGACTACCTATAATTTAAAATATGTGTATAAGTGATTTTTAAAACTTTATAAGTTATTTAAGTGGGTTGTTAGCAGGATTTTTTTAGATTTTATTATATTTTTTATTGTTGTTAAAATTTTAATTTTGTTGTGTATTTAATTTTAGTAATATCACTAATTAAAATTTACAACAGAGTAGAAATTGATCCTATATAAATACATATAAATTACGTTGATTTTTTATATGTCAAAATATGTAATTTTATTAATTAATCTTTATCTTAATATCATAAATATCATTTACCGTTCTTATTATAATTTTTAATAAAATTAAAATTTCAAAATATTACTTAATAGTGCAATTTTAATCTAAGTTGAATTTTTCGTGAATTTTCTAAGTTAACTATAATAAAAATAAAAATAAGAAAATAATTACAATTTTTATCGTAGTATAATTTGATTATATTAAAAATAAAAATAACAAACATTTAATTAATTAATTAGTTTTTAATCTATGTTATTCTAATTAGATTAAATAATTATATTTGGACAATTAAAAAATTTTTAAATTAATTAAATTAAATTAATATGACAGTTTGAATCTAAAAAACTCCTAAAAAAAGTGTTTACAACTAAACTAAGGTTAATAGCTCCAAAATTTATACAATTATTACTATTCATTTGTTTAGTCTAGTTTTTTAATATGTTATTATTGTGTAATTATTTTTATATATTAATATTAATATAATTATTTAATTTTTATTATAAAATATGCATAAGAATTATCTTTAAAAAATTTAAATAAAAATAATTATTATCTTAAAAATTAAAAAAATAAAATTGTGCATTTATGAGTAAAGTGCTATACTTTAGTGGTCAGTTACGTGCTTGGTAAAAATTTGAAAACAATTATAGAAAGTCAAAAAAATTGATAAAAAATTATAAGAAGTTGAATAAAATTGGTATTAAAGTAAAAAAAAAAATAGAAAAAATGATAAAATTTTGATAAAACTGATAAAAATTAAAAAAAAATTGATAAAAATTAAATTTGCGTTTACTAAAGAAAATTAAAAAAAAATAATTCGATAAAAGTTAATAAGTCAGGCTGCCCTAAAACTACACGTGGGGGTTTCAAATTTTTCCCAAAAAAATATAAACAATTACAAAAACTTCCCACTTTCCTTCAGTCAAATTTTGTTGGTATCACTTTTTACACAAATTTTATTTTTTTTAATTTATTCAAAACTCGGACAGTCACTTTTAAATGCTACTGTGTACGCACTCACTACCCAAAAGCCAGTGCATGACGTAAATGTTCGCACGTCACATTGATTTGATTTAATTTGATATATAAAATTTTATATTTATAAAATATTTTAAATTTTAGCATTAAATTGATTTGTTTTAAAAAAATATCAAATTTAACAATATTAATAAAAATAAAAAGTACAATAAATAAATATAATATATAATCATGAATTTAACTAAAAAGATGACTAAAAAAGAAAATTTTCAATTGTTATTAAATCATATTTTTTTAATTAAATTTCAATTAATATTTAAAATTTAAAATTTAAATTATATGATAAAATTAAATTTAACCCATAAAATTTTATTTTAATGAAAACGTAACAACAATCCATTTCCATCAAATTCATTAAGTGTGAGATAACGGACACGCACCCTAAGAACAAGTGTCCGCTCCTTGTGGCCTCAATTCGATCTTCAAGATAGGATTTCTTGGATTGAGGATTGGATCCGGATAAGTACGGTGTAGTATATTATTTGGTACATGAGGAGTATAAATTTTAATTGATTATGTATCATAATTAATATAAATTATATAAATCATTATAACTTTTAGATGATTAATTATTATTTCGAAATCAATGAAACGTGCCTAAGCGGACAGGAGCTAACCCCGTCAGGATTTCTTTCCCGGGAGGGGACCTCTGAGACCGACTTGTTAGACCAAAATTTATTGTTCGGTTTGCGCAACAACTCTTTTTTTGTCTTATTCTTCAAAATCTATGTGTAGAAAATTAAAAGAATATTAGGGTCTTTGGTAAGCAAATTTTAGTAATCAAAAATTATTAATGGAAACTTTTTATATATCTAAAAAGAATTGGTAACTTTTAATAATTATTTATCTATTTAACAAAATATTGATAATTTTTAGTAATTTTTTTATCTATTTGGTAAGATATTGATCATTTTTTTACTATAGTTTTGTTTAAAATAACTATTATACCCCTTTCTTATTTAACTAAAACTTATTAAAAATTAACAATAACCAAATGAAAAATAATTTAAAATTATTAAAAAATTACTAAAAATTATGTTACGAAAAGGACTCCTTAATTAAAAAGCGTTCACATATTTGTGTTTGGTCCTTAAAATAATTTTATAATTTTCAATTTTCAGGAATATGTATCTACAGGCGTGCCAAAATTAAATGTTGAAATGTGAAATAATAAATGCACCTTAAGTTAGGTGATTATGAATTATTATGCATTAATTTAAAGATTTAGATACTTAATTTAGGTGTTTGTCATGCAACTACTTTCCATCAAGAGACAAAAAATTATAAAATTTGATAAAAGTTATAGATTCGTAATTCGTATGATGATATAAAAAATAAATAACTCAGAAATTTTTAATATTTTTCAACGGTTCAAACGGAGCTTTAAATAGCATAAGTAATTATAATTTGAGATACAAAATGATAATTTAAAAAACTATGAGAAAATCTTGTTGATTGATTAACAAAATATTTGCTCCTTCTACATTGAGCTACCAGTTAACTTTAGGGTCAAAAGGAGCTAAATGTTTTTGTTGTTCTACCTCTCTCTGAAGTTATGTGACTACTTTCTATTAACAATTTAAGTATTTTTGTTTTCTCTATTTTTTAGTTATTTTCCTAATTTAAGTATCATAAATATTATTTACCGTTATTATTATAATTTTTAATAAAATTAAATTTTCAAAATATTATTTAATAGTGCAATTTTAATCTAAGTTGAATTTTTCGTGAATTTTCTAAGTTAACTATAACAAAAATAAAAATAAGAAACATAGTTACAATTTTTATTTAAGTATAATTTGATTATATTAAAAATAAAAATAACAAACATTTAATTAATTAATTAGTTTTTAATCTATTTTATTCTAATTAGATTAAATAATTATAGTTAGATAATTAAAAAATTTTAAATTAATTAAAATAAATTAATATAAGAGTCTGAATCTAAAAAACTTCTTAAAAAAGGCGTTTACAATTAAACTAGAATTAATAGCTCCATAATTTATACAACGTATTACTATTCATTAGTTTAGTTTAGTTTTTTATATTTTATTATTGTGTAATTATTTTTATTTATGAATATTAATATAATTATTTAATTTTTATTATAAAATATGTATAAAAATTATCTTTAAAAATTTTAAATAAAAAATTTGATAAAAGTTAATAAGTCAAGCTGCCCTAAAACTACATGTGGGGGTTTCAAATTTTTCCCAAAAGAATATAAACAATTACAAAAACTTCCCACTTTCTTCCGGCCAAATTTTGTTAGTATCACTTTTTACATAAATTTTATTTTTTTATGTTTTTGAATTTATTCAAAACTCGGACAGTCACTTTAAATGCTAGTGTGTACGCACTCACTACCCAAAAGCCAGTGCATGACGTAAATGTTCGCACGTCGGAGCGTTGATTTAATTTGATAAATAAAATTTTATATTTAAAATATATTTTAAATTTTAAAATTAAATTGATTTATTTTAAGAAAAATATCAAATTTAATGGTATTAATAGAAAAATAAAAAATACAATAAGTATAATATATAATGATAATTTGTCCAATAAGGCAACTTAAGAAAATTTTGAATTTTTATTAAATTATAATTTTTAAATTAAATTTTGGATAATATCTAAATTTTAAAATTTAAATCATACAATAAAATTAGATCGCGCGCATAAAATTTTATTTTAATATTAAACAAAGTAATTATCCAATCCCATCAAATTCATAAGTGTCAGATGACGGACACGCACTCTAAGAACAGGTGTCCGCTCCTTGTGGCCTCACTTCGATCTTCAAGATAGGATTTCTTTCCCGGGAGGGGACCCTTGAGACCGACTTGTTAGACCAAAATTTATTGTTCGGTTTGCGCAACAACTCTTTTTCTGGTCTTATTCTTCAAAATCGATGTATAGAAAATTAAGAGAATATTAGGGTCCTTTGGTAAGAAAATTTTAGTAATAAAAAATTATTAATTGAAACTTTTTATATATCTAAAAAGAATTGATAACTTTTAATAATTATTTATCCATTTAATAAAATATTAGTAATTTTTAGTAATTTTTTTTATCTATTTGGTAATATATTGATCATTTTTTACTACAATTTTGTTTAAAATAACTTTTATACCCCTCTCTTATTTAACTAAAAAATATTAAAAGTTAACAACAGCGAAATGAAAAATAATTTAAAATTATTAAAAGTTACTAAAAATTATGTTACGAAGAGGACTCTTTAATTAAAAAGCATTCTCAAATTTATGTTTGGTCCTAAAAATAATTTTACAATTTTCAATTTCCAGAAATATGTTTGTGCAGGCATGCCAAAATTAAATGTTGAAATATGAAATAATGAATGCACCTTAAGGTAGTGTTTGGAGTAGTAAAAAATAAGAAAAAAATAAGATAAATTGAGATAAAATGTGGTTTTAAGTTAATTTTAACATTTAATATTCTCTTTTTAAATTGTGTTTTTTTGAGATGAACAGTAGTAAACCGTTAGAATGATTTTCTCAAATTCGTTCTAACGGATTTAAAAAATCAACATTAAGTGTCATGCACAATAGAAAATATATATTTCAATTTTCATAATTTAGTTACGTATTTTAATGTGATGTAATGAAATGAAATAAAATATCAAAAAAATATTTTTAGAGACTATAAAATAAATTTTATTTTCTTTCATGTTCATAACAATCATATAAAAATATTATTATATTTCAGTAAGTTATTAATTTTCTAATTTAATCAAATAAAAATTAATTTATTTTTATTTTCCTTACAAATTTTTGTCATTTTAATACTTATTTATTTTTATATAAAATTTTCATAAACCCCCCCCTTTTCGTTAAAATGAGAACGAAAGGGCAAGGGAAATAATAATTCCCTATTTTAGAAGAATAATGAAAATGGAATGAAATTAAATGGTATTCTAAAAAATGATTATTTTCATTATTTTAAGTATACCAAACAAAATATAATAGAAAAAAATTATAAATTTAATTAGTAATAACCAGTAATAATCAAATCAATCAGTCTAGTTTTGATTAATTGGGAATGATATCACTTATTTAGGAAGTAAGGCTAGCCTAAGAGACTAGTATAAAATACCAGTAGAGAATTTATTATAAGTCTGCTTTGTTTGCCTGTAATGAGGAACAAATAAAAACAAGAAACTGCAATCAATCAGATTTGTTTATAAAAGATAAGACCCGAAAAAAAATTTGTACATGTGAAAAGATAAACCCAGAAAAAATGATCCACTGTCCTGTCTCTCTCTCTCTACACACACAATTGGATAAGAAACTGCAATCAATCAGATTTGTTTATAAAAGTGTAAGGTTTTTTAGTGGTAAATTCATACAAAATCTTAAATTAAATGTGACAGATTTGTATATTTCCTAAATTGAAGATTTTTCAAAATGGACAAGTTTCCAAAAGATCGTAACCGCAATATTGCAATCCAAGTCCAATTAGGAATAAAGAAAAAGACTGCACAGATTAGGAAACACACGCGTAAAAATCCAGTGTACCTCGCAGGCAGTACGCAGGGAGCGCGCAGCTGCGCCACATGGCGCCGGGAGCCCGCAGGATGTACGCAGGTTCGACCTTTTGGCAGTAGACCTCGCAGGGAGTACGCAGGGAAACTGATGGTTCGAGTTATAGAAGATTTTGTTTCCGTTTAGAAAATCTGCTTGTATATTTGAGTCCTAATTAGAATAGGATTTTGCTTATTTATTTGAGTCCTAATTAGAATAGGATTTTGCTTGGAATAGGATGTGTAAATCTATATATATGCACCCAAGCTTAATGTACAAGTGGGAACTAGAGGGGCATATTATAGAGTCTTGTGAGAGAGAGAATTTTTACTTGTGAGCTTATAGCTCTTTCTCTTATTTCTATTATTCTTGGTTAAGTCTGTTCACTTTCTAAGGAGTTAGAAAGTTTGTTTCCACTTGGTCTAGGTGTGTCGAGGATTCGAGCAAGTGCTTGAAAGAAGTCGTGCAAGGAGTCGTAGAGATTTCGAGTGGGTACTTGTAACCTAATTATATAGTGGAAGTTTGGGTGGTCTCCGAAATCGGACCCGGAGTTTTACCTTTACTTGTTGGTAAAGGGTTTCTTCGTTACCAATCTTGTGTTCGTTATTTTTTTTGATTGGTTGATTGGTTTGGGTGATTCGAAAATTTTCAATTGGTATCAGAGCAGGTCACTCTACATTCTTGAGTGAGATCTTCAATTCGAATCAATGGATCCACCACGTGAAGGAGGCTCTAGTTCAAGACCACCATGGTTTGACGGTACTAATTATTTGTATTGGAAGGTACGTATGCAAGCTCATCTATTATCCATACATTATAAAGTTTGGCTGTCTGTTATCCAAGGATGGACTGAACCTACACATGAAGTTGAGGGTAGAATTGTTTCAAAGCCAATTGTATCCTGGACTAAGTTAGAACAAGAAGGTTCCGAATGGAATTTTAAAGCGTTGAACAATATTTTTGCTGCCGTCTGTCCAAATGAATTTTGTAGAATCTCAAGTTGTCTCAGTGCAAAAGAAGCTTGGCTTATTCTTCAAAATACACACGAAGGAAACATACAAGTGAAGAAATCCAAACTTCAAAAACTTACATCGGAATTTGAAGCCATCAAGATGAATAGTGATGAGACGTTTGACAATTTCTATGTTCGTCTAAGTCATATTGTGAATTCATGCCACAACCTTGGAGAACCTATTCCTAATTTCAAAGTGGTACGTAAAATTTTACGTTCTCTTCCTCATTCTTTTGATGCTAAATTTACTGCAATTGAAGAAGTTAAGGATGTAGATGAGATGAAAATTGAAGACTTAGTAGGATCTCTTCAAACTTATGAAACAAATATGCTCAAATCAAAAGAGGTCTCAAAGGGAATTGCACTCAAAACTGTGGAAGAAGAAGAAGAAAAAGATTCCGATGATGACGAATTCAATGATGAAGAAGTGATTTTACTAGCAAAGAAATTTACAAAAATTCTCAACAAAGCAAGAAAGATCAAGAAATCGGCAACATCAGATTCAAAGTTACAAGGGAAGGAGAAGAAAATCAAAAAAGGTGACAAAAGATCATCAAAGCAATCCCAAAGAATCCAGTGCTTTGAATGTCAGGGTTTTGGACATATCGCCCAGGAGTGCGTAAATAAAAAGAAGAAGAAGCAAGTCAAAGTGATGAATGCCACTCTTGATGATGATTCTGACATCGATGAATCTTCCTCCTCTACTTTTGAAGATGAAGGTAATTTTATTGCTTTTGTAGCTTCTCACAATTCTTCTGAAAAGACAAAGCCTAAAACCCTAAGTGATACCGAGTCTGAGGACGAAAAATCAGAAGATGAATTCCAAGGTGACATTGCAAAAGCCTACACCCAACTTTGTGAAGAATACTGTGCTCTAAAGAAAAACAACAATATACTTGTTCAACAAGCCAATGTGATGAAGAAAGAGAGAGATGTCCTGAAAATTCAAAACGAAAAACTCTCATGTATGTTATCTACTTTAGAGACTGATAAACAATCACAATGTAGACTTGTAGAAAAATGGAAAACAAAGTTAGAAGAGAAAGAAAAAGAAGTGAAAGATCTTATGGAGAAAATCAAAGGACTTGAAGCCAAAGTGAAGACAAATGGAAGCATCCTTGATAAGATGAATGCTAACTCCAACGTCATTGATGAAATTTGGAGTAAGCAAAAACCCCATGGAGATAAGTCTGGATTAGGCTACAAAGGTGAAAAGACCACATCAGTAGCATCTTCATCATCACCAAAAGTTCCAAAAGTTGCCCCAAAATATGTAGCACCACCAAAGAAAAGTTCTCCAAAGTTTGTATGTCAACAGTTTCCTCCTCCAAAGGTGAAAGGTACACAATTTTCTAAATCCCAATCTTTTGTACCTGTGTGTCACCATTGCGGCATCAAAGGACATATCCGCCCTAATTGTCACAAACTCTATGGTCTCCCCTTGAATTATGTGAAAAATTTTTTCAAAGGTCAAAATCCTAGAGTTTCCATGAAAAATAGGTTTCAAACTCTTTCTAATTTTTCTGAAAATAATTTTGAAAATCCACATCTATTTCAAAAGTCTAATAACTTGAATTTTTCAAGACCAAAATATGAAAACCTTTTAAAGAAAAAGAGTTCAAATTTTAATAAAAAGCAAAGGCGTGAGAAAAATATTGTCAAGGTCACTTTTCCAAAAACTAGGGCAATTTGGGTTAGAAAATCTGATCTTTTTAATAAACCCTCAGACGACTTCCGCTTTGAATCTCCTAGGAAGTCTTTAGGTAGTTGTGCACATCCCTAATTTTCAAAAATAAAAGAAGGATAGGAGTTCATTATTTGTTTTAAAGATATTTTATGACTTCTATTTCCTTTTATGTGCATCAATCATTCAGTCAAATAAATTTGTAATGGATTAAAAATTTGTATTTCAATGTAAATTGAAAAGACGTGTTTTGGTGAACTTTACCATAATTTTGATGTGCTTCTTTAAACACTTGACTGATTTTGCATATATCTTTTTCCTCCTAGATCTTGAATTACTGTTTGATGCGTTTAAAAAATGTTGAAGAGTAAAAAAAAAAAATATATATATATATATATATCCTGTCTTGAAAAGGGCTACCGGTGGGATAAGTGAGAAGCCCCTTAATGACTTGTTGCTTGTTAAGGGAAAAGCTACCTACTCATAAACGTGTGAAAGCCATCAAGACCTTGAAAGGGATATGCATGAAGATTTGTGGCTGGATTAAAAAAAAAAAAATTGCTCTCAATTCATTTGGTGCATCAAATATAATATCTTGATCTAGTGATTTATTGAAGGGGAGCCTATATGCTTGATTAGGCATAATCTCACACGCGCACAAGCATTTTCTTTCGATTTTATGGCTTAATTCATCTCATGGCATGGACTTGGAGATTTATTTGGAAAGATGAATTTTAGTTTTTTAAATTTATAAGGATTGGATGATAAATTTACATATTTGGATATAAGTGAATTAAAATTTCTTTGATCCATTTTATGAACTTTCTATCAATTTTTAGTATTTTTTTAATATTCGAATTTTTTTTGTGCACAAAATCTACCATACAAGAATTTCCAATAGAGATTCACACGGAAGGTGTTGACTATTTTTGTTACATTGTTTTATTATTTTGAGACCTTGTCAATTCATATCATAAAGGGGGAGTAGAAAATTTCAAATTTTGGGTGATTTTATTATCTTGTGATTTTGGAACTTGATTTGGAAATTGAACTTGAGTGTTGTTTTAAAATTTAATTTTTGCCGTATGATACCTTGATGTGTTTGTTCAAGTGTTGCAGATTTTATTTTGAAATTTAATTTAAATTTTGATATAGAATTGCCAATGGGGAGATTGTAAGGTTTTTTAGTGCAAATCCATACAAAATCTTAAATTAAATGTGGCAGATTTGCATATTTCCTAAATTGAAGATTTTTCAAAGTAGGCAAGTTTCCAAAAGATCGTAACCGCAATATTGCAATCCAAGTCCAATTAGGAATAAAGAAAAAGACTGCACAGATTAGGAAACACACGCGTAAAAATCCAGTGTACCTCGCAGGCAGTACGCAGGGAGCGCGCGGCAGCGCCACATGGCGCCGGGAGCCCGCAGGATGTACGCAGGTTCGACCTTTTGGCAGTAGACCTCGCAGGGAGCACGCAGGGAAACTGATGGTTCGAGTTATAGAAGATTTTGTTTCCGTTTAGAAAATCTGCTTGTATATTTGAGTCCTAATTAGAATAGGATTTTGCTTATTTATTTGAGTCCTAATTAGAATAGGATTTTGCTTGGAATAGGATGTGTAAGTCTATATATATGCACCCAAGCTTAATGTACAAGTGGGAACTAGAGGGGCATATTATAGAGTCTTGTGAGAGAGAGAATTTTTTCTTGTGAGCTTATAGCTCTTTCTCTTATTTCTATTATTCTTGGTTAAGTCTGTTCACTTTCTAAGGAGTTAGAAAGTTTGTTTCCACTTGGTCTAGGTGTGTCGAGGATTCGAGCAAGTGCTTGAAAGAAGTCGTGCAAGGAGTCGTAGAGATTTCGAGTGGGTACTTGTAACCTAATTATATAGTGGAAGTTTGGGTGGTCTCCGAAATCGGACCCGGAGTTTTACCTTTACTTGTTGGTAAAGGGTTTCTTCGTTACCAATCTTGTGTTCGTTATTTTTTTGATTGGTTGATTGGTTTGGGTGATTCGAAAATTTTCAAAAAGATATGAGCAGAAAAAAGATTTGTACAAGTGAAAAGATAAACTCAGAGAAAATGATCCACTGTCCTGTCTCTCTCTCTCTCTATATATATATATACACACACAATTGGATAAGAAACTGCAATCAATCAGATTTGTTTTCAAAAGATAATACCAGAAAAAATATTTGTATATGTAAAAAAATAAACTCGGAAAAAATGATCACCAGTAACAAAATTTGTATGTAAAAAGATAAACTTAGAAAAAAATTATATATAAAAAGATAAACTCATAAAACTGCAACCCTATTTCAAAATAAAGATGAAATATAAAAAGATAAACCCATAAAGGGATCACCAAAGCATCAACTGCAATCCAATTTTTACAAAAATATGAAGATGATTAGAATTTGTATGTGTATATGTATGTACAGTTACATATATATAGAGGGAGAGAGAGGACAAATATGATATGTGAAATCAAGATTATTAGGGTTTGTATGTGTATATGTATGTACAGATCATACATATATAAAAAGGGAGAGAGAGAGGACGCGTGAAATTTGGAAGGGGGCTAATATCGACTGCTGATGTTAGTCCAGTATTAACAAATGCTGGTCACGCGTTAAAACCCCCCCTCTCTTTTTTTGGGCGTTTAAACCCCCTCTTTTTTTTGGTTCAAACCGGCAAAGCCACGCATTTTTTTTTTCTCTTGGTTCAAACCCACAAATAAGGCTGAATTGGAAAGAAAAAATCCCATTTTGTATAATTGACTACTAACTAATTACTAAAAAATTAATTTTTTATTTGAAAAGAGAAAAAAATCTAACTTTTAACTTTTTATTAATTTAACATTTTTATACTTTAATGTTTAACTGAAATTTAAAACGTGAAAGAATAAATTTAGTTGATTTAAAAAAGTTAAAAAATTAACAGCAAGTAACTAAGTTAGTAGTGTAACAACCCGTATCCACATAATACAATATTATCTGCTTTGAGCTTGGTAAACTGTTTCTCAGGAGGTCACCTATCCTGGTACTGCCCCCACTGGAGCACGCTTAACCCTAGAATTTTCACTGAATCCAATATCCTTACGGCTTTAAAATGCGTTATACTATATTGATATCGAATATTACATATATGCCACTTCCTTCTATAGCCCAGGCAATATGGGATGGAAGGTATTGCTTCTCTGCTTTACCTCTTACTTCACTCTCTCGCAAGCAGAGTCCCTCACAGGGAGGTTCCCTTGTAGTCCCTCACAATCCTCCCACTTTACAGGGCACACGTCCCCGCGTGGCCCCCTGCTTCATTCTCCTGCAGGCAGAGTCCCTCAAAAGTAAGTCCCACATGCGAGGCCTACGCATGGTCCCACACTTCTGGCTGGGTATTGGCTCTGATACCATTTGTAACAACTCGCATCCACATAGTACAATATTGTCCGCTTCGAGCTTAGTAAGCTACTTCCCAGGAGGTCACCCATCATGTACTGCAACCACTGGAGCACACTTAACTCTGGAATTCATACTAAATCTAGTACCCCCACAGCTTTAAAACACATTGTACTATATTAATATCGAATATTATATATATGCCACTTTCTTCCACGACTCAGGTGATGTTGGATGGAAAATATCTACATATATCTCATTAGACCCAAATATGTCTCATTGGACCCAGATAAATTAAAATATTGGATCGAAATAAAAATATTTTCTATTATAAAAAATAAATTATACTGACAAATTACTTTTTTAAATTTTTTAACAAGTTTTACTTGAATTATTGTAAAACAATTGTTAAAAAATTTAGATAATTAACGTGATAAAAATTTAGATAATTAATATGACTAATTTATCTCCTTTGAAATCTTTTAAAAAATATTTTCTACGGTAGAAAATTAAGTTATAATGACAAATTATTTTCTTTTTTATATATTTTAACACATAAATGGACATTATTACCCAAATTAAATTTTAATATAACATTTTAAATTATTTTGATAAATTACTTTTTAAATATTGTAAAAATATTTTTAAAAAATTTTGATAACTGAGTGTTTATTATAATATTTTAAATTATATTAAAAATTGTATTTTTATATATTGTAATATTCAATATAATTAATATATCACCCAATAACTAAAAATTATTTTTATCATATTAATTATCTAAATGTTTTATAATAATTCAAGTAACAATTGCTAAAAAGATTTTAAAAAGTAATTTATCAGTGTAATTTATTTTTTATAATAGAAAATATTTTTTATACGGATTCAATAAAATATATATTAATACTCTAATTTTTACAATAGTTGAATTTTTATTATAATATTTTAAATTATATTGTTAAATTTTATTTTAAATATTTTAAAAGTATTATTTAAAAAAATTTTAAAATTATATTGATAACTGAATTTTTGTTACAATATTTTAATTTATATTAAAAACTTTTATTTTTAAATATTTTGATATTCAATATAATTAATATATTATATAATAATTTAAAAATATTTTTATTATATAAACCACGATTTTACAAAAAAAAAAATTGTTGAGAAAAAAATTAGTAATTCAGCTGCCAGCTACTAGCTTTTTGATTTTTTCTAAAATGATTAAATTTATCCTCTTATATTTCAAACTTCTTTTAGACATTGAAGAGCAAAATATCAAATTAATCAAAACTTAAAAAACTAATTTTTTTTCTTTTCAAATACAAAAAAAAAACATTAACTTTTTAGTGGTTAATTAATAACCAATTATGAAAAAAAAAAAAGCTACTTTTTTTTTGGGGGGGGGGTTTCCAAACTCAACCTCGTTCGCGCGTTTGAACCAAGCCGAAAAAAAAAATGGAAAAACGCGCAGCTTTGCCGATTTAAACCAAAAAAAAGTTAAACGCCGGCCAGCATTTGCTGGCAACAGGTTAGCATCAGCAGTCCATGTTTCCCCCCTTCCATGAAATTCGCGCGTTTGAACCAAGCCAAAAAAAAAAAAGAAAAATGCGCAGCTTTGCCGATTTGAACCAAAAAAAAGTTCAACGCCGGCCAGCATTTGCTGGCAACAGCTTAACATTAGCAGTCCATGTTTCCCCCCTTTCATAAAGTTTGTATATAAAGGTGGATTGAAGGTATTGGGAAGTCGACTTTCGACGAAAGATTTTGACGATGATGTTGAGGCAATCCAAATAGACGAGAGATGTAGATTTGTTCTGTAAAGATAAAAAGGAGGGGGGATAAATTCTGTCAAATCATAAGAAGTAAATTGTTGGGCAAAATAATACTTTGACGTACGGAGTGCCGAACAAGTATAGTCAAGGTGCCACGTGGCCCAGTGCCGAGCATATTTGTGTAAGCTACGTAGTCATTCGCCGAGCACGTTACAGCGTGACACGTGGTATTCTGCCGAACAGCTGATTGATGGCACGAGAGTTCCACGTGAGTGTTATACACGGATACGTGTCTTTGGGTTAATATTCCAAAGGATACCCTGATCCTTAGTATCATGGATAATGTGTTGCTACGTGGCTATAGCCGAAGACCTTAATAGCCAATTTGTTCGGCCCATTGATTGGCGGCTAGTGAATGTTAGGCCTGGGACCCACAGCCTTAACGAGGGCTCATAACCATAAATGCACCGTAGTTATGACTGAACTAGGTATTTATCTCTGAGGAAGTAATTAAGTCAGCTCATTTCGTTATAAGTAGTTGACGGATGTGACAGGAAGACAGTTTGACCCTGGAATTCTGACTACATTGCCGTGTTTAACTACCAGAAGTATTAAATGAAAGACATGGAGTATTAAATGAAAGGTGTGAGGCATTAAATGGACTGTGAAATGCATTTAAAGCAAGGAATGAAAAAAGGAACACGGAAGCATGGATGATATCAAATCACAAGTATATTTTATTTATTGTTCACATTACTATAAATAGGACATCCCACTGAACAATTATGGTAAGCTGACTATTGCCAACTTAAGCTACTACTCATTTCCTCTCTGCAAAAGCTTTATTCTTTGAGTGACTTGCTGACTTAAGTTTCGGAGGGTTTTTTCGGCCAGATACCTCCACTCCGGTCGTAACCTTTCTTTTGTCTTTGTTCGGCAGGTCGTCGATTGCATTTCCGGTTGGCGTAGTTAACAGTTCCGGCGATAAATTTTGCTGCTGAACATAAATCTTTTTAATTTGTGCCGTACTAATTGACATCTCAACGTGTGTAATGATAAGTCGCGAATTTATGTTTAAGAACATATTTTAGAGTTGCCATTGATAACTCCTCAAACAAAGCATAAAAAAATAAATAAAAAAATAAAAACAAAGCATTAAATGGATAGCAATTGCATTTCTTCGTGGTCTTCTATGGTGGAGAGGCTAAGATTCGCCGGTAAGGGTCGGACACCTCCTCCGATTTGACGGTGGTGTTATAAGGTGGAGGGGTGAACATTCGCTGGCAAGGGTCCGACACCTTCAATCTGATCGTCGCAGAAAACGACGAAGTAATTGTAGAGAGAGAAAAGGAAGAAGTGAGAAATATTATTTGAGTTTACTAATTTATCTTTTAAAAAAATAATTGTAAATTGAATAATCAAAACAACTTAGTATCAAACTAATAGCTAAGATTCAATTTCAGGATCTCAAATTAAAAGATAAAAGATTCAATTACAAGATCTTAAAGTTAAAAAATAACTTTAGGGCCTCGGATCTAAACTACACACTCGATTATGATAATTTAATGATGATGATGTTATATAAATAACGTAAACGAAACGATGCAGGTACTTAACTACTATTAAGAAATCCAACTAAAAAGTGCTCGTCAAGGTTTTAAGAGTCTGCAACACCCAAATTAACTGTATTCATATATATATATATATATATATAATACACTGCATGAGTAAGTATATATCTAATTACCAGCAAATTCATTAGGCCTGGAATTACAGGATTTACAGCAATGGATTGATAGGTCACCCATGAGGTGGCTACCATGGGATTACATCATCTTACTCTATGAGCATTTACCATGAGATTGGAGGGGCCGCAGTTGATTTTACACTACAGAGCTAGAGTTAAGATAAAATGTCCTGATTTAATTAAATTTTATTTGATTGAATTAATAAATATTACAATAAATAAATTTTAATTAAATCAAGGTCCTTCATCTCAACAATTTAGCTCTTATAGTGTAAAATTTACTTCACTATCTAATTAATGAATTACGATCTTTCATATTGTTCCGAATTGCACTCCACAAGTTGGCAACTTGCTCATGCACACCAACGAAAAGCTGTACCTTTAAAAGAAAGATGAGAGAACACACCCAAAGTAAATAAAAATAATAATAAAAGAAAAAAATTAAACTAAAAAGGAGATGCTTTTGCTGGCATTTTTTTTTGTATTTATCCCATAAGAATGATTACGTATATATAATATTGCATTACTGATTTGGGCACAATGAAAACCAGCCAAAATGCAGCGCAAAAATCTTGGACAATTGCCCACACAATGCCATACCCATCTCCTGCTTTATTCTCTTACAAGCCTTCCTCATATGTATATGTGTGTATATATATTATGAAACGTGAGCAATGAGCATTGGGAGTGACAGTCTTTGTGATGTAGCTTGACTACGAATGAACAAGAAAATAAAGAAAACGAAAAAGAAAGGCTGAAAAAAGTATTCTAAGGTTTCAATCTCATCAAATTTGTCTAAAAACAATAACGTAAGGTGTTATTTATAAACACCAACAGAAAACCCTAACCCTAATAGATAAATCTAAAACAAATATGATTAAATAAATAAACTAATAATAATCCAAAGATATAATTAAATAAATAAACTAATAGTAATAAAAATCATCATTGGGCTTGGGCTTCCTATCTCGTCTAGGTCAAGATATAGACCTACTCCGTGCTCCACCATTCTCCCTGGGTTGAAAATAACTCTGCTCCGAAGAGTGAGAGGAAAGGTAGCCATCCAACAACGAATGATCCAAATGACGAAGATCATCCTCCAGTATCCAAGTAGCATCAGAATTAGGACAACCATACCATTTGACAAGGAAGCGACGAGAACCACCATCTCGAGAAGCCACGAACTCATCATCAAGGATAGTGTCCACTATCTCATTAGAATACTGTAACGAAGGCACAGATGGTGCACCTTTGCTAGCTCCACCTGCAAACACACTCGTTGAAGGAGTTTGAGACGCCTACAATACCTTAGTATTGTTGCAAAGTATTGTTGCAAGAGAACCAAACAAGGTGTGTGATTTTTTTTTTTTTTTTTTTTGCGGTGGAAAACCTTCTCGAATTTAGGAGTAAAAACTACGAGACCTTGGCCCACCAAAACTTCACTATCAATCAAATTGCGAGTACACAGGGTATCCTTGCTTCACAAACGTAGCATTGTCTGGACTATATAACTCTTTGAAGCAATCTCTAATTGACGATCCCTTTGGTCAAATTACAGAACCATATGTCATAAACCTTCTGTCAAATTTTCAACTTGATCGAACGGTTGATTGCAGAGATATCACCCTTTAAAGAAAACTGCACTGAACAGTCAACAAGTTTCCCTATTTTCTGATCACCACTGTTTGCTCGACCGGAACTCACCACAGGAATCTGATATGGATGATCTAGCTATTCAAAATATAGAACCAAATGTTCTGAACAATCTGACCAAAAACCAAACCGATCCAACGGTTAACCAAGGAGATGAAGGCAATAGATGAAGACTGCGCACCAAAAAAACTGCAACTCTGCACTTCCAAGCTGTTCTGTTCGGAAATGCCATTCTCACTGCTAGAAATTCAAATCAACGATCCAACTGTCCAAACACAAGAATCACAAGAGAGGGATGTACTAACCAAATTTCAGGCCAATCCGACGGTGAATGAAGAAGATATAGCCTATAAAACTTGCTGCACACAAGCCCTTTTTTTCTTCTTCTCTCTTCCTCTCCTGTTCGTTATACCATATTTTTCTCTTCTTGCGACTAGGATTTGAGAAGGACAATGAGTTTTCGTTAATTATAGATCGATTTGCTCTTATACTAAATTGACGTAGCTTGGCTACGAAGGAACAAAAAAATAAAGAAAACGAAGAAGAAAAGCTGAAAGAAATATTCTAGGGTTTCAATCTTATCAAATCTGTCTAAAAACAATAACGCAAGGTGCTATTTATAGGCACCAACAAAAAATCCTAACCCTAATAGATAAATCCAAAATAAATATGATTAAATAAATAAACTAATAATAATCTAAAAATATAATTAAATAAATAAATTAGTAGTAATAAAAATAATCATTGAGTTTGGATTTCCTATCTCGTCTAGGCCTAAATATGGGTCTATTCCATGCTTCATCACTTTGCCATTGGGTAAGGTGGTGTTATATTTACGTGCACATACAAACATATATGTATACATATATATGCATTTGATGTACTTTATGAAAAGTATGCACTGTCCCCCACAATCTGGCCTCGAATGAAACAAAATGGATGAACAAGAAACAAATCTATTTAATTCTCCCTTTTCATTAATTTCTCTCCTTTCATTGGAAGGTTTGGAGTTCTGAAAAATTCAGAAATAAAATAAAATAAAATTTGATGTTTAAGTATTGAAAAAATGATAAGTGAGAAATTTAATTTGTGAAAGTTAAAAGTTCTTGAAGTCTTTTTTCAAATAATTTGGAACTCCAAACAGAGCGAAGAGTCTTAGAAGCTATGAACATGGATGATTTTGTTAGTCGGTTTTGCTCAGCAGAGCTAGAAAAATAAGATTCAGTTCTTATCCCAAGCTTTAATTATTTTGAATTATGCAAGAGGAGCAGAGTTTCCCAATGCCACTGTAACTCATCTGTGGATCTGATTAACCTCTCTGTCTGCCTTTTGGGTTTAGTCTTGTATGGCTTCCAATTTTGCTGGCACTCTGGGCTCTCATTCCAATTTGGGCTATAAGAAGCCTCGCATGAATACCAACACTAGTGTTTGATTTATAAAATGCACGAAATTGATGTTAATAAAATATAATTTTTAATTATATTTTGAAGTAGTTTAATAAATTGTATAGATTCATAAAATAGTTATATAATTATTTTCATGTATTAATATTTTTTATTTGCATTAGTTTTAGCGAGCATATAGAGTTAATAAAAATTATATTTTATATGATTACTATAAACTTATATTTTACCCAATTTCAATTCGATTATATTTTTCGAGCCTTCTAGAAAGCTAAATTTAGCTCTAAAATATATCTTAAATTCCAAATTTACCTAATCGGACCAAAGCACTGCATAAGTTAGTGTCTCATTATTAACTAATTCATTAGGGCTAGAATTACAGGATCTACAGTAATGGATTGATTGGTCGCCCGTGAGGTGACTACTATGGGATTACTTCATCTTATTCTATGAACATTGACCACGTGCCAACCAGTCTAATTAATTAATTACAATCTTGCATATTGTTCCTACTTGCACTCCCCAATTTGCCAACTTGCTCGTGCACACCTAGGAAAAGCTGTACGTTAATTTGAAGGAAAGATGAGAGATCGCACTCAAAAAATAATTATAATAATAAATAAATAAAAAATAAAAAGAAATGAACTAAAGAGGAAAAGCTTTTGCAGACAATTTTTTAGTATTTAGCCTATAAGAATGATTCCATATATATAAATATATATATATATATATATATATTGAATTGTTGATTTGGGCACAATGAAAACCAGCCAAATTGCAGACAGTTGAAAGGCCAAAATTTTGGACAACTGCCCACACGACGCTATACCCATCTCCTGCTTTATTCTCTTGCTGGCCTTCCTCATATGTGTGTGTGTATATATTATTAGCAATATCAATTTATGATGTATTTTCTTTATTTTTTAAAACTCAATATTTTAATTTAGATAGTGTGGAGGATTCAATATTTTAATTTAGGTAGCGTGGAGGATTCTTGATATTCTATAGATATTCTGCAATCACTCTTAATTATTTTCCAACTTTAGAATTCTTGCACTTAAAAAACCTCCTCAAACGATTCTGAATGAATAAGAAAGTTTTGTGAGACTCAATTCAAATTTATCATGGTATCAAAGCCTACTTCTAGGGCCTTTGTCTTCTTCCTCTATCATGGCTAAAACCTAATTAGGTTTCCGCCATTAACCACTTTCAATGGCTGAAATTGAAGATGATTCTACTGAAAAAAATCCCTCCCTTCCTATCACAAAAACCACAAAGTTCTCAATGCGAAATCAATTGTTGAGTGATATGTCCTCCCCATACTACCTCACTGCCGCAAATCAACCTTTAGTGATTTTGACGAAGCCTCTTCTTGACAGTGATAACTTCGCCACATGGAGTCAATCGGTTCGAATGGCCCTTCGTGCAAAAAATAAATACGGACTCATCGATGGAAGCTTCACAAAACCAACAAATCCGGATGTGATACCTCTTTGGGACCAATGGACAAATATGATCTTGTCTTGGTTATTTAACAGCATAGAACATAGCATTTCTTCTAGTCTAATTTCGTGCAGAACACTGGCTAAACTATGGCAAGAACTTCAGGCTCGATATTCTCAATCCAACAAACCAACTTTATTTCAGATTAAGCAATCCATCACCACTTTGCAACAAGAGAGCATGTCCGTTACTCAATTTTTTAATACTATCAAAACTTTTTGGGATCATCTTGACACCATCGATCCTCCTCCTACCTGCAATTGTGGAGCTTTCCAACTATTCATCGAACTACAGAGCATGTGTTCCAATTGCTGATGGGTCTTAATGACTCGTATCAACAAATTCGATCTCACATACTTGCCATGGACCCGTTTCCAGATCTCAATCGAGCCTACAATTTGATTCTTCAAGAAGAAATGTAAAGGAACATTCGACCATTATCTCTATCATTAGACAACTCAGCCATGGCAGCATCTAGAAAGCCATTACTTCCTACTCCAGCCGCTGCTCCTCCCAAAGATGCAACCCAAAAGTGTTCTCATTGTGGTTTTGTAGGTCATACCCGATTAGGGTGCTTCAAATTTATTGGGTACCCTGAATAGTGGCAAAATTGTAACCGCAACAAATCCAACAAATCGGACTAGCAAAGTCGACCCAATGACTCATCTCAATTCAACTAAGTGATGCCCAGGGCTGCCCATATAGCCCAGTTTGAACCAAGTTCTTCCTTCACACATTCAAATTCTATTCATGGTGATATTCTTACTCCTGCAAAACGCCAGCAGTTACAGGCTTATAATATTCCCCCTGTGCATTTTACTGGTAATATCCACAATATATTTTTTTCATCTTCTTTTAATCATGACTGGATTATAGATAGCGACGCATCAGATCATATGACACCGCATCTTTCTTTATTTTCTGCTTTTTCTAAAAATCAAAATAGCTTTCCAGTCTGTCTTCCTTCTGGATCGACCCATTCGGTTCATAACATTGGCCAAATTAATCTAACCCCCAAAATCACACTTCAAAATGTCTTACATGTGCCCAACTTTCATTTTAATTTGCTTTCTGTACAGAAATTAACCCAGCAATTAAATTGTATTGTTATTTTTTATCTTACTTTGTGTGTATTTTAGGATATAATCACGAGGACTGTGATTGGAGCGGGTGATACACGAAATGGTCTCTACTACTTTCGTTTTCAATGACCACAAGCTCACACTTCCACCAAATCTCTACATTTCTATTTATGGCACCAACGCCTTGGACACCCTTCAAATTTAATTATTTCTCGTTTTACTTCTATTCCTCAAAATAATGATACTCCTTGTGATGCATGTTTAAAAGGCAAACATACGCGTCTTCCTTTTGAATTAAATAATAATAAAAGCTCTTCTCTCTTTTATCGAATTTATTGTGATGTTTGGGGTGGGTATCACATACCTTCCATATGTGGCGCTCACTATTTTCTTACTATTGTCGATGAGTTCACCCGTATGACTTGAGTTTTTCTTTTAAATCATAAATCTGATGCACTTGCTAAACTAAATATTTTTTTTTTCAAAATGGTCTAAAATCCGTTTAATAGTACTGTCAAATACTTCAGATCTGATAATGGAACCGAATATACTGCTACTGATACTCAGCAACTTTTTAATGATCATGGCATTTTGCATGAGTTCACGTGTACTAATACACCTCAGCTAGGGGCATAGCCAGTAAGAGGCAAGGGGGGCACGTGATCCCCTTAATTTTGTATATAAAATTACGAAAATACCCCTAGAACATTTAACTTATTAAAAATATGCCCCTTGCTCTATTTTATCCTACTCTTTCCAGTTTTCAGATGCTTATGCTCACTGCGGCGTGCACGGTTTGACATTTGAAGCCTTCCAAGTTCCAAGTTCCAATTCCACTGCTCCAGCTTGGGCGTCCATCACGTAAGCCTCACATCTTCTCTCCTCTCTCCATTACTTCGAGTCTTCGGCCATTCACTGTGTCTATTGTTTTTTCGGGGATGAGCAACTGTTGTATCCATTTTTCCAGTGCATTCACATTGTTAGTTAATAACCTATATTTGAATCTGTTTCTTTCATGTTCAGACTTCACATTTTTACTGCAGTTACTTTATTTTATTTTATTTTTTTCATGCTTTGAATTGAATGCAAACCTATGTGAAACCCTTTAGCCCAATAAAAAATCCCATTCTAAGTTTAGCCAGCTACATTTGGCAATTGGTAAGGGTGTGTTTGGCTCGAGGGTTTGGCAACTGAAGGGAAACGAATTTATGGAAAATGAATATTTTCCTTGATGTAAATGTGTATAATATAAAAAAAAATAAATATATACAGGGCTAAGAGTACAAAATTTGAGGCGAATATTTGACGGGACTTAGCTAAAAAAAAATTCCAAATAAAAGTCTCATCTCATCCTTCTAGTTTTTTAAGCCACAAAAAGTTATTAAACCATTAGGACATGTTTGTTTTTTGAGGTAATAGAGGGTAAATTTTATTGGAGTAATTTTTATCTTCCGTTACATTAGTTTAAAAGAGGAGATAACAATTACACTGGGGCAAAAATTACCCTATAAAAGATGAATTGTTACTAATGAGAATAATGGGAGTAATAGGAAAATAATTTCCTTTTTTCATCTATAATGTGATTTTTCTAAAAACTAGGATTTAAAAAAATTAAAGATGTGCCACTATCTAAAGATGTTTCAATAATTCAAATTTGCATTTTTTTTCTTTCTTTTATACTATATTAGCATTTCTACATTTTTCTTTTTTTTTTTTAAATACAATGTGATTTTTCTTTTGTATAAACATTATATTTGCTAGTTAATTCCACCTTAATTTTTAATTTTATTTTGAATAGTCTTAATTTTAATTTTTTTCTAGAGATATGTTAAGGTATTTTAAAAGAAAAAGTGATGAAGAAGAATCGTCTTCAATGAATGCCAATGATCCTTCAACAAAAATCTCCTTAGAAAAGCCGCCATTGAGTAGTGAGCCTTAAAAAAAAAGCCGTGTGGAATCCAAGGTTCCTGAGTTTTCATCCAATCCAATTTCTACACAATCATTAAGTATCAAAAATTCTTCAAAAAGTAATCATGCAGAATTCAACTTTCTTGAACTTCTATCTGATCCAGGAGAACGACCTAAGATTGTAGAATATGATCTCAATATTCGTGAAATGGTTCGTAGAAAGTACTATCTTAATAGTGCTTGCCAACCTCGTAAACATGAATTTCCATAAAGAGATTTCAATGGGAAGTTAAGAATGTTCAATCATTCGTGGTTTGATGAATTTAAGTGGTTGGAGTATAGCATAACCAAGGATGTTGCATTTTGTCTTTATTGTTACCTTTTTAAGAATGAGTGTGGAGATCAAGGGGGTGGTGATGCATTTGTTAGTGAAGGTTTTAGGGATTAGAAGAAGAAAGATAAGCTTCGCAAACATGAGGGATGAGTTAATAGTGCTCACAAACAAGCTTGGAGTAAATGTCAAGATTTGATGAATCAGAAACAGCATATTGAAACCAGTTTTAGTAAAATGACAGATGAAGCAAAGATTGATTATAGAGTTCGGCTTAATGCATCAATTGACTGCATTTGATTCCTTTTAAGACAGAGACTTCCATTTCGTGGGCATAATGAGTATAATGGTTCAAACAACCAGGAAAATTTTCTAGAGCTTCTAAAATTCCTTACAGATCATAATGATGAGGTGAGAAATGTTGCACTTAAAAATGCTCCTGAGAATCTTAAGTTAATAGCGCCTCAAATTCAGAAGGATATTGTTAGAGTTTGTGCATTTGAAACAACTAATGCTATAATTAGATAGTTTGGTGATGGATTATTTTCTGTTCTTCTTGATGAATCTCGTGATGTGTTAACAAAGGAGCAAATGGCTGTTGTTTTGGGATTTGTAAACAAAAGAGGGTGTGTGGTTGAACGTTTTTTGGGCTTGAAGCATGTCACTAGCACAACTGCTCAGTCAGTTAAAAATGCACTTGAAAAGTTATTTTCTGCACATGGATTAAGTATATCTATGTTGCGTGGGCAAGGTTATGATAGGACAAGTAATATGCAAGGTGAATTTAATGGATTGAAGACTCTTATCTTGAAAGAGAATGAGTGTGCATACTATGTGCATTGTTTTGCTCACCAACTTTAGCTAGCTCTGGTTGCAGTGGCGAAGAACCATGTCTTTATTGCCATGCTCTTCCTCTTGATTTCTAATATTGTTAATGTGGTTGGATCCTCATGCAAACAACGGGATACTTTACGAGAGACACAAGTTGCTCGAATTATTGAAGGCTTGGAGAATGAAGAAATCACAAGCGGGCGAGGCTTGAATCAAGAAAGTACTTTAATTCGTCCTAGTGATACACGTTGGGGATCGCATTATAAGACTCTTATGACCTTGATTAACATGTTTGCCTCTATAATTGATGTGCTTGATGTGATTGTGGAGGAGGGAACAAATTCAGATTAGAAGGCTGAAACATTGCGTTTATTGAAAGCGATGCAATCCTTTGAGTTTGTGATTGCTTTGCATTTGATGAAATCAATATTAGGAATAATAAATGATTTGTCCCAAGCACTACAACGGAAAGATCAAGACATCGGGAATGCCATTATTTTAGTTGACATTTCTAAGAAAAGACTTTAAGCGATGAGGGAGAATGGATGGAATTCTTTGGTGGAAGAAGTTTCTGCTTTTTGTGTGAAACATCATATTATTATTCCTAGTATGGATGATTTATATGTAGTTCAAGGAAGATCATGTCGTAGAGCTGAAGAAGTGACAAACTCGCATCACTACCGTGTCGAGTTATTCAATACTACCATAGATATGCAACTACAAAAGCTGGATAGCAGATTTAATGAGGTAAATACTAAGTTGTTGCTTTGTGTTGCATGCTTAAATCCATCCAATTCATTTGCTGTTTTTGACAAGCAAAAGGTGATTCAATTAGCTCAATTTTATCTAAAAGACTTTTCAGACATTAAGCTTTCGGCGTTTCCGGATCAACTTGAAAATTTCATTATGGATATGCGCTTGAATGTTGAGCTTTCAGATTTAAAGGGACTTGGAGATATTACTCAAAAAATGGTTGAAACTAGAAGAGATGTGGCATACCCATTGGTTTACAAGCTCTTAACTTTGATCTTGATTTTGCCCATTGCAACTGCTACAGTAGAAAGAGCATTCTCTGGTATGAAGATAGTGAAGAATCGACTTCGCAACCGAATGAGTGATGAGTTTATGAATGATTGTTTGATTGTGTATATTGAAAAAGATATATTCAATAGCTTGTCAAATGAATCTATCATGAATTATTTTCAAAATATGAAAAATCGTAAGGGTCAATTGTAAGTCAAATTCTAATTTCAAGGACAACGTTTAGCTTTTGTATTATTTACTTTTGAGTTTTAATGCAAAATATCTTCTTGTGTGATTTTATATACATTGTGCCCCCCTTGACAAAAATTCTAGATCTGCCCCTGACCTTAGCAAAATGGTATTGTTGAACGTAAACATGGACACATTTTAAATATGACCCGTTGTTTGCGTTTTCAGGCAAATTTACCTCTTTGTTTCTGGGGAGAATGCATTTTAACTGCTATTTATCTTATAAATCAAACTTCTTCCAAAACCTTAAACATGCTCACACCTTTTGAGCTTCTTTTTAAAAATCCCCCTTCCTATGATCATCTCAGGGTGTTTGGTTGTCTCTGCTACACTCAAACATCCTGAGTTGGTCGGGATAAATTCCAACAAAGAGGTAAGCTGTGTATTTTTTTAGGGTACCCTCCACTTCATAGTGGCTATCGCTTTTTTGATATTGAAAAGAACAAAATCTTTATATCTCGCGATGTCACTTTTTTTGAAAACATTTTTCCTTTTCTTTATCATAAATGTCTAGGCGCACCATCACCTACAATTCCTGAAACCTCTTTCTCTCTTCCCAATTCTCATCCAAATATTTTACCTAACCCCTCTCTTAACTCCCTTGACCCTATTCCGCTACCAACCCAATCTATTATATCCCAACCTGCTAACTTCCCGTTAGGCCCAAACTCCCCAGTCCACAACTTAGATCCACCTCATGTTGAGGCCTATGCCCCTACACAGCCTTCTTCTTTTGAGTCAAATAATGCATCAACTCTACCACCCGATTATCTTCTAACCCACTCATAACTCATCCTCACCCTCACTTTCTTGACCCATCGGATCCTACACCCGTACCCAATACTCTGTCCTCTAGACTCACCCATATATCTCGCCCACATCGCACCATCAAACTCCCAAGTCATCTCAAAGACTTCTACTGCCCTACTTTACCATCCGATTTGAACGCATCATTGCCTGCTCCCATCTCGTCTTCAAGTACTGCCCATCCCATTGATCAATTTGTAAATTATTCTAAGTTTTCGCCTTCTCATTTTTCTTTTCTCGCTACTCTCTCTAACCAAATTGATCCCACTTCCTATTCCCAAGCCATTAAACGCTCTCATTGGCGGGATGCTATTTCTGCTGAACTTCTTGCCCTTGAAGCCAATAATACAGGGACTCTTGCCCCTCTTCCTCCTCACAAAAAGCTCATAGGATTTAAGTGGATATTTAAAACTAAACTTAATGTGGATGGTTCAGTTGAGCGTTATAAAGCGAGGTTGGTTGCTAAAGGGTTCACACAAATTGAGGGCTTAGATTATCATGACACTTTTGCCCCAGTTGCAAAATTGGTCACTGTTCGATGTTTATTAGCCATTGTAGCTGCCCGTTCTTGGCACATCCATCAATTGGATGTGCATAATGCTTTCCTTCACGGTGACCTTGATGAAGAGGTTTTCATGTCATTACCTCCTGGATATAGGAAACAGGGGGAGTCTCGTGTTTGTTGTCTTCAAAAATCCCTCTATGGTCTCAAACAAGCATCACATAATTGGTATTCCAAATTATCTATTGTTCTCATTGCTGCTAGTTTTATCCCCTCACCGGCTGATCATTCTTTATTTACTTGTTTTAGAAATTCACACTTCACTGCTGTTCTTGTATATGTTGGTGATTTACTTTATTGCAAGAAATGATGTTGCTACTATTCAGCACTTAAAATCTGTTTTGTCTGATCGGTTTAAAATTAAAGATCTTGTTAAACTTAAGTATTTTTTGGGCATTGAAATTGCTCGTTCTCCCAGGGTATCTTTATAAATCAGCGTAAGTATGTCCTCGACATCCTCGCAGATACTGGTCAGCTCGGCTGTCGTCCCGTGGCCTCTCCTATGGAGCAACACTTGAAACTGTGTACGAACACTGGTGACCTCCTCCCTGATCCAGGCTCCTATCATCGTCTCATTGAACAACTTATTTATCTCACTATTTCTCGTCCTGATATCACTTATGCGGTTAACATCCTTAGCCAGTTTATGCAAACTCCCCGTCATTTGCATCATAATGCTACACTTCGAGTACTTCGCTATCTCAAAGCCATTCCTAATTATGGTATCCTGTTTCCTTCCAACAGTGATCTGCAACTTCAAACATATACATGATTCTGATTGGGCTAGTTGCCCTGTGACTCGCCGTTCTACTACTGGTTTTTACATTACTTTTGGTTCTTCTCCTATTTCTTGGCGCACAAAAAAACAGAGTGTCGTCTCCCGTTCTTCTGCTGAAGCCGAGTATCGTGCTATGTCTACCACTACCTGTGAGCTCACGTGACTCAAAGTATTACTCTCAGATCTTACGGTTTTCTCTCCACAACCTATTCGTCTTTATTGTGACAATCAAGCTGCTCTTCACATTGCACATAATCCAGTTTTTCATGAAATGACGAAACATATAGAGATCGATTGCCATCTTGTCCGCGAGAAGCTTCGTGCTAGTCTTATTTCTCTTCATCACCTCCTTACTGCTTCTTAGCCTGCTGATCTTTTTACTAAACCCTTGGGTATTTCTCATTTGCAACAATTTGTCCGCAAGGTGGGCATTACGTCCCTTCACACACCCCTTTGAGGGGGAGTATTAGCAATATCAATTTATGATGTATTTCCTTTATTTTTCAAAACTCAATATCTTAGTTTAGATAGTGTGGAGGATTCAATATTTTAATTTAGGTAATGTGGAGGATTTTTGGTATCCTGCAGATATTATGGAATCACTCTTAATTATTTTTCAACTTTAGATATTATGGAATCACTCTTAATTATTTTTCAACTTTAGAATTCTTGTACTTGTAAAACCTTCTCAAACAGTTCTGAATGAATAAGAAAGTTTTGTGAGACTCAATTCAAATTTATCATATATATCATGAAATGTGAGCAATGAGCCTTGGAAGCGACAAAGTTGCAGTCTTTGTCATTGGGTAAGGTGGTGTTATATTTATGTGCATATACATGCATATATATATATATATATATATTTGGATTTCATGTACTTTATGAAAGTATGCACTGTCCTCCACAATCTGGCCTTGAATGAAACAAAATGGATGAAAAAGAAACAAATCGATCTATTTGATTCTCCCTTTTCATTAATCTTCTATCCCTCCATTTTCTACTTATGGCGAAGAGTCTAGAGGCTATGAACATGGATGATTTTGTTAGTCAGTTGCTTTTGTTCAGCATTGCATGTATATTGAATTGTTGATTTGGGTACAATGAAAACCAGCCAAATTGCAGACAGTTCAAAGGCCAAAATTTTGGACAACTGCCCACACGATGCTATACCCATCTCCTGCTTTATTCTCTTACAGGCCTTCCTCATATATATGTGTGTATATATATTATGAAATGTGAGCAATGAGCCTTGGAAGCGACAAAGTTGCAGTCTTTGTCATTGGGTAAGGTGGTGTTATATTTATGTGCATATACATGCATATGTATATATATATATATTTGGATTTCATGTAATTTACGAAAGTATGCACTGTCCTCCACAATCTGGCCTTGAATGAAACAAAATGGATGAAAAAGAAACAAATCTATTTGATTCTCCCTTTTCATTAATTTTCTATCCTTCCATTTTCTACTCATGGCGAAGAGTCCAGGGGCTATGAACATTGCTAGAAAACTAAGATTCAGTTCTTATCCCAATTAAGCTTAATTATTTTGAATTATACAAGAGAAGCAGAGTTTCCCAGTGCCACTATAACTCATCCATGGATCTGGTTAACCTCTCTGTGTATCTTTTGGGTTTAGTCGTGTGTGGGTTCCAATTTTGCCGGCTCTGTGGGCTCTCATTCCAATTTGGGCTACAAGAAGCATAGGATAAATACCCACACTAGCGTTTGACTTATAAAATGCAAGGAATTGTGTGATATTTTGTGTTAATAAAATATAATTTTTAATTATATTTTGAAATACTTTAATAAATTGTATGGATTCATAAAATAGTTGTATAATTATTTTCACAAAAAAGCGTAGATATAGAGTTGATAAAAAATAGATTTTGTACGATTATTAATAACTTATGTTTTACCCTATTTCAGTCCGGTTTAATTTTTCAAGCCTTTCAAAAAGCTAAATTTATCTCTAGAATATATCTTAAATACCAAATTTACCTAAGCAGACATCGAAAAAGAATTGAAATAAAATATGTAATATAAAATAATATAATATGAAAAAATTCCACTTCAATGACAAAAATAAACCTGATACATAAAAAATGTTTTATATGTTATATATGAGTTAAATATAATTTTTTTAACATATATTAACCCTTGGTCAAGCTGACTTGAGTTTGGGTTGATATTTATATAAACTTAAGTCCGACTCGAAAAAATTCTGACCTATATTTTCTTTCAACGCATCTCAATATTAATATATTTAATAATTTTTATAATTATATTTTAAAATAACCACTTTATCAAATGTTATGTGATTAACATTATTTTTTATTTCAAAACTTTTATTAATTTCAGTACGTACTTTTAATTTTGTTTTTAATTCTTGATTTAATTTGTAGAAGTAGCTAGAGTTAATAATATTATTCTTAAGCGTATTAAAATATATTTTTAAATATTTATAAAAATAACTCAATTTAAAATTATTATTATTATTAAATTTACATTATACTTTAACTTAACGATAAGTTTGCTTGATTCACTACAAGGAGTGTTGGATTTCTCGGCCGCCTAAAGCGGTCGAGAAAAGCACATAAAACGGTCGACTAAAGGATCCTCGACCGCCTAGCGACCGCTTTCTAGCAGTCATATCCGCTAGGGTCGAGAAAAGCCATATTCGACCGCTTTAAAGCGGTCGATAAATGTTTCATCCGCCTAAAGATTTTTCTCGTACGCCTAAAGATTTTTCTCGTCCGCCTTGTGGCGGTCGACTAAAGTATATTTACTTAAAAAAAAAGGCAATCTTGTTTTAAACTATCCGAACGACCTGTACATTTATATAACAAAACTTGTACATTGATTATACATACATATATACTAAGATGAAATTAAAATTATCTAACAAAAATTTTAAATTATCATAAAATACGTAACAAAATACACACAACATTGAAGAGTTTTGCTACAAATACTTTGAAAACAAAACAACATCCCTTTGCATCCTTTGTGGTCAACTCAAAACAATTGGAGAGCCTAGTGAACTTGAAAGACGCAAAATAATTAAATAAAAAATGTCATATATTTGAATGCAACTTGAATGCAATCCATCATAAAACTTGAATGCAATGGAATTTAGAGACAGGGATGATGTACATGGATCTAAAAATTGCAGATGGACTTCTGTAAGAAGTGACAGGGTATGAATTACAAGAGACTGCTTTAAAACAAGCACACAAATTCTAGCTGACAACAGAACTTGGGTATAACAAGGCACAAATATCTCACCTTTAGGACAGATAGATAAGAATCTTGAAGGCCTGTATATTTGCCAACCAAAGCAATTCTGACCTGCAAATTAAATGACATAAATTTCAATACACATACAGCAATTACTACATGAATCTGAATCTAAGAAATGCTAGGAACCTACAGGCTCATGTAAGCGGTCACAAATCTCAGCTTTAGATAACCATTCCCCCAGTGCAGGTTCTCTAGCAACACTACACAAATAAACACAATCTTATCACTGTGCCAGCAAAATAGCAAAAAAATTAAAACACAAGAAAAATCCATCCAATATAACAAATGAAAAGAATAAACAAGCTCAATAAACAAACCCAGATAGGTTCAACACTCTCAAGATTGCCTCGTGTGCCTTCTGAGCCTATTTGAAAGAGCAAAAACACATATTCAAGGGCTTATTACAAGAAATGAAAATTCAAATTGATAATGAAATCCAAAGTTACCCCACAGAATTACTTACTTTCAAAAGCAAAGGAATATGCCAAATGTTGGACACATCATTGAGAGATATTATATTTTCTTCCTAGAAAACACACAGGTTTAGCAAAAGAAGACTTAGAACAATACAACAAATTTGGTTTAACGAAAATTTGGTAAAAAAAAAAAAATTTAAATTGCCAAACGTACTAAGTAGAGTTCTGAACTGCTAGCAAAAACTCTTATACAAGGTATTAAACGATCAGCATTCCTCGAATACGTTAGTTTCAAATAAAACAAAATTGTTAGTGTTAGTGCAATAACCATAGCCGCACAAAAATCACGGATAATTTTAAAAAATTTGTTTGCAATCAATATTTTTGATACCTATAAGGAAAAGTGCATTCACCCAAGCTAATTACCAAAAAAAAAAAAGTGCATTCACCCAAAAACTTTAAATTCCCTAATTCAATGACTTCCACAACCTGAAAACAACTTTAAACTATGTATATTCCATTAAAAACCATTCAAAATACAAAACCAAAAGAGCAAGAACATTCCGAAAAGACTAAAATAAAAATTAAACATTTTACTTTTACTCCATTCCCGCATTTGGAAAATATAACAATGAGATTCTAAAATAGAAGGCATCTTTCTATTCTACCACAGAGGTATATCAACCAAAAAGGCAAAAATTTGAAAAAAAAAAAAAAAACAATCATAAGATGAGATGAGTGACTACAATTACACAATAGGTAGGTTATAGATATAAAGAAGTCTTGGAGCTCACCGTAGGGAACATGTTGCTGGTGTAGGAAATTAGCATGCAGGTTTTTTCGACAGCACCACCACCGACCGTCACCCTGTGCCACAATTAGGTCCATAAGTAGTCTAGAGGAAATAAGAACGTCAAAGCACTGTAAAATTCCATTAAAACAATTCATAACAAGCACTTAAATTTCAAGAGAAAGAACGGCTTACTATGACGATGTTGGGTATCGCGTGCTTTCAAATACTTCTACTCTGTTGTAACAGATTCCAATGCTTACCTCAGCTCAGCAATCTCCACAAGAACATGATCCAAATGTTCTGCCACAAGACACCATGCAAAGATTAGAATTAAGCAGGACAAAATGATATTTTTGTATATCATTGGTGGCCATTAGACTTCCACTTCACTCAACCCAGAAAGCGTTGTCCATTGGTGGCCATTAGACAGGTTAATGCTCGCACAAAAATAGTTTACCATCCTCTAAGCGAGTTTCATCATGCTTCTCTTCCCATCTAGCCAGATGGAATCACTAGAAATTGGAAAACAAAAAAAAGCAAAACAAAAGATTTTATAAGGATTGTACAAATTATTTTTTGGTAAGTGATTGTACAAATTGTTGATTAACCAAATTTAAGGAAAATGGGGGATCAGTTAAATTAATACTGACCACCTCCAAGGTCACGGGTTGAATTGCCAGTCATCATCAGGCAAGCAAATCTCTCGCACATCCTTTGAAGAGTAGAAAGCCATTTTTCAGCTCCAACTGTGAATAAGATCTTTAAAAAGCCTATGTGAGGGGGTTTTGTCCTCTATTTTCACATGTTCCACCCAAGTTACCTGATCCAGAAAAAAACAGTCATAAGCTACAAAATGACACCTTATTATTTTAGGTGATACATATCTATATATAACATATAGACCTATTGTAAACTCTATTCAACAACCTTGGAATACCCATTAGGCATGTCCTGGATCAAGCATCCAGAGGGTAGCTCATGACAATGAGCTTGCAAAGCAAATTGGCTCTCTTGAGGGAGATCAAAAGACACATTAACTATTGCCCATGAGCCCTGTTCAATTTGCTGACAAAACCGAGGGAGAAAGAATTGCCGAGTTGGAACCAGTGGAGAAAGCACCTGCAGCTCTTTATGCATCTGCATGAAACCAATTAGGCTGAGAACACGTTGACAAAATAGATTTTCCTTTTTTATGGTTTCTTTCCGGTGGTTAACTAAGCAAGAATTTTCATTCAAATAAAACCCTTCTCGGTTAAAATTTAGAGATTTAGGCACTTAATTACCAGTAGTAGAGAACCACTATGTGTAACCAATGTTCTGGATGAGATCAGTTCTAGTGGTTCAGCCCTTGAGACAATGGTAGGAAATAGCTCCACCCATTTGTTCTGTCAAGGCCAAATCAAAATCACAAAATTTAGATGTCAAGTGATCAAAAATTTGTATTAACGTTTCAAAGATAAAATAGAACAAGAGTAGATGGGCTAACTAACCGAGTCCATGAACATGTCCACCAATGCCAAACCATTCATTATAACAACACCCGAATCTCTCGATGCTTCTATCCATATGTTTGGATTTTTCAAGTGGGTACTTGCCCTAGGAAATAGCCTCTCATAATTGTCGAGATTAAGAACCTCCCTCCCATCATTCGGTGAATTCATCCACAAAGGCTCGTTGTCCTGGATGAACTTGCCAAAACCTTAATGCCATTATTATTATTATTATTTTGAAAAGATAAGTAAGTATTATTAAATAGCATCGAAGGGATGCCAAAGTAAGAGAACAGATTACAAACTTTCCCTTCCTTACTTCATGCTAACTATAAAAAGTAGAAAAGAACTAAGATGTATCTCTTTTCCTTCTTCTACCCATTATTATTATTTCTATAATTTTTCAAAGAAGTCATTTCCACAACCACCCCATTGGGTGACATTGCCTGTCCTCTAACCGAATGACCTCTACCCTTAGCTGCAATTCTAAAAGGGTTGGGAGAATTGTAGGAGAATTTTACAAGGGTGGCAATATCATCAACTGAGGATGGGTAAAGAACTGCTGCTAGGTTGGCTTGGACAAGCTTGCCAAAATCACTAGAGGCTAATTCAGTTGCGTGGCTATCTACGCGAAGCTTATTTGCTATGTCTAGGGACAGGAGTTCATGTGGGAGGGAACTACTAGTACATGGCCTTGTTTCCCCTATGATGGAATGAAGGCTCTTAAATGTCAAAATATGTTTTATGCATTTGAAGGAAATAAAGAAATGAGTTTTGATCCTTACAACTGGGAAAGAAAAGTTAAGATGGAAACTTCCTCCTATCAGCATGCATATTTACATACATGACAATTGTGCTTGATCCTATTATATAAGCTTACACTTAAAAAAAAAAAAAAGAAAAAGAAAAAAGAAATACCAAGAATGATACAATTGTGGACGATTGTAAAACTAGGGGATAATAGAAAACGTGGGCTTAACTCAGTCTGCAAATTTTATTTTTTATTTTTTTAAAAGGTTGCATATTTTATTTCTTCAAACACTTTTATAGCTTAAAAATTTATAAGGAAACCAGCAACAATTCCATTTTTTCCTCAAAGATAAGGCTTTCACACAAAAAACAATAATAACCAAAGAACATTAATAAAAGAAACACAAAAAATAATTAACAGTACTATTAAGTTAACAACTGATTTCCAACCATCCATTTAATGATTCAAACATTTAATTTTTCCAAAAAAAAGTAAAACTCACACCCCCAGAAATGATTCAAACATTTTTTTTCTTTTCTCTTTTTCCCATTTTCTCGCAATGCAAATAGACCCTAGTGAAATTCACCACAAACTTGCAGCTATCCATAGAACTATAATTTTTCCTCTTTTATTTAGATTTTGTTCATAACAGGGATGCATCAATTAAAGACCAAACAACAGAACGTTTCAACTAATTAAATTTCCCTAGTTCTCAACCATTAGAAAAAAATAAAAATAAACTTGAATAGGTATATACATATTTGGATCCAAACAACGCTCAATTAATATTCGATATACCAAGCTTGTTCCCTTCTCCTAAATGCAAGGCCATGCCAAAATAGTCCATGGCCCGAGTAAAAATTAATTTGATTTCATGGCTAATATCTCTGAGAAACAAATAGTAAAGAAACCTACGAATATGTACAAAATTTCAACTCTAAGCAAAGGAAACAAGAAAACAAAACAACATAAGAAAATCGGAGTACAAAGCGTTAACAATATATATTGTACATATGTATGTACCTCTGATAATGATCAAGCATCAAGCGTCAACGCTCTGTTTGGAAGGAGTAAAAGTGACGGAATGGGTTAGGCGAGTGATTGTACTAGAGAAGGAGAGCGAGAGGAGATGGGTGGCAATGTCAGCATTGTAGTGGTGATGGATTCAGCAGTGATGGCATTCCAATGGTGGTGCTTCAGTGATGGTGATGTTCTGGCAGTAGTGAGTTCAAAATGGGTAATGTTTGAGAGAGATAAAAGTGAGATTAGGAGGGAGAGTGTGGGTGAATTAGGGCTCCATGCGGGGGAAAGGGGAAAAAGGCAGGGAAGGCTAAAATTGGACAATAAAGGGCTCCGTGCGAGGCAAAGCGGAAAAAAAACCAAAATTCATCTCTAGTGACTACTAATAAGCGATCACCCGAATTCTTGGATCTCCAAAGCCTTGTTTTCTAGTGGTGTGTAATCCCCCGGGGGAAAAAATTATAAATCCATATACAGATTGTTCAGCTGCAGGTCATTTTTTCTTTCGTTTTTTTTTTTTGGCTTTGCTGAGAAGAGAAAAGAAAAGGGAAAGGACAATTCATGAATTATAATAACCAACTATTTAAAGTCTTACAATCCATTTGATCCCAGGAGTTCTGGAATATCCACCATGACGTCTCACAAATGAAGTTTGATGGGTAAACCTAAATCTTGCAGGATCTGCACACACACACACACACAAACACACACTGAACAATAGAGAACAGTTGTCCACTAGGAGGATGGGCTTTCCGTAAAAAATCCATTGAGGCAAGAATTGAATGAGAAAGAGAAAGGGGAATCAGTAATCACCATGGGTGAGAAATCGAGCAGCGGCAGGAAACGTGGTTGCAGAGACGGAGGGAGGAAGGGGGCAGAGAGAGAGAGAGAGAGACCTGAGCAACCGGCGATGGCGATCGGCACTTGAGGAGAACGGAGCTTTGAAGAGGGATGGGGTGTTTGGCCGTCGCGCAAAGAGAGAGAAATGCTGGAGCGGCGAGAAGTGTGGGTGCAGAGGAGCGGGAAATGGGTTTTGGGTCCTTTTCTCGACCACCTGGTAGCGGCCGCCCACGTCCAACAAGCGGTCGGTGACTCTTGTTTGGTCGACCACCTCGGCAACGGTCGACCGACTCCCAGTCGTGTTTGCCCGAATCTCTAGTAATGATTATAATTTAAAATTATGTGTTTAAAATATGTAAATAATATTAAATGAAAAGGCCAACATATTTTCCTCTCTAAATTAATATAAATTTGTAGAAGACTTTTGAATCAATTTTTTTACACCAAAATTTTATGTTTTAAAATTAATTAATATTGTTTTTGTCCTTATCGATCCTCGATGTTGTCGTTATTTTTAAATTAAGTTCGGTTTTTAAAGAAAGATTCAAAATTCATCAATTTAAAAAAATTTCATACTCTTAATATTTTTTAAATTTCAAATCTAGTTGCAACACATAGAATTTAGAAGAATAAGAAAACAGATTTAATTTATAAATTTGTATAAAAAAAATAAAGAACCGAACGATGAATAAAGAGAGATGTTACGTAAAATTTAGAAGTACAAGGAAAAATAGATGCAATTATATAATTTCAGTATTATATAAAGATATACAGATACAAATATATAGTCAATATATTCTTATACAAAGATATATATAGATACAAATATGTAAACAATATAGTGACAATAATAAAGGGAGAGCTACTACTTGGTGACAATGTAGGGAAAACCAAGACTTGAACATTCCACAATATTTAACCCGTCATTCTGAAGGAAATCATTATTATGTTAAAAAAAATAACAAAAATTATATGTAAGAATGATATAGAATTATTTTAATGAATTTATATTCTTATAATAGTAAAGTTATAAACATGCCACGTTATTCTAGCAAATTTTGCCGAAAGATTTTTTTTTTTTTTTTTCTGCTAGATTAATGTAGCATTACTCCATTTGAAACCTTGAGCAACCTGGAAGGGTGTGGCGATGGAGCAGCAGCGATGGAGCAGTATGTGCAGCTGCCTCCTTCAATAGAATCGATAGAGAAAAAAAAAACAAAAAAACAAAAATATATAACTCCAATCTCTAGTACATAAACCAGCACCATTTTTTATTCCATAATAATATTACATCCAGTACAACACACACTTTATTGAAAAAAAAAAAAAGGCTCAAGGAAATAGTAGAAATCATAGCACAATATATATATATATATATATAATATCATTCTTCACAAACTGAATTTATTTATCCTTATATCACAAACTGAGTTTATTTATCCTTATATATGCATGACTGCTCCCCAAAGCAGATCAGGATGAGGAGCTTAATAATATTAAAGCTTACTCTTTGCAGCAGCGATAGGTAGCCACCTTCTTCATAGGTTTGTCACACATAATGCATGGCAGCTCATCTGGCATGATGTCAATAGTGGAAGGCAATATCACAGGGAGACAGCAATGGTCTTCGATGATCTTAGCACGGAGGTGCTCGTTGAGTTTAGGCACAAAACTTTCACCTTCCTCCAAACCAACCATCCACTGCTCATATTCATCCCAGCAAGTCTCTATATAGTCTCCCTGACCTCTAGCCATCTTACTGGACCAATCACTGATCAAAGCCCATCCTTGATTACTTCCATCGAAGCTCAGCAATGTCAATATCTCCTTCATTATGTTATTATCTTTAATGGATTGCATCTTGTAATCCCACGTGCTTTCCAGCCTGAGCCAGAACCCCCGGATTTTCATCATGAATGCCTCGCTATTCCGCCTATCCTCTTCCGGAGCAAATTTCTCCACGCACTTCCTAACATTTTCCTTCCGATTGCTTTTTCCCACATACAGCATATTCATTTTTATATTTTTGTTTCCCGTAAACGCCGCCACTTTTTTTAGGAATTTTTCAATCCACTGAATGTTGTCGCCTCCGTACAAGCAAATATATTCACGAGCTTGCACCTGAAATAGCCACACAAAAAATAAAAAATAAGTAATATTTAATTATGATCATTGTTATTATCTTAATTTTATCTGAATCTCTCTAAATATAATTAAAACTTAATTAGTTATAATCTTTCCAAACTAATTTTAAGTATGCATAAGTGATTCATTAATTACTTATACTTTTTTTCATGTATAATATAAAACTTATATATAAAGGAGATTACCAAGACCCAAAAAAAGGGCCAGTACTTATTTTTTATTTCAGTGTAAAATATTATTTTTTTTAAAAAAAAATTGATTTTTTACATGTTCTAAAAAATTACTTTTTAAACATAATTTAAAATTTTTTCAAATAATATTTTACATCGAAACAAACTTGAGTCTTGATTATTCCTCGGAAAGTCAGCTAATAAAATTATGTCACTACATAAATACTCATAAAATTTCAAAACATTACATGATTTAGAATATATTTTCATTTGAAGCAATAAAAAATAATTTTGCCATTGCAATGTAACATATTAAAAACCTGTTTGGTAACGTTGATAAACTTGTTTCTAATTTATGTTTCAAAAAATAAAAAAAGTGCTTGAAAATTTTACCCCAAAATGTAAATAGGAAAATCATTTTCACATTTTTTTTTTTTTTTTACTTTTCTTTCATATACATGTTGTCAATTTTAGGTCATAAAAAAAATAGTCTGCCAACTTTTGTCGCATCATATTAAAATAATTTATTTTATTAAATTAAAAGTATGTTTAAGAATAATATATTATTATAATGATTTATTTTATTAAAATAATTATTTTTTAATAAATAATGATTACGTATAAAAATAATTTATTTTATTAAAAAAAATATAAGATAAAAATAAGTTAAAAAAAAAAACCAAAACGTAGTTTTAATGTAAAGATACGTGTTGCCAATATTTCGTTAATTAGTAATGGCTCTTGTATATTTATTGCAAAATTAAATAATTAAGGAGCTAGTTAACTTACCCACTGAGTGATCAACGGATCGAAGGAGAAAGCAGCCAAGTACTGAATCGACCACGTGACTTCCTTCTCGGGAGTCAACCACTTGGAGATGGCATCGTGGCTCACAACACTTCCTCGGTGGTCTATCTCCACCAGCCGTGGCTTCCCATATTTGAATTGCCAGACCTCTTTGATGTACCTGAGCAGTCCTCTGCCAAGGCATGTGGGGTCGCGCACCATGCACCACAGCGAATGTAATTTTTCCACGCACTGGTTTTGCAGCTCTGTTGTCCATTTAATTGATTCATCCACCATCGGAACCCACACAATCTGGTATTCCATCCCCTCCTTTTTCAAGTTATTGTCCGAGTACTGATGGAAAAAAGTAACGTCTTCACGAGTGACATTTGGGTCTGAAATGAATAGCAACACTGTCTTCCCTTTCAGCGTCCCAAGCTCCACCTGTGTTCATACGAAGACCATTCGTAGCAGTACCTTTTAGAAAAACCATTGCCGGTTTAATTATTAACTCAGATAATATATAACGGTGGTGGTGTTTCAATGGTAGAAAAATTAATAAAAAGTAGTGTAAAAGTGACATATGATAAAATTTAATTAAAAAAAATTTTAAAAATTAATAAAAGTTTAATTTTCTTAAAGTTTTTCTTTTTTTTAGTAAATCAATGCAATACCCCCAATCCATACTAATTAGTTTTAAAAAAATTTTAATATATATTCTATATTAATTTAAGAAATGGCTCAAATTTTAGATTGCTTTTTTTTTTTTTTTAAATTATCTAGTTCTTATCTTCTACAATTGCTCTACAATGAAATGCGCCGATATTTTTGGGAATCAATTTTATTTAATGTTATCATTTTATTTCAATTCTTAAAACACTCAAATCTTGAATTATTTATAATGTTTATCTAGTTCCAAAAAATAGTAATTAGAGAATTACTTATATTTTTTTTCACTCAGAGTCCGAAATAAATAATAGATATATATATATATATATATATATATATATATATAAATAACGCAATAACAAAATTTAATTACTAGATAATCTCCTATAATGGATGTGTTTGAAGTTGGATAAATTATTATAATTTTATAAAAATTGTAATGTCATAATTTGTGCTTCAAAATTTAAATTTTGTAAATTTTTTTTATTTTGTAAATAATCAAACAGCCCCAATTTCTATCAAATTCAAAATTTTGAAATAAATAAATTGATAGATAGGTAGGAGGAGGGGTATATAAGCAAACCGTAGTGCTACGAGAATCAATGAGCTGAATGTTTGGAGAAAACATAGCCGTGAAAACAGTCTGGTTATCAGTGTAGGTCGCCCCGAATAGGTTGCCCAATGCCTCAACTGCAGCAATTTCTTTGGCGGTCTCTGCAACAATTAATCCAAGATTTAACTCAGCCAGGTTAATTCTATATATATATATATATATATATATATATCTATATTACAATACTGAAAGAATGTAATTTCTCTCTCCTCTCCTTCTTTATCTTAATCGTACGTGACATGTTTCAATACTCTATATTCTCTAAATACTTTTTTTTCATTCATTCACAAAAAATTGACTTCCTTTTGTTCCACATTGGTAAATGAACAAAACTTTGCTTTTTCTTTTGTGTATAAAGCCACTAAAATTGCGATGACCTTAATTAATGTGAAAGCTCATGAATTTATGAAATGCGCCTAACTATTTATTATTTTGTTACAGTTGTAAAATTTGTATCTAAATATTAATTTAAGAAAGAGATTTGAAATTACTAAATATTGCTTAAATTTAAAAAAATTAATACATTTTAAATTTAAAAGCACAAAAAAGCCTAAATGTTAATATTAATAAAAATACCCAAATATTAATAATTAGGTTTAGGAGTAATAATTTTTATAAAAATTAAAATTTTTCATGTTGACAATTAGATTGAAAATTTATTTTAATAACATTCTTAATTCAAGTGAATAATTAAAAAAAAATAGAAGTGTATATTAAAAATTAAACAAACATTTTAAAATAAAAAAATCAGCTCAATTAAGTAAATTTGAGATTTAATGTATATTCTAAAAGCAAATTAGAATTTTTGAATTGAGTCCGATTAAAATTTAATAAAACATAAATTTTTAATCTTCATATAACAATATAATTTTAATCAACTCTATCTACTTATTAAAATTAACGTAAATAAAAAAATATAAATATAAAAAAATAATTTAATAACAATCATTTAAAATTATATAATTTTATTAAAATATTTATATAATTTTATTAAAATAATTATAATATATTTAAAAATTTATTTTTTTAAATAAAAATTATTATATAATTCTGTGTTTGTACGAAAGAATGCTAGGATATGTATATAAAGCAATGTGCTTCAAATGCAGCAGTGTGATAGAAGTGAATTGCTAGCTTTGGGACTAACCAACTTCTTTCTGACAAAGATCCAGTTGTGTCTTCAGCTTCTCTTGCATGTTCAAAACAGCACCCCCCTGGGCAGAAACCTTCAAATGCTCTACATGAGACGAGTCCCTGGGATCAGCAGCAAAAATTTATCATCAACACTATATATATATATATATATATACGTGCCCTGATCAGTACACCACCGGGCGGACCCAAGTGGGACCCTTGCCTAAATATTGCATTCTCAAATTGTCTTTTACTGAATAAAAATTTGCTAAATACTTCATCTTGAATTAATTAACTCGGAATTACATTACTAAAACTACTCAAAGTAAAATATTGCATCAAAATTTTCTATTTTTTTCTTAAATTAAATTGTGAATTTATAGTAAAATAATATTTCCTTTTTTCCCATTAATCAATCGTAGATAATTTTTGCTCCCAACGATTAAAAATTTTACAATCCATAAATATTTGAACGATAGATATATATATATATATAAGAAGCCAATATTGGGTTGATTCTTAATTAATTATAAAGTTATCAATGTCCCATAATTTTTGTTAGTTTTACGATCAGTGCTGATAAGTTGGGTGATGTATGAAGAACAAATCACAATGCTTTGAATGATCAGATAAGCAGCTTGACGGATGTGAGCATCGGCAGTTGAAAATGGTGGTGTGTTCCAGGAAATGTATTGAGACGGGAGATCCTTGATCTCGAAAATGCAATCGGTCACTTCCAGCATCGCCTTGATGACACGAATTAGTGCTTTGAATATTTGTTTCAAAGTGTCATGAGCAGGCTCTAATACGCTTGGGAGTTGCTTAAGAAACGCCACATACTTGGCAAGTTTGTTTGTTTGGGAAAGCTGGCCGACCAGCCAAAAGTTACCATAGTTCACAGCGAATGCTGCCAAGGCTATCACTATCTGAGCCTCCCATTTGTAGCTTGAAAGTGTTTCAGTAATTGTCTGAGTCGTCGTGTGCACATCTGAACACTTGCAAGAGATCTGTCACAATTAAACATCAAAGGATCAATAATTTGGGTGCCACTCCAAGCTCGATGCTAATTAATTTGGGCTTTCAATAAAAAAAATATTATATATATACAAATATATTAGCAGATAATATTCTAAAATTAATCCTACATACATGTTGAATGAAAATTTCTAATCAAATAAGATTTCTTTTGTATAGTGATCGAACTTCCACGACAGAATTTGAAGTCTAGCTCCCTTCAATTTGCATCAATAATTAATACAAATATATACCTCGCAAGAAATTTTAGACACTGTGTCTACCAAGAGGTCATGCATGTTTACCAAACTAGTTTCGGAGAGGATCTTCTCGTCCGATACTTCTGTCTCTTTCAACTGCAATATATAGTAAACAATCAATTCTCTGACAGACAGTAGCGAATGTTAAATTAAGCAAGTACAACCAAATTAATGACAGCTTAGAGCATATATAAATGAAGCTACATGGGGAGTGATATATATATATATAGAGAGAGAGAGAGAGAGAGAGAGAGATTCAATTATTCGTACAGGAATAATGCCGAAGTTTCCAGTGGTGGCAAGGTGCATGATCTTCTTGATGACAAGGAGAAGAGGTTTCACATTCACATCAACAGTTGCACGGCCATTCGGAGCACTGGGGGTCTGAGTTGGCTTCTTTTCCTTAGTCGATGCTGCCAAGCCTGCCATTACAGTATCCGTGAAGGAAAAAGTTGAAAGAAAATTCGATTACGGATAAAAAAGAGGACAATGAAGATGGAAGGAAATTGATAGCTTGGGGGCGGTGGTTTTGCATTATCCACATCCCCAAGTCCTTTTATAGTTGAAATTTCGGGTCATTAAACAAACCCGAGACCCGTGGGCAGATGCTCAAGGGTCGAAATTGAGAACATGTACATCGCATATCAAAATCGTTATGTCTCAAAATTAATGTCATACTCTTCATATATGCCCACTTAATTTGAGAAGAATTATCTTAACATTCCTTTGTCAACATCACGTGGGCATATACCCTGGTGAGAAATAATTATGATTTTGTGAGCTAGGACAAAAAATAATCTGTTATGTGTTTTTCGATTATAAATACTCCCGATCAAAAATTATATTCTAGATAAATTAAAATTAAATAGTTTGATAGCTAATTACATGACATAATTACTTGTTGCACTTAAATGAATCAAGAGATAGGATCAAAAAAAAATATATATATATATATATAAAGAGTACTTCAAGGTTATTTTCACCAATTTTAATATTTATATCATCATTAGCATTTAATATTATATACCACCAATATAGTCATTACTAACATTTTATACTACCTACCATCATTATAATCAAATTAAGAAAATACATGTCAGACATTCTATATTTATAAATATTATAAACATATGTAAAGTAAATGACTCAATATATATATATATATATATATATATATATATATATATATATATGTATATATGAGATTATCATTATTATAACGTGCTTCTAATTTAATTGTCAAGAGTGTTTTTGGTGAAAGAGAGTTTCTTGATCGGGATCCCTTCGATAATTTTATTTTATTATTTTCTTACATGCAGGTGCACACCGGAAAAAAGGACAAATTACAAGAGGGAGTAAATAGGGTAAAAATTTCATCCCACAGATCTGATGCAGGCTTTCAATATACATGATCATTCAAACTTCAAAAGACAACTACGTACCTAGGTAATTATACTAAATTATTTGTTCCAATTAAATTCAATATTTACCATTAGCTCAAGTGTTTTTCATTAATAAAAAGCCAAATGAACAATATTTATACTACTATATAAGGAACTACTAAGGGTGGTAGTGAAATTTAAAAATTTTTAATCACTAGGCGAACCTTTTTAATTTCTTCTATTAATTAATACCTTTTAACTACATTTATAACTTAAAAGATGTGTATAAGTAATTTTTAAAATTTTATAAGTTATTTAAGTGATTGTTGACAAAATTTTTAAAATTTTATTATATTTTTCATTGTTGTTAAAATTTTAAATTTTTTATGTATTAAATTTCAGTAACATCTTTAATTAAAATTTATAGCAATGTAGAAATTGATTCTATATAAAATATATAAAATACATTATTCTTTATATATCAGAATATTTAATTTTATTAATTAATTGTTATCTTAACATTATAAGTACTAGTCATCGTTAATATTATATTTTTATTTAAATTAAAATTTTCATAGATATTATTTAACAGTACAATTTTAAATTAAGTTGAATTTTTTATAAATTATCTAAGTTGATTATAATAAAAATAAAAATAACAAACATAATAAATTTTTATCTATCTTGATTTGGTTATATTAAAAATAAAAATAACAACCATTTAATTAATTAATTAGTTTTTAATCTATTTTACTATATTTAGATCAAAATAATTATGTTTAAATAATTTAATATGTTTAAAATAAATTTAAAATTAATCAATATATTAGTTGGAATACAAATAACTTCTAAAAAATGGTATTTATAATTAAACTAGATTATTAACTCCATAACTTATTCAATGTATAATTATCATTTGTTTAGTTTATTTTTTTATATTTTATTATTGTGTAATTATTTTTATTTATGAATAGTAATATAATTTTTTAATTTTTTAATCATAAAATAAGTATAAAAATTATCTATAAACAATAAATATAAATAAAAATAACTATTAGCATCACATATCGCTAATGAAAAGCTCAGTGCATGACATCAAATTCTCACGTCATCACTTACCCCTGAAGGAAAAAAGTTCGCGTCATCACTTACCCCCTGAGGGAAAAAAGTAATTGATGCCCTCAAAATTTGGCGTATTCTAAAGATAAATCCCTTCCCCCAAAGGGAAAAAAGTTATTGATGCCCTCAAAATTTGGCGCATTCTAAAGATAAAGAACAGGCATCCGCTCTCTGTGGTTTCATATCGACCTTGAAGACAGGACATCCTGACCTCTGAGAGCGACTTGTGAGTCATGTAACATATATAGGTCATTTGTGTGTGCATATCCAATAGTAAACTTTAATTTGACATGTGTGTGAATATAAAGGGGTGGTTTAGTTGGTCAAAATTAATTAAATTCATCAATTTTTATTAATTTTTTATATTTTCTTCTAATCAAGTTTGACCACGTATCACTTTTACATCAAATTTTTATATTTTTATTGTATTTTTTTGCCAAATTTTTACCAACCAAACTCTCCAAATTTTCAATTTTTAATATTCCGTTTGCACACCAAACTCTTTTTTTTTTTTTTTTTGTCTTAGAGGCCGTTTGGACGATCAAAAGTGACCAAAAACTAGAAAAAGTAAGAAATGTCAGTTACTTTTTGATATTTAGAAGGCTGATTACACTTAAAAAATGTAATTACAAACCTCAAATTAGATCATAATTCATGCAATTGTTTAACAATTATAAAGTTTTTAGTTATTTTTAATGTTTACAATGTGTTTGTTTCTAAAATGTAGAGAAAAAACAGAAATTATTGAATTTAGCGATGTTGAAGATAATGAGAAAAAGACCCCTGTTGTTCGGACATTTCGACATCTGATCTGAACAGTAGCAAAGAGACAATTGGAGAAAAATGAATAATGATCAAATTTGGGCTTGACCCTTTCTGCTGTCTGGATGCCTAATCAAGTGGTCCAGACACTTGCGACCAACATACACGAAATTTTAGGTTTTAAGATTTTGATTTATATTATATATATATACATTGTTCTCAGCCATCATTTATAGGTTTTTCTATGTATTTTTTTTAGATTTAGTTTTTCATTAAAATATATTAGTTTAAAAAGCTTTTATGCTTCATATTATGAATTCAAGTTCGTGAATACTTCAACATATTGCAAGTTCGTTTTGCATTTCATTAATGGAGTTTGTTTTCTTTTCGTTTTCTCATTTTATTTACTGTTTTATTATTTTATCCGTGCTAGGCTAATTTGCTTATATTGATTCAACCCATCAATGATGGATGGATCCTTATTTGATAATTAGATGTGATTGAATTCTCGTATGCAATGTAAAATTGTATGCAAGGGTTCTTTTTTCCGAATCTTCTTTTTCTTTCTTTTTAAAAGCTTTTAAAAATTTATAAACTCGATTATATTTCGTTGAAATCTTTGATGACGTTACTTAATTAAAACTTTCTTCATATTTTGAAATAAACGAAAAGAGATTTGGACCAAAGACGAATATATTGAATATCTTTTTGGTTTTCTTACCCTAAATGTGATTCTAAAATTATGTTTTGGAATAATTATTTTAACGATGACATCTTCTGGCTTACTTTTCCTAGTTGTGAACTGTAAACTAAGATAAGAAAATGCAACCGATTAGAGAACAAGGAATTCACCTGAATTTGTAGGTTGGATTAAGATCTTTAATTATCTTGAATGCGTAGTTTTATTGTTTTCATTGTTTTAGTTTAATTTAATTTTGAATCTTAGTTTTCCATTAATCAGAACAGAAGTAATTTAAGTTCTTAAATTTTAATTTACTTTAATTTTTTACAATTTATTTTTTTTTTTTTTTGTTATTAGTTAGTTAATCAACACTTTTTAAAATCTAAAACCAATTTTCTTTTCTTATTTAAAAAAAAAAAAAAAACCAACAGATAAAAGAACTTAGAAAACTCTAGTGCTCAATCTCAAAATTCCCTATGGATATGATCCTAGACTCATTACGTAAAACTATAATGCACGCCTTATACTTGGGATTTTATTAAATAGCACATTTGTGAGGCGCTCAAAGACTAACTAAAATTTACCAAAATAATCTATTGAAACGGTGAAGAGCTAGCTGTTCCGACAGTTTTGGTCAAGAACTAGTGTGACAAAAGCTGACAAATGTTGAAAAAATTATGTAACTTTTTACAGCTTTTTATAACTTTTTTCTAAAAGTTTGTAAAATTTAAATTTTGAAAATAAACACATAGAAAACGAAAATGAGAAAAATTGATAAAAGTTAGTAAATATTTATAACTTTTTGTAATTTTCTGTGATTTTTGGCCTAACCAAACAAGGCCTTAAGCTTCGTTTAGCTACAAATTTGGTTTATTTTTTTATATATTTTTATGTTTTATATGATTTTTTAACAAAAATTTAATTTTCTTTTTAGAAACTTTAGGGTTTAGTACATTTTAGTATTTGAATTTTTTTTCAAATCGTGTTTTTTGGAAATGAACAATAGTAAACCATTAGAACGATTTTTTCAAATCCATTCTAACGGAGTAAAAAAATCTCTGCACACCTAATAGTGTCTCTCTCTCTCTCTTTCTCCAAATTGCATTTTTTTAGAGATAAATAGTGATAAATCGTTAGAACAATTTTTCTAAATCCGTTTTAATGTATTCGAAAAATCTCTGCATACTTAATAGTTCTTCTCTCTCTCTCTCTCTCCAAATCGTGTTTTTTGGATATAAACAGTGGTAAACCGTTATAACGGTTTTTCCAAATCCATTCTAACGGATTCAAAAAATCTCTGCACACCCAATAGTTCTTCTCTCTCTCCCTCTCTCTCTCTCTCTCTCTCTAAATCGTGTTTTTTTTAAGATGAATAGTGGTAATCTATTAGAATGGTTTTTCCAAATCTATTCTAACGGATTTAAAAAATTTCGTAAGCTCAGGCTACAATGGTACTCGTTCGAATGCTTTCGACTCGGGGAATATGATTGCAAAAAAAAAAATTCGCACTCGATTGACCTTCTTCTAAGTTTTCTATTTTTTTAACGAAATATTGAACTTTTTTAAAATTAATAAAAGTGAGAATGTACAAACGTATAATAGAGAATTTTAATAATTTTTAAAAGTTATTGGAGTTTTATTTTATTTTATTTTATTTTTGGGCACACTAAAGGGTGCCTAATAAGTTGGGCAATGCATAAAGAAAAAAGTGATTGCAGAAAAAGTTGACGTACAAAAACATTCCAGCTGAGAGAACTTACCTTTGCTTGTGAGGAGCAATCCTTGAGTGGGAAGCTATCTTCAAACCAAATAACAAGTGAAGAACCTCTTGGTTGTCGATTTGGTTCTCTTTAAAGAGATTCAAGAGCTTGTTGTGCATCTTTGTCTCTACATAAAAGTGAAAATAAAAAATAACAAATTGTTTGCCGATGCATGGTTCATAAATTCTAGGTTTTAATTTTAGCAGAGTGAAAGACATCTCCATTCATTCCAAAGCGTCTGAACACTAACCGATCTGCATGCCGGTAACAAACATCCACCTGTCGCCTGAGGCAACTGCTTATGGTGCTCAACCTACACACGAAGCTTGAGACCTCCCATGTCGCAATGGTTGCTGAACTTGAATTCCTGAAAATAAATTAAATAAATATATCCCATGTCATTATAACATATAAAGTACCAGCGAACAAAAACTGAGCTTTGCGGCCGTAAAGTAAACTGATCGTGACATTCAAAATTTTTGGGTAAATTCTATTTTTTTTCTCTTATACTTTATATGGAATCCCATTTTAATTAATCTATTTTCAATTGTGACAATTAATCTTTTACACAATTACAGTTAAAATTTAATATGACCCTTTCATCAAATTCATTAACGAAATTTTCATTGGTCCCTGTTGTAATGGGTGCATCACACATTTACCCAATTAATACTTGATCATAAATGTACAACACTAAATCCAAGGGTGATTACCCCAAGTTTAAAAAAAAAAAAATCTTAAAGGTCAATTATAATTTTAGTAAAAAATTTAAATATCCCACCCCCTTCCCTTTTTTTTTTTTTTCCAAGAACTTCTAATAGCACCTTTTTGTCCGAAATTTCTTAACCTCATCCTCCAAGTACTGAATCCGGGATCTGTCAAAATCACCGTAAATATAAGGCAGATGGAAGATCAGAAGGAATATGCACTTGCTCATTTTCATGGCCATAGTGTCAGTGATTTGAGAGCACGTCAAGGCACTTCTAATGACCCAATAAGCAGCCATGTAGATCTGAGACTTGGTAGCCACAATTTCCACATCATCCAGGGTCACGTTGTTGCACTGGAAAGCCTTCAAACTTCTTGATGCACTTTATAACATCTCCACTAGTCTTCACCAACTTGCTCAAGGCTCTGAAAAGAGGCTTCGACAAGCTCAAGTCCCATGGCAACTGCTTTAGCAATCCAATGGATGCTGCCAGTGGGTTGGAAGAATAGAGCAGCATTAGCAGCCGGAATTCACCATAGATTGTTGCGAAAGCTGAGAGAACTAGGATTGCTTTTGCATCCATCCGTAATTCCCCAACATATCAAACAATACCATTGTCTTTGTGCGTGTGTTCCTAGCCCCGGAGCAGCTACAACGCATCTGTTGTCGGAATTAATGTTAATATGTACCTATACGTACATATGAAATTAAGGGAGGTAGAGGGAAAGCAATTAATTAATTATGTATACACCTGTCGAGAGACTTTATAGATGATGTGTCTCAGTTCCGATCCAACCAACTCAATGTTGCATATATCACCCTTTGCAATGGCACCAACATGTTGATTAGAAACCTGAAATTAACAAGGTCTTTGATGCTTATTGAACAGGGGGGGGGGGGGTTAGTTTTTCATTCAACTGAGCTTAATCAGCAGTGCCTACATATATTTATATAAATTAGAATTCTAGTATTCCCCCCCCCCCCTTTTTTTTTTTGGTGGCATTAGTAACAAATATAATATATTGCAATGGTTCTATTCACATAATTATCAGAAATTGCCAGTTGTTGGTGAATCCAACCTACTACTTCGGACTGATCTAAGTAAATCCTTGCAAATTTGGATGCATTAGCTTTTATTAAACATTTCCCACATTTTCTGTGAAGTTAATAGTTCATCAACCTACTATTATGTCACTGAAGTTCTTATTATCTGTTTCATGGCACCATGCATAGGCATTAATTCAACTTTGGAGCCCTAACATATCCTAGTTTTTCCCAGATCATCAACAAAGCTTAATTGAAAAAAAAAAAAAGGAAAAAAATGGGATCAATTTTGTTATGCCTAATTATTCATTACAATGGTGTGCATAAACATTGACATATATACATATATATCGCCAAAGACTACAGATGAAATTAAATAAATAACATGGCGAGGCAGAGAAGAAGAAGAAGATTTGAGTTAATACTTGGGTGATAGAAGCACAAGACATTATGTTCTCCACTTCACAAAGTAGGAGCTCAGAATCAAGGTGACGACCAATAGCGTGGCTGAGCAGGATCTGCCTCGTTACGAAATCATCCTCTGGAGATGCTGAGGAGTTCAACAAGCGGATTTCACCTTCTAGGAAGTTCATTACCAAAGGCCTAAACTAATTCAGCATGAGTTGTGAATTTAGATGGCCTTGTGAACGTATTCTTTTGCTTTATACAGCAACTCATCTACCGCACTATGTGAAAACTCAAAACACACACACACACACACACATATATTAGTTGGGAGTTACTGACCCGCAAACCAGGAAGATGTATCAAAAGCCATCTATATATTTATGAGTTTGTTTTAGGTTCAATTTCACTACTACAAAAATGCATAAACACCAACATGATATTTCACTTTCCATCTTAATCACAAAAGCGTAACTGACACAGATAAAATTGTAAGTTGTCTCATTTCAATTAAAGTTTATAACCGTAATCGAAACCTTATAACAATCACATATTAAAAAGTATGATCGTTTATAGTAAAAACCGAGATGAAAAGAAATTTCGTCTCATCTTTTATGAATTTTGATCTCATTTTCTTTGAAAAATTGTGATCAAATATAGATAAATAATCATACTGAAAAATAGGTTAATTTTAAAAATAATAAAAATTCATGTGACAACTTGTTATCATGCCGTTGTGGCACCTGTGACGGTCTTATTATCGTGGCAACCTTATATATTTGACTAGACAAATAATCACACTAAAAAATGGGTTAATTTTAAAAATAATAAAAATCCACATATCAACCTACTATCATATCATCTTGGCACCTATGGCAACCTTGTCATCATGGTAACCTTATATATTTGACATTTTTTTTGTTACTGTTGAGAATCAAACTCATATCATTCTTTTGGAAGTTAGTGTGATTGACCGCTAATCTAAACTATTATTTGCATATATATTTTAGATATTAATATATATAAATAAATTTTTATCACTTTTGGCAACCAATTAGTTGGTAAAAATAATAAACTTATATTATTTTTATTTAATTATTTTAAGTTTTTTATAATAATTTCTTGTCACTTTTGTCGACTAATTAGTAGGTAAAAGTAATACTTTTCCCAATCAATTGATAAGAAAAGATGATAAAAAGATTTACTTTTGTTTAATTATTTTAACTTTTAGCAATAATTTAAAATCATAACTAATATATAGAATCATACGAATATTTAATAAATACTTTATGAATATCTATCATGTTTAATTAAAAATGATCTTAAATTTTTTTTTTAATTTTCCTTTAATCTTTATGTATAGCACATATATAATCATGACTCACTCTTTATAATATATTTTTCTTCATTCTGTATTATATTTTTAGAAGTAATTAGATCGCGTTTAGTTTTAGACTAGAAAATTATTGTTCAAAACAAAATTTTTGAAAACTATTTAATAATTGATTTGTAATACAAAAAATGTTTTCAATTATTATATTCAAAAGTTAGTTCTAAAAGGATAAAAAAATGAAAATTTTTATTATTTTTATTTCTAAATTTTTATCGCTTCCAACAAAATATAAAATAATATCACTTTAATATAATTAATATTAAAGATACACTAAATATTTATTAGATATTAAATATTTAATATTCACCTTGTTATAAGTCATACAAAATATGAAAGCTACTCCCATATATTCATTGGAAAAAAATAATTACACATTTAGCATTATTTAAATTTGATTCGATAAATTTAGTTTTAACATTAATCTAAAAACATTTTTGTTTATTGATCTATGATTGTAGTTTTTATAGCATATTAAATTAATTAAAATTAATAAATAAATATTAAAATAAAATTTATGATATCTAATTTAAATCATATAAAGTGATAAATAAAGTTGTTTGAGTGAGATATAGAAAAAGAAATAATAATATTGTCTTTTTTTTGAAAGGTAAAGTTTTCTTTTATTTATTATTTTTTTTTTTTTTGAAGGAGGGAGGGGGAAGACTCGAACTCGAGTCATGAGCAGGCAGGAGAGACTCTTAACCATTAAGCTGTAGACCACGCTCGAAATAATAACATTGCCTCTCATTATTTTATCTCGCTTTTTTTAAGATATGATTTCCCTCCCTCTTTTATCTCAGTTTTATTTTGGAGATGATTTTTATCTCTTTTTTTTTTTTTTCTAGAGATGGTTTCTACTAATCTTTTATCTCATTTTTTCAATTACAATTTTAACAAAACTGAGATAGAAAATATATATTAAAAGTAACTTTTTATCTCAATTTTTTATTTTAACTGAGATCAAAAAAATTTAACTTACAAATTTTTATCACGTTTTTTTTTTTTTAAATGCGTAATCTTTATAAATTTTTTTAGTGTACATGATTTTTATCAATTATTACGGTAGTGTTCCAACATTAAAATTGTGTCGGGCGTTGACGTTATGCTGCGGCTCGCCAATTGCCCTCTAATTTTAGCTCAATTGAAGGCTACCTTAAGCCGTAGCCATAGAAAGTATAATTAATCCTACCTAACTCCTAAAGAATCTCTATTTCGTTTATCGCTGATACTTCATTTTCTACGGTAATATATGAAATGAAAAAGTAGTTTCTAATTAATAAAAACATATTACACAAAATGTGTAGTATAGTATTCCTCTTATGTCGGTATGTCCTTAAATTCTCTTTTCTGCGAGAATAATGCTGTATATAAGACATTTTTTTTTCTACGGAAATATAGAGCAATTTTTTTTTTTCATTAACCATAATTAGTTTGACGTATGTACATTGTACAATACAGTTTTATCAAAATTATTTTGATATAGTAATCTTTTTAATTATTGTGAAATTAATTAATTAAAATGTCAATAAAATGACCGGTATATATGACAATTTATTCCGAAAATTCAATTACTCGATTCAACACAATTCTAATATAAAAAGTATGAGATTTGAAAAATAAAATCTAAAATGGGTATAAAGTGAATAATAAAATCCCAAGGGGGAGAAAGATATGTCATAGATTTAATCATTTCAGCCTACACTTGCCTGAATTAAATATTGAAGTGTTCTAAATATTTATTTTATGTTATAAATATATGCTATTATTACCCATTAATTAAAAAAATTACAACTACTATTAGTATATTTTTATATTATGATTCACATTTTTATAATTTTTATAATTTTAACTTTTTGTCATATTTTATTTTATTTTTGAGGTTTAAGCAGATTTAAGCCGTTTAGTGAGACGAGTACAAGATAAAGGAAATGCGAGTGCTACGAAAGAGTATTAATTTCCTATTTGCGAAGAACACTATAAGACCGAAAGAGCAAGCAATGCCATACAAGAACAAGAAGAGACGCATCATTTTTAGAAGAGACTAGTAATATCTCTGCTTTCGCCCGGCTCCAAGTCTACTTCTCACTCAGCTAAATCTCCAGAAACATGAAGGAAACAGGCAAAAGATTGTTCTCCATTCTTCTAAAAATGTGATTCTAGAGGTCGACGAAAAGCAAAGTTAAAGAAAAACAAAATGTTAAAAGCTCTCTTTCTCTCTCTCAGATGACATGCCAGGAATTGAAAGTGGCTTCGAGTTGGCACAGTTTGTGTATCTCAAGCATATCAAGCAAATTATTTCAAGCCATGGCTTCTTGAAATCCACTGTGATCTAGAAGGAAAAATTAAAAGTTCATAGTGGGAAATAAAAATCTGCAGACTCTAGTCTACTCTATATTTGAAGTTTGATGGTCATTGTCAATCTGAGTAATGCCACGCACAGAAAAATCCGCCAAAACACGAAATCACAATGAAATAGAATCACTTGCAAGCCCATTACTTAAAAACAATATACCAATTAAAGTTTATTTTAATTACTAACTCACCATCACCACATTAGTTTTGGTATATTAATAACATTTCTTTGTCATTAAACCAAAGCAACATTTCAACTCAAGACCAAACCGAAGCTTTCGATTTTGGTGTACCAAAAAATAAGTATACCAAACGGGGATCCTCAATCCAAGCTGGGCAAACTACACAAGTTATGTTGCCAGCCCATGTCTACCACCCCCCATCCATGATCAAAGTTCAGACACATTTGATTAGGAGCAGCGACCATCTAGTTTCAATTAAAAGCATCCCAAGATCTGGCAGAAAGCCTATTACTGCAGTAAGCAGACCAAGGGCACCAAATATTCATCCCGGCCCGTTTCATAAAATCTAATATTTTTATTTCTGTGATAGTGGGGCTTCAAAAGCTAAAAATACACAAAAGCAGAAAGTGCCCAAGATTTCATATACCACCTCAAGATCACAAACAAGGTAAAAAGGAAATGAACTGATGTTAATTGCAGAAAGGAAATGAACTGATGTTTTAATGTTACAACTGAAACAATTACAAGACTAAAAAGTGATATGAGTGAGAAGAATTCAATACAAAATTCAAAATATAACACTGAGCATGGTTCATCCAGAAATAGTTCATTCTTCCATTGCATCGCCACCTTCAATTACTTCCACCATCTCTTTCAACGGTGTAATCTTTGTCAACAGAACCTCTGCAATCACAACGAAATGTTACTTGTAAGGATACGATTTCACTACAATCTAAGAAATATGTACGCATACATGGACTCCCGTCCAATGTCCAACGGTCAAATAATAATCACCCATATTTAAATAATAAAATAACCAACATTACCATAATTTCATACTATTTTAGTCATATTTTTATAATTACAAATTTTTATACTACCCCTGCACGCCCCCCCGGGGCCCCCGGGGGGGGGGGGAGTTGGGTGGTATCCCTCTAGTATCCTACCTTTGGTGAGACTAGCCCTGTGTAGCCCCCAACCCACCCCCTATCAGAATCAGGAGCCAAGTAATGCCCCAAGGGTTCCCCAACTCCAACTGGTAGAGGTCTTATCACTAAAATACCCCATGCAGTATACTCTAGGGATTATAATTTAGGAGGCCTGGTACAAAATTAGCTAGCCAGTTGGCAGATTATTGTTGAAACATGGTTTAGCTATCGTGGATAATGTTACTATTGTTGTATGGTTGATGTTCATTTCATAACAATCTCAAAACCATTCAAGATATACAATATTCGAGGACAGCCCGGACAGCCAGGATTTTCACTCAACTGTTCAAGGGGTAAAACCATGGCCAATATAATTTTGTATAATAAATTTAATAAAAATTAAACATTAGGAACAAACAGAATAAATTTTCTTTAAAAAAAAGGCAACCAAGAAATGGAGCTTTGTACCCTGAATTCAAGGGGACAAATCTAATATTTTATACATAAAAGGGGGTATTGTGACATACACAAACAAATTTTTCAAAAGCACAGGGGATGTGTCCCCTCTTGCCGCATCCCCCCCCCCCAAAAAAAAATCCAAAAAAAAAAACAAAGAAAGCTCTCTCTATGACAATATTTATTGTCAAAATACACAAAATAATAGGCCTCTTAAGAAAAAAAAAAACCACTTCTCGATGAGGAGGACTTGTGTGAAGCAACCGTACAGATACAAACAAGAAGTTAATGTTTAGTACAGAATCACTAACCAGTCTTCTTGGAGAATTGATAGCCTCTTTCACTAATGTAAGTGCGAGGATTTGGCAACTGGTGGTTTCTCAGGTACTCTGTTTGCCCCTGTACAAGCAAATATAAACAAAGGGAGTCTAGAATGCTTCCAGGAATGTATCGAGCTTACAAGTATAAAATGACAATTTTTATGTTCTTCTCAAGAGTTGTCAGAGTGAAACAACAAACCTTGGTTATCACACACACATCTACATTGCTTCCACTTCCCAGGTCATTGAAAATGCCAGAGCAAATAGCCTCAGTCACCAACTTTATACCTTCATCTCTCTATAAAACAAGTTTTTGGAAACTCCGATTTCTCAAAATCATGTTGATCATAAATGAATCATGAAGGTTAACAATTCTCCACAACTGGGTCTAAAACTTAAGGACCCATATGGTTTGTAAAAACAACATATTGAGATGCAACAGAGAATGGAATGAACTGGATAGTTGTAATGACATTGCCATTTTATTTGTTTGGTTGTAGTGAAGACAAAAGCTATGTATAGAATTTACAACCCTGTCTAATATAAAGCTAATGATTCAAGTCAAGAAAAAAAAAATGTGGAAGTAATGCTTGTATACATTTAATGCATATTTACTTACCTACTAATTACATGTTACTATCTCTGTCTTATATAATATATGCAGTATGGCATACTGCATTCTATTCCATGATGGGTGACAGATATGGTGTCATTGACATGTATTAATACATTGGGATGGAGGTGTTATATGTGAACTATGATTTTACTAGATACCAAATGTCAGGCCTGTGAACCTTGTGACATACTTTCGGTGAACCTTGACTTAAGAAAATTTTTCATTGAATGGAAGGAATGTTACATGAATCTTGATCTTCAAAGAAATCTTCCAATAGATAATTGCTTATCTTTGCTTCAATGTCAATATTCCCAAAAAGCTGGATCACGAGAATATTGTATTAAATGGAAAGCATCCAAGAAAGGGGTTTTTGATGTGAAGTAGTTCTATAAGGTGCTAGTGGGCAATGAGATGATTTTTTTTTTTTTTTCCTTAGAAGAACATTTGGCCCTTTGGAGCGCCTTCAAAAGTTATTTTATGTTGTTTGGTGCTTGATACCCTTGTTATTGTTAATATTATTGCAAGAGCATGTTCATTATGAATAGATGTTGCTTGTTCAGTAGAGATGGCAAGTCTTTTGGTCATCTTCTCATTCGTGAATGGACAAAGGAGATGAGGGGATTTATTTTGTCCCGAGTTGACAATTGACAAGCAACAGTTGTTCCTTAAGGAAGCAAAGCAAGTTTTTGATTGATGGTGGGGGGCTAAGATTCCTAATAGAAGAAAGTAAATGTGTAGATCATTCCTTTTTGTTTATTTTAGTTTGTTTGGGGGATGAGAAATAGATAAAATTTTCAAGACCTAGAACTTTCCTTGTATAGGAAGAATTTTTATGGTTATCCAAGGGTATTCACCCAGATTTGGGAGTCTTTTACATTTTGTTAGAGACCATGGATTTATAGTCGCATGCTCCATTTTGAACTATTTTTTTTTTTAGCTGAGTGAATCCCCTTGATGCAATTCTAATAAATCACTTGTCCAAAACAAAAAAATTCTACTAGAAAATATAATATTTTGGCTAAACTGAAAATCAATTTAACTTGTACAAATTTGAAATACTTCCACTGATCAACATACACCAACTTACAGTTAGCCCTTCGCGGTAATTTGATTCAAAAACAGCCATCGCAGCTAGGGAACCGGAACCCATGGTAGCAAAAGGGAGGGTATCCGTTGATCCATGTGGATAGATCTGTGTAATGATTTAAATTAACAATTATTTCCTTAGAATACCATGAAACATGATACCACCGGATGCTTAAATGCAGACAATCACATACAGTGTGCAAATGCGGTCCAGTGACATCAACTCCACCAAGCACCAAAGCAGCTTGGACATAACCTTGGTAGCTGGTTTAAGTCAAAAGAATCAGGACTTTTTGAATTATAATCTTCTAACAGAAACTACTCATGTCTGAGAACAACTTCTTTTAAGTATATATCCTTACCTAAAAAGATGGGACTTCAAAAGGGTAAGGGCTGTCACAACCCTTGATTCACGACCAGTATGGTACCGGTGCAGCTTCAACTGGGAACTGGCCATGTCTAAAAAGCGAATATTGCTGAAACTTAGCTTCAAAAAAGATGTAGCATTGTAGTAACATAATCCTAACAACCAAAATTCTGATATAGAACCTAAAACTTGAATTTACCTGTCACTGCCTCTGTATCAGCAGCGGTCCCTGCTCCACAGCAATAAATGTTAGGTGCCATATAGTGGATTTTCTCACAATTCTTATCAGCAACAATGGGCCCTTCTGTGGCCCTTGTATCTGCTCCAAGGATGACCCCATCCTGAAGAAAAAAAATGAGAATATCAAAATGGATAGTTTAAGAAGCATTTGCACAATAATCCACTCCAAGAATCTCCGAAGCAGATTGGGCGTGTTACCCAAAATAGACCTCGAAGTTAAACCACTAGGGTCAATTTCAACGGGGAAAATGTATATTTTGTCCAATCTGTTGTCAATAGCTACTTCAGTTGATGATCCTCAGTTTGAACCCATCTATAAACATTTCTACAAGGTTTTTTTTCTAGACTTATCACTGTCATTGGATGTCATGTCACCTAAGGATATTACACTCACCTTTGCATGGCTGGAATAATGGCCACTAGCAAGAGGGCTTCAAACCAAACCAAACCAAACTAAGCCTTTTCCCACTAGGTGGGGTCGGCTATATAGATTTGTCGACGCCAATTAAATCTGTTTAGGGCCATATCCTCCGATAGATCTAAATAGGTCAGGTCATGTTTAATAGTTTCTTTCCAACTTCTCTTAGGTCTTTGTTATATGACTAAAGATACAACAAATAAGAAAAGGAAAGAGAAAGATTTGAAGAAGGGGATACATCAATCAGGTGGATTAAAAGAAAAAGAAACAGAAAATGAAGGAGTAGAGATGAAGAAGATAGAGTGGGTGAAAGAATTAAATGGCGGATGTTGTAATGAACAGTTGCCTGGTACAAGGAAGGAAAAGAGCATTGTGGACCCTCAGATCAGCTTCAGGGAATTACACATGGAGGGCTTGGATTCTCCTCGGGGCATTCTCAATTATAGCCATCCAAGGAAGCCAGGTGTATGGCCAGCAGACTGTCCGACCAAAGGGATAAGTGGGAACTATAAGTTCATTAATGCTGAACAGAAGCATGGGGAAGTTAGAAAAGCAAGCATATGCAGCGCATCATAGGCTTTTGGAAGCATGGCGACTCAACAGAAGGAATTATAGACCTGGCTTGGAAATGAGCTACTTGCATTGGGCCAATTTAATTATATAACTGGGTCGGTTAGGGAGGATCAGTCCAGCCCACCAGTGACTTAAATGGACGGATCTGCAAGAGTGGCCCAGTACAGAAAAGGCCCAATTCAGAGTAAATAAAGATCCAGCTGTCATCATTAGGCTCCCACCTTTGTTCTAGAAGAAGAATCTATTCAGTTAGTCTGTTGCACAATCAGTTAGTAAAAGATATATAAATAGCTTATACTGATGTAATAAAGGGATTATGAAAAAAGAAATATTTTTCCTTGAGAATTATATCTCATCTAGGAGAGTTCTTGGATTTCTCTCGAATTTAATCCAATCTTTTGTTTTCTTCTTTTCAATTTTCTTTTATCTTTCTTACCATCCAAACACAAGGAACAGGGTTCACAACAGTCTTCTTCTACCTCTCCTACTCCTGGCACTCTCCATATACTTTCACACCTTCTAACAGATGTCTCCGCTGAACGCCTTCTAACATGGCCAAACCATCTTAATCGATTTTTTCTCATTTTATTTTCAATCGGTGCTATTCCTAATTTGCCCTTAATCTCCTCGTTCCTAATCCTATCTTTCCTTGTAATCCCACACATCCACCTTAGCATCCTCATCTCCGCAACTACCATCTTATGACCATGATTATGCTTTACTGCCTAACACTCTGATTCATGTAGCAGCGCTATAATACTTTCCTTTCACCTTGAGAGAGACTTTTCGGTCGCACAAGACCCCCGAAGCACTCCTCCATTTGGTCCACCTGACTTGAATCGTGTAACTTATATCAGTATCAATCCCTCCATCATTTGGTCCACCCAACTTCAAATGGAAAAAAAAAAAAAAAATCAAAAGACAGCTTAACCATTTTAAATATAAAATATGTATCCCTACGAATTTGATACAAATTCAATTCTCTTCGTTATTCATTTTCCATTAGATAAATGAATAGTTATAGGAGTCATGCAACCTTACAGTATAGACATCAAACTATGAATGAGATATGTAAATTTCAATATCCATTTCCCATGCAAATTCATGTAGTCTTTTCAATTTATTTATAACTTTGTCCCCCCCCCCGGGGGGCTTTTTTTTTTTTTTTTCTTAAGGGTGTTGGGAATAAGTAACTTGACTACAACTGGCAAGAGGAAAACTAGCTTATAGGCAATGCAACGGGGGAAAAAAAGTAGCTTCCCTGAAAAGTAATCTTAAGCTTTGTTGTTCGTTGGTTCGTTCTCAATCCTCTTCTTGCATTCTGAACATGCTATATCTATTATATTATGCCGACATGGAAGCAGTTCAAATAAGATCTCTACCAATTGAAGTAGAAGTTACCAATCTGAACCCCCTCAGCAATACTTGGCTCCTAGTTTTGGCAGGATGCGTTAGGAGCCCTAAAGGATTAATCCACTGAAGATAGGTATACCTCTTGCATCAAATGTGTATATATATATATATAATCCATAAAGTTAAATTAGAGATTTTTACCCAACAGATCAACTTGTGGGCAGACAATTTAAACTAGTGAATGGTAGAACAAAAAATGTTAATTAAGATGCTATAAGTGCTACATGCTTTTCAAACATAATCTAGAAAGCTAGGTATTTCAACCTTAGTAAAGCCATCAAGGCAGTGACTTGACAGAGAATCAAGAAGCTAGATATTTTACTAATGTGATATATTGTTAGAGATTCAGGCATACATATCCATGAATCTCAATGTCATCTAGATTAAGACAGAAATTGAAGAGTTCCTACAGTGTTGGATTTTGATATAATCATCAAAAACTTCAACTATAAACAAAGTATTAAGAATACCTTTGGTTGGCGGTGGGAATGAGGTAAACTTGAGGGTGAGAATCGGGTGAGTGTGGGATGAGAATAATAATATCTAGTATACATGAAGAATGATCTTGAGTGAAGGAGTGATGTATGTTTTATAGAGTAGAACAAATGGTATAATAGAATGAGAATATTGGTTACTACCAATATTACCCTTACATAGAAAAGTAAGCATTCCGGTAAGTAATAAAAATGAGGGTAATTTCCTAAATGTTCCACCAAGGCTTATTCTCCCTAAAGGAGAATAAGCCATTTCCATGGTTTTGGGGGAAAACAATTTTTACTCCCAAAGGGATAATAAAGGGTGGAATGAGCATGGAGTTCTACGGTTTCTACCCTTAAAAAGTACAACCAACTAAGAGAATAGAATGCTCATAATCATTCCACCCTTATTCTAGCCAATCAAATATAACCCAACTATTTAAGATTCTTTGGTTACAGAAAACATAATTAACTCCATAAAGAGAGTAGCCTGAATGATGACCCAAACAAATGTGAGAATCAGCCATAGATAACAAACCAAACCAAACAACACCTAATAAGGTCATAAATTTTTTCCATATGGCAAAGGAACACCTTGGGTGGATATGATGCTCCCCTTTTTCTTCTTTATACCCTAAGGTTTCCATAAGATTCATGTCTTTGAGCATACCAATAATGTTGCATCAATACGAAAGGCAATGTGCCTTACTCTAACAAAAATGCAAAATCACTTGGTACAAATTACATATGAACTTTCTTAAATCGTCAAGTTGCCATTATCTTGTTTATAGTGACGAATCTTGTATATATTTCTAAAAAAGGAATGTCCTTTTTTTTTGGTTGGGGGGGGTCAAAGGGGCGAACAAACAATTGGATTGTTGCGAGTGGAATGAACTGGCCATGTTCCATCACTAACCTTTGACAGCTTTGGTTTTCCATCAATCCAAGATATTTCTCACTTTGCATAATCAAACCATCCACAAAAGTATTTCTTCCAGCTCCGTGTCACATGTCCACGACTGTAATCATTTTTAACATTCTCCTCATCTTACTAACAAAATTTTCATTTTTAACATTCTCCTCATCTTACTAACAAAAATTATTTCACATCTGACTGTCTTTCTACCTTCCCTCTATCACCATCCCTGACATTCATTAATTTACAAAAATAAATATATCCAACATAATATGCCGTCAATTAATGGACTCCTAAATCTCTCACCTTATCAAATGCATTTATCAGTTCCTAGGCACAGAAGTAGTCACTCAATCATTATATTATAGACTCTTTGGAATACAGATCAAGTTCCAGCAACAAACAGAAAAATATATATAGAGCTCCTTGAAGTCTTAACATTTTTAAAAATCCAACCACTAAAGTCACCATCACTTCAAGACTACATTATGTGGAAGGCCAACCTAGTAATTTATTTGAGCATTGAAAGACTGACATAAGACTTAAAACTCATCGGCTATCTATTTAACATGGAGTACCCTGAAGCTCTTTGTGCCACTGAAACACAGCAGAACACAGTGTAGATGCTGCAGTGACTTTGTCAGCATAACATAAAAGACATGCTCCCCGCTTACAGGTCATGACTCAGATTACATTCTGTTCACCATGTCTCTGGTTATTCGACTACTATGCAAGAAACTAAACAATTTTCAAGTTAGGGCGTAGAGTTTTGCAACTGATCACAAATCATCTGTTATGACAAGCTAAAGCTATCAAATAAATAAATAAAAAAAAACTAGACACACCTGAAAAACTAGGCCGACAATAGTAGTGCCGGTCTTGAGAAAAGACGGAGCTTGAAGGCCTTTCTTCAAAAGCATTTCATTCCTCCGACACAGGTCGAAGCTGAACCCACCTTTGAGAGGAACATCTACTGTTGCCTTAGCCATTTCGAAATATCCGCCAACCTACTCATAGATAACAAAATAACAAATCCAATGATCAGATTAACCTAATTTGCATTACAAATTAGGGCACTTAAATCAGTGAAGTTTGAAGTACGGATTCGAACATAAATACAATATAGGAATATGAATATATATAATCAAATGTTTCAGAAACTTACGATGAGTAGTGGTGCGAAGACCGCCAAAGAGATCGATGAGTCGAACAGACGACGATCTGCGAGAGATGGAGGAGTGAAGGGGAGCTTCAGAATAAAATTGCTAATAACTAATAAGTCTTGGAGCAAAAGAAACGGGGTTTGGAAGATGAATTGAAAGCCACTGGGTCGGGACCCGGGGGTTAAATTATCTTTGTTATAATTACGAAATTATCGCGGAAGAGGGAACTATTTGCAGATGGACACATTTATCTGAAACTACTTACAATCAGATCCCCAGATTAAAGCAGGCTTCCAATACAGTTTCCGGGCCGAGCCCAGTGTTGACCCAAATCATTTATACCAAGTGGGTTGCGAAAGTGAATCATGGAGCCCAATCTTTATTTTCCTACTATTAATTATGATTTTCTTTTTCTTTCATTTAATTTTTATTTTTTGGGTAAGTAAGTATTTATGTCCTTAATTTACTTCTGGGTCACAAAATTTTATCAAGGGTATGTTTGAATAAATATTTGTGGAGAAAAAAAAAGTGGAGAAAAATAGAATTACTTATATATATTTATTTTTTATGATTAATTAAATAAAAAAAACTTTTTAAAAATATTTATTTATTTTCTTCTCATGTCTTTGATTTTTTTTTCATGAGTAAAAATTTACATTTAATTTCTTTTAGTACTTCCACTAAATTTTGTTTTAGAATTTTGGCTAGTCACAATCTATTTTTTTTTCTCTATTTACTCTTCTCAAACTTCATCATTGTACGTAGTTTAAAAATACATTTCTCTTATCTTAATATTTTATATGTAAGTTTAGAAAAAAAAAAAAAACTTTAACAAAAAGAAAATAAGAGAAATGATAATATTTTTCTTCTATGTATTTTTAGAGCTTAGGAGAAAAAATATATTGATTTTGTTTCTTGTTATTATATTATAAAACAGAATCAATTATCTTTATATTGAATTGGAGTGCAGTGGTTGGTAATAGACTGATTTTGGAACATCAACAACTCCAAATTGAAGCTCAACATGCTGACGTACAATATGATATTGATCGTCTTAATGGTGCACAACATATTGCATACAACTCAATCACGTCTTCTGTGTTTGAAAATAAAGGAACTATGTTCTTCATCAGTGGTGGTGCCGGAACAGGGAAAACATTTCTGTACAATACAATTGCATTGAAATGTCGTAGCCTTGGATATGTTATTGTTACAGTAGCTTCATTTGGAATTGCATCACTGTTACTGGTGGGAGGTCGCACTGCACATTCTACCTTCAGCATTCCATTGGATGTGTTGGAAGATTCGTTCTGCGGGTTTAGCAAACAATCATTACAAGCAGAGCTATTTAGAGAAACAAAACTAATAATTTGGGATGAAGTTCCTATGCAGCATAAACATTGTGTAGAATCAGTAGATCGCACACTCCGTGATGTTTGTAATAGTGAAAAGCCATTTGGAGGTATTACTGTTGTACTTGGTGGAGATTTTCGACAAATATTACTGGTTATATCTAAAGGAGTTCGCGAGCAAATTGTGAATGCATCATTGAGGCACTCTTTTCTATAGAATGACATAAATATTTTAGTTTTGGATTTGAACATGCGCTTAAATCAAACAAATCCTGAAAATGTTAATTTTGCAAAATTCTTGATGGAGGTATTTTTCAAAAGATCTTGTCTTTTTTTTTTTAAAATAAAAGACCATTTTATTTATGTGTGTTGACTGATTTAAAATATTATTTTAGGTTGGCACCAGTCCAGAGAATATCATACGACTTCCGTCAACAATACGCAAAATGTATAATCTGCATGAACTGATATCTGCAGTTTATCCGCAACTGGATGTAGCAGACACTTCTACTCATTCGTTTTTAACTGAACGGATAATCCTTTCTGCACGTAGCGAGGATGTCAGTGCTATAAATAGAGCTGCATTGAATATTTTTTCAGGAGAGATTTTTACTTACTTAGCAGCAGATAAGATGTCCGAGGCTGATGAAGTTGATCGTTCTATTACCTACCGCTATCCTAATGAGTATTTAAACTCATTAGATCCTCCTGGTCTTCCACCTTTTAAGCTGGAATTGAAAGTAGGCTGTCCAATAATGTTGTTGAGAAATATTGCACCTAAGGCCGGGCTTTGCAATGGCACCAGAATGATGGTTGTGAGGTGTGCCACTCGCATAATCGAAGCTTTGATTTTAACTGGAGAAAAATTTGGTAATTTAGCTTTCATCCCAAGAATATCTTTGACCTCTTCATCGTCAGAATTTCCTTTTCGACTGACTAGACGTCAATTTCCAATTCGATTGGCATATGCTCTGACCATTAATAAATCACAAGGACAATCTGTAAAGTTTGTTGGGATAGATTTGCGCACACCGGTGTTTAGTCATGGACAATTATATGTTGCCTTATCAAGATGCACATCTTTTGATCGTGTTAGTATCCTTCTACCTAAAGATGAGACAGATTCCACTACAAACATTGTGTATCCCGAGGTTCTATTATAAAGTTTTGTATTAATCAAAATCGCAGGTGCATCAATGATACACTTACTTTACACATTTTTCTATTTGTAACATTTTTCTAACAAAAAATAATCTATGCATGTTGAATTTTTTTAGGGTTGGTTGGAAAAAGCAATGGAGTTCAAGAGAATTAATAAGACTGTGATGCATCAATGGAACAGAAATAAGGTACCTTTCAGTCCTATATTATTTTGATTCATGTGTTTGTTTAATATAGTAATTAACTTATTTTTTATTCGAAAAATAGATTGTTGTTTTTGCCCCAAAATGGAGAAAGTGCATTGAACTTGATACGTGGACATTTCGAAAACTGATGTGGAAGAAATTCAGAGCTAGCTGATGATTTCTTGCAAAGAACATGAAAGCCTTTTTGGTACACATCTAATGACATCTTTGTTTGCACACTTTTGTAAAGTCTTTTTGTAAAGTTTTATTGGGAAGACATTTTGTAAAGTATACACATCTAATGACTTTGGTTTATAACTCTTTTTGTTTATAGAAGATGCTACATAAATCTCATATTTTGTAAATTGTTCTTCTACTTACGTTATTTTTGTAAAGTTTTTAAACATTAGTTACATAAATATTATATTTTTGTATATTGCAGTGAATTGTTTGTGAACTGTTTATTGCAGTAAAATGAATAACTGTTTATTTTTGTGTATTACAGTGAAATGAATAAGTGTTTATATTGCGTGTTTGAGTAATAACTCGATGTATTACTCATAATCCAATTTGATTGGTGATTTCTTTTCTTTTTTTTTTTCAAATCGGTTTAGACTTGATTCATTTAGTTGATTAGTGTATTCTTTTTTTTTTAATGTTGAAACATCCATAAGACAAAAATAATAAATTTTTTATTTATTTGCGTGCCTTTAGGCACGGGCAAATACTAGTTATATTATAAAATAGAATCAAGTATCTTTATATTGAATTTATAACGGTTATTTTTCATTTTTGATTGTCTAATAATTTTACATTCTCTCATTTTTTTTTTGTTTGTATCTAAATGCACAACTTGATTATCGTGTTATGGGATATGTAAATTTTAAAAAAAATTTAATTCAACCGTTTTATAAATCTTTAATTTATATGTTATTATAGCTTCGAAATCAAACTACATTTTGATACAAGGAGAAACCCAAATGATAATTCATGTTGTTACATAATGCTCAACCACCATATTGTGTGATTTTAATTCGTTATTTGGAAGATCGGGTTGCACGAAATTCATTCAATGAATGTTTTTGGTATTTGTTGGCTAAGGCTTTCTTTTATTATCCATAGCATTCGTTTTAGTGGCTAGGATACTCAGCTTGCGTTTGGCTATTAAAAAATATTTTCTTTTTTCTTTTTTTTTTTGTAATTTTTTCATTTTATATAATTTTTTCATCCAATTTTTTTTTTTTTAACTCGTAACTTTTAGACGTGTTTATTGTATTCGTATAAAAAAAAATCAAAAAACTTACATCTGTATAGTTAAAAGTTAAAAAAATAAAAAAATCAACTTTTTATTATTTTTTAAACATATAATTTTACCAAAATAAATGTGAGTTTCAATTTTTTCTTTGTTTTTTTTTTTTTTTTTACAAATGTAATTAACACACTTAAAAATTACAATTTCTACAAATAAAATAAAATTTTGACGAAAAAAAGCCATATAAAAAAAACCCACGAAAAATTAAAAAATTAACTTTTTCAACCCAAACCAAGCCTTAGCTTGTAATAGTGAGATTGGTTTGAATATGGTATTGTCATTTTAATTTTTGGGTTCTTCAACCATTGTTGAGAAAATTTTGCCCAAGTTGTGGCGTGGATTTCCAGTCTACAGGGGTTTGAAAAATTCTGCCTTCCAAAAAGTTGGGTGATTGCACCGATGAGTAATGAATAAAATGGAACGTCTTGTAAAGAACTGACAATAATTTAATTTCTTGTACACACACACATATATACATATAGATATATATGCATATAGAGTTCTTGTAACTGACTACAACTGAAAAAGAATGCAATTAATTCGCATCTCCAGAATCCAGATGCACTGCTTAAATGCCCTTTTCATGCTGAAACCAATAGGCTTTCAGGTGTGACCTTTCTGAATAAATCCAACGCTGATTCGAATCCATCTCGTGGATATCTTGTACTTCTGGTGCTATTAACAAGTTTGAACCACTGACTTTCAGGGTCGCATGTATTGTCTCTACTCAAGCACTTGCAAGTATTTGTGACGATAACATTGCTGCTTGGGTCTACGTCCAAGCAGACAGGAGTGCCATTGTCGAGCTTAGACGAAAGATGCATTTTAGAGTCCGATATTGCCTCCCATTTTGAACCGGGGTCTGTGCAAATCACACCGAGCTTTGCTGGCTTGCCCAACCCATCTACCTGCAGGCAGAAGTATGTTCCCCTTATTGTTAGTTTCTGCCGTGTGTAGCTCCAACGCTCAGCCTCTTGGCACGGACCTAGCTTCAGTGGGTCAAGCAGTGACTTTCTCTGGACACAGAGACCCGTCGATGGATGGAATATCACTTTGTGTGGCTTGGTTTCCGCGAGACCCGGCCCTGCAGTTGCATTGATCATTCCATGCCACGGACATTCAGCATTATATTAATAAAAATAAATTAAATAAGCATAAAATATTGAATTTTCATCTTATAATTAACCTTTTACCTTGAAAGGGTGATTGGATGGCAGAGATTCTACACAAGAAGCTTGAATTCCGAACTCCACACCAATTCCAGTTCAATATCCCATAATTCTCGTCAAACCCTACTGCCCCTTCTCTCAGATAATAACTACCAGCAAGCGTCCACAATGCCCAGTCCAAGTCAAACTCAGCGGCCACTCCCAAAAAGCAATTCAAGTACCTATTGTCATTGACACTAGTGCCCCTCTGGTCCACCCCAAACTCACTAATGAATAAGGGGTACCCTTGGTCCAGCACGAACCCCACCCGCCTCATCAACCTACTGACCACTTGCCCGCAAACTTGGTTTGGGTTGCCCGTTCTCCAAGCTATGTTGTCCGAAAAGGAATACCAATGCGCCTCTAGCACTACCTTGCCTGTGAAAGCCAGGTCTATTGTGCGATTGAGAAGGAAGGAAAAATCTTTGGCGTAGTCCAACCCAGAAAGAATTACCAGAAGATCTGGATTAGCCGCATGTACTGTTTCAGCTCCTTGTTGCATATACCTATAACCAAAGATAGATATAGATGTCCTTTTTAATTTTAATATTTTTAATTAATAATTATCCATTATTTACCATTTGAGATAATTTTTTTAATTCTTTTAAATAAAAAATAATTAAAAATAAACACACGTATAATGGATGTCCCACTTCTGGTTCATATAAAAAGCGTACCTAAACCAATCGGTGACGTTCTGTTTGGAGCCACGGAGTTCATTCCTCAAGCTCATGCCAACAACATAAGGGATGCCCTTAAACAAGGTGGCCATCCGGGTAAGTCCTTTGAGCCAAAGGTCAGGAAGGAAGTATTGGTCTCCAAAGAAACCATTCCCATCAAAGTTGCTGCAACACCACCCGGGCTTGCTTATGTGATTGTCCAGTATAACCATCACTTTGTTATCCGCTAGGCTAGACACCACTGCCTGCTCCATCCGACATATATTTGAATTCAACCCCCTCAATCAATACAATTTTCTTTTAATTGGAATTATGATTTTAAATAACGGTTACAACTTAGACAACGATTTTCAATGTAGTGTAATCAACGCGGTCATTACAATAAATAAAATGATTAAAGTCCCGTTTAACAAAACTTTTAGTTTATGTTTTCATTTATTTATTTATTTTTTTTTTCAAGAAAAAGTAAAGACTATTTCAAAACTTTTAAAAATTATGTAAACATAAAAAAATATATTTTCTTAAGTTTATATTTCTAATTTTTAATTATCTCTACAACCAGTGAAAACATTAGCCACAACCATCACCCTTGCCAAATGGCCGCCGACTGCCACCATTTCTGATCGCCACCAACTAACCACCGCCAACCTCCAACTGACCACCACCTCCATCATCAGTAACCACCCACCTCCAACTACTATCATTAACTACTATCGTCAACTGACCATCACTTATCTTTGACCACCATCGCCGACCACTACCTCTAACTGACTACCACACACTTATGACCACCCTCTCAACATTATAATACAAAAAAACCCAGAAGCTGACATGGTCTGCCGCTGACATATCTGTAAAAAAATTTGAAATGCCGTTGGAACGCATCATTTTGGTCCGTTCCAACGAATTTTTGTCAAAATTCAAAAAAAAATGATCTGACACATGTACAAAAAAATACACAAAACTCCAAAATTTTTCAAAATCTTCCACTAAAATTTTGACACGTGTCACTGTATATACTTTTTAACAATTTTATATCAAATCAAATAAAACATTCAACAATCATTACACAATAATTTCAAAATATACTTTTGAAAACTTTTGGATTTGGTTGGGACTCCAAACGCACCTTTTATGAAATTTAGAGTGTAAAAAGTTGTTTTGAAATAATAATTGAATGTTTATATTGATTTGATGTACGTTTGGTTTATTAAAAATTGTTAAAAAATTGTAAAACCTCTAAAATTTATTTATTTTTTATCTCACTGCATGAATTACAAACTCACAAATTATCTCACTTTATCTCATTTTATTTCTTTTTTATCACTCCAAACGTAATCAAAGTTGTTAAAAATTATATAAAATGATATGTGACAAAATTTTAATAGGGAATCTTGAAAACTTTGGAGTTTTGTGAAATATTTTGATACAAATATTAGTTTAACTTTTCAAAAAATTTGTCAAAATCAGTTGAAACGCATCAGATTGCTTATTCTAATGGATTTTGACAAACTTTTTAATAAAAAAGTTAGAATTTTTTTAGAGTAGAAAAGTTAGAACTTTTCAAATTTTTTAAAATTTTTTAAAGTTGATTAGATATCCAAACGTCCCTGCGTAGGACATGAAAAGCAAAATAAAACGATATCCGACTTTATTTTAAAATCACGCTATATATTACAGAGGACACGAAGAGCAAGCATCCACTATTATATGTTCAGTAATGGTAGACGTAGCGTGGAAGAATACTAATATTTCCTCAATTTTCTAAATCAATATTATAATAAACGCCGAAAGCAGCCGTCACCCTTATCAGTTTTTCCTACCACGCCACGGGCTACTTGCAAACTGACAAACAACCATGACTGTATCGGTTTGAATGTCCTATGGTAATGATCCACGTTTGATTGCTAAATTCTAGGATCACTTATATATAAGTAAATTTGAAATTTGTCCTGGCAAGTGAGCCTCCAATTATTGATTTGCAATTTCTTTTTTAATTTAAATGATTTTTGTGTTTGAATGGATTTACACACATTTTAATTAATTTTTAAATTTTAAATTAACAACGAAATAATTTACCAATAATCCTAAAAAGATATAAATTAAGAACCACTAAATAACAAATTAAAGATCTTACCCATTAGCTATTCCTCAAAGTTTAAATTAATGATATACTCCCACCAATAATTTGACTAAAGTTTTACCATCAATCTTATTTTAAAATTTATACTTTTGAATTTCAATAGTTTTATTTTGTCTTTATACATTAAATTTAGGTTTCGTTTGGAATAGTAAAAAATTTTAAAAAAAAGTAAAAAATTTTAAAATTATTTATTTTTTATTTCGTTGCATGAATTACGAACTTATAATTTATCTTACTCTACCTTATTTCTCTCACTTTTTATTATTTTAAACGTAAATTTAATTTCAATTTACCTTTTTTTATCAAATTTAAGATGGATACGAGGTGTTTTTGTCTTATTTTTTTAAGTAAGATTTGACAGACAAAATTTGACAGAAATAATAAAGAGGGCCCGTTTGGTTTGTCATTTTTTGCTGAAAATCTCCAAAAATCTCTATAAATCTCTGTTAACTTTATATCACATCAACTTTTTCTCTCACTGCACGTATTACGAAATCTCTCCAAACCACAATTTATCTCAATTTATCTCATTTTTTCTTACTCCAAACAAACCCAGAGAAGCTATAGGGAAAAAATGGAACGTCTATTGAAATTTGCACCTATTTTTAATTTTTTTAGAATTCAAACCAAAAATGAATTAATGACCGCCTCTGACTGTTTTTTTTATCACTCAAAGTGGCATGCGAAAAAAATTCTCATATTATACCTTAGTTAATTGCTGCTTAAAAAAAAAAAAAAAAACAACAACAACAATATAGACGTAGTAAATGATGAAAATTTCAAGTATTACCCTTCTGAGTGCGTTTAGAGTAATGAAAAATAAGATAAAATGTAATTTTGAGTTAATTTTGGTACTTTTTTTTTAGATGAATACAGCAAACCGTGGAAACGATTGTCTCAAAACTTTTCCCACCGATTCAAAAAATCAACACTCAAAACCGTGCTTTATATACGCATAGCGCCAAAATCGTAGGAACAATTTTTCAAATTTGTTGCCACGGATTCAAAAAATTCATATAAAATAGCAATAATGGTACTCATTTGAAAGTTTTCGACCCGAAGAATATGATTGTCAAAAAAATTTACGTATTCAGTTGACCTCCTTCTGAATTTTTTATTTTTTTAACGAAATATTAAAATTTTTTGAAATTAATAAAAGTAAAAATTTGAGTGATTTATAGAAGTTATTAGAAATTTATTTTATTTTATAGAGTTTGTTAGTATACCAAACGCTGACTATAAACACATATGGCAGTAAATTAAGCTTGACTAAGTTGCGTTTGACAATCATTACTATTAGTTCCTAATTTTATGAATTTATCTAAAATTATTAAGATTCTATTAGGGATCAAAAAATTTTAAAACATGGTAAAAATACTAAAAAATTTTAGAAATTATTCATTTTTTATTTTATTGGACAAATTATGAAATTACAACGTATCTCACTTTTTATCACTTTAAACACATTCTAAATTTATTTTCTTACATTTTAAACTTCTTTTAAATGTTAAAAGGTAAAAATGTTAAATTAATAAAAAATTAAAAGTTTGTTATTAAAAAATAACTTTTATACCTTTCCAAACCCCCCAAAAAAAACTAACTTTTTGTTAGTTTAACCACTCATTCAAGTTGAGTTTTGGAAAGAAAAAAAAGTTAAAATTTATTTTTATTTTTTATTTTATTTTATTTAGTTATTATCTATTTATTTTTTATTATTATTATTATTATTATTATTTTGGTAACTGGTTAATGGTTAGTATCAACCAGACTCAAAAAAAGTTTTTTCTTCCCACTTAGGCTTGGTTTAAGAATTAAAGTTAACTGAAAAAAAAAATCACTTTTTTTATGTTTGGGAAAAAAATTAGTTTTATAGTAACTGATTTTTTAGTTTCTATTAATTTAATATTTTTATCTTTAAAAATTTTTTTAAATTAAAATATAAAAAAATAAATTTAATTATTTTATAAATAAACAAGTAAGCCAGAAAAAGGTAACAAACGGAGCCTCAAGCTAATGACCGGGCAGTGGTCAGAATCGGCCATAAAAAGATAACAACGGTGGGTAGCGATCGAATTGGAAAGGAAATGTCAAACTGCTTTTACTTTTAGGTTGTGTTTGGAGTGAGACAAATTAAAATAATTTGAAATAATTTATGTAATGAAATAAAAAAATAATTTTTAAAATTTTTAAAATTTTTCACTAATTTTTTATTTTACCAAACACACTTAATTCCCTTCCCAGGTGATGTACCATTTTACTTTATTTATTTTTAACATAAATTTAAAAAAAAAACAATTTTATTCATATTTTCAGAAAATATTTTATAATTCTCAATTTTTTCCGGTGAAAAAAAAAAAAAAAAAGAAAAGGATAAGTACCTGGTAAGCATCGATAAGGGTGAGATCAATGATGGTGGGGTTGTTGACTTGGAAGCCCGCTATGGATTCAATCAGCCCAAGTCTCTGAAACGACTGTCGAACAGTGAGGTTTCCCAAGGAGTCATTGGTGGCCAGGAAGAGCGGCCAAGTGAGCCTAACACAATTGAATCCCATCGACACAATTCTCTTCGAGATCTCATCCGCCGGCCGCTTGCTCAGCCCCTCAGCCACCACTGCTTCCAGATGTGATGCCCAATTCACGCATGACAGCTTCACTCTCTGCCCACTTTCGTCGACGATCCACCGTGAATCGGTGGAAAGCGGAAGACCCATCACTGACCCACCGCCGGGGAAGATGAAGACGACGGCAAGGGATACAAATGATAGGGAGAAGAAACAGGGGAGTCTTCCCATGTTGAGTTTTCTTTGCAATGTTGGAGTACCCATGAAAGAACTCTCGTGTTTTGAGACTTATTTATATCCAATAATTTGCCCATCTGTTTCTTGTCTCCCTATGTTTACTTTTATCACAAACAAAGTCGTTCATATCATGGATTCCTAACCTCACAAGGACTGGTAGTTCGTGTACGAAAAGTCAATTTTTTTTTATTTTTTTAGCTTTTTATGATTTTAGATGACTTTTTTTTCATCGAGATTTATTTATTTATTTTTTTTGACTAGTCATGCTTTTCCAATTTATAAAATAATTGTAAAAAACAAATGCTTTCAAATAAAAAGATTTGCGTGGAAAAACTTTTAACCAAAGTGCGAATTTTTTTTTTTTATGATTTTCTTATAAATGCAAGCAACGTATCTAAAATTATCAAACAAAACAATTAAATTTTTACTAAGAGGGTGTTTGATTGGTTAGAATCAACTAAAATTTATTAATTTTTACCAATTTGTTATAGTTTCTTTCAAATTAAATTTTACCATATATTAAGGTCCTGTTTGGCAGCACACAAAAGTGTAAAAATCTACCAAAAATTATAAGTTGATCGTTTGGTGAAATTTCAACGTTTGTCACTTTTTTGCGTGTTACAGTAATTTGTTTCACTCAAAGTTTCATCAAACACACAAAAAGTTATTAAAATTTGTTAAAGATTTTATCAAATACTCAAAAATTACTAAAAATTATTAAATACTGCCAAAAATTTTACCAAATACTCTAAAATTGTAAAAAATTACTAAAAATTATAACTTACTTCATCAAGCACACCAAAAATTTACAACTATTAACTTTTGAGTAAAAATTGTTAAAAAAAGCTAAAGTTTGCGCCACCAAACATCCCTTAATTTTACATCAAATCTCTATACTTTTACTATACTTTTTTACCAAACTTTTACCAATCAAATACCACTTAAACAAACATAAACCTAGAGAGTCAAAAAAATATATATGCTTGAAACCACAACAGACACGTGGCACCCCCACATCTATTGGTCTACTAAATTTGGAAAGAAATGAATCTCCATTCTTTATTATCTCCCTGCATAGAGAACATGGGACCACAATAAAAAAAAAAAAGAATTAAACCTATAAAAAAAACTTTCACCCTCTTCTTCTATAATGAAATTTGTCACTGACTAAAGCATCGAAAGTTCCAATCAGTCCCTCGATTCCGATCAGACCTCCAGAATTGTTTCTATTACAAATTACTTGAAGAAGATAAAGGAAGAAGGTCTACGTAATACGAATTTTCCCTTCCAAAAACAAAAATTAAAACTAAAAAAAATTAATTCTCTCATTCCCAAAAGAAGCGTTCGTTGCCACAATAATTTAAGCTTTGAATAGTATTCACTCTTTGAATTCGTATGCGCTGTTAAGTGTGTTTGAAGTTGCATATAAAATTATATAAAATAAAATAAAATTATAAAAATAAATATCTCGTAACTCATATTTATAGAATTTTATAGGATTTTATTTTATTTGTTAGAGCTCCAAACGGAGCCATTATGTTTGGCATAAAAAAAAAACTCTATAAATTTTTAACAACCCCTCTACCTCTAATTTTTCCGTCAATCACTAGTTTCAAAAAATTTCAATATTTCGCTAAAAAAAATCTAAAAAAAGTTAACTGAATGTGTAAATTTTTTATATAATCATATTGTCGTATTGAAAACTTTCAAACGGGTACCATTGTCGCTATTTTTTGTGAACTTTTTGAATATGTCAGAATGAATTTGGAAAACCGTTCCCATAGTTTGCTATTTTCAGGAAAAAAAATGCATCAAAATTTATTCTAAACTATATTTTATCCCAATTTATTTTATTTTTTCTTACTCCAAACGGGAATATACAATGATAACACGTTTTGAACTTTCCTTCGTTGCTGATTTATGCTTTTGAATTACATAAAAATACTATTTTTCACTCTTTGTTATACAAAAATAATTATTAATAAGGAATTTAAATAAACCGCCGATAACATATCTTAATTCATGAAAAAAAAATAAGAAATTAAAGAAAGATAAAGTTGGGAAATTAAAAAAGGAAAAGCATTGACTAAAAGAAAAAAAAGCATTAAAGAATAGAATAAAAGGGGAAGAATCAAAAAGCAACGGATAAGAGATCCACGCTTAATATGTGCTCCACCCTAATTCTAATTATATAGGAAAATTATATGCTGTCACAATTTTTTTTTATCAGAATTTATTTGTGACAATGCTATTTTTGTAATAACAAAATATGTTGGTTATTTTTATGAAAATGCTACATCCCTAAAATACATGGTAATAAATTTTATTAATAAATGAATATAGACTCTCAAATTATGAGCCCGTTTGGCAACATAATTTATAGTAATTTTTGGTAAAAAAATTACCAAAAATTATAAAATATAACTTTTTATAAGAAAATTTCTAAATTTTGTAGATTCAGCGTGTGATAATTTTTTATATATTTGGCAAAATATCAGCTTTTCGTAAAAAATTTTACCCAACAAAAAATAAAATAAATTAAATTAAATTACACGACTAAAAGTTGTTAAAATTTTGTATTGCCAGATGCACATATAAAAAAAAAAAACATAATTGGCTTAAAGGCTTAAACAAACCCAAGAAAATAACTAATCTTGCTTAACAAAAATGCAAAAATGTAAAAATAAAAGGATGAATTATAATTGGTACTTTTGAATTTTTGATCAAATCTTTTTTCAAGTCTTAATCTTTTAATTAAAACAATATCATTAAAGACTAAAAATTTTAACTTATTACAATATTAACTTTCCAAGAGAGTTACATTAACCAATCTCCTATTAAATTGATAAATTCAATACCTTAATAAATAATCACATGGCACAACAATGAAAGATTTATAGCAAGTGACTAACATTGCAATAGATTTAAATTTCATGTCCTTAATTTTTATAATTAAAAATAAGGTGTTAAATTTAAATTAATCAAAAACTATGGGTATAAACTCTAATTTACCGAAAAGATAATAAAATAATGAGAGCGATTTGAAAACATGTAAAAATTTCTGGCTCTACTAAGAACATATCATACTGGATTTTTCTAATTAAGGGATTAGGCTGTGAAAGCATGTGATTGGCTGTTTTATGAAGTGAGAGAACCACTATGCAACTTTTAATAAATTTTTATAAATTTTACCATTTTATTGTAATTTTTTATTAGTATTAAAAATTATTAAAAAAAACTTAGTGTGGAGAACCAAGTGATGGCCATGGACATTGGAAACACTTAAACAGAAGGGTGGATAGAGATGGAAATGCTTATGCGACTCCGGGGACAATTGCCAAAGATAGATGAGAAACTTTTTTGTGTCCGCTTTGCTTTTGGAGTAAAGAAAATGTCAAGTGGATTTGAAGGAAAACAAAAAACAAAAAGAACGACTTTGGAGTTTGGCAGACTTGCAAGGCAGTACAACCTATAATTGCTTTTGATGTGGTTTATGCTTTGTCCTGTTTTCCCCTTCCCTTCCATTGTTCATCTGACTTCGTAAACATGTTTTAGGGGCTGTTTGGATTATAAAAAAAATAAAAAAATAAAAATAAATATATTAAAAGTTGATGTAAATGTGATATGTAACGAAATTTGATTAGAAAAAATTAGTAATTTTTTGTAGAGTTTGATAAACCAAACACCATCTTAAAAGTAATTGAAAAATTGGAGGATATTTGACTCATTAACTTTTAGTAAAAATAAATTTTTATTACTTTTTTATCAAAAATATTTTCAACTTTTATTAACTTCTTCAATTTTTATCTTTTTTTTAATTTTTTATTTTTTTACTAATTTTATTAAATTTCTTTATTTTTTAATTTTTACATACTCTTTTTAATTTTTCTCACTTTTACCAATTTTCTCGAATATTTTTTATTTTAAATTTTTTTCTTCTCCTAGAAACGTCAATGTCATCCTCAGATAGCATTTGGAAAAAAAAAATAAAAAATAAAAAACTGGTAGCAAAAATAACAACTACTAGTTTTTTGGGTTTTTCTAAAATAATTAAATTTATTCTTTTAAATTTTAAATTTATTTTAAACCTGAAGGGCAACATGTCAATTTAACAGAAAACTAAAAAGTTAGTTTTTTCCCTTGCTAAACACAAAAAAAAAAGAAAAAAAACTATCCAACTACTAAAGCCCTGTTTAGTAAGCCCCGTTTGGTAACGTTTTTATTTTTTACTTTTCTGTTTATGTTTTCAAAATTTTGTAAACTGGCAACAGAAACATGTTTGTTAAATCTGTTTCCGTTTTTTTTGCTTCCAAAAACAATGAAAACAAAAAACAAAAAAAGAGAAGCAAAAAAAAATATTTTCACTCTGTTTTTCTTTTTTTGTTGCAAATATTTTATCAATTTTAAAACTTTGTCTATTTTTTTTACATTATATAAAAATAAATTATTTTATTCAAATATTTTATTAAAGTAAGTTATTTTAATAAATAATATAATTAAATACAATAAATTAATATAAATTATATTTAATAAATAATAAAACTAAATTAATTAATTTAATTTAATAATTAATTATTACTAAATTATCTGAAATAAATATCATAATTAATTTATTTAATTTAATAATTAAATTAATTTATAAAAATAATTAATAATAAATAATTAAATTACATTAAATTTTAATTTAATTTAATTTAATGATAATTATTAAATTATTTTAATAAATAAATAATTTAATTAATTTAAAAATAAATAATTTAATTTAATAATTAATCTAATTTAATTATTTATTTAATATGAAATATATTTCATTAAATTATTTTTGATAAATAACATAATTAAATTATAATTAATATATTTTATATTTATTAAATTAGATGATATAATATTTATATTTCATTCAATTATTTTCAATAAATAATATAATTTAATATATTTTATAATTATTGAATTAAATGATTTTAATAAATAATTTACTGTATTAATGTAATTAATTATATTAATTAATATATTTTATATTTACTAAATTAGATGATATAATATTTATATTTTATTCAATTATTTTTAATAAATAATATAATTTAATATAAATTATATTTATTGAATTAAATGATTTTAATAAATAATTTACTGTATTAATTAAATTAATTATATTAATTAAATTAAATTAATATAAAATATATTTTATTAAGGTTTATTAATTTTTTACAACTAATAAAATTAAATATTTTTTAAATAAAAAATTAATAATTATAAACAAATTTACATTGCCAAACGCAGTTTCAGTTTTCATTTCAGAAAAAATAAACGGCAATAGAAAACAGAAAATAAAAAATAGAAACAGAAAAATAATAATAAAAAAAGACAGCGTTGTCAAACAGGGCCTTTGGCCCCGTTTGGCAACCATTTCATTTTTAGTTTTCTGTTTTTGTTTTCATTTTTTTTAAATAAACACGAAAACACGTTTGGTAATTTATTTTCAGTTTTCAGTTTTCAAAAAAATAAAAATTGTTTTCTAAATTTTTTTAAATTATGAAAACATAGAAAAGGTGTTTTATCAAGTTTTCATTTTTAGTTTTCAATTTCTTATACAACCACTACTAGCTATAACTATTAACTACTATCATCCACTAATTATTACCAATATTTAGCCATCGCCGCCACTACCTTCCACTCATCTACGGTCACCATGAAATATATTATTATTTAATATAAAAATATAAAAATAATATATAAAATATATTAATATATTAAATATATTAATTTACCAAATTATATTAATTATAATTGAATTTAATTTGTTAAATTAATATAAAATTATTTTATTAACTTATATTTAATTAATAATATAATAAATTATATTTAATATATTTTATTTTTATTGAATTAAATTATTTTAATAAATATATTTTTAAAATAAAAACGCTTAATTAACTAAAATTTAATTAATTATATAATTAAATTTAATTAATTAAATTAATATAAAAATAATTTAATATAAATTGTTTTTAATAGATAATATAATTAAATTATATTGCATATATTTTATTTTATTTTTATTGAATCAAATTATTTTAAAAAAGTAATATAATTAAAATAATTAAATATAATTAATTAAATCAATTAAATTTAAGTAATTAAATTAAATTAAATTAAGTTATTAAATTAATTACTTTAATTAACAGGAAATATATTCTATTAAATTGTTTTTAAAAATAATTATAATAAATTATGTTTATTATATTTTATTTTTATAGAATTATATTATTTTTAATAATTAATATAACTAAAATAATTAAATTTAATTAATTAACAACTGTAACTACTAACTAACAATTATCGTTGCCAAATGTGTTTTCAAGTTTTTGTTTTCCTTTGCTACTATGTAAATGCAAATAAAAAATTAAAAACTGAACACAAAAACTAAAAAATTGAATATAAAAATTGAACACAAAAACTGAAAACTGACAGTTTTATCAAACGAGCCCTAAAAAGTTAAGGTGCTATATGATTTGTACTTTTATTTTTCGTTTTCTATTTTTGTTTTCTATTTTCTATTTTATGTATTTTATGTTTTAAAAATTTCAAAATAGAAAAAATAAAAAATGCGTTTGATTTGACATTTTTTTTATTTTGAAGTTTTTATTGTTTTGGGTTGAAAAACACTCAAAACAACATTTTGCTATTTTACATTTTCATACGTAAACCTATTTTCTGAAGTAGATTTTGAAAACATAAGTAATAAAATATATTTTAAATTGTTTTTCTTTTTTCAAAATTGAAAAATAGAAAATTGGCTCAAAATAAGTATACCAAATGACACTTAATTTTTTACCCTTTCCAAATAGAAAAAAAAAAAGCCAATACCTTTTAGTAGCTACCTAGTAACTCGTTACCAAAAAAACAAAAGTACAATTTTTTTAACTCAATCTTGCACACTTAGTATTTTAATTTAATTAGTAATTGCTTATGTCTAAAGACACTGAAATGTAGTGAGAAAATAACTTCAATTTAAATTTATAAAATAACATATATGAAAAACTGTAAAGATAACTTATAAAAATAAAAATTATTAATTAAAAGAGATTAAGGTATCCGTATAATGTTTAACAAAGTTATAAAATTTAATTATTTATTACAAATATTATCACACTTCTAAAATATTAAATTAAAAACTTGTATATAAAAAATATTCAAAAAAATAGAAGAGTAATAGAGTATCTTTTCATATAAAAATGACTAAAAAGACAACGAAAGTAGAGATAAAAAAAAGAAAATTAATCTTAGTCTTTGAGTAAATCCAACAATTAAGAATATCTTAGATTTAAAAATTTAAGCTTTTTTTATTATGACTCTGTTTGGTTTGTTGTAATTCTCTAAAAATCTCTGAAATCTCTAAAAGTTATTTACTTTTTATCTCACTGCACGAATTACGAATTTACAACTTATTTCATTTTATCCCACTTTTTATCACTCTAAACACACATATGAATGACACAAAGAGTGTAAAAATGTATGCATTTAAAATTTAAGTTTTAAACATATTTAAATTGAATAATTTATTTAAATGTTTATTTTAATAGATTTTTAAATAAAATTAAAGTTTAAATATAATTTTTTTAATAAAAAATTAATTGACTTTTTCTAATAGGTATCCATACATTTTTTAATAAATATGTACAATTTTAATATTTATAACAAATATTTCATATTTTAAAATATTAATTTAAAAACTTTTATATAAAAAAATATTCAAAAAATATATAAAAAGTGTGAGAGATTATGTTTTCATATGAAATGATCAAAAAGATAACCAAAGTGGAGAGAGAAAAAATAATTTTGACCATTGAATAAATATAACTATTGAAAATATATAAATATCAAATGGATAAACTATATTGTTGTACCAGTAATAATCCATGCCTACGGTATTATGAACAAAATTAATATTAAATTTCTTATATAGTTGACATTTTAGACAAAAGTTCAAATCAAAAAAATTTATGATAATCTATAAGTTTTAATTTTTTCCAAAACTTCATGTCATAGCAGCTATCACATATGTCTTGGTCTCTTTTTCTTTAATTGATTTTTGATAAGTATCATAAAATAAAACACAAATTATGATATTTTAATTTACAAGGTTTAATTTTTTAAAAATTATAATTGACCGAAATTTAAATTAACAGTTCTAATTTACATATGATATTTACTCTTAAAATATAATAAAATTTAAAATACCTAAATAATTTTGTAAGATAGATGACAACGGAGTTAATTAGAATAAAAATTGAGTGAAAAATTAGAAATATAAAAATAATTAATTATTGAATAAGAGAAAAAAATTGATTCGTAACAGTTGAATATTACCAATTAAGATGAACATTACCCGAAAAAAAAAAAAGAAAAAAAAAAGGGATTTTCCTCACAAATTTACGGTCCGCCGTAGCGCCGCTAGACTCTTCTCGACTACGCCAGAGGAGGTACATCTGGCATCGATCACAGTCCCTGCAATTCGAATAGATACGCTTCAACCTACGTTAGGGCTAGGGTTTTGCGTTACATTCAGTCCATGGCTAATCCACATGTTTAATTGCACAATTGGTTATCTGATTGAGAAGTGAGGCGTCTACATTGAAGCCTTATTTGCAATTTCGTAGCAATGTAAGTTCAGAACCTTGCTTCATCCTCTGCATCTTTCGCCTAAAAGAAAGTATATCGTGAAAGGTGCATTCTTTTTGTTTGGAAAAATTTCCTTGGCAACTAACAGGTCCCCTGAATATTGTTGACATCATGTAAATTTAGGTTTTTGGATTATTCACTCTTCATGCAATTCTAATTAGTGAGTTAACATTGCTTCAGGGGAGCTGTTAAATTGGAACTTCGGTGTCCGCAAAGTATTGGTGGAGTTGTGATTGATCCGCAGCCCGATTGGAGTTTCGAGACTCTCTTGTCAGAGATCAGTTCGATAGAAAAGAAGCTAAATGCGTCTTCAAATTTGCCTTTACCGTTTACCAAATCAAAGTCGCGGTATTGTGCATATTTCTACTTCGTCTTCAATTGTCATTTCTATTTGTGGGATTGCCAGAACTTTTTGTTTTGCTTACCGTCCGTTTGTAACATGGATTTGTGGGAAGAGAAAACAAGAGTTAAGGAAAATAAAGTTACTAGTTCGCATTATTTTTTATGCCTAACCAAGTAGAAGTTGTTATTTGTTGGACCAATATCTACTAATTCTTGTCTCTAGCTGATAGACTAGAATCCAAATCATTGTTCAACAGCCCATATGTACTCTTGATAATTGAGAACCACAATGAATTTTGTTCAAGGGGAATTCTCCTTAGCTACTTTGCTAACATTGCACCATTCCAAGCAGCCACGTTACTCAACCCTCGACCCCTATTGATTTTAGGGGAGATGCAATCTTCCAATTAACAAGGTGGTTTATATTTCCTTCCTCCCATCCTTCCCTAAAGAAGTTCCTTATCATGGATTCAATGGTTTGGCTCACTCTGGATGACATTTTAAAAGTAGACGTAAAATAACTAGGCATGTTTGATAACATTGATTGATGGCATTTGATGGTACTTTTGATGCTATATTGTCTTCACCTGCTAGGATTGAACAATTTAGAGATCAATCACCTTCTTTTTGCGTCCTTAATTTAACATGTGATGCTTAGCTATATTTTAGGAAATAAGTTTAGTTATTTGCCTTTAATCTTAATATTTGGTTCTTCATTTGTGATTTCTTTTGTTAGTTTGGCTTAGTCAATGCAATCTATCAAGTTACAATGAACTCTGGGTGTAACAAATGTTGAACCAGAATGAATTGAGAAACAATTTATTTGCTCAAAATAGATAACTATATAATTTTCTTTTTTCAAAAGGTGCATCCGAACAAGCCAATTTTTTTTTTTTTGTTTGGGTAATTACTAGCCAATTGTTCCAACGTTTCACGTTGTTCAAACAATTTGTAGTTTTGATGTTAGTTGGTTTCTGCAAAAACTTGCTTTCTTTTCCAAGGGTATTTGGGAACTCTTCAAACTTCTGTAATGTTCAAGAGTCTTGAAATTGACGGATGCCTCTAGATTTTAATTTCAGGAGTAAACTGGATCAAAATGCTTTCTTTTGTCACATATCAGCCTAGTTGTGGCCTAATGGAGTCTTTGGACGGCTAATCTTCCGATAATGAACATCTTTAGGTGATTTTGCCTGATCCTGAGTAGTGAAATCTTCAGTAAATCAACAAAATATTTTGCTTCAATTAGTTTGTGTGATCAAATCTTAATGTGGTATGGTGTTGCTATGCAAGTTATACTCATTGCTATAGAATTGCATAGAACCGGAAAAGGTAAAAATTTCATAAAGGAGTTTGTATTTTTAATTAATGTGAAACAGATGCTAAGCTGTGTTTTCTAAATGCATGTGGTCATGCTGATTCAAATACCCGTAGCATGTTGTACCTGTGTGTATCTTTTAAAAAAAATGTTGTACCTGTGTGTAGCTTTGTATCTATTAGTTCTCTTCTCATTTTTTTCTAACTCAAAATAGAGAGAGAGAGAGAGAGAGAGAGAGAGAGAGAGAGAGATACATATATATATGTATATAAATTTGATTTTTTCATTTCATTTTGTTGTTCTACTTTTTTTTCTTCACTTCTCTTTTCCCTTCACAAATCCATGTTCTTAACTTAACATAAACAAGTCTGAAATTATCAATTTATGGGTTAATGCTTTGCTTATTTTTTTAATTGTTTGTTTTCAGAGAAGTTTCCTCTGCAAAGTCCGTTGAAAGGAAGACCTTTGTAATGCGTGTAGATGAGATGGAAGATGCCGAGGAAGATAGTGAGGAGGTAGCTTCTGGCCAACAAGTAGTTGCCGGTAGAAGATTTACCTGTGATGAATTTTATGTCAGGTGCCACTTTGTATTCTAGCCTGTTGTACACTTTATATAAAACCATAAATTATCCCAACACAAATGAGCATTGATAATGCATGAGTAATGTGGTACTATGATAAAATGGAGATTTTCATAGGAAGGTGAACTGTTGGGACTGCATTGATATGGGAGGGAATAATTCAGGATTTCTGAAATGGGTTTAGTTCTTGAAAACTGCAGATTTTGATAGAAGGTTGAGGTCTTTGAGAAACATAAAAATCCTTTTATCTTTATGTCTCATAAAGAATATAAGAAAATTATGAAGTTCAATCAGGGAATCAGAGCTCAAGCCTCAAATGATGCTCAAGTGAACCATTTTGAATTCTTTATATAACAAATGTTATGACCTGCTTATTTCTTCAGTGACAGTTATGACTCTGAAGATGAGTCACGGACTGGAGCCCAATATCATTTGATGGACAAAATGGGATTGGTAGAAGGTGCATTGTCCGAGTTGACCCATGAACATCAGCTTAGTGGTACGGTATGTGGTGTCATTTGCTCTTGTTATTTATCTTATCTTAAATTGTATGCCTTTGTAGTTGGAGAGCTCCCTATTTTTGCCTCTCGCTTCATAGAAAAAATGCATCTTCCTATGTTGCATTAACTTTTTTATGTTTTCATATCCCTCTTAACCTAATTGTTTTGATTACAGGAGGAAATTATGAGCCGAATACTAGCATTGGAGGCAGATTTGATGACTGATTACAAGAAGCTTACTACTGCACTTTCTCAAGTGAAGAGACATACTGAAGCACGTCGGGAAATGGACAGGAAACTTGATATGCAGTATCAGCGCAGGATGTAAGTTTCTCTATTGTAATTCTTGGCAATATTTCTATGTAGTTTTCTTTTTATGAAAATATTTTAATTAATATAATTTATGAATTATTGTAGTGCAGAAGCACTTGATAATCACTTGACAGCCATCCAGAGGGACCATGAACATAAATCCCAAATAGAAGAAAGAAGAATAAGAGATGATGCAGCTGTTGAAGAGGCCAAAAGAAGAGAAAAGGCTCTTCAAGAAGAAAAACTACGGCAAGAAAAAGCAAGAGCTGAAGCAGAGGTTTTCCTTTATTTCTTTGGCATGTCATGCATTGTTTTTAGCGGCATTTCCAATTGCATTAATTCAACTCAACTCAAACAGGCCTCTGTCATAAGTATTGGGTCAGCAACACAAATCTTATATTTAGATTTTCCCCTTAAAAGCTTGTGCCTCGTGTCATAATCTCAACTAAAACACACATTCCCTTGTATGTCCTCGTCTATACCCACTTCGATTCCTTTCCCCTAATGCATTACACAAAATTTGGACCCTTAATGATTGGTTGAGTGGTTGGTATAATTTGTGCATTACAATACCATGTCAATTGGTTTCCTCTCATCTTATTTGCTATTGGTTCTACTTTACTATCTACATTCCTAATTTCAACTGCTTTGATGTGAGGAAAACTAACAATTTTTGGGGGAGGATATGAGTTTCTGGGAAGTGAATCACTTTGATACTCACCCCAATTATGTTCATGTGGTTTCTAAAAATTTTTTTGATAAATTTAAGTATTTTATTAGAAAACCATTATGGGGATGCCACCACAATAAAAAAAAAGGCTGTGGAAACAGCCTAGACTATCAATCGATGTCCATTTTCTCAATGAAATACGATGGATTATTAATATTTGACTTTTTACCACCCTCTAACCAACTATACATGATTCCCAAAAAGTGCTCTTTAATCTGTATAATGAAATCTTCTCGTCACAGAAGCATCTTCTGTTCCTCTCCCCCCCCCCCCCCAAAAAAAAGAATAAAATAACTAGCACAAGTCAAAAGGTATTAAGGGCCAAACTTTTCTCCTCCTCTTATAAAACCTTATTCCCCACCACACCTGGAGGGCATGTGATGCGGAACAACAATTGAAAGTAAAGAAAGAATAGAGAGAAAGCAAGAGAAAGAAGAAAGTAGAGAAGAAGAGAAGAAGAATTAGAAGAAAAGAGGAGAAAGAAAAACACAGCCACCGATATTATTCAATCAATCATCAATCAATTCTCTTCTGTTAACCCTAATTAGGGTTTAAATAGAAAACATCATGGGCCTAACACAAAAGGCCTAAAATAAAATAAACCGATACTAAAATAGCCCAAAAACAAATGGATCCAAATAACCTCTAATAATATAAACTCATTATTAATAAAACTCAAAACAAATGGGTCCAAATAATAAATAAAAATAATAATAAAAAGAAATAAATTTAAAAATTGATGTCCTCATCAACTCTCCCGGACTGAGAAGAACTCGACTCCGTCGAGTTGAAAACTTGGCACTGTTACAATGTCGCATTTTCCACTTGACAAGACATCTTTGGAGTAGAAAGAAAATGAGATCCTCAACATCGAACACAGATAGGCACCGCTGAAGAGGTGGAGGAACGGGAACCGGCATAAAAATATCTCCATAACCTGCAGACAATATTTGAGGCCCAAAGATGCCTTCACAAGATAACAAATTCTCCACATGCCAAATTATGACAAAACTCATATCACATGGCAAAGTGAAAAAAATTGCATTGGGACTAGGTTCACAAAGGATATAGAATGGCCCAACATTTTCGGCATACAAATTTTGGCAAGACGATATGGGGTAGTAAGTAGGCAATGCATAAGTCATTAGTAAGTTACATCCATTAAATTCTTTATTCCCATCAATAACATAAGTAGGAAATTTATAATAATTATTACTCAACCCAATTTTTCATTTAATATCAGCATTATCAAAAAGGAGTGGAATACATGGATGAGAATAAGTAATGAGTGATGATGTAACTGAACTTGTCAAATTAGAATCCCTAAAAAACGGACGAATGGAATGAGACTCAATGATATCGATAGAATAGTGGTAAGACATGCCACATATAACTTGTAAAAAAAATTGTTCAATGTATGCAAGAATGTCTTTGTTATACATTAGAAGTGAGGAGGACTCATGCAATTGAATGATATCATGGAAGAACAATTTGGACATAGACTCAAAGAACTTCCAACGGATGAAGTCATTAAGTAAAACTCTTGAGATGCTTAAATAATATCCCCTGAAAAAGTAACCATCACTAATGATAGAGTCTATGCAATCTTGACGATCATTATTCATGATGTCCTCAAATAAACCAACAAAATCAATGTAAGATGACGGTGGAACCAATTCAACCACTTCAGACACATTTTGAGAATTTGGTGACTCGTCATAATCAAATGTCAAAAGAGGAGAATCAATAAGAGAATCACAAGTGTCAATAGAAACAATAGGGGCGCCAGGTTTAGGAGATGGACGGTGTAACTCGATAGTTTGTATAGGGCACTTTGACTCTGATATAGACTCATAAGACTCAAACTTATAATATTTTTCAATTTCTAAAGCTTTGGAATAAGTTTCATTTAACGTCTTATGAGTGTATCGCTGAACTACCTCACGGATGCAAGGCCTTAGCCCAAGAACAAATCTACTGATGGCACAAGGCTCATTTTGAACGTTAGACCACTTCCTAAGAGTTTTAAATTTATCAAAATAGTCATCAACAGAAGAATCCTCCTGTTTAAGACGCATTAACTGAGACCATGCCTTATCTATAAAATTTTTAGGAACAAATCGATCGCTCAAAATTTGTTTCATCAAAGCCCATTGAGTAACATGTCTATGGTGTAACTCAACTGTTTGCCAATACTCTCTAGCATAATTGGTCAATCTTGTTTTGGCCAGACGAATACATTGGTCATCAGACAGGTCGTGATAGTTAAAAATGTATTCGATATCATCTACCCAATCAAGAAACTCAGGAGGATCAATAGTGCCACTAAAATAGGGAGGATCTTTAACATAAGTTTGATGAATAGAATGAAGTCCTACTTTATTATTTCAATATGATTGGTTTTCGAAATTCATAGCAAAAGGGTAGAAATAATTTTTTTTTTAATGCTGATATTAAAGAAAATTGAAAAAGAAAGTAATAAAAATATAAAATCCTAATATGCTTAAAATAGGAATAACAAATCTAATAAATGAAACTCAACAAATAATTTAGGCAAGCAATGGGTGAGTGATTTTTTTTTTTTTAAGATGGGCAACAATTAACTAAATTCAAAAGGGAAATAGGAAGTAGGATAAATGAAACAAATAGGCAAGGTTTAAGTTCAAATTTATGCAATTCATGCTGCCATATGATATAAGCATTTATCATAATTAACAATGAGAGAATTGTATCTAATCCAAACCTTTGCTTCAAACTATATAAAGTGTTCACTTTTGAAACATCCGAATAAGTAGTCAGCTGTCTTGTTGCTTAAATTTTGCCAAAAGATTGACAGAGTGTTCTGAAATTCATCGAAAGTCGCCGGAGGTTCGCCGAAAAAGCTGCTGGAGGTCGCTGGAGGTCACCTGGGAGTTCACCGGAGGCCGGTGGTGTTGCTGGACTTCACCGCAGTTCGCCGGAAAAGTCGCCGGAGGTTGTTAGGGTCATCGGTGAGTTCGCCGGAGGTAAGTGATTTCGGTGGTGTAGGTCGCCGGAGCTAGGTGTAGCCGGAAATGCACGAAAGTGTATACGAAGGTCTTGAGGGTGATGACGCGTACGCGTATGGCAGCGGCAGCGGCAGTGGCTGCGGCTAGGGTTTTTTTTTCTCACGGCTGAAAACGGTAATTTGATATTTTTTTTTTGCACCAGGGATTCGCTCTGATACCAAGTTGATGCGGAACAACAATTGAAAGTAAAGAAAGAATAGAGAGAAAGCAAGAGAAAGAAGAAAGTAGAGAAGAAGAGAAGAAGAATTAGAAGAAAAGAGGGGAAAGAAAAACACAGCCACCGATATTATTCAATCAATCATCAATCAATCCTCTTCTGTTAACCCTAATTAGGGTTTAAATAGAAAACATCATGGGCCTAACACAAAAGGCCTAAAATAAAATAAACCAATACTAAAATAGCCCAAAAACAAATGGATCTAAATAACCTCTAATAATATAAACTCATTATTAATAAAGCTCAAAACAAATGGGTCCAAATAATAAATAAAAATAATAATAAAAAGAAATAAATTTAAAAATTGATGTCCTCATCAGCATGTTTCACCTCGAGAGGGAAGACCCAAGGAGTCACAAAGCACATTAGGGTCCCGCTTTAGTGTTGTCTCACCTATTGACAATGCGAAAAAGATGGTCTATGGATTCTCCTTTCCTCTTGCAAAAGCAACACTGATTCATTGGGATTATATCTCTTCTTGGGAAGTAATCAATTGTAAGAATTTTCTTATGTAACATGAAACACGCGAAAAAAGCCATCTAGGCATAGCTTTCATCTTCAAATCCACAGTCATCTTCCCTCTCTACTCTGCCCAAAACTTCATCGTCTTGCCTCTGGCACCACCGTTGACCATCCCTCCAGTTCATCCATCAAAAAGCATCTGAATATTCTGACTCTCTCCTCCTCAGCCTCCAAGATAACTTCAAAATCACAGTTGGACTCTTGTCTCACCGGCTTGATTGGGCATTGCTTCTCTGGTCATCTAGGGATCTGTACCACCTCCCTATAGGAGCGACCCACTCCGTTTCTTGAAAAATTTTTGCCCCTGCAGTTGCTCAACACCATAGAAAAGTCCACCCAACCTCCGATATTCATTTCCTGCACAATGGTGTATGTTCTCACCCTTCCTCCCTCCGTGTCAATTGACAGGATGCCCTTCCTTGTTCTCCATCCCTCTGATTTGTATATGCTGTTGCCTTTGGATATCTGCTTCACAGTCCCTCTCCTCCATCCACTAGCCAAGAAGTGGTGCAAGCATCCACTATCCCAATTGATCTCCTCAGCTTTCAATGAAATTTCTCACCTAAAGCCTCTGGGCCTTTCAACAACTAAGTTCCTTCTTCCTCATCTGAAATATCAAAAGACTTCTGAGAGATTTGCACGATTCATTTCCTTAGGGACCTCCTCTCCATTTTCTAAACAACACTGACCATTTGTGCCTTTGGTTTTTAATCCTTATCACCCCCGAAAAAAGCCTATTGTGCTTAATTTACATGTCAAGTAATGCTGCCGTAGTGCTTAATAAGGTTTTATTCCTATGGAAAACTGTAGTTGGCGCTTGATATGGATTCAGTTACCTCTTTGTTTTCATGAAATGTATGCCAAAGTAAGGTTTTCTATATTGTACTGAAATTGATATGTTCAAGCATTTTTTAGTTGTATATACTTTGCCCTTTATTATTGCATCTTTGATTGCTTTAATTAAAATGCGGCTGATTACCATTTCTGTACAAATTTACTCTTAGACTGAATGTCTCATTCCTGAATGCTGAAGCTGCTGCCTTAGTATCTGAAATAGCTATCCTCCATGCATCTTTAAGGAAAGAATGTGGTCTTTGGTTGTCTCTAAACTGAAAGATGAAGAAGAAATCATTTTAGTCAATACCTATTATTGCATTTGGATTGAAAAATTTAAAACCCATTTGGTAACTAGTCCACATTATGCCAATTAAACAATATCAGTCTTCTGTTGCATAAAAAATGATTACAATGTCATGAAAGTTTGAAGAAGGGGAAGGTTATGTATTGGTTTGTGACTTTTCTGATCATTAGTAGATTTATTTCATTGATCTACCATAATTGGTTTCCTTTGATTCTCGTGCATACATGCTTTGGAAATTGGTGGTAATTTATTATAATACAGTGGGATGTCATTAGTAATGAGGTTTTATTTTCAGATGCATGTTAGACTTGAGGCTGAAAAGAAGAGAGCTGAAGAAGTAAAAGCTGCAGCTCTGGAAGCTGATAGAAAAGCAGCAAAAGAAGCGGCAGAAAAAGTTGCTAAAGGAGATTCGGTTAGGGTTGCCACTGCTGCTGTATCTCCAACAGAACCTATGGGTCTTCAAACAGGCACCAGCTCAGGAATTCCAAATGATCAATCCGACAAATCTGGGTCTAATAGAGTAATAAAAGCTCAACAATCAGGTATCTTTTGTAGTGATATGGATGTCTAATTTGGTGGATTGTTTTGTGTCATTTTGTACTTGTGTGACATACCCTTGATACCTCTTGAATAAAATATATTTTCTTATTAAAAATGAAAAAAGCAATCAGGTGTCTTACCATCCCACACTCTCCTCCCCCTCCCCCTCCCCCTCTTCTAGTCTCCGCGTGCACGGTGTGGGGGTGGGAGTATCTCCGTTGCCCAATAATTTTAGGAGTCGAATAGGTATTGATGATGCTTAATTATTCATTTTCTCTAGGTTATTATTTTTCTTATGAAAAAAAAAAGGAAGAAGAAAAATAACTCTTCTCTGCTGTTTTCATCCTCTTTAAACCTCAAACCAGACAGGGTTGAGTTGATTGCTTAATGCATTTATTTGCCTCTCTAATGCAGTCATAGCGTATGTTATTTCTACATGAATGTCTTTCCATTTTGGCCCTTGCTTGCATTGTAATTCAAGTAGGATTTCTCTAGTAATTAAATGTGACGAGTAGAAGTCCGTATAATTCTGGTTGGTCATCTAGCAATAGAAAATTAGCACCTTGCATGATCTGACAGCTGCATTACTACTATTCTGAGTAATATAGGAATGGCAAGAAAACTGACTATGTTTTGTGGTCTTGTCTTTTGTTTCCATGTTAATTAGAAATTTCTTCCTCACCCCGAATTGCACCTCACTGACCAATTTGATCACAGGGAATATTCTCAAGGGTGCAGAAAGTGCTCTCAAGTTAGAGGAAAGAAGACTACAGATTTATAAGGAAGTAGCTGCTAAAAATGAGGCGCTGGGATTGGGTTCTAGCAGTGTAAGTGACCTTTTCAATTGATTAGAATGACTACTTTGATTCATATTTTAAACATCTGTTTTTTCCTCGTTGGTCTTATGAAACTTCGACTAATATGGAATATCAAATGCATTACTCGTTAAAATATTCTGAAATAACGAATAGTTTATTAAACTGTGCTATATGACCTCTTGCTAGTGCTAGAGTCATTTCATTCCCTTTGGTCTGAAGTCATATTCAAAACTAATTTACTATTTATCTTAAAGCTTTAACAAGGTCAGTCCTTTATTTATGTGTTTAAATTATATCTCTTGATCTACTTCTCTCAAGTTGTCTTTCCTGTGCAGAATCACCTCAGTCATGGATCAAAAATACAGAGGCTGATCAAACAAATTAGTGGGACAAAGGAAAATGTGAGGTGAGGTGCCTTAATTGACTCTGGATGCATGTCTGATCCCCCCCCCCCCCCCCAAAAAAAGGTACTGAGGCTTGTGTTTGGATTGGGGATTTGTCAAAAGAAAGGGAAAGGAATTCAAAATTAATTATCTTGTTTGATTTGTGGTGAAAAATAGAAGGGAAAAGGCATGAGATTTGAGAAATTTTAAAAATAATTAAATTAGAAAAGTAGTTTATTCATGAATACCTTTATTTTCTCATATTTTCTAATCCACTCAAATAAGAATTTGCTTTTGGGATTTTATGTTTCTTGCCTCCTTTCTCTTCTTTTTATTTTTTCCTTACCTTTTTTTTGTCCCTCACCAAAATCCTCAATCCAAACACAACGTTTGGAACTTAAGTTGTATATTTTTATTAGTCAGTGGAAGGGGAGTCGATCTTTTGACAAGTAACTCAGTCCACTGATGCCAGTGGTCACAGTGATGCTATATATGTCTCAAATTAGCCTAAAATTTAAAAATCTAGAGAGCTTCTATAAAAACCTGGGATGATCCTATAGGTCAGAATAACCAAGCAATAAAATGAAGAGAAGGGTGTTGGGTGGTCTTGGGCCTCTCTCATTTTTAGCTCGTAGAGTGAGGTTTTCCCTCACACTTATATATTGACCAGTTCCTTCCACAATCAATGTGGAACACCCCAACAAAGGGTACTCTAAATCACCTGGTATTAAAATTATAAATAAGTCACTATAGCAAATTTATTTGTTTTTTTGATAAGCAAATAAAATTTTCTTATTATAAGAAAATTTATGAAGCTGAATCTACATACTTTTTTTTTTTTAAATTTTCACTGGTTATAATCCTTATTTTTAAGTTACTTGTCCCGAAATTATAATAACTATCTTAATTATAGGCCAGTAGGTAGATTGGTGCAAAATTTCATGCTTTTTGAATCTTTTGATTTTACTGCATCTCCATTAGATTTGTTCTCAACTTTTCTATTTAGGTTGCCTACTTGCGTATTATATATGATTTTTATTTGTTGGTGTTTTAAGGATCATTTATTTTTGCAGAAATAAAGCCGATCAATTGGCTAAGATTTTCTCTGATTCATCTTGCCCTCAGACGATCACTGTTGCAATGTTCGCTGATAAGGTAATATCCATTGTCTTTGAATCTGATTGTTGGAATCTGAAATAATGAAAAAAAGGGAAAAAAAGGTTACTTCCCAATGATTTAATATGATAATTAGTTGGAAAGCATGCTCTCTCTCTCTCTCTCTAGTAAACCACTTTGAGATCTTTGGGATTATGCATCCTGTTAATGTATCCACAAATTTAAATTCAGCATTGAGTTATTCTTGGAAATCATGTTGTTCCTGACAAGTTAAATACCTCATCAATTACTCATGCAGGTGTTGTCTTAGTCTGTTATTTTGTAAGCAGAGGTCTTGGACTGTTAATGCATTTGTTATTTTTTTACTAGCACTTTGTTCTAGCTAGTTAATTTAAAAGTAAACAAGCTGATGTACTGACATATTTTCTATTGCACTGTTTCAGATGGTGGACCAATGTGTAAACCCTAATAAGGTTGTCTTTGCGTATGCTCATGTCATTGTTCTTGTTGCTTCACAGGTACAGCATGCTCTACTTGTATTTCATGCTTGTGCTTGTAGCTTATCATGTAATGCAGCATTTATGGTTCCCAGCTGTAATTTGTACGTGGGATGAGTTTGACCTGGAGCTTAGTGCTATTGCTAGTAGTTGTCTGAAAAAAGTCTGGCCGTAATTGTGTTTGACTAGTTTCATTCTTCAAAGATGCAGTTTTTGCACAATATAAATTAACCGCATATCAAGCAACCTGGTCGATTTGTTCCCATTTTCACAATCATTTTTGTTTATGAACTAGGTCCCACTTGCTATGGATCTTATCCTTGCCAAGTTGAATACAGTTTGCATCTACACTGTGCCAAAGTATATTACTTACTCCAAGGTACTCAAGTGCAACCTTTGACAGTCCATTGGCTTTGTTAATTGCTATCTTGCTTTTGTATACATTCCAGTGACTGTCACTACACCCAGTAAAAAATTCTGTCCATTTCAGCCCGTAAGTTTATCTGCTGCTTGATATCACAAGCTACAAATTGTCTATTCGAGTAGAGAAAGTGTGGCTAGGTTCCTTTGTCCTGTTTGTTAGTATTCTGGTTCATATTGTTGTCACATGGATCTTAAGACTTGTCGTGCTACTTTCAGTCAGTATTTGATACAAAAGAAGCTTATTACAAGGCCATTGGTTACAAAGAAGAAGACGGAGAGATTGAGACTGAAGAGAGTTATGTATCACGGATAGAATCATATATGCAACTATATGGAGCTCTTGTTCAGGTTTGTTCACATTCCCCTCAGATCTTCCACGCCAAATCCCATTACACGCTGATGAACATTTGCTGGTATTGGTTCTGTCAATACCTCTGTATCCTTTTCCATTCTTGCTTACGGATTTAAACGTTATTTTTTGTGACAGACTGAGGGTGTCCAAAATACCCATGATCTGAAACAGGGGTGGGCGTGGCTTGCTAGATTCTTGAATGCTCTCCCAGCAAATTTATACACTGCAGTTGCACTTCACGCATTCCTTGAGGTAAGTTAATTCAACCTGTATAAACTGATTTAAGATGTATAGATATTTGAAAAAATAAAAATATGACGTACAACCAGATGGCAGGGTTTGCTCTCTATAGAAGATACAAGTCTCAATTCAAGAAGCTATTGAATCTCATTCATCGCGACTTTGTTAAGGCACTTAAAGAGCGGGGAGGAGATGTAAAGCTCAACAAAGTCATCACAAGCATCCAAACTTACATAGAATTAAAGAAGTTCCTCGAGGAACCAGAAGGGAGGTCCCTGCAGAGTTCTTTACTATCACACACTTTTGTTCCTGAATCAGAATACTCACAATCATCGTATCATCACCGAATAGATAGGTTCACCTACCAATACTAATTATTTTTGTTACTACAGAGTTCTAAAATGTAGATCTGCAACATGTAATTTATTTGGCTCAACTGCACGGTAGCCTTCTCATGTTGATCATATATTTTGAGTCCAATTATAGGCTTGTACTATGCGGACATCAGTTTAGAACTGGGTTGTCATCTGAACTTGATTGTTTTCCCCCAACTTCAATTCATTTTGTATTATAATGTCTATCTGCATAATGTGTACTCAATTATGCTGCTTGGGACTTTCATGAACATCTCCAGAGGATAGTTTCAACTTTCAACCAAGCCTTTCTTCCTTTTTCCTCTGCTTTTCTTCTAAGCAAAGCCTTAGATCATCTGTTTCATTATGTGATCATAGAAGTGAGCATTGCTCTAATTACCGCAGTATAAACCTTGGCATGACATTTACAAGTTAATGAATAGTGAAAGAAGTCCAGGTCAAAGTGAGTCACCTGCCCATCAGCATTTATCAGCAACGCATGGTACTGGCCACCACTTTCCTCAACAATATTGATAGCCATTTCTATTACAGGCACAAAAGATGTGGGTCCTGCCACAAGAAAAGAGGAATCCATGCGCTCAGTGGACACAATCTGGCAGATTCTTTAAAGTGGTCGACATAAATTAATAGTCGAAGGTGCGGAACAATTTCTATGTATCGTCTTAGCACTTCCTCAAATCCAGCACAAAATGTTGCATCCGGGGCAAAACTGAAATCATCTCGATCATCTGTTGAGGCTGCAAAAACGTACAAAAGAGAAAAATCACCACCAAATCTTAGGACTGTTTCTAGAGAAGCAGATATAAAGATCTTTCTTTCATAAGAAATCACCTTCTCCGAATCCAAAGCAGGGAATTAAGTTGTCCTCGTCAAATCAGATAAAGTTTTCCCCATAATGGATATTGCCTGTTCATATGGAGTTTGGCCATTTCCTATTTAATGTAAGCTTCGTCCGTTGAATGACCTCAAACCTGAGTTTTCGAAAAATGTTAACGTGCTGCACTCTAAGTCATTAAAAAGTTCTAAGCATCTTCAGAAAACCAAACCTGTCCACTCATTACTCTTTGTGAAATCAATACCAACAATAACATTGGATGCCTCTAGCCCTTTTCTTACCTTCCAAAAAAAAGGATGACCCTAACCCAGCTTGGGCAAGTGCAGCAGTAACGAAATGTGCTGCCGCCACCTCCTGCCACTGCATCATTGGCCAATCACCATTCACTTTTGACCACCACTCCTCCTCGCACAGTCGGTCGGCCCACGATACTCCAACCTTCATCACTTGTTGTCACACACCATTATCGGTCACTTTTCTAATATTATAATTATAAATTAATAACTTGTTAGGAAACACGTTTTTTAATTTTTAGTTTTTATTTTTGTTTTACTATAAAAATAAAAATTAAAAATTGAATACAAAAATTAAAAACTAACAACTTTATTAAATAATTCTTAGAATTCAAAACAAAATTTAAGGATTTCTATATTTATGAGAGTGTTTGGCAACTTAAAAATTAGTAAAAAAATACTAAAAGTTGATTTTTGTGTGTTTGGCAAAATCACAAAATTTTCACTTTTTTGATTTACTACAGTAAAAAGTACCACTCCATAATTACAACTTTTTTGATTTGTTACAGTAAAAAATATACCAAACACACAGAAGTTACAATTTTTTTACTTTGCTACAGTAAAAAATTTACCAAACACCCAAAAGTTACTAAAAAATATTAAAAATTCCACTTGATTCAACCAAACACACAAAAAAGTGTAAAAAAAAAAAAAAAAAAAACCAAAAAACTACCAAAACTAAATTTTTTTTTTAATTTCCAAACACCCTCTATATATGTTATAAAATGTCATGCAACTTTAGAAAAGTAAATAAAAATTTAAATTTAAAAACCTAAATGGTCAAGAAGTTTAAAAATACTTTCATGTTACTGAAAGAACCAATTGTATTGTGACATACATAATTTTTTATAATTTTTATTTCATGAAAAATAAAAAATTTTTGTTAATTTTGCCCCTCTCTCTACGAAACTTCTCGACGGTGGCGACTCCTGATCCGCGTTCAATGTGCGTCTCCGCAACTCCACACTCGCCGTCCTTTTCCGTCTCCATCTCCAAAGTTGCTCTGTCATTTTCTTCACCTCCTCCGTTTTCACTCGAACCGTCCTACCTTATACCCCTTTCCATCCGACCGTCTAATTAGCATAAAAGATGTCAAACCTCCACGTGGCACTATCAAAATACCACCATTCGTTCATCCGCAATGTGCCAAATTAAAATTTTTAATTTTTTTAGGAAATACAGAAGGAGGGGAGACTCGTTGGTCGCCATTATATAATTTCTTTCTTACCCATAATCTCCATTCGGCTGTCTGTACATTCTTAAAGTCACAATGGTTCTTGTTCATCAACAATTGCTATCTTAAAGATCAAGCCTTCGAGCAATCTCAATTCCCAAAATCTCGGTCCTCCGATCCAGTGTCGACCTTTCTTTATTTGGTCTACTGATCGTGGAGGATACTTAATCCTCCCTCCTCATCCCCATTTTAGGGTTTCTCTCTCTTTGCACCACAGGTCAATGCCTAAATTTTGGATTGTTTGAATTCAATTTTTGACTGTGATTGGCATGTAATCGATGAGCACGTGTTTGATGGATGCTTGACGCTGATCTCGTGTGATATTTGTGAGTAACAATGGCGAGCGCCGGTGAGGAGGACAACGACACCGTTCTGAGCGACGTCGAGGCCGACGATCCGGTGCCGGTTGCCATCAACAGCCCATCGCCGGAGGATGTGTCCGTCGAGAGGTTTAGGGAGGTTCTCACGGAGCTCGAGAGCGAGCGGCAGGCTCGCGAGGCTGCCGAGAATTCGAAATCCGAGTTGCAGGTGTCGTTCAATCGGCTGAAGGCCCTCGCCCACGAAGCAATCAAGAAGCGGGATGAGTGCGGGAGGCAGCGGGACGAGGCACTGCGAGAGAAGGAGGAAGTTTTGAGGTCGAATGAGAAGTTATTGGCGGAGTTAGCCGAGGCTGTTAGTGTAAAAGACGAGACTTTGAAGCAGAGGGATGAGTTCGGGAAGCAATTAGATGAAACGGTAAAGGCAAAGGACTCGTCAAGGTCGGAGATTGAGACTGCAGCTCAGATGTTGGTGACGGGAATTGAGAAGATATCAGGGAAAGTTAATAATTTCAAGAATTTCTCCGCAGGTGGATTGCCAAGGTCTCAGAAGTACACAGGCTTGCCTGCTGTTGCTTATGGAGTTATTAAGAGAACGAATGAGATTGTTGAAGAGCTTTTGAAACAGATTGAGTTGACAACAAAGTCTAGGAATGAAGCTCGGGAACAGATGGAGCAGAGAAATTATGAGATCGCGATTGAGGTTTCACAGCTTGAGGCAACAATTAGTGGGTTGAGGGAGAAGGTTTCTGAGAAAACTTCTGTTGTAGAGAATTTGGAGAAATCAATAGCTGAAAAGGATGAGAAGATGTCTGAGATGGAAGAGGAGATGTCAGAGAAGCTAAATTTGGCAGGGAATGAGACAACAGGGCTGAGGCAACTAGTCACTGAGTATGATGACAAGTTGAGAAACTTAGAGTTGAAGATGAACTCTCAAAGGCCTCTATTGGTTGAACAGTTAAATTTGGTATCAAAAATCCATGATCGGCTTTATGATGTTATCAAGATAGTCGATGCCAGTAAAATGGACCAATCAGATTTGTCGGAGTCTATGTTTCTTCCAAAAGAGGCAGACATTGAGGAGAATATCCGTGCTTCCTTAGCGGGGATGGAAGCTATATATGAATTGACTAAAATTGTAGATGAAAAAACGAAGGGTTTAGTAGAGGAAAGGAGCCTGGAAGTGGAGAGCTTAAGTGAGACCACTTCTCGGTTAGTTAAGGAGAAAGAACATATTGGATCTCTGCTGAGAAGCGTTTTGTCAAGAAGGACGTCAACAGATATGTCATCCAAGACAAATGAATTGTTTAAAGTTGCAGAAAATGGACTAAGAGAGGCTGGTATTGATTTTGGATTCAGTAATCATCTTGGGGATGGAAGGAATGCTATTTCCCATGATAAGGCTGATGCTCAAGTGACTGAGAAAGATGAAATATATGCTTTGGTGAGTGTTTGTAGTTTTGATTCATGTTTTGGAGTTCTCATTTATTGTCTTTGGTTGATAGATATTAATTCACTGTATGCAGGCTGGTGCTTTGGAGAATATTATTAAGCAATCTCAGCTTGAGATCATAGAGCTGCGGCATTCTGTGGACGAGCTAAGGTACTGAACTATTAATTTATGTTGTAGTTCAGGATGCCGATTTAACAAATTTGTGATTTGTTCTCGTTTTATCTCACAATCTTATTATAATTGCAATAATAAAAGAAAAAGAGCTTGGGTAAAGAAAAATTGAATGGTAGTGTACATAAAATATTGAAAGTGGCATAATGGTGGCTAAGATATTTTAATGAGTTCCATTCCATATCTCAGGAGTGAAAAATGTACTTAAAAATGTACTTAACAAGAGACTTCTGGCAAATGGAGAAAGGAGCAACAACAGTTGCCCATGTAAATTCTATTAGTACTAGTAGCATCTTATTTATCTTTAATATTATATATTAATTTTGTAGTAGAGTGGTCATGTTTACCAACGACAGCCAGTCACCCATCAAAGCGATGTGATGAACACAACACGGTAAAATGATGCTTTTTCAAGCGTTTAACTTGTTTTCAGTTCCATCATGAGCCACTTTTTTTTAGTTTGGACTTTTAATTATATATTATCATTTTACATGACATGCTTTGAAGCAGGTACCTTTCCAATTTGTTTTTAAATCTAAAAAATCAGCCTATCTGTTTTATTTTTTATTTTTTTTAGTTCGTCAGCTTTAACTTGGATTAAAGGGAGGAAGAAATACAATATCAAGGGGATCATCCCACAACACCCCCCCCCCCCAAAAAAAAAAAAAAGCATTAGGAAGTTACAAAAGAAGCTAGTTTTCTTCAATACATGTGTATGTGAAACCCCAGTTAGTACATAATTCCTTGTTGACGGCTGATGGTTTAATCCAGGTGATTTGAGAAGCTTTGGGTCTGGCATCATTTTTTTTTTTTTTTTCGTTCTTATGAGGCTGGCTGTATTTGTAGAGATAGTTTGAAGATCCTTGCATGCCTTTCTAGTTTCTAGCCATAAGTGATAGATCATTGCTGCCCATGCTAGTCTTCTTACCATGGAAATTTAAGTTATTCCCACTAAATTTACGTATGGCACCCTGCTAATTTCTTGTTGCCATCTTTGCTTGGGTTTAGCAATCAGACATAGTTTTGCAAACCATTTTCCATATCTCAGTGGAGCAAGGGCATGAGAAAAATAAATGATCCAAGTTCTCATCATCCATTCCACCCTAAACACAGACCGTTTGGTCTGTTATCCCCCAAGATGTTAGTTTATCTCTTGTGTTGAGCTTGAATATGACAACCAGCCAAAGAACGAAGCTGTGCTTAGGTATGTGATTTTGAAACCAGAGCAGAATATGCCAAGGGACCTTAGAATGATGCTGTCTGATAGCATCCCAAGTACTAGCTGCTGAATATTGCTTACTGCTGGATATAAGTCAAATGAATTTGTCTTCTCTGCTAGTGCTAGGTTGGTAATTGGGAGAGTGATGTATAATTTCTTGTAGTGCTAGACTGGTAATTCAACTTCTCTGTCTGGTTGTTGGGAAAGGCCATGCCCATCTTTCATTGGAGAATATGACAGACTCTGGGATTTAAGGGAATCCTGGTATCATAGGCTACCTGCTGTTTAAACCTTGGAATGAGAGGTCCTAGAGGATGCCAGATATTAAACCAGAGAGAAGTGTGGCTGCCATTGCTAATTTCATACTCAGATTTGGAGATAGCAGTGGTTTGAAGTTTGAGGATCTTTCTCCAAGTCCACGAGCAATATGATGGAGTCTTTTGCTGCCAAAAGTCCTTGCCTTTGATCAAATATTTTATGCACCAGCTGACTCAAAGGTAAGCTTTACCAAAAGCAAATTGACCATAGGTGTTGCAGCATTGCAGCTTTGTTCCAATCATTGGTTATTTTTAAGTTCAAGGCCACCTTCTATTTTTAACAGCAAACATCTGTCAAAGCCACTTTTCTGCTTGTTTACTTGAATCAGCCTATCTTTTTGTGGTAGTCGTATTGAGTACCCAGACGGCATTGGAATAGTTTATTTTGTCGTTAGTAAAACTAAGCAATGCATCTTTTGCTTGACCTTATTGCAACTCATTATCTTTTGGTTAGACAAGTAGACAACCCATTAGATTACATGTAGTACAGGAGAATACATGGAAATGGAATGCACCTTTCCACTTTATATCAAATCTCACTTCAGGACCTACACTTTCGATTGTGATATTGATGAAAAATGCCACAGGTCCATGCCACGTATCCATCACAAATGATGTGGCATTTTCCATAACATATATTTAAGGATTTCTGATGGAAGTTAAAATTGAATGTTAAAATTGAAAATAGAAGGACCAAAGTGTGATCTAGTGCAAAGTGTAATTTACCCATTATATTTGTTTCTTATTGGACAACATGTCGACGGCTTGCTAGTTGCACAGCTGAGTTACTTCCATATTTGAAGTTTCTTTGTAATATCATTCCATATAGTAGCTTCAGACCTGTACTGACCAGGAATTCTTTCATTTTGAAAACTTCATTGCTGGATTAAGGGCAGAGACAAGTTTACTTAAAGAGCAAGTGGAGCTTCAAGCTAAAGAGCTCAGCTATAGGAAGCAACAGGTGGAGGAACTAGAAGTGAGAGAGAGAATAGCAAATGAAAATGTGAGTTGATAATAACCCACAGTTCTTCTTATAGCAGGATTTGGTACCATATGACTAACCTTCTCTTTCTGGGTTAACAGTATTATAATTAGATTTATGAGAAAGCTATTTGTAATCCTCAATGTTCTTGCATTAATCCGCAAGTATTATTGGCAGGAAAGCATAATTGTCTACACTAAGTAATGACCATATCTATTTCTAGGTTGAAGGACTTATGATTGACGTTGCTGCTGCTGAAGAAGAAATTACAAGATGGAAAGTGGCAGCACAACAGGAAGCTGCAGCAGGCAAAGCTGTTGAACAAGAGTTTGCGGCACAGGTATTTTGAAAAACAGGTTGACATTGGACCTCTTCACTCAGAAATTTGAACAGTGCTCTTCTGGTCTGTAATTTCTTATGCTTCTTGTACTACGCATGCAAAGAACAGTATAACAATTATTCTCTGTGAAATTGCAGACTGGAAGTGCACTACTCAATTATTTAAGTGCATCGCAGTGTGCAAAACTGTGAAATAGTTTATGGAGCATTCTTACGGTATGTTTGGATCAAGGATTTATCAAGGGAAAAGAAAATTTAAGGGAAGATAATATTATTTATGTATAATCCTTTTTTATGTTTAATTAATAAAAATTATTTTTTTGACTTGTCGTTACTTGTTTTCTTAGCTTTTTTTTACCCAACCCAAAAAAATAAAACAAATTTAATGTTTTTCTTTTCATTTTGCTTTCTTATATTTTCTCTTTACTTCTCTTTTTTCTTCACAAATCCAAGATCCAAACATACCATTAAGGGATGATGGATTTGAATGGCTGTTGGAATAATTTTTAATGGTTTTTGAAGGGATGCGTCTTCATGTGTAGTGTTTCCTGTAACAGGCCAATTCATAGCATGTTACAAATGCTAGTTTCAAGTTCCTAATGAATTGTGAATTGAAATATTTGTATAGGATAAGGAAGGATAACTCCTGAAGATTTCTGGACTCTGTTATCACTAATTTTTATATTGAACTGTATAACGAGGGGGATTGTTAAAACTGTAGATACTGAGTGTTCAGAAAAGACATGGCTTAGGTCCTTTGAAGTCTGGCTTTCCAAAGTTGTTGTAACAACTTTGTACAAGAGTGCTTGCATTGCATCTACAAGGGGAGGTTAGAGTTAATTGCTGTTCCTGGGTAAAGGAAATTTTAAGTGTGTGTACCAATACACGTGTATGTGGGTGAGGAAAGAGTTGGTCATACCCCCGTTCCCTCATTCTCTCTCACATTTACTGCTACCTTCTCCTGCTTTTGTAAGTTGTGTTTGAATTTTTGAACTTCCAGAATTATTGGATGCATAAAGGAAGACTTTTTGATAAAATAATTAGTTTTTTTGCATTGATTGAGGTGAGCAAAGTTGCTTATATTATGAGTCCAGAATTTTTTTTTTTTTTTTTTTGGGAATTAGATATACAAGCATTTTCTTCTTTTGTATGTTCAATCTTCTTCCCTATGTTCCAATGTTTTAGAAGTTGGGTTCATTGTTTATCTACTTTTTTGGTTGGAATGGGATTGGAGTGGGTAAGATTCTAAAAGCAACAGGAGAGGTGGTTTTTCCACAAATAAAATTGAAGGTAGCCATGGTTAAAAATAGTGTTAAATTTGCAGAGTGAGCCAAGTTCTCTTCCATGAGTATGTTATTATAGTTCAATTGAACCGTTTTTTCTTGACATACTTGCAGTTGTCAGCTCTTCGTCAGGAGCTTGAAGAGGCGAAGCAAGCTGTGGTGGAGTCAGAAAAGAAGCTCAAATTCAAAGAAGAAACAGCAGCTGCTGCCATGGCAGCAAGAGATGCTGCTGAGAAATCCTTGAGATTGGCAGACTTGAGGGCATCTAGGCTGAGGGATAGGGTTGAGGAACTGACCCATCAGCTCGAACAGCTTGATACTCGGGAAAATTCGAGGCGATTAAATGGTCCTAGATATGTATGTTGGCCATGGCAATGGCTTGGGTTGAGCTTGGTTGGTTCCGAGAGGTCTGAAGTACAACAACGAAGTTCAAATGAAATGGAGCTCTCAGAACCGTTACTTTGAATATTGCACTTTAACTCTTCTTTCTCCGACTGACCGACCAGATTGAACAGTATGATACTTGGGAAAATTTGAGGCGTTTAAACGGTCCTAGATATGTTTGTTGGCCATGGGTGTGGCTTGGGTTGAACTTTGTTGCTTCCAAAAGTTCTGAGACACCACAACGAAGTACAAATGAAATCGAGCTCTCTGAACCATTGCTTCGAATATACAACACTTCTAGTCTTCTTTCTCCTGTGTGAATTCGTTGTGTTCTTTCGAAATCATCAACAGCAACGGAATTGTAGTTTGTAGCACATTCATTTCTCCGAGGCTCTTTATTATTTGGGCCTAGCTAACTGATCTTTTGTTTATTGCACGCAGTAGCACTCGCAGCCAGGCAAAGTGAATATTTGTGATAGCATGGCAGCTCTTGCTTTTTTCCCTTTTCATTGTTTTCTTGACTGATTGTTTTCTTGTACTGCGTTGTACGTTCTACCCAAAGTTGATTAAATGCTAGCAGGAATTCCTTGTGATGCTCCTTCCTATTTTGTAGTGTTAACGTTATCTTTTTCAGAATGTGGAGGAAAGAATGGGGAGGGTCTTCTATCTTTTGCAGGTAGATGCGTGCTCATTAAAAATTAAATCTTATTATCAATCCCTAATGAATTTTTTTTTTCCAATTTTGTCTCATCATTAAAATAAGCTCGTGTTTTGAATAGTAAACCTCATTTTTATTATTATTTGTTTTTTATGAAAATATAAATGTTAATTTCATTGTTACCCTTGTTGAATTATATACTCTCAACGCAGTTTTATTGTAGAGAATATGTCATTTTCTAGTATTATTGTTGATTTTTGGGAAAAATTATTTAGATATATAAATTATTATTTCTAGGAAATGCAAAACCATTAGTTTAAAGCATATATATCTTTTTACTTCAAAAGCTAGATACAATGTGATTTTAATGGCTTTATTTCACCTTAATCTAAGCTAAACAAATATATATATATAAACGCACACTAGTAAAATATGCATTTGTGTTTGTAATAAATTTGCTTAATAATTTGGACTCAAAGCAATTTTATTATTATTATTATTATTATTATTATTTTAAGAATGATAGAGGTTAAAAGTATAAGATATAGCCATGCAATGCCATTAGGGTATATTTAGGTGTGACAATTTTTAAGTTAAAAAAAGTTTTTTCCCTTTTCTTTTCGAACTAATCTTAAATTCACAATAAACCTCTAATCATTGCCCAGTACACAATTATTAGGTTTTCTTACAAGATTAAACTTAAAAAAAAAAAACTATATATATTAAACTTTTGTAGTAAAAATTCTATAAATTTTCAAATACATGAAATTTTTTTTGCATCCTCGTTGACTCTAGTGCAAAAACAAGGTGGACATGCTGCAGAATTTAATTGCAATTGGAGTTAAAATTTATATATTTGGAATTGAAAAAATTATTCTAATAGAAAATATTATTATAAAATACTGTTAAAATCATGTGACAGTGATAATTTTATAACTAAAGAGTACCTTAATGGCATTTTTTTTCTATTCTGAAGCAATAGGCCCATTTAAGATATGTTTAGAGTTATAAAAAGTAAGATAAATTAAGATAAGTTGTAGGTTCGTAATTCGTATTGTGAGATAAAAAATGAATAACTTTTAGAATTTTTCAGAACTGCTTATCGTTTTTTAGAGTTTTTGTCACCTCAAACGGAGCTTTATTTGATTGTATGGTATTATTATTATTTGAAATTTGAAAATTTTAGTTATTAAAATAGAATTTAAATTTAAAAGGCGAAAGAATAGTTCACTCTGTGCTCATTGTGCGACTGCGTTATAATATTTTTATCCTTAGCAGTGGGCCCGCTAACTTTATTTTTGAGATTTTTCTTATAGAATCTTTTTTAAAAAGGCAAAAGAATAGTTTGATTAAAAAAAAAACAAGAAAAAAAAGTAATCCTCAAAGTCCTTCCTTTTAGATTGAATGGTGCAAATCTAATCTCCTCAAGGGCAAATGTTTTTGGGAAATCAAATCTATTTCGGATTATTCTTGGAATTGGAGGAAATTGCTCAAATTTTGGGAAGAAGCAAGTAGAATCTCCAAATATAAGATAAGAAATAGTGATCTATTTCACAATGGTATTCTAATTGGTATCCCAAAGGCTCTCTTATTCCTAAATACACCACCAGAATAGTATATAATGTCGGGTTAATAGAAGATGCTAAAGTCTCTAAGGTGGATAAGTAATGAGCAATGGTGATGGCCTTATTTAAACACATGGGAACTTAGAGAAATTGTAATGAAAATACCTCCCAATTACTTGCCAAATTCTCAAGTGCCAGACTAATTCATTTGGATTGCTTCAAAGGATGGAATCTACAAAGCTCCGACCACATAGGAAGTTTTAAGGAAAGAGGCCAAAAGGTAACACAGCACAACATTCTTTGGTTTCTTAATCACATTCCTAGACATAGTTTTATTTTATGGCTTGCAATTAGGGGAAGATTAACTACTAATGACAAACTTATTGCATGGGATATGAACATGAATCCTTTTTGTGTCTTGTGTGGACATACCATGGGAAATATATATCATTTATTCTTTCAATTTCAATTCTCAACTGAATGAAGGAAAGCAATGCTACAAAAATGCCCTTTCACCAAAATTGCACAACATTGGAAGGAAGAAATCACATGGGTTGTGAGTAAATTCAGTAAAAAAAAGTTTACATAACACCATTTGCAAGCTTGCTTGGGCAGTTGTAATTTATTACATTTGAAAAGAAAGAAATACAAGAACTCTTAAAAAACTCTCTTTATCAATCCCCAACATTGTCAAGAATATTAAGCATAAAATTAGAATCAAAATTTCTCAAGTACTTGTCATTATGCATTCTGATGTAAATGCTAGAATTTGTACTAGTTGGAAGAGTTTTTTTTGTTATTAAACATATTTTTTTATATGAAGGAATGCTCTTAAGATGATGTAAATTTTCTCCTATTAATTCAAATTATTTTTAACTACCCAAAAAAAGAATTTCAGTTTAAAAATTCAATTTTTAATAATTTTTCCAACAGTTCTAATCATTTGAGTTATTTTACTGACTTTTATTTTACGCTAAAATGGAAAAAAGATTAAAAAAGGAGGGGGGGGGGACTGTGGAAAATTTTGACTCAACCACGGTTTAAAAATAACTCCCAGTGTTGGTGGAACCGTTTTCATGCCAAACATGGTATACAGTATATTTCAAATCAGCGGCGAAGATTACCTGGAAGAAAATGAATCCAACGATCCACCTCAGAATCGAGGAGGTAGCCTCTACCGCTTCGAGCTTCGCACTCGCGGCACCTCCCTTATCGAGCTAGCTAGGGTTAGGGTTTCTCTTGCTCTGTATCGTTTTCGATCAGTTGATGTTAATGGAGTACCTGACTGAGTTTCCTCACCGCTACATGGATCGCCGACCCAGGAAGCGTCCCAGGTTAGGTTGGGACGCCTCCCACACTCCAAAGGTGCAGTCTTTAAATTTCTAGATGATCAAATCAAATCATGTTATATATACGTTAGTGATTTGTCTCCGTTTGCTTAGAACGAAAAAGATTTCAAAGAAAAGGAAAGTTTCTATGAAAGAATTTATTTTCGCTGGTCATAGTTTGTGGAATATTATGACGTTCACCTGTTAGTTTAGGTTTCATACAAATTTTCGGAGGAATGGGATTTTTTGATTTATGAATTTCAATGAATTGTCGTTTTCAGAATTTGATATGCGGTTAAAGGATGATTCAGGGGTTGAATTGTAGGATTTTTTAATTATTTTTTCCCAGTTAAATTTTTAGTGGCATATAGCTATGACATACAGATTCATTGTAAGACTACGAATCATTCAGTTTTTTTTTTTTTTTTGGGGGGGGGGGGGGTATCTTCTGGAACAGTTGTATAGTTGGTAGAATTGTTTGGGCTTTGCGTATGATCGACAGACATCCTGCTACTCACCTTCTAAAGGGTTAGGAGCGATGACATCAGAACAGGAACCGATTTTACAGATTTATTATTTAAGACCCTGAAATTTTGCAGCAATTTCATCGAATTCATTCATTTCTTTTCTGATGCTAATTGAACAGGAATGCTTCGATGAACTTTAGTTAACACTTTGTTGTTGTATGTGATTTAGTATGGTTTGGTTATTAAACTGTAAGCACTTTTTTGTATGTGATTTGGTATGGTTTGGTTATTAAACTGTAAGCACTATTTTGTTTATTACTGAGAAGATTTAGGATGATGAGAAAATGTTGGATTTTAGATTTGGTAATGTTCAGATGTAAGCTTAAAGTACTTTAAGTTTCTAATTGTTTTGACAGAAATTTGTTGGTGTCACAAAACTTTTTCAGTACAAGAAAAATTTAGGCCCAACAGAATGGGCCTTTTTTAAGACAAAATGAAGCTATGCTATTTAACTGTTACTTAGTAACATGGAAAAATATTAATTTGTATAACTTGAACCTCACAGTAGAACTGTATATATTGGGTGGAATGGGGTAGGGTGCAACTAAAATCTCGATCTATATTTTGAAACAAAGTCTTAATACAACTCTTTGACTCAAATTGTGTTGAGATTAAAGCACCATTCTGCTAAAAACATATATTCGTCATTAATATATTAGTTCTTAGTACATTCCTAAGAATATATATTGTTCTTTTATGGGTCTGGGCTCATATTCTGTTTAATATGTAATTTTATTTTAGTTATCTTGAAATATTAGCTAATGATCTTGTTGCAATTATATAATTTGCTGATATTGATAATTTTTATGGTAGCTTGTTGGAAAGGATTAATTTTAGTGGAAGAAAAAAAATAATTTAATGTTTCTTTTGCGGGTTGTGAATGGATGGCTGTATGTAGGCCCAGTCAGGAATACATTGTGGGCAAGATGTTGGATATGTGACAAGCTTTGGGCATTCAAGGGTATTCTCAAACCATGCTAGTCTATTTGTAAAGGGATTGGCTCAAAAAGGTTCCCCCCCGTGGCGAGATGATGACAAGGATGGGCATTATATGTTTGAGCTTGGAGAGAATTTATCTCAGCGCTGTAATTTATGCATTTTCACCGTTGATGATACCTTTGATTTTTTGAATTTTTGTTATGCCTGTTACTGATTCTCCTGTTGACCTTTTACCCATCAATTGCCCCTTGTTTATTCATATGATATTGGAAGATGCATTTATATTTTAGTTTTTTTCTAAATACATTATATTTTTTTGGAGTATTTCAACTTTAAAGTTATTTGGAGTTCTATACCAATTATTATCATCATTCAACAGATAAATTTTTTGATCTTTTTTCTTCGTAGAAAAAATAATTGCTTAGCATATGACGTCTCAAATAATGAGACTCGTAGAATATTTGATGCGAACTGTGGAAAAATTTTGTTGCTTGGGCATTTGAGATAATTTTTGTCCTGAAAAAACAGGCTGTGTGTCAACCAAGAGGAAAGTGCCTTTTTGCGTTCTCTTTGTATTTATTTATTTAGATGACAACTTTATGATTTGGTCGGAGTATAGATAAGTTGATTAGATGATAATTGTTTATGTATATTGAATGTGATTATTTCATATCATTGGTATGTAACTGTTATATTATGTTTTGGTAAGTAAATTATTATATTATTTTAGTAGTATGATGTGTAGTAATGATGAAATAAATGTGAAATCAAATGTTAAAAATAAAAATTGAGCCATCATAATATACAAATTCTAATATGTTTGGATAATAATAATTAAACTCAACTGAGTTTTAGTCCCAAACTAGCTAGGGATGGATAATAATAACTAATTAATAATTTATATTGAAACATTAATTGTATAATAATTTTATTTGATATAATTTAGTTAGATTTTATATGGATAAGTGTTTAACTAAGTAGGAAATTTAATTAGATGACAATATGCACTTGTAATTGGATGATAATAAAAAGATAGGGTAGTCCAACTCCAATGTCCCTGTGACATTGCATTTTAAAAATATCTATTTACCTAGGGTGCCACATAGAGAAGAAAAAAGTAGGGCATTTTATACGTAAATATACTCATAGGATTTACCTGAGCTAAACAAACTTAATACTGCTAGTTAAACATTGTTTTTATCAATTTCCATTAATTATTCCATCATGTCATCACCTTATTCTCTTTGGTGTCTCTACTTGCAGATAAGATTCTGAGAAAAATTGGTGAAGGTTAGTTTTCTTTGACACATAAGTTTCTTTCTAGAAGCATCGTTGCATCATCCATTACTTCATAAATATCCTTTCTCTATTATACAGGTACCTTTGGGCAAGTATTGGAATGCTGGGATCGGGAAGCAAAAGAGATGGTTGCTGTAAAAGTTGTCCGAAGCATTAAGAAGTACCGTGAAGCAGCAATGATGGAAATAGATGTTCTTCGGTTGCTTGGAAGATATGATAGAAGTGGCAGTTGGTTAGTATATCTATCATTTAGTTGGTGTTATTTCCTTACCATGGGCTAATAAGCTTGGATTTTGGATTCTTATAATTTCTTTAAAGGTCCAATGCATGTGTGGTTAAGTGCGTTTATTCTTTGCAGTTGCGTTCAAATACGGAACTGGTTTGACTATCGTAATCATATTTGTATAGTAAGTATATGATTGATTTATGGTAACATAATTTCCCCGACTTTGCAAATTTCTTGGGGGATTAAGACTTGTCAATGAATTTAAATGGTTTTAACAGGTCTTTGAGAAGCTTGGCCCAAGCTTATTCGATTTTCTTCGGAAAAACAATTATCGGTCATTTCCAGTTGATCTAGTCCGTGAGATTGGCAGACAACTTTTGGAATGTGTAGCATGTGTGTAGTGGATACATCTGCTGTTTCTCATATCTTTTCTCAATTTTGATGGCATCAGTTCTAATAGAAGATACCTGAACCCTTCACTTGTATCTCGCCGAAGTTTTTATGAGCTCTCTCTCTCTCTCTCTCAAAATAACAATATTTTTTTTTGTTTTGCCTTCTTCAATGCATTCATTTTGTTACAATTGTTTTTGTTTTCCATATTATGATGCTAAAGTGGTGGGGTTTTGTAATTTTTTCAATTTGCAAACCTCCAAGTCCTTATCTTGTCTTTGGTTTAAACATTTCAGTTATGCATGATATGCGCCTCATCCATACAGACTTGAAGCCTGAGAACATTCTCTTTGTTTCACCGGACTATGTAAAAGTACCTGATTACAAGGTACTTCAATTTTTGGAGACTTCCAATCAACATCTAAACTAGTTGGTTCGAGTTAGACATTTTCCTCATCCTATATTTTATTTCCATATTTTCTTCTTTAGTTTTTGTTTTCCTTTTAACTGATACCCATTTCCACAGTTATGAGCCATTTATAGTGTGTGATAGCTTCCTCCTGTAATTACAGGCTGCATCCTGGTCATTGAAAGAAGGATCCTGCTTTAAGAGATTGCCCAAGTCAAGTGCTGTTAAGGTTATTGATTTTGGTAGCACTGCTTACGAGCATCAAGATCACAATTACATCGTTTCAACTAGGCACTACCGTGCGCCTGAGGTTATTCTTGGTATGCTAACCAGTTCATGTTACATTTCTTGGATTGGTCATTTTCATATTTTATTGGTAGAAATGAAGGGGTGTAAACTTATTTCTATTTTCCAGGTCTTGGATGGAGCTACCCTTGTGATATGTGGAGCGTTGGTTGTATCTTAGTAGAATTATGCTCAGTATGTTGAAATCTTAAATTGTTTTAGTTGTTTGTTTGCCTGCAGATTAAATTGCTGGACAACAGACTAGTTATTGTAGAAATTCTTATGCTAAATTTGTGGTGGTTACAGGGAGAAGCTTTGTTCCAGACGCATGAGAACTTGGAGCACCTGGCCATGATGGAGAGGGTTCTTGGCCCAATACCCCAGCACATGTTGAAAAGAGTAGAGTATGTATTGTCTGAGAAGTTCCATATTGTTCTCTTCACTGATTCGTTCGTTAATTTCTTCATGTTGCGTACTGTTGGTGCAGCCGACGTGCTGAGAAGTATGTCAGAAGAGGCAGACTGGACTGGCCGGAAGGTGCAACCTCCAGGGAAAGTATCAAGGCCGTTTTGAAGCTACCCCGTCTTCAGGTGTCTGCAATATTTTGTCATCATAAAACTACTATTTTTTTTTTTTTGGGGGGGGGGGGGCAGGGGGGGCTGTTGTTTTCCTTAATGTTGATTTCTATAATTGCCACTTGCAGAATCTGGTAATGCAGCATGTAGATCATTCTGCCGGAGATCTCATAGACCTCTTGCAAGGTCTCCTCAGATATGACCCTTCCATCAGAAAAACAGCTCATGAAGCCCTTAGGCATCCTTTCTTTTCCAGAGAGTATTGCAGGAGGTATTGAGAAGAGGACCCGGGGTTTGGGTTTTACTAGAGATGGTGTTTTTGGATTTCATGTGTGGAGTGAGATGATTTTGTTTGGTGCCTATCAAATTCATAAAAAAAGGGATATTTTTTGTTTGGCATAGTGAAGAATCCTAACGGCTGGCCTCACACTCCTGTAAACAACAGTGCTGGGGGAAGAATTCTTCTCGGTTGAGCATTGTACTACAAAATTTGCTGTTTCAGCATATTTTCATTGATTGTGCAAGTGTTTTGCACACTGGATATGGAGAATTTTTAGTTCCCATGTTTTATATAGGTGCAATCTGAGCTGTCTGTGTCCATTGACCAAGAGTTTATTGCCATTGTGGATTTCTAATTCTTTTTGGTTGCCTTGTTGGCTTGGTAATGAAAGGGCTGATTTATATCATTTCATGTTGGCTTTAATAATGCAAATATTTACCCGTGCTCCATAATGCAGCGGCACTTCAGGCCCCAGTTGAGTTGGATGCTTGAAATAATCTCGTGCTTTCGGAGTGATAAATCCTTCATCTCCTGATTCCTATGTACCCAGTGTCCTTTACTTACTTTCTCGCAGGTTTTTGAATCTTCGTTGTCTGGTGTGCTTTTTTGATATGCAAGTCTAGTTTATGAGAGGTGCTTGGGTCAACAATTTTGAGAGCCCTGTTCTATTGCACTGACTATTTTCTATGCTTAGATTTTTGGGTAGCATTTTGTCTGTCTGGGGTTGCTTTGAACTTTTTGGCACGAGGCTTATGGACCATGATGGTGAGGAGATATAGAAGCTTTGCAGGTAACTGTTACAACTGAAGTGGCCACTCGGCTTTGTTGTCATCGACGTGGGCATGAAGGGCGGAGATTCTTTCACTTTAGTTGATAATATACTTGGATTTCCATTCTAAGTTGTGGTTCGTTTATAGAACGCCTGAAGTCTTTAACTCACTTTGAGCTATGTCCAAGCGGCAAGTTCCGCGCACGAGGAGACAGGAAATTGATCAGGTGGTTGAAAATTGATAAGACATAGACATCTAAGATAAAGGAAAATGTTAAATAGATTCTAGTTTTTAGCTTTATAAATCTCAAATAGTGTTGATTGTTAGCTTCAAATAAAAACCAAGAAATCAAATAAATGCAAGGATAAATTGTAACTTTAGGGTTTTTAATAAAATTTTATTTCAAGGAATGGTCCTTTAGTTGTAGCGGTTAAGGGTAATGTTTTAAATTGCTTTAACATCAAGCTTCATTTAGCGAATCACCCATTGAACTGAAATTTGAGAAGAAAAATCAGGGGTACAAAATATAATTTATCCTAAATATATCACAAGATCACGTTCACGAGTAAAATTGCAACCATCCGAAACTCAAGAACAAAAAAAAAAAAAAATATGATGATAATAATAATAAATAAATAAAAATAAAAACACGAGCAGCATCATCTAGCACCATATATATCAGGTGGAAGGGCGGGCTCATTCTTAAAGTTTTGTTATGCACCTCTTACCCAGTAAGGCTCCACTGGGAGGGCCACTTACCTCGATGATGCAATGGCCATGTAACCAATAAGAGTATCGGAAGGTATCACCCGGTTTAGAAGCCGTTCGTAGCTCACTCTTCACTTCAAACCTGATTCTATTGTTATCTATCTGCTGCATTAGCATCTGGCTCTTCCTCGAAGACAGCCAAGCCCGGCTGCTGACCAGATGAACATTCCTGAAGCTTGTCACTGACTTCATGGCAACGAAAGGTTCAACGTAGGAGGTGGCAATTGGCGTGTTTTCGTAGAGAAGAGTCACCGATATGTAACTGAAATTTACAGTGGCCTTTTTGCTCGGATTGGTCAAGTTTACGAGCATAGTCATATCAACACTGAGTAGGTACCCCGTGTCGAGATAGGCTGCGTTGAGGGAGGCCTGCGCGATGTCAAATTGCAGGCTTCGCGGGCGGTGGAGGAGATAGACTACAAGAATCAGTAGGCCTCCCAGGATCAAGGCACAGATTACTCCGATCAACCCTTTATGGATTTTGGGCCGACAAAAATGAGGGTTGGTCTCAACATTGGACATTTGGAGTTTGGGGGTTGATCAACAGAAATTGGTTGAATGCGAGATGAACCAATTGCTTGGGCGAGAACGAGGACGACTTGATAAGAAGTTAAGTTGGATTGATGCAAAGGCAAAGAATCAGACATTAGCTAAGCATTGGAGGCAAGTAATCTTGGTGACACCTTTCTTAAATGCTGGAGGGTGAACTAGATGCTACAAGTTTTGATACATGCACGTACGTACATACATATATATATATATAAAATATAGAGTACCCGGATGGTCCTTTGGGTGTTGGATTTAAGGTTCAAGTCTGGAATCCTTACCCATGGCACTATCGCAATCAATGCCGAAGCTAAACCTGTGCAACGATTTTTCAGCTGGAGAAATTTCATCACCAAAATTATCAAAATTCTAAACCCTTTTCATTATGGCTTTGGTTGGTAACATTTTTATTTTTTATTTTTTGTTTATATTTTTAAAATTTTGTAATCTCGCAAAAAAAATATTTATTTTATATTTTTATATTTTCAAAAAATGAAAAAAAAAACATAAATAAAAAAATATTTTTACTCTATTTTTTACTGCTACAAAGATTTTGTCAAGTTTAAAATTTTGTCCATTTATTATATCATATTAAAATAAATTATTTTATTCAAATAAATTATTAAAATAAATTATTTTAATTGAAAAATTCAATTAATTGAATTAATTATATAAGTTAACATGTAATAAATATCATTAAATTATTTTTAATAAATAATAACACTAAATTAATTGAATTAAACTTCATAATTAATTTAATATAATAATTAATTCAATTTAATTTAATTTAATAATCCATTAATATTAAATTATTTGAAATAAATAACATAATTAATTTAGTTTAATTTTATAATTAATTCAATTTATATAAAAATAATTAATTATTAATAAATGTCAAAACTAAATTAATTTAATTTAATCTAATAATAAATTTAATTTAATTTAATAATTAATTATTATTAAATTATTTTAAATAAATTTCATAATTAAATTAAATTATTTATAATTTAATTAAATTAATCTATATAAAATATATTTATTAAATTATTTAATAAATAAATTAATTAATTAAAATAATTTAAAATTAAGTAATTTAATTTAATTTATTAATTAATCTAATTTAACTATTTATTTAGTATGAAATATATTTTATTAAATAAATTTTAATAAATAATATAATTAGATTATAATTAATATATATTATATTTACTAAATTAAATGATATAATAATTATATTTCATTCAACTATCTTTAATAAATAATATAATTTAATATATTTTATATTTAATGAATTAAATGATTTTAAAAAATAATTTAATTGATTAATTAAATTAAATTAATATGAAATATATTTTACTAAATTTAATTAATTTTTTAAAACTATTAAAATTAAATATTTTTTAAAAATAAAAAATTAATAATTATAAGTAAAATTATATTTTCAAACGTAGTTTCAATTTCTATTTTAGAAAAATATAAAACATATTAAAAGCGCAATTTTGGGGGAAGGACAACCTGTACGGAGACTTGACAAAGGAGACAACCTGTGTATTTGAAAGTTATGTGCATCTCACCCAGAAATGCAATAAACAAGAGACACGAAAATGTATTGTGCTCCTTCGGAAACAAGGATTGCTCACTTTAAACAAAGAATCGGTTCCTCTACCCCTTTGAAGGCTTTAGAATTCCTTTCATTATAAAGGCACTGTATCACGGTATGGGCGACTGGTACTCCCGCAAGCGATGAGAATCACCACTGAAGCAGGCATAGCCTTCATTCAGATCTTCATGCATGCAGTCAAACCCTTCTTAGAATGGATTCAAAATTACTCCATTTGCTACTATCAAATCCATGCACAAGGCTTTGAATTCCATTCGCGAACCTGTGTTGAAGTCTAAAATTAATCTAAACCATAATCCAGACACCTACATTTCAAATCTATAAATGCAAAATTTATCTTGAAATGTCCATGCCATCACAATAAAGCAAAAATGTGAACAACTCTTCCTCTATAAATCCAAATTTAACTTTAAAAGTTGATGCAAAGGCCAAAGCAAACAGCTTTTCCTCTTAATTTTACTTCAAATAAGCAAACCAATGCCCAGTATATAGATTAATACAAATGGATTGTCAATTAGAACAGCACATTTATCATCTCAATGAACTGGCATTGAAAAAATGGCCAGCTCTGGTCAGAGAGTGTTTCTAACTGTTACAGTTGATTAACACGCAATTGTTGTATCCAAACCCAAAAAAGTTACAATTACCTAACCTGCAAATCAGGAAAAAGAGGTGTTTGGAGCCTTGGCACTTCTCAAGTCACCCATGGCTTAGTTTGGAATCTTTGCTTTGGCATGATGTCATCATTGCAGAATTATTTGCATCTAGCTCGAGGACATTATTTGTTTCCATTGGGACAGATAAAAATTCGTCGCTCGCATGTTTTGGCGGATGAACTATGAAGTTGTCTGCAACACTAACGTCCGTCATGTCCAGCAGTTATGTGATAATTTTGTGCATTGGATCCAACGATCCACCTCAGAATCGAGGAGGTAACTCTACCGCTTCGAGCTTCGCACTCGCTCCACCTCTCTCATCCAGCTAGCTGCGGTTAGGGTTCTCTCACTCTGTATCGTTTTCGACCAATTGATGTTAATGGAGTACCTGACGGAGTTTCCTCACCGCTACATGGATCGCCGACCCAGGAAGCGTCCCAAGTTAGGTTGGGACGTCTCCCGCACTCCAAAGGTGCAACCTTTATAAATTTCCAGATGATCGAATCAAATCATATTATATATAGGTTAGTGATTTGTCTCCGCCTGCTTAATTAGAAGGAAAATGCTTCGAAGAAAAGGAAAGTTTTCATGAAAGAATTTATTTTCGATGGTCATCGTTTGTGGAATGTTATGATGTTCACTTGTTGGTTTGTGTTTCATTCGAATTTTCGGGGGAATTGGATTTTTTGATTTATGACTTCCAATGAATTGTCGTTTTCAGAACTTGATATGCGATTAAGATTCAGGGGTTGTATTGTAGGCTTTTTTTTTTTTTTTTTTTTTTAATTCCCAATTAAATTTTTAGTTGCATATGGCTAGAAATACAGCTTCATTGTAAGACTACGAATCCTTCAATCTTTTTTTTTTTTTTTTTGGGTAAGAACTTCAATTAACACTCTGTTTTTGTATGTGATTTAGTATGGTTTGATTATTAAACTGTAAGCACTATTTTTTTTTTTTTTAATTGCTGAGAAGATTTAGGATGATGAGAAAATGTTGGATTTTGGACTTGGTAATGTTCAGATGTAAGCTTAAAGCACTTTATGCTTCTAATTGTTTTGACAGAAATTTGTTGGTGTCACAAAAATTTTTCAGTACAAGAAGAATTTGTAAGGCAAAATGAAAATATGTTAATTTAACTGTTACTTAGCAACATGGAAAATATTAATTTGTATAACTTGAACATCACAGTAAAACTGTATGTCTTGGGTGGAATGGGGTAGGGTGCAACTACGATCTCGATCTATGTTTTGAAACAGAGTTTTAATACAAATCTTTGACTCAAATCGTGCTGAGATTAAAGCACCATTCTGCCAAAAACATATGTTCTTCATTAATATATTAGTTCTTAGTACATTCCTAAGAATATATATTGTTCTTTCATGGATGCGGGCTCATTTTATGTTTAGTATGTAATTTTATTGTAGTTATCTTGAAGTATTAGCTAATGACCTTATTGCAATTATTTTTTGTAGTTATTACCCTATTCTCCGTTGACCCCTTCTCTCCCTTATCCATGGAGATTGCCTACAAGCCAGAAAATAGTGAAATAAAGCGGTCGAAGTTGGTCCCTGACCAAGGACACTCCGATACTTAAGTCAGTAAATCGTATAAATAATAAACTCATGTAAACGGAGAGAGAGAGAGAAGAAGATCAGAGAAAAAGGAGCCAAAAGAAGACCCCTTACGTTGTCTTGATTTTTGGTATTTGTAGATGGAGTGTCTGTCTAACTTTCTGTTGATTTGACTATCACTTTATTTTGATGGGACTAAAGTGGAGGTGGGTGGCTAACATTAAATACCAGATGATGTAAGCTTCGTAGGCCGTGTGGTAGTGTAGTACATAAAGAAATTATACAACGTAACTAGCAAACTATTTAGTCCCAATTTAACTAGAATATAACCCCTGTTCGGGAGTGCAATTTATGGTCGGCGGACCACTCTTGTGGTTGGCCAAGCTATTTTTATGCCTCACATTATGCCCCCACTCTGGTCGGGATAATTTATTACTCAAGCAGAATAGAATAAAACTTATAAACAATAGTGGAAGTATATAGCATTGCATAGATATACTTCAATAACAGTGTAAACGGTTTATGCTTTTTATGAGATCCAAAGATAAAATCATGCTAAATTGACTTGCCTGTGCGCTTAGCAGAGTTTGCATGAGGAATAGATATGGGAGCTCGAAATACAAAAATTAGGTCCTTATCTGTATAAGATGGCTTACTTTCTTTACTTATAAAACTTGCATAAGTTGCTCGGCAAATTGTAAGCTGCTCGGTAAAAAGTTGCTCGGCACGCAAATTGTTTGGCCACAAAAAGTTGCTCTTCATCAACTTTGGATGTCGCTGAGGATGACAAGTGTATTAAGAATACTTTAACACTCTAGCTAAAAATCATGTGAAAGAACCCGAGCATCCATAATTAAGGATGTAACTTTGAATTCATCGTTTGCTCGATCAGAGAGCCAAAATAAGGGCTTTGGCAATTCTTACCTTAATGTAGTCAGGGCTTAATCATCAAAAAGATGAGAGAAACCAGTGAACTATGATCTGCCAGGTTGCAAATCCTTTCAATAGTGCTAACAAGGGTAGAAAAAGAAAGAAAACGAAACTAAATTAGGCTTTATTTCATGAAAACTTTAGACGGTCATAACTTTTTGCTCGGGTGTCCGAATTAGGTGATCTTGGTGTCTATTTCATGTATTTTTTCAAGATCTATGTGGCCTATGATGGTTTGCGATGGTCAAAATTCTAAAATAAGCCCATCTTCATCACTTTTTTGGACTTTTTTTTCTTAGGCGCACTAATTATGGCTTCGTTTCAACATGAATAAGTGTTTAAACTTTAAAAATCTTGTTCGGTAACTTCTTTACAAACTAATAAGCTTATCTAGAGGAACACCTTTACCTTATTCAGGATACTTTTAATGACAAATAACATTGCTTGAGGAGAGATGCCATGCTCGGGGCTAGTTTTACATAGTTTTTACCTCGTTTGATGACACTAACCTCACTTAGAGATGTGCTTTAACTTCCTCAGTGATGTTCTGCTCAAGGAGGATGCAGCCGACCTCATGATGTGCCTTAAACCATGCTCAGGAAAGAAAGCCGAGCTCCTAATATGCCTTAAACTTTGCTCGGGAAAACCATGCTTCGGTATATGCTTTATATCTTACTCGAGGGAAACAGCCGAGCTCGGGGGAGCTTTAGACTTAGCTGCTGGAGAGAGAGAGCCGAGCTCGGGGTGCTTTAATCCATCTTCAGAATAAAGAGCCGAGCTTGGGATATACTTTACACTATGCTTGGGATAGAGAGCCGAGCTCGGGATATACTTCAACCTTGCTGTAGGAGAGGGCCGAGCTCGGGATATGCTTTACACCATGCTCGATATAGAGAGCCGAGCTCGGGATATGCTTTACACCATGCTCGAGATAGAGAGCCAAGCTCGGGATGTACTTTAACCTTGCTATAGGAGAGGGCCGAGCTCGGGATATGCTTTACACCATGCTCGAGATAGATAGCCGAGCTTGGGTTTTGAGTTGAACTTTGTTGGAAGAGAGTGGCCGAGCTCGGGTATGCTTTGATCCTTGTTCAAGAATGAACTTTAAACCTACTCAGGAATGCACCCTATGCTTGGGAATAATATACTCGGGAATGACTTGCTCGAGAGTATTTTTAGCATGCTCGGGACTAGCTTTGTTTGGGAGATACCCTTGCTCATTAGTACCCTTGTTCATTTGTTCGGGATAACTTTCCTCGGGGAAAGAACTTGCTTGGGATTGAGAACACTCCTTTGATACAGGAAAATGTTCACTATGCTTGAGGAAGAATATGCTCTATATAGCTTTATACCTTTCAATATGCTCGGCATACTGTGGATATGCTCAGCATGGGATTTCCTCATGCTTGGGAATTAGCCTTTTGAAACGAACTTTACAGAAATATGCTCGGGAATATGCTTATAGACTGAATCTTACCACCACCACTTACTCGTAGATAGGCTTTTGAATTGGGTCTCACCATAAAGCGCTTGATAATATGCGTTCAAATTGAATCCAGCCATCACAATATGCTTTTTGAATATGCTTGAGAAATAGCTTTCGAAAATGACCTCGGGAAAATGCTTTTGAAGACAACCCTACCTGAATAAGGTCGAGACATAGCTTTCTAATATAAACCGAGTTAGAACAACCTTGGGAATATACTTTTTGAGATGACCCGAGCCAAAACATGCTCGGGAATTAGCTTTTTGAAATGAACCTAACCAAAAGAATATACTTTTTGTAGTGCAATTTATCAAAATAGACTGGTAAACTGGCTTCTGTAGATAACCCAATTAAAGAGCCTTTAGCTCAGTGATTAAAGAGCATTTTCTGCCCGCTCATGACTCGAGTTCGAGTCTTCCCCCTCCCCTTAAAAAAAAAAAAAGAAAAAAAAAATTCACCTTTCAAAAAAAAAAAAAAAAAAAAAAAAAAAAAGCTTTTACTATTTGTACAACGCCGAGCTTCCTTAGTGAGAGCTTTTGCTTTTTGGGAGCTTTTGCTTTTTGGAAGCTTCCGTTTTTTTAGAGCTTTTGCTTCCCAGAATTGCTTTTGCTTTTTGTGTGCTTTAGCTTTTTGGGGGCTTTTGCTTTCTGTTTAATACTTTTCAATAAACCAATGAACCGAAACTTGGTTTAAAGAGAAACCTGGTCAGTCAATAAACCGGGGCCGAACCGACACCCCAAGGGGATGTGGCTCCCTTTCTGTACCAACGTTCAGAAAACCGAGCGTGGCTCCTTTCTGATAATCCTTTTCAATAAACTGAGGAACTGAATCCCAGTCTAAAGAGAAACCCAGTCAGTCAATAAACCGGGGCCGAACCGACACCCCAAGGGGATGTGGCTCCCTTTCTGTACCAACGTTCGAAAAACCGAGCGTGGCTCTTTTCTGATAATCCTTTTCAATAAACCGAGGAACTGAATCCCAGTCTAAAGAGAAATCCGGTCAGTCAATAAACCGGGGCCAAACCGACACCCCAAGGGGATGTGGCTCCCTTTCTGTACCAACGTTCGGAAAATCGAGCGTGGCTCCTTTTTGATAATCCTTTTCAATAAACCGAGGAACTGAATCCCAATTTAAAGAGAAACCCGGTCAGTCAATAAACCAGGGCCGAACCGACACCCCAATGGGATGTGGCTCCCTTTCTGTACCAACGTTCGAAAAACTGAGCGTGGCTCCTTTCTGATAATCTTTTTCAATAAACCGAGGAACTGAATCCCAGTTTAAAGAGAAACCCGGTCAGTCAATAAACCGGGGTTGTCGCAACCGAGACAAACCAGTTGGACGCGCTTTAATTATGTGCATGTCTCTGAAGTTAGAGTAATTCCTTTAATCATGTGCGTGTCCTTGAAACTGTTCTTTCGTAATGCTTATCTGCAAAAACTCTCAGTTATAAAATAATCGAATAATACCTACATATAAAATAGTTGTAACAAACTGAGGCAATCCAGCTCAAGAATGAGATAAAAACTGATTGAATAACGAAAAATAAATAAATTTGGGGACATCATAATGCATGCTTAGAGTTGAGATACATATTGAAGTCCTGCTTGGGATGATATATTTTGAAAAATATAAACCTGTCTAGCGGGATGATATAAATCTTCAGATAAGTTTTAGGAGATTGACAGAAACCGACGAGAAATCTAGAAATTGGAGGAATCCTGTTGTACTCCTTTTTTAAGCTGAAGTCTTTTGCTTAAATATAGATATGCTTGCGAAGAAATATAGGTGCACTTGTGCCTTCTGGATGACCTTTTCATGCACTGGATATAATATTTTGAGAAAAATAGACCCATAGAATTCTTTCGCGACATGAAGTACTACGCTCGGCCGACTGAAGATTTATACTCATGGATCAACAATGGTAGTGGGAATTAACAATAATATCTATATAATAAAACACATTCCATTTCAAAAATATCACTCTCACAAATTATAATCAACGGCTGAGATTGAATTTAAATTTTCAATGAATGGCTTAGATTCAAAGGCATCCAATCTTCTTCCACAAGTTCCCGCCCAGCACTTGAACAGCATCGCCCAACCCTCTCTCACTTTCTCTCTCTGTTTAGACCACCGCCCAACCCTCTCTCTCACTTTCAACCCAAACTAACCCCTTCTCTCTCTCTTTCTCCCTTGCCTACGTTGCAATCACTGGATAACTACCGCCCAAAGTTAGAAGTTCTCTCTTTATCACCTAAAAATTTAACACAGTTCACAAAATCATAGGCTTCCTCTCTCTCTACTCTCTCTCTCTTACTTGCAAGGCGAAAATGGGTTCAGTTTCACTGAAGATAGGGGATGGAACAGCCAGATTTAAAAGGGCAACTCTGTGTTCTTCAGCGATGAATGTTCTGATGTTCTTCTCCATTCTCACCACCAATCTTTCTGCTTCGTATGCTTTCACATCCTCCCCAAAGGACCCCCAAAACCACCCACTTCACCACCACCATCACAAGAACATCTCTCTCATCTTCGAGCAAGTCTCTTTGATCCTTAGAGAGATAAGCTATTCTCAGAAGAAACTCGCCTAGATGGAGAAGGAGCTTCTGGGATACGAAAGCATTGACTTTTCGAGACCCAACATCGCGGATGAGCTCAAGCTCTTCCTCCAGCCCTTCCTCCAGCCGCACCATCTTTCTCTGGGGAAAAATTCGAGAACTGGGATCAGGGAAATGGTCTCTTCGGTGGGCCATTCCTGTGAGAAATCCATGGATTTGCTGTCTCAGTACATAAATTACAGAGCCAATGGCCAGTGTGTGGACAATTGGAGCCTTGCCCAGAAGCTGATTCTTTAAGGATGCGAGCCTTTGCCCAGAAAGAGGTGCTTTGCCAAGTCCATACCCAAGGTGGGTCTCTACTCTTTCCCAATGTCTCTCTAGAAGAATGTTAGTAGTAAGATTTTAGACTGCAGTGGCCTTGGTTGCAAGAATTTAAATTGCTTGATTGGTAAAAAACTGAGCAGAGACTGTGTCGGTTGCCTTGATTTGTTTAAAGGGTATAAGAATCAGAGATATGTCAAGCCTAAGGGCAAAAATGATTTCCTAATTGATGACGTTTTGGCACTGGGAAGTGGTGAGATTTGAATCGGGTTCGATGTTGGTGGTGGGTCGGGTTCCTTTATGCTAGAATAGCAAAGAGGAATGTGACTATACTCACTGCCACTCTAAATGTCGATACACCATTTACTGAATTCATAGCTGTAAGAGGGCTTTTTCCTCTGTATTTGAGTTCAGACCATAGATTTTCAATTTACAACAATGTGTTTGATTTAGTTCGTGCTTCGAATGGGTTAGATGTTGGGGGTCGCCTGGAGAAATTGGAGTTCTTGATGTTTGATATTGATCGAGATTTGAGGGCGGGTGGATTGTTTTGGTTGGGCAATTTTTATCTGTATCTCTATAATAAAATACAATATATTTCAAAAAAGTCCCTCTTACAAATTAAAGTATAAATGTTGAGATTAAATTTGTTTTTTCAACAAATGATTAAAATTTTTTACAAACTTTTTTCTCAAACTTCCATCCTGTTTTTGCATCACTTTACATTCTTATAAATTATTGAGTTGAACTTAATGATAATATTTAAAGAATTGCATTAAGAAAGACAAAAATTTTGTTTTTCAGGGGGTGTTTGGAAGTTCAAAAAAACTCAAGTTTTGGTAATTTTTTGGGTGTTTTTTTTTTTTTGCACTTTTTGTGTGTTTGGTTGAACCAAGTGAAATTTTTAGTATTTTTTAGTAACTTTTGGGTATTTGGTAAATTTTTAGTGTAACAAAGCAAAAAAGTAGTAACTTTTGGGTGTTTGGTATATTTTTTTACTGTAGTAAATCAAAAAAATTGTAATTATGGAGTGTATTTTTTACTGTAGCAAATCAAAAAAGTAGGAAAATTTATGGTTTTGCCAAACACACCATTTTTTGAGTTGCCAAACGGTACCTCAATATATGTTGCCCGATAGAGAAAGAGAGGGTACAAAAATATATGTATATTTTATTTTACTTGAAGAGTGCTATAAGCACGGGTTATTTGCTAATTTATATGATAAAACACATTCCTTTGATGGGACATGTGTGAACGTGGTAGCATTTGAGAGGGTAAGTTTGTTGGGGGAGAGAGAGAGAGAGAGACAAAAAGAGGGGGGTGGGAAGGTGGGTTTGCTGGGAGAGAGAGGGAGAGAGAAAAAGGGGGGTTGGGATTGAGAGGAAGAGAGAACGAGGGGGAGGGGCACAGAGAACGAGAGAGAAAGATAGAGTGAGAGGGTTGGGAGAATTGTTTTTTTTAGAGATAAGTTGAATTTTTTTAAATAAAAATAATTAATTTATTATATAATAATTAAATTTAAATACATATAGTTTTATATTTTTTACATTATTTGTGTCATAGATATAATAAAGAAATTAAAGTATCTAAATTTGATATATTTTTAACCGTTAAATTTATTTAATTGTCAAGATTATTTTGTTATCTACTTTAATTGTCTTTTTGGTCACTTTACATAAAAAAAATATTTTTTATTTTTTCATATTTTATTAAATATATTTTTATAAATATTTTAAAAATACTTTTTATATCTATATAATAAAATACAACAGTCGATGTGACAAAAGTTAACTAATATTTAAAATTTAATTTTAATGTACTCAAATTAAAAATTAAAAATAATATTATTTAAAAATTTAATTTTAAACAGTAAACATTTAAATTAAAATTTTAAATTTTTATGGGAAAAATTCAATTTTAAAGCACTTAAAATTGTAAACACATACATTTTTACACTCTGTGTAGAATTTGAGATATTTGAGATAATAAAAAAGCTAAAAAATTTAAATTTAAGATATTTTTAACTATTGAATTTACTCAATGGTCATTATTATTTTGTTATTTTTTTACAATTCAGTTGTCTTTTCGGCCACTTTACCTGAAAACACAATCTTTTATTTTTTTTCATATTTTGTTAAATAATTTTTCTAAAACATTTATTTGTGATAAATAATAAAATTTTATATGTTTATTAAGACTGTATAGATTATTTTTATGTAGGTTTGTTTGAGCTATTTGTAGACCAAATTATATTTTCGTGCCTTTAGGCACAGATAAGTTCTACCTTTTGAAAAAAAATAAATTTTAGTAAAAACAAGACGAAAAAACTTAAAAAAAAAAAAACTTTAAGACCAAATTAAGAGATAGGCAGTCAGTGCTTTGCACGGGTATTTGCTAATATTTATATATAGAGAAAGAAACCCATGTTGCTGTCATTGTTCGGTTGTAATTTTTACCTTCTTCTCCGTTGACCCCTTCTCTCCCTTGTCCATGGAGATTGCCTGCAAGCCAGAAAATAGTGAAATAAAGCGGTCGGAGTTAGTCCCCGACCAAGGACACTCTGATGCTTAAGTCAGTAAATCGTATAAATAATAAGCTCATGTAAACGGAGAGAGAGAGAGAAAAAGATCAGAGAAAAAGGAGCGGAAAGAAGACCCCTTACGTTGACTTGATTTTTGGTATTTATAGATGGAGTGTCTGTCTAGCTTTCTGTTGATTTGACTATCACTTTATTTTGATGGGACTAAAGTGGAGGTGGGTGGCTAACATTAAATATCAGATGATGTAAGCTTCGTAGGCCGTGTAGTAGTGTAGTATATAAAGAAATTATACAACGTAACTAGTAAACTATTTAGTCCCAATTTAACTAGAATATAACCCCTGTTCGGGGGTGCAATTTATGGTCGGCGGACCACTCTTGTGGTCGGCCAAACTATTTTATGCCTCACAATATAATTTGCTGATATTAATAATTTTTATGTTAGTTGTTGGAAAGGATTAAATTGCTCGTGCAAGAAAAATATATATATATGTATATATATTTAATGGTTCTTTTGCGGGTTGTGAATGGAAGGCTGTGTGTAGGCCCAATCAGGAATACATTGTGGGCAAGATGTTGGATATGTGACAAGCTTTGGTCATTCAAGGGTACTCTCAATTCTCAAACTATGCTAGTCTATTTGCAAAGGGATTGGCTAAAAAAGCTCTCCCCCATGGCGAGGTGATGACAAAGATGGGCATTATATCTTTGAACTTGGAGAGAATTTATCTCAGCGCTATAATTTATGCCTTTTTGGCTCTATTTGGAGTGATAAAAAATTTTAAAAAATATTAAAAAATTTTAAAAATTATTTATTTTTTATCTTACTGTACGAATTACGAACCTATAACTTATCTTATTTTTTCATTTTATCTTATTTTTTGTCATTACAAACGCACCCTTCACTGTCGGCAATATCTTTGATTTTCTGAAGTTTTGTTATGCCTCTGCTGATTCTCCTTGTTGACTTTTTACCCATCAATTGCCCCTTGTTTATTCATATGAATATTGGAAGACGCATTTATATTTTAGTTTTTTTCTAAATACATTATCATCATTTAACAGATAAATTTTGTGATCTTTTTTCTTCGTAGAAAAAATAATTACTTAGCATATGACGTCTCAAATGATGGGACTCAGAGAATCTTTGATGCGAACTATCTGAAAAATTTTTGTTGCTTGGGCATTTGAGATAATTTTTGTCCTGAAAAAATAATCTGTGTGTCAATCAAGAGGAAAATGCCTTATTAGGAGAAAATAAATTCTCTTCCACTTCTTTTTATTTTTCGCAGTTTGTTCTTTGACTCCGTTTGGTTTGCAAACAAATTTTAAAAAATTCTATAAATTTCTGTTAATTTTATATCACATTAACTTTTTTCTTTTACTGTACACATTACGAATTTTCAATTTATCTTACTTTATCTTACTTCAAACTCACCCTTTTATGAACTTTAACTAGCGATTAACTTAGTATATATGTATAAAAAAAACATATTTACAAATGTTGAAGTAAATGACTGTGCAATTATATATGTATATATATAATCTCCATGTAAATATGTGAGTCTCTTTATATAATTAAGTCTCTTTATATAATTATTTCGTTATTAGTTTAAAATAATAATCTATATATATAATATATATTGCCTAATATATATTATAAATCTAAAATAGTAAAAAAAAAATCAATTCACAAAAACTCAGGTAGCATTGTAGAGTAACATACATGGTGAATGCATGAAAATTTATAAATTATTGTTTGAGAAGTTTAGTTAAGATGAATCATCTTAATTGCTACGAGTAAGTGGAGCATAAATGATAAGAAAAAATATATATATATATTGTAGGAGATCCATGGCCACGCGGGCAACCCTCCTTTACGAACCTACAGCCGCGTTGAATCCTCCCTAGCACCACGGGGCAACCACCACAAGGGACATCTCTCGGGATGCCCCTCGCGATGTCTATTTCATTTATAAGAAGGAAGTATTGCGGGACAGCTGACACCTTACGACAGTTGTGCCATAGCAAGTAGTCACTTAGAGTGTCTTTAGCGCATCCCCTCGAGGCAAAGCAAGGTCCGAGGGTATATAATCCGCCTCAACGCGGGATCAACAGGGATAAGTGAAATGGAGGCTAGAGTTGAGAGATTTGCTAAAGCATTACTTCGGCCAGCCCAAAGAGAGAGCTGCTCTTGCATTTAATACACTTGCACTCACATTCAATAGTCCCAACCACCACAATCACGTGTCTAATTCCCATTCAGCCACAAGCGCCACATCGGTAAATTGACCTTCTTACCTCGTACTGACGTCTGAAGAATTGTCATTTCCATCACCAATACCTATTCCTCGGACTGGCCACATTAAAAGCCAATAACCTGACACATTCAATCTCTATCAACCCCCTCTATGAATAGGCAATCATTGGCTACTATTTATTGCTATAAATACACACGATCGCTCCTGGCATCAGGACAAGCATTAACCCACTTACCTACCACCTGACCCAAGCCATTAAGCTCTCCCTCTATCTTTATCTTGCTCCGGCCAGCCTTAGCTCTCATCCCTTCCATCCTTGACGGAATCCCACATGAATGACGACAAAGCATTACTCCTAGATCAATCATCGGGATGCTGCCACATCATCTCGAAGACCCCCACATATATAACATGTGATGACTCAAAACACCCTATAAAAAAAATGGAATGAAGTAATTTTACGGGAATAATTTCACCAATCTCTAGCGTTCTCTTTGTATATATTTATTTAGATGACAACTTTATGATTGGGTCAGATACTTCTATGGATAAGTTGATTAGATGATAATTGTGTACGTATATTGAATGTGATTGTTTCGTATCATTGGTATGCAACTGTTATATTATGTTTTGGTAAGTAAATTATTATATTATTTAGTAGTATGATGTGTAGTTATGATGAAATAAATGTGAAATCAAATGTTAAAAATAAAAATTGAGCCATCATAATATACAAATTCTAATATATTTGGATAATAATAATTAAATTCAACTGAGTTTTAGTCTCAAACTAGTTAGTGATGGATAATAATAACTAATTAATAATTTATATTGAAACATTAATTATATGATAATTTTATTTGATATAGTTTAGTTAGAATTTTATATGGAAAGTGTTTAACTAAGTAGGAAATTTAAATAGATGACAATAAGCACTTGTAATTGGATGATAATAAAAAGATAAGGTGGTCCAACTTCAATGTCCCTGTGACATGGCATTTTAAAAATATTTAATCTACACTCATCGCTCTTTTTCCCGCACAAGTCACCGCTCAGCTAATTTGTACTGGTGACTATTTGTAATCACTAGTGCATTTTATTCAAAATTATCACAGTCGTAAGATGATGTCTTCCATTTGAAAATTAATGGTGGAAATATAAGTAGTGAAAGGTACAGGATGATTGTACGGTGAGGATAGTCGAGCTTTTTTAAGAATATCAATTTACTTAGGGTGTCACAATAGCGCCACATAGAGAAGAAAAAAATAGGGCATTTTATACGTAAACATATTCATATGATTTACTAGAGCTAAACGAGCTTATTTTACCAATTTCCGTTAATTATTCCATCATGTCATCACCTCATTCTCTTTGGTGTCTCTACTTGCAGATAAGATTATGAGAAAAATTGGTGAAGGTTGGTTCTTTTTGACACACAAGTTTCTTTCTAAAAGCATCGTTGCAACATCCGTTACTTCATAAATATCCTATCTATTGTACAGGTACCTTTGGGCAAGTATTGGAATGCTGGGATCGGGGGAGGCAAAAGAGATGGCTGCTATAAAATTTGTCCGAAGCATTAAGAAGCACCGTGAAGCAGCAATGATGGAAATAGATGTTCTTCAATTGCTTGGAAGATATGATAGAATCAGTGGCAGTCGGTTAGTATATCTATCATTTAGTTGGTTTTATTAATTTCCTTGCTATGGGCTAATAAGCTTGGATTTTGGAATGCATGTGTGGTTAAGTGCGTTTATTCTTTGCAGTTGCGTTCAAATACGGAACTGGTTTGACTATCGTAATCATATTTGTATAGTAAGTATGTATATGATTGATTTATGGTAACATAATTTCCCCCACTTGGCAAATTTCTTGGGGGATTAAGACTTGTCAATGAATTTAAATGGTCTTAACAGGTCTTTGAGAAGCTTGGCCCAAGCTTATTCGATTTTCTTCCGAAAAAAAATTATCGGTCATTTCCAGTTGATCTAGTCCGTGGGATTGGCAGACAACTTTTCGAATGCTCCGCAATGCTTGAAATAACCTCGTGCTTTTGGAGTGACAAATCCTTCATCTCCCGATTCCTATGTACCTGCTGTCCTGTACTTTCTTGCAGGCTTTCGAATCCTCGTGTGCTTTCTTGATCGGGAAGTCTAGGTTATGAAGGGTGCTTGGGTCAACAATTTTGACAGCCCAGTTCTGTTGCACTGACTATTTTTCCATGCTTAGATTTTTAGGTAGCATTTTGTTTGTCTGGGGTTACTTTGAACTTCTTTGACACGTGGCTTATGGACCATGATGGTGTGGAGCTATAAAAGCTTTGCAGGTAAAACTACTATTACAACTGACGTGGCCACTCGGCTTGGTTGTTATCGACATGGGCATGAACGATGGAGATTCTTAGCCAGAAGCAAGATTACTTCTGAGTTTTTTTAATAAAATTCTATTTCAAGGAATGGTCTTCTAATTGTGACAATTAAGGGTAATTTTTTTTTTAAATTGTTTTAACAACAAACTTCAGTTAAAGAATCACTCGTTAAATAGTAAAATGGTATATAAATAGTTGGTCACGTGACCTATTGAAAGAAAAATTTGTAAATAGAAATTTACAGGGGTTAATATTGTAACAAACTAAAAAAAAATAATCAAGGGTACAAATTATAATTTTTCCTAAATATATGACAAGATTATGTCCACGAGTAAAATTTCAATCATCCAAAACTCAAAAACCAAAGTAAATAAAAACACGAGCAGCATCATCTAGCACCATATATATCAGGTGGAAGGAAGGGCTCATTCTTAACGTTTTGTTGTGCAGCTCTTACCTAGTAAGGCTCCAGTGGGAGGGTCCGTTACCTCGATGATGCAATGACCATATAACCAATAAGAGTATCGGAAAATACCACCCAGTTTAGAAGTCGTTCGAAGCTCACTCTTTACTTCAAACCTGATTCTATTGTTATCTATCTGCTGGATTAGCTTCTGGCTATCCCTCGAAGACAGCGAAACCTGGCTGCTAACCAAATGAACATTCCTAAAGCTTGTCACTGACTTCAGGGCGAGGAACGGTTCAACGTAGGAGGCGGCAATTGGCGTGCTTTCGTAGAGAAGAGTCACCGCTATGTAACTGAAATCCACGGTGGCCTTTTTGCTCGGATTGGTCAAGTTTACTAACATAGTCATATCAGCATTGAGTAGGTACCCCATGTCGAGATAGACTGCGTTGAGGGAGGCCGCTGCGATGTCGAATTTCGGGCTTCGTGGGCGAAAGAGGAGATAGACTACGAGAATCACCAGGCCTCCGAGGATCACAGTGATCCAGAATAGACCACAGATTACTCCGATCAACCATGTATGGGCTGGGGTTTTGCGCTGCGGCGGCCACCGAGTTGCATGCTGTGGCTTGGTTTGAGGAGTTGAGGGTCCAAAGAGTGAACCGGAAGTTTGAATTGAATCAGGTGACGATTGGACAGGTCTAGTTGAACCTTGCAGTTGTTGGTTTCTCGGATAATTAGCTGGTTGGCGTGGCGGAGGGTAGCGCGCAGAGGGAAGAGGAAGGCCAGTGCTGCCACGGTGTGGCCGCGAACTTTCGGGTTGTTGCGGCGTAGGAGTATAGGAAGGGGGAGTATAAAAAAAATAAGGGTTAGTCTCAGTATTGGACATTGGAGTTTGGGGATTGATCAACAGAAATTGGTTGAATGAGAGATGAACCGATTGCTTGGGCGAGAACGAGGACAACTTGATAAGAATTTAAGTTGGATTAATGCAAAGGCAAAGAATCAGACATTAGCTAAGCATTGGAGGCAAGTAATCTTGGAGACACTTTTCTTATATGCTGGAGGGTGAACCAGATGCTACAAGTTTTCTCACATGCACATACACACACACGCACATATATAATAATAATAATAATATAAAAAGTACCCAGATGGTCCTTTGGGTGTTGGATTTAAGGTTCAAGTCTGGAATCCTTACCCATGGCACTATCGCAATCAATGCGGAAGCTAAACCTATGCAGAGATTTTTCAGCCGGAGAAAGTTTTATCAGCAAAATTATCAAAATTCTAAACCCTTTCAATTAAGATTTCCATTTTCAGAAGCTTTCATAAGCAGCAAGCTTGATGGTTAAGAACCATCCAGTCATTTCAGCGATTAATAACATAAAACATATTAAAAACGCAATTTTAGGGGAAGGACAACCTGTGCGGCGACCTGACAAAGGAGGCAACCTATGTATTTAAAAGTTATGTGCATCACATCCAGAAATGCAACAAAATAACAGAAACAAAAATGTATTGTGCTCCTTCGGAAGCAAGGATGGCTCACTTTTTAAACAATGAATATATCGGTTCCTCTACCCCTTTGACGGCTTTACAATTCCTTTCATTATAAAGGCACTGCATCACTGAAGAAGGCATAACTTTCATTCAGATCTTCATGCGGTCAAACCCTTCTTAGAATGGATTCAAAATTACTCCACTTGCCAATATCAAATCCATGCACAAGGCTTTGAAATCTATTCATGAACCTTGTTGAAGTCTAAAATCTAAACCATAATCCAAACACCTACATTTCAAATCTATAAATGCAAAATTTATCTTGAAATGTCCATGCCATCACAATAAAGCAAAAATGTAAACAACTTTTCCTCCATAAATCCAAATTTAGCTTCAAAAGTTCATGCAATGGCTAAAGCAAACAGCTTTTCCTCTTAATTTTACATCAAATAAGCAAACCAATGCCCAGAATATAGATTATTACAAATGGATTGTCAATTAGAACAGCTCATTATCATCTAACATAGACATGTGAACAACCCCCCCGCCCCCCAAAAAAAAAACTATTTTTGGATTCTATCTCAATGAATGTAAGAATATTGTTGTCTGTGTGCTGGCACTGAAAAATGGCCAGCTCTGGTCAGAAAGTGTTTCTTATCTGTTACGGTTGATTAACATACAATTGTTGTATCCGAACCAAAAAAAATTACGATTACCTAGGCTGCAAATCAGGAACAACGGGTATTTGGAGCCTCAGCACTTCTCAAGTCACCCATGGCTTAGTTTGGAATCTTTGCTTTGGGAAATGATTTTATCAGCATGATGCCATCATCGAAGAATTATTTGGATCCAGCTCGAGGACATTGTCTTCATTGTGAATTTGTGACAGATAAAAAAATTCAGTGCTTGCCTGTTTTGGGGTACGAACTATTTAGTTATCTTCAACACTAATGTCTGCCATGTCCAGCAGTTACGTGGGTTGCACTCACAAGGGATCTCTGCTTCATTTCCCTTTCAGTTTCCTTTCCTCCGCAAGTTCTGGTCAAATTATGCTCGGATCCATGATAGTTGTTCTCTTTGCTCCCCCGTTCACAAACATAAACAACTAGCATCCGGGATTTGCCTTAGAAAAACTGAGAGGCCACAATGCATACCTAAGGGCACAACCAAATCATAAATAGTTTTGGTCAGTACTGTATGATGTCGCCGACAGAGAGAGAGAGAGAGACCAATGTAATGTGAATCCTACTTCGTGAAGACAAACCACAAAATGTTGATAAGATTATTAGCCAAACAGTAGGGGTAGAGCCTAGGAAATGAAAAGAAAATATTTCCCTCAAAATCATGGTTCAAAGATGGGGTCACGGCTGTCATACCAGTATGAAAATTTTGATGGGGTCACAGTGTAGCGCCACGGTATTGGGCGAGTTGCAATTTTTCGCATTTTTTAGTTTAAAGAAATTCTAAAAAATCATAGAAAAATTCTAAATAATAAAGTTGATCTATTACATGACCAAATATATAGTAACTATGCTATTAAACATTAGATAAACTACTTATAACACGTGAACAAGCTAATTTTGCAACAAATGACATTATTGATAAACCATATATGGTCAATATAATCCAAATACATAGACAAATCAATCCAAATGCATATGAAAAATACAAATCTCTATATAACATCCTTGAGCATCATGCTTTTCACGCCATGCCAAACCTAAAATTACCATTTTTCAATCAATGCAAATATGAATGACAATAGGGCTGAAAATTATCACCATAGCTCATATCGTAAGGATACGATAAGAGGATATCCCACAACATAAGAATATGGAACTCCAAATTAAGCATAGTTAGAACCTATTGGTTGATACGAATGGCTAGATGAATTATAAATTGACTGTGGAAGATCAACATGCTTGATATCATGTTGATAATAACTAAAAACCTTGGTATCCAATACCAATGCTACCTGAAGATCTCTCATCATACTCTCTCTAATTATAACTAGAAAAACAACTTAACCACTAGCGGATCCATCTTCTTGTCACCTTTGACCCTGATCATAATCCCCGCCAGTGCTAGTGCTAGTAGACTACTCAATGCTTGAGGAACTACTGACTGAATCCATAACCATATCTCTCATACTGAAGATGTCCATGGCCTAAGTCCAAAGTACATAGCCATCACTACCTTGGTCAAAAAAATCATCACCATTATCAAGCTTAGCAATCTTACGCAAATGTCAGTGTTGCTCCTTTAATCCGGTCGGTATCCATGAACTATATCTCATTTGGCATAATAATTCTTGTCTCCTTGTGCCCACGACATATCACTAGTTGGCTGATCACCATAATAGCTACTACCACCACCATTACCTCCGTCACCGTTGTCGTTATCACCACCAACAATAATTTCTTTCTCCATTTGTGCAACTCCTTCATCTAGCCATGCTAAATCATCAGGCAAGAAAACCCCTTCCTCTCTTTCACATATACACTCATCTAATATATCATTATCAAGGAAAATATGTATAGGATCGATTTACACACACACACAATATATGGAAGAAAAACAGTAAAAGATCAACACACAGATTTACGTGGTTCCCCAAAATCTGGGTACGTCCATGGGAGCGAGAGCGAGAGTTCTTTCTTATTGATCACAGGGTTACATAGAGAATATTTATAGCCATTTCTATTCCTAACCCTAATAGGATTACATGGTCTATTCCTAACCCTAATAGGATTACATGGTCTGATTCCCAAAATACTCTTAATTATACCGTACCGTACCGCGAGGGGCGTTGCCCCCTGCACCCCCCAAACCTTCAGGCCTACAGCCTAGCCCACTACGCGTTGAATCCGAGTCCTTCCTAGCACTTGGTTTCTCTCCGTATGAGCCATAAGTCCCAACAATCTCCACTTTGGCGAATACCCACCCCTTCAAGAGTCAAACAACCTCGTTCAACTGGTTTATGGTGAATGTCTCATCTCTAACAACGAGAGACATTAACCAAGTCCAAGCAATGCTCGAACTTGTCTGTGGTAACCGTCTTTGTCAACATATCAGCTGCATTCTCTGAAGTGTGCACCTTCTTAAGTATCAAGTCACCCATAGCAACCAACTCCCTCACTTTGTGAAATCTCACATCGATGTGCTTGGTCCCTGCGTGATACACATGATGTTTTGACAAATAAATGGCACTCTGACTATCACAGAACAACTGCACTCCACCTTGATCTATGCCCAATTATTTCACTAACCCTTTTAGCCACAATGCTTCCTTAGCAGCCTCAGTCACCGCTATATATTCAGACTCAGTAGTAGATAAAGTCACTAGAGGTTGTACCATGGATCTCCAATAAATAGGACCACCTGCAAGAGTAAACACATAGCCTGTCGTAGACCTTCTGTCGTCCACACATCCAGCATAATCAGCATCAACAAACCCTACAACTGAAATCTGATCTTGTTGCCTTGCAAACATAATCCCACAGTCCACTGTACCTCTCAAGTATCTGAAAACCCACTTGATTGCTGCCCAATGCTCTCTACTTGGATTGGCCATGTACTTACTGACTATGCTAACTGCATGTGCCAAATCGGGTCTTGTACACACCATTGCATACATCAAGCAACCAACTACGCTGGTATATGTACTTTTTACATGTCCTGAATTTCTTTAGCTGATTTTGGAGACTGTGCTGAAGACAATCTGAAATGATTCGCCAAATGAGTGCTAACTGACTTTGCATTATCCATGCTAAATCTTTCCAACACTTTCATGACATAATCCTTCTGAGATAACCACAGCTTCCCAGCTGACCTATCTCTGTGAATCTCCATTCCAAGTATTTTCTTCGTGGCACCCAAATCCTTCATGTCAAATTCCTTCCTCAACAAAGACTTCAACTTGTTTACTTCAACTAAACTCTTCGCAGCAATAAGCATATCATCCACATAAAGTAGCAGAAAAATATAGGATCCATTATTGAGACTCTTAACATAAACGCAACAATCATACTCACAACGTGTGAACCCGATCCGAATCATGTACGAATCAAACTTCTTGTACCATTATCTTGGAGGACTGCTTAAGACCATAAAGCGACTTCCTCAACCTACACACAAGGTGCTCAGTCCCTGGCTGCTTGAACCCCTCAGGCTGCTCCATGTAAATAACTTCCTCCAAATCGCCATGGGGAAAAGCCGTTTTCACATCCAGCTGCTCTAACTCCAGATCATAGCAAGCCACCAATGTCAAGATAATTCTGATCAAAGTATGCCTCACAACTGGAGAAAAGAGTTCATCATAATCAATTCCCTTTCTCTGTGAGTACTCTTTTGCTACTAACCGAGCCTTGAACTTCTCTTTTTCCTTTTCTGACGCAGTTTCTTTCCTTTTATACACCCATTTGCAACCCACTGTCTTCTTTCCCTCGGGCAGTTCTGTCAATTCCCAAGTCTGGTTCTTGTGCAATGACTCTATTTCCTCCATCATGGCTTCCATCCATCTATCATTTTCAGAACTACTGATAGCCTCCTGAAAAGTAGATGGATCCCCACTGGTAGTAGTCAAAGCAAAAGAAACCATATCCTCAAACCCATACCTTTCAGGTGCTTTGATAGTACGTTTGGGTCTCCCCGTGGCTATGCTTTCTTACTGCTGATGTTTCTGCTGTTCTTCTGACTCAGAACCATGTGTGTCAGAACCGTTCAGCTCAACTTGTATACCCTGCTGCTTGTTACCATCCGCTGACTCGAATTTCTGATGTGTCTTGACCATAGAAGCTTCATCAAATATCACATCTCTGCTAATCACTACTTTCTTTGTTTCTGGATCCCAAAGCTTGTACCCTTTTACCCATTTTTCATACCCAATGAAGATACACTGTTTGGATTTTGCATCAAGCTTTGACTTCTCATTCTCGGGAACATGAACATAGGTTGGACATCCAAAAACTCGAAGAACTGAATAATCTACATCTCTCCCTGTCCACACCTCTTCCGCTACCTTTCCATCCAGAGCAATACTCGGTGACCTATTTATAATAAAACATGCCATATTCACTGCTTCTGCCCAGAAAATCTTAGGAAGTCCTACATTCAATCTGATACACCGTGTTTTCTCTGCTATAGTTCTGTTCATCCTTTCTGCCACTCCATTCTGCTGAGGTGTCTTACGAACTGTAAAGTGTCGCTAAATCCCGTGTTTCTCACAAAACTTCAGAAAATGCCCATTCTTGTACTCTTTCCCATTATCTGTCCTGAGACACTTAATTCGCTTCCCTGTCTGATTTTCCACTTCAGCTTTCCACACCTTGAATTTAAAAAAAATTCAGATTTGTGTTTCATGAAGTACACCCAAACTTTCCTCGAAAAATAATCGATAAAGGTCACGAAATACAGAGATCCTTTTTCGAAGCTACACTCACTGGCCCCCAAACATCTGAATGTATGTAGTCAAGAATTCCCTTCGTTCTATGAGTAGCACCTCTAAACTGCACCTTACACTGTTTCCATAGAACACAGAACTTGCAGAATCCAACCTTGCACGATTTTACCCATTTCAGCAGATTCCTCTTATGTAGTTCCAACATCCCACATTCCCCCATATGCCCCAGACGCATATGCCAAAGCATAGTATTATCAGCATCTTCAGTTATAGTGGCAGCAGCTCCACCTACAACTGTACTTCCTATCAGCTTATAAATGTTTCCAGGGCCTTTCAAATAGCATCTTTCGTTACCTTCATTACTCCACCTTCTGTTTTGTACTTGTAGCTTGCAGAGTCTACGGTTCCCATTGAAATTAAGTTTTTCCTCAAATTTGGAACATGTCTAACATCACCCAAGGTTCTCACATAACCATCAAACATTCTGATTTTAATTGTCCCTATTCTCATGACTTTGCAAGATGTATTATTACCCATAAGAACAGTACCACAATTCACTGACCTGTAGGTGTCAAACCATTCTTTGTTAGGAGACATGTGATAAGAGCATGTTGAATCCAGAATCCATGAGTCTGACAGATGATCCACATGAACTGATACTGAAAGCATATCACCATCTTCTTTCGAATCTTGCTATGCGACATTCGCAGAATTCAACGGTCCATCTTTCTTCTCCTCTGCCCTTCCCTATTTCTTCTTCCAGTTTGTGCCATTTTTAGGGCAGTCTTTGTTCATATGTCCCAGTTTATAGCACTTGTAATACTTGTACGCAAACCCTTCACTGGACTGCCCCCTCGACTGAGATCTCCCACGGCCTCCACCTGCTTTACCCCTCTCATTCTTTCTTCCCGATTCTCGTATCCATTTGCCACCAGTCCTTCACCTTGAGATAAATCAGCTTGTTGCTTGCATTGGTTATACGCCAAAAGAGCTGCAGTGACCTCCTCTAGTTCTAGGGTTTCTTTCCCCCAAAGTAGAGTTGTAACGAGCGTGTCGAGAGAAGATGATAACGAGGACAGCAACATTAGAGCCTGGTCTTCCTCTTCAAATTTCACGTCAATCCTTAGCAGATCGCTAACAAGTTGATTAAACGTATGAATATGCTGAATTAGATCGAAACCCTCGGCCATCTTCAATCCAAATAACTTTTGTTTTAAAAATAGTTTATTTGTCAAAGACTTTGACATATACCTGCTCTCCAGTTTAGCCCAAACACTAGCAGGCAAGTCATCACCAATGATGTGATACATAACTTCGTCTGTAAGACACAGACAAATCGTACTCACTGCCTTTATCTGCAGTTCTTCCCAGTCATCGTTCGACATCGCCTCTAGTTTCTTCTTAGCCCTGTTCAACGCCTTCACTAAACCCTACTGTATTAACAAATCTTTTACCCGCTGTTGCCATAGTTCGAAATTCCCAGTCCCGTCGAACTTTTCTACATCGAACTTTGTAACAGACGAACTTCCTACCATCGTTCTTCGTGTGACTCAACCTGGCTCTAATACCAATTTGTAGGATCGATTTACACACACACACACACACACACACACACGATATACGGAAGAAAAACAGTAAAAGATCAATACACAGATTTACGTGGTTCCCCAAAATCTGGGTACGTCCACGGGAGCGAGAGCGAGAGTTCTTTCTTATTGATCACAGGGTTACATAAAAAATATTTATAGCCATCTCTATTCCTAACCCTAATAGGATTACATGGTCTATTCCTAACCCTAATAGGATTACATGGTCTAATTCTCAAAATACCCTTAATTATACCGTACCGTACCGCGAGGGGCATTGCCCCCCACACCCCCCAAACCTTTAAGCCTACGGCCCAGCCCATTACGCGTTGAATCCGAGTCCTTCCTAACACTTGGTTTCTTTCCGTATGAGCCACAAGTCCCAACAATATGAGTCAAATCAATAGGATTATAATAATCCTCACAAGCTACTTGCTCGCGGTAGACTTTGATAGCTTTATTGCTGGCTTTAAGCCTATTTCCTTGACTACATCCTAATAACCGCTATTTCCTTTGTCCTTGCCCCATATTTTGCCCAATCACTAGTGGTTATTCCTGATCCGTGACATCGCTCCGCCGGACCTAGTGTGGACCAAGAAGGGCAGTGACACTTGTCATTTAAGATAAAGGGGTAACTAATCGAGTAGGAGATTTTGGGTTATTATTAGGAAATTTAGGGTTTTATTGGATAAAAAGTAGTTTCAAATTTCGGGATTGATTCAAAATATAATAATCCTCACTCTCTTGATGAATAGTTTTACTGTCTTATTTTCGTGTACATACGTAAACATATATATTAATTCATTGATATATCTTCAACTTGACGTGTCGTGTCATCATATTTTTTAAAATTAACGCATTTGAATTTCAATGCCGTGTCTTATTCGTATTGTGTGTCCGTATCCTTACTTCTTAGCCCCTAGTTTTAATTCTTTTATGCACATTGACTGTAGTTGATTGCTCAAGTGTAGAACTAGATTGTAATTCCACAAACTAGATATTGTTGATATCAAGAAGGCTAGGTACCCATGCAAATTAAGACACTTCATCTAAAAGAAACTCACAGATTTCGTGCAGACGCCCGGGGGGGATAATATAGAGCTAGTACACACTCAAGCTATTGCAAGCAACCTATTTTGCTAATGCTCCTTTCTTTCTTAAAGTCGTTTTCGTTATCTAGGATACACAAATAATTAAGGAAACATAAAAAGTCCTTGAGAACACCCTTTTCATTATCTAAGCTACACACAAATAATTTAAGAAACATAAAGAAAGTCCTGAGAGTAGTAAACACAGCGTGGCAGTACCAGATGAAGCAGCCAAAAAGACAGTGTTTTACATAATTGCTTGTGATGTTGCATGCTAAACTAAGTTAATTTTAAAATGTCAACAATTTGACAAATTTTTACTTTCAAGACACAATTACAGGGTAAATACAAAAATTCAAGTGCTATCATTAAGTTGTTACATTCATCAAAATTCATTCTAGTGTGTCAAATTAGCTGCACTGAAGACACATCTATCCAAGTCTTGGTACACAACTTAAGGTTATTATTTTTGCTTTATAATTAAAATTAAATTTATAAAGAATTAGCATGAAGGGATGCTACCATACACAAAAGAGGAAGCATAAACGAAAGACCCACATGCTTAAATACGCATATCTTCTACAATAGACTAAAAAACATTGAAAGTCTGGATCAAGACCCCAAAAATCCACCAATACAAAATAGACAAAATAATGATTTTCAATCTACACAAAGGAAATTCAATCATTCAAAAAGATCTATTCCTCTTCCCCCAAAGCAACCATGTTATGCAAAAATGGACTACTCTCCATTCGTTTATCCTTTTTGAAATTCGACTACCCTACCAAGTCTTAAAGGTTGTTTCACTTTCTCAGGGAAAAAACCCATTGCACACTGAGAAACTAAAGAGTCAAGTTCCATAATTCTTTAGACCATGGGCATTGAATAAAAAGGCAATCCATAGATTCCCCATCATTCTTACATAAACAAAACCAATTCACTATTGCTTATCTTTTCAAGATTAGATTTTTTTTGGAAACTTTTTCAAGATTAGATTATCATGTAAGGATTTCCCTACGAATTCGACATCATAAAAAAAAACAATAATAACAACAACAACAACAAACAAACAAACAAACACCACCTTTGGAGGAGCTCCCAACCTCCAAATATTTTTCCAAGGAAAACCATCCTTCTTTCTCCCAACTAAAACATCATCAATTGATTTCACTTCTAACACCCCAGTGGATGTCGTCCTTGCCATGGACAAATAACTAACATTTTTTTAGAAATAATAGATAACAACTAAAAATCAGAAGGTATGTCATGCATGGACAAGAAAGATGATCCCTGGGAAAACTTCATATTAATCGACACTAGTTTTCATCCTGAAGTACCAAAGTGCACATAACCAAATGTACAAGGAATCAAAAGGGACAGATTTATTGAAGTTTAACAAAGATGAATAAAAACAATGAAAAGAAAAAACTGTGGATGAAAAGAATAGACGGAATCACAGGTAAAAAATTAACAGAAAGTTTGCGAAGACAGCTTAAAATGGTGGACACAGGACAAAACCTTGAAGAAGAGAATAGAACGGGGAAAATTCTGCCATCAAACCGGTTACCCCAATATAGGATCATACTTAAAATCATGCTGCCAAGCAGGCACACCTTTCTGATTCAGGAAAAGTTTGAATATTTATAGGGTCAAAAACCACATTATATCTACTTCCACAACTCAATTGTAACTGTTCAAATTCCAACAAAAATATAATTTTTGACAGTTGAAATTCAGCAGTTTATCTTTAATTTTTATACCAATTTTCCATTCTACCATTTTCAACAATCAGTGTGAGAAAATCGGGGGGAGAAATATTCAAAGGAGAAAACCAATGTGAATATTTTATCAAAGCAAGGGGCTCCGCTCAAACCTGATTGGTCTTTTGCAATTTGCATTGAGAAACAGAAAAAGCTGCTATATGATGCACTAAAAAGGATACATTCAGAGTCTCTGACCCTTTGACTGCATTCTTATCACACTTTGTGGCTGCGTATGCCACAAAATTCAACCTAGACTTTTTTGTACCAACAATTGCATTGTTAATAAAAAGAGTTAATTGTACACCTCAATGTTTAATTACACGACCATAATTACATGCAACATCTGTCATCTACACAGCCTCTTAAAAGTGAAATTTACTATAGCAAATAAGTGGGCGTGGATTAACACATGGGCACACGTCTACAATGGGAACAAGAGATATTTTAAGATACTTACCATTTCTGACATTGAAGAAAGAGGCATCTGAGTGAACAGCCTTGATAAGATTGTCTGAAAAATCTCTGTCAAGAGTAAATCCCTTTTCCATCATCTGATCCCAGACTGTACAAGCCATTGAAAGCTTCTTTTCTTCTACGAGGCCTCCAATGAGCACTTTGAAGGTAACTGCATCTGGATGGCATCCTTTTGTCTGCATCTTCTTGTACATAAGCATGGCTTCCCTTACTCTAGAAGCCTTGCAAAGTCCATTTATGTGTGCATTGTATGAAACTACATCAGGGGTGATTCCCTGCTCTACCATATCATAGAAAATGTCATAAGCCATCTCTATTCTCCTAGTTTTACACAGGTGATCAGCAATTGTAGTGTAAAGTACTCGATCCAGTAACAGGCCTAACCTAATCATCTGGTCGAGAAGCTTCTTAGCCAAATTTATATTGCTTTCTCTTAGAAAAGCTTCTACAAGAATTGTAAATGTCACCACATCTGGAGCAATCCCCTTTCTATTCATCTCCTCAAACATCTTATAAGCTCCTCTAGTGTGGCTGGCCTTGCCGAGTGATTTAATCATTGTATTATAGGATACAACGTCAACCAAACCTTTGGCCTCCATCTTGTTCATCATCAACTGATAAGCCTTATCCACTCTATTGGCTTTGCAAAAGCCCTTAAGAAGTTGGTTGTAGCTATATACATCAGGTCCCAATCCACTCTTCTTCATCTGATCCATTAACTTCTCTGCCTCCTCCAACATGAGTTCATTACAACAATAATTCAACAAAACATTGTATGTAACCAAATCTGGTTCACACCCAATCCTCCTCATAAAGATCTTAATTGCTTGAGCCTTGTCAATCCAACCAGCTCGGCAAAACCCTTAATGAGTGCATTGTATATTGACGGGCTAAACTTAATTTGATCCTTTATTGCACCCACGGTCAGCTCATAAGCTAAATCTACCTTCCCACCATCACATAACCCTAAAACAAGTACCCTACAGGCTTTATCATCTGGACTGAAACCTTTCTGAACCATAGAATGTCAAAGTTCAACAGTAATATCATATCTTCTGGCTGTACATAGGCCACTGATGACAATCTGTAGCTCACCACATTTTAACTCTCTTCCCTTTTCAACCATCATTTGCAACATCTTTAAAGCCCTGTCCACTAAATTCTCAGAGCACAAAAAATCCAAATATATATTATACGCCCCTATATCTAGGACCGCCCCGAGTTTGTCCATGTCATCTAGAAGTTTCTGAATGAGTTCCAAGTTATTACCTTGACACAAGCAAGAAATGAATCTTGAATTTGTGTATAAAGTAAGAGAAAACCCAAGTAGGGCCATGTTATCGTAATAGCGTTCGGCCAAGTCGAAGCGGGATTGCCGAACTAATATGCCAATAAATCGATTGTAATCTATACTAAACACTCTGCAATCTGATTGAGTCATTTCGTCGAACGTCTGGATGGCTGGATCAATGAGACCAGTCTTGACGTAGTTAGATATATGAGCATGATATATGAGCCAATGCTTGCCAAGACTTTTATACATATCAAAGGGGTGCCCTCCAAGTCGAATGCATAGCACCGACTCTCTGAGCTCCAAGCCTGAACGACAACCTCGGACGATGGTTTGCAAGAGCGACCTACATATAATATTAATAAGTACTTTTTTCTAGAATACGAATGTCGTACAAATAAGTTTGAAATGACTCAAAATAGTCTTCTAAGAAATGGAGAGATGGAGAGAGAGAGAGAGAGAGAGAGAGAGAGAGAGAGAGAGAGAGGCAGAGAGAGATTTACAAAAATAGAGGGGGTGTTTGGTTAACAAAAAATGGGGGTAAAAAGTATAATAAAAGTAGAAAGATGTGACATAAAAGTGATATGTAAAAAATTTTGATTGAAAAAAGTACAAAAATTAGTTAAAGTTTGTGAGTTTTTGTGACTTTTAGTGTCACCAAATAGGGACATAATCAAAAAAATAAACATTATATAGAAATCGCGAGAGAAGTAGTGAGGAAAATCTAGTCGGTGTCGGTAGTACTACCGACAACACTATGTCGGCAGTAGCATTAACGACACCGACTTACGTACTCCACTCCTCCATCTTTTGCAACAGCCCTCCATCTTTTGCAGCAGGCTTTTTTGGATTGAGGAGACCACTTTGTCGTCACTTCTAGTGATGACACCTGCAACTTTTCCTCCCCTCCAACACTCCCCCTCAGTCTCTCGCGCAGCTAGGCCTCCTTCTTCGTCTCTCGCCCGTTCTGCTGCTCCAACGGTCGACGTCTGCAAGGCGTCATTTCAGTGGCAACCTTCTTAACAAAAATCTCCAACGATCAAAAATGTAAGTTTTGCTGAGCCTTCCCTTTTAGCTAGCAACCTTCATCCGCCTATATATATTTATATATTCATATAACATTGGCGATTTTGGGTTTAAAATCAAAAGTTTTGGTTTGTTGATTTGAGTATAAGTTACATGTTTTGTGTATGATTTGAACCAATTGCCGGTTTTGAGTATATGATTCTCCCTCTCTCTCACCGAGTTATTCAATTTGCAATTTCTGTGGCTGAATTGTGTGCTGTCTGCTATTCTGTTGGTGAGTTTGATTATTTATTCAATTTTAATTTGTTATTTGTTGAAATGTGTTTGCATGTTTATTAAATTAAATGACATATTTAAAAAGGATAATTTGAGAACCCTTGACTGCAATTTCAGGCTTACAATGGCATGTTAGTGTTTTTTTCATTTTACAACTAAAAATTAATGGATTTAACTACATATAATTGCTAATATTTTTCTCTCATAATATTTTATCCTATTCTCTAAAAACTTAACATTTAATCTCTTAAAAAAGAAATAAAATTTTATAGGACAACACTTATGTATTACGGATCAAAAAAATTTAAATAGGTTAATATTCATTTGAGTGGTTAAATGTTAATTTCTTAAAAAGTGGCATAAATAATTTAAAAATTTTTTAGAATAAAAGATTAGCAATTACTAATATAACATTTACCTTTACTTTTTAGGGTGCGTTCGGAGTGAAAAAAATGACATAAAATGAGATAAAATGATAATTTAACAACTAAATTTGGAAAGATATTTATTCTCTAATTTGGAATGACAATTTATTTTCTAATTTAATGAAATAAAAAATATTTGATTTTAGTTATTTTGACATTTAAGATAATCTAGGAAAATATTCATTTATAATTTTCAAATACTAGATTTTTTAACAATTAAATTTGGAAAAATCGAGAAGCAACATAAAAATATTTTTCGCAACTAAATTATTTTTTATACTTATATTTTAAGAGTAATCTAAAATAATTCTTATATTTTATTTTCTAAGTTAATCAGATAAAAGATATTTCTTATTTATTTTCAAATATAAGATAATTTAGGAAAATATCTCTTTTTAAATTGAAACTGTAAACCACTTTGCATTTTTTAAGTAGTGAAATTTTTAACAATTAAACTTCTTTTACAGCAAAGTTTAGAGAAATTTAAGAGTAATATAAAATTAATTTTAACAAATTTTTTTTGTACTTGAAAATAATGTTTACAATTTATTTCTAATTTAATCAAATAAAAAATATTTGATTTTAGTTATTTTGAAATTTAAGATAATTTAGGAAAATATCTATTTGTAATTCTCAAATAGTAAATATAAAATAATTCTTATATTTTATTTTCTAATTTAATCAGATAAAAGATATTTGTTTTTATTTATTTTAAAATTTAAGATAATTTAAGAAAATACTTATTTTTAAATTGAAACTGTAAATTCTTTTTTTAAGAAGTGAAATTTTTAATAATTAAACTTTTTGGCCAGCTAAGTTGGGGAGAAATTTAAAAGTAATATAAAATTAATTTTAAGTTCATTTTTGTTTTTTGTACTTATATTTTAAGAGTAATATGAAAATAATGTTTATAATTTATTTTCTAATTTAATCAAATAAGAAATATATAATTATTGTTATTTTCAAATTTAAGATAATCTAGGAAAATATTGAGGAGCAACATAAAAATATTTTAAGCAACTAAATTATTTTTTATACTTATATTTTAAGAGTAATATAAAATAATTCTTATATTTTATTTTCTAATTTAATCGAATAAAAGATATTTCTTATTTATTTTCAAATTTAAGATAATTTAGGAAAATACTTCTTTTTAAATTGAAACAGTAAACTTTTTTTTTTAAGAAGTGGAATTTTTAATAATTAAACTTTTTTGACAGCTAAGTTTGGTAAATTTTAGAGTAATATAAAATTATTTTTAACAACTTTTTTTACTTATATTTTAAAAGTAATATGAAAATAATGTTTATAATTTATTTTCTAGTTAACAATAAATTTTTAAACAACTAAATTTTTTTAACAAGTTTGGAGTAAATTACGAGTAATGTAAAATTATTCTTAGCAACATATGTTATACTTATATTTTAAGTGTAATATAAAGATGATTTTTATATTGTATTTTAAGAAGTAAAATTTCTAAGATAGACCCACAATTAAACTTAAACTTACATAAACTTGTACTTAACAACGTAAACTTTGATAAAGTAGGATATATTATGTGATATGTTAAGTTACTTGGATAAAGTTGAAATTGAAATGTAATTATAATGGTTAAGTTCAGTTAAGTTAGGGGTGAGGGGTGATTTCCAATAGAGTAATAAAATGAAACTTCCACTCGTTTAAATCTCTAGTAAAAAGATACAATCGCTAATAGTCATGTTGTTCAGGGCCAAGATCCGTTGTTCGTTGATTGTTCGTGATGTCGCAAGGACGAATTTCATTATTCTGTTTTTGGGGAGGGAACATTATCAATGCAGACGACGACATGAGATACAACCCATTCGACCGTTGTATCAGGGTTAGTGCTAAATCAACACATGCAATGTTAATGGCTAAACTGTATGCGGTCGTTGGTATGGACCCGGCTGAAGTACAATTGTGTCACGTCCCTAACTTAATTGTCTAGGACGGATGGTATGGGAATGTGGGAACAAAATAAATTAAATAAAAACTGGTGCTAAAGTCGAGTTTTAATACAATAACAACTAGTAGAACAAATACGTTCTACATTCCCATATGAAATAAATAAAATATCATCAATCGCGATAAATTTAAGGTTACACCCTGGTGATTACGTTAAAGACTGGCACAGTCTCATAGGTTTCATCAACAACGATGCAATCTCGAATATATATTGACTTTGGGATCCACACCCCCAGGTCACAGAAAGGGGAATACGAACATTTCAATAGAAGTAAAATTTTGTAACAGACCATCTATCAATCTTAACTCAACTTCAGGTGGCTATTTCCTGACCTCGTCGGATCACCCGCAATATAGATAAAGTAAATTAACCAGCCCATTAGGTAGAACCATGCAAGGGTGTGCTAATAGATATGCTCAAACATATAATATAACTCACAACAATAGCAGTCAAACATAATATAAAATGCACATGTCATGTTATGCAATGCGAACATCATATAAAAATGCATATGTGATGTAATGCAGTTATCCAATCTTTATCTACCCAAACCTCATCCATAATTAAGACCGAACTCAAGCCACTTTTGCTTGAGCTGTCTACGTATCCCATCTCGGGAATCAGGTCACCGTAGTTCCTAGTTATATCTTTTATTTCATGACCAAATTCATGATTAATATAATAATCCCTACATCTCATCAATAGATGTAACAATATCATTATTTCAATATATATATAAACCGAATGGGGAACTGCGTTACACCCCCATTGGTGTAAGACTCAGGAGAACCGTGTTACACTCTCTGGTCGTCCGCTAAGGAATCGTGTCACACCCCTAGTCAAGCATCCGCTCATCTCAAGCAGGGTCTGGTTACAATTCAGAGAAAATCTCATAGTATCTCACTTCAATATTAATGCCCAACTCCCAATGATTAATCTTTAGTCATATATATATATATCGACTGGGAATCATCTGATATTTTCAAAATCTCATTTCCTCATTTTTCTCAAATCGCGAATCCAGTCTACATATATAACCCATGACTCGGTACGTCACAATATAAATGCAGCACTCTCAGCCAATCAACATCCTCAACATAGATCAGATGATACTACCCCAACTCTAATGCACATGATATGTTCAATCATATATAATAATTTTCTTCAAGAATTCACAACATTAACAAGACATGCTATGTTAAGTTGTCAATTATGTTTCATACAATTCCATCATCAACTATGTCTGATTTAATCATATATAGTAATTCTTTTCCATAATTATTAATATAAAACAAAATATGCCTTAAAATCTCAAAATTTACAGTTTTTCTAACATTTTTCTAATTCTGTAACATCAACTATAATCCTCCATAACTCTAGGGGCAACATTATGATCCTCCCTCAATTCTTTAGGGGTAAAATTGTAATTTTTCTAAACTTTAGGGGCTACTTTATAATTATTTAAACCTCTGGGTCATTTTATAATTATTTAAACTCTTGGGGTCATTTTGTTATTATTTAAAACTTTGGGGGGCCAATTTTTAATTATCTAAAACATTAGCGGTCAATTTGTGATTATCTAAAAGTTTTGGGCCCAATTGGTAATATCTCTAACTATTTTTCCTTTTCTTTTTTTTTTTTTTCCTTTTTCTTTTTCTTTCCCGTTTCTTCTTCCAGTGAACGCCTCCACTATCAACGTCCAATTTTCAAACTGATTTCGTACTGTCAGTCTAAATTTAATCACTTTCATACAAAATAAACATATAGAAATTTATCCCAAAATCTCTATATCTCATTTATGTAATTATCATGGCTCAAAAGTATGAAAAATCCAATGCATATATGTTGAAATTTAATTTCACATTGAATCATCAAGAAAATAAATTAATGCGGAAGCGTACCTGAATCCATTGATGTAATTTTGTGGTTCTTGATATTCAAAATCTATACGTAGGTTTCTTTTCCTTATTCTATCTGACGATGGGATCTCAGATTGATTAAAAAACTCTTACGTATGACCTGGGGACCATAACCTATTTATAATAACTGTAGAAACCCTACTTGTATTTGGCCCATCATAAAATAGAAATATGGGCTTAGTTATCTACACATTAAAGGCCCATACAAAATTGAGATGTTATAAAGCCCAAAACCTTAAAACCTTAACAGACCACTTTAAATGGGCTTAACCTTTATGATAGCCTATAACACATAAATAACATATTTGGCTCACAATTGATTATTTTTTCAACAATCTCCCACTTGGGCCAGATATGTTAGTTTATGCATTATAAAAGTAACCTTAAGAGCTCAAAATTTGCTATCATTATCAAACATCTCTATGCAATCTGGTTCATCAATTATATCAATATAGGATTAAGGCGGCTTTTGTTATATGTATCATAACTAAACCCATCAATAGTCACATATATCAATACAATCAACGACATAGATCAAGTATGGATGTGTAGCATGAAAATTACATGTAATGTGATCTAAACATGCCTATTTCCAACTGGTCCAATTTTATTCTTTAGTGAGATCATAATAAATATATTCAGAGTGCAAATAAACCATAAACTTTATTTTGCAGAAAATAAATCCATAAAATGTGTCTACAACTGAAAAGCATCCAAATACAAACTCCCACTAAACCAACATATCATCAAATGATACAACACCCATATGAGCTACGTGCTCATGAAAGACCTTGGGTGGTAAGCCTTTAGTGAGCGGATCCACAATCATGGAGTTTGTGCCAATATGCTCTATAGACACCTAACCACTCTGAACTCTCTCTTTAACAACTAGGAACTTAATGTCTATGTGTTTAGACTTCGAAAAGCTCCTATTGTTATTAGAATATAGCACAGCTGACTTATTATCACAGAATAACTTTAATGGTCTTTCAACACTATCCAAAATTCATAGCCTAGTGACAAAATTTCGCAGCCATATTCCATGATTAGATGCCTCATAACAAGCAATGAACTCTGTTGCCATAGTAGAAGAAGCTATGAGTGTCTGCTTGGCACTCCTCCAGGATATAGCTCTTCCAGCCAGCAAGTAGATGTAACCTGATGTGGATCTTCTACTATCTTGGCATCCAGCAAAATCGGAATCAGAAAACCCAATGATCTCCAACTGATCCGATTTCTTATAAGTGAGCATGTAATCCTTTGTTCTCTGTAAGTACCTCAAAACTCGTTTGGCTGCTTTCCAATGATCCATCCCAGGATTGCTTAAATATCTGCCTAACATTCCAACAATGAATGCTATGTCTGGACGTGTACAAACTTGAGCATACATTAGACTCCCAACAACTGAAGCGTAGGGAATCTTGTGCATCTCCTTAACTTCAAGGTCATTTTTAGGGCATTGATTGAGACTAAATTTGTCTCCCTTAGCGACAGGGGTGTCACCTGGTTTACAATCTTGCATGCCAAACCTTTTAAGTACCTTATCGATATAGGCCTTTTGTGATAATCCAAGAATACCCCGAGAGTGATCTCGATGTATCTGAATCCCTAATACAAAAGATGCATCACCAAGATCTTTCATCTCAAAATTCTTTGATAGAAATCTCTTGGTTTCATGCAACATGCCTATATCATTTGTGGCAAGCAATATGTCATCAACATATAAAACCAGTAAAATATACTTACTCCCACTGAACTTGTGATACACACAATCATCCACAGCATTTACCTCAAAGCCGAACGGGATAATTACTTGGTGAAATTTGTAATACCACTAACGGGAAGCTTGTTTGAGTCCATAGATGGATTTCTTTAATTGGCAAACCATATTCTTTGAGTCTCCCGACACAAAGTTTTCTGGTTGCACCATATAGATCGTTTCATTAATGTCACCATTAAGAAACGACGTCTTAACATCCATCTGAAGTAACTCAAGATCAAAATGTGCAACAAACGCCATAATGGTTCTGAAAGAGTCTTTCGTAGAAACCGGAGAGAAAGTCTCTTTGAAGTCGATGCCCTCCTTCTGGGTAAAGACTTTTGTTACAAGATGAGCCTTATATCTTTCCACATTACCATTCGAATCCCTTTTGGTTTTAAATATCCATTTACAACCAATGGGTTTCGCACCTTTTAGTAATGGGACAAGATCCCAAACTTTATTGTCTTACATAGACTTATACTCCTCATTCATGGCATCAATCCACTGTTGAGAGTTAGAACCCTGCATGGCCTGATGAAAGTTGATTGGATCATCTTCCACCATTCCAATATCTTCCTCACGTTCTTGGAGAAATACTATATAATCATCTGGAATAGCACTTCTTCTTTTTCTCGTGGATCTTCTTAGTTCTTGAGGTTGTTGATTTTGTTCTTCTGGAAAAATTACCTCATTCTGGATGGGGGGTTGTTCAACATTGTCTTGTTGAGGTTCCTGATTTCCTTCTTGATCAATGACAAGTATAAAAGCCTGCACATTATCATAAATGATAGTAGGAATCGAAACTGATTCCTCCTCAAAGGCAATGTCTCTAACCTTATTTCTACCCCTAAAATCAACATCCTCAAAAAATGTTGCAGTTCCCGTTTCAAAAATTGACCTAAGTGTGGGATCACAAAATTTGTAGCCCCTTGATCGCTCAAAGTAACCAATAAGTAACTGCTCACTGTTTTGGAGTCCAATTTATTTCATGTGGCCTATAAGGCCTTGCCTCAGCTGGACATCCCTAAATGTGAAAATGCTTCAAACTAGGCTTTTGCCTGTCCAAAGCTCATAAGGTGTTTTGGCAGCTGCTTTAGTGGGTACTGTATTAAGAATGTAAGCTGCAGTCTTAAGTGCTTCTCCCCAGAGTGATTCTGGTAAAGTAGAATGACTAATCATACTCCTTACCATGTCTTTTAGAGTTCTGTTTCGTCTCTCAGCTACACCATCCATGCTAGGGGATCCTGGTATGGTGTACTGTGGGACGATTCCACACTCCTCTAGGAATTTAGCAAATGGTCCTGGACGTTGTTCTCCTCAACCGTCATATCTACCGTAGTACTCACCACCACGATCAGATTTGACGCTTTTAATCCTTTTGTTGAGTTGATTCTCAACTTCAGTTTAAAAGCCTTGAACACGTCCAGTGACTGAGACTTCTCATGAATGAGATATAGGTACCCATAGCATGAGTAATCGTCTATGAATGATATAAAATATTGTTGACCATTCCAAGAAGCCGTAGGGAATGGTCCACAATATCTGTGTGGATCAATTCTAAGACGTTTGAAGTTCTGTTGGCACCTGACCTTTTAATTTTGGTTTGTTTTCCCTTAATACAATTAATGCAGACATCAAAGTCTGAAAAATCAAGGGAATCCAAAATGCCATCAGACACAAGTCTTCCAATTCTATCTTTTGAGATATGACCTAACCGCTTGTGTCATAATGACGCCGAATTTTCTTTATTTAATTTGCATTTAGTACCACGTGATTACACATGCAAGGTTTCATTATATGATGCAATAGTATCAAGCAAGTATAGGTTATTATATGCAGATAATGAACCAGTACCAATAACATTTGAATTCAATGAAAGACTAAACTGATTGTTTCCAATGAACAATAATATCCAGATTTGTCCAACAAAGAAACAGAAACCAAATTCCGCTTAAAAGACGATACAATAAAAATGTCTTTCAAATCCAAATAATAACCAGTTCCTAATAATAACCTAAAAGTGCCTATTGCATCAACTTCCACCGACTTGCCATCTCCCACAAAGATGTATCTTTCACCATCATTTGGCTTTCGGTAGCTCAGGCAACCCTGCATAGAAACACTTATGTGAGTAGTAGCACCAGAATCTAACCACCAAGTGTTTCTAGGTACTGAAGCTAAATTAACCTCAGAACAGACCAAAGTAAAAATTGTACCTTTCTTTGCACGCCAAGCATGATATTTGGCACAATCTTTCTTGAGATGTCCAATTTTGTTACAAAAGAAGCAGCTGTCAATTTTCTGCTACTGTTTCTTTTGTGCTGGACCCTTAGTAGCAGCTTCATATTCTTTCTTTCTTTTCTTGCCCTTATCTTTAGAGGTGCTTGCCAAGTGAGCACTTTCAATTTTGTTTTGCTTCAACCTTTCTTCCTCTTGCACACAATATGAAATGAGCTCATTTAGAGACCATTTCTCTTTCTGGCAGTTGTAACTGACCTTAAGTGACTGAACTGTGCAGGAAGCGAGATCAATACCAAATGCACAAGCAAGTCATTGACAGCTCAAGCTTTAGTCTCTTAAGTTTAGAAGCAATATGAGACATCTCGATGATGTACTCCCTTATGTTCCCCTTGCCTTTATACTTCATTGAAATCAAGTTTTGCAAAAGCGTGCTTGTTTCAGCCTTATCGTTTTTAACAAAACGCTTTTCAATCTCGGCAAGAAACTTCTTGGCATTAGTTATCCCATCGGATACTGCGCCCCTAAAGGCTTCTGGAATGCCACACTTGATGATCATGAGACTCATGCAATTTGAGCGATCCCACTTCTCAAAGTTCATCTTTTCATCAAGTGAACTTTCAGTCGTAAGAGAAGCGGGTTGCTCAACCCTGAGCGCAAGGTCAAGATCCATGCAGCCAAGAACAATTAATATGTTCTCTTTTCAATCCTTGAAGTTTGTTCCATTTAGCATAGGAATCGAATTTATGTTGACAGATATAGTAGTAGCAGACATATTAGCAGCAGACATATTAGCTGTATAAAGAACAAAATAACCCAAAAATCACGCTCACATTAATAAACATAATTAATAATCAATAAATTCAAATAATGGTAAACCCATCTCAAGATACCCAGCACAACATTAATATCAAGTCTTTGGACAGTAATATTAATTGTAAGTGGTACTCTTGTTGTAGTGATCAAACATTGACAATAACTCCTGTCAAATAATAAGCCAATCTTTGGATTGACTTACTATTCACATGAAAACCTAATAATTGTCACATGTTTACCACCACAGGTGTATATGTAATTCTGTCAAATATTAGCCTTCCTTCCTTTGGGCCGACCAATACCCGCATGAATAGATACATACACATAACATATTGCTTCAATTAAATTATTGTTGAATATTATATACCCAAAAATTAATAATACCAAATTGAATTTAATTGATTCCTTAAATCAATTCCTTTAAAATTAAAAGAAATTAAAACTCTTTAGGGGCCCTTTTGAATAAGAATAAACCTTTGGGGGCCTTTGGGTAATATCTTAAAACTTTGCCCAGCCCTTAAAGACAAATCAAATTAAATACTTTGAGGAATTATAGCTTTACCCCAGTTTATTTCAAAGCATTTCACATAAGACCTTCAAGGAAATTACAAAAGCACCGAAAGTTTCCAAAATATTTTCAACCATGCCCTCTTCTCCAAATCAACACCGTGAGCTTCAAAAAAAATTGCCAGCGGCCAATTTGGCAAAATCTGACCAAGAAATAGGCACCCGGGTTCTCGGATCTGGTCTGTGAGAGAAAATTTTCGGCGCAGATGAGAATCAAAACCACGATGGGTTTCAATCCGCCGCGGCACACCACCGCGATTGTATATGTATATGTACATATATATATATATATATATATATGTATATAACCCAGAAAACAGATCAGTTTTTTTTTTTAATTAAAGAAACCCACAAATTGAACCCATGAAATCATTGCGCAAACAACAAACCCATGCCTTTGCAATTTATTTGCTTTAAGCTGAATCCATTCCAACAATATGTATATATATTATATATATATATGTATACACGCACAAAAGTTGGATCTGCAATTGATTGATTGCTGAAGAAATAGGCTTGATTATTCATTTAATCTGACACAAAATTGATAACAATCTTGGGAAAGATTCTTACTGTGAGATTGTTCAGTTTGATGGCATCATTTGGAAGAATTGATTGGTGAAATAGGGGGCATTAAATTAATCACACCAACTGAATCCATGAAAATATATATGTGTACGAATATATATATGCGTACGAACCGGTAAAAAAAATATATTAATTGCATAAAAGATGATCAAATAATCCAAAAAAAAAAATTCAGAATTTTGAGAACAAAAATTAATCCCCAAAATTTTAAACCTTAGCCATCAAATCTTAATCCATAAAAAAAATTTCTCAATGATTCAACATGAGTAGGCTCTGATACCACTTGTTGAAATTTAATTTCACATTGAATTATCAAGAAAATAAATTAATGCGGAAGCGTACCTGAATCCATTGATGTAATTTTGTGGTTCTTGATCTTCCAAATCAATACGTAGGTTTCTTTTCCTTATTCTTTCTGACGATGAGATTTCAGATTGATTAGAAAACTGTTACGTATGACCTGGGGACCATAACCTATTTATAATAACTGTAGAAACCCTACTTCTATTTGGCCCATCATAAAATAGAAATATGGGCTTAGGTATCTACACATTAAAGGCCCATACAAAATTGAGATGTTATAAAGCCCAAACCTTAAAACCTTAACAGACCACTTTAAATGGGCTTAACTTTTATGATAGCCTATAACACACAAATAACATATTTGGCTCACAATTGATTATTTTTTCCAACAATATACGAATATATATACACACCCCGCGTATATATTCATATTTACACATCTCACAAAAATTCACCAAATCAAGCATATAAATATACTAAATGATCCCTGTGACGTCTAGAACACAAATATAGGTCTCATTTACCTCAAATCTAAAACAAAAAAGGAGAAATTGAGAGATTTTAGTTTAGGCACCTAACCTTTCGGCGTCAATTTCTCCCACCTCGAGCGAACTTATGCAAAACGGACACCGCCACAGCGTTCACGGTATCGAAAACTACCGGGTCGGTCGTCCTTTCTTCTCGGATCGCCCTCTCTCTCTTTCTTTTCTCTCTCCTCGTCGTCTCTGGAAAGCCCCACATGGGCCAAACCCAAAAAAAGAAAAGAAACCAAGAGCCAAAAGAGAAAAAGAAAAGAAAAGAAAGAAAGAGAAGGGAAAATAAAGGCTAGGTCCGGCCCAGTTATTTAACCAAATATTGATTTTGTGCCACACCCGGTTCACAGAAAAATAAAATAAATTATCCAATCTCATTTTAAATATTTTATTGGCCTAAAATAACACATAAATGGCCAAATTAAATATTAGGTGTTACAATTGCGAGTGGTGTGTAGATATCCAATTGTTGGGAGTTGCAGGCCAAATACTTTATAGACCTCTATATGTAGTAGCTGATGACAAAGATGTCCATGACCGCCCCCCAGGCGCTAGTTAAGGCTTACATACGTCGACCAAGAGCACAGCAGATAGGTACATCATCATCTACGCATATTCCTATGGTGATGCCCACAGTACGAGGGGAGGACCCGCACATTAATGACAATGCACCGATGGTGAGAGGCATGTGTTGACGACTGCACCGGCAGAGGAGCCACATGTGGAGGAGGCACCCACGACGTTAGTGGGCATAGTGCAGCAACGTGCCTCCACATGCAGGACCGACCACGCCGTGTACGGAGGAGGCCTCGCTTGTGGCACGGAGTGATCGACTACACCTTTTCTTTTTCCTTTATACTCTTATTAGATTTCTCATTTCCAATATGTAAATAAAACATATTTCCTACTATGAAATTTATTTTGATTGAGATTAGATTTAATTTAATGAATTATATAAAATGAATTGCTTAAATCTACTTTTCTTAATTTAAATCGGGACTTGATCATAGATTTAAGGAGTTAAAAATGGTGGATTTGAATCACCATAAAAATGTAACTGGTTGAAATTTTTTTATAATAGTAGCTCCATTACTTTAAAAAATAAAAGAGGGCACTAAAATAAATTTATCATTTTTGCATAAAAGATGGCACTTTTATAATAAAATATATTATGAATTAAATTAATATAAATTAATAAAATATATTATTAATTAAAATATATTAATAATAAATTTATTATTAATTAAATTTAATAAAATATATTTGATAACAATTAAATTAAATTATTTATTAAAATTTATTTAATTTAATAAATATACAATATAATAAATTATAATTTAATTACTACTATTTGGTAAAAATGGCTAAATAAAATATATTTTTTTGTATCATTTTAGATCCCTCATCTAAATGATTAATAAATTATATTAAAAAATTATTAAATAAAATATATTTCATAAAATTTAATTATGATATTTATTAAAATAATTTTATAAAATTTATTTATATGCTAATTAAATTAATTATTAGATTATATACTGAAATATTTATCATTTTTCCCAAAAAAAGGTGCTGAAATAAAGAATAAATCATACCTAACAAAAATACAATTTAAAATCAAAATTTAATATTAAAAACCCATCTAATAATGCTGTCATTTTTCTTATGAAATTATATACTATTTTTTATTTTCTATTGCCATTTTTTCTAAATGAAAACTAAAATTACATTATGAAAATACACTTTTATGTACTATTATTAATTTTTCTTTTAATAAATATTAATTTAATTAGTTTAAAAAAATTCATTAAATTTAGTGAAATATGTTTCATAACAATTAAATTAAATATTTATTAACTATTATTTAATTCAATAAATATAAAATATAATAAATTATAATTTATTTATATTATTTGTTAAAAATGGCTGAATAAAATATATTTTTTGGTTAGCCTAGAACCCTTATCTAAATGATTAAATAAATTATATTAAAAAATTATTAAAAATTCAAAATAAAATATATTTCATACAATTTAATTATGATATTTATTAAAAATAACTTCATAAAATTTATTTAATGCTAATTAAATTAATATTAGATTATATACTCAAATTTTATCAATTTTCCCAAAAAAAGGTGCTCTGAAATAAGAATAAAATCATACCTAACAAAAAAAATTTAAAATTAAAATTTAATATTAAGAACAATTTAATAATGCTGTCATTTTTCTTATGTATGTTTTCTGTTTTTTATTTTCTATTGCAATTTTTTTTGTAAAATGAAAGCAAAAATTACATTTGACAATACAATTTTATTTACTATATTAATTTTTCTTTTAATAAATATTAATTTAATTAGTTTTAAAAAATTCATTAAATTTAGTAAAATATGTTTCATAACAATTAAATTAAATTATTTATTAACTATATTTAATTCAATAAATATAAAACATAATAAATTCTATTATTTGTTAAAAATAAATGAATAAAATATAATTTTTTGGTAGCCTAGAACCTTTATATAAATGATTAAATCAAATATGTTAAAAAATTATTATAAATGATTAAATAACATATATTCATATAATTTAATTATGATATTTATTAAAAATAATTTAATAAGATTTATTTAACACCAATTAAATTAATTATTAGATTGTATATCTATATTTATCGTTTTTTCCAAAAAAATGTGCTGAAATAAAGAATAAAATCATGCCTAAACAAAATAAAAATTAAAAATTAAAATTTTAATATTAAGAACTCATTTAATAATGCTGTCATTTTCTTATTTATGTTTCTTGTTTTTTTTTTTTATTACCATTTTTTTTAAAATGAAAAAATAAACTGAAAAGTCATATAAAAAAGTTATATCTATTAAAAAAAAAAAACCTCCAAAGAAAATGACTATTCTTGGTTTACCAAACTGAAAAATTCGTATAACAAACCATGTCCTAAATAAATAATATCATTTAAGGTAACATTTTGTTTGTTTTTCTATTTTTTATTTTCTTGTTTTTTTTTTTTGTTTTTAGCTCATTTTTCATTTTGTATTTTTTAAAATAAGAAAAATTGCTCAAAACGTATTTGACTATTTGATCATTTGTATTTTTAAAATTTATTTTAAAAAATAAAAATAAGTTTATACATAAAATAAAAAATAACAAAAATTTATTTTTAGCATTTTTAATTTAAAATAAAAATATTAAATATAAAATAGATCACTTTTTATTTTACTTATTTTGAGAATTTAAAATATAAAATTTACAAAATAAACAAAAAAAAAAAAACAAAAAATATGATGAGGTGGTCCAGGGAGATTGATGGCTGCCTGATGCACATCACGCACACCTACTGAGCTATCAAATTTGACATGATCTATTGCTGAGAACGTGGAGAATCTCGGCATATAGGTGTCGTCACTAGAAGTAACGACTTCAAACAGATTCATCCCAGCGCTGTCATTGGCATTAACGACATACCTCTCCTCTGTAGCATTGTCGACACCGAGTCGATTTTTACAAATACATCTGTTGCGATCAATTTCTCTACAATATTTATTTTTTAATTATATTTTTGTAAATCTCTCAAGAGGCCGACCTTGCATTGGCCAATAGAGGAATCGGCAAGTGAGAGAGAGAGAGAGAGTAATCGATGGACTTGAGACCCAAATCCAAATTGGGTTCGGGTTTTCAATTTCTTTTATAGCTTTGGGTTAAAAGGGTCAATGTGATCTTATAAAATTTTACGTCTTTTAATATTAAAAATAATGGTAAAAAAATTAAATATTAGATTTTTTTATTTTAGATTAATTAAAATGTTATTTTCTATTAGTAATATTTTTTGAATAACTTTGAACCAATTTGTGCGTATTTCAATAATCTCTGAAGTTCTGATTTATTAATAATATAACTTGAATTTATTAATATCCCCTTTTTGAGTTTAACTTAATTTTTTATTTTATTTTATTTTAATATAATTTTTCAAATCTAAATTTATATTATTTTAAACATCTTAAATTAGAATGATATTATCAAACAATAATAAATACTAAATTGAAATATACAAGTCTAAAAACAAACTTGTCGTTACGGTAGAAAGATTTAACTTAATATAGAAAAATATAAAATGTAGAAGTAAAAATCAATCTTATTGAAGTTGTGTGATAGGAAACTTTTTTTAACCGTTAAAATTTACTACAAGAGACTTATTTTTTTTTATGAGTAACTACTTAAAGAGAAAAAAAATTATTAAGTTCTAAATGATGTATTTAGAGGATTTTTTATTTATTGTTTTTATTAAATAATTTTTAATTTGTTTTTCCTTTAAAGATTAAAAACACCCCATTTCTAGATTGTTTTTAATTTTTTTTATTTAAGAGTTAGTTTGAAAATAATTGGATAGAACTATTTTAAATTAATTTGGAATTTACAGAAAAAATATTTTTATTGTGCTAAATGATAACGGAGAATATTTTATAATTGGTGTAGATAAACGCAACTAATTTTTTTAAGACTCCTAAAATCAATATAAATATTAAACTAATTTATAGGCAAAAAAAAATGATTTAGATCACAAGACTTTAATTATATGATTAAAAATAAAATCAAAATAAATAAAATATCGAAAACATCTATTCGTAAATTATTTTTAATTTTTTTTCATTTTAAAAATTGTTTTGAAATTGATTGGATAAGTGCTACTTCAAACTAGAATTTATAGGCCACAAAGGAGAATATGCTTTAATTGATAAAAGTAAAGGTAAACATAAATAGAGTTTACTTTGGTTAGCTCTTTTAAGACTCTTAAAGCTATAATAAGTTTTAAAACTAAATTAGATTAAAAGAATTTTAATTATATGATTAAGAATAAAATCAAAATTATTAAATATTATAATTCAATTATTAAAAAAAACTTTGGGCCTTCCAATGAAACGAGACCTTAGACAATTGTTTAATTTGTTTGGATAGCAGAGTGCTAAAGGTTGTGAGAATTTGAAACTACTATCCAAGTAACATTGAAGTTTGTGCTATGTTTGGATCATGAATTTTTTTTTTTTTTTGTTTCTTTCTTTTGGGAGAAAATAGGGTGAATGAAAAAAGTAGAAAAACAAAATAAAGTGACACAAAATCAGGGAATTCATTTATATAAGCTTAATTTTAAAAGGCAAACACGTTTGATATCATCACGAAGTAATAAAGCAATACGTGAATATCTTCCTGTAGTTGCCGTTGGTGCCCAGAGAATACCATTCTAGCGAAAAAAAAAAAAAGACTGTTGGCAGTGGGGTTTGCTTTATTTGGTTAGGCATTAAGACTCACAACACTCCTTTAACAGGTTCGTTGAACACAAGATACAAATGAACACTAAAAGTGTGTCTCATACCCTGAATCTTTCTTACTTTGCTAGCTCTTCGTAACATTTTTTGTTCGGTCTTCAAGGAGGTCAACGTCACTCGCTATTAGCAGCGCACAATGTGTTTGGAGTAAGAAAAAATAAAAAAAATTGAGATAAATTAATAATTCATAATGCGTGCAGTGAAAGAAAAAATTGATGTGATATAAAGTTAACAGAGATTTATAAAATTTTTTGTTATTTTTTTTCAAACCAAACGAACCTAATATAGAACATGCCCCAGAGTTACAAAAGTGCACCTGTCTTCATAAAACTAACTATTATTGTCAAGTTCCTTGCATATTCTCACCCCACCCAGACCAACAGGTCTGGTTCCGCCATCCCAACCCCTCCCCTAATCAATATTGAGCAATGCTACACCATCCCTGAAAAAAATTATCTGAATAAATTACAAAAAAATGACGTGGACTCCTGTGTGCTTATCATTTTAAATAAAAACATCCATTACAATTACTCTTTAATCTCAAAAAGCCATTGCCACGTCATTTTGGCAACGAGTTTTGATAGATTGATGAGAATTTTTCATAAACATTTACTTGATAAAAAAAGTTTTTTACACATTCTTCAGCAGAACTCGCTCATGGTCTTCACACTTCAATTGTAAAAAAACGTGAATTGGTCTATGATTGAAACTTGCAATGGTTCATAGTAACATTAATAAGTAAGGGTAAGTTTGGTACACTGAGATTTTCTGAAAATTTTTAAAAATTATTCTTTTTATCTTATTGCACAAATCATGAATCTACAATTTATCTTATTTTATTTCACTTTTTGTCACTCCAAACGTCCTCTAAACCTAAAAATAGAGAAAAAAATGTTTTAAGTTTTAAATAGATGTATAAGTCCTGACAAAAATAAATTAACTAGGTGGGTTAAAGGGGTAACAGAAGTAATGTTTTTTTTGGGGGGGGGGTGGGGGTTTATAGGCTGCAAATATAGAAAAACAATTGAAATGTCTACAGCAAAACTCTACACACTTTTGTGGGTCGTGAAGAAGTCCGCAACCGCTACCCGAAGGTACGCACAAGGTGAAATCCGCCCCGTGAACCAAGTCGACAATAGCTCACGAGGTGGTAAATCAGCCTAAGCAAGCCCTGGCTGACCTGCTCGATCGAGGGGAGCTGTTAGAAGCCCGCCAAAGCGGTAACCCACCCTCCCAAAGGAAATCAAACCTGAGACCGCACGTGGCCCAGACCCTTATGCGCTCCCGAACTCCCGCTGACCACCCCTGAAAGGGCACTCTACACACTTAAGAGTACGATTTGACGCTATCACCTAAACCTCTTTTCAATAACACTGTATATGTAGACTTTCACAAGTAAGAAATGTGTACAACAATTTAGTTATTTATTAAGTATGCTATTGCCATAAAATTTATACATGTGTTTTAAATATTTATTTTAGTGATGTGTTGGGTAGGGTGTTAAAAGGAATAAATATTATCTTTTTTTTAATAATATTTGATATATTTTATAAAAATTCAAATGAACCAATATTTTTCTTTCCTTTAGAGTTAGAAGTTAAATTTTTAAAAAATGAGATCAAAAAGGGTAAAAAATAATAATTTCCCATATAATTCTGGTAAGATTTACTCTTAATTTTTAACTTTAAACCAAATATACCATGAGAATAAGATATTTATATAAGTACTTCGGCCCCTCACCAGAGTAAATAATTTAGGGTATATGAAAAAAAATCATTATTTTTGTGAAGCTTTGTTTGATAAAGAAAGTTATAATTATAAAAAAATTTTTTAACAATTTAAAGTAAAAAAATATTTGTGATATTTTTAAATATTTTTTATGTACAAATAAAATTAAAATGTATTATTTATGTCAAAAATATTATAAAGTAAAAAGACATGTAAGTACCTTTCTGGTCCCTCAACCAAAGTAAGTAACTTAGAGTACATGACCAAAAAAAAAACAAATTATCATTTTTGCGAAGTTTTACTTAAAAGAGAAAGTTATAATTGTAGAAACGTTTTTTCTAACAATTTAAAGTAAAAAAATATTTATGATATTTAACGTTTCTGATGTAAAAATAAGATTAAAATGTATTATTTATGTCAAAAAAGTTAAATGAGTAAGGGGGTGAAAGTGTAATTGACTTGTTTTCTAAATTGATGGAAGAGTAAAATTAGAAAATTATTAAAAAAATAGGGGTATAAATGTTATAAGTTTTAGTTAAGGGGGTCGAAAGGCTGAATCATAAATTCAGGGGGGGTCAGTGTAATTAGCCAATAGTGCTACTGGAAATCCAATGCTAATACAGCTTGATCTGAAGTCACATGGTAAGGCCCTCGCCCGTCAACGTACTCAGAGGGAGGGAGAGAGACCGAGGGAGGAAGAGAGAAGAGAGAGGCTGGCGTACAGTCCGAAGCGAGTGATGGCGGAGCTCCGCCACTCGAGCTCGATGGGCAACCGAGCGGTGTCGTCTCCGAGGAAGCGAGACGACGTCTCATCCCCACTGGCACCGGAGAACCGGCCCGACGACGACGACGACGACGACGGCCGCGATCGTCATTCTAAAGATCGAGTCCGCTCTTTCTTGTCTAATTTCCAATCTATGTGCCCGTATTTTGGCGACGACAGTAGGTTTCACCTACACAACTCCAAGATCTTACTTTTTCTTCTCGTTCTGGTCCTCCTCGCTGGATTGATTTCAATTTTTTCAATCCTGAATCGACTGGTATCACATTCTCCATTTTTCCTCTCTCCAATATCTGCAACAAAATTTACATGTATGTGTAGTGTATTAATTTATTTGTCTACTTATCTATGTATATAGTCTCGTCCTCTTGATTCAGTATTGTGTTACCCTCCAAATTTCTCGAACAACAACGCACATAATTTTTCTATTGGTAAATAGATTGCTTAATAATCTCATCTTTGCACTGATTTTGAAGGCGTTGCATTTTCCATCAGTTTCTTGGAGCGGTACTTTTATAATGTTGCCTTGTACTGGTCTGGCGTGGTTAATTGGCACTTTCATGATGGAAGCCTGTAAATTTCGTGTTTCAATGAAACAGTATGTTGCAGAGTTGAAGTTGGTTTCTGGTCTCCATGTTGTATAAGAAAAATTAAAACTTTCTTTGTATCCTGTGAAACTTGAAAGAAATTCGAAGATTTGAGATCGTTTGCGAGATGAGGAAACAAATAACCACTGGTTTTTGACTGAGGCTAGTAGAGCCAGTTGGTCTACTTTTCAGTGAATTTGAGCTTCTCTTGTTCATGTAATTAGCGAGCGATAGATTGGTCCCCTTGTTTTCATGCTATTGGGCATTGTTAATGTAGAATCTTTGTGCTAATGCATAGTGTTAATGTACATTAATTATGATACATGTACCTAGTGTGTAGATGACTTGAATAGATACCCGTGTATGTGTATATATATGTGTACTCCCTCGTTGGTTATCAATCAATAAAATTCAGGTCTCTTTACATGGTATTAGAGTGTCATCTCTAAACCTCTGTGTGTGTGTCACTGTCCAGTATCAACACTGTAACAGTTTCTGTGTGTTAAATGTTGAAGCTGGAAGTCATCTCGTCACTGTCAAAGTGCGAAGGCCTTTTCTCGCTTGCTGGTTCAGAGCGTGAAAGGCCTTAAAGGTGTCGTTGGAGTCAGGCGACCCTAGTCGGAGAATTGCCGCTGTCGGAAACTTCCCCACGCGCAGTCACGCGCCTCTAACCAGTCAACCGTCTGCACATGGGCCTCACACGCCTCAACCGCACCACCTGTTTAGCGCGTGTGAGTGCGTCTCACTGAGAGGCTGTCGGACCACCTGCTACACACTTGTCGTGCTCTGGCGACTCCACAGTCACCTTCAATTGCTATTTTTGGACCTTTTTTTCTTGTCACTCTCATTTCCTAGTGTCTATTTCTGAACTTTGCTCTTCAGTTGCTGTCTCTAATCACTTCCAAATGGCTTCTGAAATGTCCTTTGACCAGAAAATGATTGGTAGTTCAGTTCCTATCCCACAACAGTTAACCACCAGAAAGTTAAACGGAACCAACTACATGTAATGTTCCAAAGCAATCAAGATTGCATTGACCGGCTACAACAAACATAAACATTTAACAGAATCTGGTCCTCCTACAACAGATCCTAAATATGATGCATGGGTTCAAGAGAATGCTCACTTAGTTAGTCTATTGTGGAATTCCATGGAACCCTCCATTGCTAATATGTGTACACATCTCGACACATGTAAGGACATATGGGATTATGTACGTCTGTTGTTTTCCAGTAATCTTACTCGCTTGTATGACTTATCACTGGAATTCTTTCAATTACAACAATTAGGAAAACCAGTCACTAAGTACTTTGCTTCCTTGAAACGTGTCCATGAAAAGCTGAACTCTTTGCAACCATTATCTACGAACATTAACGAGATGCAGAAATAACGAGAGCAAATGGTTGTGCTTCGCTTCCTTGTTGGGTTAGATCCTGAACTTAAGCCTGTTAAAGCCCAAATCCTGAGTGGTGCTTCTCTCCCATCATTTGCAGAGACTTACTCCTGGGTCATGAGAGCAGCTTCTCGAGATTCATCTACAGTCCCTGACCCTACCCGTTCTGTCCTTGTTAGTCAGGCGATTTCAGATGATAAAAGTCCTAGTTATCAGACTCTGTCTTAGCCTGGTGATCGTAGGGCCCGTGGAGGTCGTGGTCGTGGTCGTGGAGGACGTGGTACAAAGCCCAAATGTACTAATTGTGGTCGTGTTGGACATATCAAGGAAAATTGCTGGGATCTTCATAGCAAATCGTCTTATATGGCCCATGCCGTTTCTTCTAATGCTTTGGTCTCTACAGAAAAACCTAGTACTAGTGAGAATGTCACTCCGCCTGCATGACTATTTTAGGAGATGAATATGCCAAATTCTTTCAGTATCAAGCGGCTCAATAGGCATCTCTTCCCATGGTCTCTCTAGCACATCGAGGTAACCCTTCTACTGATACATCCTAGATTATTGATTCTGGTGCATCTGATCACATGTCTAATTCTCCGTCATTATTGTCCAATATTCAATGCTCTCTCACTTCAAATGTTATCACAGCTAATGGATCATCTAATCCTGTCAAAGGCATTGGTACATCTTTTCCATCTCCTAACTTACATTTGTCCTCTGTGTTATTTATTCCATCCTTATCCTTTAACCTTTTGTCTGTTATCAAACTCACTAAACAGCTAAACTGTTCATTAACATTCTTTCCTGATTCTGTGGTTATTCGGGATTTGAAGACAAGGAAGAAGATTGGAGAAGGGCATGAAGCTCAAGGACTCTACTATCTAGTTGCTCTGTCTGCTCTCTCATCCACCACCTGCTCTTCTGCTGCTGCCTTCCTATTGAGATCCGTTGTCGTCTTGGTCATTCATCCTTACATAAATTAAAATCTATTGTTCCTAGTTTGAGTCAACTTTAGTCTTTAAATTGTGAGTCTTGTCAGTTAGGAAAGCACCACTGTGCTTCCTTCAGTCTTAGAGTCAATAATAGGGCTTTACGTCCTTTTCATTTGGTCCATTCAGATGTATGGGGGTCGAGTCGTGTTGTTACCAAATTGCATTTTAAATATTTTGTTACTTTCATTGATGATTTTTCAAGACTTACATGGGTCTATTTAATGAAAGATCGTTTTGAGCTGTTGTCTATCTTTCAAGCCTTTTGTGCTGAAATTAAAACAAAATTTGATGTTTCTATTAAGGTACTTCGTAATGACAATGCTAAAGAGTATTTCTATAAACCTTTCACTGACTTTATGACCTCTTTTGGTATGTTACATCAGTCCTCTGGCTCTCGTACTCCACAACAAAATGGAGTTGCAGAGAGGAAGAATTTGCACCTTGTTAAAACAACCCGGTGTCTGCTGTTCCATATGCATGTTCCTAAGACTTTTTGGGGAGATGCTATTCCTACTGCATGTTATTTAATTAATAGAATACTATCCTCTGTCCTTCAAGGTCGCCCCCCTTATTCAGTCCTATTTTCCAAAACACCTCTTTTTTTCTCTTCCTCCACGTATCTTTGGGTGTGTCGCATCTGTGCATCAACTTGATAATGGGATTGACAAGTTAGAGTCTCGTGCTCTTAAGTGTGTCTTTTTGGGGCACTCTCGTCTACAAAAAGGGTATTAGTGTTACTGTCTGCCCCTTCATCGATATTTTGTGTGTGCTGATGTTTCCTTCTTTGAAAGTACACCATTCTTTTCTTATTCTCGATTTTTGTCTGAGGTGGATGAGAGTCTTCCACTACCTGTGATTATTCCTTTTCATCTTGCTCGTCCTAATTTGTAGGTTTATACTAGACGGCTGGCTACTACTAAGTCTACACCTGATGCTTCTGCCACTTCATCTTCTGCTCAGTCTTCAGATCCTCTACTTGACCTGGAACCTAGTGATCTTGATCTCCTAGTCACTCTTCGGAAAGGTAAACGTACATGTACTTCTCATCCCATTTCTAACTTTGTTTCTTATAAAGCTCTCTTTCCTTCCTATCATGCCTTTGTTACATTCCTCTCTACTGTTTCCATTCCTCACTGTGTCTGAAACCTTGTCTCATTTTGGGTGGCTTGCTACCATGGAAGAAGAAATATCTGCTCTTCGAGCTAATGACACTTGGGATTTGGTAGTTCTTCCACTTGGGAAGTCAACTGTTGGATGTAGATGGGTTTACAATGTTAAAGTTCATCCTGATGGCTCCATTGATCGTTTAAAAGCACGGTTAGTGGCCAAAAGATATACTCAAATTTATAGGCTAGATTTTTCAGAAACCTTCTCTCCTATGGCTAAAATTTCATCCGTCTGATTTCTTATCTCACTTGCTGCTGTGTTTTCACTGGCCTTTTCATTAGTTGGATATCAAAAATGCTTTTCTTCATGGTGATCTTGTTGAAGAAGTGTACATGGAGCAATCACCTGGGTTTGTTGCTCAGGGGGAGTCTGGCTTGGTCTGTAAGCTAAAAAAATCATTATATGGTCTTAAGCAATCTCTTCGCGCATGATTTGGCAGATTTAGTGATGTGGTGATGAATTTTGGACTGATACAATGTGGTGATGATCATTCTGTATTCTATCGAAATTCCTCTCAAGGGAAGCTCTGGCTGTTAGTATATGTAGATGATATTGTGATCACAGGAGATGATACACAAGGTATTCACGATTTAAAATTGTCTCTTCAGCTCAAGTTCCAAACCAAAGACTTCAGCTCACTAAAGTACTTTTTGGGCATTGAAGTTGCAAGATCACACACATGTATTGTCCTTACCCAAAGGAAATATGTGCTTGATTTGTTATCAGAGACAGGCATGTTGGAGCTAAACTGATTGATACCTTAATTGATCCCAATACTAAACTCCTTACAGATACAGGAGAATTATTGGACAACTCTAGTCGATATCGTAGACTGGTTGGGAAACTCAATTATTTGACGGTTACACGGCTAGATATTGCATTTGCTGTAAGTATAGTCAGCCAATTCCTTGATGCACCTCGCTCTAGTCATTGGAATGCAGTCATTCATATTTTGAGGTATCTAAAAGGTGCACCAGGATGTGGTTTGTTATATCAAGATAATGGTAATACTCTTGTTCAAGGCTATACAGATGTAGATTGGGTTGAATCACCATTAGATAGACGATCAACCACTGGATACTGTATCTCTGTAGGAGGAAATTTGATATCTTGGAAAAGTAAAAAGTAAACAGTGGTGGCAAGATTAAGTGTAGAGTCAGAATATAAGGTCATGGCACATACATCCTGTGAATTGATGCGGGTACATCATATGCTGCAAGAATTGGGAGTTCCTGTATTACAACCTATGGAGTTATTCTATGATAATCAGGCTGTTATTCACATAGCCTCTAATCCAGTGTTTTATGAGCGGATAAAACATATTGACATTGAATGTCATTTTGTTAGAAAAAAGATTTTGCAAAATATCATCAAGACAAGTTATGTGAAGTTTGAAGATCAATTGGTTGATTTATTCACTAAAGCCATGGGAGGTGCTAGGTAAGAGTATTTGTAACAAGCTTGGAACATATGATATATATGCTCCAGCTTGAGAGGGAGTATTAATGTAGAATCTTGGTATTAATGCATAGTGTTAATGTACATTAATTATGATACATGTACCTAGTGTGTAGATGACTTGAACCGACACGTTTGTGTGTGTATATATATGTGTACTCCGTAGTTGATTATCAATCAATAAAATTCAAGTTTCTTTATAGGCATAAGTGGGATATTTTTTTAGGATTATTACTATGGTGGCCTTGTAATTTACCATGTCATTTTGCAATGATTAGGCAGTTGGTGTTCTTGGTTTGTTTTGAATGAGATAATTGTCTATGCAATATGCACCTTTTTGTTGCTTTTCTTCTTTTTGGTTCATTCAATACCTGTAAATTTATTCTTGTTCGCTTTATTATTATTTTTTTTTTACATTGTCGACTTTCATTTTGAATGCTTGAAATGTTTATGCATTTTACCCACTCTGTGAAATGTGTGAGTTTGTGATAATCTTCTAGAAAAAAAAAATCATATTCATGCCTTTGCTTGTATTTTAATCATTATAATTTGCACAACTTATGCCTTTCAATTAATCACAGAATGCCCCATATTTGTGCAGAAAAGATGGCATTGTTCTTCACTGTCCCCGAGTAAGTTATGAGCAGTTTTTTGGTTTTTCCATCCCTTTTGGTAATTTCTTTTAGTGACTTATATTGTTTACGTTCTTCTTCTTGAACTTTACAAGGTTAAAGAGCCTCCTTCACTTTGGGAGAATCCTTATTCAGCCACCACTTCATGGAAGCCTTGTGCTGAGCGACAAATTGGTGCAATTTCAGGTGACACTTGATATGTGTCCTAACTATTTATCGGTTGAGTATTCATCTTAGTTGCACTTGTATTGCTGTATAGGTTTTGTTTTATTAGATTTGAAATAGAAAGCGGGCAACTAGAAAATGAAGTTATGTAACCACGTGCCAACATTGTCATGATATATAGGTCCTTGTGTTTATAATGCCTTTTGACTTCTGACAACTTTTCAGTTATCTCTAACATCGCAAGTTTTAAGTTTTTGTTCAGTAATCAATATTGTGAATTGCATTGGCATTTCCCTTTAAAAAGGCACAAATGCTTCAGATTTATGTTTTGGTGGAGCCCATGGCAGCATGTTTAAGGTAGCTTCCACTTGTCAGCATAAAAGTATAAACCGACATAGGCTTATGAACTGCCAAATGAGTGCCTTGAGTCATGCTTTTAAATAGTATAACAGAAACCTATTTTGAACAGAGCATGTCTTTAAATCAACAATCTATATATAATAGTATAACAGAAACCTATTTTGAACAGAGCATGTCTTTAAATCAACAATCTATATGTCTACTTCTTGTTTCCAGTGACACAATTCATGTCTCAATCATAAACATTGGAAATCTCATGGTTTGTTGCTTATTGAATTGATTTATTTGTAGTTGTGAGCTGTCTGGAAATATTGTACTTTCAGTTAGTTTTGATTTTCTCGTTGTCTTTAAATACTCAACTCAAGTTAGTATTTTCCCGACTAAATGGGGTTGGCTAATTTTGATCCATGTTCATAATGGTTTTGACAAAGTTTTAAGTTGGCTATTAGCTACTCACACAACCCTCCTCCTTTATTTAGTTTTGAGACCGTGTTAAACAAAACGAACATTAAGAGCAAAGAAGCAGATTTTTCTCATGGTTTTTAAATATGTATACACATTCGTTAAACATTACTTATTGTATACATGAAATGTTATTTTTTGTTTTGAACTTTTAGTTCTTGCATCCTTATTGCTGTTCATTATTTTTCCTATTCCTTAACTTTTGTTGGCTCTCTGCAGATCTTCCACTGGAAAATGAAACAAATGGATACATTTTCATACATGCTGAGGGTGGTCTAAACCAACAAAGAATTGCTGTATGTTTTTGTTCTTTTGAACTATATTCGGTTGAGGATCTATTCTTGTTTCTTCATTTTTATATTGATACTCAAACTTATGCAGCCTAAGCCTCTGAGTTGTCCCCTTTTCTTCGTAGTCCTATTTTCGAAAATATAGTCCTATTTTGTATTGGAAAGATAACACGTCTTTTATGCCTTAAACTGGGGGTTTATACCCCACCCCCAAAAAAGGCGAGTCCTTGATCCTCCTTCCCCCATTAATTTTCCTCATTAGGGAATTGCATAAGTCTGGGAAGCACTTCCTCGACCTTGGGACCATCCATGAGAATAGTGGAATGGAGGCAAGAGTAAGGGCTCATTGAGATACTAGGCCCTCCCCTGAGAGACTGGCTTTGGTTATCTAAGAGAGAGACCCTCTTACTCTTTTAATAGACCTGCCTAAGCAGTTAATGATCTACAACTACCAAAAGGACACACGCGCCCTCCCAATTGGATTGCAAGACTCTACCAGGGAGCATCTCAGATCGGCAAAGCAGCTCACCACGACTTGTTTACTGTAACAAATATTCTTCGACAGTCCTTCAATTTTGTCCCATCCATTCACTTGTAATAGCATTCCCTGCTGTTGACCTTGCTTAATAACCTAGGATGACACTTACAAATACTCAATTTCTCATTTATTTCGGACATTCAAGACCATCATCGACCTCTAGCTCTCTCTTTCTAGATCACACACTCTCTCTTGGACACCTTGTTCTTCCTCTCATCCCTTGGTTGGCTTGTGGAGTCAGTAAAAAGTTATTGTATCCACTTCACAGACGAAGCGCTTGCCTTTTGTATTTCCACGAATCCCTCCCTCATACACACACCTACGATAAGGAATTTTGATTTCTTTGTGTGGTATGTGACGTGGAAATTACACAAAGCATTCATAGGCTTCATACTTGTAAAACTGGTAATTACCAATATATCAGATGTACAACATTTTGAGTCAACAGCTGCGTCAAACAAATTCTTATTTTGTTGGAACTTGGTTGGTGCTGCTACTATTATTTATTTTTTCCACTCGGTTTCTCCTTGTGTTTTTAAATGAAGTTCCCTCAAAACTTAGAACTTTGGCTGAATGGTTTTCTTTTACTTTCCAGCATTGTGCTTCTTGTCCATGTTCCGTAATGCTTGTGTTTGCATGCAGATATGCAATGCTGTTGCTGTGGCCAAAATAATGAATGCCACCCTTATTTTGCCAGTGTTGAAGCAAGACCAGATCTGGAAAGATCAAACGTGAGTTTTATTCGCCTACATTGGCACATAATTTTATTATAGTTACTGTAACAAACACTGATATAGATGTGTGAATATTTAATCACAATATTTTTATCAGTGCTATTAATTGTTTCCATCACCAATGCCATAGAAATTTATGGAAAATATAGCAATAGTGAAAGAACTTCAACTGTTTTTTCCCCATTCAACCAATATATTTTCTTGGTTTGACTAGGGAAGTAATGATATGAATTTTTTGTGAACTCTTTACACCTTGAATATTCCCGAGATATATAGAACTTACGTGTTTGAGAGTATGATATAGTGTCGCTAATATGAGTGGCTGTCAATTTGAGTTTTGAGCATTTTATTTCAACCTAGGCATACTCAACGAACTCCAAAATTGAAGGCATGAAGATACAAATGTGCATGTAATACAAAGACACATCCATGCATGTACAAATATATCCATCAGTGTTTTCCACTGCATAGTTCTTTCTCAACGCATTCTATATATGGATTACCTACTTCATGACTGTTGAACTTAGCATTTTACTGGTGTTTCTGGACAAAATACCCACAACCTAAAGCCTTTGCTTATCACTTTTTAGCAATGGGAGAATGGTAACTCAAACTTTTTCTCCCTGTCCACTTCCCAGGATCCAATAAATCCCTCTACCAATCTCTGCAAGTTGGTGACCTCCACTAGCCACCACCTTTGTTGGTTAGATACTTAAATATATTGGTTATCCTTCTATAAAATAAAGATGTGCGCGCGCACACACACACACACATTGATTGTCCTATTGTAAGGACCATATCTACCTGCATTGACAATTTGAGATGCTGACTCTGTTGCTGTTATTATAACCCTGAGCAACTTTCTAAATGCCACAGGCTTCAGCACACTAAACTGGCCCTTAACGTCACTTGCCATGTGGCTGCCACATACATAGCTGGAACGCTTCCAACTTTATTCATTCTCTTTAATTGTCTGTCCAGCCTAAACCACTGTTGCTCTTTTGTTACCATAATAAATTTCATAATGTAGTTATTATACTTGTTAGAAGAAGAAAACCTTCTTCCCAAAAATATTTAATTGTCCTCTTCCAATTTTTGTTTTCCTGCTCCAGTGCATCTGTATTAAAACTAAATCACTTTTTTTTAGGAACTCTCCTGATCATTTTTTAATTATTTCTGAATCAGTCAGCCCTATGGTTGAAAGTCGTAGTTGCATATCACAATCGCATCGAATTTTTTTTTCTCTGTAGCGTAACATATCATATTGTGTATCATAAGTTTTTAAATAAATTGAAAGATCTATGTTAAAAAGTTCAAGTATTATTAAGAAACATTTAAATAACATAATATAAATAAAATATCATTAAGTAACTAATTTTATATACAAATTATATTATTTATAATTAGTTGATTTAATTGAAAAAAATATGATTTGTGTACAAAAATTTACAAAAAAATTTATTGTTGCCTTCTATACAAATATATTTTTTACACAAGTTTAGTTGATTTAATTGTTGTATAAACAACACATGTTCCTCCTTGCACCACCAGTTTCATAATGAATCGTCTATCCTAAATTTTTTGAGGAAAAAAATGTGATAAGCGATATAACCACACATAAGTTAAATACATAACGTAAAAAAATGTGATAAGCAGTATACCCCAATATGATAGTATGTTTTTTTAGCTTATTCCCAAAATATCCCTTGTATTTTGTTGAAAAGCTCTAGCTCTTTCTTACTTTAGTTGATGGAGATTATCTTGTGTGTCACTAGGCTTTGCCTTTGTCAATTTACTAGCCGATACTTCAACGATTGCTTTTCATTTGTACAGGAAATTTGAAGACATATTTGATGTAGATCATTTTGTTGAGTACTTAAAGGATGATGTGCGAATTGTTCGTGATATCCCTGAGTGGTTTACTGATAAATCAGAATTGTTCACAAGTATAAGGTTTTAATTTTTGTTTTTTTCTTTATTTATAAGAAAAATGTATATATATATATATATATATTTGCTTTAGTATCATTTTCAGTTATTAACTGATTTTCTATAAATGATTATGTATGGGATTATAGGATTAGGATTGAGGTCCCTTGTTATTCTAAAATATAACAGCGTTTGTAATTCTTTTAATCTGTCGTACGATTTCATTAAGGGTCCAGATTAAAAATGGGTTTTATGGATTGATGACATGTCTCTAGTTTGGATCCTTACTGAGATCTTACAGTCCATGTTAAAGGAATTATAAACTACAAAGTTAAAAGAATTACAAACTATGTTATTTTTAGAATAACAGGGGACCTGAATCCATAGGATTATGCTAAAGGATAGTAATGCAAAGAGATTAAAAACTTAAGAAATTAATGTTCCAAGTGGGGGGAAAAAAGGTAGTTCTGGTGTATGAGGTGTCTGCCATTGCAAGTTTTGGGGAGTCACATGTACATAATCGTACCCATGCAAATGGAGAGGGTGGTTCTATGTTTTGAACCCATGATGTCCAAATAGAACGTCTATTTCGAACTTAGTTAACTTTTACTCGTCTTCCATGGAACTTCTAGATTGTTTATGGCTACGTTTTGATAACTAAGGATTTCAAATCAATGGATTTGAGATTAAACTACATAATATAAATGATAATTTATGTAATAATACATGGAAGTTTTTCTAATAATTACTAATGATTACTATTGAAGTAGGGGTGCCACTATTTTCTAAAATGGTGAAGGCACTATTATGTAGGATTCAAAATTTCACTTTTTTCTTCTCTTTTTTTTTGGGTGATGATTACAAATTTTTTTATAAAATCATCACGTTAAACTACACAAATCAATGATGAAATCCCTATCTAAATTATCAAAGTTATATTTATGTAATTCTCTTTGAACAATTAGCACTAAATCCTTTGATTTCAAATCTGGAAATACAAACACAACTTCAATAGAATTTTTCATCTCATTTTTGACTTAGAAGTCCTTTTGGAACTTTGTAAAAGTTTTACATTATTGGTGACATATGTAATCTATTATAGACCGTGTCAAGGCAAAACTTGGTTTCAAAGATGGGAAATTCTACTTATTTTATTATAATTTTTTTAATTTGTATGGATCATAATTTTTGCTATGTTCCAAGTGGCTTAAAGTATTTTATTCAAAGATATTTTTATTGCATGATAGACGGACGGTAAAAAACATTCCGAAGTATGCTCCAGCTCAATTCTACATTGACAATGTTTTGCCTCGGATCAAGGAGAAGAAGATAATGGCCCTAAAACCTTTTGTTGATCGACTTGGGTAAGTCGTGGATGTTTAATGTTTCTTTTACTGTAGTGGTCTCTTAGCTTCATGTGGAAAATTACCATAAGTAGTTACTCAAGGCTTTTGTTGTACAGGTATGACAATGTTCCTCCAGAAATCAACAGGCTAAGGTGCAGGGTGAACTATCATGCCCTGAAATTTCTTCCTGAGATTGAACAGATGGCTGATCTACTAGCATCAAGAATGAGAAACCGTACAGGCAGTTCAAATCCTTACATGTAAGTCACATGGGTATGTTACTTTTGAAACTTGGTTGTATTGTTTAATTTGTTGTTTGAAAATAATAATCAAATTTCTGCCTGAACAGGGCTCTGCACCTTAGATTCGAAAAAGGGATGGTAGGCCTATCCTTCTGTGATTTTGTGGGAACGAGGGAGGAAAAAGCTCTGATGGCATCATATAGACAGAAGGAATGGCCTCGACGGTATAAGGTGACCTACAGTTTCGTTGTTTTGTTGGTATCCTGGATCAGAACTCTATGAACACGGATGTATGATATGGTTTCTCTCTTTGTGTGATTAGAATGGTTCCCATTTGTGGTCACTAGCCCTGCAGAAGCGAAAGGAAGGACGATGCCCTCTTGAACCTGGAGAAGTGGCAGTGATTCTTAGGGCAATGGGCTATCCAAAAGAAACACAAATTTATGTTGCTTCTGGACAGGTTTATGGTGGGCAGAACCGCATGGCACCACTGAGGAACATGTTCCCAAATCTTGTAAGGCTCTTGCTTGAATTTTTGTGCAGTTCCTTTATGCCAACTGAACATAGCAAAAGTGTAGTTGCCAGTGCCAAATTGCGTGTCAAAAATTGTTAATTGAAATCTCATTTTTATTGATTTTTTGCGGCAATCTTTGGTGGAAACAAAAAATAGAATTGGTTACTGTTGGCACAAATTGTATATGCACATGACCCACCAAGTCGCCTGATTATATCCTTTGATGAAATGTGTATTATGATCTTATTGTTCATATGATCATTTTGATCATTTTAAGTGTTTGTAACAGGTGACGAAGGAGGAATTGGCAAGCAAGGAGGAGCTGGATGGCTTCAGGAAGCACGTGACAAGCTTGGCAGCCCTCGACTTCTTGGTCTGCTTAAAGTCTGATGTCTTTGTAATGACCCACGGTGGTAACTTCGCGAAACTGATAATTGGGGCTAGGAGGTACATGGGTCACCGGCTCAAGTCGATAAAACCAGACAAGGGGCTCATGTCGAAATCTTTAGGGGACCCCTACATGGGTTGGGCGACCTTTGCGGAAGATGTGGTTGTCACCCACCAGACACGGACTGGATTGCCTGAAGAAACTTTCCCTAACTATGACCTTTGGGAGAACCCTTTGACTCCTTGCATGTGTAGAGCCTGACCTTTATGAGTAAATTTTTGAAGAGCCACTCTTGAGAATCAGTCTGTGGAGCATCTTCTTCAGCAGCTTGAGAACGCAAGTACCTTGAAAAGATTTCTAAATCCCCCCTCACCTGTCAAAGAAATAGAGGATACCGCAGAACCTTGTTAGTACAATTTTAGCAGGTGGATGAAGATACTGAAAATCATGTAGCCACGAGTACAGGCTGGGTAATAGTGGTTTGTGCCCTTTGGGATGCCACCGCTAAAGACCATTGGGCGTGCTACTCTTCCTTTGGAGGGACACTTCCAACAGTTTTGTATCCTTGAACTTAGCCCAAATTTTTTTTTTAAATATATTTTTGATTAATGTACATTTTGAGTAGATTGTGTGTACATTGTGAATATGGATCTGATTCTTCAATGGTGCTGCACATTTCTTCTTCTGCTAAAAGCGTGACTGATTTTTCGGTCAAACTTGTTGTAATGCTTCACAGGTGCTTGTGGTTGCTGTCTTTACGGCTTATGCATAGCTCATCTGTCTTTAATTTGGATGGGACTTCTACTATAAACTTGAATCCAAGGGTAATTTGTTGGGTGTGAGATATTTTCTGTCGTCAGCATGTTAACAGCTGGTTTATAGAATTCTTTCTATACAGAGTGGGACACAAATGAGTCGAGCCAAATCACGTTGAAACTTGTCTGTTGAGATAATTAATAGAGGTGGTAATAATTATTCAAAGTCATAACCGGGCTGAATTAAATTTAAATTAAATAAATTTAAATTCAATTAAAGTATAATTGGGTGAAGAAGACAACACTTACTTGGGGTTTAAATGAGATGATGGTATAGCTCATTAAACACCCAAATAATTGGTGTTGCTGTCGATCTTGAGTGCGTTTGGTATAAAATAAAATATTAAAAATTTTTAAAAATTATTTATTTTTTGTTTTACGGCATGATTTACGAACTTATAATTTATCTCACTTTTTATCAATTCAAACAAACTTTTTATCATTTGCTTGCAGTTTTTTTTGTTTTTTGTTTTTGATTTTTTTTTAACCATATACTGTATGTACTCGGTATGTATATACACACACATACACACAAGGTATCATGTTGTAATTGAATTTTAAGTAAAATATGATTCATTTTTTCAATTTATCCGCCTTTATTATATTACATTAATATTATTATATTTTCATTATCATTATTATTTAATAAGCACATCATATTATGTATATATAAAATAACTGCTTTAACATTTATTATATTAATTTTTTTTATTTTTGTAAGTTCAGAAATATGGGAGCGTTTGGATGCTCAAAAAAACTCAAAAATTTTCAAAAAAAATTTAAAAGTTTTCAAATCTCTTTAATTAAATTTTACCATCTATTATTTTGGGGTTTTTGAAGGCCGGTCACTATTTATGGACTTATAAGGATTTAAGTTATATTCAAAAAATTTATTTGTAAATAAGTCACGCTTGTAACAAAAAGACAAAAAGGGACATCACACGTTTTTCACCACATTTCAAAACTGTCAGTTTTATTCAAAAATAGTGCACACTTCACTTATAACTTCCGTGACTTTTCATCTTCTTTACAAAGCAAGCAAAACTAATTTTTTGAAACAAAATCAAAATTGTTTGAGAAAAAAACCTAATTCCGCGACTTTCCATTTTCTTTACAAAGTAAGCAAAACCGATTTTTAGAAACAAAATCAAAACTGTTTGGGAAAAACTTAATTCCGCGACTTTCCATCTTCTTTACAAAGCAAACAAAATCGATTTTTGGAAACAAAATCAAAACTGTTTAGGAAAAACTTAAATTGATCATTATTCTTAAGTATATTTATTTTTTCTGATTTTTGAAACAGTACTGGTACTGTTTTGAAGATAGCTCAAAAAACTAATCAACTCCATGGATTTCTCTTGCCCAAAACTTGTTATCTACTTATAATTTATGGTGCTGTTTTGTAAACAATACCGGTACTATTTTGAAAACAGTACCGATAAAACAGTACCGGTACTGTTTTGGATCGGTACTGTTTTCATACTGCCTAAAAAACATCAATCGATACATAACACAAACCAACGATACGAGTCAACATCATCATATTTTTTGAAACAGTACCGGTACTGTTTTGAAGATAGCTCAAAACGCCAATCGACCCAATGGATTTCTCTTGCCCTTAAAACTCGTCATCTGCTTATAATTCATGGTGCTGTTTTGAAAACAGTACCGATAAAACAGTATCGGTAGTGTTTTGGACCGATACTGTTTTCATACTACCTAAAAAATATCAATCGATACATAACACAAACCAATGATACGAGCCAACATCATTATATTTTTTGAAACAGTACCGGTACTGTTTTGAAGATAGCTCAAAACGCCGATCGGCCCCATAGATTTCTCTTACCCTTAAAACTCATCATCTGCTTATAATTTACAGTGTTATTTTGAAAACAATACCGATAAAACAGTACCGGTACTGTTTTCATACTGCCTAAAAAACATCAATCGATACATAACACAAACCAACCATACGAGTCAATATTATCGTATTTTTTGAAACAGTACCGATATTGTTTTGAAGATAGCTAAAAACGCCAATCGGTAAAATCAATCCATGAAGAAGATAGGCCAAATAAGCTCTATCTTCTTCATATCTTCACGACTAAAACTGTAAATAATGAAACTGAAAACAAGGAAGGGAAAAAAAATGGAAGAAGCGTGATTCTCGGTAAATCATATCTTCACGTGATTCCCGAAATTTTCGGAAATACCTTGTGTAACTTAGTTATAGAAATAAAGAATATTATCGGTATATTAGAAACTGTATTTAAAACAAACTCGTAGAACCTACTCAAAAGTATGACTTAAACACAAAACTTACTACATTAATATGACTTAAAAGCAATACTTTTTTTTAGTATGACTAATAGCCTTAAAAGATTATAAAGTATGATTTAAATACAATTTTTCGTATTATTTTTATATCACATCAACCCTAATTTTTTTATTTTTTTTGAGTTTTTTTAAATTTCAAACGCTCCATATACGCAGGGGGCTAGAAAGGCATTTGTTCCAGGGCCCGTGGACACCGAAGCAAAGGCTGTCTCTAAGTTGAACTGCAACCTTTTTTTACTCTCTTTATCACTTCCCGAAACGGCTAACGGAAAAGACCCGTTGCGCCGACAAAGCACTTAATATATATAATTAATAACTTATTTTAATAATTAAAATCAATCTATAAATTTATAATTTATAAAAATATACAAGTACAAAAAAAAAAAATCTGCACAACTCTTGCGCCTACAATAAAATTGGTATTTAATTAATATCTAAAAAATTTTAAATTAATCAAATTTCTTATCACGGAATTAAATATTAACTAAAAAAATTAACAAAAACAAGAATTAAAATTATAGGTATCACAATACACCTCTGATTTTCAATCCATCAATTATTATGAAAACATGTAAATTAAATTATAGATATATTGAAAAATGTAAAAATATATATGCTTAAAATTAACAAAAAAAATTTAAATTTTGAATCCAAGTTCTTGAGTTTAATATAATTCGTATCTAATAAATAATAATTTATTATTAAATTAATATAATTGAGTTCAATCCACTTAATCACAACTTGTTGGTAACTCGACCCAAACTTGTCTATTTGCTAACCTACATGTGAAACAAATAATTTTATATTTAAAATTACTTTTTAGAGAGAGTTAGATTTTTTTTTTCTTAAAGAGAACCGGATAGAAAATTATATTTTAAAGAAGAGTTACACATGTAGTATAAAAGTATTTTATTAAAAATTTTATTTGAAAGACAGTTGCGTAAAGTAAAACTTTAATCGGTATTATTTTATTCAAAACTTGTATTTAAAAATAGTATAAAGAAGTAGTGCTAAAAAGGAAAAAAAAAACTATTAAATATCTCATATGTAATTTATAACATACATATATTAGTTAAATATACTAAAAATAGATATTGCTTTATTTTAAACACTACCCATAACATGAGTTTGATATTAGTGTAATTTATTATGTGTGTAGAGCAATAAAAGTTAATAAAAATTAATTAAAGTTATAGTTTTATAATTTATATAATAAAATAAAAAATTAAAATTTTTTAATAAAATTTAGAGTTTCGAAGGAAACTTTAAATGACTATATTATTTTGATAAGATCCGGAATTTCAGTGAATAAGGAACGAGGGAAAGAAAAAGCACCAATCAAGACGGCCTTCAAAGCAGCGGTGTCGGTCAGGCATCCAATGATATAGGCCCACCTCACTCTTCGACACCCGGAACGAACAAACCAGGATTACGATATTTTAACGTCCGATTAATTCCTTAACGCCGTTACGTCCTCACTAACGCTGTCAGAAGATGCTCTCATCACTATCATCATCAGCTATCAAATGATTAAATCCAAGGCTCAATGCTCACCGTCGCGAGCAGCCTCAGCGGAGTGACCACGAAGATGAAGACCATCGTTTTAAGTTCACTTTGTGTCCTCGTCACTCTGTGTCTTATCCAAAGGTAGAGAATACTCTAAAGCTTCTATCTTTTCGATTTGTTAATCTGTCTCTTCTATGTAGCATGATCTAAAAGCCTGTCTTTTTCTTCAATTTTCCTTGATTGATTGGTAGCAAAAGGGAACCCAGTTCATAGATTTTTTTTTTTTTTAATGTGTTGGTTGATTGAATATTAATCTTCATCGAATTGAACTGGGGAAGCCTGAATGGTGGTAGATGGTAATAATGCTCAATTAAGGAAATTTGTCTGTCCTTTTATTTGTTATATGCATTTTTTTTTTGATTTGTTGATTTATGTTGAATTTTACTGGTTTTATGAATCATATTATGAGAAAAATTTATTACCCATGTCAGAGTGTTGTCCGAGGGACAACCAGAACGAGCTAGCTTGCCACCAAGGGGTTGGAACTCCTATGATGCCTTCAGCTGGATCATCTCCGAGGAAGAGTTCCTGCAAAATGCAGAACTCATGGCGCAGCGATTGAAGGCTCATGGATATGAGGTCTTTAAACATTACTTGATAATCATATATTTAACACTATGAGAGGGGATAGACCTAACTGTTGCTTTGTCTTTTTCTACCTTCTTTTTTTGCCCCCACCTCCCATTTTTTGATCCAATGTAGTATGTTGTGGTGGATTACCTCTGGTATAGGAGGAAGGTCCCAGGTGCTTATTCTGATTCTCTGGGATTTGATGTGATTGATGAATGGGGAAGGATGATCCCTGACCCTGTTAGATGGCCTTCATCCAAAGATGGGAAAGGGTTCACTGAAGTGGCCAAGAAAGTTCATAGTATGGGTTTGAAATTTGGGATTCACGTTATGAGAGGTATTAGTACGCAGGCAGTCAATGCAAACACTCCTATCTTAGACACCACCAAGGTATTGCTTGTCACGCCTATTGTTACTCAACTCTATTTATCTTTTATAGAATTTGAAGATAATATTCTTCAAATTTACCCATGTTGCCAAACTTTTCTTATCAAAAAAAAAAACTCGGTATCAAACCACAGAAAACATATGCAATCATTTTTGTTTTGAGTGGTGAATATAGGATAACTAGATTGATGAAAATAAAAGGTCATGTTAAATTTGGAAGAGAATTATACATCAATTTAAAACTATTTCTTACATGTCTGTTTCAAATTTTCCTCCAGGGAAGTACTTATGAGGAATCTGGCCGGCAGTGGCATGCAAAAGATGTAGGATTAAAGGAGAGGGCTTGTGCATGGATGTCAAATGGTTTCATGAGTGTAAATACAAATTTGGGAGCTGGAAGAGCCTTCTTGAGGTCACTCTATCAACAGTATGCTGACTGGGGTGTTGATTTTGGTAATTTGAATTCATCGGGCAGAAATTCATTTGATTTTGTAGTCCATATCACCACCACATTACTGTCGTTTTTAGTTTAATTTGGATTAGGTTGCAAATGGACATAAAAAGGAAGGAAACTATTTAGAGTATATTTTATATTACATTGACTACTCTCATTCTACATAGCATTTGAAACGACTCTAGTTTTGCTTCAATTAGGATTCAAGACATTGTGCCTGTTCAGTTTCTTTTCTACTACTTGTGATGATGGGTTCATTTTCTTCAATGCCTTAAAATGGTAGGTTTATGCCTTCAATTGCAACAGTAGCAAAATAAAACCATTTTATCAAGTTCATCATGATTTCTGTCCATCAAATTTATGGAGCAAAACCTTATGATTTCTGCCCATCAAGTTCATCATGGCTAATACAAGTGAAATCTATAGTACGATAATCAACCAATCTTAGCAGTTTCTAATTGCCTCTCTCATTTTCATCTGTTTCATTCTCAGTGAAACATGACTGTGTATTTGGTGCCGACTTGGATCTGGATGAGATAAGCATTGTGTCAGAGGTATGTACAGAAACCTTTTTCTAATGTAATGTTGATATTCTGGCTTGAAGGCTCTATTTGGGGCAGTTCATGCTTCATACGTTGATAAGAGATTTCAAAGTGAACTGATTTACTTACAGGTTTTGAAGGAACTTAACCAACCTATCGTATATTCCCTATCTCCGGGAACTAGTGTGACACCAACCATGGCAAAGCAAGTATATGGCCTAGTTAACATGTACAGGATCACGGCGGATGACTGGGATTTATGGAATGATGTTGCTTCACATTTTAATATTACTAGGTAAATGAAGTGTCTGTTTAATTTGCTGGTTTGCAACATCAGTGTCCTCTATTTTCATTTCTGCATTTGCTGCTGCTTTTGTTCGTCAGTGAAATTTTTAGCTCAACATGCTTCTAGTTTAGATTTCCTCACCCCCTTGCTTATCAGTAATCACTCTCCGTTTCTTTTACCTTATATTTCGTGTTCTGCTTTTGTATCAGGGACATCTCTACGGCTAAATTGATAGGAGCGCAGGGCTTGCTGGGAAAGTCATGGCCTGACTTAGATATGCTACCGCTAGGACGGCTTACTGATCCTGGTATGACTGTTGGCAGACCTAGTCTTCGTTTATATTCTCTGCTAGAAAAACATTCGGTCCATTCATTTGAGCAAGAGGCTGAGAAGGTGATTGCATTTTGACCTTGTTGCAGAAGACACTTATTAATAAATCCATTTACTCACTCTAAACAAGTGAAATGCTTGGCCATTAATTACCAAAAAAAAATGCTTGGCCATTCTGCTCAAGGGTGGTAGTTTGGTGAGATGGGATGACTGAGCCTCACTGTTGTGATACAAGAATTGATTCATTAGATTCTAAATGTCTGGGAAATGCTCCATTCTCTCAATTTGGAGGGTCGGTGACTCGGTGTAGGATAAGGGGTCTCGAATATTGTAAGCTTGTGTCCATGTAGTGCACCTTTGTATGCTTGATCCTCTTTAGCATGAGAGGACTAGAAAGATAGGATGAGCTTCCTGTCCTGTGCTATGCTATAAAACAATGTCCAGTTGATTATCCACACACCCAGCGTAGAGGGTAGTAGATTAGTGTGCACCTAATCTCATAGTCGCAACACAGTAATGCAGAGCACATCCACATGTTTAATACCCAGCGTAGAGGGTAGTAGATTAGTGTGCACCTAATCTCATAGTCGCAACACAGTTATGCAGAGCACATCCGCATGTTTAATACTCCTTTCCTTTAATTTCAGCAACAAAGATATGACCAAACTCCATACCATTGAGCAACCTTTACCGTACAAGATAAAGATCTGACCTTGTGGCCTTGGAAAAATAGTATTGTATTATAAATTGTGCCTCATGTTCAGAGTGCTGAGGTTTGAGGGGGCTAGTTTGGGAGATTGAAGAGTGGTTTAACCCCAGAAATATGGTATTTCAGTGTTGGTCTGGATGGTATCCTTAACTGTTCGGATAGTGGCTGCTGGGGGATTATGGTTCGAATAGAGGAGATTTAAGGTTTGGATGGAAAAAGTATAAGGGCGCTGTGGTTTGGATGGTCTGCACAGTGGTTGCATGGCTTCTGTGGTCTAGATAGTGGAGCTGGTCCGTCCAGATGGTGGGTGTGTCCTCCGGGCAAAAATGAGCTATGGCCCAGATGGTGACGCCTTACTGTCCGGATAGTCAGAATCCTATCAGCCGCAGGTTTTATGTTTGGCTCGTTTGTGTATATTTTTGTTACCCTAAGGTCCTAACATATAAAGGGACGTGTGGGGATTATTTTCAGATGGTTTTTCACTGTTCTTGAAGAGAGAAATACAAATCTTATAATTCTAACTTCATGCTTAGAGTTACTGAATACAAATTCAAATCTGCCATACCCATGGACGTAGACATGTTGCTAAACCACATTAAATCCGTTTGTTTATTCTTGCTGATTTCTTTTCTTCTTTCTTGCATATATTTGCCATAATTGCACATGATTGAGTCCAGATTTCACGGCATGCTTGAATTTAGAAGTTGTGTCGGAAGGACTTCAATTAATTTGTGTTAAATTATTAACAGGTGTTAATGAAGGTCCGCACAGAAGTTGCAGACTCAATCAAGAGGAGAAACAAACTCAGGTATGCTGATTTATGCATTAGCTGAGTATGGTTTGACATACTTCTTGTGTTCAGGTATTTAATTCCCATTTTGATGTAATGGCTTCTGTTTTGACAGATGACCTTATGGTCCATGGCCAAGTCTCCTCTTATGTTTGGAGGGGATATGAGAAATCTGGATGAAGGCACATTCAATCTTATCACAAACCCTACTCTACTAGAAATAAACCACTTCAGCTCAAACAATGCGGAGGCAAGTGAAGAAGTCTATTTTTGACTCATAACTGAGAGAACTGAGACATAAGATACTACTTTTTTTCATGCAGTTTCCTTATGTTACTGGTAGCAATGATCTTCGGTTTAGAAACCGGGGTTTAGCCTGGCAGTCAACAAGTTTAGCAGATACAGATGCACGAGAAATGCAAATTTTTGGTCTCACTAGCTGTATGGATCCCAAGGCAAAATTTTGGTCCATTAAAGCTCTTGATAATGATCTTGAACAAGTCTGCTGGAAAGGAAGCATGAGATGCAGAGATGAGGCACCTTTTTGCCTATACAAAAGAAAACCATTTTTGACATCGTAATAATCCTTTACCTTCCACTGATTAATTTGTCCTAAATCATTTCTTGCATGAATTTTCATGAATCCAATTACATAGTTGTCAACTCAACAAGGGACATTAATGTAGAGATGAAGAAATGATGAATAGGCACCTATATCAAGAGAAGGTTCATTTACTGGCAACAGACGGAATGGAACTTTGCTTGCATGGTTCTCCAAAAACTAGACTTACTTCCAAAGAGCTCAAGAGAGGTTCATTTTCACCTTGCAAATGGGACAGTAACCAGGTATGTTTGATCCAAAAGTTAAACTCGTGAACTCACAAGTGTCAGAAGTTTCTGAGGCACAATTTGAAATTTTTTAAAAAGGTTGGTCCATTAAAGAAGGTTGGTGTGTACACAATATGCAATTTAGGAAGTCACATATCATTAGGCTTTTGGCCATTGCTGGGGCATTAGTAAACAGTAGTTTTCTGAGATTTATCCAATCACATCCAGTTTAGTCCTTCTTCTGTCCCTGTTGTCTAAGAAAATTTGTATTTTTTTTTTTTGGGTGCAAATTTTACATTTACATTACATTTGTGTCTGAGGATTCATGTAACCGATCCCACTAATTTGGTATTAAGGTTTTGTTGTGTTGAGTTGCTATTACATTTGTAGGAAAGGAAATAACTCACATGTCTAGTCTTAACAGATGTGGGAGTTAAGCTATGATGGAACCCTCAAAAACAGCTACTCCGGTTCATGTGCTTTAGTAAATACAGTCAAAGGTGATATATTTAAAGCTGCTCACGTCTCTTTGACAAATATTGTAGTTATTTTTAACTTTGTTTTTTTTTCTTTATTCTTTTTTTTTCCCAAGGACTAATCAATCATTTATGCAGCAAACGCTGTTTTTGGAGGAATTCGCTCTTGGATTGCTACTGGAAGAAGAGGTTTGATTTTTCTGCATAACTTCTGATTATTTTGTATTCAAGGAATATTCTACGTAGCTTCAAAACAACTTACGGCAAGAATGAGTTCAGAGAAGCTCTTAACCACTTAGAATGGGTGCACTTGAAAGAGTGTTTGAATTAAGTGGAACCACTAACCAAACCAAACCAAGCCTTTTCCCACTAGGTGGGGTCGGCTATATGGATTTGTCGACGCCTATTAGATCTGTTTAGGGGCATGTCCTCCGATAAATTTAGGTAGGTCAGGTCATGTTTAATGGTTTCTTTCCAGCTTCTCTTGAGTTTTCCTCTACCTCTCCTACTCCTGGCAATCTCCATACTTTCACACCTTCTAACAGGTGCCTCTGCTGGACGCCTTCTAACATGGCCAAACTATCTTAATTGGTTTTCTCTCATTTTATCTTCAATCGGTGCTATTCCTACTTTGCCCTTAATCTCCTTGTTCCTAATCCTATCTTTCCTTGTAATCCCGCACATCCACCTTAGCATCCTTATCTCCGCAACTGCCATCTTCTGACCATGATTATGCTTTACTGCCCAACACTCTGATCCATATAGCAGCGCTGGTCTAACCGCTACCTTATAATACTTTTCTTTCACCTTGAGGGGGATTTTTCGGTCGCACAAAACCCCTGAAGCACTCCTCTATTTGGTCCGCCAACTTGAATCTTGTGACTTACATCAGTATCAATCCCTTCATCTTGTTGCACCATAGATCCAAGGTACCTAAATTTATCTTTCTCTACAATCTTTTGTGTGCCTAAATTTACTTCTATACTACCCGTTATTCAATTTTGACTAAACTTAGATTCCATATATTCCGTCTTGCATCGGCTTAGCCTAAACCCTTTTGTCTCTAACGTATCCCGCCACAATTCTAACTTAGCATTCACTCCTTCTCTCGTCTCATCTACTAAAACAATATCATCTGCAAATAGTATACACCACGGCATCTCATTCTGAATATGTCTTGTAATCTCATCTATAACTAAAGCAAACAAGTACGGGCTTAACGCTAAGCCTTGATGTAAACCAATCGTGATAGGGAACTCATTGGTCTCTCCACCAGTCGTCCGTATAGATGTCATGACTCTATCATACATGTCCTTTATCACCTCAATATATGCGACACACGCTCTTTTCTTTTCCAATACTCTCCATAGAATCTCCCTAGGAACCCGATCATATGCCTTCTCTAAATCGATGAACACCATATGTAAATCTTTTTGACCTTCTCTATACTGTTCCATTAACCTCCTCAAGAGAAAGATAGTCTCCATAGTTGATCTTCCAGGCATGAAACCAAATTGGTTCTCTGAAACGTTTGTTGTCCTTCTTAGTCTTCTCTCAATAACTCTCTCCCATAATTTCATCATATGGCTAATCAATTTAAACCCGCGGTAGTTCGCACAGTTCTGAATATCTCCTTTGTTCTTGTATATAGGTATAAAGATACTTTTCCTCCATGCATCAGGCATCTTCTTGCTATTTAGCACTACATTAAAAAATTTTGTCAACCAACTTATGCCATCCTCTCCTAAGCACCTCCAAACCTCAATAAGGATACCATCTGGCCCAACCGCTTTCCCATTCTTCATCCTTTTTAATATTTCTTTTACTTCTTCCCTACTGATTCTCCTATAGAATATAAAATTTAATTCTTCCCTAAAAGTGGTAAACTGCCCCAAATGTATGTCACTACTACTGCTTTCGTTAAATAACTTGTAGAAGTAGCTCTTCCAACGCTCCTTTATCTCCTCTTCCTTTACTAATACCTTTTCATCCTCATCCTTAATGCATTTAATTTGGTTTAAATCTTTGGTCCGTCTATCTCTAGATTTAGCAAGCTTGAATATCTCTCTTTCGCCCTCCTTAGTGTCAAGTCGCCTATATAAATCCTCAAATGTCTTTGCCTTAGCCTCACTAACTGCCTTTTTGGTTTCTCAATTAAGTGGAACCACTAAATAAAAAAAAAAAAATTATTAAATAAAGGTCAAATCCTCTTTCCTTAGGATTATAACTCCTATCAATTCATCTTTTAAATTGACGTATCCATGCAAACTACTGCATTTCCTTGGCCTATGTAGATAAAATCAAGTGAAAAATTACTAGAGAGTAGAGATTATTTGATTGTTCCAAAATGCACAACTACTAGTTATGTTGACTGTTTCCGGGAAAGCCAACAACGACCATGGCTTGGTTAAACTAAGGCACCAAGATAAGCCTTTCCTTCGAGCTATCGAAGCTAAATGTTCTCTATGAAGGCCATAGCTGGTGTTCCTCTCTCTAGTTGCCCATAGGCATACCAACCACGTTACGTACAAACAAAACACAAAATTGCCCTACCCACAATTCATTTCTTGGTTAACCTAATTTTGATTTGTTTCAGTCTATTGATTGATTGCTCTCTCTCTCTCTCTCTCTCTCTCTCTCTCTGTGTCTCTTCAGGAGAAATATATGTTGCTTTTTTCAATTTGAATAACAAAAAGACTGTAATATCTGCAAAGATATCGGACGTGGCTAAAGTGCTTCCAAGTAAACATATGAAAAATTTTTCATGCAAATGTAAGGAGTTATGGAGCGGGAAACATTTTGGAGAAGTGAAAGATTCGATATCAATGGAAGTGGAAACGCACGGTTGTGCACTCTTTATTTTAATTTGCCATTAACGCTGATCAATGATCATGCATGGTTTTACCTACCTATAGGGTCCAGATGTATTATTGATCAACAAGTATCCTATTAGATATCTGCCTCCATTTTGATTCACTGATTGTGTAAGAACAATAAAATTTATGTCACAATCAGTGGCATTGGTTTAAATTTGATCAACTTCGTTTATGGGCTCTTAGGTGAGGACTTTTAGCTGGAGGAGTATTAGATTTTCCGTGCCTTCTTTTTGACTTATTATGTTGTCATGTTTAACACAAACAAGACTGGGGGATCTGCAAATTAGATTAAATTTATATTCATGCATTCACGCAAGGAAATAAGACAAGAAGAGTAAATGTGAATTTATTTTCTTATTTTTTCCCCCAGACAGAGGAAGAGAGTTCTTGTATATGTTTTAGGTCTACTCAATTTTACCAGCTCTTTTTACTGTTGCCCGCCTTCCCCCCCCCCCCCTCTCATTTGAACAACAGTCACCGGCCGTGCTTGTTTGATTTTAATCTCCTTTTCTTTCCCACTTTCCTCATGTTCTCCCTATCCAAACATGCACTCTGCAACCTAGAAAAACGCCACCTTTCTTGATGGATTTAATCCAATGCAATTCAAACCCGTAAGGGAACATCAAAGACAATCCTCAAGTCTGGTTGAGAAGAAATTAGCTGGGACCAAACTTTTTGCTGGTCAACCGAAGGAAAACGGTGGGTAGCTGCCCACGCCAAATGGAGACAAACAGCAGAAAAAAGAAAGTGAAAATGGTTTTGCTTGTGAAAATGGAATTTTTCTATTTCTGCATGCAATCTTAGAAAAGGTAAAAGAACTTAGTTGGCGTGGCAAGGCCTGACAACGATTGAAATATATGTGTAGTATGTTACTTGTATGGGAAAATGTTTTGAATCCAAATTAGTTAGTTAGGGTCCAAATTAGTTAGTTAGGATATTATTAGTTCGTTGGTTTAATAGTTGTAGTCAATTCTATAGATAGGAGATTATCATAAGAAAAAAAGATCATGAAAAGAAAATTCATCTTTGGGAATTAATTTCAATTAGAGAAAGAATTGCTTTTAAATCAAACCCAAATTATTTTATTTTTCCTTACTTTCTCATCATTCAAACAATCTGAAATGGGGTCACCACATAAAAGAATCATTGCACCTGGCCTACAAGCAGTGTTGTCCCTATTCCCGAATAAGGCTTTAAAGAGTGAAAGTAATAGCATAACGGTCGGCGACGGAATAGAGTCCAATGAACAAGTTAATCACAGTGTAATATTGACGATAGAGAAGAGAGAATTAATTGAAAAGCATACCATTCACCTTTTCTCTTTATATTATCTTCATGTAGTTGTTTATGTAGGCTCACTTCTTGCTATCACATTGGCATATATTTCTTTTTACAACATCTATTGGGTAACATATTAATCTCCTAAAAGGTCAAATGAAACAATGTATCCAATAGTTGACGTGGAATAATACGATAAGTGATTGAAATGAAGTAATATGTCTAACTGAAATAAGTATTGTCACGTGTCAACAATGTATTTTTTTCAGATAATTAATACACAATGGAGCGTGTGATAGATTTAGGGGATGACTCATACTTTAACATCTCCACTACTCTTTCTTGTATTGATTCATTTATCTACGAAGTGTCACATTCAGAAACTTTGTATTTTACACTTTGATGATAATAAATTTTTACCAAGATGAGGGACAAATTTTGTGGGTAAGACATTTCTCTTTGCTCGAGGTGAAGAATGTCATGATATATTTGATTCATTCATAATATCATGAAAAATAAATGCAAATTTTTAATTACTATTTAATATCAACAATAAGTCCAAAAAGTATTTAAAAATATCGAATTTAAATATTTTTACCACATGAAAGTAAGGGCCCATGGTATGCGTGTTTGGAATAAATCCTATTTTGAGAGAATTGAGTTCAGTGTCATGGTAGCTACCTTGTTTGGAGGTAACGCTGAAAGTTTGTTTTCTATTGCAGTTTCTCAATTAATGAAGAATACAATTAAGGTTTATTTTTGTTTAATTTTATAACTTATTCTTTCTATTTGAATTCTATTTGAAATAATATTGATTTATGTTTGATCCTACATAGGATGGTGTTGTTACTTAATTTTACTATTTTAGAAAAACTTTCTATTAATTTTTTAAATTTTTTATTACTATTTTAAAGTTCATAATGTTGAGTGAGGCACTTATCTCGGTGGTTAAGCTACATTCTTTATCCACTTACCACCTGGGTTTGAACCCGAGGCCCGCCCCCCTCCGGCTTACTTGTAAAAAAAAAAAAAAAAAAAAAAGAAAAAGTCCATAGTGTTGTTCAATTGAAGTACGATGTCGTAACTATTCGAGATGGCATCATGAATGGATCAATGACCAGCTCTTCTTGATTTATAATTTTTTGTAGTTTTATTGTCCTTTTTTCCTCCTCGTATATATTTATGGGACCAACTATCTTCATTTTTAGTTATAGAAAAGTTAATTTTAATTTTTCATCAAAATTTAATTTTATTTTTGAAAATTATAACTTTTAAACATGTTAATTATATTTGTAAAAAAAAAAAATCAAAACATTCATATTCGTTTGCGTAAAAGGTATTCGTTTGGGTAAAAATGGAGTTAAAAAAAAATTGATTTTTTAATTATTTTTTATTTTTCATCTAAACAGACGCAAAATTTTTATTTTTTTAAATAAATGTGATTAACACGATTAAAAGCTACACTTTTTGAAAAAATAAAAAAATTTTGGTAAAAAAAAACCATATAATAAAAAAATACAAAAAGGAAAAAATGCAAAATGGGTCTTGGGGGCCACATGAACCCTTATACTCTGAACTGTTCTTTTGTATACAGGCAAAGATGTATGACGTTGAAATATAAATTAAGGTGGTGTTTAGATGGGTAAAAGTTAAAAATAAAAAATTGGTGTAAAAGTGACTGCGACAAAAATTTAATTGAAAAAAATAACAAAAAGAAAAGTAAATAACAAATAAAAATTTTTAATATTTTTTTATAAATCAAACACCCCCTAAAGCGTGATTTGTCCACGAAATTTCCTTTTCAGCCATAACGTCTTGAAAGCCACTCGCTTTCACGGGAGGAGCATATGCCATCCCACTAGCATCATTCGAAATTTGAAAATAGAAGTTTTATAACTCCCCACTCTCCTCATAATGTGGAATGGCTTTTGTTTTGACCGACGACTCAGTGGTCCATTGCCTAGTCTTCTCTTAACATTGTGTATTATATTGTTTAGGAATACAATAATGAACTCAACCATAAATTAGATTCCAAATCCACTTCAACCTTTACTTTATACTTTTTTTTTTTTTTTTAACGCGAATTATAAAAGTAAACATTGCCCCCACCTAGTCCACACTCAACAAGGACAATTATTCCAAATTATTTAGATAACTATATTAATATTTTATTTATTTAAAAATTTTATTTATTTTATTATTTTTAAGCTTTTATGCTTATTATTTTTTTTCCTATTTTATCTCATTCATTATAAAATTAAATTTTTATCCCCATTTATTATGAACACTTTGTCGGAGAACCAGTGGGCTGACATCAATTTGATCTCAACTTCGTAACAATTAGATCTGAGTCGTTTGATTAAAATTCAACAGTTCAAATATATTCATATATTTTTTAAATTAAAAATTTATATATATTTATATATATTTAGGATGAGTCTATTTACACTGTACAAATGAATTCTAGCACTTCATTTTACTTTTCTTGTTAAATAAAATTACACAATTACTTTCATTCTTGTAAAAGGATTTTTATGACATTAAAATCATACAATATAATGAGTGTAATTGTATAATTTTATTTAATAAAAAAGTAAAATAGAGTGTAAGAATGTATTTGTGAAGTGTAAATAAATTCATCTTATATTTAAACTATTAAGGGCTCATTTGGTTTATTTTTTTATTTTTTATTTTTACTTTTTATTTTCTATTTTGAATTTATTTTTCATTTTACGCTTTTAAAAATAAAGAAAACAGCTCAAAATGTATTTGGTTACTTGAATTTTTAAATTTTATTTTAAAAAACACAAAATAAGTTTACACATAAAATAAAAAATGATAAAAAGTCGTTTTGAACTTTTTTAAATCAAAACAAAGAAAATTTCTAAATAATAAAAATAAAACATTTTTTATTTCTTTCTTTTGAGATTTTTAAAATATAAAAATAAAAATAAAAAATAAACAAAATGTGACTTAAATATATGCATAAATTTAAATTTAATATGGGCGTCCTCCATTTAGTGAGGGTCACCAAATTGGACTGTATATTTAGATGCACGCATCCAAACGAGATATATGGACAACAGTGACATATAATTTTATTTTTCCAAAGGTTCAAGAATCAAGAACGCAGCATCCTCGTAGTTGCTGGCTAGCGAAAGGTTTCATCGTCGTGTGTGATGATGTCAGCAAACAATAACGCAAGTCTTTATGTGAAAAATATAACTAAATTAGAGGCGGCTTGACCTTTCAGTTGTCGTTATTGCGTTATGGGGATGTTTGGGTGACAAAAAATATAAGGCAAATAGTATAATAAAAATAAAAAAATGTGGCATAAAAGTAAAATATAAAAAATTTTAATTAAAAAAAATACAATAAAATAATTAAAATTAATAAATTTTGATAATTTTTAGTAGTGTCAAACATAACTATATATATATATATATATATATAATCCTTTGCTGGCCAACTGCTAATGTTCTACAAGTGAGCTAAAATGACATGAAACCTTATTCCAAGTTAACGTCAAGATTTTGATCCATTCAACTCAACTAAGAGACACAATTGAGGAGTCAGTTATGTATCCCTTAATTTATCTATAGGTAAAACTTAACAGGATTATGGGTTAATAAAAAAAAAAGTTATGTTTTGTACGTAAAAATAAAATGAAATGAAATGAAATGTATTCTTATTTTAGCCTATTTTGAAATTTGATATTAAGAATAAGTTAAAATATTATTTCATTAGAATAGACATTCTCACATTAAGTAAGAAAAGACTTTCACGATTTAAGTAATAGAATAATCATTCTATTGCAATTAAAACTTAATCTAAAAATTCAAAAAAAATAAAAATAAAAATACAAACAACTACTTTGTAAAAGAAAAAAAATCGTGAATTACTCCATTAGGTTGTAAAATGATCATTTTACCCCTTGATTTTATTTTCGAACTAAATCCGAATCCAGATTGTAAAATGACTATTTTACTCCTAGGTCAGTTTTTTCTTTTTTCAAATTCATATTTTGAGCTTATGAAAAGTTAATAAAAATATTCTTTCATATTACTTAATAACTAAATAGATTTTGATCTGATCCAAACTCAGGTTGTAAAACGATCATTTTATTCTTGGGTTCATTTTTTACCCGAATTTGCATTTTGTGATCCCCAAAAAGTTAAAAAATATTTATCGATGTGTTTATTGATAACTAATAAAATTTGATCTTAATCCGAACTCAAATTATAAAATGATGGTTTTACTCTTAAACTATTTTTTGTCCAAATTCACATTCTAAACTACTCAAAAAGCTAAAAAAGTATTCTTAACATATGTCTTAATAATTAAACAAATTTCAGTCTGATCTGAATTCAAACTATAAAATGATTATTTTGTTCCTGGGCCTGACTTTGGGCCAAATTTATATTTTAGGCATCTCAAAATGCTAAAAGATATTTATTAACATGTTTCTTAATCATTAAGAAAAATTTGGCCTAATTCGAACTTGAATTGTAAAATGATCGTTTTACCTTTGAGCCTTTTTTTAACTCAAATTTACACTTTGAAAATAATATTTATTTTTATAGTTTTTAAAAAATTAATGTTAATAATTTTTATTATATTTCATTTTATTTAATTATATTTAAAATATGTAATCGAAATATGAAAATTTGAATGTCTATTGCATTTATATTAATTTCATGTTGACAACTAAACAAAGGAATGAAATAAGTATTTCATTCCACTCTCATCCTTATTTCATTATCACCTCTCATTCCATTCAACTTGATTTTATTATCATGTACCAAACATAACCTACCAGAAAGAAATTATTCTTAAGTTGATGTTTGCGGGTCTTAATCTTCTTTCCTTTTTAGCCAATTGTTATGAATTGAAGGAGTTGAAGCTTTTTTATTTTATTTATTTTTTTTCAGCAGAAAAAAGTAAAAGGATTATATGTGTGTAATAATGTCAACTTTAATCAGTGAGTAGTTGCTTGTAGATCTGCCATGAGTAAGCTATTGATCCTCCATTCTGGAAAGCTAACGTACAATCATGAAGAGATCAACTGATAAAAAAGGGGCAAACAACTGCTTAGAGATTTCTGTCACCTGGCGAATTTTTTATTTTTATTTTTTTTGCTGTTAAAAGGGAAAAATATTAAGAAATTTAATGAAAACATATTTTAAAAATACGTTAAGAAAACACATTCTGGGATAGTATTTTTTATTTTATTTTTTTAAAAATACATTATGATCTTACATTTTTTTTTCTCTAAAAAACGTAATTTAAAAATACGACTTGGAAAATTAATCAGTAGAAGGTAAAGGAATACAACGATGTCAAAAATGGATTTCTCTTGTGCAGGCAGATAGGTGCCTCATCTCTGCTTCTAATGCTTCCTTTCCAGCAGACTTGCTCAAGATCATTATCAAGAGCTTTAACGGACCAAAATTTTGCCTTGGGATCCATACAGCTAGTGAGAGCAAAAATTTGCGTTTCTTGTGCATCTGTATCTGCTAAGCTTCTTGGCCGCCAGGCGAAGCCCCGGCTTCTAAATCGAAGTTCAATTCTACCAGTAAGATAAATTAAAAACTTTCAATAAGTATTTGTTGAAAAAATCAAATAATTTTAACAATCAGTTGTTAACAAAATTTAGCAATTAACCACATGAGCTTTTGATACTTTTACACCAAAATAAATGAAACATTTCAACAACTGATTATTGAAAAACTTAAAAACATTTCAGTACTCTCTTACTATTTTGATAAGTGAATATTTTTGAAATTTTAAGTGCAATTTGTGGATTACATAAAGAAATTATTAGGTTACTTAGAGAAAACATAGTATGCATAAATTAACTGAATTACGTGAAAAAAAAAAGTAACACTGCAAATAATGGCATCCTTTTATTATACTTTTCTCTGATTATTTTCATTTTCTTTATTTCTTTTCTCATCAAATTTTTAATCCAAACTCAATCTTAAGAGCAATTAAAGAAAAGATTGAAAAATATTTATGAAGGAAAAATTGAAATTGAGGCTTCGTTTGGCATCTCAAGCCAATAGTTGATACAGTTGCTGACTAAATTTATCTTTTTACATTATAATTTTCTTTTAAACTTTCAAAGATAAAAATGTTAAATTAACTAAAATTACAATTCTACCTAAAAAAAATTATTTTTTTTTCTTAAACATAAAAATAACTGACTTATTTTTAATTACTTAATAACTAAAAATAGATCAACTACTTCCCTCGCCGAACCAAGCCTGCTTATTCTCCCTTTGCAATAGCAAATGCATCTGTGGACAGACTTTTAGACTCTTGTCCCTGCTTCTGTGCATTGACAGTCGACAAATACGTAGCAAGACAGTGTAAGAGGGTCCGCAGTTTGAGGATCCTATCTATTTTTCCTGCTCTTTGAACCACATAACTAACTTCCCCGCCCCTTTTTTCCCTTGTCTTAGATGAACAATGGTCGTTGACCATGCTTTTCTCGGCTTTCATTTCCCACTTTCCTTCATTTTCTCCCAATCCAAACATGCAATCTGCAACTTCAAAAACGCCCTCTTTCTTCATCAGATCACCAACAAAACTCACCGGACCCAACCCTAGACGGATTCAATTGCAACCCAGAAGAGAAAATCAAAGACAAACGTCATTCAACTCTGTCAAATGCCTTCGCAACTCCGAATCGAATCTTGAATCATCGCCTTCTTCATTAATACCGAGTACCCAAAACCCTAACTCCCTGCTTCCCTGCACCTACGTGACCGCGAAAAAGCTTCAATATTTGGCGTCAGAATTCAAGGCTCTCTCCAAGCCAATTGATCGCGTGAAACGATTGTTACACCACGCGGCTCTTCTGCCTCCGTTCGACGAGTCGGCTCGCGTGGAACCAAACCGCGTCTTGGGGTGTACCACTCAGGTGTGGTTGGAGGCGAGGATGGACTCAGACGGGCTAATGAGGTTCAGAGCCGACAGCGACTCGGAGATCACAAAGGGGTTCTGCTCATGCTTGACCTGGGTTCTTGACGGGGCGGCGCCGGAGGAGGTGCTGGGGGTGAAGGCGGAGGATTTGGCAGACATGAATGTGGGATTCTCTGGCAGGGCTCCTTCGAGAGTGAACACTTGGAATAATATTTTGATGAGTATGCAGAAAAGAACCAAAACTCTGGTTGAGGAGAGACAAACAGCGCCGCTTTTGGAATCTTTTCCCTCTTTAGTGATCTCAATTGATGATGTGAATGGAATTTATGTCGAATCTCAGGTTTGCGTCAATCTCTCTGTTTTTAGCTCCGTTCTTTACACAAGTTTTAGTTACTAGTTTGGTTTGGATTAAAGGGAAATGGAAAAGATGGGAAAATTGAAATGTTTAGTTTGCTAAAATTGTAGGGGAGAAGATAAATGGAAAACAAGAGGGTTTTTATTTTTATTTTTTATTTTTTCATTTTTCTCCTATGTTTCTTCTTCTTCTTCTTCTTCTTTTCACTATGCTAGTTATTTATATTTTCGTTTTCCTTTCTCTTTGCAATTAAATTAGAGAAAATTGTTTTCTTATTTTTTTCCTCTCTTTCTTTACAAAACCCGATAGAAGAAAGTATTAATCTTTTTTTCACAAGTTTTCTCACTTTCTCTTATTATCACTTGCTCTTGTTTTTCATTTATCCTTCCTCCAAGCCAAACAAAGTTTTAAGTTTCTTGAACTTGAGGTATCAAACAACTTGTGTAACAGAGGCTGAGTTTGAGTCAACGTATATGGAGGAATATCTTTCAAAAATGGAGAGTGATGATGAGTATCCAATTTGCTTGGTGATTTTGGAGACATTTTACTAAACAAATTGGATGTCGAATCATTTTCTAGTTGATTTTTTTTTGAGGAGAGAACTGGTCCCACCTGTTTTCTAAATGAAGGCAGACCATAAATTGGTCCACATGTATATATACTATGTTTTTAAATTTTTTTCTTTTCTTCCAATTTTCTTTTGTACATATGCAAATTTTCTCCACACATATATTTATTTATTTAGGAGAAGTTGAAAAGGGAAATTACTCGAAATTAGTTGTTGTTAAGGGGGATTAATTTGAAGGGTATTTGTGGAATCTGATTTATTGACCCAATTTCACAAAATGGGTGACACGAAAAGTGTTCTTCCCTTATTTATTAGTATGGATTATAATTGGAGATTAACTTATGCTTGCTGATAAATTATTCCAAATCATAGTTACAGAGTGTGACGATTTTCATGATTTTAGTATTGGATAAGTACGATGTCACTTTTTCGTCATGTTGATCACAATGAAAGTCATTTTTGAATGACTGTCACGTTTGATTATTTTCCATGCTTACCTAACTTCTGTTTTCTTTCAATCGATTTCTTGGGGTGCAAACACTTATTTGGACGACATTATCCTTGTGTTTTTTAGGGAAGACTTTGCAGTCCTGGAGTAGCTTAGTTGTCTTGACTGGACCTTGGAATCAGAAGAGGCTATACCTCCCCTAAACCTTATGAAAGGGCTGGAAGTTGGTTTCAGAGTCTTATCGATGGTTTGTAATTGCAAAAAAGGAAGAAGAAAATGGTTGAAGATGATTCCCAAAAGGAAGGCTTTCAATACTATCCTCTCTTCTTCGAGAGTGAATCTTCAAAAAAGTCTTGTTATATAGGTGCATATTTATATGTATGTGTTTGAAAAATATCAACACCCATTCATGTAAAACAGAGTGCTCTCAACACTTTTAAGTAGTTATGGTCAGTAACTCACTGATGGGAATCCACTGTAATCATTTCCAAATTGCCTGTGAAAAAACTGAAAGGAACCAGCCTGGTTTAAACCGAATCTGTTCACACTAGTTTATTGAATGAACACAAGTGATCATTTGATTTTAGAGATCTCATTTTCCACAGCAAGCTTTTAATATCTGTTGCTTTAGCATTTGCCAACTTCCTGGAAATTTTTTTTATTCAAATTATTGAGGTAAGTTTCACCGTTATCCTGCTTTCTTCTGTGAACTTCCTTAATTTCATAGTCATTGTAAACTGAAGCATTCGATTCTGGTTAAGAACTTTTATCTCACAGGTTTGCTTGTTAATGTACTAGAGGGAGAATAAATTTTTTTTTTTTTTTTTCCCTTTGTCCATTTCTAAGTAGCTCCAAAGTTCCAGGGTGTTTTCACTCTAACCCAGAAGCTGTGGCCTTGCATTCATTCATATATCAAATTGGTTCTAGCAGATTCACACTAAAATACAGAAGCTAGAAGTCATGCCATCACTTCCCTAGGTGTGGATTTTATCTCAGGAGTGCGTGCTTCCAATCCTGCACAAGGCTGGCTTTTGAACAAATAAATTTGATCTCAACATTAATTTAACTCTGTTCTTACTGATATATGTGATATTAAACTTTCAATATTATAAGTTTTAAGTAATTTGATAAAATAACTTTTCTAACATTTTAGGCAAGAATGTTTATCCTTGAATGCTTTTTTCAATCTTTTTTTATAGTTAAACATCATTAATATTGTCGTAACATGGAAATGGTTATGATACCCAACTAGTAGGTTTGGTTATTGTATTGTAATAAATTTTAACCGTTCATATGACATAATATAGATTGTTGGATTAAAAAAGTTGATGGTTTTAAGTAAAACAATGGATAACAATTAGTTTTCACATAAAAATCTTAACATGGTCATTGAAGTCAAATTTTGTCTTTATCAATGAATGATATCGAATGTTGTAGTGAATGTGACTAAATTTACCTATCGATATAACATAATTCACTAATGAATATGACTACATAATTTAGTATTTAATTTGATTTTTTTACCATCAAATGAAATCAAATTTACATTTTTTCTGATCAATATTTACTTTTTGGTAAGATAATAAAACTCACTAGTTGAGTATCATAAAATTTTCTCTTTACCACTAATTGTTTGATCAGATATTCACTTACTAGTAAAGGAAAAGAATTAATCGAAAGATTGATGAAATGCAAGTTCAAAATTATTCAAATGTGACCCGTACATTATCCTTAATCAATTTATTAAAACATGATAATTTAGAGTTAAGAGATTTTAGAGTAAACAAGAGTAAAAATAAAATTAAAATTATAAATGAGAAGCATAGTAAATATTTGTTTAGGATGATAAATCATAGATTAATGTACTAAATCCATGAAATGCTGACATGCTTATCTACTATTAATCTGTGATTCATGTGATCGTAATAATTTATGTACAAGCAAGAGGTTATTTGAGATTTCTTAACCTTCTATAGTAGTAGAAATTACCTGATATGAAATGCTTTGTTCTAACCTAGCCCAAACCAAAAAAAAAAAGTGCTTTGTTCTAGATTCGTTTGTTGAGAATTTATAGGTTACAAAAACCTAGAAATTTTAGTGGGGACCGAGGTGTTTGACGGCCCTGATCAGTGGGTTGGCGTTTAAATCGTAATAGACTCATTCAAACGACTTGGTCAAATTTTGGATAGTTCTTTTTGGTTCGAAGTTATATACATTGATCAAACTGCTACTGTAAAAATGTGTCTACTGATGGTAGCAACTACGATATATATCATCATGTTTGATTTGTTCGGGAAATTGATTGTTATGTCATTGCTTGGCAATTTGATGACCATGGAAATAACATAATTACTGCATTGGTTATTATTTTTGAGTAATGCTCATGATTGAGATTTAAATTCATGCAGCAGGACAGACAATTTGGTCATGAGGCCTAATTGCTTTGGACTTATTTTTGATTAGCTATTCATAATTTGAGAGATTATCTAGTACGTGTGCGTGGGTTTTGTATTTATTACATATATTGACCTCGACAGAGGTTATATATGGTATGGAGCTTTAAATCATTATTTTAGAACTCTATTTTCAGTTTTACTTTAATTTATTTTATTTAACGATATTGTTATGATTACGTATATGCTTTACTTGTAAAGCATAGATTGTATATATTTAATTTGCACTCCAGTTTAGAAAAAATTAAGACATGATAGTTTATAAGAGTGTTTGAACTCGACTTGGATTTTACTTAGTTGTAATAAATGAACTTACTCATGAGTTTTTATTAAACGTGCTTTCAGGTTTTTATCAGGTCTACTTATAAGTTTTTGTTAAGCCTGTTCATAATTTATTTATTGAATCTTCTCGTTTGCTTATTAATGAATAAGTTTTATTATAGGTTACAATTTTTAACTTAACAAATAAGATTTAAATTAGTGTATTTAAACTTTAACATTTTAATATTTTTTCCTAAATAGTAGATAAGAATTTTCGTGAGTTTATTTACAAACATTTAAACAAAACCGTTCACAAGTAATAAACATGCTTATTTAGGAAATTTAAACAAGACTATTTATAAATATTTAAACGAGCCTATTTATGAACATTTTAAACGAGCTTGTTCATGAACGATAAATGAGCTTGTTCGCAAATTTTATCAAATTAAGTTGATTCTTATTTAAGCTCGACTTGATTTTTTTATTGGAATTTAAAAAACATGTTCAAACTTATTTATTTAATTTATTAAACGAACATAAACGAGTTTTAAGCGGACTTGTTCACAAGTGACTTATCGAACACTTATTTGCTTGTAGCACTAGAAATTTATCAAAAATAATGGCTATTTTTACATATTTATTATAAAATTGTATGCCCAACGATTAATGCCTCCTGGTATTGTTGGTCATATCATTTTTTTTTCTTCTTTTTTAACTTGTGCCTTTGAGACTTAAATTTTTTAAATTTCATGCAATAAACTTTTCACAAAATATTTGCTGTCGGTATTAAAAGTTAATACTTGTTACTATATTGGAGCTCAAAACCTAAACATAAGTGTGAGTTGAATTCACTTCAAGAAAATAAGTGAAAAAATCCCTTAACTATGGGAGGGAATAACTAAATTAAAAAGAGAAATAGAAAGATGTAAAGAACTCAGAACATAGTGGTATTTTTTCTTCATTCATGGGTTGGGCCTTGAAACTCAAGTTTAGGAACAAAAAGTGGATCAAACCAAGCATCATTTACGTCTAGGGGGCCTCAACAAACAAAGTCTAATACACTTAAATTACTTTTGTATAAGAGGTTGATTGAGATGAATTTACGTAGGAATTCACGACCAAGACTAATTGTTAGGGATGGGTACGGGGCGGGTAGAGGACGAGTACGCATATTTTCATATTTGATCTCCAAATTAAAACCAATCCCCATACCTTACCCGATCCTCATTGGAGATTTATTTTTATCACCCATCCCTGACACAAACGGGAAATGGAGATTCTCATAGGGAAACGGGTACCTGAATTAAAAAAATATAAAAATACAAAAATTTTAAAATATGACTTATAAGAAAATAGAGTAGAATCCTAATACATATTTAAAAAATCGAAAAATGACATATATATATATATATATATATATATAAAGTATTTATAAAACTTCTATTTTTCTACCATATTAATAGTTTTTATTTTCTTACCATATTAATAGGTTCTACGGTTCAAAAAAGGAAAAGTAAACAAATAAACATTTACAGTTAGTCTATCTCAATTTATAGTTTCTTTGTAAACTGGAAAACAAAGTAATTTAATAGGAAGGTGATAGATAAAGAAACTCAAAATCTTAATTCATTACTTTACTGAGAAATCTGTCGTAACAAACACACTACAAAATTAAATATATATATATATATATATATACGAAAATTTTGGTAGAGTCAGGGAACGGATAGGGTAGGGTATAGGGTGGGGACAGACTGTACCCATACCTTACCCGATCCCCAAATTTAAAAAAAAAGTCTTTCTACCCTACCGATCCCCAAAAAATTCTCAAATTCTCTACCCGTTTGGAGCAGGGATCGGATAGGGTACTGTTGGGCAAAATAATACTTAGACGTACGGAGTGCCGAACAAGTATAGTCAAGGTGCCACGTGGCCCAGTGCCGAGCATATTTGTGTGAGCCACGTAGTCATTCACCGAGCATGTTGAAGTGTGACATGTGGCGTTCCGCCGAACAGTTTATCGATGGCACGAGAATTCCACGTGAGTGTTATACGCGGGCACGTGTATTTGGGTTAATATTTCAAGGGATACCCTGATTCTCATATCTATTGATAATGTGATGCTACGTGGCTGTAGTCGAAGACCTCAGTAGCCAATTTGTTCGGCCCATTGATTGGCGGCAAGTAAATGTTATGCCTGAGACCCACAGCTTTAATGAGGGATCATAACCATAAATGCATCGTAGTTATGACTGAACTAGGTATTTATCTCTAAGGGAGTAACTAGCTCAGTTCACTTCGTTATGAGTAGTTTACGGATGTGACAGGTAGACAGTTTGACCACGAAATTCTGGCTATATTGCCGTGTTTAACTACCAAATGCATTGAATGAAAGGTATGGAGTATTTAATGAAAGATATGAGGCATTAAATGAGCGGTGAAAGGCATTTAAGGAAAGGAAAGAAAAGAGGATCACGGAAGCATGGATGATGTCAGATCACAGGTATATTTTATTTATTGTTCACATTACTATAAATAGGACATTTCACTGATCAATTAAGGTAAGCTGACTATTGCCAACTTCTTTGAGTGACTTGCTAACTTAAGTATCGGAGGGTTTTCCGGCCAAAGACCTCCACTCCAGCCGTAACCTTTCTTATGTCTGTGTTTGGCAGGTCGTCGATTGCATTTCTAGTTGGCGTGGTCAGCAGTTCTGGCGGTAATTTTTGCTACCGAATATTTGGCGCCCACCGTGGGGCACGTTGTTTAGCCATGTCTTTTTGTCCATTAGTATTTTTCTCAAGTTCTTTATCAAGTTTCTAGCAGTTGTTCACACGATGACTTCAGGAGGAAACACTACTCCGCCACCATCTCCACGGGTAAGGGACACGGTTCTACCCATGCCAAGACCAAAGGGAGCACGTTAGTTATCCAGACTCCGGGTCTGGAACACGCCAGGAGAAGGAAAACGGAGGACCCAGAGGCCCTAAAATGGAGAGAGGAGTTGATGGCTAAGGCGAGCGAGAAGCAAGCAGAATTGGAGGATATTCTGCTGGAATTAAGTAAGGAAAATGAAAAGTCTGCCGTGGGCCACGCAGTCGATTCTGATCAACCTGATTCAGAATCTGACAAAAGTTATGATGCTCTTTATGAGGACCCCACTGAGGAAGATGAAGAGGACACCTAAGAACAAGAGGAGGTGCGCTCCCACTCGCGATGTGATGTCACTCCTTCCAGGAAGGGCTCGCGCCATGTTAAAACTGTTGGCAAACGTGGCGCGAGATCTGACGTTGGCCCGCCCACCAAAGTGCACCTTAAAAAGAGTTCATCAAAAAGATTCCAGAGGCGCACTCAGAAGATGCGGATAGCTCTGAGCAAGAAGAGATAACTTTGAGACGCAAGAGGGCAGGAAAAACAAAAGTAGAAGATTGGGGGCATGAAGAGGACTGGGGTGCTCAGGGCCAGAGCACACGCATGATGGCAAGGAAAGCTTTGGGGAGGATTTCAGCCTCTTCGTTCGTTGATGAAATTACTGACGAAGAGCCTCCTGAGAAGTTTCAAACTCCAAGGCTGAATCTCTATGATGGAAAGACTGACCCCCTAGCCCATTATCGCCATTACATGCAAGCCATGACGCTATGGAGCAGCAATGATCATCTCATGTGCAGAGTATTCCCTTCTAGTTTGGGAGATACGACACTCCAATGGTTCCATAAATTGCCTATTGGCAGTATCCGGAGCTAGCAGCAACTAGCAGAGGAATTCGTCACCCGATTTTTGGCTAACACAAAACAGCCAAAAACCGCTGATGTTCTCCTCACGATGAAGAGAAAAGTTGGAGAATCATTAAGAGACTATTCTCGCCGGTACTTGGAGCTCTACAATGAGGTGGGGGAATGTTCAGAGCAACTAGCCATAACTTCATTCAAGTTAGGGTTGCGGAAGGAGGATAGGTTGTGGCTTTCCTTGACCAAAAAGCCCGTGGCCAATATGTCAGACCTCATGTGCCGGATTGAGAAATATGCCAAGGTGGAGGACGAGACACAGCCAGCCGAATAGAAAGAAAGAAGATCCCAAGGCCAAAGAGGAAATAAAAGCCAGGGAAAATGCCCCCGATTCTTAGATGAAGAAAAGTTCGTTTTCGAGGCGATCAATACGGTGTTCAAGATGCCAATCTTCAAGATTCTCCCTCAAATAAAAAATAAGCCATATTTCAGATGGCCTGGGAAGTTGCCAGATTTTCCTGAAAATGAGAATTTCAAGGATTATTGTGCGTACCATCAAGACAGGGGGCATCGCACTGGGTCCTGCCGATCATTGCAGTACCATCTCAAGGATTTGGTACGGAATGGCTATCTTAAAGAGTACGTAGATAAAGGCAGGACTGGGGAAGCAGCCCCGCAGGAGAAAGAGCCCAGGAGACAATGAGAAAAGATCACTGGGGATGAGCCTACCGAGGAGGTGCAACCCCCACCAAGAGCCAGGCCACGCAGAGATGTTCCTAGACCTGCAGTCATCCATGTAATTCATATAGAGCAACGGCCCCAGAGGGTCATCAACCATGCCCCTGATCCACAAAGTCAAGAGATCTTGGGTATTGCAGGTCAGCCGAGCAAGCGCTTGAGAAAAGTTGCAACGGAAGGAATCACCTTTCGTGAAGACGAGCACTCTGGTGTTCAGTCACCGCACAATGATGCTCTGGTAATAACTCTGGGCATGTTTGACTCCAAGGTGAGGAGAATCTTGGTTGATGCAGGAAGTTCGACAGAGGTCATGTTCTTGAGCTTGTTTAAGAAGCTCGGATTGACTGAAGAGGATTTGGAACCGGCAGAATGCCCCCTCATAGGATTCAATTCTGCCCCTGTCTGGCATCTGGGCAGAGTTGTTATTCTTATCCGCATAGGCCCGGTGGAGCAAGAGATTGAGTTTACTGTCGTGGATTCACCTTTTTCCTACAATGCTATAGTAGGAAGATCATAGATTCACGCCTTGAAGGCGGTCCCCTCAACCTACCATCAAGTGTTGAAGTTTTCATATGGTGGGGAAGTGATCTCTATCTTGGGGGACCAGAACATTTCTCAAAAGTACTTCACTGCAGCCCTCAAATCCAAAACCATTCCCAAGCAAGTCCAATTAACCGAGCTGCCCGAGGACGCCCCGAAGATCGATGATGTCGGCGGTGATCCACGGAAGAAAGCTATTGAAGGCTTGGAGAAGCATCAGATTGGCCCTGTTGAGGATGACAAATTCTTCTTGATCGACACAAATCTGAGCACCGAGGAGAAACTGGAATTAACGGAGATGCTCTTGAAGAATATTGGAACATTCGCTTGGACTCTGCATGAAATGCTAGGTATTTCCCCCGAAATTATGACTCATAAGCTGAACGTGAATTCGGGGATAAAACTTGTGGTACAAAAGGTAAGGAGGTTAGCTCTCCAGTATGCAGAGGCTGTCATAGAGGAGGTCGGCCGATTATTAGAGACTGAAGCCATCCGGGAGGTTTCATATCCGAAGTGGTTAGCCAACACAGTTGTAGTCAATAAGAAGAATGCAAAATAGAGAGTTTGTGTAGATTACACAGACCTGAATAAAGCCTGCCCGAAGGATCCATTTCCCCTACCAAAGATTGACCAACTCGTTGACTCAACGGTTGGATGTTCCAGGATGTCGTTCCTAGACGCTTATAGGGGATATCACCAGATCTCCATGTTCGGCCCTGATGAGGAAAAGACTTCTTTCATAACCCCTCATGGTATATACTGTTACAAGGTTATGCCATTTGGATTGAAGAACGTTGGAGCCACCTATCAACGGTTAGTCACGAAAATATTCAAAGAATACCTCGGACAGACAATGGAGGTCTACATTGATGATATGGTGGTAAAAAGTAAGGAGCCGAACACTCATCTTCAACATCTCCAGCATGTCTTTTCGACCCTTGACCGGTACGGGTTGAAGTTAAATGCTGCCAAGTGTGCCTTCGGAGTAGGCTCGGGTAAATTTTTGGGCCACTTGGTGAACAGAAGGGGGATTGAAGCTGACCCTGATCAAATACAAGCCATCCAATCTGTTTCTCCTCCGCGCACTAAAAAGGAAATCCAGAAGCTCACAGGGATGGTGGCGGTGCTCAATCGGTTTATCAGCAGATCATCTGACAAATGCCGACCATTCTTCAGATTGTTAAGGGGTGCAAATAAAATGCAATGAGATGCCAAGGCAGACGCAGCACTGGAAAAACTTAAAAAATACCTGACAACTGTCCCGATATTGTCAACACCACAGCTAGGAGATATTTTACAACTATATCTGGCAGTGTCAGAACATGCAGTCAGTGCCGTCCTGCTAAGGGAGGAACAAGGGAAGCAGCATCCTATTTACTATGTCAGCAAGACAATGCAAGGGGCAAAGACCAGATACCTTCCCCTAGAAAAGTTAACCTTGGCGTTGGTGATGGCTTCCAGGAAGTTAGCCCATTACTTCCATACCCACACCATTCAGGTGGTCACCGATCAACCAATTGGCCATGTTTTAAAAAGGGCTGATGTATCTGGTAGGATGGCAAAATGGGCAGTTTCTCTCGGTGCATTTGACATAAAATTCATTCCAAGAATCGCAATAAAGGCTCAAGTGTTGGCCGATTTTATAGCGAAATTTACCACCCCAGCTCCTGGCCCGGCGGAAGAAGTATGGCAAGTGGAAATAAGGTCTGCCCCAGCCGAACACGGAAAGGACGAACAATCTTGACAAATTGAGGTCGATGGGTCTTCGTCTAGGAAGGGCGGTGGGGTAGGCATTGTTTTGACTAAGCCGAAAGGGGTCGCTATTGAATATGCAATAAAACTTGAATTTGAGGTTACTAATAATGAGGCAGAGTATGAAACTCTCCTAGCCGGGCTCAACATTACTCGGCGATTGATGGCAAACAACGTTGTAATAAAGACTAACTCTCAGTTGGTTGCCAACCAGTTGAAGGGTGAGTATGTGGCTAGAAGTGAGAAGATGGCAGAGTATCTACTATTGGCAAAGAAAAAGATTGAAGATTTTTAATAAAGCTAGCGTGGAGCTCATTGGGAGAGATCATAATGCACATGCTGATGTACTTGCTACGCTGGCTGCCTCTTCTCGAATAAGGTTGACAGATCAGGTTTTCTTGGAAGTTCTAAAGAAGCCGAGCATAACAAAAGATGAGGAGGTAATGTGTACTGTATTAGCTCCGTCTTGGATGGATCCGATCATTGTTTACCTAAAGGATGGGAGTCTCCCTGCAGACAAAATAGAAGCAAAGAAACTGCGGATAAAGGCTACCAAGTTTTGGCTTTCTCCTGATCATAAGCTGTACAAAAAGTCCTTCACAGGCCCTTATCTTCTTTGTATTCATCCTGACAAAGTACAAGATTTCCTCTATGAGCTGCATGAAGGGGTCTGTGGAGCACATATTGGGGGCAGATCATTGGCACACCATGCTATTACACAAGGATATTGGTGGTCGAAGATGGGATATGATGCTCAAACCTATGTTTAGAAGTGTAAGAAATGCCAAAAGTTTACTCCCATACCTCACCAGCCAGCACAAGAACTCAGCCCGCTGACCAGTCCTTGGCCGTTCGCTCAATGGGGACTCGACATTGTGGGACCCCTGCCCACTGCTTTAGGAAATAGAAAGTTTTTAGTGGTCGGCACTGACTACTTCACTAAATGGGTGGAAGCAGAATCTTTGGCCCACATCAGAGATGCTGATACCATTCGATTTGTTTGGAAGAACATCATTACCAGGTATGGCATCCCTAGGACACTTATTTTCGACAATGGGACACAGTTTGACGGTGCCCCATTCAGGGAGTATTGTTCTAGATATGGAATAAAAAATATTTACTCAACACCAGCTTACCCCCAGAGCAATGGCCAAGCTGAATCTACAAACAAGGTCATTCTCAGTGGTATCAAGAAGAGACTGGAGGCAGCAAAGGGGAAATGGGTAGATGGATTACTGTCAGTGCTTTGGACATATCGAACAACCCCTAGAAGATCAACTGGAGAATCTCCTTTCTCTCTGACTTATGGAGTTGAAACCGTCATCTTGCTGGAAGTTGGCCTGCCGAGCATCAGGACTCTAGTCTTTGATAAAGGGGAGAATGATAAAGTCATGGCGGTGAGTCTAGATCTGATTGATGAAAGAAGGGAACTGGCCACATTAAGGCTAGCCAACTACCAGCGAGAGACAAGGAGGAAATTTAACAAAGGGGTCAGACATAGAGAATTCAGCGCTGGCGACTTGGTGTTCAGAAAATTGATGGGGAGCAGAAAGGACCAGACCGAAGGAAAGCTTGGAGCCAATTGGGAGGGACCATTCCTTGTCTCAGAAGTGCTCGGCAATAGAGCTTACAGGTTGACTGACATGGAAGGAAAGCCAATCAAAAGACCGTGGAATATAGCCCACTTGAAGCTGTATTATCATTAATGTTATTGTACATTCATTGTTAAAGACTCTGTACATTCACTGAAAAACTATTCTTTTATGTAAGTAAATAAAAGAATTACAAAGGCTTAAGACTATTAAGTGTGTAATAGAAAGCTGCCACATCCCTTCGGGTGTTGGTTCAGAAAGGAGCTATGCTTGGCTTGCCAAGCATTGGTACAGAAAGGGAGCCACATCCCTTCGGGGTGTCGGTTCAGCCCTGGTTTATTGACTGACCGGGTTTCTCTTTAAGCTGAGATTCGGTTCCTCGGCTTATTGAAAAGGATTATAAAAAAGGAGCCACGTTCGGTTTACCGAACGTTGGTATAGAAAGGGAGCCACATCCCTTCGGGGTGTTAGTTCAGCTCCGGTTTATTGACTGACCGGGTTTCTCTTTAAGCTGAGATTCGATTCCTCGGCTTATTGAAAAGGATTATCAAAAAGGAGCCACGTTCGGTTTACCGAACGTTGGTATAGAAAGAGAGCCACATCCCTTCGAGGTGTCAGTTCGGCCCCGGTTTATTGACTGACCGGGTTTCTCTTTAAGCTGAGATTTGGTTCCTTGGCTTATCGAAAAGGATTATCAAAAAGGAGCCACGCTCAGTTTGCCGAACGTTGGTACAGAAAAGGAACCGCACTCTTTGGGTGCAGGTTCAACCCTGGTTTATTGACTGACCAAGTGCTCTCTTTAAACTGGGATTCAATTCCTCGGTTTTCTGAAAAGGATTAACGAAAAGGAACCATGCTCAGCTCGCCGACCATTGGTACAGAAAGAAGCTACGTCACTTCTGATGTTGCCAAAGAAGCCACGCTCAGTCTGCCTAGCGTTGGTACACTTGAAGCAAAAGCTTTCAAAATTCAAGGAATCTTTTCAAGGAAGCTCGGCAGTGATAAACAAAAGCTTTCAAAGCTCAAAGAATCAATTCATCGGTGCTCGGCATTGATATGAAAAACAAAATTTTATCACAAGACAGATACCTCCGTCGCTATATGAAAGCTGGAGGACAGCCGAGCTCATTGAGGTATGTGAGATTTATTAAACTTACTCCTCTTTATCAAAAGCTTAAAGTTACTTTGTGAAAAGTAATTTATTACTTGAACTTGGTATCCTCTTTATGATTATTTGATTAAGGTTTGGTTAATGATCCAAGTTCGTTCAAAGTACATACTTTAACACAAGCACAAAACATATGAATAGAAAAATAGACTCTGAATGGGTGAGAGCAAGTATGAGAATAATTCAAAAGTTTTTATTACGTATTTCAGAGTACAATTACAATGTGCTTTACACTTTACATTGCTGTCTACTGAGGAGACTATCCTAAACTTAAGACAAGGCATTAACATTTATTATAAGGATTTGTAGCTATCTCGTGTGAGAATACATCAAGATACTCTTCGGCTGCACTTCCTATAACTTCGTCAGCAACCAAGTCAAGGTATTCTTCAATCAGTTCGTCAACAATTCTAAAGAAGCAAAGACATGAAAAGCAAAGCTAGATTAGAAAAAACTAAAATATTCCCATTCATTCAAAATGAAGAGTTTTACATTGTTCATTGCGTCTTTACAATTGAACAGAATAAAAAGCAAAAACCAAAAAGGAACTAAGGAGGCTCACTTCTCTCCTTCCTTAGTAGGATCACTTTCCACAACTAGGTTAATCTCTTTGGATGCCTAGGAGGTAGTGTCCTTCTGAGAACTATCCACCTCAACTTCGCCTTCATCAATGGTATCCTCGGCAGTTTGGATTGAAGGAGTTTGAGGCGGACATTCGAAACTGAACTGAGGAGCTGGACGTTGTGGATCAGGATAAGAGACCTCTGTATATATGGGGTTGGTATGATCAATGTTGTTCTTCTTCATGGCAGCCTCCCAACCCTCAAGGAGGAAATCGTTATGAGCGTCCTTCATCTGTTCCACGCAGTCATTTATTTGAGCTTCTACATCAGCTTTAGCTTTCTCCTCAGCTCCTCGGAGGGCGATTTCTTTTTCTGCCAGGGCTCGAGTTTTAAGTACGAGCTCTGCTCGGAGGCTATCAAGCTCCTGCTTCGATTTGATTTGCTCAGCTCTGGAGACCTCCAACTCCTTGGAAATTATCTCTTGCTCAGCTTTGGAGGAGGATAGTTCAATCTCGGCCTTGGAGAGTTTGCCCTTGACCTCCAGTAACTCTTCGTCTTTTCGTAGCAGGATTTTGTCCATGGACTCCACACGAGCTTTGCTTCTTACTATTTGGCCAAGGGCAGTATTAAGCTACTGCTCGAGCTCTTTTTTCTCATCTTTAAGCTCGCTCCTCTCTTTTGCCAGAGCATCATTGCTGGATTGGAGATTTTTCTTCTCCTTCTCCAAAGTTCTTACACTTGATTTTAGATCCTTTATGTCGGATCTATCCTGCTCGGCTCTGGCATTGGAGGCTTGACTCGAGCAATTAGCTCCATTGTATAGAGTGAAGTTTGTAGATAGAAAAGAGAGTTAGAAAGAGCATAATGGCAAAAGGATGTGCATAAAACGACATTATTACACTTACAGAAATCGCGTTCTTCATCAAGTTCTTGTGGATGCCTTTCGTTTTATTTTTTTTCGTGGCATGGACATCCCGAGGAGGGAGGACACCTTTGAGATACTCTTCGGCGTGATTGAAGGCTGTGTCTTGGATGGTGAATGGTCGGCCCTGAGGAAACTCAAGGCTAGGGATGAGGATTTGTGGGACGAATAGAGGAGAGTCTCGAACCGGATTGGCTGGGTATTCAATGGCAAGAGGTACAGGCCCAATCGGCTGAGAAGGCAATGGCTTGGTGGTCTTGGGTGGCGCATTCTTGGTGGCTGGTACATCCTTAGAAGGTGCTGCCCCCTTTCTAGTAGTCCCCTTCGGCAGCTTTGGTTGCTTGGCGACCTAGATCGCTTCGGTGGGTAGCGTCTTGGCCTTTTTCTGTTCGGGCGGACCAGAGGGTTTTTGCCGAAGCGCCTCCTGCTCCTCCCCCTTTTCTATTTTTACCTTTAATATTTGTTCGGCGGTTGTAGGAGCAGGGGCCTTCCCCTCATCAAACTTCCTTTTCCCAGCAGCCTTCTGTTCTTCGGCTTTCTTCTTCTTTGCCTCCTCAACTTTTTGCTCTTTGGCTTTTGCCAGAGCAAGTTTCTTGTAGTCGATTTTGGGGGCCATGTCTCTTCTCTCATCTTCTTTTGGATTTGAGAAATATTCGAAGGCAGGGGGTGGTTCAACTTCCTCCTCCTCGTCCAAAAGAACAAGCCTCCACCTCCTTGGTTGTTCGGCAGGATCAAGAATCACTACTTCTGGAGCAGGAGCTTGCTCGGCAACCAACGGGATAGCAAATGGAGGTGGACGAACCCACTATGGGTGCTTTAAGGCGTAGAAATTCTCTTTTTCTTCAGCAGAAGCCCTGAACCACCACTGGAGACGCCTAATAGCCTCCGAGATTGCGAAACCTTAAGGGGGAGCAATGAACGTTTGGTGAGTAGGGGTGAAGTTGAACAAAATCGGGACTGCTCTGGCGAATGGATAAATATCAGGACCCCCAAGGAATTTGAACACCTGTTTGAGATGATCCTTGTCAGCACGAGCACCACCGCCCCAGAACTTCTTTGCTTGGTCGACTGCATAGATATCAAATCAAATAGTTAGTGTGCTTCAAAAAAAAAAAAATAATGAGAAGTCGAAGAAGAGTAAGAACTGGTAGCATTCGAAATCAACCAACCTGGCCCCAAAGAAACCAGAGGGACGATTGGATAACGATCTTCATCTAGATCGTGTGTCCAGTGATCCGTGACGATGCATAGGTCACTTTCTGACTTAATCGTATCAGGCAACATATGGACCAAGGCTTTTTCTGGTTGGGATTTCAGATACCACCTGTTCTCATCCTTCTTCACCTTTTGGATAGAGTAACAGTAAAGTAGATCCCACTCGGATATGTGGAATCCGTATCGTCTATTTATTTCTATTACCCCATTGACTATCCTGTAAAAATTGTGGGTGAGATTCCTAGGGTTGACGTCTAAGATGCTCATCATAGAGTGAAGAAAATGGTGTAAGGGGAACCTAAGGCCACCTTCGGTGATGGCTACTATGGGGAATTCCCCTGGTGCGCGCTCACCTTCTTGGGCAAGCTTGATGTCTACATTTTGAGGAATTTGGTATTTCTCCTTGAAAATCTTAATTTTTTCCTCAAAACTGAGCTTATTCGCGAATCTACCCATAATGGAAGATTTAAGATGAAAAGGATTGACTCACCAAGAACGAAGATCTACAGGAGGGATGAAGGCTCGAAAAGATGAAGACTCAAAGAAAAAAGCAAAGGGGATTTGAATGCTCAAGTCGCGGAAAGGAAGCAAAGAAGACGAACCAAGTATATATGTATACGTGTGTGTATCTGTGGGAGACAATCGAAGCGTCACTAATGAAAAGGCAGCGAGTGGCAAAAATTACATTTATTACCGCCCCAATTTTCGAATTTTGGCCACTCACATTTTAACACTCCATATTTGGGGATCTGTGTAAGCGGCGCGGCAGATGAAAAGCTGAAATGGCACTACGCGTGTCATTACCAGGAGAGAGAAGAGTCCAATCAGATTTGAAGCGCGTCAGGAGGACACTAAACGACAAATCGCACGGGGAAGATTGAACGGATTGGTAAGGTAAGGCTTTTCTGCTCTGCTACTCTGCTTGGAAAATATCTTTTTCCAACCAGAGTGGGGGCAAAATGTTGGGCAAAATAATACTTAGACGTACAGAGTGCCGAACAAGTATAGTCAAGGCGCCACGTGACCCAATGTCGAGTATATTTGTGTGAGCCACGTAGTCATTCACCGAGCATGTTGAAGTGTGACACATGGCGTTCTGCCAAACAGTTTATTGATGGCACGAGAATTCCACGTGAGTGTTATACGCGAGCACGTGTATTTGGGTTAATATTTCAAGGGATACCTTGATTCTCATATCTATGGATAATGTGTTGCTATGTGACTGTAGTCGAAGACCTCAGAGCCAATTTGTTCAGCCCATTGATTGGCGGCAAGTAAATGTTATGCCTGGGACCCACAGCTTTAATGAGGGATCATAACCATAAATGCACCGTAATTATAACTGAACTAGGTATTTATCTCTGAGGGAGTAACTAGCTCAGTTCACTTCGTTACGAGTAGTTTACGGATGTGACAGGTAGACAGTTTGGCCACAAAATTCTAGCTATATTGCCGTGTTTAACTACCAAAAGGATTGAATGAAAGGTATGGAGTATTTAATGAAAGATATGAGGCATTAAATGAGTGGTGAAAGGCATTTAAGGAAGGGAAGGAAAAGAAGAACACGGAAGCATGAATGATGTCAGATCACAGGTATATTTTATTTATTGTTCACATTACTATAAATAGGACATTCCACTGATCAATTAAGGTAAGCTGACTATTGTCAACTTAAGCTACTACTCATTTCTTCTCTAAAAAGCTTTATTCTTTGAGTGACTTGCTGACTTAAGTATCGGAGGATTTTCCGGCCAGAGACCTCCACTCCAGCCGTAACCTTTCTTTTGTCTGTGTTCGACAGGTTGTCGATTGCATTTCCGGTTGGCATAGTCAGCAGTTCTGACGGTAATTTTTGTTGCCGAACAGGTACAAATAGGTCGGCCTAGATGACCATTCCCACTAATGGTCAAAATTAGCCCCTTTTTTTTTATTTTAATCGTCCGTTGTGGTTCACGAAAATACCAAAATCCATTTACCCAACACGGCCTAGGATTCGGATACCGGAGTAAGGATATTACTATAATTATTCAAACCTATTTTTGGAAGCAAAATGGAAATAAATACCCACACGGAGCAAGAAAAGGAGGTTCTTAACCTCGTAGCCAAACATTCCGAAGGAGATGGTTGCGTTTGTGTGTGGTGAAGCAACAGGATGTTTTCCAAACCTTTTCTTGCCCTCCAATTGCAAGCAATCCAAGCGATTACGTGTCAGTCAGGGGGGTCACACCAACCATCACGCTCCGCCCTCGGCCCCCCTACTCCGCTCTTCTGACGTGGCGCTCACTCTCCTCGGCTGCGCGTGGCCAAACGCACCCCCAACCCTCCATATACTCGCACACAAAAAGCCCAACTCCCAAAAAGCACACAGCAGTGGTCATAACGTTGCCTTTCTGGCACGCACGCCACCAGCAACCGTAACCCTTCAGTACTCCCGTATGTTCTCGGAGATCCGGCTCCCCTTATCGGAGCCCTATCTCTTTCTCTCTTTATCTAATTTCTCACGCAATCATTTCCCTTTTATTAGATATATTTTCTAAGATCTTTGGGCACAGAAATGTCGAAAACTTGGGGAACTATCGGCGCATGGGCAGCAGAATCCGAGCGAGCCGAGGCCGAGGAGCGGGAGCACGAGGCAGCGGCGGCGGCTGCCGCCTCTGCGTCCGCGGGGGGTGGCAGCGGCGATTCGCAGAACTTTCCGAGTCTGAAGGAAGCGGCGACCACTAAGCAGCCAAAGAAGAAGAAGATGAGCTTGCAGGAGTTCACGATGCAGGCCGGCGTGGGCGGCGGCGGCATCGGTGGTCGGAGGGATTCGGCGTTTGATTACAAGGGTTTGACGCAGGACGAGATGCTCCGGCTTCCGACGGGCCCGAAGGAGCGGTCCGCGGAGGAAATGCAGTATGGACGGCTTGGGGGAGGGTTCTCCAACTACGGCCGGTCCGGCGGTGCACCCGGTCGAAGCATGCGAGACCGAGACGGCGATGGGGAGGCTTCTTGGGGAAGCGGTCGTAGATCTTATGGTGGATTTGATGACGATCGCAGGGGTCCGCCACCAACTAGGGCTTCGGATTTCGACCAACCCTCGAGGGCGGATGAGGTCGATAATTGGGCAATGGCGAAGAAACCACTCCCATCTTTTGATTCAGGGCGTACTAATCGATATAGTTCTCTAGGTGGCGGTGTTGGCGCAGCAGGTATGTCAAAAGCTGACGAGGTTGATAATTGGGCAGCTGAGAAGAAGCCAATCCCGATCAGATCTTCTACCTTTGGTTCGAATTTCCGCGACTCAGGTCCACAACATGATCGCTGGAGTAGGGGCGGATTTCGCGATGTGGAACGTGAACGTCCCCGATTGGTGTTGGATCCACCTCGAGCCGAGGGAGCTGGAGCTGTCGTCGAGCCAGTGAAAACCAATAAACCGAACCCTTTTGGGGCTGCACGGCCTAGGGAAGAGGTTTTGGCAGAGAAGGGTCTCGACTGGAAGAAACTGGACTTGGAAATTGATGCAAAGAAATCGAGCAGGCCTACCAGTTCGCACTCTAGCAGACCTTCAAGTGCACATTCGACCCGTTCAGAGGGTCCAACATTGCAGGGAATGGAAGGGGGAGTGAAGCCAAGGCCAAAGGTGAATCCTTTTGGGGATGCCAAGCCTAGGGAAGTTTTGCTTGAAGAGAAAGGTATGGATTGGAGGAAAATTGACTTGGAATTGGAGCATCGCAGAGTTGACAGGTTGGTATTGTACATTTTCCTGTGCCTTCCATTGATCACCACTGTGGGATGATGTAACAGAAAACATTCTGTTACAATGCACCTAGATTTTGCACCCTTTAGCTCCTGTTTGGAGCTCTACAAAACTCTACGAATTTCTATAAAATTCAAGTTTTCTACTTACTCTACAAATTACAAAGCTGCATCTTTTACAAATTTATACTGACTTTTAGTGAAGCTGAGCAATGAATGTATGTTATTCTATTGCTTTATGCCTTATTAGCTCTGAGAAAATGCTTACCATATTACTAAATTAGCTGACTTTGTCTTTCTATTTGTATTTTTATGGAGGTAATTTGTTGTCTTGTCATTTTTGTGATGATACCACATCATCATCATCATTATTACTATTATTATATATATATTTTTTGGGGGTGACCTGGAACCCTACCGATTTATTGCAACTTTTAATGGACCGCGTAGCCGATGGGTAAACCGGGGCTCATGCAATACCCACAAAGCACGCGAACTGGTTAAGTCCAAGGCTTATGTCTTGTGTGGGAAGCTCTAAGGTTTGTTAGTCGTTGGAGTCAAACTCTCAACTTTCCTTAGGGAAGTCAGGAGTTCTGGCCAATTGCCCTAAATTAGTTGGTTCATAACACATTATTTGATGTCTCCAGATAAGTGTTTTTGGGAAGCCATACTTCTTCTTGCTGATAATTTGTAGCTCAACCATTGGGTACTTGTATGTTATAATCCTCACTAACCTGGAGACTCGAGCACATTTTGAGACTTCACATGTTAGAATAGACTTGGCAATTTAGTCATGTCCCCCTCTCATCCATAATAACTCTCTGAGTATCAAAATGACAATTGCAATGTATCTTATATGTAGTTATTGGTAATTGTTGTTCACTATTTATGTTCTTCCTCTTCCAGATACAAGGGTTACAGTAGTTGAAGCGTATAAATTACCAACAAATTCACAAATAGTTTTCCATATTTACCATGTTATTTCTTATTTACAATAGATTCAGGATACTTGCCCTAATTATTCATTTAAACTCTCTTGATCGTGTTTTTTCACTGGTTTAGTTTACTCCTACATGGTTACTTTTGATCTACCAAACCTATTAGCAGTGCTTTAACTCCTTGAGCACTAATCAATCTATGTTAGTTTGATATATTGCTAGATTTCTATCTCTCTGTCTTTATTGTTTATGCTAAATGTATTTGTTAAAATGGATATGTGATGAAATAATTTGAGGTGAGAGAGTTTGGGCCTTATTATAGCTGACAAACCATGTTTCATTCCTTGTCTTAATTTCATTGTATTATGGTGAATGTTGAACTTCTATTGAGGTTGATGAAAATGAAATGTCTCTAAGAATTCATATGGATATTCAGGAATCTAGCATGGGGAGAAAAGAATGAAGGGTAAAGGAAGGGGCTGAATTGAAGTATAAAAAATACTCGCTCATATGTTCTCAGAATGTACCTTTCAATGTATTTCTAAGCTTTTGAGTGTAGATCTGATCATGGATCCATCAGACGAAATACATAATTTGAAGTATCAAAAAATTTGGCTTGTGGTCAATGCCATTTTTTTCTTACTCTTTTTGGGAAGAACTTGGAACTAATATCTACCTCTCTCTAATGGGCATCTGGCAGTTATTTTTATCACTTTCGAATCAAATAATTTTCGTCTCAACAACACACATGCACACTATCTTTATTTTTCTGTTTTAACTTTGAATGATCTATAAAAATAAATTCCAAATGTAGGGTGGTAGCTTTATGGAAATTACCATATAATGACTAACAATTAGATTTGTGTAGGCCTTGATCAAGCATACTTTGTAGGTTTGGCATTTGAAAATGTAGATATGATTTTAGGGTTTCTACATGACAGGGGTGAGTTTTGACTTCGTCCCCAAAGCCTGTGGGTATATTATTTTCAAGAATTAGTTCTAGAAGCCCGTGGAAAAAACTTTCTTATGGCATTAAATTTATGATGCGGTGTTAAAAATGTCAGAGAAAAGAAATGGATGGTCTAGGTTGATTGGCTAGGGTTTGGGGATTGGAAGGGGCACCATTTTTGGGGTTGTGATTGGTAATTGTGAAAGAAGTTGAAGAAAATGAATGGGTTCAAAGTACAACTCTAATACTAACTATGGATGTGGGATAAAAAAATGAATACAAATGACTACATGGTTTAAGTTTGTATTTTCATTATTATGTGGTTTTCCTTGGACTCTCCACCTAATGACTAAGCCTGCCGCTGCAATCTTCATTATCAAATTCTCGCAGAGATGCTGACTTCTTAGTCTTACCATGCTCTTCTTTCAAAAAACTTTTTTCTGAGGTTCTTAGAACTGTGTTTTTTTTTTTTTTTTTTTTAAATATATTTTTCACTTTTTGATGCTCATTTTGGCTGGGTTGCTGCATTGGCTGATTCTCATATGCCTTGCCAAGTCCCTTACTGTTGCATACATGTTCATACACGATGACTATTTGTTTGTTCGCCAATTTTATGTGAGTTTGCTGTAAATTATTCTTGTGCTCTTAAAGCTTATAGGTAAAATTGATGATAGATATCTTTCGTGGTCTCGAACTGACTAAACTTGTTACAGGCCCGAGACTGAGGCAGAAAAGAATTTGAAAGAAGAAATAGACCATCTAAAGAAGGAACTTGAGAAAGTATCTGCTTTGAATGCCAACAGAGAGTCTGTGGAAGTGTCTAGTGAAGACCAAGCCCATTTATATGATCTAATACTTGCTAAAGAAAAGGACCTGGAACTGCTAATCCGGGAATTGGATGATAAAGTCCGGTTTGGTCAGAAGGCCATTGAAAGGCCAGGTTCTGGAGCGGGCAGGGTTTCTGGCTTTCACGAGGGAGCACCTTCTCAGTCTGGGATATTTGTTGATTCTAGAAGTATGGAGTTCACAGAGAGGCCTCGATCACGTGGCACTGGAGATATGTGGACAAGGCATGGTGATGATAAAAGAGCTTTCCAAGGTGGCAGGGAAAGAGGATTTTTGGGCAGTGGGAATATGGACAGGTATGGGATGTAACTTGTTGCTCTCTCACTTGCTGTGCTTTTCTTCTTGTTTCACAATAAGCCTAAACCATGATTTGTGACTTAGTAATTTCCATCATAATGAAATAAGTACCGACAATGTTTGAGGTTTTTCGTACTAAAACAAAAGGTAGTAATTTAACAAAAATTAGTAATTTCAGTTATGAAGTCTGGGGGTGTTACCAATGGGGGATTGTTCTTGATATAACAGTTGCACAGCTCATTACTTCTAAGGGATCCGTTCTTAAATTTTGTTTGTCTTTATGTAGTCGTAGCTTTTTTGACACTTATTTGGACCTGTCTAGTTGGCTGATACCCTGGCTGTTGAAGCAAGTTGAAGTAAACAGGATGTTCCTATGAGTTTATCTGTTTGAAGTCTTAGATTGTTAGATAATGCAATGGTCCTGTACAAGGCTCTGGGGTCCTTATTTACTGCTTTGACTGCTGGTCTACTGAAATTGAGGGGATTATACTTTTGTGTAGATTTTAATTCAATTAACCCTGAGGTGAAATATGAATGCAGCTATTCATCCCCCCATCTCTCTCTCTCTCTCTCTCTCTCTCTCTCTCTCTCTCTCTTGCGCGCGCGCTTCCATGAAATGGATTATTAAATGCACTTGGACTTTCTCATTTGTTAATTTCAATGGAATATTGCTAGGTGCAATGTCAAGAGATGTTGTTTCTGGTACTGGAAAATGGGTTTTTGGGCAGATCAGATATATACTTTACCAAAGCCATGGGATAGGATTGTACTTAATTCCATAGTCCCTCTCCCCCTTTCCCATTGTTGATAAATAGATGTAAGAAAATCTTTTCTAGACGTGATTTTTCTGGAGTGTGATTCTAACTTTACCTGGTGCTTAATTATCTGTTTCTACAGATAAGCAATCTATACTCATTCCATGTGCACCATACTCGTGTATAACAAGGATAGTGGTGACAGCAATCTCATTCAATGTTTTACTGCTGCTGCTGCTGTTATTGCTAATAATATAATAATACCTGTGTGTGTGTGTGTGTACGTATATATATATTGTAATACATATGGCAAAATTCAGATTGTTTAAAAATAATGTTAATGTTGGTCATGTTGTTGTTTGGCAGGTCAAGGTCGAGGGAGAGATGGTGAGCTTCAGTTGGTGTTTGATATATTGAGTTCTCTCTTCTACTTTTGGCAGTTAGAAGAATAATAATATTTTTGTCACTTTTGTTTTGTTTATTTTCTCTTTGATTTTTGTCGAGTAACGGAGCTAGAATATATGAGTACTGGCACAGGGAACTCTTGCATTGTTCTATTGTTACGACGACTTCGATACTCTGTAAAATTGCATTTTTTCCCCACTCCCCCTTTCAGTCTTTATCTCAAAGACAAGAAAATTTACTGTTCTCAAGACCTCTAACTGTGATATACATTTTTGACTTTTTTGCTGATTTTGTTTTCTTCTTGATATATTCGGCTGTTGGTTTCATGTGCGTGTGGAAGTAATGGTGTCTGCAAATATATATATACATATATATATGCCAATGTTTGGTTCTTTCCATTCCAATGTAAAGTGGGTTTGCAATGCTGTGGAAATAGCTTCCAACTAATTTATTAACACAATTTATGTATACATACATACAAATATATATTAACAATTTAACACCATTCTAAAAGGGGTGAACTCTTGCTGAATAGGTAGAAGCTTATTTATTCAAGGTTTGTGGTGGTTAAACTCATAAAAGTCAGAAGAAAGAACCAAAAATTTCTGTATTTCTGTATATAAGTAAGCATTTTGTTTTCAACGTCTGATAAGCAATTTGTCATTCGGGGTGGGGAGGTGGCCCTACAAATTCAAAAGTGGCTTTCAAGCATGAAATGATAATATATATATAAAGAGCATTTCTTGTTTTTTTTTTTTTTAGTCTGAAATTTGTACCGATTTATTGTAACTCTTAACGAATCGCGTAGTTAATAAGTAAATCGGGAGTGGTTGAACCTACTCGCAAGACTTAAGCATCAGGCAAGATAAGATAGTGGTTAGTGGGATTCGAATGTAAGACTTCTGAATTTACGGTTAGTTTTAAGAATTGCTCGGATATCTTGACGGGTTAGCATTGCTTGCTTTGGTTAGTTTCAAGAATTGCTGGGATATCTTGACGGGTTAGCATTGCTTGCTTTGCCTTGCCTTGTCGGGGGCAACAGTGCTTCCACCAACCACCTACCCGATGAAGTTAATATACCAACCAGCACTCTTAAAAACAAAACCAGTTAACGGGTTAGCATTGCTTGCTTTGCCTTGTCTTGCCGGGGGCAACAGTGCTTCCACCAACCACCTACCCGATGAAGTTAATATACCAACCAGCACTCTTAAAAACAAAACCAGCTAACGTAGGATGACATGAAAGTAACGCTATTTAACATAATCATGCGTCTGCTAATACTATTATTTAGTAGTTGAAAAACAAGTTGTCAACCGCCACTATTTTGTTTACAATGAATCCTGTGTCTCCATATTTATATTTGGGTTAAATGCTTTTATACTCCCTGTGCTTAAGTCATTTGTACTTTATCCCTCAACTTCAAAAATTAGCACTAATACTCCCTATACTGTGCACAAAAGTGCTACGGCAGGTAAATTCGTGAGTTTTAACTATGCGTGGCTTATATGCGTATCAATCTGAAACGTTAACAATCTAAATGACTAAAATACCTCTCTCTGTCTCCCTCCTCTTCTATGGCCGTTCTTTCTTCGGTTAAAAATTCATTCATTTTCCCTCTTCTTCTCCTTCTTCCTTCGGTGAAAGATATATATATATATATATATATATATATATAGACAGAGAGAGAGATATATATATATATATATATATAATTTCTCAAAACCCTTCATTACAGTCCATTTGGCCCAAAATACCACTCCAAGCTGAGTTTTGAGCCTTGGATTTGCTCCATCGAGAGAGATTTTGCTTCATCGGGCGAGAATTTGCTCTATCGGGTGAGGATTTGCTTCATCAGTCAAGCGAACGTTTGAGTTTTTATAGAAGGGCAAAAATAATTTTTTAATCACTTAACATAATGACATCTGCTGTAACACTTTTGTGCATAGTATAGTATAGGGGGTAATAGTGTTAGTTTTTGAAATTGAGGGGGGTAAAGTGCAAATTGACTTAAGTACAGGAGGTGTAAAAGCATTTAACCCTTTATATTTTATATTTGCATAAATTATACTTGCTTGTCTTCAATATTTAACTAATTAGATAACATTATTTTCATCATTTAATTTTTTTTTCACTCCTTATTTTAAAATATTTGTTGCAACTAAATTTTTCTACTTTTTTAGCTACTAACGTTAAATGAAAAACAAAAGTAGTCAATGTGAAAAAACCGTATGAGATATTTCTATTACTCATTTAGACTATGTATGTGTGTTTAGGAAAAATAGGCAGAAGCCTCTTTTTGGCTACTCGGCTTTTAACTTTTTTTAGAATGATCAAATTTATTTTTTTACAATTTAAACATCTTTTAAATGATGAAAGAAAAAAGATATCAGATTAACAAAAAGTTAAAAAGATAGTTACTAAAAAGTTAATTTTTTTTTCTTTTCGAAAGATAATTACTAAAAAATTAATTTTTTTTCTTTCCAAACTAAGCTTATATAAAATATTCAAAACACCATTACGATGTTCAAACATTAAAAAAGAGTCTTTATTTTTTTAGATATAGTGTAGTTCTACCTTTAAAATTGAAACCAAGTTTGAAAATGAAAAATAATAAAGTAAAAATAAAAAAATAGAATAAAGTAAAAAAATTACAAATTATTCTCTGCAAATATTATTCATTTTTTTTTTTTTTTTTTATGTTTTAAGAATTTGAAATATGTTTTGGACTATTCCTGCAGTTTAAACTAAAAGACAATTCATGATTTTTTTATGCGACCATGTTTCTTTTCATTTAAGCCAAATTGATAAAATGATTTACTTGTGATAAACATTCCAAAATAAGGAGTGTGTGTGAGTATAAATTTCAAATGCCAAGATATTTAACTGTTATTAATCAATTGCTCAGAGGGGCTAAATGTAAGCTGGCCTTTAGTTATATATGGCGAGAGATTACCTACCAATATATATATATATATATATATATAGCGACAGATTCTGATTAAATAATTTAATACCAGGATTAGATCTGACCCTGAGGTTTGATCATCTCTAAGAGATCAGTATTTTCAAACAGGGTGAGACCATCCTCATTCCTCTCCTCTATCACGATGGACCGCATTATTAGGAGATGGAAGAGTCCTTGGGACCAGAGGAAGAGTTTGGAAGCAGTGGCAATTGTGTTTGCTCTAGTTGCTGCTTTCTCAGTTCTCACTACCAAGGGAAGGAAGTCAACTCTTGAACTTGAAGGATCAATTACTCCCTCAACTGGCTGCCGATTCCCAGCAATATTCAACTTCGGCGATTCCAACTCCGACACTGGGGGCGTCTCAGCCACCTTCCGTCGGATCGAACACCCAAATGGCCAGACCTTCTTCGGTAAACCTTCCGGCCGGTATTCTGATGGGCGCCTCATCATTGATTTTTTCGGTTAAGCGTGCAATTCTTCATTTTCTTTCGTTTTTGGGAACTGAGATTAGGACTTAAAAAAATTTCTTCATGAAAGTAACACTGTTGTGATTAATTTTGAAATTTATTTGTGCAGCTGAGAAGTTGGGATTACCATACTTGAATGCATACCTGGATTCAATGGGAGCAAATTTCACACATGGAGCAAACTTTGCTGTCAGTGGCTCAACCATAAAGCCAGAGGCCTCAATGAATCCTCTTCATCTCAGCATGCAGCTTTCTCAGTTTGAACAATTCAAGGACCGTGCTATCGAGCTATACAACCAAGGTTAGTTGTTGCAGTTTGTTCGGGCTAGATTTTATACACTTGATAATGGGATTCTAAAAATTTGTTAAGATAAATCACTTGGTGGCATTTCCATCTGGGACCATGTGGCTTCAGTCACAGTTTCAGCTAAGAGCTCGTGCGTCAAAGGAACTCTCCCAAGACCAGAGCATTTCTCGAAAGCCCTCTATACAATGGACACTGGACAGAATGATCTTCATGCTGGGTTGAAATCAGCGACAGAGGAGCAAGTTCGGACCTCGATTCCCAGTATAATTGATCAATTTGCTTTGTCAGTGGAGGTAACTCTAAACCCATCACCGTGGTAACCTTGCAGAAAGTTAAAAAAAAAAAAAAAAAAAAAAAAGAATGACAACAACAACAACAACAACTCCAGTATTTCATATTCCCGCTTTTCAACAAGGGGAAATTCAAGCTGAAACCCTACTGGTTCATCCCAGCGCGGGGCTGAAGTCAGGCCTCAATTTCAGCCTCTGAAGTCGTTATAGAATCCTTCTTAAACCCTGTATTTGGATATAAATTTATGCATCCGGATGTAAATATTCGAACAGTATTCAGATATAAATAAAGTACATATATGAACTGGTGCATTCAGATATGAGAGTTTAGATTTTATGACAACTTCTGAAGTTGGGCCTAACTTTAACCCCCTCTTGGTTCATCTTATATACAACAAACAGTTTCTCTCCTATTTATTGTTTTCGTTTCGGTTTTATTATTGCAGAAACTGTATCAACGAGGAGCAAGATCATTTTGGATACACAATACTGGGCCTATAGGCTGCTTGCCTTACTTTGTCATAAATTACCCACCCAAGCCCGGAAATGCAGACCAAAATGGTTGCATTAAGTCCTACAATGAGGTCGCTCAAGAGTTCAACCAGCAGCTTAAGGACAGGGTGTCCCAGCTGAGGACCAAATTTCAAGACTCATTACTGATCTATGTTGACATATATTTAGCCAAATATTCTCTGATTAGTGAAGCCAAAGAGCACGGTGAGTCCATTATTAAGTTGTTGTCACTAATCTAATGTACATGTCCTGTTTTTCAAAACACATAGTGAAGGCATCTTAGGATCCTAAATTCTTAAATTGGCCTCGTATCTATTTTATTCCAAGAGACCTTAGCAACCCCTTGTGTCAAAAGCTATACTATACTGGCTCTGCACTTCAATTTTGCATATTTGATCTCTCTCTCTCTCTCTCTCTATATATATATATATATATACGAGGATGCAGGTTTTGTTGATCCTCTTGGATACTGCTGCGGGCATCATGGAGATTACAGTATTGGTTGTGCAGCAAAAGCAATAGTAAATGGAACTGAAGTTCTTGGAGCTTCTTGCAGTAATCCATCTGAACACATCAGTTGGGATAACATACACTATACGGAAGCTGCCAACCACTGGGTAACCCAACAGGTTCTCTATGGTTTGCTCTCAGATCCTCCTATTCCCATCACTGAAGCGTGTCTCTAGCCGGTTCACTCATGGCCATGGGGGCACCCATCAAGGGTTGCCCTCACTGATTTGAATAATTACGCCAAAATTCTATTGACTTTGTTATTTTTTTTCCCTTATAAATTATACTTTTTTCCCATCGTTATTAAGGTTTTGCTTCACTTGCTTCTTGAAAATGTAAGTTTGCTTCCACTAATTACACATTCTAGATCCGCCCCCTGCTCATGGTAATGTGTATAAACTCAAATTATTATCAATTCAAATTGTGAAAACAGTGGAATGAGAGAGTTTTAACGATTCCCTATGAAACTTGTGTATGTTCTAACTTCTGATTTGGATTCTCATTCCTTTTGGTTAAGGAAATTTTTACGTTAATTCTTTGCGATTCTGTGGATGAAGAAATGAAATCAAAGTGGTTGCCAGGGTACAGGGTGTTTTGCTCTTTTTAGCTTTTGGAGGGATGGGGACTAACTGAAGTGATTAGCACCGAGGCCATGGCTTAGGTTCAGATAGATCATACAAGAAGTGATGGGGAATAATTTTGTCTCCTTTTAAACAATTTAGATAACTAGAGATGAAGATGAAAAAGAAGACAAAGTTGAGTGTGAAGACCGAAGTGCAAAATCCAAATAAAAAAAAAAGAAAAAAAAAAGAAAAAAGAGAAAGAAAAAAGAAAGACAACAAAACAAAAAATGAAGTGGAAGAAATGAATTTGAAGATGTGAAAGAAGAAAAGAATTGTGAAACTGAAGCAGAAAATGAGGAAAAGGTCAAAAATTTTATTCTGTGATGCATAAATTTCTGGTTCTGTTTTCAGCCAAAGGCCAGTTTATCAAAAGCCGCTTTCCTAGCTCCAAAGACTTCTCCAAAGCCCTTTGCACAATGAAAATGGGACAGAATGATCTTCAAGCTGGTTTAGAATCAAAGTGACAGAGAAGCAAGTGCAAGCATGCGTTCCCTCCCTCTCTAATTGATGAGACTGATATGGCCATAAAGGTAATAAAAAAATCTCAAGCAATTCAAACACAGTTATCAGACATTAATTGTATGTACATCCTGTTTTATAAGTGATATATCAGCTATGGTGTGTGCGAGCTTTATTCTGAAACATCAGCCTCAAAGTCACCTGCAATTCTCTTCTAGCACACCTAAGCTTGAATTTGCTCGCCAAGTCTTACAATGAGGTGGCTCCAGAGTTCAACAACCAGCTCAACGACAGTATCTGAGATTAGAAAGTGTAGTCAAATTTTTTGTCGAAGAATTTTTCAGAATTCTTGATGGATTGCACTCATATCCCCAGATTCCCATTATGTCACAATCATTTGAACTCATGATAACAAAATCCAACTGATGAAGTAATGAGTTGGATATTGAATCTGTATCGGTGTTGGGACTCTCCAATGGAATATTTTGTGTGCCCTTGTTCTATTGATCTAAGGAATTCACCGACTCTGGAGTCTACAAGGATTTGTGGTTGAACCCCATAAACAATCACCAAAGTGTTTGGAGTAAGGATTTTTAAGGAGAAAAAAGTACCCAAAAAATGTAAAAATAAAAAAAGTAGAAATAAGCATAAGTTCCTAAATACATATTTTATTGTAGCAGATTAAAAACTGTAACAAAATAAAATAAAAAACATCAATAAACTAAATTTTTTTAATTTAATTATTTTTAATTTCTCAAATTGCATATATTTTTCTTTATACTTTCTTTTATCGTAAAACAAATATAAGAAACGATTTTAAATTAAGTTTCCCAAAAAAAAAAATGATTTTAAATTCTTATTTTACTTTTTTTTCTTTAACAAACTCTCCATCCAAACACATATCAAATGTCTCCAAATCATTACAATTGTAGCTTCAAAAAAATTACCCAAAAAAAAAAAAATTGTAGCTTCAAAATGAGCAGACCAATAACTCTGGTCTAAAAAATATCCCCAGTTTAAGACAAGTTGCCGTGATAATTCTGCAAGAGATCAAAAAGAATCATGATTGAACCACGGTCACGAACTGATTAGAAAATCAATACCTCTGATTTTTGTCCATCTCACTCGAGAATGAGGATTGAGCTTTTAAGGTAAAAGTATAATGAATAGTAGAAATATATGTACTTTTTACGCAAATTCAACACAATCAATTTATGTGATTGGCTCCAACCTTTTCACGCCCTCCTTGTATGATTGCCCCGGTTCGAACACGGGGAAGCCCTCCTACTCCACTCCCCTTCTGTTTATGAAATAAAATAATAGTTTTTATTTTGTAAATTTCATGCCTTATCCCTCCTATATTCTAACACAATCCAACAATGACAAAAAATTTTCAATTCTTATCTATTTCCTTCTTTTACTAATAAATTTTTGATCCAAACATAATCTAAGTAATCTACCCTAGTTGGTTTAGTGGAACGGGAGTCAAGTATAAGACTTGGGTGATATACTCAGGTCGCAGGTTTGATTCTCACCTGGAGCAGTCAGAATTTAAATGGGGGGCCATGGCGGTGGGTTGCCTCGGTAATTTCCCCGAGAGTTTGTAACTCAGTGGGTAAAACCGCTAAGTGATTTCCCCTATTACCAAAAAAAAAAAACAATCTAAGTAAACGTAAATTTAAGTTTTCAAAATATTGAATATGTTGTCCCGAATGAGAAACACAAATTTAATAAGTGAGATAATAAATTGAATATGTTGTCCCGAATGAGAAACACAAATTTAATAAGTGAGATAATAAAATTGGACGAATATGAAATCAAATAATAAAAAGAGATAAAATTAATTAAGAAAAAATAAACAAGAGAATTTTTTTTTTAATTCCTATTCTTTTCATTTTTTTTAAACAATTCATGATCCAAACACAATGAATATAAGTCTATAAGTTTAGGCTTTCGATTTTTATATATAAAAAAAATTAACCTTTCAAAATATTGAATTTATTGGGGGAGAGAAAGAGAGAGAGAGAGAGGGGGGGGAAAGGTGGATAAATATATAATATAATAATATTTTAAAAATATTAAAATCATTGTCTTGAAAGAGAGACGCAAGTGAGAGAGAAAAGAAAATTAAATAAATACAAACTAAAGAGAAGCTAATTATTTCATTTTTTTTAAATATCATAAAAAATAATGAGAAAACAGACATGCATGCCTCAAGAAATTATATATATAATAGTCTGATACATCATTTTCTATCCAAGCAGAAAAGCATACAAACCAAAATTCCTAAAAAATGTCGTGACTCATTAGAATAGGATCTTCGATCGTAAACATTTTTATACATTATGGGCTTTGCTTTTTAACTTCTCATCATCTTTTATTGGTATTTAAACCTCAAAGTCATCTTGGGAAAGAAGGCTTCTTTTATTGGTATTTAAAAGAAAGGTACTCCAAAGGAGACCAAACGAAATAATTCCAATAGCCCATTGGAATGTCCACCAGAGGTTTTGCTGCTGCATGCATGTTACAAATGGTGCGATCGATCATTTGGGATAGTACGTGTCCCGCTCAAATTTTATTGCATGGTAATAGCCCCACCTTACTTTGTGAGTGATTTTCTTATAACAGAATTTAGGCTACACGACTTTTCTATATAAATGTTTCCAGTGTTTTTTTTTTTTTTTTTTAGTTACTTATTTCATTCTAATTGCATGTTTCAAACTCGGCGGATACATGTGAGGCTTTGTGGAGATAATTATCTCCATTTATTTAAAAAGCTATATATAAGATTTATTATTTTTAATTATTAAAAAATTATATTTTTATTTTATTTGTAAGGAAGTTACTTGTAAGGGATTCTATTTGGAAAAATGTGAAGTGGGAGGTAAAGTAGAGTAGTAATACCTTTTGTGTCACATCGCCTAAGTAAAGGAATGAATAACTGTCATATGTGTAACGTTCGATATTTATAAAGTACAACATGTTTTAAAGCCATGAGAACACTAAATTTCGTAAGAACTTTAATGTAAATCGTACTTAGAAGGAAGTAATACGAGGATGGATCACCTCTGGGGAACAACTAAATAAGCCCAAAGTGAATAATATTGTATTATTTAACTACTGATGGTTACATTATTGTTCTAATTCTTATTTTTATTTTTTGTCCCAATTCATTTAAAAATTTTACTTTTGTTGTATTCGAATTCCGATTTGATTGCTCGAGTAGAAGCGGTACCAGAATGGCTGACCCGATGACCCCTGAGAAGCAGCTAATCAAGTTCAAAGCAGATAATATTATACTGTCTAGATACAAGCCGTTACATTATTATTTTAGTTCCCATTTTTTATTTTTTTTATCTCAATTTATTTAAAAATTTTATTTTTACTAAATTTAAATCCTAGGCCGATCCCTTGTTTTAACAACTTTGTAAGCATTATACTACAATTATTATATAGATTATAATTATCTATACTAGTGGAGGCGCAAACACTCCGTGTGTTTTCTTATCAATTTTTTGTCCATTCTCTTTTTTTTTAACTCTTTCACGCCCTTATCTTTCTTTGTTTTTGTTTTTGTTTTTATTTTTATTTTTATTTTTTATTTTATTAAGAAATTTATTTTTTTTCCTCTAACCCTGTCTATTTCTCTTTTGACATTTAAATTGAGGGAGTTATTAATGAAAAAGTGTGTGACATGACAATGCTAATATTGTAATAAAATTTTACTTAGAGGTAATTATTTAAAAGTGATTGACGCATAATACATTCACGCATCATTTGATCAATATTTGTGATTAAAAAGTTTTGATTAAATGGCATTATCCTAAATAAATATATATTCTTACTTTAGAAGTTCATTGCCAGTTAATTTGGAAAAAAAAATAAAATCATTAGAGTAATTGACTTAAAATAAGTTACTAATTTATGCAAAAAAAGATTGAATTTTAAAAATAGTGATTAAGTTAAAATTAACTAAGGAAATAATATTAAATGTCGAGTTAAAATAGGTAACTAATTAATTAAAAAAAAGGATTTAATGTGAAAAAGTATGTAACGTCAACTATCTTCACAAGCCAGTGAATTTCGCACGTGCAACATGTAAATTGATTAAAAACAGATAAGCCCAAGGCTTGACTGCAAGATTTGCAACGTCAGCAAAATCGCTTCTCCTCGCCGTATATTACTCTATCTGAAGAGATCAATTACAGATAAAAACAGATAAATTACTCTATCTGAACATGGAAAGCGTCAATTGACCGTTAGAGGAAGGCTATCCAAGATTTTACCATTTTACATTGCTTCAAGGCTACTTTAGGAAGTACGTGAGGTTGCTCCCAAATTGACAAAAATGCCCTTGTACGTCTTCTATAAAACATTGTGCATAAAGCGCATTTTGGTGAATCCATAGCATAAAAGCACGTTCACGAGCCAGTTGCTGTGACTTTATTGCCCTCAGAGACCTTGCCTGCTTAATGTGCCTACCCTATCTCTCTGCCTTTGTCCTCTTCTCCTTTAAATAATTGTACCACACTTCAATGAGCTTTACTGACCCCCCCTCTCTCTATCTCTCTCTCTCCCATTCTCATTCTCATGGAGTCTCGTTGCCTGAAGTTTGGTTTCGCTCTCGTTGTGTTTGTTTCAGCAAGTTTAGTCCTTAATATGCCAGTACCGTGTGGCTCAGCCTCAGCCTCAGCCTCAGCCCCTTGTGATTTCCCAGCAATATTCAACTTTGGTGACTCCAATTCAGACACAGGTGGGTTGTCTGCAGCATTTGGTCAGGCAGGGCCGCCTGCCGGAGAGTCATTTTTCCATGGCCCCGCCGGAAGGTACTCTGATGGCCGTCTAGTAATTGATTTTATAGGTACTCTCTCTCCCTCTCTCTTTCTCTGCGTAATCAGTCCGACTTTTGCTTGCTGGAAAATTGTCTCTCCCCCCCGGGTGTGTGTAATCAGTCCAACTTTTGCTTGCTGGAAAAATTACTAGTTAATTGCCTTTCTACCTATATGTTATAGTTGAAAATCACAAATATTCTTGAATTAGAAATTTCTACATTTACACTTTTAATTTCGTGTTAAAATAAAAATATTAACAAATTTTTGTTAAAAATTATAATAACTCTACTAATTAAAAAAAAATACATTTGTATTCTCTGTAATTTATATTACTTATATTTACACCGTATTTTTGCGTGGGGTATAAAGAAATTACCCCTACTTTTTATTTTGTAAGTTAACAGTACTTTGACCAAAATGCTAATACACATGGCGCAGAAAAAAAATTCTCAGGTACAGATGTCATCCCTCAATTGGTTACAACTTTGAAGTGTGAATATCTTTCTGTTTAGATTCCAATATGTGACGTGTATCAAATGCAAGACAGAGTTACCTTGAAAATTGGAAGTTTTACCTAATCATTCTTGTTTCTTGTGGGCAATTGATTACATTTTTTTTAGGTTGGAGTAATCCACAATTAGAGGCAAAAACAGCATTTTTAATTATCGAGAGCGAGAATTGCCTAATATTTCAGAAGAAAATGAGAAGTAGTTTTATAATAAATTTTGTGAAAATAATTTTAAACAAATTAAAACTATTTTGACCAAATTAGTAATATTGACATTGAATTGGTACTGTACGTGTGTACTATGTTATGCTAGAGAAATGACAATTACAAATCCACGATCAAAATGAATTAATAAAATTATACGGAGGCAGATTAATAAAATTATTTAGGTTGGGTGCCCCCACTGGCTACACCTATGCGGGGAATCACATTTGTTTCTGGGTGATTTCCCATATATGCATGCACCAAAAATTGGTCCCACCATGGATGGATAAGTCTGATTCAGATAACATTATTTTTAACCAGGAGCTCTGGCATAGTGGCGGTCCATGAATTAAACAAACCCATATTGTGTTCATTTAGCAGAGCTACCAAGGAGCTGACAATAAAATTTCAACCCATCACTCGTATCAACAAAAGAATTCAACACTTTCTAACCGTTTTGTATTGTTGCTTTCAGCTGAGAGGTTGGGGCTACCATATCTGAGCGCTTTCCTTGATGCCGTGGGGTCTAACTTCACCCATGGAGCCAATTTTGCCACGGCTGGATCCACCATTAGACCTCAGAATACAACTCTTCATCAAAGTGGCTTTAGTCCCTTTTCCTTGAATGTTCAGTTTTACCAATTCAACGACTTCCATCGTCGGTCCCAAATTTTCCGTAGCAAAGGTACTAATGGCTATACTAATAAATCTGGAGTAAGTTGATAGAAAGGTCTAATTAACAATCAGGCCATTGAGGTTTAACAATTAATTAATTTTCGGTTGGTGGCATTGGCGTAGGAGGAGTTTTCAAGCGACTTCTACCAGAGGCAAAAGATTTCTCCCGAGCTTTGTATACATTCGATATTGGCCAGAATGATCTGACTGCTGGTTACTTTCTTAACATGTCAACCGATCAAGTTAGGGCTTACATTCCTGATGTTTTGGATCAGTTTAAGACTGCAATCAAGGTGAGTGAGTGACCATGTTGTTGTATAGTTTGTCAACGTTCTTTATCATTTTGAACTTCAATTGTAGATAAATTTGATTTTTTTTTTTTTTTTTTTTTTTTCAGTCTGTGTATGATCAAGGCGGAAGATCATTTTGGATACACAACACAGGTCCCGTTGGTTGTCTACCGTATGTCATGGACCGTCTACCAATCACAGCGGCACAAGTTGACAAGGCAGGTTGCGCAAGCCCTTTCAATGATGTTGCCAAGTACTTCAACAAAAAGTTGAAAGAAGCAGTGTTCCAACTCCGGAGGAGTCTTCCGTTAGCAGCGATTACATATGTTGATGTCTATTCGGTGAAGTACGCTCTCATCAGCCAAGCTAAGCGTCATGGTATATATATTCTATTTCTGTGCCCGTTTTAATTGCTCTCATTTAATCCTTATATATTGACTATATAGATATATATATATATATAGTAGACAAGAATTTGGTGATGGAAAGCTCTGGCTTGTATTGATAGATAAGAGAACGTGAAATTTGCAGGATTTTTGCATCCACTGCGAGCTTGTTGCGGTCATGGAGGAAAGTATAACTACAATAAGAATATTGGGTGTGGAGGGAAGATTAAGGTTCATGGGAAAGAAGTTTTGGTGGGGAAGGCATGCAAGGACCCTTCAGTGATGATCAATTGGGATGGAGTACACTATACACAGGCAGCTAACAAATGGGTTTTTGATAGAATTGTGGATGGTTCATTTTCAGACCCTCCAATTCCACTGAAAATGTCCTGCCATAGGCACCCTCCCCATTGAATCATGTACACTAGCTAGCTGACTGAAAGGATGTGCAATTTGTGGTGATGCCAACGTTATTTATGTTCAGGTGTTCACTTGTTCATTTTTACTATGATTCTGCTTTCGGGAAAGCCCTGTGGCACTGTAATGTGAAAGGTAAGTTGGAGTCAACCCTAATAAAGTTCAAATTGATCATAAGAACCATTATTATGGGATTTTGCTCCCCTGAGTCCCCTCTAGGCCTTAATAGTGAATCAAAAACTATTTGAAATGATCACGTGAAGAGTTTAGATGTATGGAATCTCACTCTATGCTACTTCTGAATGTAAACTAATTGTAATAATTATTGGGTCATCGGAATCCACGTTGATGGAGAATTTAAAACTATGAAAAAATCAAATGATTAATTCATGGTGATACAATCAAGGGACTGTAGCTAGCTCTCCTCTATTTGGGGATTGGAAACCAATGAATTTATTTTGATTTTAATCAAAACCTAACTCTCATGCGCTCAAAAAGATAGGAGATTGAGTGAATTAATTAAAGCGTTACCTAATGTACTATATGCAATCTTAGCTTGAAAACGTAAAACAAATTAACAGGTATGAAACTTCAAATTCAAAAAACATCCTCCAGATAAGGATCAAAGAACTTATTTAATTTGTAGTCTTTTTTCTATCTATCTACTGTTTGATGCACTTAACAGAGTTGTCTTTTCTCCCTTCAATATCTCCAAGGATAACTCTCAAATAGACACACATGACATGGAGTGCCAATATCTTTATGCTGTAGGGCTTCTAGCTTTCATAGCATTATTAAAAAGCCCCATCTTTTCTTTACCAAACTGCCACTTCCCAGCCATATTCAATTTTGGTGACTCAAATTCAGCCACTGGAGGTCTCTCAGCAGCTTTTGGACAAGCCCCTCCACCCAGTGGGCCAGGAAACCCATTTCCACCGTCCTTCTCGCCGGTTCTCCAATGGCCGTCTCATCATCGACTTCATAGGTGCAGTAACTAGCTAGCTAACTTTCTTCTTATTTCTCAAGGAAATGTCGTAAATTAATTTGCTTTATTCACTGAAGTCCTCCGTCGCTAAAAAGTTCGGGCTCTGTCCTAATCTTTAACTATCCCAAATCACCATTTAAAACAAGGATGTGCTCTCTCCCATAAGTATTACCAAAAATTACTGCTAGAATAATGCAATAATGTCATTTTTGTAACTAAAATATTTCTTCATGGCTGCTTTTATTGTTTACTAAAAATGATAAATTCGCCGGTTATCACATTATTTTGATATTCTTTTTTTCTGGTTATAGCATTACTCTTGCAATAAATATATCAAGACATTAAAGGGAGTTACATATTTGTTGGGACAAAACAAAGGTGGTCCAAAGAGTTTTTGTGTAAATTATATCTTACACTTTTGATTTTTTTTAAATTAAAATTTCACTTCACGACTAACATTTTAATTCAAACAATTAAGGCCTAAAATTTTAATTTATTATAACGTGGAGTATTTGTCACTCTCTGATAAAAAAATTTATTATTAAATGTATGGGGAGTAGAGCAGTAAACATATACTTTAACGAAATTTGAAAAAAGAGTGGTTTAAATCTTATATTTGCAACAAGTGAATTCCCGTATCTTTTAATTGTTACAATTAAGATTTCAAGTTTTGAAGTGAAATTTGATTAAAAAAAAACTTGTATTGTGATTTGTAATTTAGCCTACAAAGATTTTTTTTTGGATGTTTAAAGATTTAGGAGGTAACTTTGGTTGACTGGTCTAAAATGAATGTGTAAAATGGTTGATGTTTCAGCAGAAAGCCTGGGAATCTGGGGCTACCTTATCTAGGTGCACGTCAAACCTCCTTGAGATCAAACTTTAGTTGTGAAGCCAATTTTGTCACGGCTAGATTGACAATCAGACCTCAGAAGGTAACTATGTCCCAGAGTGGGTCTAGTCCAATTCTTTTAGACATTAATTCAATTTGGTCAATAGTTCGATTTTCACAAAAGAACCCAAATAATTCGCAACCAAGGTGATCAAAAATTACTAATGGCTCTGGCGCTGAATTCTTAATTGCTGATTTATATTTTTGGAGAAAGTATTAGCCTACGATATTTTAGAATGAGACCCATAATGTTCTCCCTGACACGGTTAAAGGGGCCTTTCGAGAGCTATTGCCAGAAGAGAGAGATTTTCTATCATGTCCTGTACATGTTTGACATTGGGCAAAATGATCTCACTGCTACTTACAAACTTATTAACACATCAACTAAACAAGTCAAGGCATATGTTCCAGATGTTCTTGGCCAATTCTCTAATATTATTAAGGTGAGATGTTATTGGCCACTTCCCTTAACATATTTATTTTGTGTCGTTACATAAGTGAATTTTCTATTTATACTGATTAAATAAAATTATTGAGAAGTATTTATTATTAATTTATATTTAATTTTATTATTAATAATTAATATTAAATAATAAATGTCTTGTGCATGGCAAGATTTTTCAAAAGTATATATATATTTGGGAATATTACATACTACAACCATGGTAGAGCTCAATTTATAAGTTACTTATGTTGGTCGTCCTTGATCATGGTTAGTTCACTTGAAAACGGGTTTAACTTGTGTTTGGGTTTGGCCCGTTTGGTTTGGATCCACGTCTGTCTAGTAGTGTCTCAGTGTGCCACTGACCCGGCAAAACTCGATTTATCATTTCGGTCAATCCATTTTCTTTTATTACAGCGATCGTTGAAAGCAATGCTGCTCTCTGCGGTGACTCCGCCCCTCTCTAACCCCAACCGCTGTAACTACTGCAACCTCCTCTTCTGCCCGAACAACGCCCCAAAACTAACAACCGCCTCCAACGCCGCCGCCTTTTGTAGAGCCGCCATCACTCCCTCTTCCACTTCCACTTACCGGCAACCACCACTTTCGCTTCTCACCACCAACGCCTCCTCTTCCTCCCTCGCAAACGGCGCCTCCGAGCAGCACTCCCTCCAAAACCCTAATCCTGGCCCTGGCCCTCTCCGCCATGTGTGTGTCGATGAATCTGAAGGCGGTAATGGAGCTATGGTGTCTTCAGCCTCTGCCGTCGCGGCGGCTATACGCAGGGCCTCGACCTCCCCGGTCGAGTTCGTACAGAGGATCGAGAAGGATGGGAAGAATAAAGGCTTGGTCTTGCCCAGTTCCGACTTTCAGAGACTCTGCCTCGAGCAGTTGGACCTCTTTCGCCGAATTGTCCATCCTGATGCTCTTCTATCGGTCAGTTTGCACTTTTAACAATCTTCCTAATTGAATCGTCGCACATTTATTTACCGGGCTAATTTTCACTAGTTGCCTTGGTAATAAGTTATCTATGCAATAAGACACATGGGAAAGCTCTAGCATTTTATTTCGATTGAACTAAATTTGAACTGAGTTGTTTAGTTGAATCTTATATCGGAGTCGAATGATAATTTACAAGTTTGTGCTAATGGGCAGAACAAGTTTACATATTCTGCTTGCGTTGCAAAACTGTAGCACCCAGTGCAGCAATGATGTCCCCCTCTAATCAGCCGGACACTCAATTCATCTCATCTCATAGAACATCATTGCTTTATGGTGTTTATTTACATAATTGATTTTAAATTTACCCTAGTGCCCTTCCTGTGTTCCGAATTCTGGTCATATGAAATGCTTATGCGTAGAGACTTTGTTATTGGGTATTAACTATTAAGAGTCGGCTCTTTCCATAGTTAATGCATCTACTTAAAAAGGTTTTTCCTGTCCAATATTATTTTCATGTTTTCCAATTATCTCTTTGCAATGCATTGGTTGAGGAATTCGAAATATGCATGTGCAGGTCTTCGTAAGACCAGCTGGAAGTTACGTTATGGATAGGTTGGAGCTGCGCCGGGTTGCAGTCTATCCAGGAGTTGACGCAGCTGATATTGTGATACTAATTGGTACTTTCAATATTCCAACAGGGTTAAGAGCAGCAGAAGCTTCAATTTCAAATCAACAAGTACGATACTTTTAATTTGCTCCCATATAAGTTGAACCTCCACTCTTTTTGTCCTTATCACTTCTAATAAAATTTAGGGTGTATGTTGATTTGAGTTGCAGGCAGAATTTCTTCCTGAGTGCAGAGCGCTGGTTTTCCCTATGGTGAAACATCCATTTGTGGTGGGTTTTTTAGTTGCTGAACTTCCACAAGTGGAACTGGAAAGGGAAGAGCATGATGTAAAACAGTGCCCATTGCCTGATTCTTTTGTTCTACCCCCATGTAGAGAAGCATGGGAAGTTCAAGCTTCTAAGGATAACCAATTGGAAAAGTACAAGTTCACTGCTGAGCAGAGATTAAATGCTATTAATATTTCTTGCTCTCTGGCAATGGCATATGTCATGGATCAGGTATATTACAATGTTTTTAATATTACTGTAGGGCATTTTATTAATGTATAAATGATTGTTATTTTGTCACACACATTGTTTCTTGCAACTTGGTGTGGTTATCTATATTTGTTCTCTCAACGCTAGGGACGGAGCCAGAATTTTTTTTTTTCCTTTTTTTTGGGGGGGGGTGGATGGAGGCTAAATTTAGACTAATAATGCACGTCTGGTAGTTGCAATAGCAATTGACATTTTTATCATTTTGCGTGAACTAACATTGTCTATTTTAATTTCCTTCTTTCTTTTATTTTTTTCCCAGTTTTTTAAATATTATTTAATATTGGATTGTTTATAATGGGTTTAAAATTTTAAAATATGTAGACAAGGAATATTTTTATATGTTTAAATTTTGGATACCATTTAAATTTGGACTATTTATTTTTTATTTTTTATCTTTTTGTGTCATTAACCATAAGTGGTTGAATTTTGTATAGATGGCAAAATTAATTGAGCTTTCAAATTCTAGCCTATATATACTAAAAAAAGGGCAGCCCGGTGCACGAAACTCCCACCTTGTGTGGGATCCGGGGAAGGGTCAGATCACAAGTGTCTACTGTACACAACCTTACCCTGCATTTGCAAGAGGTTGTTTTCATGACTCGAACCCGTGACCTTAGATCACACGGCGGCAACTCTTACCGTTGCGCCAAGGCTCTCCTTCAGGCTATATGTACTAATTAAGAAAAAGAAAAAAATATTTAAATTTTAGATAAGTTGGTAATGGTTCATAGCATAAAATATTTTTGATCTAAAAATTTATATATACTAGTGGTGTTTTTTTGAAAAAAGCTATAGCATCAAAAGTTTTTACCCAAAAATTTATATGTACTAATGGTGTTTTCTTACATCCAAATCTATTATTTTTAAAATTTTAGGGGATCAAACTATAGAATAAAATATTTTTTAATCCAAAAAATTACATATACAAGTGGCATTTTTCCAAACTCAGGGGGGCCATGACCCTCTTGGCCGTAGGCTAGCTATTTCCATGCTCAACACAATATGGTGGCAGCCTAAGAAGCATGGATATTGAAACAGGATATGGACACAAAAAGGGTGCACAGGCAGATAGGCGATTTTGAACACTAATATGGTTTGAGAAATATGATGATATAGACATGACAGGGATGTGACAAAAAATATTGTTTTTATTAGTTATTTATATGAACATATCACTCACAAAGAGACTAATTCAAAACATAAAATTCAACATATAAAATATAGCAAAATATGAGATACAAGATTTTATGATTTTAGGGATTTCGGCTACTCAAACCTAGGTTTGTTATATGTGAAACTTAGGTTTGTGTTAATCACACATTTAGATAAAAAAAAAAAAAAAGAGAGCAAATCATTGGATACGCCATGTGGCATGTCCGATGTACATCACGGTGTGTCCAAGAAGTTAAGATATAACACTCATTTTGAAGTATCTGTGCTTCATAGGAAGCCAATTATGCTGGAATCACTTCATTGTAGTATAACTCTAACAATTATGGCAGGTAACAGATCACAGGGATGCTATTTGACATCCACATTTTTCTATCAATTGTTAGCAGCTCTTGTCTACTTGTATTAAACATCATATTTAGCTTTCAAAGTTAGGTTCTTGCGATTGATGAAACATTGCAAAAAATATATGTATATATTTGGTAGTGTGACTGCCTGTTTCCAGTCACCTGGTTGTATTGAACTCTGGATTGTAGTTGTGAATCACTATTGCACGCTACTTCACTGCTATATCCAGATATACTCAACTTGTTCCTTACAGAAAAGTGGTATTGCATGCGTTGCATACCTTATGTTTTGTCTTTTTGTGCGAGGGGCGTGGTTGGTTGTTAGATCTTTCTTTGTACATGTTATGGCCTTCAATCTTTGTAATCATGGCTTACTTTATATATGTTTATATATTTTTTTACAGAAAACCTTGGTGCTCCGGCAATCATCATGGCAAAATAATGTTAGGATGAGCAATTTGGTCGAGCAAGTAAGATATTATCTGGTGCTGCACTTTGTTTAAAAAATTGGATTTATAAAATTCATCGTGATATCCTAATCAGTTTAGTTTTGCAGATTCGTGGTCCTCTATCTAGCATTCGAACTTTGAGTAAAATGTTATCTCTTCACATGAAGAGAGGTGAGGTGCGTGCTTCCATGACATGTGATTTATTTATTGAACCTCACTCTGTATTTTTTCCACAAAAATTTTTATTCATGTTGTGGATAATAAACATGAATACGTTCTTCTCAGATCTCATATGATATTGTTGAAGACATTGTAGTGCAAGGTGATCGCATGAGAGACACCCTTCAACAGCTCCAGGATGCTGTTTTCCTGACAAAGGTTCTCCCTCGCTCCTCTCCCTCCCTCACAGACACTTCTATTTCTCCAATGATTATTTCACTCTCTTAAATTATTCCTTCTTTTTGGTGAGAATGAATATGCCTGTTTTTATATTTCCCTTTGAGATTACAGACCACTTCACTGTTTGTTGATTTCTGTTTTATATTGTTATAACACCGACGTCAATGGTTCAATGCATGCTAGAAGAGAAGAAGGGAATTTAATCCTTCCTATGCTCACAATCTTCTTTTCGTGATAAGTCAATTAGTGTGATTTCTGACTATTTGTCTTGTGGGTATTTCTAGGCTAATATACTGCACTATAATGAAGAAACGTTGAAGAAAATGAACCATTCATCTTATGTCCATTCGGAGTCAGCTAGGTCTCAGTTGTCCTCGAACATTTCCAGGGAAGCTGATGGGCCATTTTCTCACACTTCTCCGTTGAAGGATTTAGAAATACCCATGCCACCTCTTGCTCTTGCAGCACTACAACAACAGCACATCAGGTAGGCTTTTGCCCTGCACTTGCTCTTTTATTTTCATTATATGGGAAAATCATTGTAGTTATCAACCATGCTTATGCTAGTGCTAGAAGTTTCTTGAATTTTCTGAAAGTCAACCAAATCACGATTCAAATGGTTATATCTATGATCATTAATACATTTTCAATTGATTTGTTGTCATGTAGCATCATTGCAAAGGGTGGACTTGAAGTAGTTGTAAAAAGTTGTTTCATTGCAACCTAGAGGTTAAGGGTTTGAACTTGGAATCAACCTCTTTGTTTGTAGAGTGAAGGTTGCCCCAGATCTGACCTAGACCCCGTAATGCAAGAGTTTTGTTCACTAGGTTGAAGGACTGTAAACACGATCTTGGCTAATGGAAACATTATAGGTAGGGATGGAAAATGGATGCCCTTTTTTTTTAAAGGAGAAATGTTTTGTAATCTAATAGGTTAACCTGTTGAAAATTTTAACGATGATCTATATGGCATGTAGAATATCTAGTGAGTGCTAGAAAAATGTATGACAAATAACCTACTTTTCAAGCATTTTTGAAATTTTCCCAACTTAACAACGTATTTGAGGGTTCTAATTTTATGTTTAGATGTAGGATTTGTTGATAAAAAGGAAAAACAAGAAGAAAGAGATTTATAGTTTCATTGGCATGTTTCAGTCTGTTTTTTTGGGTTTTTTTTCCTATGCTTATGCTCTCTGCTTGTGTCAGAAGACCATGCAATGTTTCTGATGTGTTAGAAGATTTGGTTGAAGCTATAGAACCTCTGGCTTCTAAGCAGCAACGCATCATGGATCTATGTGAACATTCACAATCTTTGCCAGTTGCTGTAGAGGAACCTGCTTTGCGCCAGGCTTTGAGCAATCTAATTGAGGGAGCTTTACTGCGCACACACATTGGAGGAAAGGTTGAAATTCTGTCTGCTGGAGCACCAGCTGGTGGTGCTCTTGTCATAATCGATGATGATGGGCCTGATATGCACTACATGGTAAAAATTGCAGACCGTCTATTGCTACCTATTACTCAACTATAGATTAAAAAGCCCCTGTGGGATCAACAGGAGTGTTCTCTGCCTAAGTAATAGTGATATCTAAAACATTGCTGTGGGATCAACAGGAGTGTTCTCTGCCTAAGTAATAGTGATATCTAAAACATTAACTGAACGCAATTCCATTATTTAGAGAGTAGGTCCCAACATATCGATACATAATCTTTTCCTAAGATGGCGGGATGGTAGCTTACTGCTGATTATATCAGGCAGTACTGGCTTCCAATTTGGCCTTGTGACGTCACTATTTCAATTGGTTTTGGTGACAATGGTCATAAGTGGAAAGGATAAAGAGTGTTGTCCTTACTGAATTACAAAAAAGAAGTGGTCTTCCACTTGAAGTCATTTAGTGAACTTTGGGTTAGATATTGACTGTTTTCTGGGTTCATTATTTTGCAGACACAGTTGCACTCGCTGACACCATTTGGGGCAGATCTTTCCTCGAAAGAAATGGTTGAAGACAACATGACATGGAACTTTGTTGCGGGACTGACTGTCGCTCGAGAAATACTGGAAAGTTATGGATGCGTTGTCCGAGTCATATCACCACGGAGAACAGATGAAGCCCTTGGAACTGGTGGAACCCGTGTTGAAATTTGGCTTCCCTCATCTTCCACCTCAGCTGATGTAGATGGCCCTGCTCAGGAGGAGCAGTAAAGCTAGTTTAACTCCAATATTATTAAACCAGCCAATTAATTCATCTCCAAAATCCGATTCCCATTTTTACACAAACGAGTTGCCATAGTTTGGAAGTACCTTGCCTCTTCAGTTGTGAGTTCTTATAATTTGGAGTGGGTTATGTACAGATTTTTGTAATTCTTACTGCTGCATGTTTAAATAAATTAATATAGTGTAAATATAAAGATGATGTAGTCATTTTTGGTCAACAGTCTGTAATTTCAAATTTACATACGGAGGTTATTCACTGGAGAAATATTAATTAAAAAAAAAAAAAAAAGTGGGGGGCTGTTGCTCTGTGGATTGATTGGTGATTGTTTTGCAGTTAAATGATATGCTTGTTGAATGAAGCTAAACTTTGATGGTTTTATTTACATGAGACTGTTTCTGCGAGATGAATGTGGTAGAACATTAGATCTATGAGAAAAAATTTAATGGGAATAGACCTATTTCTGTTTTACCCAAATTAGTTCTGGCCTGAAACTCCCATATTTAAAGTTGATCCCAATCTTTCTATCTCTGTCTCCCCTCATAATCTCATTCACACGTTGTCAACCTCCCCCCACCACCGCTGCTGCCACCCCCTTCTCATTCAATTATACGGCCACCACCCCTACTATCTACTCTTCACATCCATATTAGCTAGCCATTATGCCCCAAAGCATATTTTTCCATCCAATGGCTTTCCTCCGCCTCCGCCTCCTCCCATCAATAGCAGGAGAGATAACAACCGTGACCCCACCATCCCCCTCTCAGACTTCTGCTTCTCTCCGACCGGCCAAATCTCGGTTGCTGCATCCAGCGTCTCGGTGACCACCGCCACCCTCCTCCCCTCTTCTTCCTCTTCCTGGCTCCCATTTTGTCTTTCTGAATCTCTGTGTGATCCAAAATTCAGAGTCCATGTGTGCACTTCACGGAACATGCATGAGCTCCATGTGTGCACTTCTCCAGTAAGAAAAGGCAAGGTAGAGAAAGCTGAACATGCAGTCCGAAGTGGTTCATTCAGGTATTCCGACCGGGTCAAGAATTTCGAATGGGTCAAATCCAAATTGGTTGATGGGTAATTGGGTGAATGGTTAAGGTTCAATCCTAGATCAAATGGCTCCAAGCCCAAAATAAAATCCAATGCCGCAAGTTCAGTACAAACAAAATTATTTAATCAAATAAAATTAAGAGTACATTTAGCGTGATAAAAAATTTGTAAAAATTGATAAAAATTATAATCTCATAATTTGTATAGTAAAAGAAAAATTTTAAACGTTTTGAAAATTTTTAGAATTTTAAACGTTTTGAAAATTTTTAGAATTTTTGATTAAATTTGATGATCCAAACAAAGCCTAAGTTAAAATAATAATTAAATTCCCAATGATACACAATTAAACCAAAATAGCTCCAGTTTAGTACTAATTAAGTTTCGGGTATTACATGAGAGTGGAGAAAGAAATTAAAATTTAATACGGTTTGGGGGTTGTGATAAAATTTCTTGACTCAATTAAGTTTAGAATTATAAAAATATTTCTAGTAATACCACTTTATATGTTAAAAATTAAAATGTTAATATTGGAATGTTTATTTTTACTATTTTATTAATTTATAGAGTGATATTTTTATTTTTTATTATTTTGATTAATAACTATTTTTGTATATTTTGTTTGTTGCTTCATTTTTAAAAATAAAATAATAGGTTATTCTTGATCTTAATGGGCGGGGGCCTCTGGTTGATAACTGTAACGATTAACAAGGCATGATTAAGGATGGAGAAAAAAAGTTTATTTGAGGTGATTAAATAATTTTATCATCTAACGTCTTTAATCTTCTTCTCTTAAGTCATTCTTCCTCAGTTTCATGGTGATTACACTTAATAAATTTGTTTCCTATTTTATCTTCCTTTATTCTATTTTTCTTTTTGAATTAAGGGCCCGTTTGGAGGCTCAAAAATTAGTAAAAAAGTACTAAAAGTTACATTTTATAACTTTTGGTGCGTTTGGTAAAATCACCAAATTTTTCACTTTTTTGCTTTGTTACAGTAAAAAAATAGAACAAAAAGTTTTATCAAATACACACAAATTGTCACTTTTTTGTTCCGTTACAGTAAAAAACTTATCAAATGCACAAAAAGTTACTATTTTTTTTACTTTGTTACAGTAAAAAATTTACTAAACACCTAAAAGTTACAAAAAAATGCTAAGAATTACATTTTGTTCAACTAAACACACAAAAAATATTACTAAAAAAATAGACAAAAAATATAAAAAATTTTACTTTTTTGCTAGTTTTTAATTCTCCAAACATACTCTTAATATAAGTTATACAAGGTATTATTAATTATTTTAAGGGAAAATTAGCAATTATGAATTACAAAATCGAGTTCACAAACCTCAATAGCGGTTGTTCTTTTATATATTGTATAGAATTTATAAATTAAAATAAAACCCCTCTCACAAATGATATATTATTACTATTTTTTTTTCTCAGGGCGTTGAACCGCTCAAACCGTCGCTCGCGTCGCCAAGTCTACGTACGACTACTACAAGTCTTAAGCTCAAAAGTCGACGCACGTCTTGGGCAACTAATTAAGCAAACTTCCTTGATTGCTGTCTCTGACCTCGTTTGGGAGTCCAGGAAGAGGTTTAAAAAGAAAAAAAATACGAAAAAAACAAAAAATATTAATAAACTGAGAAGTGAAGAAAAATGATAATGATTTTTTTTTTCATATATTTGAAAATTTAAGAAAGAGAACACAATGAATTTTTTTTTTTCTCCTTCTTAGTAAGTTGAGAAAAAATAAAAAGAAAAAAAAGGTTTATGTTGTTTTATTATTGTATCTTTTAAGATAATTATGTGCTTCTTTTTTTATTTATAGTGGTAGATATTGCATTTTAATAAATTTATTGATAAATTTTTCTCTCTTCTCTATTTTTTTCATAATAAAACTTACAAACACTACACATATTAACGATTTCTTTCATCCTCTCCTCCTCTTTTTTTTTTTTTTCTCATTTCCTTCGATCTAAAGAAGCTGTAAAAACTTTGTACTCCATTTGAATAATTCTAAATTTCAAATCTATGAATTTTTTAAGAAATATTTCGATTACTTTAGTTCGGATCTATTTTTTCTTTTGTAACCCGAAACACTATCGATTTATTACAGCCCTCAACAAACCGCAAGTAAATTGGGGGCTTGCTCAATACCCAATAAACCACGTGAACTAGTTAAATTCAAGCCTTACACCTTGTGTGGGTACCTCCAAGACTTATTAGGTCTTGGAGTCGAACTCCTGATCTCTCTTAGGAAAGCCAAGAACTATGGCCAACTTCCCAAGTGCAGTTAGTTTTTAGTTCGGATCTTTATATCTATTTCAGGCATTTTGGTTAATTGTTTCAAGAATTGATTGAGATAATTTAGGTAAAACTAAATAACTAAATCGAAAACTAAATAAACACCCCCGTTAATGTTAATTATGCTTATCCAATCTTACCTAATTAGCTATTCACCATACAAGGTGTTAAGTAATTACTTTTTGTGGCCTAATATGACATTTTAAATATGGGTGCATGAATAATTAGGTGAGGTGAATTGAAGTATTTGAATAAGTAAATTTTGAAAATTATTCACGTTATATTTGAAATAATAAAAATATTACAAAAATATATCAATAAAAATAACTTAACCAAAACTTTGTTAAAATATCCATGACGAATTCTTATTATAATAATTTAGATTTATTATAGTGTTCCTAACAGCTAGAAGGCAAAACAAAAACCAATTAATAGTAATTATACACTAAAAAAAATTACTTTATGATCGTAAACCTCCCTAAACGTAAAAGGTAGTGATATTGTAATTAGAGCACATTTTTATGGGTGGTTTATTTTAAAATAATTGATATATTACTTTACTGCATCATTATTTTGAAACAATGAAAGTATAATTATCTTCCACAACATTTTAGGGATTTCTCACCCCAAAAAAAAAAAAATAATAATAATAATAAGTTGGACTACATTAAATAGATTTTTTTCCAAACTATGTTAAATGCCCATAATTATTTTTAATTTAAATTTATAATATTATTGTCTTTAACAAAAGAATTGACAACAAAACAAAAAGTAATTAATTAATTAATTAATAGTAACAAATAATAAATATTATAGCAGAAATAAATAAGTGGAAAGCCCATCGAGTTTAGTTATGTATTTCAGAAACCATTTTTTCAGGTTGAATAATGTGTTTTTCAAAAATCAAGCTTAAAATAAATAATAAAAGTGAGGACACTTAAATGATATTTTTAGTGACTTAAAATTAAATTTGTATATAAATTTTAAGTTTTTTTTAATATTCCATTAAATTATATATTTATATTTTATTTGTAAGTTTATTTACTATTTTATTAATCTTTTTATAAAGGCCCCGTTTGACATCACAAACAAACTCTATAAATCTTTATAAGGGCCTGTTTGGTGTGCAATAATTTGCTGAAAATCTCTAAAAATCTCTATAAATCTCTGTTAACTTTATATCACATCAACTTTTTTCTCTTACTGCACGTATTACGAACTATTCCCAAACTACAATTTATCTCAATTTATCTCATTTTTTCTTACTCCAAACAAACCCTAAATCTCCAATAATCCCTCTATCTCTAATTTTCCCTCTATTACGAATTTCAAAAAATTTTAATATTTTGCTAAAAAAATAAAAAATCTGGAAGTAGGTTAACCGAATGTGTAAATTTTTTATACAATCATATTCTTCATGTCGAAAGCTTTCAAACGAGTACCATTGTTGCTATTTTTTGTGAATTTTTTTGAATCCGTGGGAACAGATTTGAAAAATCATTCCCATAGTTAACTACTTTAAAAAAAAAAGTCAAAATTAACCCCAAATCACATTTTATCTCAATTTATCTTATTTTTTCTTACTCCAAACGGGGTCAAAGTAATATTTAGATACAGAGAACGTTTATAATTTCAAAAAACTACAGAAGTTAGTAAAAGTAAATTTTTTTCAAATTTGAAATGTAAAAGGTTATTTTAAAATTATTTGAAGGCTTGTTTTTTATTTGATATAAAATTATTAAAAATTATATAAAAATTGGCACATGATAAAATTTAGTAAAAAATTTTAAAAATTTTTAAAATATTATAAAATTTTTTTGGTGAAAATGACAGATCAACTTTTTTTAAAATATGTTTGAACTCCAATTATTCGTTTGAACAGGTTTTAATAAATTTTTAATAAAGTTAAAATTTTTTTGAAATTTGAAAAAATTGAAAGCTTTAAAATTTTTTTTTACGAGTTTCTGAATTTTTTTTTTGGGGTCTAAACGGGCTTATCATCAAACCATATCTTAAAACCAATTTTCTTAGAACAATGCCCATACCATGGCTGGCTCCTCTCTGTATACGTGTTGAATTCCAAAAGAAAATCAGACATTCCTTCTCTTCTGGGTTTTAAAAAAAAAAAAAAAAAAGTCTCTTGCTTTCTGAATTTTCACTCCCTTTTTCATGCACAGCACAGACATATATATATATATATATATATTCACACTGAGGAAAGTCGATCACGAAGCTCCCGAAGGGTTGGAAGCAGCTGTTCAACCCTCGTTTATCTGCTCAGATTTTCGCTCACTAGGAGAATAGTTTTCTCGTGATTTCCCAGATTTGTATTGCTGCTCATCTCCGGATCTTTTGCTCCTGGGGTTTTCCCCCAGCAGAGCTAGCCCCCTCGCTGCTTCAGGTTCTCTTTTCTCTACTTCGACTAAAATCGGCATTAGAATCTGGGTTAGTTTGAAAGAAAATTGCAGCAAATGCTTATCAAAAAATTTTTGGTATTGATGAGTTTATTTGTCATTTTGTGCTAGCTTTGTGTTTAGGAAAATGTTGTTCTAAGTTACAGACATTTTCTTTGGATGTAAGGAATACAGAATTAGAATACTGAGGGTTTCGATGTATATGTTTTGACTATCAGTTTAATTTGTGAAGGTTGAGAAACTATACACGGTTGCTTGGTTTTGGTGGTACCCAGCTGGGGAATTGAATCTGGGGTTATTTAGATTTGTATTACTTCATATTGAATTTTGTGAAAAATCAAAACCCCAAAATACCAAAAGGGAGCACATGATGGTTGTTTACTTGATTATGAGCACATGATGGTTGTTTACTTGATTATGAGCACATGATGGTTGTTTACTTGATTATGGAGTTTTCTTGTGGAGGATATTGATGGTGGAACTTGACTTAGTGACAACTGAATCGATCCATTGAATTCACTGGGGGTTGCTACTTTCTGCGTTTGAGAATAATAGTTGATAGAGGGATTATGTTGGTAATTTGGGCTTCAGATTTTTCACAGCTGATCTGGCTTGTAAGATGAATTGAGAAGAGGAGAGAGATTGAGACCCTATACCAGAGTCTAATTCATAACATTGGATGTTTTCATGCGAAAGGAGAGAATAGTCATAAGGGAACTAGTTGGCATTGTCTCTAGGTGAATCTTTCAGGAAGAAGAAAAAAAATATCTTCAGGTGGGTTATATCATCTTGACTCTTCACAGAATCCTGCAGTTTGTTTGAAGATATTAGCCCTCTGATGCAATTTCATTTGAGTAGAAACTTTGGGCTGTGATTTGTGTCATTTGAAGCATCGTGGGCTTGATCAGCTGCAGAAAAATAAAAAATAAAAAATAAAATAAATTCCTTTATCTAAATATTTTGCATTTGATACTTTAAATCACATTACTTTTTTTTTAATATTGTGTGTATCAAATCTTTTGTCAAATTTTCATATGGTTTCAGTACATATATCAGCTCTCTTATGTGCTTGCACCGTATCCTGCTCATTTCAGGTCTTATCTTTCTTCCATGAGGATCTTCCTTTTCTGAAGGACTACTTCCTTTTAATCTGCTAAGGAGTGCAAAGAAGCTTTTCGAGCTTGTTATTGTTGCATATATAGAATCAGAAGGTTGTAAATAAAATGGGAAACATTGGACGCAGGTTTGGAACTTTGAGTGATTTTTATTGTTGGATTAGCCAATTTTACTGAATTCTTGTGTATTACTAACTTTAGTTTATGTGATATTACCCTCTTGTTGGCTGCAGTACAACTGTTAGAAAGACAAATGAGACCATGAGGCTTATTGTAACTGTATTTGTTGGAGTTGTTTTTGGGTTCTTCATTGGAGCATCATTTCCAACACTTGCATTAACAAAGGTGCACAGTTTATGCCTTTTTGTTGCTTCCCGCGCCCCACCCACTCTTTCTCCCTTTGTTAATTTTATCTATTTTATTCAGATAGCAATTGTTACAATTTTCCCCTCATCTCTAATTTGACAGTTGAACGTTCTATCCAGCCTTCTTCCTTCCAATGATCTTTCTTACATTGAGGATAGAAATTCAGGTCTCTCGACCCAAACGTTTTTGAATGCTTGGTCTGCTATAAAGAGTAACAGAAATACCTCGACTGCAGCTCAAAAATTGAATAATACATCGAAGGTATATTTCTTCTCCTTGTTCTTAGTGTGAACCAGAAAACTACAACTCTTTTCATGGACGGTAGAACTTTTGCTGGAGCAAAAGAGTTTGGAGTTAAAATAATTGAAAATTTTCTTGCATTGTATAACTTTGGCTACCTGTTATCTGGTGAAAGAACTAAAAAAGGTACTTGTAGTTAATTAATTAAATATTTTCTGCTCATGTATTTTGCATTGTTTTTATGTGAAGCAAATCCTCTATCTTTCTTCCCTTAGGTGATCAGCTTAGCGAGAAGTTTTCTTCATTAAGATACTAATGTTCCCAGTTCCTTGCATCAACAATCTGCAAGCAAACCATTGTAGAAAGTATGTAGCCAGATATTAGGCAAAATTGCAGTCCACTGAGAAACAAAAAATGCATTTAGAAACTATTCCAACTTCTGGACATGAAAATTTTGAATTTTCGGCTAAAGCCCTGGCTTACAATTTTTTAACAATGTATTTGAGACCTCGGTCCTTAAAGAGCGCTTTCAATCTATCCTTGTTCTGATTTATTTTATTCATTGTATTTTTCAATCTTTTGTATCAGCAGAATGTGTTTTACTAAAATGGGATCATTTAATCTATTACAACATGAAACATTAATGTGCTTGCATGTGTTTCAAAATTAGATTGTGGTAGGCTATCCACTTCATAATGTTAGAAGTAGAAAGATTGGTATTTTTCATGGTTGGAGTTTTAGTGCAATTTGAGCATAATATTCTCCACCAACTGATTCCAGTGTATTGGAGGAAGTTTCCTGTGGAGACACTCGTGGCCTGGAACCACTTTCCTAATAGTTTGACTTGCATTTGAGCCTCACAAAAATGATGTTACTACCAGTATCAAAATAATTTCCTGAGATAAGCAGTTACATCTATCTTTGACACTGCTTGCTTCCCTTCAATTCCAATGCAGATTTGGGTCCCATCTAATCCACGGGGTGCAGAAAGATTACCCCCGGCGATTGTTGCTGCTGAGTCAGACTTCTACCTTCGCAGATTGTGGGGTAAGCCTAGTGAGGTGGGTGTCTTCTCTCAAAAAGCTTTGCATTTATTAATATGATATATTCCTTGTCACTTGATGGAAGTATGAAAAGATAAAAATCTTTTAATTTGGAATGACATCCTTTTCCAGTGACTTCAATTCTGACATGGAATTTTTTTTTTTTTGGGGGAACAGTTGTCGCATTTGAGCATTTTGATTATTTATTACAACTTACCAGATGTATGCTGAAAATAAGATTTAAGATGGATAAGCTCACGTTAACCCGCCAATTTAGAGTGAGAATGGAAGTGGTCTCATTAAGGAATTGGATCATGAAATTGTGTTTCGTTCTCTACTGATAGTAGTCACGTATTATTATATTGCCTAATATCTTATTTATTTGTCTTCTGATGATTAAATATTAGGACCTGATAATCTTTTATTTAAATTTTGAGGTGTTTGACCATGTTGGCTTTTGCAGGACATATCTATGAAACAGAAGTATCTTGTAACATTCACTGTTGGATATAATCAGAAAAATAACATTGATGCAGCAGTCAAAAAGGTCTCTCTCTCTCTCCTCTCTCTTTCTCTCTCTCTCTTTGTGGGTGCACTCGCACTATCCACTGAGTATGTGTTTTCCTACAGTTTTCTGAGAACTTTACAATACTTCTGTTTCATTATGATGGCCGAACAACTGAATGGGATGAGTTTGACTGGTCAAAGCGAGCGATTCATGTGAGTGCCCGAAAGCAAACAAAATGGTATGAAATTACTAAATTCTATATAGAAGTACTTTAAACCTTACTGGTAGTTCTGATAATGCATATAGGTGGTCTCCCTGTATGATGCTTACGCTTCTTGAAATTTTGAAGGTGGTATGCCAAACGATTTCTGCATCCTGATATTGTGGCTCCATATGATTACATATTTATCTGGGATGAAGACCTTGGAGTTGAGCATTTTAATGCTGAAGAGTGAGTTTTAAACATAAAATATCACACTTCTATGGCATTTTTTAATCTGCTGACTCAAAACTTCCTTACACCCTTTATCTGTGGACTTCCAGATACATCAAGCTCGTGAGGAAGCATGGTTTGGAAATTTCCCAGCCTGGTTTAGAGCCAAACAAGGGTCTAACATGGCAGATGACCAAGAGAAGAGGTGATCGTGAAGTACATAAGTAAGAATGATGGGAATGTTATGCTAGCTAAGTGTTCCTTAAAAAAAAAAAAAGGAAAAAACATTTCACAAAGTGACCTTTTCTTATTGTTCTTTTTGTTTCCCTTTTTATAACCAGAGAAACAGAGGAGAAACCAGGCTGGTGTGGTGACCCACATTTGCCTCCTTGTGCAGCGTATGAATAGTTATTATTTTCATTATTCATTCAATTTTTTTTTTGTTTTGCTTTGTTTTGTTTTGTTTGTTTGTTTGTCCGCCCCCCCTCCTGATGGCTCTGCTAATGGAGCCTATCTTTTCATGTCCTTGTGATTTCAGATTTGTTGAAATCATGGCTCCAGTGTTTTCTCGAGATGCATGGCGCTGTGTGTGGCATTTGATACAGGTATGGAGTTATAATTTTCGTTTCTTAGGAGATATTTAAGTCCTCGTATGGTACCTCCCTTTCATAACTCTGTATATTAAATGCTGTATTGTGGATGTTGTAGAATGACTTGGTCCATGGATGGGGTCTGGATTTCACCCTCCGAAAATGTGTCGAGGTCGGTAACCCTTTTTCATCCTCTTTTTTGTTCTGTGGTCCTTTATTATTTCACTGTTTAGCCAGTCGGGTAAATCAATAAAATCCAAGGCATGATGAGTATGCTTCTCTTCTTTTCAAACCAGCCTGCTCATGAGAAAATTGGAGTTGTAGATTCGCAGTGGATAGTTCATCAAACTGTTCCATCACTTGGGAACCAGGTAAAGAGAGAGCATTATTTGTTTGTGCACTCACTGACATGTGTACCTGTGCATATGTATATGATCAGACACAATACTGAGTAACCTTTTCTATCTTGGCAGGGAGAAGCAGAGAACGGAAAAGCACCATGGCAGGGGGTATGCAATGCCCTCAATATTGTTTATTTTTTCCCCTCCATTTTCCGATTATATTCGTTCGATTGCACAACTAGTGTTTGATGCAATCTCCCCTCTGGGGTGCGCACGTGCCGGCATAATGATGTTTGAATGTGTTTATCTACATGATTTTTCGTCCTTCTTGCATGTCTTATTTATGTATTGTTAAGTCGTCAATTGTCTCCAAAGCTTAAATTGTCAAGAAAATAAGTCCAACAACATATATCAAGCTAGCTTCATGCTCCCCCTCGTATGTAACCCCATCTTACATATGGAGTGAAGAGACAATGAATGAAATAAAGCGGTGCGCCACTTGAAACAGAGCAAATTGCACAAGAATAAATGGAGCAACAGACACAATAACAACATTTTGAACCCAGAATCTCTTGAAGCCAAGTTTTGATATCATACAAAGTTACTATTTGTCCCTAACATTTAAGTTGTTAGGAAATCTGGCTGATAATATATATCAAACTAACTTAACATGCATAATTTCACCAACTTTACTCTTTACTAGTTTGTCCTAGATTTGGAATTTTTGCCATTACTGCAGTTGATCACAGTTTCAATAATTTGCTCATGGGATGTTTTGATGCCTCTGCTGCCAGGTGAGGGAGAGGTGTAGAAGAGAGTGGACAATGTTTCAGAGCCGGATGACAAATGCAGAAAAAGCTTACTACAAATCAATGGGAATTGACCCTCCAAATTCTACTTCTCGGTAGAGGACAAAATATTGACAGAGGTGAACCGGATACAAGAATTACCGCCATTACAATGCTTAGTGCTAGCTATGGTTCTTCAGTTGTAGTAGACATTAAGACTCTAATGGTAGAGATGATTATCGGCTAGAGATAAATCACCCTCTCGAATTCCTCCCTGGAATAATGCGGTTCCCACATTAAAGCAAGGCCAAGCGAGGCAACAGCTTCGATCCCTTTGTTGCAAATGGGAATCGGGATGTGTAATTTTTTTTTTTCAATGACATTTGATTTTCCATATATATATATATATATATATATGTAGCCCTTCCAAATAGTTTGAATTATAAAACTATTGTTGAATTGAGTTGAATTTTAACGGACAAACAGAATGAATGATCAATGGCCATAAAGCAGAGCTGGTAATTTCTGTAGCTAGTTTTGGAATTTTCCCAGCTTCTGGGGATTGATGGAAGCATAACATTCTTTTTTCCAAACATGTTTAACGTGAGAAACTTCTAGAATTTTTTTTTTTTTTTATATAAAAACTAATTAAATGGAGCGGCCTCCGGGACCAGTCTGATAATATTTGGCGACATTCTTGATCCAATAAGCGCCACAAAAATTTCATGAGATACAGTTAAGTAACTATCAACTATTTCTAGCCTCTCCTATGTGGCCGCGTAAACTGTGGACTCTCTTTGCCGACCTATGTAAAGCACTTGACAGGTCTATTACACCAACCTTCTTTCGAAAGCAGTTTCTTTCTTTTATTTTCTTTTATTTTTTTAATGTCATTTCTTTATTTTTATTTATATGTTGTTAATTATATGTTTGGAGATACTTATGTTATGTTGGGAGACTTTCATGATTCCTATATTAAAATTTTAAATAATTTGAAAATTATAAATATAACAAACAGGTCATAAAATAGAACTTAATTAGTCTTATTTTTTTTTAATATTTAAAATTTTAAGCCGATTATTAATCAATGAAAACAAAATTATATTATTAAGATAAATAAAAACAAAAATAAAAATACAATGAGACAAAATATGAAAAAAAAAATATAATTTATAAGAAAAATAACAAAATTAATAAAATTTTAATGTAATTTTCTAAAGCAATTGAGGCAATAACTCTTGCTAAATCTTGTTTGAGTCCGCTCATATCATTCACGATGTTAGGTATCTTTAAAATATTCAAATTTAAAAGATTATATAAAACTAATTATTGTAAAAATGTGCAAGCTCGCATTTTTTAATTTTCAACTTGGTGGAGATGTTTTCATTTGGCACATTGGAAGCAACATAAATTTAAAAGATTACATTGTGCATGTGAATGCCTTTCCAAGGTGTGTGAGATTGGATTATTCAACCAATACAATTCTTTTTTGAAAAAATAAAAATTATTAAAACTTCTAACATGCGACATTCTTAAAATTTACGCTCCTAACTTCATCTAAAAATAAAATCCTAACAAATTTAAATGTCATAAAAATCCTAATAATAATATCTCATTTTTGAAATTTTAATAAATTTTTTATTTGTTAGATAATTTAGCATTTTATCCCCGTAAGACGCATTCCACACTTTCATTCTCAAATATATAAAAAATTTAGAATTTAAAATAATCTATTTATTCATATCATATATTTTGTTCAAAAAAATAATTTATATTACATCATGGCGCACATACATACAATTTTTTATTTTTTTTTAATATCATCAAAGATATAACAATTCCGAACATCTAACCCGTTAATTTGAACGAGTGTACACATATTCATACTAATACATAAAAGAGAGAAATCTTTTGGTGTGTGTGAAACTGCGTCGCAAATTGTTATACCAAAATATCATTTTAACTTCCTTTAACTTCGTTCTAATTTCTGTTTAAAAAAATTCTTTTCTTTCAATTTTCTTTCCAAAGAATTTCCTATTCTTAAATTAATTCACAAGAACACAAAAATGATAATGAGACGATAATTTGTAAAAATAAAGAAGGAATTCAGGGAAAGTGTAAGGTTTTTTAGTGGTAAATCCATACAAAATCTTAAATTAAATGTGACAAATTTGAGTATTTTCTAAATTGAAGAGAGGAGAAGATTTGCATATTTCCTAAATTGAAGATTTTTCAAAATGGGCAAGTTTTCAAAAAAACATAACCGCAATATTGCAAATCTAAGTCCAATTAGGAGTAAAGAAGAAGACTGCACAGATTAAGAAACATGTAGAAAAATTTAGTGTATCTCGCAGGTAGCATGTAGGGAGCGCGCGGCTGCACCACATGGCGCTAGGAGTTCGTAAGATGCACATAGGTTCGACCTTTTGGCAGTAGACCCCGCAAGAAGTGCGCTGGGAAACTGATTGTTCAAGTTATAGAAAATTTTGTTTCCGTTTAAGAAATCTGCTTATATGTTTGAGTTCAAATTGGAATAAGATTTTGCTTATATATTTGAATTCTAATTGGAATAGGATGTGTCAGTCTATATATATGCACACAAGCTTAATGTACAAGAGGCAACTAAAAAGGCATATTATAGAGTTTTGTGAGAGAGAAAATTTTTTCTTGTAAGGTTATAGCTCTTTATCTTATTTCCACTATTCTTGGTCGAGTCTATTCACTTTTTAAGGAGTTAGAAAGTTTGTTTTCGCTTGACCTAGGTGTGTCGAGGATTCGAGCAAGTACTTGAAAGAAGTCGTGCGAGTAGTCGTAGAAATTTCGAGTGGATATTTATAACCTAATTATATAATGCAAGTTTGAGTGATCTTTGAAATCGGACCTGGAGTTTTACTTTTATTAGTTGGTAAAGAGTTTCTTCATTACTATTCTTGTGTTTGTTATTTTTGTGGTTAGTTGATTGATTCGAGCGATTCAAAAATTTTCACAAAGGATTGATGATAAAAAAAACTCAAGATCAACGTGTTATGATCCAGTGCGTGTGTGTACATAAATAAATATATAAAAGAAGCATAAAGAAATGAACTTTTGAGTACAGAGCTAGGTTTGACAATTATATATATAACTTAAGCAGAGACAAAGAAGTATATATATATATTAATGTGATTCCACCTTTGATTAAAATTCTTTCGACCGCACACACATACCCACACTAACCAAAGCAAGGTTGTGAAACTAGCTTTTCTAATCTTCCTCAAAACATGAAAGAGAGGGGGGGGGGGGAGGAGTCAAAAAAGGATAGGGAGAAAGGCATTATTCTCCCAAAAGGCCTTCACTCCTAAACTCAAAATTCGCTACTATTTTACTCCTAAAAGATGGAGCGACAGAGAGGACAAGTAGCGTTCTGATTATCAAACCACTTGTCGAGACAACCCTTGTGGAAGAAATGCTCGCAAGACAGCTCACTCACCTCCTCATCTGCTTCAAACCTACACAGACACACACAGCAACAACACTCCGCTGAATTGGACCCTGGACTTCCATTGTTATTACTATTACACCCACAATTGCTGCTGCTGCCAGTAGAACTCCTGGAAAGACAAGACCTCTTTTCACACAGAGACCTGAACCTCGTAATGGAGACTCTTCTGGGTCTTCTTCCACTGACAGTCTCAGACATTGTTGATTGCTCTTCCTCATCTAAATTTGGAGAAGACGACCCAATACCAATACCAATACCACCCACAACTTGAAGCACAGATCTCACCATGTTCTTCAACAGAGCCACTGATATAACCGTGTTCATCACCAGCACATGAAGTAACCCTTCAGCTGGGCTGGGGAAAGTAGACAAACCCATAATTTTTTTTCTTTCTTTTTTTTTTTTTTTTTTTTTAAATTCTCTCCTCAAAACAAAGAAGAAAACCCAACAAGAGGAGTTGTAGCCAAAACCAAATGCCAATTTGCTTCCACAGACTTGCAACAGAGCACCAGCCTGGGGTCGCTGATAAATACTGGGTTGGGGACATCCTAACCAAGAATCAGTTAACCGTGGTTAAGGGTGGGGGTAGTCCCTTAAGTAACCATATGCTGAGAGACAGTGGCTACACGTGGCAACACGTGTAAGGTTTTTGTGCTGAGATGTGGTTGAGCTAGGAGTAAAACTGTGGTTGGGGGGGCTTGTCACGAGAATTGGTATGTTTCGTTTTAGCATGCCACGTACCCCAGATGGCTTTGCCGAAGGACAATCCGGCAGTGACACGTGGGGGTGGCTTTGACCATAGACTTGGGCGAAAGCTCCTTCGTTAAGGAAGCCGCGTCTAGCCTCAATGATGTGTGAGGTTTTGTTGTTATTACATAGGATGCTTTTAGTTTATGAAAAAAATTCTAAAGGTTTTATATTTTTTAATTCATTGTACGAATTATAAATTTAAAATTTATTTAATTTTATTTCACCTCTTATCATTTTAAAAATTGTCAATAAGTAATTTATGACATAACATAAAATTTAATTCACAATTATCTATGATTTTTTAAATGCCAAATATATATTAAGTTGATGGCTAATATTTTTTTATTACGTTTTATATGTAAATAACTAGATATTAATAGATTACCAACCTTAATTATTTTGAATTTCTTTTAAATATCAAACTGCTTTTAATTGTTTTTCATTTTATACAACATTAATTATAAAATTAAAATTAAAAGGAGTAAATATGTGTATATAGTTATTAAAGAAATTTGAAGCCTCCGTACCAGAGGGGATAAATTTTCACGAGGATTAAGAATTTAGAGAATAATTCTAATAGATTTTAACAAATAATAGGAGTTCAATTGAAAAAATATAGAAACGTTTACGGCATAAATTCTTTCAATTAAAAATAATTAAATTTTAAGTAAAAATATTTGTGCAATAAAATACCTTTTAAATAATATTAGCAAAATGACCGGCGCGCATTGCCACAAGTTTTGTAATATATTTAATATATACATTTATTTTAATAAATATATATAAAATGTAAAATAATATTTAATGGAGCAAATACGTAAATTTAAACATTTAAAAAAATTAAATATCTAATTTATAACAAAATAATCAATTATAGACTTATAAAAAAAGTGTAATATATATCAGTACTTCAAACAAAAATAAAATACAAAAATAAAAAAAAAATGCCACACGTGTCGGACCACCAATAATTCTTCAAATATCCCCCAATAATGGTAAAATTATCCATTATAGATTCATAAAAAATAAAAAATGCAACATGTGTCATCCTCCAAACAAAAAATAAAATATAAAAAATGAAATACGTGTTGAATTGTTAATAATCAATGTTTTAAAAACTGAACCGGAATGGTCAGTTCAACTAGTTAAACTGGGAACCAGTTCTAGAAATGGTTCGATCAATCAGTAAAAATCGTTTGATAGTTGAACCGGCCTAAAACTGATGACCTATTGGTTCAACCGACAAACTAGAGTGGGTTTTAAAGAACTGGGTTTATACTTTTTTTTTTTTTTGGATAATTAACCGAATTCTACTTCATACTTGTTAATATATATATATATATATATTACCTTCCTGAAACTAACTCCGGATTTATATATATTAATATATATATTACAAAAATATTAATATATATATATATATATATAACAAAAATGTTAATATATATATATATATATATAACAAAAATGTTAATATATATATACACAAAATTGTAATATATATTAAAATTATATATCTTAGTTTTGAGTGATTCTACTATTGTATAATATTGAGATAATTTTTTGTAATTGTTTTGTTGTAATTACAATTATTTTAGGACACTTTTTGTTAGTAAAATAAAAAATTTTAGAATAATATGTAAAAAAATGTGAATTCTTAAAATTATTATATAATTTTAATATATATTTAGATATTTTATTTATATATTTAAATATATTTATGATATCAAGATTCAACTTTGATTCGATACCGATTCAATTGACGATTGAATCATTGGCCCGTAACGTGATTACTTTTCTAGTTCGATGAACGATTCGATTTTTAAAACATTGTTAATAATCACTGAAATTTTTAATATAAAAATAACACTGGCATCTAAAAAAATAAAAAACATAAAAAAAATCAAAAATCAAATTACATTTGTCGACTTATGGTAAAAAATGAGCCACTTTCACGGAAATCTCTTTTATATTAATGTATTAATATAAGTCAGCAGGAGGTTCACGTTTTGTTATAAATTTTTATGATATATTCAATTTTATGATGGATAATGAATAAATATATATAAAATGTAAAATAATACAAAATATCCCTAACAATAATTGGTAAAAAAATACAAAATAAAATAAAAACAAAAACTACTAAAAAAAAGCCAACACTCCACGTCACATCTCCTTGCCCCCACTTTCAAAACAAAATAAGAAAACAAACGCACGCACCCAAAAACAAAAAAACTAATGCCACGTGTCCCTCAGATATTTATATTTGGAGCCAAGGTTTGAAAGATTGTAAACATCTATATCTATATAATAAATCAAGTCTTTTGACAAGATTATTGTCCCCGTCTCAACCCAAGAGAAAGAGAGAGAGAGAGAGCTAGGCGAGAGGGAGAGGGAGAGGGAGAGGGGTGGGGCCGCTGGTGGTGAGGCGCGAGAGAGTGAGTGTGAGAGAGGGAAGTGGGGGTGGGAGAGGGGTGGGGCCCGGGGTGCAGAGGGGTGGGCTGGGGGCACGGGGAAGAGAGAGATGGGGATTGGGTTAAGGTGGGTAAGGGTCTCAAGGCACAAAAAATAGGAGGTTTTAAGATATAAAAAATTTTAAATAATATAATTTAATAATATTTAATTTAATAATATAAATTTTAAATAATATTTAATTTAAATTTAAATAAAGATAAAAAATATAATTTAACTTACAAATAACTCAAATGTAAATTTGTTTATATTATTTAAAAATAATTTATAAAAATAAAAATTACTAATCACGAAAAGGTATAAAATATTATTACATTAATATTAAAATGTGAAAATATTTTTTTATAAAAATTTGTAATTTAATATTTTTCATAATGTGATATCTTTTGATTAATAATTTTTATTTTTATAATAACTTATAAAAATAAAAATTACTAATCACAAAAATGTGTAAAATATTATTACATTAATATTAAAAATGTGAAAATATTTTTTTATAAAAATTTTTAATTTAATATTTTCTAAAATGTGATATCTTTTGATTAATAATTTTTATTTTTATAGGTTATTTATACAGCTTTTTTTATGTACGTTTATTTTATAAATTTATATTTCTTTGCAGAAAAGAGAAAAAATGGCGGAGCGGTGGGGAGTTTCAAAGCATAAAAAATAATATAAAGGCACAAAAATATTTTAATTTTAATTTTAAAATATAAAAATATAAAATAAAGGCACAAAAATATAAATTTTTTTTAAAGTCAGTTAATTTTTTTAATTATAATTTTGAATTTTAACACTCTTTAAATTTTTATTAAAATTAAACATTTAAATTAAAATTTCTATTTATGTTTATAGATTTTTATAAACTAACAACAGAAAAATATTTATTAAATCTTTTTATATTTTTACTCTATATTTTCTGCTCTAAACTTAAATAAAAAAATATAAACTTAAATAGAAAAACGTAATAAAAAAATCTTTCTACTCCATATTTTCTATTATAGTGAATTATTTATTACAGTTAATATGTATCATATTCATTAATTAATTTATTTTTACTACATAATTAAATTAAATTAAACAGTTTTTAAATTAATTAATTAAAATTATATGAAATTAATTAATTAATTTTAAATTAATATGAAATATATATTATTGAAATTTTCAATAAATATTAAAATTATATTAAGTAATTTAAATTAGTTAATATATTTAATAATTTAATTTAATTTGTTTAATATCAAATCTATTTTATTAAATTATTTTTATTAAATATCATAATTACTTTAATTTAATTTAATAAACAATATAATTAAATTAAATTAACATGAAATATATTTATTAAATCTAATTAGTTTTTTAAAAACTAATTATAGACAATATTTCGTTTCCAAAAGTCAGTTTCAACTTTCATTTCAGAAAAAAAAAAGATAGCAAAAAATAAAAATAAAAAATATAAACAGAAAAACAATAGAGAAATATTAAACAATGTATGTATATCTATTAGACAAAGTCAACTAATTTTTTTTATTTATAATAAATACTTAAAATTCAGTTTTCTTGAAAATTTTATTAGAAAATAAACATTTAAATTGAAATTTTGGATTTCCTTAATGGCTCGAATTAATTTTTCTCTTTCTCTCAAAATTTCTATTTTTTTTAATACGTTTTAAATAAAATATATTTGATATTAAACTTTTAAAAATGTGATAATAGTGATAATAAATAATAAAATTTTATATCTTAGTCTTCTTTGATTAGCGATTTTTTTATTTTTATAGGTTATTTTTACACTTTGTCATATTGGTTTGTTTTATGAATTCAAAATAGAGTTATTTACATGTTAAATAACTTATGATTTGATATTTGTTCCAATCATCGCTAAACTTTGCCGCGTTATTATTGCTATCTTTTTCAAATTTTGAAATTTGAAATTCAAATCAATATAATAAAATATATCAGTTGATGTAACAATTATATACGTAACGTGAAAATGAAAGACTATGCGGTCCGTACTTTGCACAAACTCTACACATTAAATTATATTTCTGTACATTTAAGCACAGGCAAAAAAAATTAGAATTTGACATTTTTTAATTAATGAATTTATTTAATGGTTTGAATTATTTTTTTCTTTTTTTTCCCATTTTAATTGTCTTTTTGATCACTTTATATGAAAAATTTTTTAAATGTTATTATAAAATTATTTTTAATTTTTTAATTTTTTAATTTTTTATTAATTTTTTTAAATAATATAATTTAATAATATTTAATTTAATAATATAAATTTTAAATAATATTTAATTTAAATTTAAATAAAGATACTCAAATGTAAATTTGTTTATATTATTTAAAAATAACTTATAAAAATAAAAATTACTAATTACAAAAGGTGTAAAATATTATTACATTAATCTTAAAAATGTGAAAATATTTTTTTATTAAAATTTTTAATTTAATATTTTTCAAAATGTGATATCTTTTGATTAATAATTTTTATTTTTATAGGTTATTTATACAGTTTTTTTAATTTTTATAGGTTACAAAATTATTTTTATTTTTTTAAATTTTTAATTTTTTTATATTTTTTATTAATTTTTTAAAAATTTTAAATGTGATTAATATATTTCAAAACTGAAACATACCTGCTCGACACGCACATAAACCTCATATCCAAATGTTATTAAAGCTTAAATTTTAAATACATATACTTTTACACTATGTGTCATTTATATAATAAGGAAGTTTAAAATTTTCTACTATTGAATTTATTAAATGGCTAGAATTGTTTTTCTTTTTCTCTCACTCTTTCCATATTTTTTAATACTTTTTATATAAAAAATGTCATTTATATAATAAAAAAGTATAAAATTCTGAATTTGAGATATTTTCAACTATCGAATTTGTTAAATGGTCAGAATTATTTTTTTCTTTCCTCTTCTCATATTTTTTAATATTTTGATATAAAAGATTTTAAATTAATATTTTAAAAAATGTGATAATGTTTGTAATAAATAATAAAATTTTATACTTTAATCTCTTTTGATTAATGATTTTTATTTTTATAGGTTATTTTACACTTTTTTTAAATGGTCAGAAGTTTAAAATTTTCTACTATTGAATTTGTTAAATGGCTAGAATTATTTCTCTTTTTTCTCTCACTCTTCTCATATTTTTTAATACTTTTTATATAAAAAATGTCATTTATATAATAAAAAAGTTTAAAATTTTGAATTTGTGATATTTTCAACTGTTGAATTTGTTAAATGGTCAGAATTATTTTTTTCTCTCCCTCTTCTCATATTTTTTTAATATTTTTTATATCAAAGATTTTAAATTAATATTTAAAAAAATGTGATATTGTTTGTAATAAATAATAAAATTTTTATACTTTAATCTCTTTTGATTAATAGTTTTTATTTTTATAGGTTATTTTTATACTTTTTTTTAATGTAAGTTTACTTTATAAATTTAAATTTAAGTTATTTACACATTAAATTATATTTTTATACCTTCACGCACTGGTAATTACTAGTATATGTATATGTGAGAAATGCCTTAGGTCCCCAACTTGCTCCGTGGCTGGCCAACTGTAGTAAACATATATGTATATTTTTAATGTTGGAATTAATTAAGGGTTGACACGTTTCAACTTATCATATAGTTACGTGTCAATCCTTCAACTCTTCTCACATTTCTCACATGTTAATACATTAGTATAGATTGCCACAAAATTTTTGTTTCATAAGCCAAAGGCTAAAGAATGGTCTCACACATTGACACGTGAAATAAAATTTGCGCAAATTACTTAAATTTTATTTGAAGTTTAACATGTTTCTTAAAGTATGAAAAATTGTTTGTTTATCTTTTATTTTTAAAGTTGTGTTTCAAAAATGACTTTTACAATTAATTAATCAAATTTTGAATTCATCATTTTTTCATAAAGTTTGATAATGCTGCAAAATATCATCTAATTAAGTTGACTCAATCAACTCAAAAATCAGTTTAATCATTTTCTCTCATATTTTCTGTTATTACTATGTTTCTACTCATATTTTCGTGCTAGTTGAAGTGTTATTTAAATTGCTCGTAATAATATTTTAAATTTTTTTAGCGCATCAAATATATAAAAATTAATTAACACTTTGTGAGTCAACAAGTGGTTTATAACAGTGTTTAATTAATTTTTGTTAATTCACATGAGCAGAGTTCGAACACTTTTATCAAGTCACATCAGCTCCAATGATTTTTTGACCTTGGTTTCTATACTTATGTTGATTTCTTACTTCTGGATCTTAAGTTTGAGTTTGAGAGGGATATTAGCATAAGTAATATTATATATATATAGTTTTCATATTTGTAAATTCCCTTATTTTGTTATGTTAACACATGTAAAACTCTATCACATGGCTTGTATATAGCAACGTTTGGAATTAAATAAAATAATATAAAATTCTACAAATCTCTACATATACGAATTACAAGACTATAAAATTTAAATTCTTTACTTACTGTACAAAACAGAGACATTAACTTTTACAATTTTATACAACTCTAAATACATCCATAGGTCTTTTGTATACAACATATTTGTAAATACAATAGTACAACTGTTCACTCAATCCATGTACATTTGGTATAGTTTCATTAATATTACCAATTTGTCCAATTTCTCTACAAAGTTAGTTTGTTCACACTTGGATATATAGAATATTTAACCTAATTAGATTGATTGATGACATTAGAAACTCAATCAAATGTTATATAATTAAAATTATAAAATTTAAAATAAAATTTAATAAAACACAAATTACTAAATATATTTTACTCAAGTGTCAAATTATTACTTACCAGTTAAAAGAGAGTTCGTCTTTTAAACTACAAATTCGGTAAACCCTTATTTGAAAGTATGACTGTTTAATTTTAACTGTTTGTATAAATGATCAATCTTGCATCCAAATAACAATTTACAAATTTGAAAGTTAGAGGCGTTTTTATTAGCGGCAGCTCTAAGAATTTTAGATGGTAAGGTCATATAAAAATTTAAATAATAATTATAAAATAATACCAATATTTTTTATAAAAATATGTGAAAAATAGTATCTTTAAAGTTGTTTTGATGAGTTAAAAAAAATTTAGCGGGGTTAAAATTACTAAAATATTTTAAATAAAAAAATACTTATTTTTTGAAAATTTTTTTATTGACTGTTGGGTCAATTGAGCCACCAGCGTTCATTTGACGCAACCCTTGATTTCTACATGTATCATGGTCAAGAGAACTCACAACCATACAAACCAACATATATATAATATATATGTATTTTCAACTGTTCTATTTAGAACTGACTTGTTGAAGCTCTTAATACCAAGAAATTATTTTAAAATATCGTTGTATGGTGTGAGTCTCCTTTTTCTTTTCTTTTCTTTTTTTAATATATACGATTTGTGTCATTATCTTGTCCAAGTCGCAGTGAAAATCATTTTCAGATAGACTGTCACATAGCCAAAACAATAATAATAATAATAATAATAATAATAATAATAATAATTTATTTGCCAACCGACACAAAAAATGAACTCACTTTCTTTCCTCCTGGTCGATCAAAAAGGCAACAATTTCAGCAAGTTAAAGAGAGAAACAGCCTGCTTCCCTCATTAACTAGTTTCTCCTTCTCTCAGCTGAACTCAATGATAGAAACAAAAACAGATGCATATATATATATATATATATATATTAAAATCGAGTGTACTATATTAGTTCCACAATCTTAATTACCATGACATCCATGTGCTCACTAACATATATAACATACAACCAAAAGAAGCAGCTAAGAGATTATTTAGTTAAGTATTTGGCCCTCTATATTAATTGCTCTGCTCGGTTCAGCATCGATCAGCCATCATTCAGTGACTTGTTCACTTGAAACTTCTTGTGCTCGTACACGATAAATTCATTAGCTTCAGCGTCAACATCTTCTACAATAGCGTGGTGTTTGGGACGTTCATCCTCCACCACCTTGCTGCGACCCTCCGACCTCGGTGCCTCAAACCTGCCGTGGGACGCAACATACGAATTCACCTGGTAATTTTCTGCAACATCCACGCGATTATATTGCTGACGCCTGGGATAATGCTCTGAGTATCCGTACTGCTGCATTTTTCTTTTTGGCTCTTTTCTTGGGAAATTCAAGGAACGGTTTAAGAACTTGCTAGGGTTGATTGTTGATGCCTGTCTCATTTATTTTTGGACAGCGTTTATATACTACTGCAGCAGAGTACGGGATTTCCAGATGGATATAGACAAACAAATTGGAGAGCGGGCCTCCACTAGGTCAAATTATGGAGGTATATCCTTCATTGCATCTGATTCAGATATCTTTTTTGGTCTTGCTGATGGGTCTAATTTTGTGGTCCGAAATCTCAGAGGACAAGAAGACAGCAGGTCAGATTCTTCCCAAGCTGAGATACCATTACAAAATTAGTGGTGAATCTTTAAAGCACTTGTTAACTTTGTTCTATGCCTGGAATATTTTCAGGACTAGTGCAGCATATTTTGCCATGGAAGTTGACTTATACTGATAAGCAAGAACTTATTGATTGAGAAACTTGGCTAATTGGCATAAGAATTTGGAAGTGTTTTCTCTGCTTTGGTAACTGAAGGAGCCCGGGCAAGTGTCTTGAACTTTTTCTGGCTCAACGTCGAGTCTAATCCAGATTTAATTGATTAGTTTGATAGCGATATCCAGAAACTAGCTAGGTCTAGGACTTCATGAAAATATCTAAGAATATATTAATTAGATGAGGTTTTCACCTTTTAAATTGATTCTTTTTCCTTTCGCAAGTCGCATAATTTGATATACGAACCACATGCAAACTGGGTTTTTTTTTTTTTTTTTTTTTTCTAAAAGCAAGAAGTTGGTGTCTGAAAGCAAAATTAGTCTTTGCGTAAAATGCTGAACTATGAGGACAAGCTAGGTGGCAGCATATTTTGAAGGAATATTGATTATGAACGTTACGTGTAAGAAACCACATCCTTATTATTAAAAGGTGGACACGGTGCTAAAATTTAAATTTAATCGCAAGTTATTGATTTACATGGTTTTAAAATTGTAATTAAATTATTTAATTAAAAAAATAAATTAAATTGAAATTCTAATTTTGACTTTGGTTTGACGGTCTTATATTCCATATTTTGAGTATTTTGGATAATTTTGGCCGATTGTAATTAATGTCGAAAAGTAAGAATTCAACAATTCTAATATTTACATTATTTAAAATTATTTTTTTCTCTTAGACTATACTTGGAACATAGATTTATGGTAGAAAAAGAAAAGTAGAAGAACATGATAGGAATGCAAAATGAAGTGAAAAGTTTAGATTTATTTTATTTTTTATTTAGTTAGAAAAATATGACTAAAATGAATAGATATTAAATCAACAAAATCTAATTTTTATTTCTTTTAAGTGTCCAAAAATTAAACAATTTATAAATTTTATTTTCTTTCTATTTTTTCTTTCCTTTCACAACTTTATATTCCAAACATAGCATTAAAGTCAAACTTGTATTCTCATATTTAATGGCCTAAGCATTTACAACTGTACCAAGCAACATCTATATTCGTGTTAGGATAAAATTAAAACTTTAATATACATATATTTGTGACTCTACTTTACTATAAAGATACACAAATATATAGCTTTGTAACTAAAACCTCTTTTTTTAATTATTTTTTAAAACATATTTAACATATTATGGATATATACATATATATATATATATATTAAATAGTATCAATTTAGTTGGAGAAATTATACCTAAATCCATTGAACATTAGACTAATTACATGTGGATTCCCAAACATATAAACCTTACAGTTAAATCTGTTATTTCCAAATATTTGTAATATTTAGATCCATTCATTAATTTTCTCCGTTAAAATATGATGTCAGCCAAAATTTTTTTCTTAATATGTCAAATTTACCCTTAGACATTTAATTTACACCACACACACTCTTTTCTCTCTCTCTAGAACTCATCAATGGTTTTAAGAGAACCTAAACTCAGTGAACCCGGCGATAAAGAATTGCTCCGGCTTTGACAATGAGGGATCGACCTCTTCAATTTCTCTTTATCCTTCTCGACCTACCTCTTGAGTTGAAAATTCTCTCTCTAATTTGTTTCTTTCTGGGCTCTTTCTTTCTGCCAAAACCTTATCTCAGAAGCCTCCTTCTACCGCCAATCCAACCCATCTCATCTCGAGAAATCATTAGTTTTGCCCTTAAACGGCAGAGACGCGCTATCGGCAATCTCTGCGACGCCAACCGGGTTGGTTCACATAGCGTACGACGGTAAAATCACGTTGTTCGACCGATCTTAACTCAATTCCCCGCTGTCGATTTGCTTTCAGCGCCATCTCCGATTGTTACGGCGGCCGGCGCCACCGACTTTTTTGGCATAACCTTCTTTTTTTTTGTTTTTTTTTTTTTTGTTTTTTAATTTTCAGTGATATTTGGATTTCATTTTTGAATCTAATATGTTAAGATCTACCAATTTGCGTATTTTCTATTTGTTGGTCTTGTCCAATTTGATCTTTTTTAGTCATCTTTCTGTCACTCCTACATTTAATGAAATTGAATCAAATGGTTGTCAGATTGGGTGCTTGAACCTGTAAGCAACTCTTTTTTTATCGGGTTGATCCTGTTTCAAGAAACAAGCTTAATAAGCAAAACAATAGATAAGTTAGTTTCTTTCTCTTGTAACTTTGATGTTCAGGGATTTGTTGCTCATTTTCCTCCCAGAAAGATGTCTATTCATTAACATTCAGTAGCTTATCAAAGTTATTGTTCGGCAGCAGAAATTACCGCCGGAACTGCTAACCACGCCAACCGAAAATGCAATCGCCGACCTGCCGAACAAAGACAGAAAGAAAGGTGACGGCCGGAGAGGAGGTCTCAGGCCGGAAAACCCTCCGATGATTAAGTCAGCAAGTCACCCAAGAAAGGAAGTTTTATGGAAATAAAGGAGTCAAAGCTTAAGTTGGCAATAGTCAGCTTACCTCTGTGGTTCAGTAGGATATCCCATATATAGTGGTCTGAGTGATGATTACATCATACCTATGACTTGACGTTACGCACACTGCCGTGTCCCTCTTTTCTACTCTTGCTTTAAATGCCCTTCCCCTTCATTTAATGCCCCAGACCCCTCATTAATACACCGTGCCTTTCATTTAATGCTTCTGGCGGTTTAACACGGTATTACAACCGGAATTTCAGGGTCAGACTGTCTTCCTGTCACATCAGCCACCAAATCGTGACGAGATAGACCGATTTAGTTACATCTCCAGAGACAAGTACCTAGTTCAATCCTAACTAAGGTGCATTTATGGTCACGAGCCTTCTTTAAAGGCTGTGGGTCCTAGGTTTGACATTTACTGGCCGTCGACAAATAGCCGAGCAAACTAGCTTCCAAGATCCTCGGCTATAGCCACGTGGTAATACATTATTTATTGATGTCGAGGTTCAAGGTACTCTTTGGAACACTAACTCTAAATCGTGTACTCACGTATAACACTCACGTGGAACTCTCGTGCCAATGATCAGTTGTTCGGCGGGACGCCACGTGTCTAGACGGAACGTGCTCGGTAAGTGACTACGTGGCTTATGTGAATATGCTTGGCACTGTGCCACGTGGCACCAGACTAACTTGTTCGGCAAGAGTGCAACTTTAGTATTATTATGCCCAACATTTTGCCCCCACTCTGGTTGGGAAAAGATATTTTCCGAGCAGAGTAGCAGAGCAGAATAACCTTACCTCACTGATCCTTCAACCCTCCTACGCGGTTTGTCGTTTAGTATCTTCCTGACGCGCATCAAATCTGATTGGACTTTTCTCTCTCCTCGTGACGACACGCGCAGTGCCCTTTCAGCTTTTCATCTGCTGCGCCGCTTACGCGGTTTCCCAGATACGAGGTGTTAAAACGTGAATGGTCAGAAATTTAAAAATTGGGGCGGTAATAAATGCTATTTTTACCGCCCATTGCCTTTTCGTTGGAAACGCTTCGGTTACCCTCAGAGATACATACACATATACATATATACCTGATTCATCTTCTCTTACTTCTTTTCCGCGACTCGAGTCATCAGATTTCCCTTGCTTCTTTCCCTCTGAGTTTTCGTCTTCGCGAGCTTTCACCCTTCCCGTCGTTCTTCGTTCCCGGTGAGTTAATACTCTTTTTACTTCAAATTTTCCGTTATGGGTAGACTCACAAACGAGCTAAGTTCTGAGGAGAAAGTTAGGATTTTCAAGGAGAAATACCAGATTCCTCAGAACGTAGGTATCAGGCTCGCCGAACAAGGCGAGCGTGAAACAGGGGAATTCCCCATAGTGGCAATCACCGAAGGTGGCCTTAGGTTCCCCCTGCACCCCTTTCTTCGCTCTATGATGAGCATTCTGGACCTTGGCCCTAGGAACCTCACCCACAACTTTTATAGAATCGTTAATGGGGTAATAGAAATAAACAGGCGATACGGATTCCACATATCCGAGTACGATCTTCTTTACTGTTACTCAATCCAGAAGGTGAGGAAGGATGAGAACAGGTGGTACCTGAAATCCCGACCAGAAAAGGCCTTGGTCCACATGCTGCCTGATACGATTAAGTCAGAAAGTGACCTGTGCGTCGTCACAGGTCACTGGACACACGATCCAGACGAAGATTCGTTTTCCAATCGTCCCTCGGGTTTCTTTGGGCCCAGGTTGGTTGATTTCAAATGTTACCAGTTCTTATTCTTCTTCGGCATTTTACCCTCACTTCTAAGCATGCTAACTGTTTGATTTAATATCTGTGCAGGTGTTCAGTTAAAGAAGTTCTGGGCTACTGGCATTCGTGCTGACAAGGACCATTTGAAGGAGGTGTTCAAATTCCTCGGGGGTCCAGATCTCTATCCCTTCGCCAGAGCGGTTCCAATTCTGTTCAACTTCACCCCCTCTCATCAGACGTTCATTGCCCCCCCTCAAGGTTTCGCAACTTCGGAGGCTATCAGGCGTCTTCAGTGGTGGTTTCGGGCTTCTGCTGAAGAGAAAGAGAACTACTACGCCTTAAGGCATCCAGGGTGGACTCGCCCCCCTCCATTCGCTATTCCACTTATTGCCGAGCAAGTTCAAGCCCCTCAAGTAGCAGTTCCTGAGCCTTCCGAACAGCCGAGGAAGCGACGGTTTGTTCTCTTGGACGAGGAGGAAGAGGAAGAGGAAGAAGAAGAAGAAGAAGAAGAAGAAGAAGTTGAGATACCCCCTGCCTTCGACTACTTGTCAGATTTAGAAGGGGAAGAAGAAGAAGTCATGGCCCCGAAGATCGACTACAAGAAGCTCGCCATGGCAAAGGCAAAAGGACAAAGGGCTGGAGAGGCCCAGAAGAAGAAGGCAGGCGAGCAAAAGGCTGGTGGGAAGAGAAAGACTGATGAGGGGAGAGCCCCTGCTCCTTCAACTGCCGAGCAGATAATGAAGGTTAAAATGGAGAAGGGGAAGGAGCAGGAGGCAGCTCAGAAGAGGCCATCTGGTCCTCCTGAGCAGAAGAGGGCCAAGACACAATCTGCGGACGCGGCTCCAACGGCCGAGCAGGCGAAGCTACCGAAGGAGGCGCCGCTAGGGGGCCAGCACCTTCCAAGGTCGTGCCACCCACCAAAGACGCACCACCAAGAACCTCCGAGCCGTTACCTGCTCAACCAATTGGGCCCGTGCCTCTGGCTATCGAGTATCCGGCCAATCCAGTTAGAGACTCCCCTCCATTCATTCCAGAAATCCTCATTCCCAGTCTCGAGCACCCTCAAGGCCGTCCCTTCACTATCCAAGATACAGCCTTCAACCATGCCGAGGAATATCTCAAGGGTATCCTCCCTCCTCGGGACGTTCATAACACGAGGAAGAATAGGACGGAGGATATCCACAAGACTCTGATGAAGAACATCATCTCTGTAAGTACTATAATATTCCTTTATGTGAATCCTTTCGTCATTATAATTTTTCCTAACCTTCTGTTCTTTCTGCAGACTTCTCTCCACACAATGGAGTTAATTACTCGGAGCTGAGCCTCCGAAGCCAGAGCCGAGCAGGATAAGACGGACATAAGGGAATTGAAAGCGAGTGTGAGGTCCTTGGAGAAGGAGAACAAGAACCTCCAATCCAGCAATGACGCTCTGGCAAAAGAGAGGAGTCAGCTTCGAGATGAAAATAAGGAGATTGAGCATCAACTCAATACTGCCCTTGGCCAAGTTGCTGGAATCATAGCTCGTGTGCAATCTATGGATAAAATCCTAAATCATAAAGACGAGGAGCTTTTAGAGGTCAAGGGCAAACTTTCCAAGGCCGAGATTGAGTTGTCCTCCATGAAGACTGGACAGGAATTACTCTTGAAGGAGTTGGAGGCTTCCAGGGCCGAGCAAGAGAGATCGAAACAAGAGCTTGTCAACCTTCGGGCAGAACTTGCACTGAAGACTCGGGCCCTGGCAGAGAAAGAAGCTGCCCTCCGAGAAGCCGAGGACAAGGCCAAAGCTGAAGTGGAAGCCCAGATTAATGATTGCGTGGATCAGATGAGGGATGCTCACAACGACTTCTTTCTTGAGGGTTGGGAGGCCGCAATGAAGAAGAACAATATTGATCCCACCAACCCCATGTACAAGGAGGTCCCTTATCCTGATCCAGAGCGCCCAATTCCCCAGTTCAGCTTTGAGCGTCCACCTCAAACTCCCTCAATTCATACTGCCGAAGAAACAATTGACGAGGGGGAGGTTGAGGTGGATAGTGCCCAGAAGGACACCTCCCAAGTGCTTGAACAAGTTGATTTAATAGTGGAGAGTGATCCTACTAAGGGAGGAGAGAAGTGAGCCTTTTTGTACATATATGTATTTTTTTTTTATGTAATAATATTGAACTTTTAATTCCAAATGAATGAACGCAGTTTGACTTCTCTCTAATCTTGTTTTATTTCTTTCTGTCTTTGTTTCTTTAGAACTGCCGATGAATTGATTGGGGAATGCCTTAACTGGTTTGCTGACAGAATTATAAGGAGTGCAGCCGAGGAGTACCTTGACGTTTTTTCCCACGAAGTAGCTACAAACCCTTACAACAAATGTTAATGTCTCATCTTAGATTTAGGGTAGCTTCTTCGATTGATAGTTATGTAAAATGTATTGTAACCGTACTCTGAGGCATGTAATAAAAGCTTATGAATTGTCTCCTATTGACAATCTGTCTGTCTGTTCGCATATTTTATGTTTTGTATTGAAGTATGTATGGTGTCTGGATTTGTACCACTTTGCCGAGCAACCACAACTTATAACAGAAATACTTTAGACAGTAAACCCTTCAGAGGTAACAAGCTCATGTAGTAATTTGCTTTTCATAAAATGACTTCAAGCTTTTGTTAAAGAGGCATAACTTTAATAAATCTCACATACCTCGATAAGTTCGGCTGTCCTCTTTCTCATAATAACGGAGGTAACTACCTTCTGACAAATCTTCGCTTTTTAATCTCATGCCGAGCATCGGAAAAGTGTACCTTTATGATACTAGCGCTGAGCTCTTTAGAACATGCTTCTTTTGCTTCCAATTAACAAACCAGGGAATTGAATCTTGATTTAAACAATCGTTTCTAGTCGATGAATAAATCAAGATTGGGCCACCATCAGAAATGATGTGGGTTCTCTCTGTACCAATGGTCGGCAAACCGAGCATGAATTTCTTTTGATAATTCTTTTCAGGAGACTGAGGAATTGAATCTCAGTCTAGAGAGCATTTCCTGGTCAGTAAATAAACCAGGAATGTGCGAACGCTGGGCAAGCCGAGCGTGGCTTCTTTTGATAATTCTTTTCAGAAGACCGAGGAGTTGAATCTCAATCTAAATAGCATTTCCTGGTCAGTAAATAAACCAGGAATGTGCCAACGCTGGGCAAGCCGAGCGTGGCTTCTTTTGATAATTCTTTTCAGAAGACCGAGGAGTTGAATCTCAGTCTAAAGAGCATTTCCTGGTCAGTAAATAAACCAGGAATATGCCAACATCGATGGAGAGGGGGCATTCTTTTCGTACAAATGCTCGGGAAACCGAGCATGGCTCTTTTCCATGCCACCACCCAAAGTGACGTGGCGTCTTTTTGTTGAGCAGGGAGTGATCTCAAGCTTTTGAATTTGCTTTTGCTTTGTAAAAAGGAATGCTTTTCAATATATGTACAAAGTCTTTAGTCAACAAATGTGAAGAAAAAATTAATGATAGTACAACTTTAGATGGGCTATATTCCACGGTCTTTTGATTGGCTTTCCCTCCATGTCAATTAACTTGTAGGCGCCATTGCCGAGCACCTCAGAGACGAGGAATGGTCCCTCCCAATTAGCTTCAAGCTTTCGTTCAGTTTGATCTTTCCTGCTTCCCATCAATTTTCTCAGCACCCAAACGCCAGTACGGAATTCTCTACGTCTGACCCCTTTATTAAATTTCTTCCTTGTCTCTTGCTGGTAGTTGGCTAACCTTAGTGCTGCCAGTTCCCTTCTTTCATCGATTAGATCCAAGCTTATTCCCATAGCTTGATCATTCTCCCCTCTGTCAAATGATAGAGTTCTGATGGTCGGGAGGCCAACTTCTAAGGGTATGACGGCTTCAACACCGTAAGCCAGAGAGAAGGGAGATTCTCCGGTTGATCTTCTAGGGGTTGTTCGGTAGGTCCACAGTACTAATGGCAATTCATCCACCAATCTTCCTTTTGCCGCTTCCAGTCTTTTCTTAATCCCATTGAGAATGACTTTGTTCGTAGCTTCGGCTTGACCATTACTTTGGGGGTAAGCTGGTGTAGAGTAAATATTCTTGATTCCATATCTAGAACAATATTCCCTAAATGGGGCACTATCAAACTGCGTCCCATTGTCGGAAATAAGTATCCTAGGGATGCCATACCTGGTGATGATGTTCTTCCAAATAAATCGAATGGTATCAGCATCTCTGATGTGAGCTAGGGGTTCTGCTTCCACCCACTTAGTAAAGTAGTCGGTGCCGACCACTAAGAACTTTCTATTTCCCGAAGCAGAAGGCAGAGGTCCCACAATGTCGAGTCCCCATTGAGCGAACGGCCAAGGGCTGGTAAGCGGGCTGAGTTCCTGGGCTGGCTGGTGAGGAATGGGAGCGAACTTCTGACATTTCTTGCATCTCCGAACATAGGCCTGAGCGTCATATCCCATCTTCGGCCACCAATACCCTTGAGTAATTGCTCGGTGCGCCAGTGATCTGCCCCCAGTATGTGCTCCACAGACACCTTCATGAAGCTCGTAAAGAAAGTCTTGCACTTTATCGGGATGAACACAAAGAAGATAGGGACCTGTGAATGACTTTTTGTATAACTTCTGGTCAGGAGAGAGCCAAAACCTGGCGGCTTTTATTCTTAGTTTCTTTGCTTCTGTCTTGTCTTCGGGAAGTGTTTCGTCCTTCAAGTAAGTGATGATTGGATCCATCCAAGATGGGGCTAGGTCAGCACACATTACCTCTACGTCTTTCATTATGCTCGGCCTCTTTATGACTTCCATAAAGACCTGGTCAGTTAGCCTTATTCGAGAAGAGGCAGCTAGCGTTGCAAGTGCATCAGCATGAGCGTTATGATCCCTGCCAATTAGCTCAACGCTAGCTTTATTAAAGCCTTGAATTCTCTTTTTTGCGACTTCTAAATACTCTGCCATCTTTTCACTTCTGGCCAAATACTCACCCTTCAGCTGGTTAGCAACCAACTGAGAGTCAGTCCTTATTACAATATCATCCGCCATCAACCGCCGAGCAATGTCGAGTCCAGCCAGGAGGGCTTCATACTCCGCCTCATTATTAGTAACCTCGAACTCGAGTTTTATTGCATATTCTATTGAGACCCCTTCTGGTATAGTCAGAACTATGCCCACGCCGCCTCTTTTTCTAGTGGAAGATCCGTCAACCTCGATTTGCCAAGGTTATTCGGCCTCATTGTGTTCGGCCGGGGCAGACCTTATTTCAACATGCCATACTTCTTTTGTTTGACCACAGGCTGGTGTGGAAAATTCCGCTACAAAATCGGCCAGGACTTGAGCTTTTATCGCGGTTCTTGGGATGAATTTTATGTCGAATGCACCAAGGGAAACTGCCCACTTTGCTAGTCGGCCCGATACATCAGCCCTCTTTAAAACATGGCCAATTGGCTGATTGGTGACAACTTGAATGGTATGTGCATGGAAATAATGGGCTAGCTTCCTGGATGCCATTATTAATGCCAAGGTCAACTTCTCTAGGGGCAGATATCTGGTCTCTGCTCCTTGCATTGTTTTGCTCACATAGTAAATAGGATGCTGCTTCCCTTGTTCCTCTCTCAGCAAGACGGCACTGACTGCATGCTCTGAGACTGCCAGATATAGCTGCAAAATATCCCCCGGCTGCGGTGTTGACAATATTGGGACAGTTGTCAGGTATTCTTTGAGCTTTTCCAGTGCCGCATCCGCCTCAGCATCCCATTGCATCTTATTGGCCCCTTTGAGCAGTCTAAAGAATGGCCGGCACTTGTCGGATGATCTGCTAATAAACCGGTTGAGTGCCGCCACCATCCCTGTGAGCTTCTGTACGTCCTTTTTAGTGCGCGGGGGTGAAACAGATTGGATGGCACGTATTTACTCGGGATCAGCCTCAATTCCCCTTCTGCTCACCAAGTGGCCCAAAAATTTGCCCGAGCCAACTCCGAAGGCACACTTGGCAGCATTTAATTTTAACCCATACTGATCAAGGGTAGAGAAAACATGCTGGAGATGTTGGAGATGAGTGTTCGGCTCCTTGCTTTTTACCACCATATCATCAATGTAGACCTCCATCGTCTGTCCGAGGTCTTTTTTGAATATTTTCATTACCAGCCGCTGATAGGTGGCTCCAGCGTTCTTCAGCCCGAATGGCATAACTCTGTAACAGTATATGCCTCGCGGGGTTATGAAAGAAGTTTTCTCCTCATCAGGGCCGAACATAGGGATTTGGTGATATCCCCTGTAAGCGTCCAGGAACGACATCCTGGAACATCCAGCAGTTGAATCAACAAGTTGGTCGATCTTTGGCAGGGGGAATGGATCCTTAGGGCAGGCCTTGTTCAGGTCTGTGTAGTCTACGCAGACTCTCCACTTCCCATTCTTCTTCTTGACCACGACCGTATTAGCTAACCACTCCGGGTATGAGACTTCCCGAATGGCCTCCGCCTCTAACAGTCGGCCGACCTCCTCAATGACAGCTTCTGCGTGTTGGAGAGCTGATCGCCTGGCTTTTTGTACCACAGGCTTTACCTCCGGATTCACATTCAACTTATGAGTCATGACTTCGGGGGAAATGCCAGGCATTTCGTGTGGAGTCCAGGCGAATGTTCCAATATTCTTCAAGAGCATCTCGGTTAGCTCTAGTTTCTCCTCGGCGCTCAGGTTAGCGCCGATCAGGAAGAATCTATCATCCTCAACCGGGCCAATTTGATATTTCTTCAAACCCTCTGTGGCTTTCATCTGCGGATCACCACCGACATCATCGATCTTTGGTGTGTCCTCGGGTAGTTCCGCCAGTTGGACTTGTTCGGGGATCGTTTTGGATTTTAAGGCTGCAGAGAAGCACTTTTGGGAGGTATTCTGATCCCCCAAAATAGAAATCACTTCCCCTCAATAGGGGAACTTCAGCACCTGGTGGTAGGTTGAGGGGACCGCCTTTAAAGCGTGAATCCACGATCTTCCTACTATAGCGTTGTAGGAAGAGGGAGAATCCACAACAGTGAACTCAACCTCTTGCTCCACCGGACCCACGCGGACAGGAATGACGACTCTGCCCAGAGGCCAGACAGGAGCAGAATTGAATCCTATGAGCGGGCATTCTGCCGGTTCCAGATCTTCTTCAGTTAATCCGAGCTTCTTAAATAAGCTCAGGAACATAACTTCTGTTGAGCTTCTTGCATCTACCAGGATTCTTCTTACTTTTGAATTGAACATGCCCAGAGTGACCACCAGGGCATCATTGTGCGGCAGCTGAACACCAGGATGCTCGTCTTCATGAAAAGTGATTTCCTCCATGGCGGCTGTCCTTGGGCGCTTGTTCGGCTGACCCGCGACGCCCAAGATTTCTTTACTTGGTGGATTAGGGGCATGATTGATGACACTCTGGGGTCGCCGTTCCATATGAATCACGTGGATGACTGCAGGTCTCGGGACATCTCTGCGCGCCCTGGCCCTTGGTGGGGGTTGAACCTCTTCGGCTGCCTCCTCCTCGGCAGTCTCTTCTCGTTGCCTCCTTGGCTCTCTATCCTGTGGGGCTGCTTTTCTAGTTCTGCCCTCGTCGACGAACTCTTTAAGGTGGCCTCTGCGCACCAATTCCTCCAGATGATGTCGTAGCGATCGGCAGGCTCCGGTGCGATGCCCCTTGTCTTGATGATACGCGCAGTAGTTTTTGGAATTCTCCTTTCCAGGGAAATCCGGCAGCTTTCCGGGCCATCTGAAATATGGCCTATTTTTTATTTTGGGTAGGATCTTGAAGATTGGCTCTTTGAACACCGTATTGACCGCTTCAAAGATGGACTTCCCCTCGTCAATGAATCGGCGGCCGTCTCCCCGTCTTTTCTCTCTTGTCTGGCCCTGGGATCTCCTTTCTTTCTGCTCGGCCGGCTGTGTCTCGTCCTCCACCTTGGCGTACTTCTCGATTCGGCACATAAGATCTGACATGTTGGCCGCTGGCTTTTTGGTCAAGGAGAGCCACAGCCTATCCTCCTTCCGCAACCCCAATTTAAACGAGGTGACCGCCAATTGCTCCGAACATTCTCCCACCTCATTATAGAGCTCCATGTAGCGGCGGGAATAATCTCTCAATGATTCCCCGGACTTTCTTTTCATTGTGAGGAGAACGTCAGCGGTTTTGGGCTGTTTTGTGTTAGCCAGAAACCGGGTGACGAACTCCTCCGCCAGTTGCTGCCAACACCGAATACTGCCAGGGGGCAGTTTATGGAACCACTGAAGCGCTGTATCCCCCAAACTGGAAGGGAATACTTTGCACATGAGGTGGTCGTTGCTGTTCCATAATGTCATGGCCTGCATATAGTGACGGTAGTGGGCCAGGGGGTCAGTTCTCCCATCATAGAGATTAAGTCTCGGAGTTTGGAATTTCTCCAGAGGCTCCGCATCGATTATTTCATCGACGAATGGGGAGGCAGAGATTCGCCCCAGGGCTTTCCTTGCCATCATTCGTGTGCTCTGGCCCTGAGCGCCCCATTCCTCTGCTTGCCCCCACTCTTCCATCTTCGCCTTTCCCGCTTTCTTACGCTTCAAAGTTAGTTCTTCTTGGTCCGAGCTATCCGCCTCTTCTGAGTGCGCCTCCAGCACATTTTTTGAGGAACTCCTTTGGTGATGCGCTTTGATGGGCGCGTTAACATCGGATCTCACGTCACGTTTTGCGACGGGTTTAGCACGGCGCGAGTCCTTCCTGGAAGGAGAGACATCACGTCGCGAGCGAGAGCGCACCTCCTTCTGTTCATGGGTGTCCCCGTCATCCTCATCAGTGGGGTCCTCGTAAAGAGCATCGTAACTTTCATCAGATTCCGAGTCGGATTGACCAGAATCAGCTGTATGGCTAGCAGGGGATTTTCCCTTTTCCTTACTCAATTCCAGCAGAATCTCCTCCAGTTCTGCCTGCTTTTCACTGGCCTTAGCCATCAGCTCCTCTCTTCGTTTCAGTACCTCAGGATCCTCCATTTTTCTTCTCCGGGCATGCTCCAGGCCTGGAGTCCGGATAACCAACGCACTCCCTTTAGTTTTGGCAGGAGTGGAAGCGTCTCCTGCCCGTGGAGATGGTGGTGGGGTAGTGTTTCCTCCCGAAGTCATTATGTGGACAAATACTGGAGACTTAACAAAGAAACAAGAAAAAAGCTAGTGAACACAATGCTGGGCTAGACAACGAGCCCCACGGTGGGCGCCAAATGTTCGGCAGCAGAAATTACCGCCGGAACTGCTAACCACGCCAACCGAAAATGCAATCGCCGACCTGCCGAACAAAGACAGAAAGAAAGGTGACGGCCGGAGAGGAGGTCTCAGGCCGGAAAACCCTCCGATGATTAAGTCAGCAAGTCACCCAAGAAAGGAAATTTTATGGAAATAAAGGAGTCAAATCTTAAGTTGGCAATAGTCAGCTTACCTCTGTGGTTCAGTAGGATATCCCATATATAGTGGTCTGAGTGATGATTACAGCATACCTATGACTTGACGTTACGCACACTGCCGTGTCCCTCTTTTCTACTCTTGCTTTAAATGCCCTTCCCCTTCATTTAATGCCCCAGACCCCTCATTAATACACCGTGCCTTTCATTTAATGCTTCTGGCGGTTTAACACGGCATTACAACCGGAATTTCAGGGTTAGACTGTCTTCCTGTCACATCAGCCACCAAATCGTGACGAGATAGACCAATTTAGTTACATCTCCAGAGACAAGTACCTAGTTCAATCCTAACTAAGGTACATTTATGGTCACGAGCCTTCTTTAAAGGCTGTGGGTCCTAGGTTTGACATTTACTGGCCGTCGACAAATAGCCGAGCAAACTAGCTTCCAAGATCCTCGGCTATAGCCACGTGGTAATACATTATTTATTGATGTCGAGGTTCAAGGTACTCTTTGGAACACTAACTCTAAATCGTGTACTCACGTATAACACTCACGTGGAACTCTCGTGCCAATGATCAGTTGTTCGGCGGGACGCCACGTGTCCAGACGGAACGTGCTCGGCAAGTGACTACGTGGCTTATGTGAATATGCTTGGCACTGTGCCACGTGGCACCAGACTAACTTGTTCGGCAAGAGTGCAACTTTAGTATTATTATGCCCAACAGTTATTGTGTTATACAACAAGTTGGATATGGGAACTTTAGGGCTTAAGGAATTGGTAAGCACTTGGGGCAAAGGATGAGTTTCTGGCATACGAGGATGAGTTTTTGATTTTTTTTTAGTTTTAATTTTTATAATCTATAAAAATTATTTTGAACATGGTGGGATAAATTTTTAAAATTATTAATTAATAAAAATATGAATATTTTTCAATTCGAATTTTAAATTTTTATAGTTTTAATTTTTGTGATTTATAAATAGTATTTTTATCACGATAGGATAAAAATTAAAAATCACTGATTTTTTTTTAAAGTTCTCCACTAAATTGTGTTTGCTCGAAGAAAAATATATTTAAAAATAATTAATTAGTAAAAATTAAAAACATTAATTATTTTAAATTAATTGAATTCAATAAAATATATTTAAAATTTATTTAATAAAATATACTTAAATTAATTAATTTAATGTTAAAATATTATTTTTACTAATAATTAGTTTTATTAAAATGTATTATTATAACATAATTTAATAATAAATTATTATTATATTTAATAAAATAAATCATTTTAATAATAAGGATAACTGTGTGGGGGAGAGAGAGAGAGAATGAGTTGAGGCACAGGGCATTTATGTCATTTTATAATGCAATTGACACCAGTTAACGAAGGAAATCAATGGATAGACTTAAGTGTTACGAATATTCAAGAATAAAGGGTTTAAGTGTAAGGTTAAAATATTTAGGGGGTCTACGTATAATTAATTTAATGTTCAAGAAATTTAAATGTAATTTATCCAATTTAGTTTAGTTAACCAATTGACCTCTTAAATTGCAAGTCAAGTCAAGTTGAATGGTTTGATTTTTTAATTTTCCAAATCGTAATCCAACAATTGATTAAAAGAAAAAATCCAAGCAATCAATCGGGTTGGTTTAGCTGTTTTATCAGTTTGGTTGTCCCACCCCTAATTAAATTGAATTATCCAATATTGTAAACTCTCTGTTTAACAAAATGAATGTGAATTTTAGACTCAGTTTGAAAAGAAAAAAATACTAGCAAAAAATTTAATTTTTTTTTCTATCTTGAAGGAGTTAAAAAACACTAAAGTAACATTTGGTTCGTATTTTTTTTTTATTGATTTGAGTTTATTTAATTTTTTTATTATTGCTACTAATACCGAAACTTTATTCACCTTATGAATACAAAAATAACACCCTCCCTGTTTTCTGGAAGACTTCAAAAAGCAGCCTGCTTATTGCCTAGAGAAGTGCAGCTCTCCATCTAAGCATTGGCCTTGCAGAGGAGCAGAGTCAAACCACAGGGAGCCTTGTCGAATTTCTGCTCAGTTCTTCTTTAGCAATCATGACTTTCGGCTAACATTCCTGGTTTATTTACTGACCAGGAAATGCTCTCTAGACTGAGATTCAATTCCTCAGTCTCCTGAAAAGAATTATCAAAAGAAATCCATGCTCGGTTTGCCGACCATTGGTACAGAGAGAACCCACATCATTTCTGATGGTGGCCCAATCTTGATTTATTCATCGACTAGAAACGATTGTTTAAATCAAGATTCAATTCCCTGGTTTGTTAATTGGAAGCAAAAGAAGCATGTTCTAAAGAGCTCAGCGCCAGTATCATAAAGGTACACTTTTCCGATGCTCGGCATGAGATTAAAAAGCGAAGATTTGTCAGAAGGTAGTTACCTCCGTTATTATGAGAAAGAGGACAGCCGAACTTATCGAGGTATGTGAGATTTATTAAAGTTATGCCTCTTTAACAAAAGCTTGAAGTCATTTTATGAAAAGCAAATTACTACATGAGCTTGTTACCTCTGAAGGGTTTACTGTTTAAAGTATTTCTGTTATAAGTTGTGGTTGCTCGGCAAAGTGGTACAAATCCAGACACCATACATACTTCAATACAAAACATAAAATATGCAAACAGAGAGACAGACTGTCAATAGGAGACAATTCATAAGCTTTTATTACATGCCTCAGAGTACGGTTACAATACATTTTACATAACTATCAATCGAAGAAGCTACCCTAAATCTAAGATGAGACATTAACATTTGTTGTAAGGGTTTGTAGCTACTTCGTGGGAAAAAACGTCAAGGTACTCCTCGGCTGCACTCCTTATAATTCTGTCAGCAAACCAGTTAAGGCATTCCCCAATCAATTCATCGGCAGTTCTAAAGAAACAAAGACAGAAAGAAATAAAACAAGATTAGAGAGAAGTCAAACTGCGTTCATTCATTTGGAATTAAAAGTTCAATATTATTACATAAAAAAAAAATACATATATGTACAAAAAGGCTCACTTCTCTCCTCCCTTAGTAGGATCACTCTCCACTATTAAATCAACTTGTTCAAGCACTTGGGAGGTGTCCTTCTGGGCACTATCCACCTCAACCTCCCCCTCGTCAATTGTTTCTTCGGCAGTATGAATTGAGGGAGTTTGAGGTGGACGCTCAAAGCTGAACTGGGGAATTGGGCGCTCTGGATCAGGATAAGGGACCTCCTTGTACATGGGGTTGGTGGGATCAATATTGTTCTTCTTCATTGCGGCCTCCCAACCCTCAAGAAAGAAGTCGTTGTGAGCATCCCTCATCTGATCCACGCAATCATTAATCTGGGCTTCCACTTCAGCTTTGGCCTTGTCCTCGGCTTCTCGGAGGGCAGCTTCTTTCTCTGCCAGGGCCCGAGTCTTCAGTGCAAGTTCTGCCCGAAGGTTGACAAGCTCTTGTTTCGATCTCTCTTGCTCGGCCCTGGAAGCCTCCAACTCCTTCAAGAGTAATTCCTGTCCAGTCTTCATGGAGGACAACTCAATCTCGGCCTTGGAAAGTTTGCCCTTGACCTCTAAAAGCTCCTCGTCTTTATGATTTAGGATTTTATCCATAGATTGCACACGAGCTATGCTTCCAGCAACTTGGCCAAGGGCAGTATTGAGTTGATGCTCAATCTCCTTATTTTCATCTCGAAGCTGACTCCTCTCTTTTGCCAGAGCGTCATTGCTGGATTGGAGGTTCTTGTTCTCCTTCTCCAAGGACCTCACACTCGCTTTCAATTCCCTTATGTCCGTCTTATCCTGCTCGGCTCTGGCTTCGGAGGCTCAGCTCCGAGTAATTAACTCCATTGTGTGGAGAGAAGTCTGCAGAAAGAACAGAAGGTTAGGAAAAATTATAATGACGAAAGGATTCACATAAAGGAATATTATAGTACTTACAGAGATGATGTTCTTCATCAGAGTCTTGTGGATATCCTCCGTCCTATTCTTCCTCGTGTTATGAACGTCCCGAGGAGGGAGGATACCCTTGAGATATTCCTCGGCATGGTTGAAGGCTGTATCTTGGATAGTGAAGGGACGGCCTTGAGGGTGCTCGAGACTGGGAATGAGGATTTCTGGAATGAATGGAGGGGAGTCTCTAACTGGATTGGCCGGATACTCGATAGCCAGAGGCACGGGCCCAATTGGTTGAGCAGGTAACGGCTCGGAGGTTCTTGGTGGTGCGTCTTTGGTGGGTGGCACGACCTTGGAAGGTGCTGGCCCCCTAGCGGCGCCTCCTTCGGCAGCTTCGCCTGCTCGGCCGTTGGAGCCGCGTCCGCAGATTGTGTCTTGGCCCTCTTCTGCTCAGGAGGACCAGATGGCCTCTTCTGAGCTGCCTCCTGCTCCTTCCCCTTCTCCATTTTAACCTTCATTATCTGCTCGGCAGTTGAAGGAGCAGGGGCTCTCCCCTCATCAGTCTTTCTCTTCCCACCAGCCTTTTGCTCGTCTGCCTTCTTCTTCTGGGCCTCTCCAGCCCTTTGTCCTTTTGCCTTTGCCATGGCGAGCTTCTTGTAGTCGATCTTCGGGGCCATGACTTCTTCTTCTTCCCCTTCTAAATCTGACAAGTAGTCGAAGGCAGGGGGTATCTCAACTTCTTCTTCTTCTTCTTCTTCCTCTTCCTCTTCCTCCTCATCCAAGAGAACAAACCGTCGCTTCCTCGGCTGTTCGGAAGGCTCAGGAACTGCTACTTGAGGGGCTTGAACTTGCTCGGCAATAAGTGGAATAGCGAATGGAGGGGGGCGAGTCCACCCTGGATGCCTTAAGGCGTAGTAGTTCTCTTTCTCTTCAGCAGAAGCCCGAAACCACCACTGAAGACGCCTGATAGCCTCCGAAGTTGCGAAACCTTGAGGGGGGCAATGAACGTCTGATGAGAGGGGGTGAAGTTGAACAGAATTGGAACCGCTCTGGCAAAGGGATAGAGATCTGGACCCCCGAGGAATTTGAACACCTCCTTCAAATGGTCCTTGTCAGCACGAATGCCAGTAGCCCAGAACTTCTTTAACTGAACACCTGCACAGATATTAAATCAAACAGTTAGCATGCTTAGAAGTGAGGGTAAAATGCCGAAGAAGAATAAGAACTGGTAACATTTGAAATCAACCAACCTGGGCCCAAAGAAACCCGAGGGACGATTGGAAAACGATCTTCGTCTAGATCGTGTGTCCAGTGACCTGTGACGACGCACAGGTCACTTTCCGACTTAATCGTATCAGGCAGCATGTGGACCAAGGCCTTTTCTGGTCGGGATTTCAGGTACCACCTGTTCTCATCCTTCCTCACCTTCTGGATTGAGTAACAGTAAAGAAGATCGTACTCGGATATGTGGAATCCGTATCGCCTGTTTATTTCTATTACCCCATTAACGATTCTATAAAAGTTGTGGGTGAGGTTCCTAGGGCCAAGGTCCAGAATGCTCATCATAGAGCGAAGAAAGGGGTGCAGGGGGAACCTAAGGCCACCTTCGGTGATTGACACTATGGGGAATTCCCCTGTTTCACGCTCGCCTTGTTCGGCGAGCCTGATACCTACGTTCTGAGGAATCTGGTATTTCTCCTTGAAAATCCTAACTTTCTCCTCAGAACTTAGCTCGTTTGCGAGTCTACCCATAACGGAAAATTTGAAGTAAAAAGAGTATTAACTCACCGGGAACGAAGAACGACGGGAATGGTGAAAGCTCGCGAAGACGAAAACTCAGAGGGAAAGAAGCAAGGGAAATCTGATGACTCGAGTCGCGGAAAAGAAGTAAGAGAAGATGAATCAGGTATATATGTATATGTGTATGTATCTCTGAGGGTAACCGAAGCATTTCCAACGAAAAGGCAATGGGCGGTAAAAATAGCATTTGTTACCGCCCCAATTTTTAAATTTCTGACCATTCACGTTTTAACACCTCGTATCTGGGAAACCGCGTAAGCGGCGCAGCAGATGAAAAGCTGAAAGGGCACTGCGCGTGTCGTCACGAGGAGAGAGAAAAGTCCAATCAGATTTGATGCGCGTCAGGGAGATACTAAACGACAAACCGCGTAGGAGGGTTGAAGGATCAGTGAGGTAAGGTTATTCTGCTCTGCTACTCTGCTCGGAAAATATCTTTTCCCAACCAGAGTGGGGGCAAAATGTTGGGCATAATAATACTAAAGTTGCACTCTTGCTGAACAAGTTAGTCTGGTGCCACGTGGCACAGTGCCAAGCATATTCACATAAGCCACGTAGTCACTTGCCGAGCACGTTCCGTCTGGACACGTGGCGTCCCGCCGAACAACTGATTATTGGCACGAGAGTTCCACGTGAGTGTTATACGTGAGTACACGATTTAGAGTTAGTGTTCCAAAGAGTACCTTGAACCTCGACATCAATAAACAATGTATTACCACGTGGCTATAGCCGAGGATCTTGGAAGCTAGTTTGCTCGGCTATTTGTCGACGGCCAGTAAATGTCAAACCTAGGACCCACAGCCTTTAAAGAAGGCTCGTGACCATAAATGCACCTTAGTTAGGATTGAACTAGGTACTTGTCTCTGGAGATGTAACTAAATCGGTCTATCTCGTCACGATTTGGTGGCTGATGTGACAGGAAGACAGTCTGACCCTGAAATTCCGGTTGTAATGCCGCTTTAAGACCCCTCCTGGGGGATAATATTTATTTGGGCTTAAGAAACTCGTCATTCTATAATTGAAAAGTGGTCTTCCCAAGCACGGTGTATTAATGAGGGGTCTGGGGCATTAAATGAAGGGGAAGGACATTTAAAGCAAGAGTAGAAAAGAGGGACACGGCAGTGTGCGTAACGTCAAGTCATAGGTATGCTGTAATCATCACTCAGACCACTATATATGGGATATCCTACTGAACCACAGAGGTAAGCTGACTATTGCCAACTTAAGCTTTAACTCCTTTATTTCCATAAAACTTCCTTTCTTGGGTGACTTGCTGACTTAATCATCGGAGGGTTTTCCCGCCTGAGACCTCCTCTCCGGCCGTCACCTTTCTTTCTGTCTTTGTTCGGCAGGTCGGCGATTGCATTTCCGGTTGACGTGGTCAGCAGTTCCGGCGGTAATTTCTGCTGCCGAACAATATTTATCAACCCAATTATTAAAACTCATGATGCATTACTAATATTAATCTTATATGATGTGGTCCTGATTGACACAATTCACAAGGAATTTTTCTCTAGTTTTTTTTTTTTTTTTTTACTGTAGTTTGATTAATTGTGGCCGCTTTGTTAATATGGATAGCAGCTGACCCGTGTCCTCGGAAGCATCAAAACAGCTAGTAGTGAGTATTTTAAATTTAATCCCACATGATTAAGCCAATAAAATAAATAAGCTAGGTCTGTAACTACCAAAAAAAAAAAAAAAGTTAGGTCTGCAAGTCCAGCCACTTAAGAAGTCATAGCTAAAGTCGAAATTGCAAACAAAAATCAAATCCCGTGCCAATTGAGAAAGCTCTGGGGATTTCATTGATGCTGACCTTGTCCTACATATATATATATATATATATAATTTTTTTTATTGTCAATTTTTTTTGTTACCTCGTTCAGAAGTGTAGGAGGACATCATTTTGTGGTATAGAAAAGAAAATTGATATTAACACTTTAAATTTAGTCTCTCCACCTCTAAAAAATATATTTAGTTGGGTAGAATAAGAGTGGAATAAATATGAGTATTCCATTCTCTTGTTTGGTTACATATTCAAATGACGGAATACCATACTCATTTTATCATTTATTCTCCTCAAAAATTTTGAGAATAACTTATTCTTTCATTAAGAGAATGTGTGTTACTAACACATTTATAAAATTACCTTCTGTAAAGTGTAATGACCATCATTGTATTAAATAATTTTAAGCATTAAACAAATTATCTAATCAATTTTTATTGCATAATAATTTATTTTATTTGAATATTTGTTTAAAATTAAAATTATTTTTTAGCAAATAGTATATTATTGCAAATATTATTTTATTTATTTTATTGAAAAGTATTTTAATCAAATTAATTACTATTGAAACAATAACTTATGATTACAATGAGTTACTTTATTAAATTAAATGTTTTTTAGTAAATAATAATTACTTATTAAAATGAAATATTTTATTAAATTAAAATAATTTCTTAATAAATACTAATTTATTGTTAAATTATGATATTTATTAATACAATTTATTAAAATTAATTATTACCAAAATAAATACACCTTTATTGTTAAAATATTTTTTTTATTAAAATGATATACTACAATTAAATAATTTATAAAAATTAAATATTTTCTTTCCTTTATTATGGTAATATACTATTTACTCATATCATCATTTCATTTTACCATTTGTCTTATCCTACCAAACATATATCATTTTCACCCCCTCAAGATCATTCTTTTGACATATGAAACATGATTATTCTTATCTTTGCGCTCACTTTATTTTCACCCTCAAACTCATCTCACACTAATCCCAACTTCCAACAAAATATAATTCTTTTAAAATGTGAAAGACCAAACTTAGAGTGCTAATATCCATATCACTAAATAAAACCCACCTTTCCAAAAAGCCATTTGATATATCGTGTAGGAAAGTCCACTCCATACTTCCGAAATCAGCTTCTCAAATATCGGAGAGCAATATGTCTTGCTAATCCTTTAAGTCGCAATATTTCCAAAGAAGCTTGTCAGCTTTCTTGGAATGTAATGCTTCAATTAATTATGAAACAATTAGTCCGAGGTCTGTAGGACCACTGTTATTATAGGATAAGGTACAAGCACTCTGAAGCCCCATTGCGCGCGCGCGCACACACACCCTCTTTGTATCCCTTCAAACTCGGCAGGCTGGCAACTAATTAACCATAGCCATAACCACAAAAAGCGAATTCCTTTTTTTTTTTTTAACAATACACGAAGTTCAATACACAATTAGGCAATGACAGATTCGGAAAAGCATTTTAGATGTTTATTTTCTTTTTCTTCTCTTTCGTTTCTTGTAAAACTCTTTTAACAGCTTTATAGGGGAGAGAAAGCAACATGCAGATTGCCGCAACTGACTTGAATTGTATGCCACATAGACCAAAGAACCCAAATTCTCTAGAACAGACGAGATTATGGTCAGTATGACACCAAGTAAGAAATCAAGGGGGAGAAATAAAAAAAAAAAAAAAGGACCGTTCGTGAAAAATATAAGGATAGATTAGTCTCAAATCAAAATTTTCTAACATGAGGTAAGCCCAGGAACAGACATATCTTCTTTGTTGGGGCAAAATACATTCAGGGGTCATTCCACGACAATACAAACAACTCAGACGCAACTTTAGCTGTTTCCACAAGCAGCCAAGCTCCCCCATTCAGCAAATAGACATGTTCCATAAATGAAAACCAACTCCGGGACCAAGTTATATACAAATTTCAGCCTAGAAATCCAAGAATCCCAAACAGTTCTTAAAGAATGAAACAAATATTGACGGACATACTGCAGAGACGTAATACCGACACACTGCAGTCGTCAACTGTTCAGGAAAACTCATCATGAGGAGTCCACTCCAGCTGCACCTTCAACCTTAACACAATTGAAACTCACTAATGAGAATCAGCCTCTCTCTCTCAAGCAATTCCCGGGCAAGAGAAATTTATACTCAGAAGCATTTTCCAAAAGATAGGCAGGCAGATGAACAGCCGAATATGAGTGGGGAATTGGTCCCATTTTCCCGATGATTTCCTTGAATGTGTATTCCTCAGGTAGCATATCAAACAAATCAGCCCCTTTGCAGATCACCTTTTGAACTCTTCTGGGGTTCAAATAATGAGAGAACCTCACTCTGTCAAAATGGCTGTAAGCATTCATCTTGAATATGAAATCATCGATACGGCGGAAGCAAAAGCTACAATGCCACCCTGCGTCAGCCAAGATGACATCAGACTGGCGGTAATGTGCATACGTCGTCTTGCCAGACTGAAATCTATGAACTGAAGCTCTCCAGCTATTATTGTCGACAAGAAACTCAAATGAGTAAAGATAGTTTTTCAGCCGAAGATGGAGAACCGGAGGTATGTCATCACACCACCTCAAGAGATCGATAGTGTGTCTGCTTGGAATCTCGTCAACATCTGACATTATCAACAACTCATCATCTGATATACCAGCCAGTTTGAGAAGATGATCCAATGCTAGTCGCTGATATGCCTCTTCAATAAATGGGTTTTCCCCTCTCCTAAATCTTCCAGGAATCTTCCCATACGTCAGCCGTGGCTCAACAAATTTGAACCGATCTCGGTTGTTCTCAAAAAACAGAGGCTTTGGCAATCCGGTGAAGGTTGAGTTCGACTCAAGAAGAACAAACCCTGTTACATAAGGATACAACTCCTTCCATCTTATGGTAAGAATATCCAGCTCATTACTGAACAATACTGCATCAAAAACACGCCTTGGGTACTCCCGAATTCCCCACCCATGAAGTTTACAGAGGTTCTCCATTGATACATTTTCATGATAATAGTGGGGGATTTCGATGAAGGGCTTGGGCGGTGATTCCCATAGTGGCCGCAAGAAATATGAGATCTTCAGCCCATGTAAATATATAATGAAGATGCACGTGGGGACTAAAACAAATAGAAAGATGTAAGTCTTCAAATCAATTCCTCTCAGAATACACCGCAGTCTTGACATGCTCAGCATTCTTGATGACCCCTGCAGATTCAGAAAGGAAGATATTTTCAGTAAGACTCAAAACAAAGTCATACAAACATAACATAATAAGCACAAACTTTATAAATTGGCTACATATGGAACCACTGTTTTTTTTTTTTTTAACAACCTTTGTAGGCATTGCCTCCAAGAGCATGAATTTCGGAATAAAAATCTTCTCCATTATCAAAGTAATTATATGTTGCTAATCAAAATACAAGTAACAAAGCAAACATAAGGGCATTTTGTAATCAGAGCATACAAAAAACTTAATCCACAGTTTATGGAAAAGGCTGTCTGCATATCTTGACTGATTTATTTTATTATTATTATTATTATTATTATTATTATTTTGACATGTAAAAGCTTCTCATTCTCCATCTTATCTGAGACAACCATCTTTTGTAAAAAGGAACATCCATGCTGATTTTAGCTTAATTGTGCAAACTGAAGTTGGAGGAAAATAATTGCTTAAAGCGTATATATGCAAGTGTGTGTGTGTGTATATAGAGACGTGTGCGCTTATGTGTGTTAATGTAAAAGAATTTCGATTGAAAGCTTAGGGGTTCCAACCAGCATGATCACAAAATGAACAAAGGAAAAGACGAGATCATAATAACTCTATTTTTCAAACAGGGAAACCTGTACACAAAGAAGAAGAAAACAAAAGAATCATGAACTCAAGGTTTTTTACATGATATAGAATTTTCAACCAAAAAAAAAAAAAAAAATGAACTAATTGAAGGAATTTTGTTTTATTTTTTTTCTGTTTCTGGGTCTCTTTGGGGCACCAAATGGTGAAAAAAAGTTGAAAAGTCAAAACCATCTTGTCCTCTTGTTTTCCCCACATTTTCACAGCAACCAAACGAAGCATTTACTCACCCCCAAAGGGGACAAATCGAACCAAAACGAAACATTGGGAGAAACAAATCCGAACAATGTTGTGAAAATGAAGAAGAAAAATCGAAAATTAAAAATTCGAAGAGTTTGATCAACAACGAATTTACGATTGAAGTGAGAGAGAGGAAGGGAAAGGAAAAAACTTTACCTCATCAGAGCCATCACCGCATATATCGTCCGATTTCTTAGAACAGTAACGAGATCCTCCTTCCGCCATCGTGTTTGCCTTCTCAAAATATCTAGATACAATCCACATACTTGTTTGTCTCTCGCTCCAATCTCAAGCGAACACTTTTTTCCTCTCTCTAAATCTGGCTCTGGCAATCCCAGCCGTTGAAACCCAGATCAAACTTGAAATCCCTGAGAATGGTCGACACTTCACCGCGCAAATCCTCCAGAAATCGATCGGAAAACCCGGAGATCCTACACCCTCCACAACACTTCTCACTCGCCAACAATTCTCGCCGCTTGATGAGTTGTCCTCTCTCCCTCTCTCTCTCTCTTTCTCTCTGTATTTTTTTCTGCCTCTACAAATACAGTTTTTGTTCACACAAATCGAAGCTTCAGAATATGGACAAGGAGAGGCAGAAAGAGCGCTCCGATGACCCCCCAGTTAAACCCACAAAAAATGAAGAAAAGATAAAATAATGAATGGAATTCAAGACCCAAAAAAGGGTATTTGGGGAGAGAGAGAGAGAGTGCTGAGTTGTGTGGGCGTTTATTTAGGTGTCTCTCTGGTTAATGGGTGGCAGTTGTAAACGCCACAAGAAGAAGCCGTTTCCCCTTGTCTTCTACCCAAATTCTTCCCCTTTCTGAAAAAATATCTAATATCATGAATATATGTAAAATATATCTATCTCGCTGTATAAGTGGTGTTGGGGTGGTAAAAATTAATAAATTTTGATAAAAATTATGAATTTATAATTTATATAGTAAAATAAAAATTAATTATTTTTATAATTTTTTAATATTTTTCAATAATTTTTAAAGCCCTCATCGGAGTCATTATATAAAAATTTATATGTACAGATTTGCAAATTCCATTTCATAAAAATCCATACAATGTATACTGATTTTATAAAATTAACCCCGCAAATGAAATTGATTTTAAAAAAGTTACGTGGTTATTTTGTACTTTTCGCTGTCAATACAGTTTGGCTGAGTCTCCCCACGCGCTTATTTGAATCGTTAAACTCTACTGTTTCGTGTCGAATGCTAATAGGCTCTTGCTAACATGTGCTCTGAGGGCGCTTTTTCTGGGGGAGGGGGGATGTTAAGGTAATTAAAAACTTTAATTATATATATTAAAAATTACTTTTACATTGATTTCTCTCTTTTTAAACAATTTTTAAAACAAATTAATTAATATTTTCAACTATTTTATGGGTAACAATAAAAGTAGTAAACATAAGTGACTAATAAATGCACAATTCCCATGATATTTAGAGTAAATATTAAGGTAATAAATGTTTCTTAACATATGCCCTTATGGCATAAGCATATGTTAGTATTTACCAAATTTTATTATCACTTCATTGTATTATTTACTTTTATATGTAACTACTAATAATTCGTGCCTATGACACTTTGAACAAAACTATTATTAAGTTTTTAAGAAATAATCTTTACTCTCTTGTACTTAAGTCATTAGTCACTTGTACTTCTTGTACTTACGAAATGTGCACTAATACTCCTATACTATTCACAAAAGTGACAAACCACACAGAAGCGTTGAAATTAATAGAGCGTATATTTCACGCTTAGGATAACTACAACTGTGTTATATAACCCAAAAACAAAATATAGTGAATAGATAAAAATAGCCTTATAGAGATACAAACAAAAGGATTGGCCTCTATTTTCTTCCCCGTCCTTCTGTTGCTAGTGCGAAACTTTGTTCCCGAACATGTGGGAGAAGCCAAGGAAGCTCGAGATATCATCTTTCTCGCATGTTTCTCAATCTGGGTCTAGAGGTTCACAGTTTTGTGTGTGAAGGTGTTATTGCGGTGAAGTGGCACCCGTGCGAACATCATGGATTGAAGCGAACATGAATAGAAGGTTTTTAGGTTGCAAAAGATTTGGAAGATTTGTGATAAGTGTTTTTGCTTATTTTGGAACCCTAAATTTCAAATTTAGGCAAAATTTAAGCCCTTTATCTCTATAATAAAAAAAAAAAAATTTTTAACCCTACAAATGTTTGGTTTTTTGGATTTTTTTTTTAACAAAATTTTAAACCTGGAATGAGAAAATGTAAAATTTCAAACTTAAAATTTTAAAATTTGAAACCTAAAATTAGAAAATTATACAAATTAATAATTGTAATTGATTTCTTTTACAAGGTGCATCAACTTGTGATTGTTTTAGATGGATTGACTCACCAATCTGTGAATGTGGAAAGGAGATTGTTCCAAAACTTTTGGAAAAAGATTGCTAAATTATAAATGGAGGTTTAGAATTGCAATGCAAGTAAAGGGATACATAAGCAAGCTTTGGTTAGAACTTGGATAGGGTTAGGCTACCTAATAATGTATTTAGCTTCACTGGGCATTGACAATTAAAGCCCTTTAACTTCTTGTTAGCTTGTTATATGTGTTGTTTTTGATTAATGTGTTGGATGCCTAACCTGGTATGGAATGTGTGATTTTTGTTTGAGGTTTTAGTATATTGGTTAGGTAGTCCTCTAATGGAAATTGTAATAAATATACAAGTTACTAGTAATGAAGAAGTTGAGTTGAACATTAAATTGTTTTGTTGGGTATTGAAGAATCTTTTTTTTTTTTTTTTGGACAATACTATTTTTTAATTTGGACATTTGTTAAATGATGGGAGTATTAAAACAGAAAGTATTAAAACATGCATGTAGTCATGCATTAACAAAACAGTAAATTTATAGCCCATGTAGCAACATGCATGCATACAGCAATGACAATAATACAGATTTCATTTTAGCAGCAATGACAACAACATAGCTGCAATAAATCTTAAAAACAACACATAGCTATCACCATATTGCATTAACATAATGTGTGACAATTATGTTTCTTTAACACAAAAACTTCCTCAAACAACAAAATAGCTTGAAACAATAACACTGCATCTCCCAAATACAACAACGATGAGAAAATAGCGACACAAAATTTACAACATCCCTACATTAGCACAAAATAGCCAAAACAGCCATCACTGCAACTCTCAAAACCAAATATCCTAAAACAACAACACAGAATTCACATACTCCCAAAACTCCCAACTCCACAACACCAAACTCCAAAAAATAGACAAAACTACATGCAATACTGCTACAACACACAACTTATAACCAAAGCATGCAAAAACACAGGCCCATAATAACATAGTTAATGGTGACAACGTAAAATTACCCATTTAACATAAAATTACCCACTATTCAGCATTCAATGCTCCTTTCTTTGCATGAAATGAAAACAATCAAAAACTAGTCCATTCCTTTTTAGTTTATGTTGTTGCACTGGTTACAAAACTATGCCATTACTTTACAAAAGTATCCCCTTCTTTTAAAATGTTAGTCAAGTTAAAAACATTCCTTTACAAAATAATTAGTGTTGCAACATAGACTTCACACCAAGAATCTACTTCTTCAGTCACTTCTTCAACCACTCCAAAACTCTTTCATTCTCATCTTTTTTTTTTTCAGTTTAGGTCAACCACTTCAGCACTTTCACCCTAAGCTGGCCTACCTCCACCTGACCTTGGTAATCTTGTCCTCAATGCGTATCTTTTACCACCACGTATTGTTAACTTAGTTGGCTATAAAAAAAAAAAAAAAAAAAAAATTGGTTAAAAAGATTGTTACAAAACCGTAATGCATAATAGTTGGTTGCAATGCATACAATCACAAAACTAGCCATTGCAGTGCATGCACCTTGAAAAACAGGTGGAGGGAGTTATAGACATCATATTGAATAAACTAATATACATAAACGAGTATTCTAAATCAGTAATCAGCATTATAAATCAAACTGTTTTTATATCAACATTCCAAATCATGTAAATTTCTAAATCAGCAAACATACAAATTTCTAAATCAATATTTAATCAAATAGAACTAGCAGCATTGAAGTTCTCAATCTTAACTGACCATCCTAAACTAGCATTAAAGTTCACAATTACCATTAAAGTTCTCAATCATCATTCTCAATCTTAACTAACCATCCTAAACCAACAGTCACAGACTAGCCGTTGCAGTACATGTACCTTAAAAAACAATTATAGACACAACATTGAACCACCTCTCAAACCAACACTCACCTAGGAGTAGGATTTTCTTCCAGTGTCATTTCTATGACTCCATGTTGAAGATTGGTTAGCTGACTGTGTGCAAGACCCAGTGACAGTCTGTTTTGCTTACCCAATAAACAATAATAAATTAGGTTTCACATGATTGCAAGTTTTATTTTAACTAGTTTAAAATTCTATTCGATCTTCGAGAATGTATGTCAATCATGGTTACTGGTTGTGTGGACAAAGCTGTGGCAGTTTCAGATGTCTGAGCTGGAGTCTTTATCTTAGCAGATCCGTTACAAGAAGTGGTAGCAGTTTGATACAGTTAGCAAACAGTAAATTAAGAATGTACAAATAATAAACAATAGTAAATTAAATGCACAGAAATATGTGTTAGTTACTTGAGTCATTGTATCCACTCTTTGATTCATCATCCTTAACTTTGGGTGGATGTATTCTTGTAATATCTTATGTTGTGTTTTTGCCTTTAAACATCTCTTACAAATCATTATTTTATTTTTCCTTAAGACCTTATTTGTATCAATTCCTCATCAGCATCTCTCCTTATCACCTTCTTTGGTTTGCCAGCCTATTTTCTAACACATAAAAGTAATATTGGTTCCATTGTAGTTCGGAGCCAATCATGCTCTCTTAGGACAGGGTGGATCATTGCGATGGTATTAACTGCATGTATATAGCAGCGATGAACATACTCCTCAGGAGTTCACCTATGCATGTATATAGCACTAACTGCATATTTGCAAGCTATCCCTATCAACTCCCACATTTTACACCCACATGTCTGCCTCCCCAAATTCAAGGTGTATATCGTGTTGAAACAGTCAACCTTGTACTTTAGCTTACCAATGAAGAATGGAAAACATTGTCTCCCATCAATCTTATTCTTCTCCAATATATCTTGGATCTCAGGACATATATCCCATCATGCTTTTCCATTCCTAGTGTTTTCACTTGGAACTGAGTCATTAATTTTCCTCATATCTACTCTAACATGGTAATTATTAGCTTGTTCCTTGCTTCAAGGATGCAACTGTTGAATGATTCACTTAAATTATTTACAAGAATATCACACTTGCTTTGGTTGTTGAAATAAGACTTTGTCCACAACTTAGGGTCAATTTTTTCAATCACTCCCACACATTTTTATCTATTCTTTCAATTGCTTTCATATGAATCTCATGCTCTCTAACAGTACCAGTAGATGTTGTATTCTAAAGACAGTCCTTCAATTTTTTACCCTTAAATATTTTTGAGAAATTTGCATAGATGTGCCTAAGGTAAAATCTATGCTCAGCATTAGGAAGGAGCTGAGTGAAGGTTGCTTTCAAGCTTTTTTGTTTATCGAAAATAAAACACTAGCCCATCTTCTCAACAGTTCCAATATTGTCAATCAAAAGCTTCAAGAACCAACTCCACGAGTCCTTATATTTAGCTTCAACAATAGTAATGGCAAGTGAGAACATATTATCGTTGCCATCTCTCGCTACTACACTTAAAGTTATTCACCGTAAACTCCTTTCAAAAAACACCCATTTAACCCAATAATAAGCCTACAACTATTCAAAAATCCATCCAACTGTGCCTTATATCAAACATATATACGAGCAAATGTAAGAGACAGTTGCTCATTGGGTTGTTAAGTCATGATTTTTATCTAGTTTCATGGATTACGCAGCCTAACGGTGGCTGTATAATCCCTGAGTCGAGCAAACTTCTCTCTGATGTCCTATTCTATTATTTCTTTTGCTTTTTTCTTAGCTCTATACAACTAGTTATTACTTACATCCACAACTAAATCCCTTTTAAGCTTAGTCCTCAAAGTAAAAATACTAATTCCAGGACTATCTCTCAGCTTGTCAAGGTATTTGTTTGAGAGATACATAGAATTAACTACATGGTTGTTGTGCAATCTTTCATAATTATGTTTTAGTTAGAGAGTCCTAACTTGGAAAGTCCTTTCACTTTGCATAGGCAAAGTGTGGATCCTAAATCCACACTTAACCTTGCACACAGCGATCACTCGTACAGTCTCGTTCTTCACAAATTTAAGGTCATAACCTTCTTTGACCTGCCACTCCCTTAGTGCTTGTCTGAAGACATTAATGTTCTTAAATTTCATACCAACTTTCAACTCTGGGTTTGCCATGTCAACTTCATCATTAAAGGCTGGCTAATGAACTCCACCATGATCCTCATTTGACCCTCTAACAAAGTTCAATTCATTGTCTGACTTATTGTCAGAACACCATTTAGTTTCATGTCTGTTCTTAGCATCCTGCTGTGAATGTACCTCAAACTGAACAAGAGCAGGTGTTTCCCGAGCTGAAAAAATCTCATCATTATCTACCCCCTCAAAGTCTTCAAACATCTAGTTAAGATTGTCACCCTCACTACCATCTTCTCTACCTCTCTCAACTAGATTATATTCATCATCCTCACTACTCATAGCAGTGCCTTTAGCTGCCTTAGTCCTTATCTCAGCTGTAGCAGTGCCATCAGTCTCTATATGGGCAGGAGTCTCCTGAACTGGAGTCTCAACTGCTGGAGGGCTTTCAATTGCTACTAGGTTCACACCCTTCACCACTGTGCCATCTTTAGTCCCAATCTATAATGTTTCATAGCCTCTTATAACATAAATAACAATAGTTATTCCCTCATAACAATTTACCATTTCTAAAACATCACTATCACTAAGAATCTTTCTCAAACCATCGCCATCACTTAACCACATCCCAAGGAATTTATAATACATAGTGCTCATGCATGGACGCCCTCTTTCCAAGACAATAAGCCCGTTTGGCAACTCAAAAATTAACAAAAAAATACAAAAAGTTACTTTTGTGTGTTTGGCAAAATCATAAATTTTCTCACTTTTTGATTTGCTACAATAAAAGTACACTCCATAATTACACTTCATAATTACACATTTTTTGATTTGCTACAGTAAAAAATATACCAAACACCCAAAAGTTACCACTTTTTTGCTTTGCTACAGTAAAAAATTTACCAAACACCTAAAAGTTACTAAAAAATACTAAAAATTCCACTTGATTCAACCAAACACACAAAAAAGTGCAAAAAAAAACACCAAAAAAATTACCAAAACTTGAGTTTTTTTGAACTTCCAAACACCCCCAATATCTTGCAAGTTTATATAACTAATAAAGTCAGAGTCAGACCTGTTAGTAACCTCAACCATGCCTCCAATGTACACGGTGGTCCTCTTAGTAGTCACCTTGAACTTCCCCTCATAATGCAGCTCCCCTGTTTTTATTTCAACCATCCCTACATAAACCCAGAAATTTGTGTGAAAAATCAATTTAAAAATCAAATAAACAATTTTATAGAAAATAAAAGTAAGGGCTGACTTCAAAGTAGAAAACACCAACATGGCCCCACGTTTGGGTAATGGTCCCCCACCCACATTTGGTTACTTTGAAGCAAAAATACAAATATTATTAGTACATAAAAGACTGTAACTTTCTAAATCAAACACCCACATTCCTGCCACATCTTCTTCATTACAGAGCGATAATGGCGACTTTCTCTACTTTTCTTCCTCGGCTACGCTTCGACAATGGCGACTTGTTCCTTTTTTTCTTTAGCTTTGGTGAACAATGCCCTTTAATCAGCCGATTTTAGGGGGAAAAAACCCTCAATTCTGGAACTCGAAGATTTTTGACAGATTTGAGGTGTATCTACATCGATTTGGGACTTTGAAGATTTTCAAAATTGAGGGTGTATCGACTGATTAGGATTTTAATATATATAAAAGGTATTTTCGACTTTTTATCACTTAATGGCATGGCGTCTGGTTTGTCACTTTTGTAAACAATACATGGGATATTAGTCCATATTTCATAAGTACAAGAAGTGCAAGTGACTAATAGCTTAAGTGTATGGGATAAAAGGTAATTTCCCCTAAGTTTTTTATATAGTTGAAATTTAAAAAAAAAAAAAAGTTCAAATCGAAAAAATTATGATAATCCATGAGTTTTAATTTTTTTTTTCCTAAACTTTAGGCCTAAGCACTTACTACATGTGTTTTGGTATTTTTCTCTCCAATTAATTTTTGATAAGTACCATAAAATAAAACACAAATTATATTGCTTTAATTTAGAATATTCAGCTTCCTAAAAATCATAATCGGGTGAAATTTAAGTTGATAGTGAGTTCACTAAAATATGGTAAAATTCAAAATACTTAACCCATTTTGTGAAATAGATGGTAGTGCAGTCCACTAAAATAAGAATTGAAAGAAAAGTTAAAAATATAAAAATGATCTCAATTGTTGAACAAAAGAAAAAATAATTCATAACTGTTGGATCTTAATTTGTGAAAGAGACATTTTTAAAAACCGTTCTACTTTATTATATAGATAATAAAGTGACAGAAAAGACATTTAGAGTGAGAACAAGTAATAAAATTTGATAAAAATTGTGAGTTCATAAATCGTACAATATAATAAACTGTGATTACTTTTTAGAAATTTCAAGTGTCTTATAGTGATTTGCAGCGCTGTCCAGCGTTCCAAACAGAGCTAAATTCGTGAAATAGCCTACATGTACCATTGTGCGAAAATGCAAAGCCAAGGCATATAGTAACACTTTCAGAATGAATAATATCTTAGTGGGGTGGATTTTTTTTTTATTACAAAAAACAGCGTTTTTTTTCATATCTGCTTTGGAAGTGTTTGTACCTACTTTGTCACCTTTTTTGTTGGAAGCAAATTTCTAGATCAAGGCACATAGTTTCTAAGACTAAGGTGAATAATTTTTAGGACAATAACATATAATTTAATAGAACACGGTAACAATTTTAAGTACCAATGGGCAAAATTTTAGAGAATAAGATGAATAGTTTTTTTTGGACCAAAGCCAATAGTTTATAAACTAATAAAAATAATTTTATGAATCAAGCAAGGTGAACAATTTTTCAAACCAACGCGTATAATTTAATTGAACAATAATAATCATTTTAATGGTGGGCATCTCGTTTAAAACAAATTGATGAGAAAATCTAGGAAGTTTGCCTACAATGCGACGTGAAAATCTAATGCTGAGGTATAAACGAACACTTTCAAAATGAAGAATACTTGTGTGGGATAGATTTCTCCAATATAGCTACTAAACATTTAGTCTTTCAATTATCTGTTATCTACATAGATTAGTATTATATAATGTAACAAATATTTAAAGAAACTCTGGTTGGCAGCTAGGCATATATGTGTTTTGGGAGACTGGCACTCTTGTTAAGGAGAGGGCCCCATTTGGGAAGGCCAATAAATCCCAATAGTAGCACGCTTAATGTAAGGCGAGCACATGGTTTGATCATTGCCAACTCATAATATTTAATAGTTCAATGGTATTTATTCTAGCATAATCTTATTTTTATTCCTATCCTACTATTGTACAACCCTGTTTGATTTTGACATGATAAATCTTGTAACTTGTTCAGTATATAGGTAATAGTTTTGGGTAATCAGTTGGCAAATACTGCTTTTGTTTGATGGTATATTTTTGTCTTTCATTTTCCTACTCTGTTTGGATTGCCTGAATCAAAGAGAAGAATAAAAATCATATTACGAGTAGTCACATACATTTATTAGCCATTAGACAAATTGACAAAAGGTGCGTGGAAAAGTATATACTCCAACTCCACCTATAACCAACAATAACAACAACAACAACAACAACAACAACAACAACAACAACAACAATAATAATAATAATAATAATAATAATAATAATAAATTATTATTGTTATTATTATTATTATGGGTTGTAGTTATCCAAATCCCTTTAATCATGAAAAATTCTTAATATTTTTGTTTTGCATGCTAAAAATGCTACTGATATTTTATAATAAAAAATAATTGTTATAAATATGTTAGCTTATTAACCTTTCTAACAAAGCTCTAAATGAACCAAGTTATTTATTAATTTTATTCAAGGATTGCCCTATAAACAAAAAGGGATTGATCCTGTCTTTGACCTAGTTGACCAATTTTTGAAAATGGTAAATTTCATTCCTTTCGATGTTGCATACATAGAAATATTATTCCATTAAAGAGGCAGTGTGTTTTCATGTTGTTCTTAATTTTATTATTTCATATCTTGATATAAAGTTCCTTAGTCATTTTTGGATTACTTTGTGAAGGAAGTTAAATATATATCTGAATTACAGCAACACTGTCTATTCCCAGACATATTGGCAAACGAAAGTGGGGAACTATACTTTTGGCAATTGAATTCAATGCATCTGTAGGAACAATCCTAAACATTAGGATAACGCTTATATCCAACCTAAATTTGCTTAGGGCAGTATGTTCAATGGTTCTATAGGAAGGTCTCCATTATCAATGGTTTACATAAATGGTGCCTAAACCCCACTAGGATTCCAAGTCTAAGTATTGCAATAAATAGCACGATCGACTAAGTTCAGGTGAAAATGAAATAGAAGATGGAGGAATCTAATGCTAAATATAAGACTGCAACAAATGTGTATCATTGGCTCAAAGTGTCTTGTTTAGGTAATTTGGTCATGGTGTTCTTGGTTGAGAGGAGGTTTACAATGGGTACATATAACAAATTGTAGACAAAGAAATATGACTCCTACTAAATTTTGAATAAGATTAATGAAAATGTTTACATGGTTGATCACAATAAAATTTTACCCAAACTTTTGAAGTGATTGACCTATATGAATATTGTTCTCCTTGAAAGGTTATCTATCGATATTGTAATTCGAGAATGAGTTCTAAATAAAGGGAATTGATGTAGAATAAACTGTTAAAGTATTTTTAGTGTGTTTTTAGGCCCATGGGCTTTTTTGTTAAAGTTACGCGTGCGAGCTCCCCATTTGTAGGTCATTTCATGCAAAGAAGCATCGCTTTTGAGGGTGACTGAAGTCCACTTATGGCCAAATTCAATTATTTATAGTTTTAATTTTTTATTTGTGCTATTTTTGGTAATTTGTAATTTGGTAGTTGTCATTAAAATAAAAGTGAGTATTGACCCCTAAAATTTATACTTGTTTATTTACTTTTTGAATACTCAAGTATTCGGGCCAACTTGTGTGAGTTTCGATTAATTCCTGAGTTTTAGAAGTAAATGATCAAGTAGATTCTCTAATGATCCTGACAAGATTCGAACTAGTAATCATTGGAGAGTAAACCCAAGATCTTATTATTCTTTTTTTTAGTTGATTATTCAATTATCTTAATTTTATTAGTTTTGGTAATTAATAGAATTTCATTGAATCTTTCTATTTTAAGCATTAGGGTTTCAGTATAAATAGGTTACTTTAACCTATTATCTATCATACAAAAATTAATAAAAAAAAACCATTATCTAAGACTTTTTTTCTCTATTTTATAATAAATTTCAATGTTCTCCCTAAGATTTGTATTTGGCAAATACTAGAATTAGCAACTTTTAGTCTGGTTTTAACTATATTCAACCTACACAATTTTCAATGAGTTGGCTAACACAAGAACTAAAAACTTTTACTCCAATTTTAACTATATTTTATGTTCACTCTCATAAGACATATATGTTGATTAAATTTTTCAATGAGTTTGTAAAAGAATCAAGTTATTTATGCTCATTGAATAAATGAGTCAAATCTGAATATATTTACTAAATATTTGTATTTATACAACAATGGAGTGTGTTTTTATTCTAAAAATTACTTTACAAGTTGTTAAATTTTTAGTTCAATAATTTCTACGTTGATGATTAATTTTTGAACTATTGTGCTGCATCGTAATATTTTAAATTTATATGTTATATTTATAAAAGTTAGTAATTAAACATATAGCTAATATTTCTATCATGGTAGACACATTGGAAATATATCAATATAACATATAAACTATAATAAGTTAACTTATTTATTTTGACTTAGCAAAATTTGCTTGATTGTTGTGAATTTATTTTCTTATTATCAATAAAAAATTTTCAAGAATAGTTCAAGCTTGAGTGGTTTAAGCATAAGACTCGCTTAAGTCTATTCAATTACAAGTGCGCTCAATTTGAATAAAAAGTAAAGTCCATTTAATAAACTAGCAAAACATGAAAACAATGTTAATCTTACATTATCCTATGAATAAATACAACTCAACTAAAAAATTTTACAACAGTATAATAAAAAAAAATGTGACAATGATAGTTTTACAAATAAATAGCATCTTACTTGATATTTTGTTTTCAAATGATAGATGGACCTATACTATTCACATCATTGTGGTAAATATTTTTAATAAACGCTTGCTCTATTAAAATTAATATTTCTGAATCCAAATTTGAAAAAATTTACAATTTCTTCGTATTTGTACCGTGGACTTCTTACCATACCATTGTAGTCCACAATTTCGTAGTTGATAATTTTTGTATTTTTCTATATCAATGTTTATATTGTTATTATTAGAATTACTATTCATTAATGTTAAATTGTTGAATAAGAGAGATTAAAAGAAAAGAAATAAAATTTTAAATTTTGAAAATATGGTGAATCTCCCTAGAAGATGAGAGGGAGACAAAGAGAGAGAGTGAGTAAAGAGAAGAAAGGAGATATGATTGATTCAAAAAATTGTAAATAATAATAATAATAATAATAATATACAATAAAGAGGGATACTACCTACGATTTGAAGCATGAGAAAAAGAAATTCAATTACACAATTTTAGTATAAAAACTAGTGTTATCCCATATAATGCACGTGGTTGTGTAACATTTAACATTGTTAAAAAAATAAATTTTAATATTTATAAAACATTTTTAAGAAGTTGTATAATTTTATAAAATAGTTATTGACTTAATTTTTTATTTGTTTCAATTTATTGAGTTAATAAAGTTAAGTTTTTATATGAGTATTTAAAATTTATGTTCTCCCAAATCCTAGTATGATCAAATGTTGCTTAAAAACTATTTTTTGTTCTATTATATATATTAAAACTCAAACATATCAAGTTGGGTTGATGGGAAAAAAATAGAATTAAAATATACAGTATGATATATAATATAAAATAAAATAAAATGACATAAAACTCTCACACTTCAAATAATTAAAGCTACCATAATACATATAAAAACTTTATGTATTATTTATAAAATTAAAGCACTAAAAATATGAAACATAAATTATTTTAGAGAGATATATATATTAAACTAGGCCCATCTAGCCGAGTTTGAGTAAAATTTTATTTAAATTTAAATCTAACTTGAAAAAAAAAAAATTAAGGCTTTTATTTCACTCACCTCCATTTAATAGTCAATATATTCAAAATTTGTTAAAACTAACCGTAACACTTAAGCGCCGTTTGGTAACGCTGTCGTTTTTCTGTTTACGTTTAAATGTTTATATTTTTATTTTTTATTTTCTGTTATTTTTTTTTTCTGAAATGAAAACTGAAATTACGTTTAAAAATATAATTTTGTTTATAATTACTAATTTTTATTTTCATAAAATATTAAATTTTATTAGTTTTTTTAAAAATTAATTGAATTTAATAAATATATTTATATTTATATTAATTTAATTATGTTATATTATTTATTAAAAACAATTGAATAAAATATAAGTATTATATCATTTAATCCATTAACTATAAAATATATTAATTATAATTTAATTATATTATCTACTAAAAAATTGAATAAAATATATTTCATAATAATTTAAATAATTTAATTAGGATATTTATTAAAAATAATTTAATAAAATATAATCCATATTCAATAAATTAAATAAATTAATTTAATTTAATTATGATATTTATTAAAAAAAAATTTAATAAAATATATTATATTAATGACATTATTTATTAAATTTAATTAAATAAATATATTTTATTTTATTATTTATTAAAAAATAATTTAATAATATATATTTCTTATTAATTAAATTAACTAATTTAATTTAATTATTTATTAGAAATAAATTAATAATAGATATTACATACTAATTTAATTAATTTAATTATATTATATTATTTATTAAAAATAATTTTACTTTAATAAAATATTTGAATAAAATAATTTATTTTACTATGATGTAATAAAAATAGACAAAGTATTAAAATTGACAAAATGTTTGTAATAAAAAAATAGAATGAAAACACGTTTTTTCTGTTTATAATTTTCTATTTAAGTTTTCACTTTTTTAGAAATAAAAAAACGTAAACAGTTTTAACCAATATGTATCTATTGTCAGTTTGTAAAATTTTAAAAATATAAACAAAAAATAGAAAATAAAAATGTTACCAAACGGGGGCTTAGTACTTGTTTTTAATAAATAATCGAGATTTTAAACTATTTACATATTTCAACTTGAGGTACAGTCTAAATATCGATTTTTATTATTTTAACTCAAATGACAAAAGGTTCAAAGTGCGACTTCTAAGGCCTGGGATTCGAATTAGGGAATTTCAACACCAATACGTTTTGACAAATTGAAAATTTTAATAATTTTAAGTAATTTTTAATAAATTTTTTAAAATTATTAAGAGTTATATAAAATTTTGTAAACAAATATTCAGAATGACGTTTGTGTGTACTTATCTATGTATGTATGTATGTATGTATGTATAAGACGGGAGGCCAAAATAAAATGTAGTGTAAAATGTATGGGTAAAAAAATGTAATTTACGTCAAATCTTATATCAATCCAGCTCAATAAAATATTAACATTGCTAGGGGCGCAAGTGTTGCGCGCAGATTGTGGGAGTTGCTTCCGTCAAAATTTGGCATTTGGTTTTTGGTCGGCATGGACTCGTGTCAACACGCTCAAAAAATTCTCTCATTTTTCGCCTTAGCTCTTAAGTATACGCACACAACTAATTCGGTGGGCAAACCATTTGACAACCTGTCCCTGTTCATTATTCGAACCCACGGCTTACACGCACGCACGCACGCACGTATATCACACTTTCTTTTTTTTGAAATTTTTTGAAAGAGAGTGTTAACTGTTAGGTTGGTCAAAAAGTACAGTAAAAATATAAAAATTTAATGTAAAAATAATATGTGATAAAATTTGATTAAAAAAAAGTACAATAAATTTGTAAGAATTGATGAATTTTAGTTGATTTTGACCAACTAAAACACTATAGAAAATGGAGATGATTAATAATTAAAAGCTTTGACCAATGGACCAAAGCTAGCTTGACAAATCCCCCCAGAGAGAGTGTTAACTGTTAGGTTGGTCAAAAAGTACAATAAAAATATAAAAATTTAATGTAAAAATGATATGTAACAAAATTTAAATGAAAGAAAGTACAATAAATTTGTAAGAATTGATGAATTTTAGTTGATTTTGACCAACTAAAACACGATAGAAAATAGAGATGATTAATAATTAAAAGCCTTGACTAATGGGGCAAAGCTAGCTTGACAAATCCCCCCAGAGAGAGTGTTAACTGTTAGGTTGGTCAAAAAGTACAGTAAAAATATAAAAATTTAATGTAAAAATGATACGTAACAAAATTTAATTGAAAGAAAGTACAATAAATTTATAAGAATTGATAAATTTTAGTTGATTTTGACCAACTAAAACACGATAAAAAATGGAGATAATTAATAATTAAAAGCCTTGACCAATGGGGCAAAGCTAGCTTGACAAATCCCCCCCCCCCAAAAAAAGAGTCAACAACAAAAAGAGAGAAGAAGAAAGATTGATTTCAAAAGCTTTAATTCCATGGGAACTAAAAGTTAGAGACAGCCCAACTGTTGTGCCCCCCCCCCCCCCCCCCCCCCCCCAAAAAAAGAGTCAACAACAAAAAGAGAGAAGAAGAAAGATTGATTTCAAAAGCTTTAATTCCATGGGAACTAAAAGTTAGAGACAGCCCAACTGTTGTGCGAATCATGTTCTCTACGCTAAAGGGATTCCTTCAATTGCTCATCTTTATCCCCTTTCATGCCCCCATTTCAATTTTTATCTTAGATTAATATATAAGAAGGAGAATGAGAATCTGTACAAATAATGAATTGGTAAAATCATCAAATCCATCCTTCTAATTTTGTTTGGTTACAAAATTAATGAGCGATGATATTTTGTATGGTATTTACCTATTTATTTTGTATGGTTACAAAAGAGTTAATTTTAAAATATTTCAAAATGATGACTTGTAATTTAATTTAAATTTTAGTACTAAATTGAATCAACTCGAATTGTATGTAACTTATCTATAGTATTATAATAATAAGAAAGCTCTGGAATAATTAATAAAATAATAAAATTAGTGAAATTGAATAATTAGTTATTGATATTTTTTAACCATTAATAACCATTCACAGTTTGAAGGAGATGTATAAATACTTTTTGAATTTTTGTAAGTTATTTAAATAATTTTATGCTTATTTTTGTTTGTTTTTCTCAAATGTCATTTACATACCAATTACTTTTATAATTTTCTTGATTACTTACTATCTATTTATTATTTTGAGATAAATTTTTAATATTTTTAATTTTATTTTAAAAAGAAAATTTATAAAAATTACTCCCAATAGAATATAATTAAAACGCGAACATAACACAACACGGAATAGAATCATTAGGTATTTGACACCGTGTTGCACGCGGCATCACAGCCACATTACACATGCCTTCTTTCTCCGGGACCAAATGTTCCATAGAGACTCTTTTCTCTCTCTCTCTCCACGCAGATTAATTGTGACATCTATATATATATAAACGGCTGAAATTTGCCTTGCTGAGTTTTTTCCCTCTCTCTTTTTTTTTTTTTTTTACCAAATTCCAATTTAGAGTTTTATTAATTAATTATAATAATTAAAGATTTAATATTTGAATTTGTTGAAATGTTGAAACATTTATTAGCAAATCTCACGTTGACTCCCTTATTATTATAGTTAAAAATTTAAACTTTGCATGAAAAAAATCTTAAAAAAAATTCAAATATATAAATTATAAAAACTGAACTAAATGTTAAGTTAAATACTCCAAGGAGACTTCCATTTTTTTTTTGCGTAAATTATTAATTTGTCATTTTTTGTTTTATCTGTAAGTTTATTTTTTATTTTTTAAAATAAATTTGAAAATTATAAGTAATTAAATATGTTTTAAGCTTTTTTTTATTTCCAAAAGTGTAAAATAAAAAAATAAAACAAATGAACTCTAAGTGATTTGATTTGAATGAACGGCGATCAGAATATGGCCAGTGGTCACGGAAAGTAGTTAAGAGTTAATTGAAACACTTCGAGTTTCTAGGCCCCATTTGGTCGCCACGAATTAAGAATTTTTTGTAATTTTTTTTCTTCCTCTTTGGGTATTTTACAGCACTATTAAAAGTTGTTAAAAATTTATCAAATTTTTTACTAAACAATTTTTAAAAATTATTTTTATTAACTTTTGATTGTTTAATAAAAAGTTATTAAAATTTTTTTAATTTTTTTATCAAATAATTAAAAGTTACTGAAAACTTTCTGAAATTTTAAAATTTTATAAAATGCACCAAAAGTTTTTATTTCTTACGATTGCTTAAATTTCTTAAAAATTTTATTTTATAAATATATATATATATATATATATTGGCAACCAAGCGAGCCCTAGTTTCTTCTCTGGCAATTTCTCTTTGCGGAGCGGGTGAATTTCGAGAATAAGGATAAAATGAGGTGATTCTAGCCTGCACCTAAAATAAGTAGGAATACTGCTTTGAGCAGAGGGCATTGGTGTTTTGAGGAACAAATTTTAGTAAAAAGTTATTAATTTTTGATTTTTAAGTATTTAATAAATTATTAATTTTTTTATTTTTTTCAGATATAATAATTTCTTAATTTAAAAGTTACCAAAAGTTATTAAAAGTTACTAAGAAATTTTAAAATTTGTTAAAAATTATTAAAAGTTATTAAAAATTTTACTAAATATTTAAAAATTATTAAAAATTATTACTTATTTCGGTGAACACATCAAAAGTTACAACTAATAATTTTTGATAAAAAAATATTATAAATTATTAAAAATTGTGCCTACAACCGTTCCCTCTTAGAGACATAGGAGAACATCCTCTCCCTGGGCTTGGGTTTGGCCCACACAAGCCCAACTCTAATCTCCACACCCAAGTGATTTGGGTTCATACTAGGCCCGTAATTGTTGCTCGTTATTTTCGGCAGGGGTGTTTATTCCACTACAATTGGGATCGAAAAGGCTAATCATCTATTTTTTCTTTTTTTATTATTCTCTTAACAAATAAGAGAGATCGAATCCACTGAAATAATTTAATTCAATTTCAGTTAGAATTGAATTAATCAAAATTTTAGTTTATATATTATTTAATTTTATTTATTTATTTTTATAAAATTTAGTATTATAGTTTCTAAAATCATATAATATATATAAATATATAATTTCTAATTTATTTGTTACAAAATTATAATTCGTACGGATATCTAATATTTATATCTAATTTTTAATTTAGTTTTTTTTATTATTTTGATTTTGATTTTTCATAAGCAACAATCAAAATCGAACCGTGTTTTAGTTTGGGTCTCAAGAATAACTAAAAATGAAATGAATGACTGTGCTGAATTGATCGAAATTTTAATTCCATTTTCAATTTCAGTTTCAGTTCTACACACTCCTAATTTTTACTCACAGACTACTTACTTTTTTATTCAATTATTTATATTATGTCACGCGCCAATTTAAATCGTTAAAATTTTTATTTTGATACGACACCTAAAAGATCACTAATTCAAAATCACAATAATTTTCATTTTTTTTCATAAAATTTTATGATAGAAAACTACTTTGAATGTTATACTCAATCAAAGCCAATGATATTGCAGCTACTGCATCCCAGGTCGGCTTCTTGGGTTCAGCTACCCTTAACTTCCTCTCTCATGGCAAACAGCACAGAGAAGCCAAGCCCATAGTCGACTTGAGTTTGAGAGCAATGGTTCTAAAGCAGAAAAAGGGGGCTGACATCAACCTTGAACTCAGTCTTGTGACATAAAAGTCGAGGACTATTAGATTAAAATTCAATTATTTAAATATATTTATATTGTTTTAACTTAAAAAATACGTGAATATATTTGAACCGTTAAATTTTAATTCAATAACTTCAAATTTACTGACAGGAAGTTGACATCGATGCCCCCCAAACCCCAAAATCCCTTAAAGCAGGCTATTTGTGCATTTTCATAGCTTGACCCCTCGGTGAGGTTCCTCGGCTGAAACTTACTTGGGCTTAGCCCTTTGAAAGGTCCTATGCCAAAATTACAGGTATTGGGCTTGGTAATACAAGACATGCCAAACAAGTGTACGTCTCAAGTTGTAGACGTTAAAAAAAAAAAAAAAAAAGAGGAAAAAAGAGAACACATCCGATTGATAAAAGCCCTCAAGTGATTCTAATAAGAGCCCACATTTTAAGTTTATAGCAAATCTAGCTCAACTAGAACCCTAAAACTTTAATTTTGGATTTTTTTTTTTTGAAAGGTAACTTTAATTTTGGATCACTACTGATAAATCAGGGAAAATATTTTATAAAGGTTTCATGACTTTTAAATTTATTCAGTTTTGGTTTCTACGGTTTAAGATTTATAACATGGGTTTAAAAATATTAACAAACGGTATAATAATAATCACTCTGAATACAAGATCTGACAGCATATAATAAGAGTGTATAATAATCGAAAGTGTAACAAAAGGAATTAAAAGCCATTATATAATATATGATCCGTTAAAAAAAAAAAAAAAACTACGAAATAAATATAAATTAATACTACAATAGTCCGAATTAGAGAATAATTATTTGGATCAACAGCTTTCAACTAGGGTTTCACAAAAATATAAGAGCCTTCAAGATGTTTGAAACAAAAATAATAATAATAAATAAATAAATCTCAAAACATTGTCCCCTATTCCTTTTAACAATTTATATAAATTATAGATTAAACTTTTATTTGCTTTTACATAAAACCCACATGTGAGTACTTGGAGGCACAATTTTAGTAACTTTTGATATATTTTTTTTCCAAAAATTGAAGTTGTTAGTTACAATTTTTAATGTATTTGGTGAAATAAATAATAATTTTAAGCAATTTTAAACAACTTTTTATAATTTTTGGGTGTTTAGTAAATTTTTTGATAATTTCTGACACTTTTTAGTAGTTTTTTGTAACTTTTAAGTAGAGAAATTATTGTAATTGGGTAGAAAAATGACAAAAATTAGTTGTTTATCAAGCACTCAATAATTAAAAATTAGTATTTTTTTTACTTGAAATTATACTTCCAAACATCTCCATATTATATAAGGATACTAGATTAATACCCGAAAAAAGTAGTAAAGAGAAGAATTTCAAAACCATGAATAGCCATGCAAGGTCTCGTTGATCTTGATTCTCTAGCTCTGAAAGTGGTGTCTACTTACGCATAAAAGTTTGGAGACTGATGCATCCTTTTCTTAAACCAGTGAAAACCAAGACGACAACTTCAAGTGGAGCCTAGTCCAGGTCTCCTCAAGAATTGTATTTTTATTTCTTAAATCAATGTTCCCTTATCAACTGGCCATTTGGATCTTACTTCGTGATGTAATACCTAAAGAGGGGTTCCAGGGCTGCAGCTGCAGTAAAAAAATGAAGGTTTGAGATTTAATTTTATTTTTATGATATGTAATTTTTTACATTCTGTATTAATTATGTTTCAATCAAATTTTTTTAACTTTTATTTTTATTTTAAAAATAATTTTAATTAAATTAAATTAAAATTATTTAATTAAAAATAATTAAATTTCAACCTTTAATTTTTCACTGCAATTCTTACAGTAAATTTCCCTGTAGCCCTTAAGCTACATGCACACAGAATTCTAAGAGGTAAAACCTAACTTGTCCGGATTACATGTCTTGTTTGGAGAGAACCAATGAGTCGGCGCATGTCAGAAGTGGCTTATTTGGGTATTACGCGCATGCACACACAATACCTATAGTTATCATTTTATTTATGTAATTTAATTAATTAAAGATATTTAAAAAAAATATGTGGTGGTTAAAAATTTTAAATATGAAATAATTTAATTAATGATAATTTTTAAAAGTTATTTGATTCAAAATTTAAAATTAATATGAAATTAAAAGGGTATCGTAAAAACTAAAAATTTTTCACTAAAATTAAAATTTTACCAATATTTTTTATGTTGCTACCTATAATAATATAAATACCTTAATGTAACTTGAAAGTTGGATCATTTTATTATATGCAAAGGAAATGACAATGTGGAATGCTTGTATTATTAAAACATTTAGTATAATTGGGGTAAATTTTTTTAGAAAATATTTTGGTATAAAATAGGATAGGTATTCATAAAATCAAATACACTTCCATTATATCGTGGATATTTGCTTAATTTTTTCCCATAAAAATAATAAGTTATTATCAATTCATTAATTTTATATATTTTTCAATAAAAGTATAATATAATTATAATATTTAGATCATCAATTTCAATGTATAATGTTATAAGTTACCTCATATCGGTTAAGGAGAAAAGTTAATTCTCCCACATAAAAAAACGGACTTCTCTCATCTTAAAAACGCACGAGTCCCTCCTTAATTTTATACATTATCAGATTTCTTAACATGGTATCAGATCGGGTTAAACGTACACCGGAACATGGTACGCATTTCTGGTGACTCTGCCTTTGCTGAACATGAGGCTCTGCAATAATAGCGTCAAAGATAGATTGACAACAAATTAAAAAGGTCTGCATGGCACGTGCACGTGTGATTGTCAACAACCTCTCGTGCATGGGTGTTCCCTTACCAAGCCATCTGGATCTCACTTTGGTTGAAATGCCAAAACAGAGGGAATATATTGGTCGTTATGTGTCTGCGGAATCAGATCAGAGAGCCAGCAGCTCTGTCCCTTACCAACTGTCCATCTGGATCTCACTTGAGTTGAGATGGTAGAACAGAGGGAATATTTTCGATGTTCTGTGTCTGCGGAATCAGATCAGAGAGCCACCAGCTTTGCCATTAGTTGGCCGTGTGTTTCCTAGCCTTGTCCATTATTATACATATATGGCCACTAATGAAACAAATGTGCATCAGTAGGACTAACTGTGTTGACCCCTTTTCCGAACACTTGAACAACTTTGAGTTCACTTTCACGTTGAGTGGAGGAGCTCTCGAGGCTGATTGATCTGATTTACCATGTTTTCTTTAACGGTTGTCGGGTTGTCTGTTGGTTTTTTTTTTTACTTTGGCGTGATTTTTCTGCTGATATGATCAATAGCGTTTTTTTTTATTTTTATTTTTTTTGTGTTTGAGGAGAAATGGAAGAATTTTCCCCTCGACATTAATCAAGGTATGTCTTAGCAATTACTTGATATTCGTCCACCTATATTGCAAATACTCTTTCAAATATACGAAGTACTTGCTTGAAAATTTGATAAGTATGTTTAATATAATGATACGAAGTGTTCTAAATATATGTATACATATATATATTTATACAATTTATTTAATAATTTAATTATAAAACATAAATTTTATACATAAAATATTTTATCAGTGTCTTGTAAAATATCAAATTACTATGCAAAATAGTCAATAATTATGTTTAAACAAATTGAATCATTACTTGACTCTGTTAACGCATTTGTATATGTTGAAATGGGTGAAAGTTTTGAACAGCCTTCAATTATTGATCACAGATGCATGCCGCGTGATGATTGATTTAACATTTTAATGATCAATTATGGACCCAAAAAATAAGAAAGGTTCAAATATTTGTAATTGTCCAATTTTTAAATATTTATTTATATTAAATATTAAGGCTTGCCTGGCATCTCCCACAGCATTCCAGAGCCTACGAAGGAAAAGGAACTGCTAGAAAAATCAAGAATGATTTGATAATTTTGTTCTGCGCTCAAAACAAATACAAAGGCCGATGCAATTGAAAGTGACAACACACAACTCTCCTCATCAGAACAATTTTTTTTTTTTGGTCCCACTGTTGGGGGATTTTGTTCTGAAGTGCTTTTAATTTGTCTTTTGCTCAAAACAAAGCATATATATATATAATATATGTATGTATTGATGCCGGGCTGAGCTTCTCAAACCGAAATTAAAATACCAAAGTTTACTATGAATGGATAATCATAACAATTAGCACAAGTTTTACGTGTATATATACAAGGCGGAGTCAAAATTGTATAATTTTTTATGCTATATATCAAAATTTAATAAATTAGAGACCTATAAAGAGTTAGTTTGAGTAGGTTGTTCAAAGAATAAATTGGATTAATTTTTTTGTCTAAAATTTACTTAGTAAATTTTTTTTTTCTGTACTAAGGTTGAGCCTACCGTAACCTCCAATTATGTTCTATCCCTATATATATATATGCACACACTAATTTTAACGCACAATATAATCATTTTAGTATATTAGTGATTTCATAAATTGTGAAATTAATGTTAGAACTTGACTGAAATAACAAGAGCGGAAATCAATATCCTGCTAGTTAAACCATGCAAAAACTATTGTTTTATTCATAATTTGCAAGTAAAATTTTAATTTTACTTACAGCATGTTGAAGTGTAATGAAGGCATAAAGAAACTTATGTAGTAAACAAATTAAAATCGGAAGCATAATAAAAAATGAAAAAGTGATTCGTAAATATAATCTTAAATAAAAAATAAAAAGTAAATTACACTATCTTCAAATAAGTTATAATAACCTTGTAATTGTTACTTCGTTCAGCAAATTGTTCCTAAGAAAAGAAAACGAAGAATAAGTTTTATTTAATATTTGAAATTACTGTTATTGAATAAAATTTCTTTAGAAATAAGCATTTGAAAATATGATGTTCGTGTATTCGAAGGATGTCAACAACATTGTACTTTGTTTTCAATATGATCAATAGTTTATTTGAAATAATAAAATTTATTTTCTAAAAATAAAAATATTTAGGAGGTTACAGTGAAAAATCTACTGCAGGAGCTGCAGTGGAAAGATGAACGGCTGAAATTTCTTTACCCTTTAATTACATGTAATCTTTGATATCCGTATTAATTGTATTCCAATCAGATTTTAAAAATTTTTATTTTTATTTTAAAAATAAATTAGAACCATTTGATTAAATATAAAGAAATCTCAACTGTTCATCTTTCCACTGCGGCTCCTGCAGTGAATTTTTCACTGCAGCTCCCTTGAACCCAATATTTAGGGGGTGAACAATGACCATGGGCTTGGATGGGCTTATTAATATTTTATTATTCATCAAGCCAGTTTGGGCTGAAAAAATTGGGCTTAAGTTTTGAATTCTAAGCCCTCCCACTTAAATTCATTTACTTTTTTTAAATATATTTTAAATAAAAATAATTTTAAAATTATAAAAATAAATAGTTTTGTACTAAAATAAATATTTTTATAAATAGAATAATTCATAAATACATAAAATATTTTAAAAAATATAATTTTTATTTGATTTGGGTAAGGCCTGGACTCATTTTCATAATCTCCAATCCTAACTTGTTTATCTGATTGGGTTAAAAATTATAAGGATGATATTAGTTATATGTTATATTAAAAATAAAATCTACCATTGTTTACTTTCTTGTTCTCGATTAAAGATATTTTCTGTAAAAGAAAAAAGTTAATATGCTTGAACTAATTTCTCCAACTGCGTAATTTGTTTCTTTGTTAGCGTGATGAATTTTTTATGGCTTGATGCCAATTTCTCCTCTTGGAAATCAGAAGAGAAACTATAATGGTGGAGTAATGGCATATCTAGACTTGCACTTTGAAAATACAGATACCATGCAAGAACTTTAAATCAGCAAAATCACATGATTTTCAGTTCACCCTCACAAGATTAAAAAGGTAAAAAAAAAAAATAATTAAATAAATAAATAAAAATAAAAATAAACCAATCTTTATGGTATAAATTTTTTTAGAAACTAATTGTTATACATAATAAAAAAAATATAAATGTAATTAAAAGTAGTTTTTGATAGATTAATTGATAAATAATATAAGTTAATGTAATTAAAATAATTTTTGAGTTAATAGTTTAGTTGATAGTAATAAAATTGAGCATGGCCTGTAACTCAGTGGTTAAGAGCCTCTCCTGTTCGTTCATGACTCAAGTTCGAATCTTCTCCCTCCCCCTTATAAAAAAAAAAAATCTTTACCTTTCAAAAAAAAAAGAGATAATAATAAAACTAATTGATGATATAATAAAAATTAAAATAATAGAGCAAGTAAAATATTTTTTGTTAGATTAATTGCTAATAAATACTAAAAATGTTAAAGTAACAGCCCCTGGCTTTTGATCAAGGAATTGTTATCTATACTTTCTTGATCACCGAGTAATATTGCATAATCAAAATGTTTTACTCAAATAAGAAATTAGAATGATGTGATAAATTTGTGAGTTGATCATTTTTAAAATATTAAAATACTAAATTATATTTTTATTTACCATTTGACATCATCAAAAATTAAAAAAATAAATGTAACTTTACATCACGGACTGACATTTTAGTAGCTAGTTAAGTATTCGATAAAAATTTATAAAAGTTGAAGAAAATTGATAAAAGTTAATTTTATATTTGATAAAGAAAGTTAAAAAATTAGAAAAAAATTAATAAAAGTTGAATTTATTATTATTATTACTATTATTGGTGACCAAAACGGGCCCTACATAATTCTTAGTCATATTATTTTATTATCCCCTTCTTTGGTATAATTTTTTAATAAAAAGACAATTTCCCACCGCAGGTCTTTATTAAATTTGCAGCCTCTAGATCGTCTACCAACTGCTGTGATTCTGTTTCCTTTACAAATCAAACGAACAATTTTCAGAAATCAACATGGTAATGATTGACGGTGAGGTTCCAACTCAAAAGGCAGGAGGAGAGGGAATTGGATGATCGTCAAGATGTTGTCATCAAGGTTGAGTTTATCTCATCCTGATGAGAGAGCATAGCTTTAAAATTAATTGATCATCTTCCTACTTTAATAAAGATGGTATGATCATCTTTCGCCAATAATTAAAAGTCTATTTGGTCAAGACCAGCACACATTGTTCTACATACATACATCCATATATATATATATATATATATCAGTAGGACCATACCATTAGACGTCAGCTAGGGGTGAAATAATAGAAACCCAGAAATCAAATATCATCAATTTGTTTCACCTCAACTTGCATGAATATGATTAACGTTGAAAAGTTGTTGTAAAAATGGTGCAATGCAAGAGACTTTTTTTTTTGTTTTTTTCCTAATTACTTTCTTAAATTTTGTAATTGTGAAAAGTAATACATACTAATTGAAAGAAAGAGAGTGATGGATGCTATGCACAATTGTTGATTGTGAGGATTACAATGCGTAATCTAATTCTAATTTTTCGGCTGTAGATATGAACTTTCCGCCAGCAAATAGTTTAAAGTGTAAAAAAAAAAGAACATGACATAAATCAATTCACCACAAAGAGGGGACATTAAGTAAAATGCCAGGGCCAAAATGATTGGATTTAGATAGGGGATTAGTACTAATGGGATTATCCTTGTCTGAGCCCACTGTTTCCTTCTCAAAGAAACTACTTTGTATTTGCTCTCTCACACAGAGTCGAGAACAAAGCTTAATTTAAAAAAAAAAAAAAGGTGAAAGGCAATCTGGACCCGTCGCACTCATCTTGCCTATACAAGCTTTGCACGCGAATCTTTGACACAAAAAAAAAAAAAAAGGGGAAGAGAGTGGGTAGCTTGGGAAAACGAGTTGCTTGATCTTTCATCATTCACCAACTTAATTCTGACAACTGTGACATTCAAGTTTTGTATACTTTTGATTGCCCTTTTGCACTCTGTTTTGAGTCCCCACTCTCAACTTCTTGTCCCCTTCCCCTCTCTTACCCTGGGAGTGAAAATATCCATAGATTGTGTTTACATGATAATTGGGGAGAATTAAGGATTTAACCACAACTGGGGGAGAATCAAACATGTTGGAGAAACCATTAGTGTGGCAGATCTTCTTTACAATGGCTATACAATGATTAAAGAGGTGCGCCTAGGGTAGACTTATACGAGATTGAATTGGAAAAAATGATAATATAATCTTTTATTTTTATGAAAGATTAAAAATTTTCTTTATCATCATACGTATACGTATGTTATTTTTTTTTTAAATATTAAAAATGAATTGACCAAGTGTTCAATTTGAATATAAATGTTGAACGTTTATAATATATTATTAACATTGTCAGATGTAAGAGAAAATAGAAAAATCTTAATAAGTATTCTTATTATTTTTGTATTTTTTTTTTACCTTTACTTAAAAATTATATTTTTACCTTGACTAATTACAAATTTAAATTTTGGTTATCCTAATTAATTAGTGAGTAAGTGTGTTGACTTTGACACTACAGCATTTATTATTTATATTATTATTATTTTTTTTTTTTTTTTTGCCAACTCTTGGTATTTGTTAATAAGTGCCCGGATACTCATTAAGAGTTAATGAAAGTATACTATAAGCCCGTTGCTGGATAATATAAAAAAGACTAAAAATTCTAAAATATTCTACAATTCTATAATAAATTTTTTCCACTTCGAAGTATATGAATCTATATAAATTTTTATAAATTTATATATATCTACAAATACCAATAAAATTCTACAAATCCTAATAATTTTTCAACAAATCTCAATAAAGTTTCTATAATTTTTAAAAAATTTGACAAAAAATTAAAAATTTTTATCTAAATCCATTCAAACGAAATTATTTATTTCTATTTTTTGTGGTTTGTCGTTTACACTTTAAACGCTCAAAAGTTATACAAACCACATTTTCTATTGATTTTTGAAGTTCCAAACGTCTTATATATAATAATATTTTCTATTTTTTTCATGCATAATTTTATCAAAGCATAAGATATTATCACGTTATTAAATATTTATTGACATGAGTGTCCAGAACATTAGTTAAAAGGAATTTCTCAATTAAATTTAAAGAAACCTAAATGAATCACAAGGGATAAGACTTGGACCACGAGATGGCTGGATATAGAATTGCCAGGTGTACGGTTGATCCCAAAAGAAGAATGAATACAGTGAAAGATCTTCTTGTTAACAAAAAGTGGGGTTTAATGAGTTGGGTCCATCTTAGAAGAAACAAAAAAATAAAATAGATGAGAGGGACTATTTTGTTTGATCAGTTGCCAGTTCATGGAGGTCCCCTGCGAGTCCATGAACAATGAGTCTGAATCTGAATGATACAACTCAGAAACTCTATGGAAACACAAACAAGACACTAGGCACCCCCCTAGCATCTACTTCAGTTTGAGTGGGGGTGTGTTTCTAACTTTTGTGTGTGGATGCTTCTAATGGGTATATACAAAAGTTTGGGTCCTAAAGAAGCCGAAACAAGCAAGGCCCATGAAATTTGCTTCTCAGTACACCTAACAAAATTCTATTCCATGTCTTTTGTGAGCGTGTGTGTGTGTGTGTTGGGGGGGGTGGGGGGGAAGAATTTGGGACTGTCATGGCCATGTGTGATTTTAGTTTTCAGGTCCTTCGGAGTTTATTTGCAGTATCCCAAGTGAAATTTATTAAGGTTTTGACCTCTCACTGGATGTGCATACATACATATATGTATTGTACGTACAAAAATAACTAGGAATATGTGACGTCTACTCGAGTACAAGAGTATAGTTTGAAAATGTGCTCGGCATTAGTTTAATAATCAATAAACTACCACAATTGGGTCCCACTATTTTGTAAAACTGTATTGATATAATTCTAACTATAAATGCAAAATGATAATAAATGAATCGAATTTATTATCTCATAATTATTAATTTATTTTTTTATAAGTGACAGATAGATGTGACATTTTGGCAACTCTCAATGATATATTCTTCTGTTCATTATAATAATCTCTCTCACGTACAATTAATGTTTAGTGAGAAGCATTAAATGTGAGAAAAGACTTATCTCGAAAATCTAAGTACACTGACTATTGTCAACTGTTTACTTCATTTTTTCTATTACAATTCTCCCAAGCTTATTCTGACTTTATCATTGAAGGATTTTTGGTCGAAAATGCTCTCCGATCATTTTTTCTAACTTTCTTTACTTTGCAGGATTGCCTTTTACTTTTTTAGTTGTAATGGTGAGTAAATTTGGCGGTATTTTTTTATTGCCAAACATGTATATTGGAATGGATTGAGGGGGCCTGAAGTTGCTTTTAAACTTCAGGGGCTTAAAGTTAAATCTCAGCCGCCCAATTAATATGAGTTTGATCTGACTCTTCAGTTTCAAAATTCATTTTTCACCTTTAAAGTGGGATAAAACAGTCAATTGAAAAAACATTAAATGATGAATTGAATGGAAGAAAGAGAAAATTTTAAATGATGAAAGAGAAAAGAAAATTTTAAATGATGAAAGAGAAAAGAAAAAAAAAAGAAAAACTAAACATAAATAAAGATAATAATTAAATATAAATAAAAATATAGTAAAATTTTAATTATTTTTATTTTTTAAAAATAATTAAATTTATATTAAAGATAAATAAAAATATAGTAATTTTTTAATTATTTTATTTTTAAAGGTATATTGAAATTTATGTATATTAATTTAAAAGTTTAATTATTTATTTATCTTTAATTGTTATCTTGATTTAGTTGTTCAGTTATAAATCTTAGTCTGACAAAAAATTTCTTATATCTCTATTTATCTTTAATATAAATTAACACATTTTTAAAAAGTAAAAATAATTAAAATTTATTATTTTTTATTTATTTTTAGTTGTTATCTTTATTTGTCTTTATTTGCCATATTCTTACTATTACAAATCCAAAGTAAATAATCACATAATTCAGTTGTAAATCTTAGTCTTACAAAAAATTTATTATATTTTTATTTATCTTTAATATAAATTTATATATTTTTAAAAAGTAAAAATAATTAAAATTTATTATTTTTATTTATCTTTTATTGTTATCTTTATTTATTTTTTCTTATCATATTTTTACTGTTACAAATTCAAAATAAATAAGGATATAGCAACTAAAGATAAATAAAGATAACAACTAAAAATAAATAAAAATAATAAATTTTAATTATTTTTACTTTTTAAAAATATTTTAATTTATATTAAAGATAAATAGAGATATAATAATTTTTTTGTCAGACTAAGATTTACAACTGAATAACTAAATAAAGATAACAGCTAAACATAAATAAATAATTAAAATTTTAAATTAATATACATAAATTTCAATATACCTTTAAAAATAAAATAATTAAAAAATTACTATATTTTTATTTATCTTTAATATAAATTTAATTATTTTTAAAAAATAAAATAAATTAAAATTTTACTATATCTTTATTTATATTTAATTATTATCTTTATTTATATTTAGTTTTTCTTTTTTTTTCTTGTCTCTTTCATAATTTAAAATTTTCTCTTTCTTCCATTCAATTCATCATTTAATATTTTTTCAATTGACTGTTTTACCCCACTTTAAAGGTGAAAAATGAATTTTGAAATTGAAAGGTCAGATCAAACTCATATTAATTGAGCGGCTGAGATTTAACTTTAGGCCCCTGAAATTTAAAAGCAACTTCAGCCCCCTCAATCCCCCTCCATCCTATTGGAACTGTCTCTGTTCCTGGATTTTCTATCCAACTCTATTAATGGCCCTACCCCACTTCAATCTATTTTCCGGGTACATTATTTTGTGTGGAGGAGGATTCACTAATTGCAAGAACATATATCTCATTGTGAAATTTCTACTCTACTCAACCCGAAAGATATATATATATATATATACATAACATGATTTGATAATATCATAATTATGATAAAAAAAAGTATTTTAACAAGTTATTTAGTGATTGGACCGCTGACCATCCATCTCATTTTGATGACAAATTTAATATTATAGCATTGTGCATTTCATTATCATGCCTTATTTGTTTTTTAAAAGCATTTTCTTTCACCCAATACAATATCGAAACAAATAATTAAATTCTGGAAAATAAAATAAAATAAAGAAGATCAATCACATTAACAAGACTAATTATGGTAAAAGTTTACGTAAAATGAGTAGAAATGATAATTCTGTAACATAAGTGTGCTTTGATGAATTATTTCTTTCAAAAATATAATTATACAAATTTGATCATATTATTTTTGTTTTTTTAATAAAGAAATATTGGTAGTTTAATATAAAAAAAATATGGATAATCTTTTATTGATCCAGTTGAGAGTCGAAGGGTCGGTCGAGTTTGGGTGGTTACTACTTCTACGTAGTTGTGTGAATCAGTCCCATTCCATACCTCATACGGTGTGTGTGTGTGTGTGTGAGAGAGAGAGAGAGAGAGAGAGAGATTAAGATGGAAAGGAAATTAAAAAAAAAAAAAAAAGGGGGTCGCCGAGAAAGAAATTAGAGGGGAATCAATGGGTCCTACATGTCGATTGGCCACCGAATTGGGTGGCACTGAGAGGGACCCGTCCAGCGCGAGGATCGAGCTCAGTCACCGCTACTGGACGGCAACCCAATGCCCACAGTGAATAGACCCTTTTGCCCTTAACTAATCCAACACCACTTGATTGTTTCACAGCTTGCCCCCCCGGTTCGCTTCACACCCACAGAAGCATCAAAATTGCCAGCTGCTCAGCTCCGTTCCATGCTAGAACAGACAGTGATCCAACCAAGACAAGCTCAGATCCAAATACGCCTCTTTCTAGTCCTCCTTTGGTGGACACTGATTAAGCCAGTACTGGAATTGGGTCATTTTTCCTTTGTGCTCTTGTGCCCAATTTGCGGAAACATTCAGGTCCACACCCCTTGACAAGTCACTGTTTTTCTCGTAACCCATCTCTGTTAAAAAAAAAATAATAAAATAAAAAAAAAGAGACAAAAGTCTTAGAATCTAGAAATCCTCCCCGAGCTAGTTTAGTTTGCAGCTTTTTAGGAGTTGGGTACCATTCAGTTTTGTCTAACCATTTTTAGCTGCAGGGTTTTGCGAGTCCGACCATTCCTCTGACTCTCTCCGGGAAATAAAGGTGGTGGCCTATTCACTAAAAAATGCATTCGAAACTCTTTACTTATCCGCACTTTGAGGAAGGATAACGCACCCAACTGAGTTCTTAGCTTCTGTGTGGTCTAAATAAATAAATAAAAAGTGTACACAGGTTGCGACCTTATTGTTCGTCCAATTATCATTAATTTGGAAAAAATATATATATATTTAAAACTCATTTCAGAGTATATGCTTTCAATTTTGTTACTTTGTTTTTCCAATTTAGTTCTCATATCATTCCTTTGTTCCGTCTAATTCTCTAAGGCTCATTGTCAACATAAAAAATATTTATATATATATATATATATATATATATAACCTAAGAAGTCAGCCTCAAATTACTCCAAATTTTGAAGGACCATCTCTAATTATTGTAAAATTTGGGAATAAGAACTAGTCCTAGAATGCTTGTGAGGCATTCATGATTGGAACAACAGTTTTAACTGTATAAGATATTATTCTTCTTGTAATCAATGAGTTTGACTTGACTCGCAGGTATTTAAAATAAAAGATAAAAACAGCCTGGCCTAGACCCAGGTAAAATGATTCGTACAATATTGAGATCTGGTTCGACTTGCCTAACAGGAGGAAAGCTTGCCCAATCGTGAAAAACACTATTAAAGATATTGCATGTGTATACGAGGGGGGAGGGGATAAATATGTAATGTAATGGGCCATATACATTACATAACATCATGGGTTGATCACTCCTAGGTTTGTTAATCAAAATATCAACCGACCTGCCCCGGTTCTAATCAGCACCGATCCACCACGCTCATTCGTACCGTTGTCATCATCACAAAACTTTAATCAAAAGATTTTATATATCTATATGTATATCTCCAGTCATCAATGAGATAGGATCCAAAGCTGAAAAAAAAAAAAAAAACTAATTGACAAAGACCCTCAACTCCCATTGTTTAATGCAAATTTTTAGCATTTTATTGAACAAGCTTTTCGTCATATTAACATCATTTGCACGACCAAAAGTCGGGGCGAGTACCCCCACAAGTCCGCCGTCCGAGCTTACTTGTATATTGTAGCGTTTCAATCTATTTTTAAATTATTTGAAATAGTTTTAAAATATTATAATTTATTACCGTTGATTTTAATATTTTAAAAAAAATTAGTCGAGAGACACGTAAACTGACTCGGATATTCTAAGTCACAAAAGTATCGTAACTTTATTTGATTATTTTTAATTGTATAAATTATAAAAAATATTCATGAAATAAATGAAAAAAATAATTTATAAATTAAATAGGTTTTTAATTGATTAGACAAACTAAATATTTAAAAATTAAGTTAAGGTCTCCCAGAGCAAAAGCTTTAATGGACCCACTTCGCTAGCTAGCCTAGCCTAGCGATGGTCCTCTTCCCATGAAATGAATGCACCAACAAGCTCTCCCTGTTATTTATTTATGGTGAAAAACAAGGGCAAGCTCTTTTAGGCCACACACATCCTATTCCTCTTTATAGCCATTGATCTCTTTTATCTACAACTACACGCTACTTTTTATATTCTCTCATAAATTAATAAGCGCGCTTTTTTAATATAAACTCCTTTTTTTTTTTTTTTAAATTTGTTTTTACTGTAAATTCTCCTTTACATTTAGTGGCTTTATATAGAGCGGCGTACTTTGTGGTGTATAAATTAGTGTTTGACTAAAATAATCCGGGGGGGAACAGTTTTGAGAGAGAAAATTAAATGCCAATTGCAATGACAATGATAAGGGAGAAGGACCTGGTGGGCGCAGGATAAGCACGTGGGTGTCCCCTTTCTCTCATTGCTAGCATGCTGGCATGGAGGGTAATAAGCTTGCCAACTTACAAAAGCTTAAACCAGTTTCTTACCTCTTTTGAGCTTGCATTAACAAAACGTCACAGTTTCAGTTCTTCAGTTAGGTTTTCCATCGAATGATTGGCGGTTTTAATCGCAAGGCTTCAGGTTGTTGTAATCTTAATATATTTTACTCTCTGCCTCTTACTAATTTGAGTAATATTTTGGTTTCATACAAGTTTTAGAGTTCTAGATTTTTTTTTTTCGTGGGTTTCTTTTTAATGTTTTGTTTGATTGACTTGTGTGGGTATATTGTCGATCTTGATGGGATTGCTGCGCCTTTGATTCTTAGTTTGGATGTCTAGATCAAATGGGGTCCTCTAGAATTTGATTGGGATGACATAGACTTTGCAGTATTTGATCTTCTGGGTGTCTGTCACTCTGACTATTATTAGTGTATATAAATTTTATATATTTGACACACACAAGTAAAACATTCACACAACTCTTTAGCCTCGTGTATTCCTTGGTTCTTGGATTTTCTCCCTCCTCCATGAAAATTCTGCTCCTCTCTTCACCTGCTAAGGTCCATTCCTTGTGTGTGGATGTCTGTTTGGCTTGATCTTCCTTCCTATTGGGTTACTGAGTCAAAGAAATTAAATACGGGAAGTTGATATTCTTAATTGTGGTCTGGCTTTGGCAGCATCTACTTCTTGCGGTTTAAGAGGATGAGCTTTTCATGGCTTGAAATGTCCTGAAAAGTGAAGCCTTTTATCTGACATTAAGTGAGGCATTTCAGGTATTCTGATTCAAAATAACTTGAGGAGGAGTAAATAAAAATAAAAGGCTAAAGAATGAAGTTTATGAAGCTTGGATCTCGGCCTGATACTTTCTACACTGCTGAAGCTGTAAGGTAAGAAGTTCACTGAAAAGATGAAATTTTTCTTTGTTTCTTCCTTCCATTTTTTCTTTCTTTCTTTTTTCGTTTTGGTGATTGTATATTAGCATTAAAAGATGTAATGATAGGATGCGAATTATAACAAGGTTTTTCCTTTTGCTAATGCAGGTCAGTCTCCTTAGAAGTCTCTAGTGATCTCATAGTTCAGGTTAAGGGAAATAGATATTTGCTTCACAAGGTAAAATTTCAGTTACTCCCCTCTTCTTTTCTCTTTTTTTTCATGAAATTTCACCCAGTTATGTGATTAACTCTGAGAAAGTGATCCAATTCTTTTGTTTGGAGTCTCTGATGTTTAAGTTTGACAAGTTTAGAGCTTTTGGTATGTAGTTCCCCCTGCTTTCCAAGTGCTTGCGCCTCCAGAGACTATGCTCTGAAAGCCCTGATTCCCAACAACACCAAATAGTCCAACTCCCAGATTTCCCCGGTGGAATTGAGGCATTTGAACTATGTGCAAAGTTTTGCTATGGAATCCAAATCACGCTGAGCGCCTACAACATTGTATCAGTTAGATGTGCAGCCGAGTACCTCCAGATGACAGAAGATGTTGAGAAGGGGAACCTAATATACAAGCTCGAAGTTTTCTTCAATTCTTGCATACTCCATGGGTGGAAGGACTCAATCGTCACTCTACAAAGCACCAAAGCCTTCCCCTCATGGTCGGAGGAGCTTGGAATCACAAGCAGATGCATAGAAGCAATTGCTTCAAAAGTTCTAGCCCATCCCTTAAAGGTGAACTTGCCTCACAGTCATTCACGTAGGGGCATGGACACCGCGTCTTGTAATGGAGGAGAGAGCCAGCGACATAAGCTCCTAGCCAAGGGATGGTGGGCTGAAGATTTAGCAGAATTGGGGATAGACCTTTATTGGAGAACCATGATAGCAATCAAGTCTAGTGGGAAAATGCCCTCAAACCTCATAGGAGATGCATTGCGGATTTATGCATCTAGATGGCTGCCCAATATTTCCAAAAACTCAAATGTCAACAAGCAAGTAGAATCAGATTTGGATTCGATTGGGGATGTGACTTCAAAGCAAAGGCTGCTCTTGGAATCAATTATAAGCTTACTCCCACCAGAGAGAGGTGCTGTTTCTTGTAGTTTTCTGCTTAAACTCTTGAAGGCAGCCAATATACTTAATGCATCACCTTCTACGAAGATGGAATTGGCCAGGAGAATTGGAATTCAGTTGGATGAAGCAAAAGTCAGCGATTTGTTGATACCCTCTCCGTCGCGCGCAAGTGATACAATCTACGATGTGGACATGGTCATGACCATATTGGAGCAATTCCTGTTACAGGGGCAGAGCCCCCCAACTAGTCCTCCAAGAGCCAAGGATGGTTTTGAGAGAAGGAGGAGGTCTCGCTCTGCAGAGAACGTTGATTATGAGTTTCAGGAGAGTAGGAGGTCTTCTTCAGCATCTCATAGCTCGAAGCTTAAGGTGGCAAAACTTGTGGATGGCTGTCTTCAAGAGATAGCGCGAGATGTAAATTTGCCACTCTCAAAGTTCATAGCACTTGCTGAGGCAGTTCCAGAGTTTGCAAGGCTTGATCATGATGATCTATACAGAGCAATTGATATTTATCTCAAGGTAAAATGCATATATTAGTAGTATAATGTTTTATGATCATCTTCTTGATTTTTTTTTCTTTTTCTTTTTTGGCTGGTTTTTGTTTTTTGTTGTTTAATTTGAAACCCTTGCTTTCAAAATCATCATAATTCCTACTGAAATTGAATGATAAAATATATATATATATATATATATTTGGACATGTTTCAGTGGATAGAAATTAGGTATGGTCACCATCTTTTTCAGTAGATAACCGACTCCCTTGACCTCTATATCTTAAATTATATTCAGGATTTGGTAGCTGTTAGGAATAGACTGATCTCTTCATTTTGTTGGCATAATTTAGCTTACAAGGTTCAGTACCACAACCATATTTGCATCTAGTAATGTTGATGTGAGGTGCTGTAATTGGTAGATAATTAGTTTTAAGATTTTTCATTGCTTTATTATTTTTTTTTTCTTGGTTCTGTACCTTCCAAGAACAAGATATCTGCCAATTGAAAAATATCCAAATGATAACATACACATTACTACTTTGATGGAATATAACACATTGAACTGTCTCCAAGCCTTGTGATTGTCTTCCAAATTTCTTAACAATTAATCCTAGAAAAAGTTGAGAGACGTGGAATTTAACAGCTCAAATGAAACTGGTTGTTGTTCCTAAAAATCCAGGCACATCCAGGTCTTAACAAGAGTGAAAGAAAGCATTTGTGCCGAACTTTAGACTGCAAGAAGTTATCAATGGAGGCCTGCATGCACGCAGCTCAGAACGAGCTACTCCCACTGAGGGTGGTGGTTCAAGTCCTCTTCTTTGAGCAAGCTCGAGTTGCCATGGCAGGTGGCCAGGTCACTGAGCTGCCTAGCAACATCAAGGCACTTCTTGCTGAGAATGGTGATCCAAGAAGACCCAACGCCTCATTGAGCACCAACGCGACTGTTCCAGCAGAAGACCAGTGGAGCGTCTCCGGTCTCAAATCACCAAAGTCGAAGCTTTCTACTTCTTTGAGGGTGAAGCTGGCCGAAGACGATGAATTGGAGGGGAATAATTACCCAGATGGAATTGAGAGAAACTCTAAAGTTAAGGCTCTTTCTGCTCTTCCTGCTCGACCTAAAAGGATGTTCAGCAAGTTGTGGTCCATCAACAGAAGTGCAAGCGAAAAGAATTCATAGAATTTTGCTTCACTTTCTGGTTGGGAAATGGTAACATATATGAAGGGTAATTAAACTCTTTTACCTTGTCTTTTTTATTTGTTCTTGGAAAATGTCTTGTATTTTTAGAGTAAAAAAAAAGATCAATGTGCATTGTTGTAGTCTATTTAATAAGAGACTAGTTTCAGAGATATTTAGAGGAAAATCCCCCCAAAAGGAACCCCTACGCTGTGTAAACTGAATAGGACCTTTCCTTCTGCTGTATTTGTATTAATCCGGGTCCAAAATTCTTGTTTCTTGTCTATAGATCTATCTATCAATCTATCTATAGGCACCCTACGTTAAAAGCTTGGTTACGGCTCATTGAATCAATCGTCCCTTGACAATTGAAACTTTTGTTAATCGGTGGCTGCTTTTCTAGATTCAGATGTTGATTTTTTTTAAGTCCACACCCGACCTTGAGTTGTAAACAAAGCATCTGTATTTGCATATAAAATGATCTGATCAGATATTAATGCTGGTTGGTTACGTATATACTTTTTTTTATGTATAATTCTGGACTCCTGATCGAGCTCTAAATCAAGATCGATCTTTTTGTTTATACTACTAATGATGAGGAGAGGAAATATTATATTTTGATTACAGTTTGACCTGAAAAACCCAATTCATATGATTTGGCAGTTCCTGAGGATATGAGAAAATAAAGTATATATGTCAATTTCATATCATCAACCACACCCTCATCATAATCACTCTAGTCACTATCTTATTTTTCATCTCTCTCTCTCTCTCTCTCTCTCTCTCTCTCTCTCTCTCTCTCTCTCTCTCTCTTAAGAGTGAAATTGAGAGTACATTCTTGTTCCTTCTGTCGTATGAAAGCCTTTTTCAGTTGTATACAAAATGCTTCCATGTGATGATGATACATGCTATGTCATAGCACATGAACAACCCAATAAATATAGTTGGAATTCTGCTACTCTTAGCTTGTAATTTATCGTAGACTGCCGTGCTCATTCCTGCAAATTTTCTTTTTCTTTCATTAATTGATATTGGTGTACTTCTATTAAGCTCTACATGCATTCAAATGAGTCACCTTAATTTGCCAACTGGCTGCCCCATATTTTATTAACAATTAGACAGAAAAACAAGACGGAAATTAAATTAACAATGATTCGATACGCATGTAGGAATTATTATGAATCAAGTCTCAAGAAACAAGAGAATCAATGTGCAGATACGAAGTTGCTTATATATATATATATATATATATTTGTATCAAGTCATTTCATTACCCAACAGCTGTGGCTGCGCGCATTGCTATATTTTCTCATCGAAACTACCATGGACTAATTTAAGATATAATTTTTTAAATTTTAATTAAGATATGTGGTGCGGTGCCCTGAGGCAAGCAATTAAGATCCATTCAAGGACTATGAGAGCTAATTTAGATTGGCATGCACGAAAGCTCCAGCCACACTATCTATATGTAAGTTTCACTTCTTTTTCAATTAGCATTACCAGCACAGCACTGTTAATGGTTCCTCTCAAAATTCTATGACGTATTAGTAAGGCAATCCACAATAATTAAGCACTTGATTGCGACTCTCAGAATTAACAAGAATAACTATAGCCCCTACTATATTTTAATTCCAGTACTTCAATGAGTCTAAGCCTAAGTAGAATCATCTACGCATGTAAATGTGTGCGTGCGTGCGCGGGCGCGTGTGTGTAAAGAGAGAGATATTAGATACCTATAGAAGTCTCACTGCCTTTTCTCTGCCACTTGCCACATATATAGAGCCCTGTAAGTGCTGTTGAATCATGAGAGAACTAAAAATCCAATGAGAGAATTTCCGAGGGTCCCTATTATTGGGAGACATTCTTGTGGCTGTAAATTTGCTTATCGATCCCTAATCGTTTCACAGTGCAGTGCTATAAATATGTATATTATACCAACTTGGGGGTCACATCTATCACCAAATAAAGTATCAATTGGGTCTGTCTCCTTTTTGGCTTGTAGAGTCTCTTATTAATTTGTCTATCTCACATGGCCAAATTCATGGAAGAGTCCTAAGTATGTATCCAGATCGTATTAACACTTGCTATATCTTCAAAATTAACCAAGTTGAAAGGTATCCTTGTCGGTTTTGGGGGCCCATCATATATATCTTCAGTCAACTAGGGGTTATACATTCATCATTATAGGATCCAAAAAAATATGGCTAATAATGAACTCAATCAGATGGCCCCTAAAATGCCAGCCACCACCTCTTTCAATATAAATATATATAAATAATTTAAAAAATGAAAAAGAAAGGTTGTAATGGGATTGATCAATTTTGGTGGGTGAGATATTGCCAATAGTAGCAAATTAATGAATGTTTAGTTCTGCTGGGTCCATTTAGTACCACTGTAATAGAACCAACGGGGTTCCCTGTTAAGCCCCACCATGGATTTGAAAATCTTTGAAATAATTCTTGAAAATAAGATCAATATTGGTCCCTCATTTTAAAATCATTACGCTTCCTAAAGCCTCCACTGTTTTTTGTAACAACATATATATGACGAGCAGATTATACATATACCAAGTAATTAAGGCAGAAACTAATTATATGCATGTACATGTAACAAAAATTTGTCGCAAGAGTTTTACAAGATTTATTCCAAAAGTGAGATTTCAAGCTTTAACTTCCACAAATAGCAGGCCAGCATCAAGAAAATTAGTTATTGAGAGAGAGGGTTGTGAATCCCCTGACAGAGAGCTGTGAATTTGGCAATCTCCTCTAATGATGCAAAATGCTGTTCAGATGGAGTTTTTTCAGCAATAGAACTGCTGTATGCATTTTACAGTTTCTAGACAATGCATATCATTGTCATAATATTTGCAGTTTATGATTTAATTTGAGCAAAACTAAAGAACAAAACAGAGAATATGGTAAAGATGGAGTAAAGAGTACACCCCGAAGAAGGAACAGAAGCGACTCAACAACAGCTGCACGTATTATACAGTTCAACGAAAACAAATAAAGGACAAACTCGAATATTTAAATTAAAAAAGAAGAAGAAGAAGGAGGCCAAACTCATAGTGAAAGATTAACCAAATTAAAATGACCGCCACCAAAATGTCAGTATCTCTTTGAGCAAAATTTCCCTCTTTGCCAAATGATCCCGAGAGAAGCCCAAGCCCCCAAAATTGAAGATAACTGCCGTTCTCTAGTTTACAGGTCAAAACACAAGACAAAGACACCAACTTTCTCATTGGACTGCCATCCGTCTTTCTTCATTATCTTCATGCTCAACCTGAAAAGGAAATAATTTTATTTTTTCCGGAAGTTAGCTCAGCCACTTTAAAATCTGTTAAAACGTATAGTTCAAAACAAAGAAAACAACATGCAATAGCCAATCAACTTGATTGAATTTTCCATTTCCTGGAATTAACAGCTTGTAATAGCAAACAAGCATGTGATTACATTTTGCCTGCGGGATTGATTTTATTTGCCAAAACCAATGAAAGACTTTCCAATTTTTCATGTCTTTAGCAAAATAGGTTATAAGTTGGACAATGTACCCACTACAATGAACATACATAATAGAGCAACCAATCTTCCAAAGAAACTAATATGCAGCAAAATTTTTACCTCAACGAGTACTTTTGCTTTCTTCTTCAATTTGGCACTAGGCTCATCTCTCTCAAGCTTTCTTTGATACCCTTTTCTCACTCTATTTCGATCAATTGCTACTGTGTCTTCACCTTCATCATCCATTCCAGAAGCATCTGTAATGACACAAGAATACAATTTCCTTGTATGTTATGGTGTTTTTCGCAATAAAAAAAAAAATAACCAGCCATAGCAACTGGACATGAAAGATTTGAAAATCCCCACGTGTTTAGTTTCCAAAATTATATCCATTTTCCTAAATACAAAATTCCACTGCATAATTTCCAACAGGCAAGACACACTTAAGCAACTAATAACCTGAAAGATTATGGGAGGGCATATTATACACACATTACTAATTTTATAAGAGCTTTACCATTATCAAAATCTGTATGAGAATTGTCAATTGAAAGACCACCAAAATCTTCCATATCATCTTCCTCTTCAAGTTCCTCATAGCCTTCAACATATTCTATCTCAGGTTCCTGCATTTTTCAATCAAAATTAAAAGAATAAAATCATTTACCTGCTATATTTAGACAACAATGTTCACCAGCCCCACATCAAAAAAATGTAATGCAATACCTCCTCTTCATCTTCACTAGCAGCCTCGAGTCCTTCCATGTCAAGAACTTTATTGTATTCTTTTACAGGATAATTATATATGTCACCGTAAACTCCTCTCTTAAGGCGTTCAAGCAATTCTTTTTCAATACTCTGCAAAGATGTTAACAGCATTAGTGCGAGACTAACATATATAATTTGCACCAACAGCATAAGATGATAATGGTTCTACAACCTTGTCCAAAACTGCTGCCTTTTCAGCTTTCTCCTCTCTCCTAGCTTCTCTCTTTTTCTCTTTCCTAGGCGTTGTCATTATCTTTTCCCTGGGAGACGATCCAAAAAACAATGGATTATGAAACCTAAAACTGGAAAGAACCCAAACTTTGTCCAAAAGTATAAAGTAAAATAAACTACAACTGAGTAATACATGCATCAGCAGCATAAATAGAAAAATGAAATGTAAGAGTATTGTGCTGGCAAGGATGGACTCCATCTAAATGTTCTGTCAACAAAAACTATCTAATATATGTTATACCTCAACAAAATGCAAAGTTCTCTCAACTATCACCACAATATCCCATATGCTAGTCATGGAAGAATTTTCTGAGTGGAATGTCATATTGCTCCAAGTCATTTAAAGACCACAAAGATATTTAAAAATAGAGAACTAGTTATCTAGCTACTGATGATTTTAGTCATTTATTACAATGAAACCGACATCTTTCCCTGCAGATAAGGATTCACATATAAGAAAAAACATCATATACTAGACACTATAATGTCAGAACCACAAATGATGCCTCCAAAATGTACATATTATTATTACAGTTCTGTTTAATGTAGCAAATACAGCATTTATCACAGCAAATAGAAGGAATTTCAAAACCTGCAAAAACACATTTTGCTTGTTGAATCTCACTAACGGTTGCAGCAAAGATAATTTGAACAATGTTTTCAGAAATCAAATATAAAAAACAATGCAATTGATCATTATCTAGCATGTTAAAACATGATGTTCTACCATACAGATGTTGGTATGAAAACAATGAAAGCAAGAAATGTGTGAACCTTGTTTTCAAAGCAAGTTTCCTCATACGTATCCGCATCTGAGTCATTTTCGTCAATCGTTGTTTTGTCTTGTGTACAAGAAACTTAGGCCAATACATCTGGCAATCCACAACAAGACAACACATTAAGCAATTGAAGGTTCTCGATATAAGTATAAAATGTATTAAAACTCCTGCAACAATGAAAGAAAGATCTAGTTCTCCTATACCAGATGCTTGTCAATAATTTCAAGGGCCTTTTCGTAATTTCTTGGCAGCTTAACTCTTTCCCATAATTTGTTTGGCATATGAGCCCTTTCTATAGTTTTCATATATAAGTAGAAGACTCCTGCAGAACATCAAGGTAAAATTATAAAATGATAAGATACATTGAATTATGCACACAAACACACCCACTCAGATATACAAATGATTCACTTTTGAGAATTGATAAATAAGATTGGCCACGCAAAAACACATGCACACGTGCAAAATCAGTTTTCAGCACTTCTTGCACATTATTGACCAGATATGCCACCCTGCATTTGACCAGCCAAAATTTAAAAAGAATAAAATCTTCTACTCAACAAAAAGACTAATGTTTTAACACTCTTACATAACATAAAGACAGTGACAACCAAATTTCAGCATGGCAGAGTTTCAAACAAAACCCACATCCCAGAAAAAAAAAATAATAAATAAATAAACAAATAAATAAATAGTAAATAAATAAATAATCAATATGAAAATATATCCCAAGACTCCTCTTATGATTCAATAGAATTCCCATTTCTCACTTTCCGCATATTTTTCATACACGGCAAGAGCAAAATAGAAATCACACAACGTAGATCTATCCCTTCCTCTCCTCTAGAGCCTCCCTTAAGGAACATATGTTAAACCTCCAATGACAAATTGTTGGTCAACCAAGAGGGAAAGTTAAGGTAACACACACAGACACGAGGTCACATGGGAGATACAATGCAGATACGCTGACATGCAATTTCAAAAAATAGGGACACAATGGGGCAGGAAAAAGTTACAGATAAATATATATTATTTACACATGAAAGAAATAGTTATTTATTAATTCTTGGATACATTTATTTTTAATTTATATCCACTATAAAAAAAATTCTATTCATATAAATTAGAACTCATAGGTTTTAAAAGTTCCTAAGTGTAAAAAGATTTTTAAAAAATTTGAGAAACTATTAATAGATAATAATTAATCCTGTTTTCATATTATTATTTAATTCTGAATTTGTCTTTTTTGAATCACAATGCATTTCATATATCTAAGTGATGGACGACCATCCTCTAGTGTCTGAAGAGTATTCGATTTAAAAATAAAAAATAATAGGGTGAGCTTAGATGAGTTTAGATGAGTATTTAACACACATGAGAGGCGTGTCAACAGAATTTAATAACACTGTTACCTGCCCAATTTTTTGTGTGCTGATAACATATATGAACATACAGATACACTAAGGTAGCATTTGGTTTATTTTTCTGTTTTCTGTTTTCTGTTTTTCGTTTTTGTTTAATGAGTTAAAAATCTCAAAACGAAGAAATAGAAAATGTTCTGTTTTCCTTATTTTGAGTTTTTCCTTGTTTTTTGTTAAAAATTCTCAAAACGAATTTTTGCCATTTTCCATTTCATATGTAAACTTATTTTTATTTTTGAAAACAAATTTTGAAAATACAAGTAACCAAATGAGTTTTGATATGTTTTCCTTATTTTTAAAAGTACAAAATAAAAAATGAGCTCAAAACAAAAAATAGAAAACAAAAATGAAAAACAGAAAATAGAAAAACAAACCCAATGACCTCTAATATTTGCATTAACGAATGGAAACCTCCCTGCTTTCTTCTTTCTATACCAGAAATATAAGCAAAACAATCCAGCAACTGTGCAAAGAAGAACAACACTACATCCATAGACACTCTTAACAAATCAACAAGAGCACAAAAAGTAACTCCAAAATTAAGAGCCAAGCGCATCCCAAATTGCAATCGGTTATTTAAGAACAAACAAACAGGGAAAAACCACCAGAGCAGAATCTGAGACCGTATTTGAAGCCCACAAAAATGGACAGAGAAGTAATCAAAATCTGCACTAGAGAGTAGAATGCTACATAAGAAAAGGCAGGGAGACGAGAAATCAGTACCGTCATGGTCACGAATGGTGGCGTAACGACTGTTAGCGAGGGGGCAAGAGCTCCGATTACAAATCCCGGTCACGTTATACGGGTTTCGGCAGAAATTTCCCGTCGTTATTCTAATCGACACCACCGCCAAAAATCAACACGAGCCCGTCAATCAATCAATCAGTTCAAAATGGAATCGAACACGAAAAGCAAATAAAAAATAATTAATAAATTCAGCTAAAAGAGACTTACTTGGCCATGAAACTGCAGTGGTTGTGTCTGATAACTTGCCATATGACCTCATCGTGCTGCATCTTTAATCAACTACAGTTTCTTATTAGCTGATTTTGTTGATTTCAATGTAGTATTGCGTTGATATGTCCCAATGATTGAAGATGAGATCAGAGATATTTCTAGGGTTTATGGGTTCCAATTTTGGAAGCTGAGCCCCCGATTTCTCGTGAGGGAGGGTTTTAGGTTTTGGATTGAAACCCTGCCCTGTGAATTAACGGAGGACGAGACGGAGACTCTACCCGAGTCCGACCCGTTTCGGAGTGGGTTAAATTGACCCATCTAATTTTGAGGAACCATGGGTTAACCCCAAAATTAGGTTCAAATTATTTAATTTTTTTTTTCCTTTCCTTTTCTTCTCTTTTCCTTTTTTTTTTTTCAAAAAGGATAAGCTTAAAAATATTAGATAACTTATTCCAATTAATAAACCCTTGTTTTGTGTGGCAACGTTTATTTTTTCTATTTTGTGTTTATGGTTTTAAAATTTGGTAAATTGGCAACACAAACATATTTTTTTAATTTCTTTATATCTTTTTAAAAAAATGAAAACTTAAACAAAAATAATACAAACAAAAAGTATTTTTACTATATTTTCCTGTTATAAATATTTTATCAATTTTAACAAGTTATTCATTTTGGTTACATCATATTAAAATGAATTATTTTATTTAAATATTTTATAAAAATAAAATTATTTTTAATAAATAACATAGTTAAATAAATTAATCTAATTATCTAAATTAATATGTAATATATTTTATTATTTTATTTTTAATAAATAATATAATTAATTTAATTAATTAATATGAAATATATTTTATTAAATTATTTTTAATTATATTTAATAAATAATATAATTAAATTAATTAATATGAAATATGCTTTAATAAAATATATATTATTTTATTTTTAATAAGTATTAATTTTATAAATTAATTAATTTAATTAATCTAAAATATATCTTATTAAATTATTTTTAATAAATAATAAAATTATATTAATTTAATTTAATTTAATTAATTTAAATAATAGTAAATATATTTTATTAAATTAATTAAATTATTTAAATTATTATGAAATATATTTTTCAATTGTTTTTAATAAATAACATAACTAAATTATAATTTAATATATTTTATATTTATCAAATTAAATGATTTTTAATATATAATTAGATTTAATTATCTAATTAATTGTTTAATTTAATTTAATTAATCTAAATAATTAAAGTAAATTAAATTAATGTGAAATATATTTTATTAAATTCAATTTAATTTTTTAAAAAACTAATAAAACTAAATATTTTATTAAAATAAAAAATTAATCATTATAAACAAAATTGTATTTTCAAACATTTCAAAAAAAATGACAACAAAAAATAAAAAATAAAAAGCATATAAAAATAAATAAATAAAAAAACAAGATTACTAAACAAGTTCTAAAATATTCAATTTTTATATTTATTTTTATCCCTAATAAGATGAGCATGAAAAGCTTTGAATTAAGCCGGAGGCGAACACAGGACGAAAACTTGAAAATGTAATTCATGGGTATGGATAGCCTTTACCCAATGCAAAAAGTTTGAAAAAGTTGATAAAAGTTAAATTGTCAATTATTTTTTAATATTTAAAAGGTAAAACTCAAACTTTTTAATATAACCATTTGAACTTCAACAAAATTATCAAAAGTTAACAAAAATTTATAAAAATTTATAAAAATTAGTAAAAATTAACAAAATTTTATAAACGCCCAAACTTGATTAACATTCCAAACGCCCAAACGCACCGCTCATTGTCAGCTGTTGATTTTTCTTTTTGCAGAAATTTAAAGATCCCATGGCTTCTAAAGCTATGCCACTAAAACTTAATTTTTGTTGGTAACAATTTTAAAATTGAATAATGCAATACAATTAGAAAAAAAAAAATAAGGGGTAATTACTCTTTATCTTCTTCAATTTTGGTCTAAAAATATATCAACCCATTTGATTTAAAAATGATTCTTTTGTAATTTAGATTAAAATATAAAATTGATGAATTCTTAAAAAAAAAAGAAAAAAGAAAAGAACTTTATGAACTTTGTTAAATTTAACTAAAAGTGTGCACTATATGCTATGAATTTTCATATATGATTGTCCACAAAATATTTTTGAGAAAAATAGAGGTAAATTCATTTATAAAGTTTTTATTGAATAACTTCAAAAAAATGAAACAATGTTTCATTTTAACATAAAAAATGAGTAAAAATATATTTTTGCCTGTACATTTTTTTTTTTTGGGTAAAATTTTCTTTCTCTAACTAATTTGACATTTGAGACAGAAATTTCAATTAAATTTAATAATTTTTATAAATTTTAAATTTTAATTCAAATCACGAGAAAATTGCATAATGACTTTTAATGTATTTTTAAATCAAACCACAAAGAGATCAAGTGTAGTGACTCCAAAATTTACAAAAAAGAAAAAAAAATGACGATGACGATGACGACATGACCACTTGTGAATCTATCAAATTAGAACACTAAAACCATTAAAGTGCCTTTATATTACATAAATTCTATTGTCAAATCATTGTAGTAAAAGTAATGCATGCAGCGCAACTAAAATTTTCTACAATAAATTTTAACTAAAATGATGTGACTTCTTTATGAACTAATTGCTCTTCCGTGAGTAATTTAAAAGTAATGCATACTAGGGGTCTTAAACGATACCATCCATGTGGTAGCATTATCCCTTCACGTATTTCAAGCTCAGGGTGCAAAGCTCGTGGTGCCAAGTTGCAGTACAATTAAAAACCATAATGACACAGTCCGAGGGACGAAGGTAGGATTTCAGTGCAGGTGACTAAAAAAAAATTAGCATATTTGACTACTGTACGGTTATAAAATTTTTTATCCAAAAAAATAAAAAATAAAAACGAAAAGGTAAGAAGTAAAGGAAAAAAAAAATGTCAACCTTTGATCTGAAATTTTTTTTCACCACAATCAAAAATTTTCTTCTTATATTATGGTTTCCAGAGAAAAATAGAACCGAAAAAAAAAATTCTAACAATATGATTGCTAAAGACAAATGTTTCGTAAAGAGTTAAAAAGTAACATAGCAAAGTATAGAACACGAATATGATGGAGGGATGGAACAAAGGGAGAATATAAAAAGATAATAAGTATAATAAAAAGAAATCTCAGAGTGAAAAGAGATATATTTTAAAATTTGTATTAAAAGGACAAAACCCTCTAGTTTCGTCCACTGCACTAACTTCCCATGTAAAAATAAAAACCATGCCAGTTAGAGCATGCCAGAGAGCCAAGAACTGTTTCATTGTCAACCAAAGAATTGAAAAGTAAAAAGGGAGGATGTTCCATCATCTTCAGCTAGCATCATCTCTATTACTATTTTATGGCCATGGTATATATAACTGGGACCATGCATCATGATCGTGACAGTGCCAACCAAAGATTGAACACTGATTGTTTTACTGGGTCCACAACGTGAATCCTTGATTCGATTAAGCTTATCCTTCTCTGTGAAATGTCTCATCTCTAAGCAAAGCACATGACCCCGTCTTATAAAACTGAGGGCATATACTTTATTCATCAGAGAAAGGAAAGGATCAAACACAGTGGATGTGGGGCAGGACATATGACCCCCTTTTTTATCTCCAAAAAACAATCTATTGGTTTGTTCTTCTCTAGCTACCACTAATATTAATGATCTCATGAACTTATCTAATGATATATATATATATATATATGTATACATGAATGGAATATGGATTCATATATTCTTTCATATGACCTCATTGGATGAGAGCATTCCCTGTATCAGATTTGACATATAATATGTCCACATATATCTTTCGGGTTACGTTTGATTAATCCATTTGGTCTTCACTTATTCAAAACTATGGACCTTTGTCTTTTCATCTCCACCCCTCTCGAGCACATCCAAATCACTCTAATTCCATATTTGGTCCTACATTTTGTCCAATTGCTTCAACATGGTGGGCGGGCGATCCAACTCAACTACGTTTTAGGACCACATTCCATCCAGGTTGACGTAAAATGCTGCACTACATTGCCCCAGAAACTTATCAGTGAGCTCTTAAAATTGATTACCTCATTAACTAATACTTCCAAAAAGAAATAAATAAATAGAACAGCATAGAATACTTGAGATATCACACTAATGGCAGTAGCAATATTAGGTAAGTACGTAATAAGGGAGAAAGCCAGAAAGCCACGTGGTAGAAATAGCAGATCAAACACTTGGTGGGCCTGGATAACCTCAAACCACTTCTTCTTTATCTTCAACAAATCCATCTTCTTCTTCAATTTCTTGGGCGTATTTTTTATGAATCCACTTTTGATCTCACCCCCTTCCCGGAATGCTATTTGAGTGGATAGCCTTTCTTTCTATGCAAATTATAATTCTCATTTTCCTCTGCTCCTCAAATGAAAGGAGGCCTCATGTTTGCCCGACCCTCTCCAGATGGCAATGGTGGGATTCTTGTGTATCAGGCTGGAGTGTCTTTAATGTATACATCAATAGTCCAGTTTCACAAACAACCGTCATGCTAATGGGACACAATTCTCTCCCTTGTACAAGAAGTTATGGAGGATAAAATTTCATTCATTGACCCTATAGTGGTCCTACAAATAACTCCAAACTATTGATTTCATCATTATCTTCTTTTATGTTTTCCCCTTTGCAAGGAAGAACCATCACCATTGCTTTGAAAAGACCTGTTGCCCCTGCCCGTCGTTAACCAAATCTAGTCAAAACAAAAAAATCGTTCATCAATTGTACACCACCACCAATGTAAATCCAACAACTTTTTCTAAAATCAAAACAAGAAAAATATCGAAAAATATCGTCCTAGCATTAAGTATTTTTGCAAGAAAAAAATTAGGGGTTAACATCACTATTTTTTCCTTCAGATATTGTAAACCCTCAGAAACTTCCGTAATTTCAATATTAAAATTTGAAGAACGTCATCAAATGGATTCTCTTAATAATGATAGTATGAAGGAAAGAAAGATAAAAGCTTCCTAAGTTAACCATGTAAAAGCAATATCGTCCAATGGGCTCTCTTTGTAATAGTAAAGAAAGACAAAGCTTGAAGCTTCCTAAGTTAACCTTGTAAAAACAATACCATCAAATGGGTTTTGTAATAGCACGAAGGAAATAAACACAAAGCTTAGAGCTTCATAGGTCAACCATGTATTGATTTGAGAAGCAGGAGAACAAATACCAAAGCAAGTAGGTTTGCTTCACAAAATTCAATCATAGATCAATCAGCAACTAATGCAACACTTTGAATATAGATTTGCGGAGGGAAAAGAAAAATGAAGAGAAAATAAAATTACTAATTTGTACAATTTTTTTACAAATGAAATTACTAATTTGTATTTGCATACTTAACAAAGTAAAAATTAAAGTTTTTTTAATAACTATCTAATCAATTAAGTTTCATTTTTCTAACTCAATCAAAAAATGAAATAAATTTGAATTTTTCGCTTCATTTTGTTTTCCTACCATTTTCCTTTACTTTTCCTTTCCCTCCACAAATCTATGTAGACTATGTTCCAAAGATAGCCTAAGGTTCTCAAAATAATCCTGCAAAAAATTCCTATTCTAAATGAAGAGAGAAAATTCTAACACAAGGATTACTTACACTGGTTCTCATCCTGAAATTATTTGGAACCACCCTGAGAGTCTTGGCATATCATCCTTTACCTGAGAGAGAGAAAAAAAAATAAAAATAAAATAAAGGAGCATAATTTAGAAAACTTGAACTATATATATTCACACACACACACACACACACACACACAACAAATACACTTAAGCAGACAAAAACAATTAAAGCATGACAAATTTTGGAAGGGAAACACAAAAAAGAGGCACAAGAAAGTTAATTTCAATAAGATTAGAGACAAATTTACTTCTTTTAGGAGTTCGAGCATGGAGGTTGATGTGGCAACCAATGCACTTTTGAGCGAACAGTAGCACAGTGAAATTGGGAAAAAAGAGGAAGAATGAAAATGCTCTGAAACAATGGGGTCGAGAAAGGGACGAAAATAAATCAACATCACATGGAAATGATAAAGAACTGAGTTCTGGGAATGATAAATTGCATTAATTGCACACCACTTATAAAAAAAACCAATCCCTTCGGAAATTTACAGACTATTTTACATCACAGATGAACCATTTTGAATGCCTTTTTTTTTTTTTCGGAACATGGTTCCCTATTACTTGTAGTATTGGGTTCTTCTTTATATCCTATCTAGTAAAATTTAGTGTAAGTCCGCCAAATTTAGCAGGGGCTATTGCTAATGGTTGCCATTGTGAATGAGGTAGATCTGGCTAGAATCTCCATGACACGGATGGTATGCATGGTAAGGAACCTTTCCACCAGCAGATTTCTCATAGCACAGTGGATACACAACCGGCCTTGACATCTGGTGGATGCAGCGATACGCAGCCGTCACCAGAAATCTGGAAGAAGAACCGGTGACTAAGCAGGACGATGATTTCAGAGAAGCTCCGCCGAGGCTACTGGATGCGACTGTTGAAGGAGGAGGAGAGACTTTCTTGGCGGATTTGGGCGGCGAGAGAAAAGATCTGATCTTTAGAGCGGAGGGTGGCGAGGCCGCTCGATCGTACTCCTCTATGAGATTGGCGAGATCCTCATCGGAGGTGATCGACACCAACGCGTCCAGATCCTCCGTCGGCAGCTGACACCGCAGACTGACCGAACTTCCGCACAACTCGCCCAGCTTCACCAACAGCTCTGTAATTAACCACACCCACAAACCATCTCACTCCACATCCTCCACATAACCACACACACAGAGTACATATCTATAGACTATACGCATAGGCATAAGCACAAACAGTATACGTGCATATAAAAGTTGAACTCACCGGCAAAGGAGATAGAGCGGTCGACGGCGAGGACACGGGTTTCACCACCGTAATAACGGAGCTTGCCGTCAGGATAACGGGGGAGAATCTTGCCGCCGTAACTGTAGAGGAACTTGATGGTGGAGGAAGCGGCGTTGGGTTTGAGGCCGAGGTTGTGGATGTTGATAGAAGGAGGTCCGACCATGCTGCTGTGGGGTGAATATACAAAATACAAATGGGTTCCACTTCGTTCGTTCTTTAATTAGAAGTACAGATAAAGGAAGAGAAGAGGAAAGGCGAAGAAGCTTTGGAGTGGCGTCTTCAAGCCTATTCAAGGTAACCTTTGAGGCCATATTTATAGAGAAAGAGGGAGGAAGCTGGGGTTGGGAATCGGAGCAAGGCTGGGCGGGAGGGAGGCGAAGGGTGGCCCTCCGTGGTTGAAACCGGAAATGGAACTGGACCCACAAAGCCTACCTCAGATGTGGAGATTCCCATGCCCGGTAAGTGGGACCAGGGAATTAACATTTGATTAATTTTTTTTTTTTAAGAGAAGGAGTGTTTGATTTACTAAATTTTACAAAAAAAAAACAAGTACAAAAAATAATTAATTTTTTCAATTAAATTTCATCACATATTATTTTTTTTTAATTTTTTATTTTTTTATACTTTTTTACCATCTAAACATCCTTGAAAACAAAAAAATTAGTTCAATAGAAAAAAAAAAAGAAAAATATTAGCTCACAAGGAAATGAAAAATATTATTTTATTATAAAAAATATAACCGAAAAAATGGAATTCATTTTTGACATCTCATATTTCAAAAAACTATTGTCTACTATGAAGTGAGATGGATCATAAAAAAAAATTAAAAGTGATGTGTATTTAATATTAGTAATAATAATTCCATAACTAAAAAAATATTTTTATAAATTTAAGATTTTGACTTGAAAAAAATCAAAACGTTATTAAGTTGTATAAATCTATAAAAATTAGTGTATCATTTTTTGTGCAAAATTTCGTAATTTGTGTTTATAGAATTTTGTAATTTTTTTTTTTAAACTCCAAGTGATAGCAATATATCTAGAAAAAGTATTAGGATGGCACCTTCACTTATCAAATTTGAAAAAATTAAAGATGATTTATGTCACTGCCAAAATCCATTTTAAAAATATAATGAATTAAATAAATCTTATAATATTTATATACTAAAAATTACCTGTACCTGAAGGTACAAAAATATAATTTAATGTACAAATAGTTAAAATTTAAATTTATAAGGTAAAATCTACATGAAAAATTATAAAAATAATCTGTAAAAATAAAAATCACTAATTAAAAGATACGAAGGTAATGATAAAAAAGACAATCAAAGTAAAGAGAAAAATAAAAATATTCTTGACTATTGAGCAAATTCAACAGTTAAAAATATCCCAAATTTAAAATTTTTAGCAAATCCAAATAGTGTAAAAATATATGTGTTTAAAATTTAAATATTAAACACATTAAAATTGAAATTGTAAGTTAAAAAAAAAAAACTCCAAAAATTTTTCACTTTTTCAAATTCTAAAAAGGTTAAATTTTTTTGAGAAATCTGTCAAAATTCATTCCAATGAATTTTGGTGGATTTTTTAAAAAGTTGAACTAATATTTGTATCAAAAAATTTCATAAAACTCCAAAGATTTTTCAAAAAATTTTGTAATGTACCACTTTTATACATCTCTTAACAACTTTATATCAAATTAAATACAAATATTTAATCATCATTTCGAAATAATTTTTAAATTAAATACAAATATTTAAATACAAATTTACTTTTTTTAATTTTTAATTCAAAACATCATTTCAAGATTTTAAAATTTTAAAACTGCCATATAGATGCCACACACACGTTTAATATTTTCATTTTAAAATTTCAAAATTTTAAACTACCACATAGACCCCCAACACACACGTCTAATCAAAATTTGAATTGAAACTCAACCCCTGTTCTCTCACTCTCTCTCCAACACGCACACTCGCCTGTCTTTCTCTCCTCTTCTCTGTTTCAATTTCTTGAAATAGGCACAACGAGGCAGCCAGCCATTTTACAACCCTGCCACGTCAGACAAACGTCCGATCAAAAGTTGTATCTTATTATATAGGTATTTTAAATTAATATTTTAAAAATATAACAAACACTGAATTTGAAATATTTTTAACTGTTGAATGTACTAAATTACCACAATTATTTTTTCACTCTTTCCATATTTTTTTAAATAATTTTTATATAAAAGATTTTAAATTAATATTTTAAAAATATAATAATATTTATATTTTACATCTTAATCTCTTTTGATTAATAATTTTTATTTTTATAAATTATTTTTATATTTTTTATGTAAATTATTTATAAATTTAAATTTAAATTATTTAAACACTAAATTATATTTTTTTAGCTTCAGGCATAAGCAAGGGCCAGTAGAGCACTCAACTATTGAGACAGTACGTATCAGTTGCTAACCACCAATTTCTGTTTTAGCAATGGCCATGTCAAGTATTGAAAAAAAAAATAAACAATCAAAACAGCAGCAAAAAAATAAAAATAAAAACCCAAGGTCATTTTGTTGATTGGTGCCCGGGAAGTAGTTGAATATGTTGAGGCTCTCAGCTCTCAACCACTGATTCCTCACCTCAAAGAAAAAGCCAGAGTCGAGAGACCTTTTTACCTTTGCATTCCCAAATAATCCAACTCCAAGCTCTCCAGCCTCCTTTGTTCCCCATACAACATATCCTTTCAACCCTGATCGAAGGGATCGCTCAAATTTCAGTTGACCGCAACAAATTAGATCTAACTTATTATTCGAAATAAAATTTTGGTTGTGCAAACCAAAAAAGAACAATGACCTTGGGTTTGATTCTTTGTATTGAAGAAAATAAAAAATAAAAATCAAACAACGGATCAGATCTAAATATCAATTTTACCTATGGCCATGTCAAGTATTGAAACAGTAGCTAACCACCAAAGAGGACACATCATCATCAAAATATAAATTAAGAGAGTTGGAGAGAGGAGAGAGAAGAAAAGAAAGTGCCCCGAGTCACGATGTAAAAGAGAGAGGGAAACTGAACGAAGTTTAGAGAGAGAAACACTGAGACAAAACAGAGAGCAAGAATCAAAATCTTTAACTGATCTCTTTCCCCACCATCTGGACCCCCCGATCATCGACCACCGAAGCGATTTGCAATCGTCGATTCTGGGCCACCACCACTCGGAACACTATTTGCTCTTCCTCCAATGTCCAAGATCGTTCCTCTGACACCGACGACGCGGCCGAAAACCACCACAATCGCGACCTAGGGTCCACCGTCCTTGCCCCCACGAATGACGGCGTTCGGTAAGAGGGCGACAACCCTAGGGTTTAACAACCAGGGTACATTAAGCCCGAGCCTCAACGCAAAGTCTCATGCGAAGTCTTATGCTCTGATGATCCGCGCTACGACGCCGGTGCAGGTGCTGGCGAGCTGGCGAGCAGTGTGGAAGGACCGGAATTAGGACACCGCTTTCTTGACAGCGTTGAAGCGCATCCAGGATAAGTTCAATGTGCACGTGGACCCCCATATACATAGAAATATGTATATGTATATTACATAGATATACATAGATATATGTACATTACCTGAAGTGGGTCGGATCCCCTGTTTATTTTTCCTCATTTTCTTTGTTGAGATAGAGAAAGGAAGAGAGAGAGAGAGAGAGAGAGAAGGAAATGGCCTATTAAAGGAAACAAACCCATAAGTTCGAGTAAAATGCAGATTCAACGTGACAGATTGAGACCAAAATCCTATAAATTGACAAAAACAACATTCAATTGAAAAAAAGGGATTTTTACCAAATTGGTTGATTTTGCAGAAATGGGTATAATGAAGAAGGCTTGCATGGTGGCTAGCCGGTAATTGCAACAGAGGCCAAGGAGAAAGAGAGAGAGAGGAGAGGTTAGATTGGAACAGAAAGAAAAAGTGAGAGAGAGGGTTCAGCTGCAAATAATTTAAATTTAAGAAGATAGGGAGTTGTTCAAGTACAAATTGGGTGGTGCAAATGGGCGGGAGCTTGTGGAAGAAGATTTGATGTACGTAGATCTGAGTCATTAATTGATAATTAAAATTAAATCTCAGCCGTCTATTATAAATTGTGAGAGGGATATTTTTAAAATGAGATGTGTTTTATTATATAGATAGCGACATGGAGTATTCTTGTTATGAGAAAGTTTTAAGTGAAAATTGTGGCCGAAATCTTTTCTTTTGTTTTTGTTTTTTTATTTTTTATTTTTTGATAGTTAAGCGGGGGAGGGACCCGGATTTTAAACTCGAGTGATAAGCGACCAAATGAGGGTCTCGGCCACTAGGCCAAGAGACTCGCCGAATGTTTTCTTTTGTTGGGTATTAAAACTAGAGAGGCTTTAATTAGTTTGTGTGTTCAGGTTGGAGGTAGCTTTTGAAGAATAATTATCTATTTATAACAAGGTTGACCGGCCTGAATTTGGCTCCCAAATTCAGGAATGGATTTTGGATTTTGCAAGAAAATTAATTTGTAAATGACCATTTAACAGCTGAAATGTAAACTATGTTGTGTGTATATATTTATGAATTTAAAATTAACATCGAGATATTTAGTGTTAATTATTTAAATATAATTTTATTAACTTAAATAAAAATTTAATTACAAATTTGAGTAGTTTAACATATAGAAAAAAATAAAGTGATTATTTGAGATTTAATTTCTGTAATAGTTTGCTCCACTAATTAAATTAAAATAATGAAATTTTTTTTATATCTTATATAAATTAACTTTTTTTAAATATATTTTAATACAATTTAATTCTATATTCATTAATTTAAAATCTTATAACTTAAAAAAGAGATTCAGGCCCGAATTGCCCTACCGATATATTTGCATGTCTAATATGCATATGCATGGACTCATTACTTAATTAAGAACTTAAGTGGCTTGATATTTTCACAAACGGACGTACCCCTCTCTATCTACAATGAAAACATCATCAATCAAGAGAACTGCTGAATATTTCAACAATATCTCCGACTAGGTGTAAGGGAGAAGACCGTTGTATGTTTGCGAGGCAAATAAAGTTGGTGTTTAATTTGTTAAAATTAAAAAACACAAGAACAAAAAAAAAAACAAAAGTTGATGCGAAAGTAACACTGAATGAAATTTAATTAGAGTAGAAAGTTAGAAATTTTTTATAAAAGTTAAAGCTTTTTTTGGAATCTATACCCCTTCAAATTATTTGGAACTTAAGATGAACAAAAATTTTAATTAAAAAAAAAATTCATATACTAATATATTTGGACTTTAAAAGTGCTTAAAAATTTAGACTTACAAAAGTTCTTATAAAATAGAACAACATTCTTAAAATTATTAAAATAAATGTAGAAATAAAATAAAATTTTGATGAAAGAATTATGTAAAACAAACAAAAAGAAGAAGTTAAAATAGAATTAGCTCATTTGTTTATTACTAAACTAAACTTAATTAAAATTAACATTCACACCATTTTCTAGGCATAAATTGTTTGTGCAGGATGTGAGAATGTTTTGAATTGTAGTTCAAAATAAGTAAATTTTATCTAAGCAAAATTTAAATATTTTAAAATATTTAAGTATAATATGAAATATTTTAAATTATTTATTTAAAGATAATTCTTTATCTGTTTGAGATATGAAATTACTTATTAAACTTCAATATAACTTTTTAAACAATGATTTGACACAATATTATATAATAAATTTGAAACTAATAATCATTAAATATAATTTTTAAATGTATAATTCACTTTTATAATTAAAGATGAGGAAAAGCATCTTATTGTTAGTGTGAAAATAAAAAGAAATCGAGTCCGTTTAAATTAATTCTTTTAATAAACATAATATAAATACTTATTATTTTTATAAATTAAAATAAGTTTTAAAATTATTTAAAATTAAGATTAATATTAAAATTAAGGAGAAGATAAATTTAAAATAATTAATTATATACATATATATATATATATATATATAATTTTAAGATTTTTTTATTTGTTTAATTGAATTTTAAAACTTTTTTTTACTAAACGAGAATTTTAAACGGTTGCCCAAATATTATTCCGTGCTTGAACAGACCTGATGTCGATACACACACCACGCATAACCCTTCAAATGCAACGTCTTCCATGGACCACAAAATGGTTGAATGGTCCAGGGCATGCCCCGCCTGACGGTGTCATATTTGCATTCATATAGATACACACACACGCACACGCACACGCACACGCACACGCACACGCACACACATATATATATATATATATGTAGAAAATGATCCATTAATCTGGCACGGCGCCAAACTTCCATCCTCTTTGCTTTCACTTCATGTTTTCTATTTTGGGGCCCTTGCTGGCGCCGGTCAGGATACATGATTGGACAGCTCATATTCGTAATCCTCTAATTTTTGGGGTTGTCAATAAATAAATAAGGGTTTCCCTAAATATTCTCTTTATGAAAAAAAAATAAAAAATAAAAATAACCGCTCAACGTGATTAGTCATTATTTTAAATAAATTTTTATAATAAAAATATTACAAAGATTCTTTATATTTAAAAATTAACATAAAAAAATTTTTTAAATAAAAAATGTAAAGTAACACCGCTATGAACATCTTTTTCATTTTAATTCTCTCTCTACTTTAAATAAGACTAGATTTGGGCTTCTTTCTATTAAAAAAATATTTTATTTTTTTTTATACCTATCATTGCCTTATATTTATATGATTTTTTCATCAAAATTTAATTTTTTTAAAGTTATAATCTTTTAAGTGTGTCAATAAAAAAAATTAAAAAATTTACCTTTATTTAGATAAAAGTTATCCGTTTTTATATAAAAAATTTTAAATTTTTTATAAATGTAATTAATACGTCTGAAAATTATATTTTCTTAAAAAAATTAAATTTTGATAAAAAAATCATACAAGATGAAAAAAACAACAAAAAATGCAAAACCAAACCAAGGCTTAGAGTAACTAATGTAAATGTCTAACTTCTTTAATTACTGAGCTTGAGTGTTAGAGTGGGGGCTATTTTTTGTATGATAGACAATCAATTATTTTAAGCTCAAATAATTGTAATTCAACGATGAATTTTTATAATTTTGTAGAAAATATATGATTCTCTTATTTTAATTTTTTAAAATTATCTAAAATTAATTAGAATTTTAAGAGTAAACAAGATGGAATAAATTCTTCAAAAAACAAACGCTACACAATTTCTTTTTTAAAGAAAAATCAAAATAACTCTATGCTTAATTGTTAGGATCAACAACAACAATAATAATAATAATAATAATAAATACATTTAATCAGAGAAAATCATTCTCATACATTTATAAAAAAAAATATTTGTCTTGAATACAAAATTAGTATATATCCAAGCTTAGAAAAGATTATGGATACATTTCAGTATAATGTCCATTCGTTGAACAACTTGCAATGTCATTAAAATGCACAAGTGAATCAAAATTGTTATTTTTTATTTATTTAATTATCGTCACTTCTAGTTTTTTTGGACGTTTTATCTAGATTGGCTGCATTGAGGTTACGTATCACGTATGTATATTAATATCTATTATGACCTATTTTTACTGCTTAGCTCAAAAGGGTATCTTCCACGTCCCCCCCCCCCCACACACACTCTCTCTCTCTCTCTCTCTCTCTCTCTCTCTCTCTCTCTCTCTCTCTCTCTCTCTCTCTCTCTCCCCAATAGGGCAAAATAAGGGTTAATAAATTCTTATCCTTTTCTAATTTTTTAAGTGTCAATAATTGTGCTTCGCATTTTCTTTAAAATTTATCGTTTTCATAGATCATGTGGGGCAACACTCGAAGAAAACAGTCCTATTATCAGCTTGCATTGTGGTTCTCACTTTGGAACATGGTATGTGCCCAACGTGATTGCCACTTGCCAATGTTGCATATATATATATATATATATTCAAACCCCACCCCCTCCTCACTTTTCTTAATTTGTTTCTTCATTTTGTTTGGGTATTTCTTCTTTCTGAAAGGGCTGGCTTTGCTTTCGTATATATTCAGTTCTATATATATATATATATATCTTTTTATGCTATATCATATAACGTACACTTGTTCAAATTGGTCGAGAATAATTTTTTCAACTTGGGAGAAGATTTAATCAATTATAAGAATCTAAGACTATGATAATACCTAAATTTCTCAAATGTGATATTGATAATTTTATGATCAAAATGTATATATCTGAGTGTTTTTTTTTTTAATCCAAAATCAGTTCTCATTTGCATATTTATGTAATTAAATATAAAAAATTCATAAAATATGGAAAATTAAAAAATTAATTAATATTATTTAATTTATTACATTTTTTAATAAGAACGTATCTCAAAGACTAAATGGTGAAACTTAAAAAGTGATAAGCAAGCAGCATTCAGGAAAAAAGTACTAGAGGAAAACATTTGGATGGTAAATGAGAGTGCAAATATTATGTGGGATAAGGTAGCAAAGTGTATTAGGAGGGTAGGAAAAGAAGTCTTAGGAGAATCCAAAGAGAGTGCTCCGGCACAGGAAGAGGCATGGTGGTGGAACGAGGCCGTCCAAGACAAGATAAGAGTTAAAAGAAAGTGTTTTAAATCTTGGCAAAACGATCGAAATGAAGCGAACTTGGAGAGGTATAGAGAAGCTAGAAGAGAAACTAAAAAAGCAGTTAGTGAGGCTAAGGCAAAGATATTTGAGGATTTATATAGGCGACTTGACACTAAGGAGGGCGAAAGAGAGATATTCAAACTTGCTAAATCTAGAGATAGACAGACCAAGGATTTAAACCAAGTTAAATGCATTAAGGATGAGGATGAAAAGGTATTAGTAAAGGAAGAGGAGATAAAGGAGCGTTGGAAGAGTTACTTCTACAAGTTATTTAACGAAAGCAGTAGTAGTGACATAAATTTGGGGCAGTTTACCACTTTTAGGGAAGAATTAAATTTTATGTTCTATATGAGAATCAGTAGGGAAGAAGTAAAAGAAGTATTAAAAAGGATGAAGAATAGGAAAGCGGTTGGGCCAGATGGTATCCCTATTGAGGTTTGGAGGTGCTTAGGAGAGGATAGCATAAGTTGGTTGACAAAACTTTTTAATGTAGTGTTAAAGAGCAAGAAGATGCCTGATACATGGAGAAAAAGTATCCTTATACCCATATACAAGAACAAAGGAGATATTCAGAACTGTGTGAACTACCGCGGGATTAAAATAATGAGCCATACGATAAAATTATGGGAGAGAGTTATTGAGAGAAGACTAAAAAGGATAACAAACATTTCAGAAAACCAATTTGGTTTCATACCTGGAAGATCAACTATGGAGGCTATCTTTCTCTTGAGGAGGTTAATGGAACAGTATAGAGAAGGTCAAAGAGATTTACATATGGTGTTCATCGATTTAGAGAAGGCATATGATCGGGGTTCCTAGGGAGATTCTATGGAGAGTATTGGAAAAGAAAGGAGCGTGTGTCGCATATATTGAGGCGATAAAGGACATGTATGATAGAGTCATGACATTTATACGGACGACTGGTGGAGAGACTAATGAGTTCCCTATCACGATTGGCTTACATCAAGGCTCAGCGTTAAACCCGTACTTGTTTGCTTTAGTTATGGATGAGATTACAAGACATATTCAGGATGAGGTGCCGTGGTGTATGCTATTTGCAGATGATATTATTTTAGTAAATGAGACGAGAGAATGAGTGAATGCTAAGCTAGAATTGTGGCGAGATACATTAGAAACAAAAGGGTTTAGGTTAAGCCGATGCAAGACGGAATATATGGAATGTAAGTTTAGTCAAAATAGAATAACGGGTAGTATAGAAGTAAGTTTAGGCACACAAAAGATTGTAGAGAAAGATAAATTTAGGTACCTTGGATCTATGGTGCAACAAGATGGAGAGATTGATACTGATGTAAGTCACAGGATTCAAGCTGGGTGGACCAAATGGAGGAGTGCTTCGGGGGTTTTGTGCTACCGAAAAATCCCCCTCAAGATGAAAGGAAAGTATTATAAGGTAGCGGTTAGACCAGGGCTGCTATATGGATCAGAGTGTTGGGCAGTAAAGCATAATCATGGTCAGAAGATGGCAGTTGCGGAGATGAGGATGCTAAGGTGGATGTGCGGGATTACAAGAAAAGATAGGATTAGGAACAAGAAAATTAGGGGCAAAGTGAGAATAGTACCGATTGAAGATAAAATGAGAGAAAATCGATTAAGATGGTTTGGCCATGTTAGAAGGCGTCGAGCAGAGGCACCTGTTAGAAGGTGTGAAAGTTTGGAGATTGCCAGGAGTAGGAGAGGTAGAGGAAGACCCAAGAAAAGCTGGAAAGAAACCATTAAACATGACCTGACCTACCTAGATTTATCGAAGAACATGCCCCTAAACAGATCTAATTGGTGTCGACAAATCCATATAGCCGACCCCACCTAGTGGAAAAAGGCTTGGTTTGGTTTGGTTTAATAAGAATGTATATTTGAAATTTTATACTTTTTCTCTATATTTCTTACTTTTTCTTTTACATTTTTCCATCTCCTTAATTTTTCTTCACAAAATTCTCACAACAACAACGATCTTTAAAATGGGAGATGCTTACAAGCCTCCACATTTTTTAGACATTTTTTCTGTGGTTATTATTATTTATTTTTTTTATTTGTGGTGTAGCATATGATAGGGTGGCTCTCAACCAAGTAGGTTTACTTGACTGATCCATTCCATGACCTAAACTGACTGAGTGATATAGACTCCGATCGAGCTCGAACAACCATTATGTTAAAGATAAGATAGCTTACGTCATAATCATTTGCATAATGTTCTCTAACATATTCTGCGGTATGCGCCTATAAAGTGCTGCCTACTAATTAACAGTTTTGATAACTAATTAAGAAAATCGATCTTGGGATCTACAACACAGGTGGCTTAACTTGATTTGAGAAAGATATGATTGTGTGAGGCTCATGTACATCCTATCCTTGCAGGTTTTCGCACTTCTATATATGCCATTTTCACAAATACACAGGCCTAACATTCTTACCTTACTGAAACTCTAGTAAAATACTTCCTCAACTCTCTTACTAACGTAAGTATCGAAGACTTTTTGTAGGCGCTACACTACTAGACAGCTTTCCAAGTTTGGATTGAACTTTCAGGAGGATATAAAGTTGCAAACGACTTAAATATGTGACGGGAAATTGTAAGTGGCAAAGTGGCCTTATTGTCACAATCCACTAAGATTCAGTCCTGCATCGCTCCAATTCGTTAAAAAAAAAGGGTTTGGGGGACGCTTTAACAGTTTTTTAATCTAATGGTTATAATTACATACACTAGATTAAACAATCAAAAAGATGAAAAAATTAAAAGTAATTTTATAATCATGTTAAATTTACCCCACTCACAACTCTCTCTCTCACATTCACACTGGAAAATAGGACGGCACTAGGAAAGACACTTGGATTTGTGGAGCATCTCTATATCGATATTTGTCAAATAAAATATGCCAAATCATCAAACACTACATCTAAAGGATTGGGGGAGGCTAATATCAGTTGTGATGTTAGTCTCATGATATCGATCTTGTAAGTTGTTAAATCAAAATCGGATGACTCACAGTAAAAGTGAATTTAAGAATTCTCACTTAAAATTTTTAAATTTACTTTTACTGGGACCCATCCAATTTTGATTCAACGGTTACAAGACCAATGTGATAGGACTAACATCATAACTGATGTTAGCCTCCCTTCTTTTACACCCAAACTCGTCTTTGTCACTTTTTAAAAATTATTAAAAATAGCAACCTTCCCCCACCTAAAAACGTTTGCCCAATATGAGATATTAGTAATAACCCATACCTACAACATTCTAAACAAAATCAGTATTTTTTATATAATTGAAACTTTGGATAAAAAGTTCAAACTAAAAAAATTATAATAATCCATGGGTTTTAATTTTTTGCCAAAACTTTAGACCATAACAGATATTGTATATATTTTGGTCTTTCTCTCTTCAATTAATTTTTGATAAGTATCATAAAAGAAAGCACAAATTATGATAATTTAATTGGTAAGGTTCAACTTTTTGGAAATCATAATTGAGTGAAGGCAGTTTTGGTTTACTTATAACCTTCACGTTGAAATATGGTGAAATTTAAAATGTTCAAATCATTTTGTTAGATAGATAGTAGTGGAGTTTACTAAAATAAGAATTGAACAAAAAGTTAAAAATATAAAAATATTCTCAATCGTTGAATGAAAAAAAAAAATTCTTAATCACTGGATCTTAAATTGTGATAAGAATATTTTTAAAAACTATCATATTTTATTATATTGGTGTAACTAAGACGTTGGACCTCGGCATTCCTTCAGACTTGGCACAGGGCCTACTTGGATAGTTGCATTAGGAACATAACATGAAAATGGTTCAACTTAGGGCTCGTTTAGAGTGGTAAAAAAAAAGAAAAAAAAATAAAATATGGTTTTAGGTAAATTTTAGTATTAGGTGTTTTTTTCGAACTGTATTTTTTGAATATGAATAGTGACAAACCGTTAAAACAGTTTTTCAAATTTTGTTCTAACGGATTAAAAAAACTTTCAATTTGTGTTCTGCATCGTAGCGTTTCAGCAGAGTAAAACGATACCGTTGGAACGGTTTTGGTGAATTCGTTCCAACGGTTTATGTGGGCCCACCCACAATAGTACTTATTCAAAAACTTTGGAGTCAGGAAACATGATTACCAAAAAAAATTTTCTTACTCGATAACCTCTTCCTGGGGTTTGATTTTTTTAGCGAATTATTTAACTTTTTTGAAATTAGTAAAAGTGGGAATATATAAAATTATAATAAAGAATTTTAGTGATTTTTAATGTTATTGGAGTTTTATTTTATTTTTTGGCACACCAAACGGTGCCTTAAATAATATATATATATATATATATATATATTTAATTATATATATCTAAGTTATAAAATTATGGTATTTTATACATAAATAATAAGCAACACGTTTATTAATTTATTTAATCACTATTAATAAAGTTGTTCTATTTTAAATATTTTACTATCAATTATTTTTAACTCATGCTAATGATTTAACATATATTGAATTATAATAAAATTGTGCTAATTTTTTTAAATTCAAACAATTTAAATTTATTTTTTTATTAAAATTTTAACTAAATAAATTCATAAATTTGATTAAAATTGTTGTAAAATTTAAGAATTGAAACACAATCTATACCTAAAAATGATCAGATTAGTTATTGTTGAACCCGTCCACCCATCCAAACTTGAGCTGTTGGGGTTGGGGTAGGAATTTTGATAAGCGTGTAAGACCACGCGAGTTACCCCCCAAAAAGGAAGGATTTGCTTGCTTTGTATCTGCATTATGACGGGGGGTGACTTGGGACATCACCACATGAAATTGAGGTTGACAGCGACCGACATTGGATGTTGCAAACCAATGAGCGATGGAAACATTAATGTTTATGAAATAGTTTACGTACCAATTGTGTCAAATATCTCAGAATTTGTGGGTGCATATCTGATGGAAACAGGCGGCTTATTTTTAGCCAAATCTTGGTTCTTGTAACTGCAGATTAATTATATCGGATAACTTAAAAGCCCCGTTTAGTCGGTTAAAATTTATAAAAAGTTATTAAATTTTAATTATTTTTTATATTTTTTTCAATAACATTTTAACACATATCATCTTTATGTCACATTTTTCTATTTTTACTGTACTTTTTTGCTAACTTTTTTTTTCTTTCAAACAACCCTTAAGTGAGCGGTCAAAAATAATCAGAAATTGAAAAAAGAAAGTGAGAAATGTCAGTTATTAAGTCGAAAAAAAAGCGAGAAATGTCAGTTATTTTTTAGTATTTGAAAGGCTAATTAAAAGTGATCAAAATAATTCGTTAGAACAGTACAAAACAAGTTATTCTAACGGTTTTAATCAAAAAAATAGTATGAAAAGGTAACAAATATTGAAAAAAGTGAAAAAAAAGTAGATAACTTTTTACAATTTTTTGTAACTTTTTGTAAAAATTTGTAAAATTTAAGTTTTGAAAATAAATGCATGAAAAATAAAAATGATAAAATTTGGTAAAAAGAAGTAAATATTTGTAATTTTTTGTAATTTTCGGTGATTTTTGACCCAACCAAACAAGGCCTAAATAAATAGTCATTGAGTTATTCTATGAAAAATAATATTAACAATTTTAATATAATTTTTTATACTCTAAAAAATATTAATAATTGTGAAAAATAGGATATATGCGAGAGGTTTAAATTTAGAATATATCCTAGTATCATTTTTCTTAGTCTATTTATCTTGATTTCCAAGGGTAAGTTTAAATTTTTTATTTTGGCTATTCATATATGGGTAAATTATGCATAATTTCCATCAATATTTGGGTAACTACACTTATACCACTTAACATTTAAAAATTACATTTATTTCTTTTATTTTGAAATCATGTTAACATTGACCTCCTTTCATTAAATCAACACTAGCTAAAAATTAATAAAAATTTACCAAAATAACTAACTTTTTTTTTTCTTTTTTGAAATGTTAATAATTAAAATTTAAAACAAGACTTTTAGATTTAGAAAACAAAACGAATTTATTAAAATAACATTCTAGAGTTAAACATATTTTACAAAAATATTAAAAAATCCATATATATATATATATATATATAATTTAAGAGATAACAAAAGGCAAACGACAATGGGGTCCTTGATATTTTCAGTACGTGGTGTAGGCAAAGCTCGATTAAGCCAGCAAACATTGGTTGAAAATCTACATCAATTTGCGTGACCCACAAGGCAGAAATGTCTATGCCCGGTCATCCATTAGAGGAAGAAATAGCAGCATTGAGGACCAATAGGGCGTTTACCAGCAGGTCTACTCAACTAAAAAATCATTTTTACACTTAATTATTGTGGTTCTTATTCATCCAAATATTATGCTTTCAGCCTTTGTTTCTCAAATTTTTACTCTCACCCACTTGATTGTTTTTTTTTTTTTTTTTCCCACTTGCATTAATTATAAATTCTAGATATGCTCTTTAAACAGCTAAATATGTCCCACCACATTATCGGATGTTTGGAGTTGTTTAAATTTATTTAAATTTGTAAAAGTTGTATTCTTGTAATTTGTGTAATTAGTAAAAAAATTAAAATTTAAAGAAATTTATAGAGAATTTAAAGAAAAAAAAATTGCTCCAAATGGGGCCTATTACTCTTGGCATCAGCAGGCCGAGCAGGCACAATTTTACTGGTTGGTTATGGGTCAACATGGGAGTGAATTTGGCACGAAGTATGGACCTGGCAAGGAAGGATGTATGTATGGTTTTGAGTGATTTAGAGCAGAGTATACTCTCTTAGATTCTAAAAGACCAATTAAAAAGGGAGAGAGGACCAATCTCGTTTGAAGGTAGACTTTGATGGTTTCAATTTATACTTTTGGCCCCCCAATTCTCTCGATCTTTTACGAGGGTGTTGGAATGTCGAATTAGACCCTTTCTAATTGAAGAAACTAGAAGGTAAAAACAAAATAATATTCCGTGGATGTGTATTTTCCTGATCACGAGTCATATTCTTGGGACTTCTCTATTTTTAATTTCTTTTGGGGAGCATTTGCATGTGATTGGTTAATTGTCAACCATTCGATCCCTACCCTCTTGGATATTGATTATTTCCAGAGTTTCTTAAGTAGGAAATTCAGTCAAAACAAATAATTTTTTTCATAGCACATAAGATAACTTGCACGTTTGGAAAGTGAAGTGATGATGATTTATTTTCTTCCACACATACAAGGAGAGGGGAGTTGGACACTTATAAATTACTCATTACCATTCCACTCATCGACGTACAAACCCTTTACCCATTGATATCACCAAGCTGCTAAATAGAAAGATCTAAAAGAGGTACTAATGGAGAACATCAATATGAAGTGACTGAAATGGACAAAACTTCTTGAGTAGGAAATGGACTAGAGCTGGGTTGGGGGAATCTTAATTGCTACTTCAAAATTTTTATCATTTATTTTCCTTTTGTCTTTAGTTATTGGTACTAAGGATAAGATCATTCCTGGGGAGGCTGCTAAAGCATTGCCCACTTGCTTTGAATATCAGAAGTACTTCACAAGGCCTTGGAAAAATCAAATCAAACCAAATCAAGTCTTTTTCCACTAAGTAGGGTCGGCTATATGGATTTATCAACGTCAATTAGATCTGTTTAGGGACATGTCCTCCGATAAATCTAGGTAGGTCAGGTCATGTTTAATGGTTATTTTTCAGCTTCTCTTGGGTCTTCCTCTACCTTTCTTACTTCTGACAATCTCCATACTTTCACACCTTCTAACAGGTGCCTCTGCTGAATGCCTTCTAACATCGCCAAACCATCTTAATTCACAAGGCCTTGGAACAGATAACAAAATTTCGCAATCTGAATCATATCCACTTATAGTTTTCTGAACCAATTTTTCTTTTTTTTTTTCAGTAAGAAGATTGAAAAGATCTTGGTTGGAATTCTCAATCCTGAACAATATAACTCTATCCTCATGATTTAAAATCTTCAAGAACACCAAAGTTTCACAACATCTTCTACCAATCTGCATATCGGCAAGACAAAAGTCATGATCAAGGTGAAAGGGTAACCAATTAGATGAGGTCTTCCTCAGAAATCAATAGAGGGGGGCAAACCTCAAAATTAATTAACCTTACATATTTCACTATCTTCAACTTCCATTGATGCACTGACCTACCTATCAACTTTAAAAACAAAGATACATAATTAATAGTCCACTTTGAGTGGGGAACCTCTTCTTGTTGGTTCTAATGAAGGAGAACTTAAGACCTTCCAAAGTAAACAGTCTTACTTCAAAAACTGAATCCATTTTCTTTACCCCAAGCAATACTGCATCGGCATCATTTATAATCTAGATTTCGAGAACTCTAAATAAGATTAATGGCTTTTGTCCAACTCCTGATAATCATTATTGTGTTTGCTATGGCGCCTCTTCACCAGATCAACCATCTGAAATTCATAATGGGAAGAAACAAAGGGTTTGCCATTTGTGGTTCTTATAAATTAAAGGATGGGTGGACATGTGCCTGAGTAGCCTTCGGCCCCCATTGTCAGCCCAATCCCACTATCACAAGCTCTGAGCTACGAGTAATCACTTTTTAGAGGTTTTTAGAGGCCGGTCACTATTTATGAACTTATAAACATTTAAGTCATACCCAAAAATCTTATTTGTGAATAAGTCACACTTGCAACAAAAAGACCAAAAAAGATATCACGCGTTTTTCACTACATTTCAAAACTGCCAGTTTTATCCGAAAATAGTGTACACTTTACTCATAACTTCCGTGACTTTCCATCTTCTTTATAAAGCAAGTAAAACTGATTTTTGGAAACAAAATCAAAACTGTTTGAGAAAAACCTAATTCCGCGACTTTCCATCTTCTTTACAAAATAAGCAAAACTGATTTTTGGAAACAAAATCAAAACTGTTTGAGAAAAACCTAATTCCGCGACTTTCCATCTTCTTTACAAAATAAGCAAAACTGATTTTTGGAAACAAAATCAAAACTATTAAGGAAAACAGTACCACATAATAAAACAATACCGCATAAAAAATAATACCACATAATAAAACATTATCGCATAAAAACAGTACCGCATAAAAACAGTACCGTATAAAAAAATAGTACCTCATTAAAACAGCACCATTCTTTGCATGATATAGTCATGCGGTACTGTTTTTGAACGAGCATGCATCCTAAAAAAAACAGTACCGCAGACATGTGGTACTGTCACACATGCGGTACTGTCGGTCATTCGTTTGATATGTGAACTATTTTTGTGTTTACATGTGATGTTTGCATGATAGAGTCGTGCGGTACTGTTTTTGAACGAGCATGCATCCTAAAAAAAAACAGTACCGCAGACATGTGGTACTGTCACACATGCGGTACTGTCGGTCATTCGTTTGATATGTGAACTATTTTTGTGTTTACATGTGATGTTTGCATGATAGAGTCATGCGGTACTGTTTTTGAACGAGCATGCATCCTAAAAAAAACAGTACCGCAGACATGTGGTACTGTCACACATGCGGTACTGTCGGTCATTCGTTTGATATGTGAACTATTTTTGTGTTTACATGTGATATTTGCATGATAGAGTCGTGCGGTACTGTTTTTGAACGAGCATGCATCCTAAAAAAAACAGTACCGCAGACATGTGGTACTGTCACACATGCGGTACTGTCAGTCATTCGTTTGATATGTGAACTATTTTTGTGTTTACATGTGATGTTTGCATAATAGAGTCGTGCGGTACTGTTTTTGAACGAGCATGCATCCTAAAAAAAACAGTACCGCAGACATGTGGTACTGTCACACATGCGGTACTGTCGGTCATTCGTTTGATATGTGAACTATTTTTGTGTTTACATGTGATGTTTGCATGATAGAGTCGTGCGGTACTGTTTTTGAACGAGCATGCATCCTAAAAAAAACAGTACCGCAGACATGTGGTACTGTCACACATGCGGTACTGTCGGTCATTCGTTTGATATGTGAACTATTTTTGTGTTTACATGTGATGTTTGCATGATAGAGTCGTGCGGTACTGTTTTTGAACGAGCATGCATCCTAAAAAAAACAGTACCGCAGACATGTGGTACTGTCACACATGCGGTACTGTCAGTCATTCGTTTGATATGTGAACTATTTTTGTGTTTACATGTGATGTTTGCATAATAGAGTCGTGCGGTACTGTTTTTGAACGAGCATGCATCCTAAAAAAAACAGTACCGCAGACATGTGGTACTGTCACACATGCGGTACTGTCGGTCATTCGTTTGATATGTGAACTATTTTTGTGTTTACATGTGATGTTTGCATGATAGAGTCATGCGGTACTGTTTTTGAACGAGCTTGCATCCTGAAAAAAACAGTACCGCAGACACATGCGGTACTGTCACACATGCGGTACTGTCGGTCATTCGTTTGATATGTGAACTATTTTTGTGTTTACATGTGATGTTTGCATGATAGAGTCGTGCAGTACTGTTTTTGAATGAGCATGCATCCTAAAAAAAACAGTACCGCAGACATGTGATACTGTCATACATGCGGTACTGTCGATTATTCGTTTGATATGTGAACTATTTTTTGTATTTACATATGATGTTTGTATGATAGAGTCATGCGGTACTGTTTTTGAACGCGGTACTGTTTTTGAACGAGCATGCATCCTAAAAAAAACAGTACCGCAGTCATGTGTTTAAATACGTAATCCAAATCTGTATATATTCATTCGATCGACGTTAATCTCACAGCACAAACTCGCGTAATCCGTGTGTATTCCTTCGTGTATAATCCTTTAACAGATTTTTATCTCACTATATGTTCACGCAATTGATAAGGAATGAAACAAAAACGGAAAACGTGATTTTCGGTTCCATAATTTTCGGCAACTCCATCTCAGTTAATTATAGAAAAAGGGCATTTAAGTCATATTATAAATTATATTCAAAACAAACTCGTGGGACCCACTCAAAAGTATGACTTAAATACAAAACTTTTCACATTAATGTGACTTAAAAGCAATACTTTTTTTTGAGTATGACTAATAACTTTAAAAGATTACCAAGTATGACTTGGATACAATTTTCTGCACTTTTTAACCCAGGCTTGGGCCCGTTATCAGCCCAATCTGATTTTCTTACGAATGGGCTAAATTGATGGGCCGGTCCAGCTCCACCCAAGTTTACATACATGAACTACTCATTAGGCACCGTTTGGTTTGCCAATAAACGACAAAAAACTCTATAACATCTGTTAACTTTATATCATATCAACTTTTTTCTTTCACTGCACGCATTACTAACTCTCAATTTATCTCAATTTTTTTCACACTCCAAACACACACTAAATTAAAAAAAAAAAAAAAGGATCTTTGTCCAAACCACAGCAGCAAATGCATGGATATTAAAACTATATGTTCTGGCCAAGCCCACCTTAGTAGTTAGTGCCTTTTTGAAATCTCAAACTCAATCATAAAATTATAATGTTAGTCTAAATCCGTCCATAAGCTTAATCAATAATATATGTAATATATAAAAAAAATAAAGTACATATTATCTATTTTAGATATAATCAAAATAATATTAATTATTTATTAAAGGCAAGTCAGCCCGAGCTTGGACATGTACACATAATCCCAAGTTTGGCTTGAAAAAAAAAAAAAAGTGTCCAAATTTATGTCCAAGTCATCTTGTAGGTAATTTACTTGATTGTGATAATCCCATCTCACAAGTAACATTTTATATTGGCCCCGTTTGGTATACAAACTTTCTTTATAAAACTTTATAAATTTCTAATAACCCCTCTAACTCTAATTTTTTCGTCATCACTAATTTCAAAAAATTTTAATATTTCATCAAAAAAATAAAAAAATCTGAAAGTAGGTTAATTGAATATGTAAATTTTTTATACAATCATATTTTTTATATCAAAAGCTTTCAAATGAGTACCATTGTCGCTATTTTTTTGAATCCGTGGGAACGGTTTTTCAAATTCGTTCCCACGGTTTGTTATTTTTCAGAAAAAAAGGGCGCCAAAATAAATTTCAAATCACATTTTATCTCAATTTATCTTATTTTTTCTTACACCAAACGGAGCCAATAAAAGTATAAATATGAATACACTGAATAAAGGTCTAATAAATGTATTAATTTGAAAAATTAAAATAAAATACTATTAATTTTGATTTTATTTACTTAAAAATTTTTACTTTTGTCTATTATTTTTATACTTTTGTCCCTACTATTTTTCACTTTTACATTTATTTACTTAAAAATTATAATTTATCCTCCACTAATTATAAATTCAGATTTGCCTATTGGCATAGGTAGATATATAATCTGCAATATGAAGCATTTTGGTGGGTGTGAAAGCAACAAAATATGTAATGTTTATTTTTCTTCTTGTTATATTGAGGCCATCTGTCCCTCTCTTGGTCAAGATTTTCTATATGCGATGGATAATTATATTTTTCCTCTTACTTATCTAAATTTCCAAATTAAAACTTGTGGGTGTCTGATGAAATGGCCTTTGGAACAGCACAACCGCCACTCATTCCGATCAACCAAAGCAAGCAGCCAAATCCAACTCCGACCTTACCTTCTCTCTTCCACCAAAACAAAAACAAAAACAAAACAAAATGAAAATCAAAAGAATGCGTACTCCTGGTCCTACATTCCCCCTCGTCCTCCTCTTGTTCCACCTCTACATTCCATGGCCAAGAATCTTCCTGAATAATCCCATATTCTCTTCTCCCCCTCCCTTCCACTCTCCTCCCTACTTACTAATTTAATCCTCACTGCTCTTTCCCTCTTTTGAGTCATGTTTCCTTCTTATTGCCTATCTTCTACCAGAAACACCAAAACGCCAGAAGCTTTCCTCCTCCATAACTCTCATCTCTCTGTCCCCAGACACAGGTCTCCTTCGTTATCCCGGGGCCCCCACCTCCCCAGGAAAGACTTACTCGTTTTCAAGCCAAACCCACCTCTGCCCAAATCATCTATTTCAACTCCAAAGCTAAAGAATTGTAGCCTCACCCACCCTTCTGCTACCTTGTCATCTTTTGCTGAAGCCGAAGGCGAGGAAGGCCAAGAAATAAAGCCCAAACGACAACGGGAAGATGCCAAATCGGAGGACGACTTGCCCGAAATGGCACAGGCCTTCCACATATCTTCGAGGACAGCCTCTGCTATATCAATTTGCATAGCGTTTGCTGCTCTGACTTTCCCATTTGTCATGAAGTCTTTGGTCCAGGGGTTGGGGTTGAAGACCAAGTTGTTGTCCTATGCGACTCTTCTGTTTGGGTTCTACATGGCTTGGAATGTTGGAGCCAATGATGTTGCCAATGCCATGGGGACATCGGTGGGCTCGGGGGCTTTGTCGCTTCGGCAAGCCGTGTTGACTGCCGGAGTTTTGGAGTTCTCCGGGGCCATGTTGATGGGCACTCATGTTACCAGTACAATGCAGAAAGGAATTCTTGTTGCTAATGTCTTTCAAGGGAAGGACACCCTGCTTTTAGCTGGTTTGCTCTCTTCTTTGGCTGCTGCTGGTAGTTGGTTGCAGGTACATTTTGGTTCCTCCCTTCTCAATCCACGTTTTATTTATTTATTTATTTATTTTTTAATCATACGTTGAGGGTGAGTTTTGGCACCCGACAATAAATTTGCCCCCTAACAATAAAAAAGTTGCGGGTTCAATACGCGTTTAATACTCGAAAAATATTTCCAGTTACCCGCTGGAAACTAGGAAGAATCTCTCTTCTAAACTCTCACATAAACATTTTTGATCTGCCAAGTTCAGAGAAATTCAAATTTTCTAACTTTCTTTGACTATAGTTTTAAGAATTGGTAAAGGCTGAACAGAACAATGAAATGCTAGTCAGTATTCAATTAGAATCAGACCAATTAACTTGTTTACTATACCAGACATGAGGGGGGCAAATCTTAGGAAGATATTTCGATCAAATAATTCTCAGTTTCACGCCTCCTCATCTTCCCTTTTTTCTTGAAGTGGATTTTGATTTGCTTGAACTTTCCACCTATGATAATTTCAGGGTGGGTTTGAATTGTGGATTTGGTGAAAGACAAGAAAAGAGGAGAACAAATAAAATGAATTAATTTTCTAATTTATATATATATATATATATATCCCCTCATTCTCAAACTCTTTATTTTTACCCTTCCATTTTCTACTACAGTAAAATAAAAGAAGAATTTTGAATCCCATTCCCCTTCCTTTTCTCTTCAAAATTGTTGATCAAAAAACAGTTACAATGATGGACATTCTTTTAAGAGATGAACCTCTTTGGTGCATTTGCTTTGACAAATATGCAATTGTTTGAAAAACATGCATGCCATTACCATACTCAAGGCTTTTTCACAACCTGCGATTAACAGTGATTGATCATGTTTATTCAGGTGGCATCATACTATGGTTGGCCTGTATCCACTACACATTGTATTGTGGGATCCATGGTCGGATTTGGCCTTGTCTATGGGGGAACTGGAGCAGTCTTCTGGAGTTCACTGGCAAGGGTGACTTCGTCATGGGTGATCTCCCCTGTAATGGGAGCAATGGTTTCATTTATCGTCTACAAATGCATCCGCAGGGTATGCAATCATTATCTGACTTTTGAACCAATGAGTTTATTTAGGGTATCCACGTCAACTCCTTTTAAAAGATCTTCTAAAATACAACAAAAAGAAACTTTATTTAACAGACTCTCCACTAGATTCTCCAAACTATTCTCAACAACAGAAGATGCTATAATGCATCTCCACATTTGGAGAGAGACCGTACAACTTTTCTAAAATAGAGAGGATGTAGAGATACTTTCTATATCAGTTTCCCTCAAGTGATTCTTTACTAGGAGATTTTCTATTTAAAAGCATTCTACATTAGTTTCTATACATTTGAAGAGTCTCCCTAGAGAATCTTCAAAGTAGAGAATAGATAGAGATACTAATATGGGATTTTTTTCACTCCTCACTCTATTTTAGAAAGAGAAGATGTTCAAAGAAATTGTTGTAGATGCACTTGTAATACTCTCCGCATCTAAAATTTTGTTAGATTTTGAAACGATATCCACAATTCTAACCTCCTTTACATTTTTTTTTTTTTTTAGTTTGTTTACAGTGCTCCGAACCCCGGACAAGCAGCTGCTGCAGCTGCACCAATTGCAGTTTTTGTGGGTGTTACTGGAATCTCATTTGCGGCCTTCCCTCTAAGCAAGACATTTCCTTTGGCTCTGGTCCAGGCTCTAGCATTCGGCACTGCCGGTGCAATCCTAGTTTACAGAATCAGCCGAAGACAACTCGGTCACCTCCTAGTCGAGTCCAACTCACCACACTCAGAGCCAAAGGAAGCCACCATCCACGGCAAGGCCATGGGGTTCCTCACAGAAGTTGCAGGACCAAAAGGTGCCCAGCTGGAAATAGTCTATGGGGTCTTTGGGTACATGCAAGTCCTCTCAGCCTGCTTCATGTCCTTTGCCCATGGTGCAAATGACGTCTCCAACGCAATCGGCCCTTTGGCTGCTGCATTGTCTATCCTCCAAGGAGGGACAGCAGGAGCTGACATCGTCATTCCCAATGATGTTCTTGCCTGGGGAGGATTTGGGATAGTTGCAGGGCTTATGATGTGGGGGTATAGAGTGATAGCTACAATTGGGAAAAAGATAACAGAGTTGACGCCAACTAGAGGATTTGCAGCTGAGTTTGCAGCTGCTTCTGTAGTTCTATTCGCTTCGAAACTGGGACTGCCCATCTCAGCAACCCATACTCTGGTTGGGGCAGTGATGGGGGTGGGGTTTGCTAGGGGGCTTAACAGTGTTCGAGCAGAAACAGTGAAGGAGATTGTGGCTTCTTGGGCTGTGACAATACCAGTTGGTGCTTCTTTTTCTGTCTTCTACACATGGATCCTTACCAAGTTCTTGTCGTATATACTCTGAGCTTTCTGCATATCTGAAAGAACAGTTTGATGTATGTGATTAATTATAAATCACCAATATTTTTTGAAGTGATTTGTCAAATGATTCTGTTTCTAAACATTTGTAGGGTGATTTTTCTCAAGGTTGAAATCACCATTACCTTCGGAATGAGAAAAAATAGATTACTACATCTGGAATTAAGGCAAGGAAATTTGTTTCTTCTTCTTCTTCTTCTTCTTCTTCTTCTTCTTCCATTGATCAGCACAGGGACAATGGATCAGCAGAGGGACGATGGATCAGCACAGGGACGATGAATGAGAGAGAGATTATCTAATCTGCTCAAGAACAGTTACCATACAGAATGCTAACTAGAAGATTTCTCCCTCTCAGAAAGTCAAAAACCTAACATGGAAGCAGAGTTTACAGTTCCAAATACTTCGCTGCTATCTGAATTGTAAACCCTTTATATAGAATATCTATAAATTTCAATGCTACCATCCAATTATCAGAGTTTTTTCCGTACAAGGAAATTTATAGCGTTAAACAGGCAGGTGTGGGACCTAATCTTGTTTGCAAAGAAAATTTTGCAAGGGGTCAGGCTATTTTGTTAGTTTTCCTGTCCTTGAATTTCTAGCTACTTAATAGTTATGCACGACAGATTTGGCAGAGACCATTCAGCCAAACTGTATCTCAGACTAGAAAACGAGTCTTACCGCGAAGCCAAGATATAACAGACATCAAAATGACAGTCCAGTAGAGGATGGTATTCATACTGGATTCTCCGGATAGGCCTTCAGTGATAATAATTGCTCCTCAACTAGAGATTCAAATTTTCTAATTTGTTCAGAAAAACAAAACTTTATATAAAAAAGGGGGGGGGGGGGTTCAAGGCATCACTTTGTGTTAAAATTCTGTTAATGTACATTAATAGTCTCATTAATGTATAGGATGTATTTAGACCTATGAAAATTGTATAGTCTCCAAGGAATGTGTATAGTCTTTCTTTGATGTATATAAATTAATACACCCGAACCCAGTTGAGGTGTGGTGTGCAATTCTTCTCAGTCTACCAGTTTCAACATAGTATCAGAGCGTCTATAGAATCGCTTTTCTCTCATCTGTGTGTGTCTCTCAAGCACTGTGAAACAGTGCCGTTGGCAGTGAAGGTCCATCGCCTCTGTCAAGCGTGGACCCACCCATTTGGGTGTTGTTTTCATTAAGCGAAGTAGCTTGTGGTAGTTGTCGGTGTCAGACGACCATCGCCAGACCGTCGCCGTCACCGGAGAAGAAGACACGCGCCTCCACGCGCCATCTGGACAGCCGCGCCGACACTGGAGTGGCGATTGATGGCGCATGAGCCATTATCTGACTTCCGGCCTTGTTCGTTGATTGTTCTACTCCTTCCAGCGACCCCACCGGTGTGATTTGTTTGGTGATTAAACAACTTTCATTTACTTCCTCTCTTTGGCAGCAGTTGTTCCTCTACTGTTCCTCTACTACTGTCCAAGGCTTTGTTTGCTGGTTCTAAAATGGCTTCTGAGACTTCCTTTGAGCAGAAAATGATTGGGGGGGGGGGGTTCCATCTCTATGCCTCCACAATTAACCACCAGAAAATTGAATGGGACGAACTACATTCAGTGGTCCAAGGCTATCAAGATTGCATTGACAGGATATGGAAAGCAAAAGCACTTGTTCGAGTCTGAACCTTCTAAAACTGATCCTAAGTACGATACTTGGGTCCAAGAAGACGCCCATCTCCTTAGTCTATTATGGAATTCCATGGAGCCAAATATAGCTGATATGTGTACCCATCTTGATACATGTAAGGATATATGGGAGTATATCCGTCTTCTCTTCTCTAGTAATCTCACTCGGATGTACGACCTATCATTAGAATTTTTCCAACTTCAACAGTCCAGTAGATCAATTACGGATTATTTTGCCTCTCTAAAGCGTATCCATGAGGAACTGAATACCTTGCAACCGTTGTCCACAGATATCAAGGAGATGCAAAAATAAAGAGAGGAAATGGTGGTACTTCGTTTTCTTGCTGGCTTAGACCCTGAGTTTGAACCGGTAAAAGCCCAGATTCTAAGTGGAGCTACCCTTCCCTCATTGGCAGAAACCTACTTCAGGGTTATGAGGGCTGTTTCTAAGGATTCATCCACCACTCCAGAATCTGTACGTTCTGCCCTCATTAGTCAAACCATCATTGACAACCAAGAACCTAAGTCTCTATCTCATTCTAGTGAACGTGGTCGTGGGGGACGTGGTCGTGGTCGTGGTACTAGACCCAAATGCTCGAACTGTGGACGTGTTGGACATGTCAGGGAGAATTGTTGGGACCTTCATGGGAAGCCAACTCACATGGTTCATGTAGCTTCATCTGATGCTCCTACTTCTTCAGAGAAGACTAGGACAGAAGAATCATCAACTGTGACTCTTTTAGGAGAAGAATATGTCAAATTTCTCCAGTATCAGACGGCTCAGCAGGCTTCTCTTCCAATAGCTTCTTTAGCCCATCAAGGTAATTTTACTACCTGTATGTCCCCATTTTCACACATCCTGGATTATCGACTCTGGTGCTTCAGATTATATGTCTAGAATTCCTTCATTGTTTTCTGATATTCAGTACTCACCTATTTCCAATGTCACCACAGCCAATGGTTCATCTAATCCAGTAAAGGGTGTCGGTAAAATTTGTCCATCCCCTAACTTGTCCTTACCTTCAGCATTATATGTTCCATCCTTATCTTTCAATCTTTTATCTGTGAGTAAGCTCACCAAGCACTTGAATTGCTCTATGAATTTTCTTCCTGACTCTGTGATTCTTCAGGATTTGAAGAGAAGGAAGAAGATTGGAGAAAGGCATGAAGGTCAGGGACTCTACTATTTGGCTGGCTCGTCTTCCTCTTCATTAGCCTATTCTGCATCAGTCTCTCCACTTGCAATTCATTGTCGTCTTGGTCATCCGTCTTTCGACAGGTTGAAAGTTATGGTTCCCAATTTGAGTCAACTTCCATATTTGGAATGTGAGTCGTGTCAGTTAGGAAAACATCACCGTGCTTCCTTCAGTCCTAGAGTCAATAATAGGTCTCTAAGTCCTTTTCATTTGGTCCATTCAAATGTATGGGGTCCGAGTCGTGTTATTTCAAAATTGGGATTTCAGTATTTTGTTACCTTTATTGATGATTTCTCCAGACTCACATGGGTTTATTTAATGAAAGATCGTTCTGAATTATTGTCTATCTTTCAATCTTTCTGTGTTAAAATAAAAACACAATTTGATGTGACTATCAAAATACTTCGCAGTGATAATGCCAAAGAGTATTTTTCTATACCATTCACTGATTTTATGTCCTCTTTTGGCATGCTTCATCAATCTTCTTGTCCTTGCACTCCACAACAAAATGAAGTTGCTGAGAGAAATAACTTACATCTTGTTGAAACAGCTCGGTGTTTGATGTTTCATATGAAGGTTCCAAAAAGTTTTTGGGGGGATGCTATTCTCACTGCTTATTACTTAATCAACAGGATGCCATCTTCTGTTCTCCAGGGTCGTTCTCCTTATTCTGTACTATTTCCACATACACCACCATTTCTACTTCCTCCACATGTCTTTGGGTGTGTTGCTTTTGTCCACCAACTTGATAGTAACACTGACAAACTTGATCCTCGTGCTCTTAAGTGTGTGTTCTTGGGATATTCTAGATTGCAGAAAGGATATCGATGTTATAGTCCTTCTCTCCATCGATACTTTGTGTGTGCTGATATCTCATTCTTCGAAAATTCTTCTTTCTTTTCTGATGCTTCATCCTTGTCTGATTTGAATGAGAGTCTTCCTTTGCCTATAATTTCTCCTTTTCGTCTTTCTCGTCCTGATTTGCAGGTGTATACCAGACGACAGGCAATAGCAGAATCTATCCCTGATGCTTCAGCTACTCCATCTTCTCCCATGATGTCTTTAGATCCCGCTCCTGAGCCTGCCACCAGTGACCTTGATCTTCCTATTGCCCTTCGGAAAGGTAGACGAACCTGCACTTCTCATCCTATTTCTAATTTTGTTTCTTATGCTGCATTGTCCCCTTCTTATCATGCATTTGTCACTTCTCTGTCCAATGTCTCTACACCTAACTCTCTGTTTGAAGCATTATCTCATCCTAAATGGCGTGTTGCCATGGAAGAAGAAATGTCTGCTCTTCGTGCCAATGATACTTGGGATTTGATTGTTCTTTCCCCTGGAAAGTCCACTGTTGGTTGTCGGTGGGTGTATAGTGTCAAAGTCCATCCAGATGGTTCTATTGACCGGTTGAAAGCACGACTTGTTGCCAAAGGCTACACTCAGATATATGGATTGGATTTTTCAGAGATTTTCTCCCCTGTGGCTAAAATCACCTCTGTTCGGCTTCTTCTTTCTCTTGCTGCTATGTTTCACTGGCCACTTCATCAACTGGATGTTAAAAACACTTTTCTGCATGGTGATCTTACTGAGGAAGTGTATATGGAGCAACCGCCTGAGTTTGTTACTCAGGGGGAGTCTGGCTTAGTCTGCAAACTAAAGAAAGCATTGTATTGCCTCAAACAATCTTCTCGAGCTTGGTTTGGAAGGTTTAGTACTATGGTAATGGATTTTGGGTTGACACAATGTGGTGTTGATCATTCTATATTTTACCGTCATTCCATTCACGACAAAATCTGGTTGTTAGTTTATGTGGATGACATTGTGATCACCGGCGATGATGCACGAGGTATACATGATCTAAAGTTGTTTCTTCAAGCTAAGTTCAATACCAAAGACTTGGGCTCCTTAAAGTATTTTCTGAGAATTGAAATTGCTCGATTACAAGAGGGAATTGCTCTTTCCCAAAGGAAATACGTACTTGATTTGCTGTCTGAAACTGGTATGTTGGGGGCCAAGCCAACTGATACTCCAATGGACCCCAATACGAAGCTGCTTGCAGATACAGGCGAATTATTAAATGATCCAGGGAGATATCGTAGATTAGTCGGAAAACTTAATTATCTGACAGTGACACGGCCAGATATCACATTTGCTACAAGTGTAGTTAGTCAATTCCTTGACGCACCTCGTTCTAGTCACTGGGATGCAGTTATTCGCATTTTGAGGTATCTAAAAGATGCACCTGGATGTGGATTGTTGTATAAGGATAATGGTCATACTCGTGTCCAAGGTTATACAGATGAAGATTGGGTTGATTCTCCGTCAGACAGACGATCCACTACAGGTTATTGTGTTTTTGTAGGCGGAAATCTGGTTTCTTGGAAAAGTAAGAAACAAACTATTGTTGCCAGATCCAGTGCAGAGTCAGAGTATCGAGCTATGACACATACATCCTGTGAATTGATTTGGATACTTTAGATGTTAACTGAATTGGGAGTCTCTGGATTACAGCCTATGGAACTGTTTTGTGACAATCAAGCTGCTATTCACATAGCATCTAATCCTGTGTTTCATGAGCGGACCAAGCATATTGAAGTCGATTGTCACTTTGTCAGAGAAAATGTTTTACAAAATGTCATCAAGACAAGTCATGTCAAAACTGAAGATCAATTGGCCGATTTATTTACTAAAGCACTAGGGGGAACTAAAGTAAGATATATTTGTAACAAGCTTGGAACATATGATATATATACTCCAGCTTGAGAGGGAGTGTTAATATACATTAATAGTCTCATTAATATATAGGATGTATTTAGACCTATGGAAATTGTATAGTCTCCAAGGAATGTGTATAGTCTTTCTTTGATGTGTAGTTGAGGTGTGGTGCACAATTCTTCTCAGTCTACCAGTTTCAACAAATTCAAAAACCGTTGCTAAGCATATCATGTTGTCTCTCAACATATTTGAGTAATCATGCATTTCCATCTAAGCAAATTTAGTCAAGAATCTTGTTGTTGGCAGTCAACTCTCAATACATGGTATCTCAACTGTCGTACTTAGTACCCAACACCCTCCAACCGAACTCCCTCACCACGGTCAAAAAACCTCCATATCTCTATCAAAATTTAGTATCTCCATACTTAGCCTCAATGAGATTAAGTTCAAAACAAGGCCTAAGAACCTCTCGCTAGGAGGGTATCTTGCACCCATAAGCAACCCAAGAGTCTCATGGTCCTCCCTCTCCATATGGAATCATCAGAAACCAATGGTCTTGTGGCTAAAATTAAAGAATCCATCAAGGTTCACTCGATCGGTAAAGACAAACCTACTGTTACATTCATCATATTAAATGACTGTAAATTCATAATGCATGACCACGCAGCAAAAGAAGCTATTTACTCGAACAAGTCATCATCTCACTAGTCTCCATAAGCCTGACCCCTCTCCTCTATATATCCTCCTCCATCAAACCCACAAGATACACTACTACAACCCTTAACCATAACCATAAACTCTGCTCCTGTGTGCCCTCTCTCAATCCATACCACCCTACATCTCATCCCTCAGCTTCGACCATTAACGGTGCTCAACATTATTTTTAGGCAATCAGAATATCTAGTTTGGCCCCGACCATCCACATCAGTCAACTAGATCTGGAGGGAATAGTCATGATATCAATCTGGGGCTCCCAGAATAATGTCAGACAATTGGAAAATCAAACAAAGTCCAGGCAAATATGAAGACAAGCAGAAAATTCAGTCAAGCAACATCCATATTGATTAGCAGGGGCAGTAATCCAAAAGGTGAGGCCATAAGTAGAATATCAATTAAAAGACTACTACAAACATATTTATTGGAGTGATTCAGCTTGTGGCTTTGTTTTTTAAACTAAATTGCAACATAAACAGGGCAAACTACAAAGAAGGATCTAGATACCAGATACTAAGAACCATTAAGGACCTGTAAATGAGTCATGGGGAGATCTCTTGCACTGAAGCTAAGCTGGACTCCCAGTCCAACTCCCTCTACTTTCTTGGCTTTTGGATGGGGGGTATAAATGGCTTCTTCCCTCTTGGACATTTTCTTCACAAACGTGTAGGCCAGATTTATCTAAAGGGGTAGAAATCCTTTGCAGAACAAACAGATTCTTCTGGACAATCTCCACCTGCATCTGCAATGCCATGCACATTTAATAGAACTTCTTTGCCCTCAGTTGAGTCTTTCATTTTGCGCTTCTCCGAGTGTTTGCGCTTCAGTTTCTGTACAGCTGTAGATGGGATAATATAATTTTTGTAACGAAACAACAGCTTCTCATCCACAGACAAAAGAGATTCATGTGGATATCTGAAGGCTTCTGGTCTGGCCACACACATCCCAGGATATTTTTCCATTAACTCAGATGCAGGAATCTTATTTTGATACAGCTCTTCACGCCCGCTGGCATGAATTATTCCCACAGTAATATCCTTCAATTGCACACTCAAGTCCACTGAAATGGGAGTGTTTCCCAATTCATTTTTTCTTCTGGTTTCCCTGTTGCCACACTGAAACAACCCAAACAAACACATTTCTTCCGCACAGCCAACAACTAGAATGTCCCACGCTCCAGTTACTGAAATTGTATTCCAATTTTGCAGGGAGATGAAAGCAATTACATGAGGTATTTAAAAGTGACTAAGAATTGTCCATATCTTTTTGTGTCTCATGGCCGGCTTTCTATATTTTGACATGTTTCTAGGTAAGACCAACGATAAATCCAACGCTTAGCAGAAAAGTTTTTCCATCTGAAGAATAATACTTCTTTGTTTTGCTCCTCCCATGTAAAAACCCTAAGTTGTCCACAAAGAAAAATGCATCTACCAAGTTTCAGAAATAGCTTGTCAACTTGGCCTTCTGCCAGCTCTGCAGACACATCCTTGTGCTAATATCATACTCCCACAGACCTGACAGCACCTGGCGTTCCAACTTTTTCCTTCTCCCACTGATCCAGTTATTGTGAAGAATAAAACAGCCCTTCTTTTCGCAAGTTGCTTTGATGTTCTTTCCCTCCCAAAGATCTTGGAAAGCACCATTTGGGAATAGATCTCTGTCCAAAAAATAAACAGTAAGATTTGTTTCAGGTTCCAAACACTGGTTATTGCCCACACGATTGGATCCACCTTCCCCACATAATGTATCATAGAAGCTTGGCTGCTCTGAAAGATTGGATGTAGCTGCATGCTTCACTACCTTCTCCAGTGCAGCAACTGTTGAACCATCAGTGCGAGCGAAGTAGAAGCCAGAATTCAAGCGGCGAGGCAAGTTTATGGGTCCTGCAGTCAATATACCAAGATTCCAATTAAAAAAGCATATTCTAAAAGAAATTATAAAATAGAGGATTCCTTAAAATTTTATTTTTATTTATTTATTTATTTTTTGGGGGGGGGGGCATATTCTAGGATTCCAGATGAAGCTGTCCTGCTCATCTAGCCAATCAGTTTTGCTAGTCTTTTTCCCTTAAAATATCACCAATAACTACACATGGGCTATCACGAGAGAATATTTCCAAAAGTAGGATTCTTGGAATCATCACCTGTTTTGTTATATTCATCAGACTGTGCCACAAGAATTGCAGGCCCAAAACAGTAAAGAAATGGCAATGGATTTTTGAACCAATAGACATCAACATCACTCAGAAGTACATTATAACCCAGTTTCAGTATCTTTAGAACCAGTCTGGACTTCACTTTGGTTACCCGCTGAAAGCACGTCGTTCCAAAGTGGCAGTCGTTAAAGCTGATGTTGGTTGGAGCAAGTGACTCCCTGAAAACAGGAAGACCCTAGCAAAACATATATCTTTCAAATTCAGAGAGAGAGAGAGAGAGAGAGTTAAACTGAAGTTGAATACATGTGAAAATTAGAAGATATCCAAGGTCTTTGCCCAGGAGTGGAGCCAGGATTTGTTATGTGAGTGGACACTAATTAGAAGACACATAAATAGTTTAAGTCGTATAAATTACATAAAATTGTCATTGACAAAAAAGGAGCCAAGAGTCGATATACATGGGGTATAGAAATAAATAAAAACCTACAAAAAAGTACTAATTAGACCCTTTTACAAAAAAATGAGACCCAACGTGGCTATTTATAATTGGCCTCGTTGGGTTTTCATATTTTGAAAGCGTCACATGATAACTTCATTATCAATGCAATCGAAAATATCCTTCTCTATATATACAATCAAATTATTAGTCATCCATTGATCGCCCATTCAATTACACAATCGATTCTTCATAATCTTCATAACCAAAAAAGCTCTCTCTACTGTGGCAATCGCAATTGGCAAAATCAATGCTAATGTCACAACTAAGTAGACCAATGGATATACCACATTTTTTTTTTTTTTGTCTCAACCATTTTTTTAGCAAAGATCTCCAATTCCTAACAGGTTTGAAAACTCAATACTAAATTACATATCTATGATATAACTATCTAGCTGATCAAAAAGTAGTGAAATAAATTCTTTCGGATAAAACTGGGCAAGACGAACCAACTTCTTTTTGTCAAAAGCTGAGAAGAAATCAGAAGGACTCAAACATGCCACGCAAAGAAGAAGCTCAGTGTTTGGCTCAGTAAAACGGGTATTTAGTTCTTAAAGTTGCATATTTAAGACAGTATAGAACAACTCAACTCAAAAATGTAGCAAATTTGTCTTTTCTTGAGTATGTCTTGATCTCTCCCGAGCTTTAAAGATCCCATTCAGATATGGAACAACTATCTCATATTTTTCACAAAAAGACAAGACATTATCAAGAAAAGAACTCCAAACATTTTCCCTCATCATTTGAAGTCGTTGTTTGGATAATTGAACTAATTTCATGGCATTCACAATATCTTGATTTTTTCTCTGTAATACTTGTGATAACTAATTTGTAATCCCCAATATGCTTCTCACCAAATGAAGGTTAAATACAAACTCAAAATATTGCAACAAATCCAAAAGAACATTCGCTTCCCCGCTTCGTTCTGCATTTATATCATCCTCTGAAACTACATCAAGTACATCAATCACCGATGAAAACATATCAATCAAGCTAATTAGAGAATTACAATGTGAACCCCAGCGTGTATAACAAGCACATTTAAGATTAGTTTCCTAATTTAAGTCTCGCCCACTTGAAAGTTCCTTATTATTAAGTAATTCAAGAACTCGAGCTACTTGTTTCTCCCTAAGAATATCTCGTTGTTTACATGAGGCTCCCACAACATTCACAATATTAGCAACCAAGTTGAAGGGGGTAGCAATTTGGATATGACTTTTTGCAACAACCACAACAGCTAATTGCAATTGATAAGAAAAACAATGGACATAATATGCATATGCATTCTCTTTCATTCTAAGCGCCTTGAGACCACTAAATTCACCTTGCATATTACTAGTCCCATCATAAACTTGTCCACGCAATCTTGACAAGCTCAACCCATGCCTAGCAAATAAATCTTCTATGAATGTCTTAATTGAAAGAGCATTGGTATTGGTAACATGCTCAAAACCTAAAAGGCGTTTAACTACATGTCCCTTCTTATCCACAAATTGCAACACAAGAGTCATTTGCTCCATTGTTGATACATCACGTGATTCGTCAATAAGAACAGAAAAAAATGCATCACCAAGACAGGTAGTAATAGCATTGTATATTTCAATAGCAGATGCATTTACAATATCTTTTTAAATTTCAGCTGCTGTCAACTTGATATTCTCAGGAGCATTTTTCAACACAACAACTTTAATATCTTTATTGTGATTAGCAAAAAATCTAAGAAGTTCAAGGAAATTTCCTTGCTTACTTGAATTCTCAGATTTATTGTGAACCCGAGATGCAAGCCCTTACCTTTTAAATACAATCAATGAATGCATTCAACCAGATTCTATACTTACTTCAAGCCTGGTCTGATTGTTTGGAAAATATGACTTTAATACTTTGCATTGGATTTAATAAATCCTGACATTTCCTCCAAGCTTGGTTTTGAGAACTATTTATGCCTCCAACATGTGTTTGAAACTTATCAATTCTCTTCCAATTTGAAAACCCCTTATTAACAAATATTTCACCACCCTCGTGCTCTCCTACATCTGGTTTGAAAAGATAACAACAAAGGTGAAATGTTGCATCTTTTGATACACTATACTCAAGCTAGTTTCCAAACTGAGAATACCAAGCTTGGTTAAACTGTCATAGTTTAACACAAATTGTTTTTGTAAAAAATTGTGATTAAGAGGTTGACAAGGACCTCTTTGTAGATAAGCTCTACAAGCTTGGTCTCTGACATTAGGATTATAATCTATAATCCGTGGTCGTTTTCTAGGATCTGATGGAAGATTTGCCAAATTAATATCTATATGACATTCCTGTGAAGAATCATCACTTTTTTTGGCAAGAGGTAACAACTTTGACTCGGACTTACTCTTCAAGTATTTTTCCATAACTGTTTAAGGAATTTAGTAAAGAGAAAAGGTTTATACGACCATATTGTAATTAATAAGACAAATTATTTTTTTATTTATAGCTAACAAATTGAAGGAGATAATAGATATTATAGTAGAAAACAAATATAAGAACACAACACAAATAAAAAAAGCAATTTTTTTTTGGGGGGGGAAGGCATCATCCCAATTGCATAATCCCTAATATCTCATGGGTGCAACTCATAAGTCTATTTGTATCACATTACAAATGCTACTTATCACAAATTAGAATAATAATTATTGCATCATTCCAATTGCATCACATTGCAAATGCCACTTATCACAAATTAGAATAATAATTAGGGCTAAAATGCCCCAAAAAAATTATGACGGCAACATGCACAAAAAATTTAATTAGGAACAAATTATAAATGGACAAAAAATTAAAAAAAAATTAACAATACCCAATGCGTCAACAAATTCACCCAATCAACATAATTTATATAAGTTATACAACGTAGTGACAATAGTGTGTGTATTGCGACATTGTGTTGTGCCTGTGAGAGAGGGGGAGAAATTTATTACCTTCTATGATGTTTAATAGCATGAAAAATGGTCTAATCCAAATTGTTAGTGCCTATTGGGGTTCCAACCATTCCATGGATGCCTTGGGAGGAATAAACAAACAAATGTAGTCTACAGTTCCTTGGCGGCAAAACTGCCTTTGAAGCTTGAACGAGAGAGATAGAGAGCCAAAGGGGGGTATTTACTGAGAGAAAGAGAGCCGAATAGGGTGGGAGGCTTAGTGGGTCTGTGGACTGCGGGTGTGGTAAGGAAAGGAACCCAGCAAAAATGGAAAAAAAAAAAAAAAACGAAAAGAAGAAAGGTTCAATTGAAGGGGGGGAGAGAGAGGGGGGGAGGGGTTAAAAAGTTAAAATGGATGGGTGGGTGGGTGGTTACAGCCTAGCCAAACCCCCCCGCCCCAAAAAAAGGGAAGAAAGAAAGATAAAAAGAAAATTGGGTGCGGCAAAAAGAGAGAGAGAGAGAGCATGCAATAAAAATAAGCTTGATATATATATATATATATATATTTTGGGTACCGAGTGAATTGGATGCAATTGTATGTATTGGATTAAATTTTATTTTTTTATGGGCTGAGCACAATTAGTAGTAGACTGAAAAAGATTTATTTTTTTATTAGTTAGGCACAATTAATATTGGGTTAAAAAATGTTCTATTAAAAAACTTTTCTTTTTTGGGTGGGTGCTGTTAAGACAATATAAAAAAAAATAACAGGTAAAAAAAATTTTTTTTCCAGGGTAAGCAAGTCCCCCTGGGGGTGGGGGGCCCTTGCCATGCTCCACCCGTCTTTGCCAATGAATGTTAGGGGCTATCTACATATGAATTAAAAACTAGGGTGAAAACCAAAGACAAAAGGGGGCCATCTCTACACATGAAATGGAATTAGGGGTGACTACTAAAGGCAACAGAACGTCTTAAAGCTGATTACCTGTAGGACAGAGAACTCATAAAGTTCGTGGTCAAGAGCACAGACCACAAAGTTTGAGATCAGGAGCTGCCGTATTCTACAGACCCAACTCATAAGCATGTCCTTGTAACTATACCCCGCAATCACTAGAACAATTGTCTTATTCTGGTCTGCAAGCATCGAAAGGAGCATTTCTAGGGAGAATGGAAGAGATGGTGATATCATTGGCATCAACTGGTTCTTCAAGTGGCAGTCCCTCATTCTAACAGCTGATTTAAAACTGTCTACGCAATCAACAATTTTCTTCAGCACACTGGATCCCAGGACCTTTTCCCTCCTCAAGCTGAATTGTCTCTGGTATCCCAATGGATAAACCATATTTTCTGCTGAATTCACAAAAAGATAGCGTCCACAGCACTTGAAAATTTTAACCAAGTTAGAGTAATTAACTTCTTGAAAAAGCAATGATCCATACAGAGCTGCAAGATGAGAATTTCCCACATCCTCCCAAGTTTTTTTATTATTTGTGACATTAGAACCTCTGAACAACTGATCAGACCTAAGGTCAAGGGCATTCAGATAGAAATTTGAGATGGTCCAACTTGCATCAAATAAGAACCTGATGCCAGATGACATGGCTTCATTAATGACCCAGTGGTTGTGAAGCCCCTTTCTGAACAAGAAAGGAGGAAGGACTCCAGCATGTAAAGGAAGATCCCCATTGTTCCATGCCAGAAGCATCCTATCTTCACAATGCTTCCACTGCCGAGCCTGAGCAAGAAACTCCTGCAACTGATGAAGGGAGTGCAATCTCAATGAAAGTTACTGTGAAATGCATCCAGATCCAATCTATATCAGGTTATTCCATACCTTTTCGATTCTAATCCATTTACCATCTTCTCCTAGCCAATGCTTTCCATCTTCATCCAAGTGAAATGGAAAGTAGGAAACATCCCGTGGAAAGGCAATAAGAAGCCAATCATGATCAAGTTTGTGAGCATAATTTAGGGTCAAAATGAAGTTAGGCAACAGAATTATTTCGGGATCAACAACAACAGCTATATCTGATTTGGACGCCTGCGATCTTGCAACCATTGAGTGGAAAAACGGGGTACCTAGAAACCTAAAATGGACACGGATTAGGTAACTTGGGGGTTTCAATTCACCCTGCTACTTAACTTTTAACATTTCTTAAAGAAAATAATAGAACCTCCCATTTTATTGTCACATCTGATGATAAAATCATGCAAATATAATCTTCTGAGTACATGAAAATATTGTATGAATTTGTCTCAAATTGTTTTACATTATATTCAAAAATTATTCAATTTTCCATCATACAATAACAGTGACCGTTCAATTCAACATATTGATGCTACACAATGTTTCAAGCCATTTTAATCTAGACAATGCTCCAGAGCAGAACTGGAACAAACTGTGGTGAACGCATATGGGAACCATTTCAACTTATTCCAAGCAAAGAAATAATGTTTAAACTCTGGCAACCATTGAATCCCTTAATAATTCAAATAGATTCAATTTTCTTCAGCACACATTTTCAGTGCCGTATTCTCTCTCTTCTTTCATGTCTTGCCATCAATATCTTCATTCCTCTCAAGTTTCCAATAATCTTTTTGTATATTTCTATTTATCAATTTGGGCCACTCAAGCAGGATACCTTATGTGACAAGAAAACCAACACATCCCATTCCCATCCCAAGTGGTGGCCCGATCCACTAATGATTTTTTTAGAACCTCATCATGCATTTAGGGGTGTCAAATACAATGCAATTGCCCACCAAATTACTAAAATCTCTATGGTAACAATTCTTTACAACTTGTTGAATCTTTTGGACTTCATTCTCTATCTGAATCTTCTCATCCATGTTTGAAGAGTTAAAACAGCCTCTTTTAATGTCGAATCATGAAATTTTCCACATAACCAAGAAGCATAAGCACTTCTTCTTTATCTTAGTCTTTCTGCTTAATTTTTATTTTTGGATTCACTCATCTTCACATGTTTATTGATCTCTTCCTTATTTATATATATCTTTAAGTTATATGCATTCTCCCTCTTCTTATTTTGCACATCATAGTATGCAATATCTTAGAATGATGATATCACTTAATTCTAAGGTTTTTTCGTTGTTAATACCACTTATTTTAAGAATATAGGCATTAAACCATCAACATCCACCTACCAAAAGAGAACAAGTTGAAAACTACGCACATTTCACACAAATTGTGGAAATTGATATTTGCAGAGGAATGGACAAATAAAAACCACAATAAAACCAATATTCTGTAAATCTATTGGAGGAACAAAATCTTTAAACCTCGTATTCCCAGAACATCAAAGAGATTACTGTAGATATACAACATTTGGCCATTTAAGCAGAGAGAACTTCAGATCTTGTCTGAGTTTGAAATAAATGTTGGCTTAAAATAATAGCACAAATTTTGTTATCATAAGAGTTTGGATAGATCCCATGGACAATATTTATCACACTGAATAAATTACTAAAGAGAATTATTGTGTGTGTTAAAAACCTTACACGTAAAAACTACCATGAAAAGACAATGCCAGAGAAAAGAGCATCTTCTATAAGGAAAGGATCACTACTAATATTCAGTCATGCCAATGAAATGTATGGCGATGTGCCGCCAAAGTGATTTTGTTTGTTGCAAATCTAGATACCCTACATTTTGGGTTAGGGCGAATGAGTCAGCACAGCTTAAATTTTCCTCTTTATTGGGTTGTTTTAGTTGACATCAGAACAGAAATACTTCAATAAAAGCAAGACAAAGTATGAATAACACATTTGAAGCACGTTCATCTAAGAATTCAATAACAGAAGTATGAAATCGAAAGTCCTTACGTGAAATCGATATTGGGTTCAACCGAAACCCGGGAACCAAAGCCACCTGCAAAAGAAACAACAGAAGGGTCCTGGCTGAACAGAACAACATCGATATCTGGGGATAAACCAAGCCATGATCGAATAGCAAGAACCTGCCTTTCCCCAACAGAGCCACTGAAAGGGGCAGGCGCTGTAAATAACGTAATTGTGGGAGTGCCCGAATTGCTTAAATTATTGCCAGCGATTCTGGGTCTGGTGATCTGATCTTTGATGGAAGAAGGCAGATTTAGAGTAACATAGAAGGAGACGGCAATCAAGAGAATCCCAGACAACCAAACCGACCACAAACCCCTTTGCAATGCCTGCAAATCAAACTTGTTCCCTCAAGAACATTGCAAAAAAAACAAGGTTATGTGTGTGTGGTTGTGTGTGAAAAGATGAAATGGGTTTAGCGGCCAAGGAAAGACCTTCTTGTTGTAGCAGAAGGGAGAGAAAAGAGAAGAGTCTTCCATTACTACTGCTGCTGCTGCTGCTGCTGCTGAGAAGAAAAATGAAAATGAGGAACCCTCGTGTGTGTGTGTGTATATATATATAGAGAGAGAGAGAGAGAGAGAGAGAGAGAGCGAGAACGAGAGAGATTGTGAGACTTTAACGGAAAGTAGTATTATGGAAGGTACACCAACACAAGCAAGGTGGCACACCGGGAAGCAAGCAAGGGGAGAGCCGACCCCATGAGAGAGAATCAGCGGTAATATTGCGGGGGTCGACTTTCCTCCAAGAATTGAATAATCGAATCGCCCCACACGAAGTCAAAAGTGACACTTTGCTCAATCCAGTCATCATTATTATATTCAACTATTAATGATATTATTTCACAAAGCATCTCTTGGTGTAAGTGTAAATCTTGGAGGCAATTTCGTTCGGAGTCATTAAAAAAATTTAAAAAATTTTAAAAAATTTCAAAATTTTCAAATTCCTCTAATTATATTTTATCACTTATCATTTTTACATCACATCAATCTTATTCATTAATTTTTTTTTATTCTTTTTAAAACTCCAAATGCCCCTGAACCAACTCGGAGGCGGGGGCTGCAGTAAATGAAATACTGCTACCGCATCAGTAAGTAAAAACGGTTTTGTTTTGTCAAAAACGACACAACCTCAATAAATAAGAAAAAACAAAAATAAAAAATAAAAATCTAGCACAGTAGAGAGCAAAAAAAATAAAATAAAAAAACAGAGAGTGTGTTCGGTATGCCCCTAGATATTATAAATATTTTTCCAATCAGTTCAAATTAAACATGCTTACCAAAAAAAAAGTTAATTTTTTATTTATTTGATAAAATTAGATTTAGGTAGTGTTTGAAAAGAAAAAAAATGAATCATTTTTTTTTAATTGGTTACTACTTAACTACTAAAAAAAAAAATTTATATTTAAAAAGAAAAAAAGCTAAACTGACACTTGATTTACTTTTCTATATTTTGCTTTCTCCTTTTATTTTTTAATTTTTATTTTATGTGTTTTATGTTTTGAAAATTTTAAAACATGAAAAATAGAAAACACATTTAGTTTAATATTTTCTGTTTTTTATATTTTGAGATTTTCTTTATTTTACGTTAAAAACACTCAAAATAATTTTTTGTCATTTTTCATTTTATGTGTAAATTCATTTCCTATTTTTTAAAGTAAATTTTGAAAACACAAGTAATCAAATGCGTTTTGAGCTGTTTTTCTTATTTTAAAAAAATACAAAATAAAAAATGACTGAAACAGGTAGACGAAATTGCACTTAATTTTTTAGTAGTTAATTTTTTTTTATTTTTTATTAATTTAACATTTTTACCCTTCAATTTTTAAATTTTTGAACTTAACTTTTTAGTAGTTCGTTTTTTATTATTTGTTAATTTAACATTTTTACCTTTCAATGTATAAATTTTTTATTTCTGAGTTCATTTTTCATTTTGTGTTTTTTTAAAATAAGGAAAACAACTCAAAACGCATTTACTTATTTGTATTTTTAAATCTATTTTAGAAAATAGAAAATGAATTTACACATAAAATGAAAAATGACAAAAAGTCATTCTCAACTTTTTTAACGCAAAATAAGAAAAATCTCAAAATACAAAAAATAAAAATTATTAAACTAAATGTATTTTCTGTTTTTCATGTTTTGAGATTTTCAAAACATAAAATACATAAAATAGAAAATAGAAAATAAAATGAGAAAACAAAAAATAAAAAATCAAATCAAATACCACCTTAGCTTTTTTTTTTCCCTTTTTAAATACAAAAAAAAATAACTTTTTAGTAATTAGATAGTAACCAATTACAAAAAAAAAAAAAAAGTTAGTTTTTTCTTTTCAAACTCAACCTAAATCTAAATCTATCAAATAAATAAATAATTAACTTTTTTACTAAGTTAGTAACTTTTTATAAAAAGATTAGTTTTTTTAATTACCGAACACACTCTCCGCTTCTTTTTTTGTGCTCTACCGTTTCAGGTTTTTTTTTTTTTTTTTATTGATTGAAACTATGTTGTTTTGGGCAAAACAAAGCGATTTTTGCTTACCGTTGCGACAACAGTATTTTGTCTACTGCAGCCCCCTGCTATGGAACCAACCCTCCCTTTTTTTTTCTGAATTTCAAAGCCAAAAATGGCCAAATACCCATGCATTTTACCACGCCATTTAAAATTCTGAAAAAAAACACTAAGGTGACATTTAATTTGTTTTTATATTTTTTATTTTTTATTATGTGTTTTATGTTTTAAAAATCTCAGCTAAAGAAATAGAAAATGATTGGTTTTTCTTATTTTTGAAATTTTCTTTATTTTGAATTGAAAATGTTTAGAATGAATTTTTTTTATTTTTCATTTCATATGTAAATCTATTTTATATTTTCTAAAACAAAATTTGAAAATACAAATATCTAAATGCATTTAAACTGTTTTTTTTATTTTCAAAATTACAAAATAAAAAACAAGTTCAAAATAGAAAATAAAAAACAAAAACAGAAAACAAAAAATAAAAAAACAAACCTAATGATACTTAAAAATTTTTAAAAAGTATTCACCTTTTATCTTATTATACAAATTACAAATGCATGACTTTTACCAAATTTTTAGCACCCCTTCAATTAAAAATCATTATACTTCTCACATTACCACTGGAATGAATTGCAGTATGCAGATTTGATAAAACCATTTCTTCTCCTTTACGTCTTTATATTTCTCAAACTATGCCAAATGGGTAAATTTCGATGGCCGTTCCCAATAACCAAATACCCAGGTGGAAAATCAAAAATCTTTCAGAGGTTCAAAGTAGCTCTTGTTTATGTGATTCTGATGACACTTCCAGAAATAGAGTTTTTTTTGGTTCTACAGGTGGTTGAGAAAGTATTTCTGTAATTGCTACTGGGGAAAAAATATTTTGAAAAATACAGTTAATGAGAAACCGCAGTATGCGAGCGCCACTTTTCTGATTATTGTTGAGCAGAAGCCGCGGTCTGGGAGCGCGATTATTGTTGCCGCTACACCGCGAGTTGAACTGGAGCTGAAGACCCACGGCATGAACTGGAGCTGAAGACCCGCGGCATGAAAGCGCGTTTTTTCCTTGTTTTGCTCCCGTCCACGATGAAGTACGCTTCTGCCTTCTACCTTTTATACTCACCTATTTTTATGAATCGCTCACTCCCAAGTTCTTCAGAAATTTTGTATCTTCTGTTTGTGCGGCTTCTTTCGGTCTTTCTTTTGTTCTGTGTAATTGCGGTTTCTTTACTTTTCAGTTGAATGATATCCTGAGTTTGGGGCAGCATCGAATTTGGAAACGCATGTCTGTGTCTTGGAGTGAGTAAAGTTAAATTCTATTTCCTACTTCAAAATCATCTGCTGTACATCTATTTTTAATTGAATGTTAAGAGTTTTTTTATTTGCTTTGTATAGGGCGACTTCAGCTAACAACATCTTCCAGGTGTTCTCAAATCGCAGTTCTTCCTTGTTTGCGATTTCATATGACTAGTTCCTACTTTGGGGAGAGACTTCTTGAGCTGGGGAGAGACATTTCGAGCGAAAAAAAAAAAATGCACTTTTCTTCTCTAGATGAGAGATGTTGGGGTTTTCTTCTTTTGCAAACGAGAGATAAGAAAACCCGTGGTTCCATAACGCGGTTTATCAAGAACTGCAATCTCAAATCACGATTTTCTTTTGCAGCCGAACCTCCGTAACCGCTGTTTGAAATCGTAGTTTCTCATTAACCATATTTTTTGAATTTGTTTCTTCTCCGCCGTAACTGCAGATTTTGTTCCTAAATCATCCGTAAAACAAAAAAAAAAAAAGTCCCAGAAATAGGGGGTTCAGGATCCAGGTGAAACGAAAGACAAGTACATTTAGACCCAACCTACTACTAATAACTAGTACGCAAAAGTCGAGTTCAAGTGCGTTCTCATCAATCGAGTAAGCCCGAACCCAGTTGGCCAAGAACCCAATCCCCAGCTTGTGAACTCGAGAAACCCAACCTCCAAAATATATATCCTGCCACTCTTAATGTGCACAAAAATTCCCATTCATCCACTGTAATGCCAAACCAGAAGCTTTCACCCGATGCAACTCTTTAATGAACAAAAATCTCCATCGCGTTAACATAAAAAAATATATACATATATACATATATACATATATATATATATATACACATTCAACATAACACTATATTCAAAATAACTTTCCTCAGAATCCATTATTACTAATACCACATTCATTGAATTTATTTATTTATTTTTTTATTCGTAACTATATATTTGAACATGCCCTTTTTCAACTATTTAAGTACGTCCTTTAGAATGACATTGATGAACAGTCAACGTTCGTTTCTGCCATATGAGTTTCTGAAAAATTCAAAGTGAAATGCATCATTTAAAACGACGGGTTAAGAGAGGTAGAGAATTAATAACAAAATTCAATCAATACATCATTCCTAACAATGCATTCTAGCGAAATAAAATTAAACATACTACTTAAAACCACGCATCCACGTGATGCATAAGATAAAGCTTTTTTCTTTTTTTTTTGGGGGGGGGGGGGGGGAAGCATTAGACTTTTGGTCTACAGCTGAATGCATCGGACAATAGCCTCGTCACAAAATTGCAACACAGTGCCCACAAGCATGCAAAACAAAGTCCAGATGCTCTGCTGTTTCAATTAACAGAAACCTACTCTCTCCCAAAATGAAGAAAAAATACGAGTTCCTCACTCGAAAAACTCCATGAGGCAAAATGACTTGAAATTGAAATAACTGCCAATAGAGCGTTTCAGCACCTATTTAAATACATAGAGCAATAGTTGATACTTAAGAACATACAACCTTGATTCCACAAACAAAAAGATATTCAGATCCATCCAAGCCGTAAATCAAACAAAAAAATATTCGGTTTCATCCAAAATGCAAGTAGCAATGCGTTTCATCCAACATGGAAGTAGCAATGCGTGCTTCAAAGATACCCCTTGCATCATCCATCTGCCTTGAATGTCTCATCAAATATACCCATCCATCGATCCATCTGCCTTGAATATCTCATCAAAGATAACCCCATGTATCATTCATCCACACTCAATGTTTCAACGAGCTTTTACCCATGCAACCATATGGTATAGGACCAAGGACTACCATCAATGCAAGCATTTACACTAAAGTCGTAATACCATAGCCTCTGTAATATGGAACCTGCATTTGCGCGTTAATCTTTGCACAAGAAACCTCCAGTTTTGCTGTAATTATTCTTCTAACTGAAATTTCTTGCACCAAGTTAAAAGCATCTGAAGACAGCATCCTTCCCAATCATCTTTGCCGACGAACAGGTGACCTAGACCTTGATCTCCTTCCCCTGCAAATAGATTCCATAGTTAACAAAATAGCATTTCCAAAAAAATAAACCAAGACCTGATTCTTTCACCTGAGTTTCTTATTGTTAAGATGATGGGTGGTGTTTGAAATCAGATATAACACAATCTGTAAAGACTGAGAAACAACATACCTCGTGTTCTCAAGAGAAGAGTAGGGAGAATGCCTGCGCTGAGAATGCTTGCTATGTGGAGACCGCGAATCTTGTCTAACAATGAAAACATTCCATACTAAGCCAGTAAGTAGAAACAAATAATTAGGGAGACGAATGCTCAGCCTTGCACACGGCTGAACAATACAAGGATTTGTCTGTTGCCACAATCTATTCTGCTTCTAGTGGCATAAAATAACATCCAATATGATTAAATATCATACTATACCATGAAAAAAACAATTAAAATAATGCTATCGTCCAAGGCACAGGAAATCTCTAAAACCTCTATAAAAACGTCTCATCTGCACTAATTGAAGGGGTTCACCTAAAATCCCTCGTCTAAATGACAGACGGAAAATTCTTCAACGAAATTCAGAATTCATAAAATGGTATCCAACAACCACATCACCATATGGTAAAACAATATTGTTGAAAGGAAGCCAGAAATGTGTATGCACCTCGTGTTACTCCCTTTGAGTACTATATTGAACTGTCTTTCCACAAATAAAAACACCCAAATTGAACATTTTTGGCAAAATACAAAACCATCCAAAGAACTTGAGGTCATACGGTGCGGGATTGTTAACTCCATATAGTTTTCTTTTTTTTTTTTTTTGTTTTTTTTTTTTTGGGGGGGGGGGGGGAATTAACTCCAGATAGTTGAAGTTAAGGGTTCCAGCACACACTTGAGTAGAGCTAAGAATATCTTACTGACCAAGAACCTTTCACAAGTGCGCACAGACAGTATGAATGGGGCGCTTGGTTGATTAAAACAAGGAGGCCACAGAATCACCGTCAAGACAATGGACAAGACTTGCCAAAGGGGGGGAGACAATGGACAAGTTCTCTTTTGGGGAAGTCATATAATCAACGGGAAAATAAGTGACAACAAGACCACAATTCTCACATCAACACAAACTAGACAACAAAACCACCAGTCCAAAACAAATATTAAAAGTCATGATCAACTCCCCGTGAGGTATATTCAAGAAGCCAAGATGCTCAATCAACATGTAGTTTCAACCACTGCACCAGCATGCCACATCCACAGAACATGTTTTATCATACCATCAATATGTTAAAATGGCAAAACAACATTAAAGACAGCCAATGGACAAGACCTAGGTCTCAATCCAGAAAGTTCAAAATTTTAGAAAGAACTTGCATAATCTTAAATCATAATTGTTAATACATATGCTTGCAGAAAACGACAACAAATATGGCCATGAAATTAAACAACAGGGAACTTCTTTTCCGACCCAGGGATTGTCTCCATTACTTGATTTTAAAGCCATAAGGAAGCAACAAGTTTAATTGATATTTAAGCCTTAAGGAAGCAACCAGTTAAAATACCCAAAAGCCAACATTAGACAAGCAAAGAAAGTGAACCAACATGAAAATACAGTGATGGAAGAAATTCAAGGGCAGAATCACTCTTTGGTCAATCATTGGCACGTTTTGAGGTGAATTCAATTTTGGACAATCTTACAACGGTGTTGAGAAAACAAGCACAACCCAAACATAACTTGCGTAGCAAGAATATTTGGTGGCATGCAAACAATGGATGCTCTATTGCTATGGATGCAGTCCTTCAATCTCTGGTAGTGGAATATACCACTCCCCCTCCTGTTTACCACATTACATCAGGACCCTATAGGCCCCAGATGTACCACAAAAGTAACCTAAAAAGAAGCAACTAATTGAGTAGTCATCAGGCTTATCAACTTTTTCAACTCCACAGCAGTCTATTTGGTGATGATGGCAGTGGTTTGAAGGGAGAATAAATCCCATGGTCCATGACCAGGACTATAGGATTGCAATTCATCCATAAATTAGCTTGCTGTTTTAACAAAACAAAAAGGCGCCAAAGACATCTTTGTACCACATGCCAACAGCAAATGGAAAGATAATGTGGCTTGGATCTTGAACCGAGGAATTCTTCTTGTAGTAGAAGCATAGGATGACTTTTCTTAGTTACCCTCATACTATAACAATGCTCCCAACATTGCAAGACCAATGTTCGATAAGATTTCAATATATATACAGATATTTATGCGTATATAAATAGATATAGTAAATCAGAAAAATGAAAAGAAGAAAAATGTTCAAACAGAGTACCTTCTCCTGGATCTGTTAGGTGATGGTGACAAGTTACGCCTTTTTGAAGGAAGCTTCCTGCAGCACACAACCAAATATGAGGAGCTACATTATAGCTTAGGAACAAAAAGAGGAAGAGAAAAGAAATCTGATGATTAACCTTTTAGAATCATCTGAAGATTCACCACTTGAATCATTAGCATGACTAACCACTGAGTTGTCCTTGCTGATTCTACCTCTACTGCCAACTGAAGAAGAACGACGCCTCTTATGCCTGCTCGATTCATTTAAAAGCTTATGTCTTGATCTTTCTCCCTTCTCATCCTTTGTTCGTTCTCTTCTTCTACCACTATCTTCTTTAGCATTGACTCGTCTGTCTCTCTCTTTTTCCTTTTTATCATCCTCAACATCAGGATGAGTAGACCTTTTTCTTGAATCAGAATCCCTTGCTTTGTCTCCAGACTTGCCACCATGCTCTCTCATTTTCTCTTTTGAACCATTCCTATTATCTGTCCTTTCCCTCTTTACATGCCTCTCGTCCTGCCTTCTACAACTCTCATCTTCTCTCTCGTCTATTCTATCCTTACCACTATCAACCTCCTTAACAATATCTTTCCCAGAAGAAATCCTTTTGGTTTCACGTTTATCAGACTTATCCTGTTTATTTCTGGTTTCTCTACCTCGAGAATTTTCTGTACTGGACTTCTTGGCACTGATATTCTCAATTGGTAGTTCAGTTTTCATAACATTTTCCTGCACACTATGATCTGGCCTGGAGGCATCAATACTTTTCTCACCATCAAATTTATCCTCATCTTCTACAGTTCCAGAGACCATCTCAGAAGAATATCGAGATCCAACACTGCCATCAGATGACCTTCTACCCCCTCTGTTATCACTCAACTCATTAACAGTGCCTTGATGAATTGTGGCCCCATTAGGGCCTATCATGCTGGTGTCACCCTCCACATTTCTGAGACCTTTATTATGCCTTCCAGTTTCTGCTTGTAAACTGCCGTTCTCAACTGCATGTTTATCTTCTGAAAGCTTTTTCATAGTCAGCTGCTGATGAACAGTTTTTCCATCATCCTCGTCATCATCAGAGCCATAATTAGCTAGACCCAAGACATCTCCAGGAGAACTAGAACTTGACTTTCCACTATCCTCTTCATTTTCAGTGCCCTTGGCTTTTCCTGGAATTAAAACCTTTGCAGAAGCCTTAGGAGTTGGAACTGCTGGCGTAGATGGTGATGTTTTATGATTTGGAGTGACAACATTTTGGTCAACTGTAATAAAAGACATGACGGCAGATATGATTTTAGAGAAGGAATAAAGCTGCCGGAGGTGTTGAGTGATCTTACCACAAAAATAAAAAATAAAAATAAAAGAGATCTATAAGTCACTTAAAAATTACCTTCAACAGTGAGCTCATCTTCATTTAGAACTTTTGTAGCAATTTCATCAAAAAGTTCATCAGTGACCTGTTCAAAACAAAGCCAACAAGAACACTAGTAAAGAGATGTAACAAATGAAACTCATTTAAGTGTTTAATTGTCTGCAACCTTCAAGAGAACTTCAGTCAGGATACGCTTTATTTCCTGGTTTATTGCTGCCGTTCTAGCTGCTTCCACATAGTCCTACGTAGGAGAAATAAATAATAGTTCAATTCCCCCATAAGATGAATTTCGCTGGATAACAATGGGATGGTCCCAAATCATCAGAAATTCATTGACCAATTCAATGGATATAACTCAACTAGGAAAGCAAAAATTCAAAACTGAAGAAGAGAAAATTAACATCACAAAGATAAAGAAAACCTCATCCTCTTCTTCAGTTGATTTAGAAGAGTCAATGCTTTTGCTATCTGACTGATCAGCCTTTCCGAGAGATTTATCAACAGCTTCATCTTCAATGGATCCAGTTTCCTCTCTCGGGAGCTCCGAAGCAGAATTTGCAATAACATCTTTCTTCTTAATTATTTCCTCTCTTAACCAGTTAGGTACTGAAGCCTGAAATTTTGCAAATCAAAGATAGTAGGAAATGTTGCACAAGTTGGATTGTAGGAACAACAGTATAGCAGTACTAACAGCGAAGCTGGAGTCGGTGACTAAAGATACCTTTTTAGGGCGTTCAGAAACACTAGAAATCCCATAACTATCACCAGAGAAGGCTGCTGTCGGATGAAGTGCACTTCCTGTTCCAATGCCAAATGGTGCGCCAACAGATGAAATCGTTGGTTGGAAGCTTGGTCCAGGCATCCTTCCAAATAGAGGTGCAGATATTCCAGTAACTGGAGAAGGTATAGCTAGGGAAGGATCATGCTGTGAAGAATGAAACAAGCATTAGCACAAGCATACCAAGGCTCAAAGATTACAGGAATATCCAAGTCAGAACAAAAACCTGTTGTCCTGATTGCAGAACTGGAGGGATTGGAGGATAAGCCGCAGCAGGTGCAGCAGCGGGAGGCCATGCATGATTAGAAGGTGCAGCAACAACTGGGTCCACACCTCTTATAGGTCCCACTGATCCACTATGAGCATAATTTGGTTGCATAATTGGATCATGAACATGATTATACCTATGTGCAAATTCTAAAGGCTGGTCCCTAAGATCAGTTGGGGTCTCAGCTGACTGATTGCCAATTGTGTAATGGGGCATTTCTGTTGAACTTGATCTACCAATGGAAGGTGGCGGAGGATGCACATGCTGCAGACCTTGGCTTGAGTCAATGCGCAAAGGAAAAGACTTGTAGAACTTTTCATTTTGATCTCCAGCCTCTTCTTTACCTGGCATTTGGGTGACTAGTTAAACAACTAAAGCATTGTGAAAGTTCATTCCACACACCAAGAATTCCAACGTTTAGGCAATGAGAAGATAAAGCTCAACTTTCACCAAAAGTTTCAGAACCCCAAGATGTGGGTTCTCAAAATTGCAAAAATCAAAATAAGAAACCATTCATGGAATGCTCCTCAATTATAAAACTATAAGTTGAATTTACAATTATATAGAATAAGCATTGTTCGGTACCGTTAAACAATCACAATAAACATGTTAACATGATATTGAGAAAACATAACATGCAAATAATTTGCATGCAAAGTATTTTTATCACCAGCGCCGTATGCAGAATAAAATAAAATTCTCATCTCTAATGGTAAATAATGCACAGTACTAAATAATTATACCAAAAACGAACCCAACTGAAAAATAACATTAAACAAAAAAGAAAAAGGAAAGCATCTCAGATAGGCTGGAAAATAAAGTGAAATTTTGTAGAACCACTGCAAGATGGAAACTAGCAATTCGCTCCAAGTGACTGACCAGCAAGATCACCACCATCCTCCTAGTTGTTAAAATCATGACCCAGATCCTACGATCCCAAATTAGCAAATTGACTTGAATCATATGTGGATCGGTCAAGACTTAGGATCAGCAGAGGATCACAGTAGGGTCCTTAGCCACAACTTTTTCTTGTTTTTTTATCTTTTTTGCATTCAAAAAGAATTGTGCCACGTCCTTATTGGTTGGTATTTTTGAAGAAAAGAGTATGTGAGACATTATAATCGCTTGAGGAGTTCAAAGAGCAATTGAAAAAAAAAAAAAAAAAGCAAAACAAAACAAAACTGGATGTACAATTATTTTGGATGGATGGACAGAAACAAGAAGGTTTATGTATAATTTTGTGGGAACCATATTCTTATCACAAGTGACTAAATTTAAGGTTTCTAAAATAGGTGAAAAAGTTCTTGAAATGTTCTCATATTTTCCTTAACTTATAAGTAAGATTTATTAGCCTAATCCTCCTTTCCTACTATGATCCAATTTGGAAGAACCTTCCACTGATCCCAGGTAAGATCCCAATCTTAACAACATTTCTCCTTAGCACAGAAATGTATATAAGTTGAAAAGTCAGAAGTTCCAATTACACAAACCCGGCCCATTTGCAAGTCATTAACAATTAATTATCCACCCTATGCACACCATTATCCCTCTAATACCCTCCACTATATTAAAGAAGTTGTTATTAATATTCTTATTGTTTCTTTATCATATTTGAGCAATCCATATGACCAAGAGTTTCCAATGAAGTCCGGTGATGACTGTTTGGCCTAATTCAGGATTTGTCTGAACCTGTTTGACACTTATCATCACCGACTACTGTCTCAAAACCACTTGTAATTAGCATCCTCTTTGAGGCTATTCTGCCCTTCATAGCCATGTGCAACTCAATTGACCACGGCATAGACAATTAAAAATCAACATGTTTGGCGCATCTAAGACATTTGATTGATTAATTTGGCCAACATACTAAGAAACTTTTTAATTACTTGGTTTGGGCCACTTGACTTTCAAAAATTGTTAGCCAAGAAAATATATCCAGTACAAATGCAGTCACAAAGAAAATAAATAACTAAGATTGTCTCTTCACAGAAGAGGTGCAAATTAAAGATCATCCTGTTCAGCATCACTGAGAAATAAAACCTGTCAAAAGAAGATATAGTAGCAAGATGACAATGGAAAAGTGCAACCACCAGGCATTCAAACATTGCAATGAAAAGTGGTGCAATCATACAAAGTCGGGTAATTGGACGCCCTTTTAACAACCACATGGCCAAATGGGAAATGGATAATGCAGCAACCCAAGTAACTGAAACCCTAAGAAACATAAATACAAATACAGTATATGGACACAGTATGGGTACAGAAACAAATTCAACTATTTAAAAAAAAAAAATTGGATATATACATGGTGTGGATAAGGCAAAATATATATATATAATTTTTATTAATTATATATATCAACATAACGTTCTCAACAAAACTGATTCAATATACAAAATATAAAATAAAAGATTTTATATTTTTAGGTGTTTCAAATTTAAGTCTGTCTTAATCATGTAATTAAATAAAAAATAATAAAATAATTAGACATGCCACTTGGTGTGCCCAACACAAATCTCAGACTATCTGAGAAGTATATATGTCCAATACGTGTCAAATATAGATATGACACCTATTTTAAAGTGTCTTTGCTTCAATGACTGAAACAAAGGCGTAGTGTGTTGAGCTGACTGGGGTTGAGATCAATTGCAATGTGAAAATTACCAACTTCCCAGAATGTTATTGTTCAAATTTAGCCTCTTATCATTCTAAAGGTTTATGTTCCCCTCCCCCCCCCCCATCTAAAGAAAATAGAAAGAGGGAACATTTTTTTTTTTTTTGGGGGGGGGGGAGGACATGGAAAAGTTTGCATCAATACTAACAAAGAAAAATTGAAGTTTTTGGATAGAACAGATACACATAAATAAATAACTCACATTACAAGCAAGCCTAAATGAGCAGCATTTTCAAATCCTAAATGGCTAACCAATTCAGTATGATAAATCAAATTAAAAAGAACTTGCTGCTAAATCGGAAGCAAAACTGTCATATATATCAGATTTAATATCTACATAAATACCAGAGGTCTAAAGCTTGCAAAATCATAAACATAAAACTCAAAAGTGGGTTCTACACTTATAAAAGGTCGACAACATCTACAAATGACCTATCAGGGACTTTGAGAGTTCTATTATTAAAAAAATACCAATGGAGAAGCAGTGCTTAAGCACATGCTTCACTTGCAAAATCACAATGCCAAGTAAATTATTACCTGTAACAGTAGAATAACTAGAAGGTACCTCCTGCAGATGAACCGATGAACTTGTAGGTGAACTTTCTTGATGAGGAAATACAGCACTTGAATCTACTGCCAAATTTCCATCTCTAGCACTGTAAGCTAGATGCTCATCTGGAACGAAAGAAGATCGTCCAGAACCTATAGATACAGACTCCTGCAGATGAACAATGGGTGGCTTGTGTGGAGTTGCAGCAGGAGGCTGGTACTGTTGATAGCCCGACGCAGGAAGCGATGGCTGAATAATATCATGGTAATGAGGCTCAGAAGTTTGTGGATACTGATCATGATAATGAGTCGGCTCTTCTAGTCTGCCAACTGGTGCAAACTGCGACTGCGAATGCTGATTCTCGGTTGCAGATTTGGCTGCAGCCCATGCTCTGGCCTTGGCGGCCCAATCTTCCTCATTGTGATGGGCTGCCGCTGCAATAGTCATGAAAACTTTAGCACAAAGTTCTTTTTTCTTTGATTAATAAAATTTAGCACAAAGTTTTTTTTTTCTTTGATATAATAAAATTTAGCAAAAAATTAGTGGCATTTATGAGACAAAAGAATACTTAGCCTGGGAAAAACTCCAGCATTATTTCTTAAACATGGAAAGGAGGAACGTTACCAAGTCTCAAAACAGAGAAAATATTCCTAATAATAAAAGAAAAAAATACAAGACAATTAACTAAAAGTCCAAAAGCAGCAATGGCATGATGTGAAACATCATTTTTAGATACTCCAATAAATGCAAGTCAAACCCTTCAATCCCTGTTAATAAGCAGATTCTTCACTCTTTGAAGCCCGAGATGATCTTTTTCCATCATTAACCCCATTTTCCCCTGTGATGCAGATAAGTCCATGGGTAATACTTTCACTAGCTTATTGTTGGGTAAACATCATTCAATTCTCCAACCACCCAGGCATGATTTCAATTTCTTCCAAGTTGCTCTCTCGTCTATTGATTCTCCCCACCCAAACTAAACCCCCAAGTGATGCTGTCTAAAAACAACATCAAACATGTTGTATTATGAATGAAAATCAATTTTACTTGTTTCAAATGCTGTCTATGCCTGCAAATATGCTTCCAATACTTCCTAGACATACATAACAAAAGGGGCTAGCCTAGGTGAAAAAAGCACCCCCACCCAGACCAAAGGTCTTGGTTTTGAGTGATTCCAACCCCCTTCCCCTAAAAAATAATATCTAAATATTAAGAAAAAGCATTACCTAGACACACAAGTGATTAAGAAATAAAATTTAGTTCAGAAATTGAACCTAATATGTTACGGGTACTTAGGACCACATGCTTGACATGGTTTAACATTTACACACAGCCACAGTAAAATAAAGCATCTCTCTTGGGAAAAACATAATTACATTTTCAATACTTGGACTCCCTTAATTAAGAAATAATTAAGAATAGTTAGGACAAATCATGTCATATTTGTTACTCAAGTCGATGTTTATGCAACATACCTGGTGTCCCACCAGGTCCAAGCACCTCGTACATGCATGCATGACCTTTGGGAGAAGCTTTCACACCTGCTTCGTCGTAGCCCAGTTATTGAGCAAAGAAATGCATGGTTTCAGCTTGATAGAGTTGAGTTTTTCCCAGCCCAAGACAATTGATGAGGACATCAAGCATTTGAATAAATCCCTCCCCACTTGGTTATGATTGTTGCTCTACCGTACAATGATCCCTAGGTTTTTCCTAAGATGACTTTTGGTTTCCTTTGTAGTTTTCCTATTTAAATAATACTTGTAAGCGGTTCTACCAGACTGATGATTATAATGAATGAACAGCTTGTGAACCGATTGTCATCCCTCCCCTATGGTTCTTTTCCATCAATTATTTGCTCTCTTTCTTTGGCTTCCATTCTGTCATTGCTTCTCCTCTCTTCTTGGCTTCAATCTTCCTCGTTCCGCATCAATAACCCTCAGTTACATGATTTTTTAACATTATAAATAGAAACTTAGAACCTCTCTTAGGATGTTTGATAGAATTATTTCAAATAAAAAACATATGACAGTTTTATTCCTAACGTTTATACAGATGCCTATACCCTAAAGCCCTGTATATTGCCATGATATCACTGGAATCCTTTTTTTTTTTCTTTCCAATTGTTGTAGCTTCTAGTAGTGTTTGCATAATGTATGATATCCAGATTCCATATGCTGTATTAGCATGTCAAGTCAACATTCAGGTTCCATAGCTTCCAAAGAACCCAAAAAGGCCAGGTATTTAACTAAGTAAATTACAATTTAATAGCTTACATGTAATTAAGCATGAGAAAAAAAAAATAAGTGATCTTAGAGCAAAACTAATTTGATTATATCAACCGACCTGGGTACTCCCAGCCTTGGTGCTGAACCCAGCTAGCATTGCCCCATTCCTACAAACATTTATGAAACTGTTAGTTCACATGTGAAATGATTGAAACAGATCCTCCTTTATCAGACATACCGTACAAGCAGTCTTCTAGAAACAAAAGAGAAATAATATATATATAACATATCACACCGTCCTAGCACGAGAAGATCGTTGCCTCATAAGAAAATATGTACACCTCAAATTGTCAAATACACCTTCAAAAGATATCAAAAGCGTAAAATCATATATTACTGGAATGCTGAACCTAATTGAAGAAAATTAAACAAAGCAGTGATTTTCTTTTTTTTTCACTTTCTTAGTATAATATAGGTGTTACAAGAGAAAAATTGAAAACATTAAAATAGATGAGGGAACTGAAGACGTTTGTTGGGTTTCAATCTATGTCCCAGAACGAAAGGGTAATTTAAGCTACAGTGAGCTATGAAAGAGGAAAAATTAAATAATGTAAATAGACTTTAACAAGATCTCCAATATTTTTTATGGTACTGATTAAAATAAATCGTATTACTCAACAAAACATTTTAAGTAATTTCAAAAAAATATCAACAAAGGTTAGCTCCGCGAGCTCTACAGTAAATCCATTACATTTAACAATCACCTTCGGAAACCAATTTGTTAATATTTACAGAGACAGCAGCATTCAAAACACCAAAAGAATAAGTAATATTGCGAAGTAAAACCCTAGAGAGCTCAGATAACAAAAGCAACAATCGAACGTAATGCCCACAACAAATAGGTAGAGAAATGTTCAAGATTAGTATTTACCTGAGGGTAAGATTGGGGAATCTGACAATGAGGATGATACGAAGGAGCCAGTGGAGGTCGATGCGGAGGGGGCGGTGCATGATACTGGTTGTGAAGCGGGTGCGCAGGATAGGGAGGAGGCGCGGCATAAGGAGGAGGGAGGTGATCGGAGTGAGGCGGTGGCGGAGCCCACTGGTGGTGAGGAGGGGGAGGCGAGGGAGAGTGCTGTGGTGGAGGAGGTTGGTACTGAAATTGGCCGGAGTACCAGGGGGCAGGCGGGGGGAGCGGCTGCCTAAGTGGTGGTTGGTGGTGGGGATCCGCCATGGACGGCGGTGGAGGTGGCGGAAGCCTCACGTACCGATGAGGGTGTTGTTGATAGTCCATCTTTTGGGGTTTTTTCTCAAATTTCTCTATGTAGAATTAGGGCTTAATTAGGAGCGTCTAGGGCTCTGCTCCCATGATAATAGAGGAGGAGGGATGACGAAGAAAAATTGATTCGCATTTCTTGACCCAGAAAAATATATATATTACAACGGAATTTTTTGGCGAGGAGGATAGTTGACAAACCCTCGTTTGGGTCAGAAATTTATTTTTCCATTTTTCTTTTCTTTCTTGTCCTCGTTTGGAGTAAGAAAAAAACAAGATAAATTGAGATAAAATATGATTTAAAGTAAATTTTAGTGTCTTTTTTTTTAAAAAAATAGCAAATTGTGATAACGACTTTCCAAATCCGTTCTCACGAACTCAAAAAAATTCACAAAAAATAACAACAATGATACTCGTTTGAATGCTTTTGACACGAAAAATATGATTGTATAAAAAATTTACACATTCGGTTAACTTATTTTCAGATTTTTTTATTTTTTTAGCAAAATATTGAAATTTTTTAAAATTAGTGATGACGAAAAAATTAAAAGTAGAAGAGTTGTTAGATATTTATAGTGATTTTTAGAGGTTTATAGTGAAGCCAAACCGGGCCTTTATTTTCTTTAACTTCAATATCTTTTTAATTTCTTAATGTTTTCTTCGCGGTACTCAAAAAAAAAAATTATTCCAAAAAATCTATGAATCTTATTTATTTATTTAAAAATTAATAATATAAAACTTTTTAGTATACATATAAAAATTCGACTTCCAACAATAATTCTATCGCTTTATTAATATTGACAAATAAAAAATATAAATTTAAAAAATAAATAAAATAATTATTTTATGAAATTATATAATTTTATTGAAATATTTTATAATATATTTAAAAAATCTATTTATCCATAAAAATATTATATAATTTCGTACATCATATGGATTAATATTAGTGATAGCATATCTAAGATATGAATTTCTATGTAATTTACATATCACAAAATAAAAATTGAAAAAAAAAAAGAAACAGTTGACGAGAATGACTCTAAATTTTGTTAAAATAATATGAATTTGAGGTTTTTGTACTTAGAGCCTATATTGAGGGCATGTTTGGCGCTCCAAAAATGGTGAAAATTTTTGAAAATTTATAAAAATTTCTAAAATTCTCTAACACATTTTATACTTCTTATATTTCATAAAATTTGTATAAATTTATATATATCTAAATATCTTAACAAATTTTTACAAACTCTAATAAATTTTTTATAAATCCTAATAACATGTCACAAATCCTAATAAATTTTCTACAAATCCTATAAATTTTTAATCACTTTTAATAAATTTTGAAGCAAAACCGTTCTGACAAAACCAAAAAAAAATCGTTATTCAGACGATTTTTCTCTCCAAAAAGCTGACATAAAAGTTAAAAAGTTTCACTATTTTTCTATAAAAAATACGGTCTGGTTTTTTTTTTTTTTTGGTAATTAAATACGGTCTGGTTGCTATGTGTCAAATGCCAAAAATCCTCCAGACCATATTTTTATTATTTTCATTGTTTTTCTGTTGCATCAACAGATTTTTAATGTGTTTTAGACTTTGTAAAATAAATTCCCAGTTGAAAGAAACATCCTTAAACATTCAATAAAAATACTGGCCTTGAGTATGCCGTGGATGTCAAAATAAATGTGGTAATCTGATAATTTAATTTTTCTTATCTTTTTAAAAAATATTAGTTTAATTATTTGGGTAAGTGTGGACTTGGGTTTTGCTACTAGGACAAAGGCAATTGCCCTTCTATTTTGAAACACGTGGCTCATTGTTTTAATTATTAATTCCGAACCCATTTATGTGATTTCCCTCTAACTCGCCACCATTTTTAATTTTGGCAAACATTTAAGGAGGGGGAGAGAGGGGGGGAGAAGGAGAATTGACCCAAGTAGGCAACTGGAGTCTAGTTTGTACAAAATTATGAATTTTTGAAACTTATATTCTGAAGGCGGAGCAGATTCGTTTACTGTATAAACAATTGTACTTAAAAAATTTCGTTTACTCTGTAAACGAATTCAGGTGGAGAAATCATTGACAGGGTATACGAATTCACCTTAATTCGTTTACACCATAAATGAAATTCTGTCTCATCCTTATAGTCTCGTCCTTGTGCTTATAGTCCCGTGCTCCATCTGCTCGTCCCCTCCCATTTCTCTTTCTGTAACTCAAGATACCCTATAACAAACAGATCAAGCTAGTCTGAAAGGTTGTTTTTAAGGAGTTATCAGATTTCTTACTACAGTACGCGATTGGACTACCATTGAAGACAACCGTGAAGTTGAAGTTTTTTCAGACGAGACTGGACTTGCCATTAGAGAGTACTCAACTTTTCACCATGTGAGTTCACTATATATACATATTATAAGGCTTTTATATTTCTATAGCTATTTGAGAATTGGTTTGGTGCATTGATTTTGGCTTCAGAAATTTGAGTTTAGGTTCATCAAAGTAAAGTATATATCTCCTATATGTTTATTATACGCTGTATATTTGGGTTGATTTTGGTAACTTTATAATTATTTAATTGGAGAAATTTGTTGATTTTTAGATCTAGGATGTGAGGTTTTAATTTTGTTAAAGAAAATATTTTGTAAAGAGTGATTGTAGCTTTATCTGTTTCAAACTTTAGATGTTACAAAAATCAGCTTTACAGTATTCTTGGCTTGGGAAGTTTGAGTTTAGAATAGTAATATGAACAATATACTTTATGTGCTTTGTAACTGAATAATTCCAGGATAAACAAAATAATTTAGAATTTTTGATAGAGCAGTTAAAGGGAATATTTGCACGCACTTGTAATTTTTAGCTATTTTTTCCTTGTTAAGAATATATTCACTTTTAGGTTGAGCATCTTCTGAGAAGTCTGCTCATAAGTTTGTGTTGAATGATTATTTGAAATATAACCCATCATTTTATTTTTCATGTAAAGCTCAGTAACATTTCTTCTTACATTCATACTACTTGGAACTAGTATACACTGAATTATAATTTTTCAACCAAGGAATTTGTGCGTGAATTTTTTTTTTTTTACCAGACATAATCCAAAAATGTGTTCTTCACCTTTCTATCTAATGGTCTTATTACATTCTCCTATGTTTTCAACCCTTTTTTAAGCTTCAATTTAATTGAAGTCTGAGGCTTCAAAATCATCAACTCCACTCCATAAAATCTATAAGACAAGTCTCAAAATCCTTTTAGAAGTTTAACAAAAATTAGTCTAGAATTGAACTATATAACTAATCAAACTATCATGCGGTGGTTATTTATAAAATAAAATTAATCATTTAATGGTTCAAATAAGATCTTAATAATTGAATTACATTTTGAACCTTAATCAGGAATGTATAAACTTATTTAGTTTTTAGTCGTTTTCATCAAATGTTATGATCAATTTTATAAAAGTTTTAAGAAATATTTTTTTGTCAATATGTAAGTAATAATTTTTAAAATTAAAGCATATCTTAACTGGGGTTTTAAAGAACCAAATAAAACCTTCAATAATTGTTTAAAAAATGAATGTCTTTTCTAGGACTTAGACAACTAATTATTACAACTTAGGATTGACTTTTTGGTTGCTACTAGGGTTTGAAAAGGCAAAAAAAATGTTGTGGAGCTTGAAGATGGAAGTAGTTCAAATTGGATTATTTTTTAGTTGATATATTGCTGGAATTTTTGAAATTTAATGATAGAAATTGTCAGATTTTTCAAACTTAGAATTTCCTATATAAAGGATGAAAATCTTTTGTTGTCTATTTTTCATAAATGGATACTAGGGGAAACATCCGAATTTGTACTCTTTTTGTCCCTTGTAGATAACATGATGATTTAGTTTTAGGTTATGTTGGCAAGGTTCCTTTTCTAGGTTGGCATTCCCTCAACTTTTGTTTTCAATAAAATAAAAATTATTTATCAAAAATCAATATTTTTCTTACTAGAATAAATATATAGGTGGACAACCCTATTAGAGTATTTCGTTTAGTAAAGATTAAGTCTCTTGACAGTTCCTATGATTAGAAAAAGGCCAATGACTTTAGCTTTTCCTCTTATTATGTTTAAAAGAAGATTTCACCAAATTTTTTTTTTTATTTCCTATACATATGTAATATCTCATGAGAAATAATAGAATTGTGGGACTTATAACTGAACATGAAGTAAACCCTACTAAGTTGGTTTAAGGTTTGCTGGGTTGTATAGTAAATTTGTAATAAAACTATGTTAATAAAGTTATATTTTATTTTTAAGTGATAAAAAATGTATTACATTTTATTTACCAATTTGGTAATCTTCTTGTAAAATTATAACTTCGTCGTTTATTCATAAGGGTGATGGCTCAGAAGCGTGTTTCACTCTTTTGTTTTTGGGGAGGAAATATTACCAACTCAAGGGACGATATAAGTTATGACATACAGTATAGAGACGTCATCAAGGTCGGCTAAAATTACACATACTTAATGCTATTGGCAAAGCTATACAATATTACTAATGTTGATGCAACTTAATGGGAGATAAAGGTCACATGTCGGTACCCCATTATTTAGAATGGAGGTCAAATTGTCCACAGGCCTCTGGTAATATTCGACGATGATTGAGTGGAGACGATGTTCGATGTCCTGGATCTTTTGAATCGCAATCATGCTGATGTGTTCTTGGAGTTTGAGCCTAAAAACAAATCACCGATTATTGAAGACGTTGGTTGCCCACCACCTCATTCTCTAAATTAGCTTCCAGTTGACATTTTTGTTCATACCATTCCATCGACATCAGGCAATCCTCCGTTGCCCCACAAATATACTACTCCACTAGTTTCATTTAATAAAGAGAACACTGGGGGAGGACAGTGGAATTCTAATCTCGTTCATCAGTATGTCCAGCAACAGGATGAATATTGGGATTATGTAAATGATCATCTAGACCATCTTAACGATGGAAAAGGTACCTCAGTGGAAGACGAGGCAAAAGTAGAGGAGTTGGATAGAATGGATGATACAATGTTCAAAGTTCCTATTGCCACAACTTCACAATAACCTAAAGACCAGCGAATGCATCAGCTTATGTCTAATATATTTACAACAGTTACAATGGGTGATAACACGTCCAAGTGAGCCCCTTCTATCTAACATCGGATATAGAACCCAAAATGTCAAAAGCCATGTGTTGAGCATTTTTTAAGAGCAAAGAAGAACTGGTTAACACATTGAAACATTATTATATCAGAACAAACCAACACTTTGTTACTGTTGACTCGAACAAGAAAACATGGGCTATTGAGTGCCCGAAGAATGTAGAGAACCAGTGCAAATGACATGTTAGAGCTACGAAGCTCAACTCCCATAGGTTATTTGAGATCAGCAAGTATAAGGGCCCACATATCTGCATGTATGCACGCCTTAACTAAGATCACGACCAACTCGATGCGAACTTCATTGCAGAGGCCATTAACCATCTTATGAGATCAAAACCCAGTAGTAGCCATCATCACACTTTAGGGCGTCATTCATAACAAATTTAAATATTGGGCGTCCTGCCAAAAGACACGGTTGGGAAAGCAGAAGGCCATCACCCAGATATTTGGTGATTGGGAGCAATCCTATTTTATGCTGCCCAAGTTTATGAATGCAGTTTATCCTATAATCTAGGTAGCATTGTTCACAATGAGCATTTCTCGTACATTGGGTGGTGCTCAATGTGTTTTGAAATATGTGTTTTGAGCATTCAAGCCCTACATAGATGGCTTTACATATTATCGACCTATTGTGACTATGGACGGTATGCACCTGTATAGAAAGTACATAGGGAAATTGCTTATTGCTATAGCTATAGATCCAAATATGTAAATCTTTCCCTTTGCATTTGCCTTTGTTGATACAGAAGATTACGACAGTTGAAAGTACTTCTTACAAATGGTGGATGCAATTTTTACCCAAATTATGAAGGCTTGTGCTTGATATCTGATCGACATTTGGGCCTATTAACTGCAGTTGCGTCTCCACAATCTAGTTAGGCCAATACTTTCCACTGTTGTTGCCTCCAACATGTTTTAGCCAATTTCAAGAACAAGTACTCGATAAAACAAATCAATGATCTGTTTTGGCAAGCTGCGATTACCCCTAGAGTTCGAAATTTTGAGGCCACTATGGATTTGATAAAATCGATCAACCTAGGCGCTTGGAAGTATTTGGATGAGATTCCAAGGAAAAAGTAGACTCTTTCGCATGATGGTGGCCGTAGATATGGAATGAAGCCTACTAATTTGTCGGAGTAATTTAATAATGTTATGAAGAGGGCCAGGTGTCTGCCAATTACCGCAGCTATTCAGCTTATATTCTACAAATTAGTTTCCTATTTCAGACACCGCAAGCAAATTGCAATGAATGTAATGGCAAATGGGTTGAAGGTAACTCCTCGAGTATTTGACGTTCTTCAGAAATACTAAAGTGCGTCCCTTGGTCATCAAGTCCCTGTCTTCAATCACATTGATGGAGTTTGCCAAGTTCTAGCAGGTGCCCATCACAACAAAGGAAATAACACCTAAGTTGTTAAGATGTGCGAAGGCCAATGCAGTTGCAGGAAATAGTAGATGTTGTGGTTCTCTTGCTCACGCGTTATAGCAGAATACGAGAAGAGACACATCAACTGGATGCAGTATGTATCTTCGAAGTACTTTGTGGGTGTTTATGTGAGTATGTACATACCTATATTTCAACCATTGCAGTATGAAGACTATTGAGAAGAAGTCAATGCTCCATTTTTTATCCCAAATCCAGAACTACTTCGAAATAAAGGCCGATCTTACTCAACAATGATTCAGAATTCAAGAGGGGTTCTCCAATACATTGTGGCCTATGTAAACAAGAGGGTCATGATCGTTGTAAGTGTCTTTCTAGGAACCAAGCATCATCATCCTTTGCGTTTTTGCCGTTTCGTTAAGTATCGAAGTTGTGTAGTTATAATATAATTTCTTAAGTTGTCAAATTGTTAACTTACCCAACCTTAGCATTTATAAAGTAGTTAACGTAATATAACTTCTTAAGTTGTAAGTTGTTAAATTACCCCATCTTAGCATCTATCAGATAGTTAATGTAATGTAACTTCTTAAGTTGTGAAGTTGTTAATGGTATTTTAGTTACTTACTATTAATTTGTCAAATTGTTAATTTACGTTATCATTTTAACTTACCAAGTTATTAACTTATGTTATTATTAGAAGTTATTAATTTATGTTATTAACTTAATTGTCGAAATTGTTAATGTTATGTTGTTATTTTGGTAAACAGCTATATCTCGTGCATGTGACTTACTTAGTCCCAGGCCAGAAAATCCCATTGTCCTCACACCATAGGAGGAGCATCGTTCGGAGTTGATTTGGCTTGAGCCTACCCCAGTAATTATTATATTCCAAATATGTTATTTCTGCATTTTACAATATTCTGATTATATTATTTATATGTTTTAATACAGTAAGAATATTTTGATGAGTTTCATTTTTGAATATAGTACAAGGAAGTCTTGCATTGTAGGAGCAGTTTCGAGAACTTACAAGCTACATTTGGCGATTGCCAGGATCATCGAATCCTGTAGTACTTTGTGAGATCCAGTTTCTACGACTTCTACCAGATGAGTGCAGTGCATTTGTATTGGCTTTTACTAACTTAATTGATTAAGCGATGGCGGACAGAGACGCACACATTCTACTTGCCCATTGGAGAGGCTACTATCACATTGCAAGAAGTGCTATTCTCACGGGTCTACGTGCAGATGGTAATCTTGTCATTAGGAGAGATCAGAGGCACTCCATTGCCGAGTGGCAGGCTTTATGCCAGCGGCTTCTAGGGGCAACACCACCAGTTACTACTATTTCAGGAGGTTTTATGCAACTTAGTTGGCCAGTGCATCGGTTCACGATTTTGCTAGAGGGAGCTCCAAATGAGCAGATTCAGTGTTATGCCCATGCATTGATCCTTATGATGATTGGTTGTCACCTATTGTCAAATAAGACTAGGAATAGGGTGAAGTTAATGTATCTACCCTTACTAGAGTACCTAAATCAGTGTAGTAGGCAAGCATAGGGTGCAACTAGCCTAGCTTGCTTCTAACAAGAGATATGTCGTGCCTCTAAGAGGGAAACATCTGATGTTGCTGAGCCTCTTTCCCTGTTACAAGTATTAATTTTATTTTTCACATTTTTTTTATTTTCATTTATAAACACCATTTTTTTATATCTGTCTAATGCGTTATTGTATTAGTTTATGATATGTGTGGATATAGGAGAGATTATCTGTGTTCTAACCCGTTATCAGATTTCCACCACATATACCTATTGATGTAGAGTTACTAGGGGATCCATTAGATTGTTGATGGAAGGGGCACCTTGATTTTTCCTATGCCTAAGAGCTACGAGAGTGTCAGGATCAACTGCAGTTGATGTAAGAAGAGCAGATGAAGTGGTTCTCTTACCCTTAATCTGTCTTCAACAACCTACCAACCTATTATCAAGAGGGGTCTGATATTTGATGCAATAGTGTGCCCCTATTATGCTATGATATCGTGGAGCTACATTTGCTTAGTCGTGTCATGCAACAATTTGGGCTATGTCAGGTGGTGCTAGAGATGTGTGATACCAATAGACAGTTGCACGCGATTGACAGAAAGGGTCGAGCCAACTTTGACTGGGGTTTATACTATGCACCATATGTTATCATGTGGATAGAAAGAAGGCAGCACGTGGTTAAGGGTAAGGTGTTTCTTGGACACATGAGATTTGATGACCTGTACATGCAATAATACTAGCGATTCACTCAAGTAGTCATTGGACAACCCACGCATACGTTGGTGATAGGGCCTCAAGTAGTTGGCGCAGACAGAGTTATTTTGGTAAACTAATCATCAGTTTTTTAGTATACAATCTATTTTACTTCATATATAAGGAATTTTGTTTTGATTATATTTTTCCTTTGCGCAGGTTGATATAGTGGTATGCATACACTAGCTTGCTAATAAGGCATCTCAAGCTGCTAATCTCCAGACTGTACTACGATTAATTCATGACATACAGTAGGTCAGTGGTACTGTGGTAAGGGCCTTAGACCATGAGGGGTGACTGTAGGTACCTACTGGGACATTCTCGACTTGTGGTGGGTCAAAATGATACAAGACCATCTCATATTGTACCAATTCAGCGTTCTAGGAGGCACCATCGGGGTAGAGGAGTGATGATTGGCCCTAGTGTCAAGCCATATAGGCCCCCCAGTTGGTTGGTTCCAGTTGGTTGGTTCTATCGTACAACCAGATAGTCCTCCACCAAGTGATGACATTAGATTATTAGATTACAGAGATTATTATACTCAAGGACCAAAGTCCCCACCATTCGACCACACTACTATGAAGTTGGGGACTCCTAAATTGGCTGAGCACATTTCAAATCCGACAGAGTACAGTTCAGCTCTAGTTGAGCACCCTTCAAAGCTAGTTAAGCATCCTTCAGAGCTAACCAAGCATGCTTCTCTTTCGTTTGACACAGTGCATGATGCATGGGCCGACATATTTTAAATCGAGCCTATGTTGACCTCAGAAGCTTGTGGGAGCCCTAGATATACCTTTCTCGATGTAGTATGTTGCATTACATCGACTTCTATCTTTACACCACCTGCACCCTTCGGACATTATAGGCGTCAATTAGTACTGATGTCATATACTGTGCCATTACGAGATCCTATGAATAATACAGATACTGTTATCATGTCAGATGTGGAGTTGCATGAGGTGACACATTCTTAAAGTGACCTCTGAGGATCTCAGACTGAACGACAAGTGGTGGGTCGGGCTCATGGAGGAGAGCTACAAATGCATAGGCATGCGTTGAGCCTGAGTAACAACTAGGTGCATCGACTTTTGATCTATTGCCACATTCCTAGCCAAAGCCTCATTTACCACAACCACAACGTCTGCGTAAGAAGCCTTAATGTGGCATCGAGTAGCAAACGTGAGTTTCTTATTTCTTAAATTTTCTGTTAATGTGGTGATTGACAATTAACTCCTACTTTCTACTTAAAAATCATAGGTTTTCTTGTTTTTGTTTTTTATTTTTTAACATTTATAACTGCTTGAAACTCAAATCTAAGGTTCTTACACTGCCACAAGTAAAAGATTGGTATGGCTGCTTTTCCCACATTATGAAAAAATAAAAATCTATTAGAAACGTAAAAATCTATGTAACCTCGATTATTATATTAGGCCATTTTAAGCTTTTTGCTTAATATCAGCAGTTGTATGAAATTATGTTTAAGTGTTTGACCTGAATGAGTGAAGTTTGGTTATATAAAGATTTTTTTTATCAACTTTGACGGTTGTGCAAATTTAGTTCCTAACCTACCCCACATGAACTAGGAGCTAGGTAAAGCCGAGGAGGTTTGAATTGCTGATTTCTACTTCTGATCTTGTTGTTGAATTGCCCCATGTGGGTTGAACTTTGGTTGTGTAACTTGTATGTTGTCATAATTTTGATTCTTCTCATCCACATAGTTAAAAGAGAAAACTGTTTTAGGATTAATTTCTAGGTTTATAATATATACACGCATGTTATGTTCAACTAGGACTTGAGTCACTTGATCCTTATACCTTCCTTTGGTTTTGCATCAGTTAAATATTCAAAAGTTAATAGTTGGTAATGTACAGGGATAAAATTCTCAAATACACATTTTGACCCAAAAATTGGCCTGTTGAAATTCGATAACATTGTTTTGTTGCCTTAAAAAGGAGGTCCAAGGAACAAGCTGTGCCAAAGTTTGATTTATCTTTCTATAAGTGTGACATGGAACCTTTTAGAGGATTGGATGGTAGCTTGTTATGTTGTGTATTTAGAGGGAGTGAAATTTGTGGATGGTTGACAATTTTTTTTTTTTTTTGCTAGTGCATAGATTGAAATCACTTTATTTTTAAATAGCGTTCATTGTTTGATGCCAGAAGAGTTTTGTTTTTCTTTTTCTTTTTTTTTTTAATTTCCATTTTACTTTAATAGATTTGATAAGTGATATTAATTTTTTGGGGATGGGATATAGATGCTTAAATGCTTTTGTGTACTTCTTGGGTACAAAAGTGGTGCTCTTTTTTTTTTTTTTTTTTGGCATCTTTTGTGATTAATAGATATCTTTTCACTTAAAAGGAAAAACAATTTCAGCCAATAGAGAGTATCCACTAATTGTCAAATCAAAATTCATCTCATTGTCTACTATAGTTGGGTTTAATGTGGGTTTTGCATTTTATCTATTACCTAAAGTTGTGAAATTTTTCATTTGTTAACATTGTAAGGTTTTGAGCCTAGATTAAAGAAAAAAAGCGTTGGATGTATTTTAACATGTTTTGGATTAGAATTATTTATCCATTGGCATGCTTTTTGCTTATGATTTGGGAGTTGTTAAAAATTTGAACTTTAATGCTTATCTTAATATTATATTATGTCTTTCCCTTCTTGTGTTGCATTTTATGTTTTAAATGTAGGAAGACTGCTCATTGAACTGATTTTTCTTTTAATGAACTTTCATTATTTTTGACTTTGATTATAGCCAACGGATAGATGGAAGACAGAGTTAAATGAGTTTAGCAACAAGAATGGATATGATCTTAACAGGAATGGATATAGTGACCCTTTGCTTTTGATGTTCTTGAAGGATTCTTGAAGTATGAGGTTATTCTCTGTAATATAGTCAAAGTTAATGCGGCTTTGGTAGAGTCATCTTTTAACTGCTTCCCAATTTGTTTTTTTTTTTTTTTTTTGGCTTCTATTAAATTAAAATTAATATACTCATTTTTATGCACTTGATTCTGGAGTTACCCCAAACTTCTAATCTAACATTTACCCATTCTTTATTTCATTAACAGCAATATAAGATTTCTTGAGGAGATGGGTACAGCCATCATTGCCTTTTCACTTATCAGAAGATACTGGATGTAATTATTTATGTTAAGAATCCTTGAAATAATTAGCTATGGATGAAATAAAAATACTTGGTAACAGTAAAGAATATTGGTGCAGGAGTTGTGACTGCACTACTCACTAGTAATGTAACTATGTTGACAGCTCCACAGGGAGTAGAAGGGCTTGGCTGGTGCATGGGAAGAAAAATATTTGGCTAAACATACCTCAGCAAGAGATATGTACAATTGTAGAAGGTTAGAAAGCTTTATAATACCCTGGTAAAAAGAGAAGCTTTCTGCCTGTATGTAATTTAGCTCTAATAAATAACTACATGTTTGGGGTCTAAAGATACCTGCATTACTTACCCTTTCGAGCACACTGCAGTAGATGAAACTTGAAACTGATTCTGGGTGATGGGTTTTTTTTTTTAATATATCCTTGTTTCTGGTGGATTACTATGTAATATATTTTATATGCTTGTATGCTTATATTAACATATTATTAATATGTAATATATTAATATACTAGAAGAAGGAATACAGCTCTCAATGTTTTGTGCCAAGTGTTGTGGGTTCCAATTCCTCTCATTGGAGTATAGATTCACAGCATTCAGCTGGTCAACTTGGCCTTTATTGGTTTTTTTGTTTGTTAAACACTGCTGCCTTCATGCCTTTTTTTTTTCAGACTCTGCTTTTGTAAGTCTTCCCTCCATAGCTCAGTTGATAGGCTATTCCATATAGAATCTCTTCCGGTGTTTGGCGGATTTCAAAAAGCCAAAGATTGAGCTGTGGTGGTGATACAGTAAAAAGAAATTAGTTTTCCTATATCTGGAAAGACTGCAGTTATTTTGGTGATTCATCTATAGACATTGATTAATAACCATCTTATTGTTTAGCCGCCCTTTCAGGTTGTCTTATAGAGTGTTTCAGGTTGTCTTATGGTAAACGAATACGACCGAAGAACTCGTTTAGGGAGTCAACAAATTTGGGCAAATTCGCATACCGAGTAAACGAAATTCATTTCTACCCACACCTCTCATTTGGCTCCTTCTTCGTCGAAAATTTTCACCTGTTTGGCTCTTTCTTCGCTGAACATCTTGATGGAGCTCCTTCTTCACAGAACATCTTCACTTGTTTGGCTCCTTCTTCACCGAACATCTTCGCTCCATTATCCCTTGTCCTCTGTGATGGAAATTCGTTTACAGCATAAACGAATATGCATTTTGCTAGCGAACAACTGCGCCACCCAGACCTGGAACATCGCCGTTGAGGAACATAGCAGCGCCAATCAAACCTGGAACATCGCCGTCGAGGAACATACCAGCAATGACCTTAAGGAACATTGCCATCTCCCAGGCCTGGAAGTCTTTATTGGAGCTGTGGAAATTCGTTTGCAGCATAAACGAAAATAGGAAAACTCGTCTACTGGGTCAACGAAGTCTCTATATTCGTTTACGTAAGTCGTTTGGCAACGCTATTTTATTATTATTATTATTATTATTCTTTTGTTATCGTTTTTTATTTTAATTTTCTGTTACTGTTATTTTTTTAAAATAAAAATTAAAATTACGTTTGAAAATATAAGTTGATTTATAATTGTTAATTTTTTATTTTAGAAAATATTAAATTTTATTAATTTGAAAAAATTAATAAAACTTAATAAAATATATTTTATATTAATTTAATTTAATTAATATAATTAATTAAATTATTTATTAAAATCATTTAATTCAATAAAGATAAAATATATTAAATTATATTATTTATTAAAAATAATTTAATAAAATATATTTCATATTAAATACATAATTAAATTAGATTAATTATTAAATTAAATTATTTATTTTTAAATTAATTAAATTCATTTAATTATTTATTAAAATAATTTAATAAAATATATTTTATATAAATAAAATTAATTAAATCATAAATAAGTTAATTTAATTATGATATTTATTTAAAATAATTTAATAATTATTATTAAATTAAATTAAAAAGTAATGTAATTTAATTATTTATTATTAATTATTTTATATAAATTAATTTAATTATTAAATTAATTAATTATGATATTTATTTCAGATTATTTAGCAATAATTAATTATTAAATTAAATTAAATTAATTTAGTTTAATTATTTATTAAAAATAAATTATATAATTAATTTAATTTATTGAATTTAATTATATTATTTATAAAAATAATTTATTTTAATAAAATATTTGAATAAAATAATTTATTTTTATGTAATGTAACAAAAATAGACAAAATATTGACAACAGAAAAAAAAATCAAAGTGAGAACACATTTTTTCTGTTTACATTTTTCTGTTTATGTTTTCATTTTTTTTAAATAAAAATACATACACAGATTTATCAAATATATTTCTGCTGCGAGTTTACAAAATTTTAAAGATATAAACAGAAAAATAAAAAATAAAAATATTATTAAACGAGACGTATGTAAATAATTTTGTTTAAGTAAAATTCGTTGCCTCCGTAAACGAATTTGATTCTACTTTACGATAAAGTTCCAAATACACATAATCCTGCACAAACAGGACCCCAGTTGCCCACTGGGTCACAAACTCGCGGGAGGGAGAGAGAATGAAAAAAAAAATAATAATAATGAGAATGGGAAAGGAAGAAAAGAAGGGAGCTATTGAATTTCTTAGTGCCTCTGCTTTTGGGTTTTATCTTAGCTTCCGTTTGGAATCGCAACTACTACTATCTACTACTAAATTTTTTTTTTATTTTTTAAACTATTAAATTTTTTTTTATATTTTTAATTTTTTTAAATCATAAAAAAATATCTAATTAACAACAAGTTAAAAACTAATTATTAAAAGATTAAAATTTTTCCTTCCCAAATATAAAAAAAAAGATTAACTTTTTAGTAATTAATTAATTTTTTCTTTCTCAAACTCAACCCCAGTAGGAGGATGATGAATTCCAACGCATTATTCTCATTTTGTTTCAATTCAACCTTCCTTGGTCGTCCCCCCCCCCCCCCCCCCCTTCTTAAATTGAGGCATAATACAAAGGGAAAAGCTTTGCCTCCATCATGCTGCGTGTATAGGTGTTTCCCATCAATAAAATAAATCTATTTGCCCATCTATATAAATAAATATATAAACAAAACTCACTCGATGTCATTATGCGCAAACATAGATAGCCTGCAAAACTTAATTACTGCTCGGTTGATTATGTTAACAACAAGATATAAATTAACAAATCACAACTTATAACTAATTTAAGTTATTAATAAAAGCTATGTAATTAAAGTTTTATAAATAATTTTAAAATGAATTATATTGAATATCCCGAAGTTTAATGAAAATATACAAAATAATTTCGTGGTTTAAATTATACATAATACTCATATTTTTTAGATTATATTATAAACTATGCTTTAGTTTAGTTTGATTCTTTCGATTAGTTCTTGTTCATACCTTATTAATGATCAGGACTAACATATATGTTATTTTGAAAATTTTAAGATTTATTGACTGTTCGATTGTTTATTTGAGTTTACAAAATACTTAATTATTGTTTAAAATATGTAGATCACAATATTTAAAATGTATAGTAAGATTTTATCTGATTATATAATTAAGCTTATAAATCTTCAATTGGAACTAATATAAGAATTCTAAAATAATCAACCTTACCTGAATCGTCTTTAAAGAATCTCGTTGTTAACCAAGTGTTAACAAGATCGCTTGATGTAACTTTAATGGCAATATTTTTAATTTTTTTTTAATGATGAAATGGTTAAAGATTTTTATTTAGGAATTTATGGGCTTATTTGTACATTAATCCTCTTAACAACGAGGGATAATTTATAACAAAATTCAAAAAACATGGACGATAAGTGTGACTTTAAAAATTACGAGAGTACTTTATATTCAAACTTTGGAGATAATTAATGAAACTTACCCATAATTTTAACTAATCTAATTATAGATATGTAATTTCTTAAATAATCATATTTATAAGTTATAAATGAATATATTCATGAACAATAAACAGGTTTATTCATAAAATTTATCAAATTAATGAATATAAAAAATCTGCTTAAATATTCTTATTTACTTTGCAAATGATATTGAATACTAAACATGGGGGCAAAGCAATAAGGGCATGTTTGGTAGCATTTATTTATTTATTTTATTTATGTTTAACTATTTTTATTTTTAATTTTTATTTTCAGTTATCAAATTTTCTTCGAAATAAAAATTGAAAATATGTTTGGTAATGTAATTTATTTATGGTAATTAATTTTACTCTAATAAGATAATTTATTTCAATTTGTAATTATTATTTATTAAAAATAATTTTAATTTAATAAACAATTCATTTCCATAATAAGTTATTATTTCAATTACAATTAATTTAATTTCAATAAAAATAACTATTTTAATATGTAAAAATTATTTTTAAAAATAATTTAATTTAATAAAATAAATTATTTTAATCATAAGTTTTTATTTTTATTTTGATAAAATGAGTTATTATAATTTATTATTTGTTAAAAATAATTTAAGTATAATAAATATTTGGATAAGATAATTTGTTTTAATATAATGCAATAAAAATTGACAATTAAAATTAATAAAATATTTTTAAGAAGAAAACTTGAATGAAATATGATTTTTTATTTCTTTTTTTCTTTTCAATTTTTATATTTAAGATTGTCAAATATATTTTTATTATCAATTTAAAAAAATTTATAAACATAAAAAAAAAAAAAAGAAAAAACAGAAGCAAGCATCATCGGGTGTAGATAAACGAAACCTTAAACCCATACCTCCGCCGACTCGGAGGCGTTGCAGTTGAGGGGTTATTACAGCAAACTCAAAATGACGTCGTTTCGTTATTTTTTCATATAAAACAATACTGTTTAACTCAAGTTCACGTATTTAAATATATTAACTCAAATTCAAATATGACATTTTTTTTTTCAAATACATATCAAATGCATAAATTTATATTCGAACGTTGAAGATTTAAGTGAACAGGGTCGTTTGGGTCACAGCAGCAACCCCCTTGCAGCCCCCTTCTTCTTCCCTCCCCTCCCGTTACACGCCAGAAAAAGCCTAGCTTCTTCCAACGGCTCTCTTTCCTCAGCCGCCATAGCTCTGCACAGACAGTGCTAGATAGAGAGAGAGAGAGAAAGCAGAACAATGACGACCCGATTGAAGAAGAACAGGGTGAAGAGGGGTCACGTAAACGCCGGCCATGGCCGCATCGGAAAGCACAGGAAGCACCCCGGCGGCCGAGGAAACGCCGGAGGGATGCACCGTCACCGCATCCTCTTCGACAAGTATCATCCGGGTTACTTCGGGAAGGTCTGAATGAGGTACTTCCGCAGGCTCCGCAACAAGTTCTACTGCCCCATCGTCAACATCGACAGGCGCTGGTCCCTCGTCCTCCAGGAAGTCAAGGACAAGGCTTCCACAACCAACGCTCCCTTCATCGATGTCACAGTTCGGCCACTTCAAGGTCCTCGGCAAAGGCATTTTACCCAGCTCCCAGCCAATCGTCGTCAAGGCGAAGCTTGTCTCGAAGACCGCCGAGAAGAAGATCAATAAGGCCGGCGGTGCGGTGGTTCTCACTGCTTAGGTATGCTTTGTTTTTCAATTTTGCAAATTTTGTAGTTTAGTTTTTTACTACACTTTCGGACGTACTTTAAGTCCGATCTGTATTTTGCTTTACTTGTTAACTGCAATGCATTATGGTTTCTACTTTCTAGTTTCTATTCCCAGCAATTTGAGATATCATTACATTTTAGCTCTTGTTATCTTAGCTGTGGTTTTTCGAGACAATTTCAGTGGCTTACTTGGTTGATTAATTTTTAATTTTGGTTTCTTTGCCGAGAAGCATGTCTGAATCATTCGGGGACCATTTGATTGTGTTTCTGTTTTTCATTTTTTAAAATTGAGAATATGAAGAAAGAAAAAAAAAATATTAGGCATATGTTTTGCTCATTGGAATAGCCTAATTGGCCAGTGTTTGATTGGTGATTTTCTTATTTATTGTATGCATTTTGCTCTAGTTATTACCAACGCTATGAGTTGATCTGATAAATTATGTCGTCACCGCTAGAAAATTATTGAGAATAATAAAGCTCTATTTTATTTGTTATGCATAAAAATCGAAGTTTGAAAATTTAATTCACATACCTTTTCCTGTGAGGGTTGTGGAAATTCAAATAGCAAACTTAATTTGGAAAGTGATTGTCCCACTACCACGGTAAGGGAATTTGGGATGTGCAGAGTCTGTTCAGTGCAGGTTAGATCAAACCTAGAATTGAATGGACTTTGGTTGCTTCTTCAAGTTTTGAACTCAAAGCAAAACAGATTAAAATGTGTAACCTAATGAACCAAATCTAATGGAATTGAGTATGGCTCCATCGTCTAATTTAATCATATATGAATGAATACTTCATCAAAAATAATTTAATCTAACCATAATAGAAAATGAAAATACCTATCATATTTGATATGATTGTTTTGGTGATCTTCAACGTAAGTTTTTGTATGGGTTATTGGACATAGATAGGATGCGTTATATAGCTTTCCTTGGTGGGCCGATTTCTCATAAATTTGTAATTGGAGAGTCAAGTTCTTTCTAAGTGTTCCAATAAATGACTCTTGTAGCCATTTGCGATGGAATTGTCTTAAGGAGAACTGGCTTCATGGGAGGAATTGCTTTATGCCAATAACATGTACTGACAAAAATTAGCCTTCATTTTGGCATGGGCGTTTGTATGCCAGAGGGATCCTTCCCTTCTTCTAGGGGATCTGCCAAGGAGATCTACTATCACCCTATTTGTTTATTGTGATCATGGAAGTGTTAAGTAAAATGTTGAGGAAGTCAGAGGAGTCTTTACTTGTTTGAGGGGTTAAAGTTGGCAACAATGTGTAGAGCAGAAGGGTGGTTCCCATTTATTATTTGCAGATGACGCAATTGTGTTATGTGGGGCTGGCTTCCATTAATTGGCTCATTAGATGTGTGTTTCTTTGTTTTGAGGCAATATCAGGATTGAAGATAAAATGGCAAAGTTTGAAATTATTCTTGTTGATGAGGTCGAAGGGATGGAGGAGCTAGTGGCAATAATGGGGTGCAAAGTGGAATCACTTTTGAATTCTTACTTCAGATTGCCACTTCAGGTGAATTTTAAGGCAAGTATAGAATGGCGTGATTGATGAGCTTTGGAAGCATCTAGCAGATTGGAAATAGAAATACCAATTACAAAGACTAGGGTAATGTTAATTAGGAGCACTCTATTGAGTCTTCCAACATACTTCATGCCTTTGTTTTCGATAATAGCTTTGGTGCAGAGCCAATTGGTAAGATGCAAAGAGACTGTGTGTGTGTTTTTTGGGGGGGGGGGGGATGTTATGGGGTTTTGGAGATGGGTTTAAATACACTCTAATAGATTGTGGGTGAAGGTGGGTTAGGGATTCAAGATTTGAAAAAGTTCAATATGGCCCTGCGGGAAAGTGGTTATAGAGATCTGCCAATGAGAAAGAGATTTTATGGTGAAAGATCATTGCAAACCATATATGGTCTTGATTGGTCTACAAATTCAATGACGGAAGCTCATGGGGTCTCTATGGAAAGCTATAAGGCAGCTGTTGTAGGGGTTCAGTGACATGTTGATTTGCTAGGCAGGTCGGGGTGAGAGTGTCAAATATTGGAGCTAAAATGGAACCAGGATGGGAAAGATTTTGGAGATCTTCTCTAACATTTTTGAGTCGGAAAGAAGCTGCTGAGGCAGATGACCAGGATAGGAACAGGCTAATTCTGGTTTGGAGTGTTGTGCTTCAAAGGAATCTACAAGATTGGGAAATGGAAAGCTATAGTTTGTTCTTGCAATAATTCAACAATTGAAACTAAGGGATGGGGAGGATGGCTTAACTTGGGCATGCTCTAAATAGGGGAGTTTGAGGTGAGATTTTTCTATAGGGCTTTGGTGGCTAGAAGAGAAGTGAACTTTCCTTGGAAAAAGGTTTAAAAAACAAGGGTGACATCCTAGATGTCTTTCTTCATCCCGAGCATAGTTTGGGGGAGAATTCTCACATTCAACAATTTGCAGAAGAGAGGGCAGGTGCTAGTGAACAGATGTAGTTTGTGTAAAGAGCAAGGGGAATTTGTAGACCACATTTTTATTCATTGTTTTTGGGCTAAAAAATTGTGGGATATGACCCTAGCTTCTTTTGGGGGTATAGTAGATATTTACGAGTGATCTATAGTCTTTTTTGAGATCTTGGTTGGATTCGTCCATGCAAAATATGACAAGGAGACTTGCTCTGTGGCACCATATTGTCTTTTTTAGTTTATATAGAGTGGGATTTTGAAGGAACGAGATGGCATAGTATAGGTTCAAAATTTTATCTTTGTCGAGCTTGCTTAGTGGGAGGCCTGGGGGTATAAATCTGGATTTGGAATCTTTTTTTTTTTTTTTTAATTTTTGCTGAGAGCTTGATTGTGTTGTTTTGGAGAGGCTTCTTCGTAAAATTTTTTATTCATCTAAAAAAAATATATATATTTATGTAGTATCTTTATTGTCTTTACAGACAAAATAGGGAACCTTCCTCTCAAAGGCTACAAATCTAGCTCGCCAGAGGGGCTACTGCTTATTTAAGTAGTGGATTGGTCCTATTTTAATATTCATGCAAATTGTCCTCTCACTTCATGCTCTTCATCATTCTTCTTTTCATGGTCTGCCTTCCCTCCCCATTCTTTGATTCTATCTCCTGCAATGGATGCCTGCATTACGGTAATTAGTTAGGAACAGCGGCCATATAAATTTTTTTTTTAAATATTATAAAAAGATAAGATAATATTTTTTAAATTTTGTATAAATGAATACACTTTATGATAATATAAATACTCAAAAATTGAGAAGATATAAAAGAATTACAAACTCTCGGGCTGTGATTCGCCAGTTTTTCTTTAGTTTATCCTTCTAAGTGCATCCTTGAACAGAAGAATGAACACGATTTGAGATTAATGATCTCACACAAGCGGTACCATTGTCACAACTTCGCTATTACATGCTCTTTACTGTGCTCTCCATGTGTGAACCTCTCCTTTTCTAAGGCTATATTTGGTTGTTAATAAAAATGAGGAGAGAATTTTAATGGTTGGTACACCAAAGTATTAGAATGAGAATTACTTTTATCAAAATTTGGTGTTTGGTATATAGAATACGTTTGGGAATAGAATGAAAATATAGGTTAAAATGGTAAACATGTTAAATTAATGGGGGTAATCTTGTCAAATTAAGCTTTACAAAGAATTTCTCATCTTCTGAAATTTTCAAATACTATACCGTATTCCGGAACTTACAATTTTGGAAACACGAGAATTTTCTGGTTCAAGTTTGCTTATCAAACATCAACGGAACACGAAAATTATTTGTTCAGCTGGAATTCACATTCTAGTTTTTGAATTCAATTTTCAACCAAACATAGATAAAAGGAAAAGTTTGACTTTAATTCAATTTTCGACATAAGCCCCAGAATTTTTTTTTTTTTGGGGGGGGGGGGGGTTCACTGCTGAAACTTTGGTGGTTTGGGGCGGGGTACAAATGAGGAGTTGCTCTTGCAATTTTGGAAGCTGGGACATCATTCATGTTGACGTTGCATAGCGGTAAAAGAAGAGAAGTACATCATGTAAAAGACTAGAAATGTTTACCTCTTTGCTCCAATCGGTTCTGCAAACTATCCACAACAGAATGCACGTTTGTAAGATTGTCCCAGACACCATTCCGTCCCAAATCCCCTGAAAAATTATAAACCCCGAAAAGTTTATGGACAATATAAACTATAATTTTTTTTTCTTTCTTTTTCCTTCTATCTTTAAAATATCTTGGAATTTGATCATTCTACATGTCAAATTTGACGAGGTCACCTGCTCAGTTGAGATTGTCTCGTGGAACTTTTTATGTATTTGTTGAGTATATTAAAAATCACATAATATATATATATATATATATATTTGGAGGGTGGAGATCCCCAAGTTCAAGGGACTCTTCCCCCACCCACCCTTTTATAAAAGGAGAGAATTACCGTAACACCAAGGTCGAAGGTGTAACCCAAAACCAGTCCCGACGGAATGCCAAATAAGTAATAGCACCCTACGTTCACATAGGCGACGTAAGCTTGCCACCCTGCTCCAATGGCCACTCCTGCAAACGTCATCGGCAATGATCATTAGTATAAATCTGTAATATAAATAAAAGAAGGCAAAGAATGATACAAAATATTTGTTTTAAGGGGAGAAACAAAGGATGGCCACCCCCACATGATTCCGATATGCTCTGCTCGTTTGTTTGTATATTAATAACTCATCTTTTACCTGAGAGAGTAGGCTGTACACTGTCAATGACAATGCAGAATGCTAACAATGGAGTTAGATCGTACACAAGCTGTTGGACTTGTCTGCTTTCTGAAAATAAACTTGGGTATTGCTGCCTGAACACAATCAAAACCGACGCCATGAAAAGCCCCGCGAGAAGGGATGTCAACGTGGCCACCACCACCGAGAATTTCGCAGTCCCTGGATGCCTTGCCCCTAGTTCATTTGACACCCTTACACTGCACATTAATTAATTAATTATTCGAATTTGTCAATAAGTGTTCAAAAATGTTTTTGTTTTTCAGTTAAAATGATAGATAGATAGAAAGATAAAGATTTTTTTTTTTCTTTTGAAGGCGATGTTGGGTTTTGTTTACCAAACCTTACGGCTGCATTGAACCCGAAAGCCACCGTGATTGTCCATCCCAATATGTTCATGCTGTAAATTCATTAGTAGCATGGCACAATAATTAACCCTACAAACAACACATCTAAAATGATGACACAAAATTTTTTTAAATGACTATATAATTATTAGAATAAATTACACATCGGACACATCATTGAATTTTATGTGGAACTTTATTTTGGTCCTTTTGCTTTTTGAATTTTAATGTAGTTATTCTCTACCGTTAATTAAATGTGAGGGGATGGTTAAAAATTAAATTCTGACTATAACCGTAAAAGGATAACAATTGAAAATTTAGAGGTACAAAAGTGAGATTCAATTAATAAACTAATGTTTTGCTTGGTTTGTTAAAAATAAAAAAAAGTTTCTAAAAATTTTTAAAGATTATTTACTTTTTATCTCACTACACCAATTATGAATTCATATCTTATTTTACTTTTTATCATTTCAAAAGCTCTCCAAAAGTGTAAAGTGCAATATATATAATCCAATTATAATGACAGTTTTGACTTCAAATAAGAGAATTAAAGAATGGCCCCATTTTAAAATTTTAGTTGGTATATTATAATTCTTAAATTATTTAACTTGCATATACATATACGTATTTATATCTATATTATAATACTAAAATAATGTACTTTTTTCCTCTCTTTTCTCTTTTAATGGTAGGCGGCATGCTTTTTGATCTTTATTTCACTTTTTTTTTAATAGATATTTGAATTATTTTTAATTTCCTTCGTTTCCTCTTATTTTCTTCTCTTTTTTCATTCACAAAACTTTTATTTCTTTATCTCACATTGTTAAAATACTATAATTATACCTTTTTTTTTAACCTATAAAAGTACTAGAATTATGACATATGATTTCAATAAATATAAAAGAGTACATGAGTTCCAAAAAGGACCCACATGCTTGGGTTTCAAAAGGAGACTTACTTGCTTATAAATGAACTCATTGGTTTCAAAATAAGATTTATTTGCTTATAAATTCAATATAATGGTAAAATTTATATATTTTTAATATTTTAGTAATTAATTAAAAACACAAATAAAATTAGAATTAAATTAAAGAACACAAAGAAAAAGCTTAAATAATAATTAGATTATTTTTTTTCATACCAACTCTTGGTATTTCAAAATTTAAAATTATCAAAAATTACATAGGCTCATAATTTTTTATTTGAATTATTTTTATTTTTACAAATCTTTGAATAAAATTATTCTTGGGAGTGCTTTTTTCTAAATTCTAAATTTAAATTTAAATTGGTCAGGTAGACTATATGTTTTTAAATTACTAATAATATTTTTAATTTAAGACATTTATATGAAATCAATAGAAAAATTATTACTATATCCTATATGGCACCCTTTATATTCACCATTCTATTTTTTTTTTATAATTTTTACAAATCTTTAAATCAAATATAAATACACAATTTCTTATTGGTCATGTTGTCACAAAATTGACATATTTAAATAATTAATTAGACTTGAAAGAAAAAATTAATTAAATTTAAAAAAAAATCTAACCCTTCCCATAATAACAAAACACTTAGTATATTTTAAATTTAAAATACACAAAAAAAAAGAAGGAAAACTACTTACCATTAATTTGGCATGGAAGTACCTGAATATTATTTTAAGTTAGAGAGAAAAATTTTTTAAGTTTAATTTAAAAATTAAATTAGTCATGTTGACCATCGATTAAAAATCTCTGCTGAATATTTAAATTATTTTTATAAAGTACAACATATAATTAACAAAAATAATATTTTTATTTTGAGTTATTTTTATAAAATCAGTCAAAATTAATTTAATAAAATCAAGATTAATAATATTTCCAACCCAAGCTAATTTTACAAAATAGTAAAGAATTAAAAATAAAAACATATATTAAAATTAACAAACAATTTAAAATAAAAAAGTGATCAAGTTGATTAGATAATTTTTTTATTTAATATATATTTTAGAACAAATTTTAATTTTTATGATTGGGTTGACAAATCAAAATTTGGTAAAATACAAACTTTTGATATTTATATGAAAATCAGATTATTATTAAATCTATCAACTCACTAATATATTTTTAAATAAGATATATTTAATATTATATTTTATTTAAAAAATATTATATAATTTCATGCATCGCACGGATCAACATTAGTGTGTATAGTGTGTATATATGTATTTAGTGTTGAATAGCTAAAAGTACTTAAGTGTATAGTAGCTAATTAAGAGACATCCAAAAAAACAAAAAAAAATTATAAAAATAATGAGTAGTTAAGGAGCATTTAAAGAAAATAAAAATAATATGCAAAATTATTAAATTATGTGGTAGTTATAATTTTTTTTATAATATAATTGAAGTTAAAAATAGTTATAAAAAATTGAGGGATATTATAATAGGACAAAATCAAAAGAGTTCACTAAATTTAGTTTACAAAACAGCCCTAAATAACAGTATTTTTAGCTTCTTATGTCAGTATAAATAATTAGTATTAGGTGGCCCTCAAATCTATCAGTCAATATATAAAAACAATACGACTCACCATATTGACAAGGCATCAACAGAGAGCTCAGCATCCTTCAGATATCCAGCAAAGAGAATCAATGCCATAAAATACCAAATCTCCAAGCTGCACAAAGCCACCAACCCTTAAAAACATTAATTGTACCTACGACCTCTGTCATCATTAGGAATTAGCTAATAACTCGAAATTCTAGCAGAAATTTCACCAGCCATTAGAGGTAAACGAATCCTAGTTGATATCAGATTTGATATTAATTCAGATATAATTTAATTTGAATTATTGAATTAAAATTTAATAATTTAAATACATTTATAAATTTTTAATTAAAAAATATATGAATGTATTTGAACTATTTAATTAAAATTTAGCAGTCCAAATTAAATTGTTATTGGATTGATATCAAAATAAATTTGAGGCGAACAACTATAATAAAATACTGTCATTATCGAACATTCTACATAAATATTTTGTCCAATAATTGCATACATTTCATGAATTATGAAAAAAAATCTCACTACACAACATAGATAAACAAGTCCAAGTCTAAATCCAATAGTGACTATAGAGAAGAGCCCATTGTGCACCGCAATAATACAAATATAACGTTTTTGTTTGGAATGATAAAAAATTCTAAAAAAAATAAAAAATTAATATTGAAAAATTTTAAAAAATTATTCATTTTTTATTTTATTGTATGAATTACGAATCCACAACTTATCTTACTTTATTTTATTTTATTTTATTTTACTTTTTTTTATTACTTCAAACGTACCTAATATATAAAATAATACATTAATTTTTTTTGGGGTAAAATCTGTATTATTTAAATATTGCTATATGTCACGTGTAGATTGATACAATACACTATCACAATAAAGTTAGAAGTAGTCCTACCTAATAATATCGAGTGGAGACATTAAAAAAAAAAAAAGAGAGAGAGAGAGAGAGAGAGAGATTTGGCCACGGGAATAACGGCATGCATAAATTAAGTGTAAAAATCTAGAGAGAGAAGAGACAAACAAGTGCCCGATGGAAATACGTAAAGTGATCCAGAACTTAATTAATTAATAGGTAACTATCAAGTCCTTAATTTAATTATGGATGCATTGGTATCTAAACAATTCAATATTATATATCTATATTGCTGATTATAGGCATCCTTCACCAAAACAAATAACACGACAAACCAAACTCACCAAAGCATTACTGCTGATGCAAGAGACAACTTGACAAATCCCCAAAGATTGTGAAAGGCCTTCCACGAAAACCCAGACCAAGCTCGTCCACAGGATCCACTTACGATATACGAGAGCTGAGCCACAACTATGAACCACCAGGTCGAGTTCAACACCACGGCTGCGCCCACCAAGCCCCACCCCAACTTCATCATCAAAAGCCAGCTGAAAAAGGTGTGTAAGACCAGCGCCACCGCGGCTATCGCCGCCATGACCACCATCTTGCTCTGCGCTTGTAGAAACTTGGCTTGCGGAAACATCATGGCATAAGCAAAGAGCTGGGGAATCATCCACACCGAGAAAACTCCGGCTGCCTCCGCTATGGCAGCCGGCTGACCTATGAATTTCATAATGGGTCCGGCGAAAATATAGAGAAACGTCAACCCTAGTGATGTGGTGTTGAGAATAACCCACGACCTCTGCATGTAGATTCCTAACATGTCTGGCTGCCCAGCTCCGAAGGCTTGCCCACACAGTGTCTCCAGTGCACTCCCCATTCCCAACTGTTCAAACAATTTCATTTCAAAAGGGGAAAAAATATTTTTTCAATTTTTTTTTCACTAAAAGAGTCGAGAAAAATTACATACAAATTCTAATTTTCTTTATAAATGATGGATAAATTCTATATTATTTTTTACAAGACAAATAAATTCATATACTAGTTTTAACAATGTATAATATATTTAGATTTATATTTTCATGATGACTAACTATGAATATAAGAGCAAGTAAATAATACTCATAAAAATAATTTACAAACTTAATTGAAAATATATTTCAAACATACACTTGTTCGACTTATAAAAAATTTATAGAACTCATCTACCATTTCTAAGGTAAACTAGAACTTATCAATAATTTTTTCCAGAAAAATAAAAATAAAATGGTATGATAAATGTATTTATGTAATTAAAAAATATTAACAATTATCTTTTTAAAAGTGATATATAGACAAAGGGGAAGAAGTTAAAAAATATAGACAGAGGGGAGGCACTCAAGGGGTACTTAATTTTTTTTTGGGGGGGGGGGGGGTAAAAAGTTTTGGGAATGAGGGGACGACCACCCTTAGATCTGTTATAACCTACGTGTAAGTTTGCAACATCATTCAGATCGATTACATTAAAATTTTCTGATAGCGTAGCCCTATTATATATATAAAATTGGTGTTTGGATAATAAAAAGGTACAATAAAATTATAAAATATTAATGTAAAAATGATATATTGAAAATTTTAATTAAAAAATATAAAACTTTAATGAAAATTGATGAATTTTTTTTGGTGAATTTTGAGCTTTCAAACAGCCCCGTGTGTATAGGTGTGTGTTTTACCATGACGCCAAAAGCGAATCCAGCCACGAGAGAGTTCTCTACTGATACAGCTGCAAGTTCAATAGTTCCGAGATGACCTGCAAAGATTTGAGTGATGGCGCCAAGGGAGTATTGGCAAAGGGAGGTGAAGATGGCTGGACCTGCTAGGTACCATAGCTTTCTCGACTCCACAACGAACCCCCTGAAGAAATCATCGATACTGCTGATGGGTTTCATGTCCCCAGCTTCATCATTTGGGAAGGATGATGAAAAGTTATCATCAGGATCATCTCCGGGGGTGAGAAGAAGTGGCTGGTGGCTACTCTCCTCCACAGCCATATGTTCCATGAGGAAAGAGGGAGAATCTCAGTTTTCGATCTCTAAAACTTGTAGCTGTGAACAAGTGAGATTTGCAATCATAATTAATAAATGCTAGACGGTTCGAAGCTCCTGTCTCTGTATTAAGTCAATTAAAAAGATTGAAAATCTTTATTTTAATAGACAGCTTGAGACACATACCACCAACCAGGATTTGGATTCATCTGTATTGTTTTCTTCGTATTTTTCTTTTTCTATTGTTAACCCCGAGAGGTTAGATGATGAGACGGCTTATGTTTGGGAGTTCGGAGCTTATTATCCCAATCTGAAGTTCGAATCCTCAATCTAGCAACTTTTGGAGTCAGTCATTTGGGTGCAAAACATAATAAGATGGGACTGGATGAATTTTATCTAATTTTTAGGTGTGGATCTAAATTTCTGCCGTTGCGCGAGTCCGTAACTTACCGCTGCATATATTGAGGGGTTGATACATGCGGCGCAAACTAAGGGAGTGAAACTCACAGAGTTAAATCATTTCTTTTTCTATTGTTTATTTACTAGCAATTGCCAGTGCCTAAAGGTATAAAAATATAATTTGGTATGTAAATAATTCAAATTTAAATTTATAAAGTAAATTTATATAAGAAAGTATAAAAATAACATATAAAAATAAAATAATTAATCAAAAGAAATTAAGGTATAAAATTTTATTATTTATTACAAATATTATCACATTTTTTAAAATATTAATTTAAAAATTTTTATATTAAAAGAATTCAAAAAATATGGGAAGAGTGAGAGAAAAAGAAAAATAATCTTCGCCATTTAGCAAATTCAACAGTTGAAAATATCTCAAATTTAAAATTTTAAACTTCCTTATTATATACATGACATCTTTTGTATAAAAAGTATTAAAAAAATCAGAAAAGTAAGAGAAAAAGAAAAATAATCCTGACCATTTAGCAAATTTAACAGTTGAAAATATCTTAAATTTAAAATTTTAAACTTCTTTATTATATAAATGACACACAGTGTAAAAGCGTATGTATTTAAAATTTAAATTTTAACCATATTAAAAATTTAATTTAAATGTTTATTTTTTAATAAAATTTTTAAAAATTTAAAATTTAAATATATTTTTTAAATAAAAAATTTAATTAATTTTATCTAATAAGTATTCATATATTATTTAATAATAATAGATAATATAAATAAAATATCTTTTAAATAATTGCCTGCTAGTGGCCAACCGAGCTTTTATACGCACCTACATGCATTATCTTTTGTTTCATTTTGCTAAGTATGAATCACATTGAAAATGACCCGCGTATGGCGTATGGTTATTTGTTCATCTGTGCCATCTGATATTCGAATCTCTTATTGTTAGGTTTGTTTTTTTTATTAGAAATTGTGACAACTCGTGTTTTAAAATCATATATAATTTTATATTTGAATTAATTTTTGAATCTTTTTTTTTCTTTTTTTCCCGTAGTATCTCCTATCAAAATTTTGTTCAAATCTTGAAATTATGTAACTTCTCTAATTTTCTTTTATTGTCTTCTCATTTATTATTTGATCATTAAATATTTATACGGCTATAAATATATTAATACATAAGGCAATAAATTACGCTACACAATTTATTTTTAATTGTGATTCTTTGCCAGTTAAGATCACGAAACGAACTTTACTCAATGTACATTTATGAGTAACGGTTGCAGTTTTCTCTCCGACCCCAGAAGTGAAAGGGTGATCATGTAGCCTTTTCTCCTTTCTGGTTCTCCATCTCTTCTCTCAAATCAAACAAATTAAACCTATCGTCTTGCTTTCATCAGCGATTCTTTCTCGTTCCCTGGATGGAGTCGCCAGTCCTGTACAATGAAAACTGATAAAAAGAGAAAAGTAAAGCCGAAAAAGTGAAAAAAATCTTTGCGCTTTCCAAGTTGTTTTACCGGGCTAGCACATGCTTTGGTCCAGGAATAACTCCCTCCTTGCCGCCTTCTTTATCTTCCCTTTCAAAATCAAAATTTAAGTTCCTATAAAAAAAATAAATAAATAACAATTAGAATTAAATTTCATTTGGATTGATAAAAAATTTTAAAAAAGGTGAAGTATTAAAATATTATAAAAATTATTCATTTTTTATTTTTTTTATTTTATTACACGAATTATAAATTCATAATTTATCTCACTTTATCTTATTTTATTTCATTTTTCATCACCCCAAATACAACCCTAGTCTAATGAGACCGAGAATCTACCTCTCAAAAAAAAAAAAAAAAAAAGATCGAGAATCTACTTCCTCAATTTAAAAAAAATTATGCTTTTAATTCTACTTCCAAGTTAGTTCTAACTTTTATCTCTAAATTAGGGTATGCTTAGAGTGACAAAAAATGAAATAAAATGAGATAAATTATGAGTTTGTAATTCATACATGAGATAAAAAGTGAATAATTTTTAAAATTTTTCAGTATTTTTCATCTTTTTCAGAATTTTTTATCACCCCAAATAGAACCTTAATAACAAAGAAAATTTTTTAAAAGTCATAAGTTCAAATATCACTAAATTACTTCTAATTTCGAAAAATGAGACTGTTTATTTTGATGTATAATACTTTTAAGAAAATATTTTATTACTTTTAGGTGTTTGATTGCTTACAAGTTTGATAAAATCTTTTATTTGTAAAATACTTCATTCAGTATTATAAAAAATAACTTGATCATTCAAAATTAATAAGTTATTTGAGGAAGTAACTGAATGTGAGCCGGAATAAAAATAAAATTTAGGCCAATTCTTGAATTGGGGGTTGTTTGGTTGAAAAATAGTTGAGGAAAAAGTACAGTAAAAGTACAAAGATGTGACATAAAGTTGATAGGTGTTAAAATTTTATTGAAGGAAAGTACAAAAAGTAGTTAAAATTTGATGAATTTTGGTATATTTTGGTTGGTCAAACAGCCTCTTGGAGAGGACTCAAACTTAGGAGATGTTTGGAGGTATAATTTTTAATATTTTTTTACTAAAAGTTAGTAGTTGTAATTTTTGGTTTGTTTTGTGAAATAAATCGCGGTTTTGAGTAACTTTTTGCAAATTTTAAGTGTTTGGTAAAAATTTTGATAATTTTTGATAATTTTTAGTAATTTTTGACAACTTTTAGTAAACTTTGACTTTTTTAGCATTTTTTTATAATTTTTTAGTTGAAAAGTTACTATAATTAAATAAAAAAATAACAAAAATTAGTGATTTGTCAAATATTTAATAATAAAAAATTAATAATTTTTTTGGTTAAAAATTGTTATTCCAATCGCCCAAAACCAAAACAGCTCGACCCCACACAAAAGATAATAATAGTAGGAAAGAAACTTAAACGAAACAAAACAGCACTTTTCTTAAACGACTTACTGTAAGGGCGAGACCAAAAACCAAAGTTGTTAGGGACTGAAAGACAAATTTTTTAACAATTTTTAGTCAAAGGTTGTTAGTTATAATTTTTGGTGTATTTAATAAAATAAGTTATAATTTTTAGAAACTTTTTGTAATTTTTGGGTATTTAGTAAAATTTTTGACAATATTTAATATTTTTTAGTAATTTTTGAGTGTTTGATAAAATTTATAGCAAATTTTAGTAATTTTTTGTGTGTTTGCTGAAATTTTGAGTAGAACAATTTATTATAACAGAGTAAAAAAGTGATAAAAATTGATGTTTTACTAAATGCTTACTTTGTAACTTTTGATAAATTTTTGTACTTTTGTATGCTATCAAACGGGACGTAGAACGAAAGCAGGTTACGAGACTAAAATACAAAAAGGCACTTTTTTTGGTTGATGTGTAAAAAAATTTAACGATTTCAACATAAACTATTAAATTATTGAGAGATTAGGATCATTAAATTATTTAAAAAAATTAAGATTGTAACAAAATCGTTATTATTGTTATTATTTTTAATACATGAGCCGTTGAAATATTTTTACACATGGGATCCAAAACCAAAACAGCCAAACAAAACAACTCTTATCAGTCTCGCCCGGGTTATATGCGCAAATTTGTAGTAATTTTTAACAATTTTTTAAAAATATTTTACTAAAATTTTTTGAAAATTTCATTCCCGCTCTTATTATGTCTCTTTTTTTTTTTCCTTTTAATTCTCATTTTTACATGGAGACTTATGACATTTTTTCATTCATACTTTTCTCTTTAAACAACTTTAGCTTTTTTTAATGCTATAAATCCACTATATAAGGTTGTGATGCGTAATTTTAACAAAGATAAAGTGGGCTCATTAATTTTTGAAATCGACCCACTCACTTATTGATTCACTGTGATTATAAGATATATATATATATATATATATATATATATATATATATTTTTATATAAAAAAGATTTATATATTTTAATTGAACATGTTCATTAATTGACTATAATTGTAAAATTTATATATATCAAATGAATTAAAATTAAAAGTTACAAAAATAATTAAATAATAATTTGGCTTGAGAAAATAATCTTTAAAAAATATAAAAAAATCTCACAATGACAAGTCTTAGTATATTTTAAATTTAAAAATTCAAATAAAAAATAAAAACACCTAAATATTAATTAAACTTTGGAATAACTGTTCTTATAAAATTCTAATTTTAAATTTAAAATCGTCATATTGACCACCTGTTTAAAAAGTTGTTTAATAATAATCAGTATTTGAGTTATATTTTTATTGAATACAACATGCGATTAGTAAAGATAATATTTTTAATTTATTTTATTTTTATAAACTCAACAGGAAAATTATCGGTTAATAATGATAATATTTTAATTATCATGGATGCAGAACCACTTTTTTAATTGTGGCTTTAGGTCTATTTTATCTAATATCAGCCAGCCAGCCTCTTATAATTAAGGAGTGTTTGATTCATTAAATTTTGTCAAAAATTACAAAAATTTATTATTTTTTTTCAATTAAATTTTATGACGTCATTTTTACATTAACTTTTTTAATTTTTTTTATCATCTAAGCACCCTCTTAATTTTAGCTCAAAATATTTTTACCATGGATTCAATTTCTCATTTTCTCGGCCAATAGCAGCCACCTTTGATACTGCATTTCTAAACTTTTCTACCACTTTAGAAAAATTAGTTGACATCACTCCTTTTTCCACTAGGTGAAATGTATGGTTCCCGCATGGTTTGAAACCAACTTTTTTCAAGATTTTAATCGGAAAAAGTTAAACAAAAAATATAATAAAAATATAAAAATTTAATGTAAAAAAGATATGTGACATAATTTAATTAGAAGAAAATATAAAAAATAAATAAATTTTAATTAATTTTAATTAATCAAATACCCTGATCAAATTACCTTTTCTCTCGATGCCTTTTACACGGTCCAGTGGAGTAGAAAATTACCCAGCCAGTCATGTACTGCATTTTTTAAATAAATTCAACGGTGTGGATGCCATTTTTTTTTTTGACTCGTGATGCTACAAAATGCAGTGACTGTGCTATATACTATTGCTGCGCTTGGGCGTTGTATAATAATGTTGCTATAATTGCACGAACTGGTACAATGCAAATTTAGGATATGTTTAGAGTGATAAAAAGTGAAATAAAATATAATTTAAGAAAATTTTTTATATTTGGTGCACACATTTCAAATCGTATTTTTTTAGAAATGAACAGTAAGATTTCTGTTCCAACGGATTGAATTTCTGTTTGAACAGACTCAAAATTTTGGGTAGTCATAAAACCTTTGTAATACATTCCGTCCAAACGGATTGTAGAAACCGTTTGGACAGAAGTTGGTCGTGCGAATCCGTCGGAACGGTTTCTACAATTCGTTAGAACGATTTCTACAACTCTACAAAAAATAATCAAAGTATGTGTCATTCGGTAGTTTGGGAGTTTGTGGTGAAATGATAAACAAATTTTTATTATTTGATTAATCGAATTTTAGTTATCGACTTTTTTTTTTTAAAATGTATTGAATTCTTTTTTGAACTTTGAAAAGATTAGAATACTTAAAAATGAATAAAAAATTTCAAATATTTTTAAAAATTTTTACTAAAAGTTGGTACATCAAACACACCCTCGTACGACTATAAACCAAAGTCGAAGGTGTAACCCAAAACCATGCCCAAAGGAATGCCAAATAAGCAGTAGCACCTAACGTCCCAACGAGCTCCAATGGCCACCCCCGCAAACAACATCGGCAATGATGATTATAAGTGTCTTTTGGTGAAAAAAAAAATGGATGACTGAGTTATCAATTATTAATTTTTTAATTTTTTTTATAATGACTAAATTTACGTATTTGTTTTATTTTTTAATTTTTTTAAAAATTTTGAAGGTCAAAAATATTAAATTAACAAAAAATTAAAAAGTTGATTTTTTTCTTCTCCAAACACCCAAAAAAAAAAAAAAATTAATAACTAATTAATAGTCAATTACAAAAAAAAAAAAATCATATTTTTTTCTGTCCATACTTAACCTAAATCTAATTAGATCCAAAAGGAAAAGAAAAATACAACGTTTGTTATTAAGAAAAAAGGAAAAGATGGAAATGCACGGACCCAATTGAAGAAGGGGGTAGCATGGAAATTGGCAAATTAATTTTAATTATTTTTTAGTGTTTTCTTATTTTTTATTTCACCGACAAGTTATACAATCATAAATATATTAATAAATAAAATAATTTTATATTAAAGAAAATTTTCTTTTCTCCTATTTGGTTTGAGGTATGGGAAAAATTGATGAATTTTGTTTTTCCCCTCTTCACTTTGAATGGAAAAATAAGGACGAAAAATACTTATCTAGTAAAATTATCATCATAGCCTTACACCACATCTTCTCCCCCGCCCCCTCCCCTCATTTTTTTCTCTATTATTTTTTTAATTGTATACATTCTTAGGGTTTAAGAGCAAAATCGTGATTTTGACAATAACGTGCCTATTTTTCTTTGTGTTTTTGTCTGATTGTTGAGGGACAAAAAATTTATGAGCTGGAAGGAAGGACAATTTTTTGTCAATCTCTGATACTCTTTCCTCCAACTTCTTAAACAAAACAAAATAAAATGAATCCACCCTCCTGCTTGTTCATCAACCATTTTCCCTCCTTCCATGGAACAATTGTAAGGTCCTGCAATTGATAGGCTCTCATCAGTCATGTGCTTCTGTGTGTGTATATATATATATATATATATTGTAAGTAACAATAGAAAACAGATGGAAAGATTAAAAAAAAAAAAAAAGCCCAAAAATTGCAAAATATTTGCACATCCAAGGTGTTTTGTTGGATTAGCACCCTCTTCTCATTTCTAGTAATAACTTTAATTTGCATCCATGGACCAGAGGTTCCCCTTGCACCTTCTTATCTTCTTTTTCAAAAACAAAATCATGTTGTAATAAAAACAAAATAAAGATTGATCTTATCACTAGTAGGGAAGAGGGATTTTGGAATCCCACAAGTCGGTTTCAATTTTCTTTCCAAATTAATTCTAAATTTTTAATTTTAAATTGATGCCAAAAAAATTTATTGATTCTAAATACTACTTATTAATTTACTTAAATGTCAAAAAAAAAAAAAAAAACTTAACTCTAAATTCACTACTACTTCAGTAATGACGACGTAGACCCAAAATAAAAATATGCTTGACAGCACAAATGCGATGGTCCCAAAGCAAATGCGATGGTCCATAGAGTTATGTTTGGACGTGTGCTTATGTCGTAATTAAAAATTTGAATTTATGGAGGAGAAAAGTTAAATATATATATACATACATATATATTAAATTAATTTTTTAATAAGTAGATTTTTATGAGAAGTGAACTTTTTATTGATTGATCAATCATAAAAATGAGCATGGATAGTTTTGCTTGTCATCCATAACACTTCTATCAAAATTTCACTTTAATTGACACCGATCTTTGGAAAATAATAGTCAATTTTTAGTGGTATTATCAGGCAGTTAATTTAGAGCTTCCAGCGGTGCAATTTATTCACATCTATTTTAGTCAAATACTTTTAAAAAAATGCGAGCAAAGTACAATTTTTTAAAATAAAAAATGTTTTATATTAAAACTAAGAGAATCATTTTTCAGTGGTCGGAGTAGGTGCTCTTCTGTCTTCATTAGCCTTCGTGCATGCAAAATGATGGAGTGTGTTTACACGGAACTATTTGAATATTGATGGCACTTTTGTCCCCGTCTTTCTTAATTTCTCTCTGGTTATAGATCCAGAGCTGACAAAGTGACAGAGAAAATTTGTTTACGTGGAGATATTGAGTGTTTATGGGACTTCTCTCTCTCTCTCTCCTTAGAGTTGTTATTATTTAAAGATAGATCCATAGGTGACGAAGTGAAGAATTTACTATTATGGAGCTGTTGAACGCTTGTGGCAATTTTGTCATGTCCACATCTCTTGCATGCGAAGATACTCTAGTGCTCCTTCGGGGGTGGCCGAGTGGAAGTCGGGCTTGCCTTAAGAGCTTGGGCCTCTCGAGGTTTCGGGTTCGACTCCCCCATGGGGGTGGGTTACCGCTGTAATAGCGGGAGTCTAAAGGCCTCCTCTCGGTCGTGCCGGTCAGCCAGGGCTTGTCTAGGCTGGTTAACTCTCCAGGGGCCGTTGCCGGCTCGGGTCCTGGAGCGTGCTTCGCCCTGTGCGCACTCCAGTACGGGATAGCGACTGCGGACTTCCACGTACCAGAAGATACTCTAGTAATTTTGTCATGTCTTATAATTTTGTAAGACTGTTACGTTGACCTCTCGGTGCGCCCGATTTCTCGTGATTACAGAGTCAGGTTCTTCCAACAGTTCCAACAAACAACTCTTGTAGCTAGCCATGTGCAATGAAAAAAATTAATTATTATGTTGGGCCTAAGGAATAACTGTTTTATGCCATAGGACGAGTAAATCCAATAGTTGAAATTTAAATTGTATTTCTAAATTTTTATAAAAATTTATTTAATAAATAATAATATTTTAACTTTAATCATTGAATAAATTTTCATAAAAATTGAAAAATTACAAATATAACTTAAATTCTTGAAATATAATTCAACTTAAACACTCTCTATTAGGGATGCACAAAATGTCCGAATAACCCGAAAATCGAATCAATTCGATCAATTTGGTTCAGGTTAGTTCAGATTTATACTGTTTTGGATCGGTTCTGGGTTGAAAAATTACAAAATTAATTTTTTCGATTGGGTTCCCAAATTGGTATATTTTGAATTTGAACCGACTTGAACTCAAACTGAATCCGAACTAAATAAAAAATACCCGAACCAACTCGAAAATTTAATATATATAATTATATATTATATAATTTATAATATATAAAATAAAAGGGAGTTAGGGTTCCATTTATAATATTATGGGATTATATTTTATTATGGATTGTACTAAATGTTGTATTTTTTAAGTGATTTTATGGGATTATATTTTATTTTGACTTGTACTAAATGTTGCATTCTTTAATGGATCCGACCTAATCCGAAAATAGACTCGATCCAACCCGAAAATTGTCTAAACTGAAAATAGGTCCGACTCAACCCAAAATGATCTAACCTGAAAACTGAATCGAACCAACCCGATTTTTTCAGTTCGATTTTGTTCGATTCTAATTTAAAATCGGTTCGGTTTCGATTCCGAATTTTAGAAATCGAAAAAAATCAATTCAGTTTCGAGTTAGGTACAAACCCAAATCAATCCGACTCATGCACACCCCTACTCTCTATTCATGCCAATAATGTCATATCGCCAAATCAGGGATGATGAGATAGGCCTTGGATTACGATGGCCTTTCTTTGCGCATTTAAAGGGCCATTTGGATGTCTACTTTTTTAAGTAGTTTTTGGCATTCTTCCTTTGTCAAAAGTTGGAAATTAAAAATTTTAGTGTATTTAATTAAACAAATAACAATTTTAATTAATTTTCAATAACTTTTGAGTATTTAATAAAATTTTTATAATTTTTAATAACTTTTGATACTTTTCGTTTGCTTAGTAAAAAATTTAGTAACTTCTAAGTTAAAAAATTTAGTAACTTTTAAGTTAAACAAATTTTTATAGATTAGCAGAAAAATAATAAAAATTAGTATTTTGTCAAATCTCTAAAAGGCAAAAATTAGTTGATTACAACTCAAATTTGATCCACTAAATCTGTGCCCAACACTCAAACAAACTTAAGGGGCATACAATTGACAAAGAAAATTACATCTAAAATAAATGGTTAATCATCAAAATTTCTTACATTACCATAAATTAGTAATATAAAAAAAATCATAAACCCAAGTTCAGGTCATCACACTGTACTGACAGAGATAGCTTTCATTAATTTTGGTGTGGGCATACCACCTATGTACCTTCCCCCCCCCCCAACCCAAAAAAAAACAATTTTTTTTTCAACAAACAACAGGAAACTCCCTTCTTTTTCTCCCAGTGGTTACAAAAAGTCAAAACTAATCAAAACACAGCTAGCTAGCTAGCTCGCTCGCCCGCTCGCCAGATGGGCAACTCACGACCAGAGAAGGGCCTGCTGAATATTCAAGTAGCAAAGGATTGGTGCTTGACTATTAATATCTGCAAATTGCCATTCAGACAGCGTGTGCTTCTTCATCCTTGTCTTCATTATTTACCTTCCCTCCCCATGCTTTAATTCTATCCTCTGCAATGGATGCCTGCATTTATCACCAACGGATATTAGTCAGGAGAGATATCTTCCTTTATTTTCTCCCTCCCCTAGAAATGGGTCCCATCTTTTAATCGAATAGTGCACAAAATTTGACATTATGATCTCTTAACGGAGCAATAATTCCCTGAAATTAATGACTACTCCCACTCCAGATGTGTCACATGTTCAACAAGTTCATTTATGGAGCACTGTACGTGCAAGTGCTCCATTTCCCCCTTAACAAAGTTAAAAGTCAAATTGTAATTCAGAGGTCGTTTGGACGATAAAAATGACAAAAAGTTGGAAAAAAAATGAGTCTTATTAGTTAATTTTTTAGCGTTTGGAAGATCAATTAAAATTCATCAAAATAATTTGTTAGAACGGTGGTGGATCAACTTTTTGTAATTTTTTTTTATAAAAATTTGTAAAATTTAATTTTTGAAAATAAACGCACGAAAAATAAAAATTTATAAAAATTGATAATAGTAAATAAATATTTGTAACTTTTGATAATTTTTTTTTTTTTTATCAATCAAACAGGGCCTCAGTCTGTGACAAAAAAAGTCAACGGTACTGGGGCTTCACTACCCCGACATACATTTGCTTTGGGGTCTAAGGATATTCCCACCAACATTTTTTTAGCAAAATTTTTAACATAAATTAGAAGAATATATATATAAATATATTTCTCTGTCATCAATTTCTTCTAAACAAAAGTCTTATATTATTTCTTTTTTATCATTCCACTGTCAAATTATATGGTTATAAATAATTTAATAAATAAAATAATAGAGACTGGAAGACTTGTTTACCTCTTTGTTCCAATTGGTATTGTAAACCATCCACAACAGAATGCATGTTTGCAAGATTGTTCCGGACATCATTCCATCCCAATTCCCCTGAAATTAAAATTTCATAAACCTCATAAGTTCACGAACAAATTAACTATAACTATTTTTTTTTCTCCTACATATTTAAGATTTCCTGGAATTTGATCATTGTACAGGTTAGAATTTGATGAGGCAATTTGTTCGGTTGAATTATATATATATATATTTGGAGGGTGTAGTTGCCAAGTTAGAAAAGCCTTTTTCTTTCCTCATCCTCCAATGACCTTTTTACTTTTATTAAAAAAAAAAAAAAGGGAGAGAATTACCGTAACACCAAGGTCGAAGGTGTAACCCAAAACCAGTCCCAACGGAATGCCAAATAAGTAGTAGCACCCTACGTTCACGTAGGCAACGCAAGCTTGCCACCCTGCTCCAATGGCCACCCCTGCAAACATCATCCGCAATTATCATTATATATATCCCTTTTATCCAAAAGCGAAAGAATAATAGCATCTTTGTTTTTAATGATAATGGAAAGAATGAAAAAGGCATCCAAGGATTTAAAAAAAGAAAAGAAAAGAAAGGATTTGTTTGGTTTAATATAAAAATAGGAAGAAAAAAAATGATATCATATATTCACTTTCCTTCCTCACCCCCACGTGCCAAAAACTGATGAAGGAAATAATCAAAAAATTGAAAAGGTTATCCTTTCCTTTTATCAAAAAAAAAGGAAAGGAAAGAAAAGAAAAGAAAACGTTATCCTTTCCCATTTTCCTTCCCGCCCACAAAAACGTAAGCACTGTAAAAGCAGCTTGACTTTGATACAATAGCAACCCCCACTGTCATCAAAAGCAGTTTCGATAAACTTTCCGTTTTTGGATGTGTGCGTGCGCGCGCGCGCAATTTTCCCTTTATTTAAAACTATAGGAAATTTAAAAAAAAAAAAAAAAAGTGTGGTTTCCCATTTGACAAGGCTAATTTTACCTGAGAGAGTAGGCTGTACGCTGTCAATGACGATGCAGAAAGCAAGCATTGGGGTGAGATCATACACAAGTTTTTTCACTTGATCGCTATCTGAAAACAAATCTGGGTAGTTTTCTCTGGCAGAAATCAAAACCAGTGCCATAAAAAGGCCCGTGAGAAGCGACGTCAACGTGGCCACCACCACTGAGAATTTTGCTGTCCTTGGATGCCCTGCCCCGAGTTCGTTTGACACCCTCACACTGCACGACACCCCGAACGGCCATTATTATTTATTAAATTTATTAATTATTAAAAATAATTGAGGGGAGGAAACCCTCGTTATTTTTAATTGTTTTTCTTTTCAGACAAATTGAGTTTTTAGTTACCAAACCTTATGGCTGCATTGAACCCGAAAGCCACCATGATGGTCCACCCCAATATGTTCATGCTGTGAAATTATTAGTAGTACCACACAATCATAATTAGCAATAATATTCACAATCATATAATCACTTCAAAAAATTTAAAAAAATAAAAAAGTTGACATAATTTTGTTATATTAGTTTCGTGATATTAATTTAAAATTATTAAATAATATTATTTTAATTCATAAAAAAATAGGTATGAATTTAAATTATTAAATTTTAATTCAATAGTTTAGATTGTAAGTCACAAAATTGAGATAACAAAGTTATACTAGCCACTCTAAATTTGAAATTATTCCAGATCAGAGTTGTGTAGGCTGATTACAATATATCAAAAATATATTAAAAAGTTTGGATTATAAGAAAATAATTTCAATCCTTTAAAACAATAATAAATCTTGTAACTAGGAGCTGATGCCAAGCGAGCGTAAATGTTCCAATACCGTTCCACAATTAAATTATTTCACCCTCGTGGGCACGGTGTTCCAGACCACATCATTTAAGCATAGCCTAGAGCGCCGTTGTCAAAGATAATCCAATAATTGCTTGTTGACGGAGTAACTGTTATCAAAACTTTCTTTATTGTTCTTATTTTTAATATTTTTAAAAAATATATTAAAATAATGATTCGAAGACAATCATCGGTAAATATAAAAATTTATCTTAACTGATCACAACTTAAAAAAAAAAAATAATAATAATCTACTAGAGGAGCAGACTACTCTAGTACTGGAAGCTAAGAAATAATCATCGCTTCCCCTGTCAAAGGGATGTCGGAAAACATGTACTTTAAACACTCATCCAATTTATCGCCCTAAAATATACACTACTACAATAATTGATAAAGATCACACTAAAAAATTTATAAAGATCACGGTTTTAAAAAAAGCGTGATAAAGATTTGTGAGTTAAACTTTTTATCTCAGTTTAATTAAAAAACTGAGATAAAAAGTTATTTTTAATACTTTTTATCTCATTTTTGTTAAAACCGTGATTGTATTTAAAACGAGATAAAAGATCAGTAGAAACCATCTCAACAAAAAACTGAGATAAAAAATTAGTGAAAACTATCTCTAGAAAAAACTGAGATAAAAGATCAGTGAAAACATCTCTAGAAAAAATTGAGATAAAAAAGTGAGTAAAATTATATCTTAAAAAAAGCGAGATAATTAAAAGAATGAGAGATACTATTGTTATTTTTTTCTTTATATTTCTTTAAAATAATTTTGTTTATCATCTTATATGATTTAAATTAGATTTTGTAAACTTTATTGTAACATTTATTTATTAATTTTAATTAATTGAATATGATCTAAAAACTATAATCATAGATCAATAAACAAAAAAAATTTTAAATTAACGTTAAAACTAAATTTATCAAATCAAATTTAAATAACGCTAAATATATAATTATTATCTTTTTCAGTAAATATATGGAAGTAGTCTTCATAATTTGTACAACTTATAACGAGGTGAATATTAAATATTTAATATCTAATAAATATTTAGTGTATCTATACTATTATTTATATTTATTATTTTTAATTAATTGAATATGATACAAAAACTATAATCATAGATCAATAAGCAAAAAAATTTTAAATTAATGTTAAAACTAAATTTACCAAATCAAATTTAAATAACGCTAAATATATAATTATTATTTTTTCAGTAAATATATGGAAGTAGTCTTCATAATTGTATAACTTATAACAAGTTGAATATTAAATATTTAGTATCTAATAAATATTTAGTGTATCTTTAATATTATTTATATTAAAAGTGACATTATTTTATATTTTGTTGGAAGTGATAAAAATTTAGAAATAAAAATAATAAAAATTTTCATTTTTTTTGTTTTTTTAGAACTAATTTTTGAATATAATCATTGAAAATATTTTTTGTATTACAAATCAATTTTTAAAATAGTTTTCAAAAATTTTATTTTGAACAATAATTTTCTAGAACTAAAACTAAACGCGACCTAATTACTTTTAAAAATATAATACAGAATGAAGAAAAATATGTTATAAATAGTGAGTTATGATTAAATATATGCTATACACAAAGAGTAAAGAAAAATAAGAAAAAGATTTGAAATTATTTTTAATTAAATATAATAGATATTCATAAATTATTTATTAAGTATTCGCGTTGTTCTATATATTACATACGATTTCAAGTTGTTGCAAAAAGTTAAAATAATTAAATAAAAGTAAATTTTTTTATCATTTTTTCCGATCAATTGATCAGGAAAAATGTAACTTTTGACTACTAATTGGTTGACAAAAGTCATAATAAATTATTGTAAAAAACTTAAAATAATATAATTTTATTACTTTTAGTAACCCCTAAAGTGATAAAAATTTGTTTATATATATTAGTATGCAAAATGTATTTATAAATGATAGGTTGGACTAGCGGTCAACTACATTAACTTCCAAAGGAATGGCACAGGTTCAATTCTCAGCAGCAACAAAAAAATATGAAATATATAAGGTTGTTATAATGACGAGATGGCAAACGGTGCTATGATGGTATGATAGTAGGTTGCCATGTGGATTTTTATTATTTTTAAAATTAATCCATTTTTTCAGCGTGATTATTTGTTTATATTCGATCACAATTTTTCAAAAAAAGTGAGATCAAAATATATAAAAGATCACACGAGATTTTTTTTCATCTCAGTTTTTACTATAAAGATCACGCTTTTAGTGTGTGATTGTTGTAAGTTTTCGATCACGGTTGTAAACTATGATAAAAAAGAGGTGACTTACAATCTCACCTGGATCAATTTCATCTCAGTTTTTACTATAAAGATCACGCTTTTAGTGTGTGATTGTTGTAAGTTTTCGATCACGGTTGTAAACTATGATAAAAAAGAGGTGACTTACAATCTCACCTGGATCAATCACACTTTTGTGACTGAGATAAAAAGTGAAACATCACGCTTAAAAGTTGTGATGTTTATGCATTTTTGTAGTAGTGATATAAGTATCAAAATATTTATTTATCATCTCAAAATACGTACGTTTATATTACTTGTATTTGGATACTCTTTAGTATTTGATGTTACAAAAATATTATATATATATATATATATACGTACGTATAGACGAACTCACCATATTGATAAGGAATCAACCGAGACTTCAGCATCCTTAAGATATCCCGCAAGTAGAATCAATGCTGTAAAATACCACATCTCCAAGCTGCACAAAAGTTACAAACGGTTAAATTAAAGCATACTTAATAATCCACCAATTATAGATGAACTCTCTGGTTATTAGAGATTAATTCAGAAGTCTCTGAGGAAAGTCACGTGATGGACTGATTAAATATTCGTGATAAGGTTGCCATATTAGGACGACCTCTATCTAAAGATCTTGTCGGTTACAACCAAAGGCCCACAAAAATGTTTACAAGTGACGGGTCAAAACGGAGCGCTGTCCAGATGTTCAGCCCCTCTCCACTCACCGCCGTAGCCCTTCCGATTTAACTATATATTAAATTTAATACTTATTATTAAATTTCGTTACGTATTAATGCGAGATGATTAGACACAAAATATTACTTGGATTTGTTTTAACTACACCAGGTGGTTTCGATTATGTGTACCTTTAACATTTGAGATTTATATTACATGTATTTAAAATTTTTATTAAAAAAATAATTTCTAATCAATTAAAATTAATAAAAATATATTATATTATGATATAATGTAATAATTAATTTATTAAATTACTTTGCGAACCTTTTCTAGGTGGAATAACATCTTATTATTTTGAGCACGACAGAAGATCTGGACTCTTAAATACTAAATCGCTTGTAATGTCATAAAGACATAAAAAAAAAAAAAAAAAAGGTTTAGGCCACAACACGACTACGATGGGACTTTTGAGTTGGCCACCCGATGCATGCATATGCGTGAATATATAGAAAATACATTAAAGGGGAGAGACAAACAGATGTGCGCTAAGGAAAGATCCAGAGACACGAGTGACAAACAGGTCTGCGCGCATATGTAGGGCAACTCGGGATGTGATTTGCAACTGAAATTGATTAATATGCAACCATCAAGACCTCAATTTGATTATGGAAGAATTGAATATATACTATCAAGACCTTAATTATGGATGAATGACTGTGTTTACAATGGCAAAAAAAAAAAAAAAAAAAAAGAAAAAAATTAATACAAATTAATAAAAGTCATAATTTCAAAATGATATAGTGTGTAAAAAAATTAAAATTTTTAAAAATTTATGGAAATTTTTTTTATAAAATGTTGTGCGAGTAAGAAAAACTATCAAGCACGGTGATTAATAAAAAAAATTGAATGCTATCTACAGCGCCCATTGATCAATCACCGATTAGATAGAAGAAACATAACCCTGCCAATCAGAACTCACCAAAGCATGACGGCTGATGCAAGGGACAACTTGACGAAGCCCCATAGATTGCGAAATGCCTTCCATGAAAATCCAGACCAAGTTTGGCCACAAGATCCAGAAAAGATATACAAGAACTGAGCCACCACTATGAACCACCACGTCGAGTTTAGCACCACCGCTAAACCCAGCAGACCCCACCCCAACTTCATCACCAAGAACCAGCTGAAAAAGATGTGCAAAACCAGCGCCGCCGCCGCTATCACGGCCATAACCATCATCTTGCTTTGCGCCTGCAAAAACTTCGCTTGCGGAAACACCATAGCATAAGCAAAGAGCTGGGGAATCATATAGAGCGAGAAATCTCCAGCCGCCTCTGATATCTCGGGCGTCTGACCTATGAATTTCAGAATTGGCCCTGCGAAAATATAGAGAACCGTCAAGCCTCCTGCTGTGCTGTTGAGAATAACCCACGACCTCTGCATGTAGATTCCTAACATGTCTAGCTGCCCAGCTCCAAAGGCTTGCCCACAAAGAGTCTCCAGTGCACTCCCCATCCCCAACTGCTCAAACCAATTCATTTCAAACGATGTTTAGGCGGTAAAAGTATAATAAAAATATAAAAAGTTGATGTAAAAATGATATAGATAAAATTTAATTAAAAGAAAATAAAAAAATAATTAAATAAAAAATGATAAGTTTTAGTGGGTTTTGATTAAAAAAATCTCCCAATATATATATATATGTATACGTAGATATCATTACTCATTTTAAAATATAAAAGAAGCTTGAATTAACATGGGCTTCCTTCAAATTACTCGTAAGTATATCTTACCAAGATGCCAAAAGCGAATCCAGCTATGACAGAGTTCTCTACTGATACAGCTGCAAGTTCAGTGGTTCCAATATGGCCCGCAAAGATTTGAGTGATGGCGCCAAGGGAGTATTGGCAAATGGAGGTGAAGATGGCTGGACCTGCAAGGTACCATAGCTTTCTTGACTCCAAAATGAACTCTCCGTAGAAATCTCTGAGAGTGCTGATGGGGTTGATGTCACCTTCAACATTTGGGAAGGATGCAGCGTCTTCATGTCTGAGAGTGAGAAGTGGCTGCTTGCAACTCTCGTCCATGTTTCTTGAGAGAGACAGATAGAGAGAGAAAGAGAGAGATTATCTCGAACTTGTATCTGTGAAGACGCGAGTCCTATACTGAATTAGTTGTTGCGGAGAAGTGGCCATTGTTATATAAAGATCGCGAGAGCCGAGATACACGTCGCCAACTAGTATTTGTATTCATTAGCTGTTTTCCGACTTGTTTTATTTATGTATATTTAATTTTAGCTCACTGGTCAACCAATTTTTATACACCCACATGCTGCACATGCTTTATTTCCTAATTAGATGTGGCTACTTCCTGTAATTCCTTGTTGCACTTCATTTTAATTTTTCGTTAATTAAAATTATACAAATTATTTCACTTAGTTTTCATCATTTATTTTGCATAATTAATATTATAAATATTTTTATACAAAAATTTAATCCAATACATAATGATTAGAATATAACTATTTTTATTTTATAATAAAGATATTTTTTTAAACCAAAACATTGAGAAGAGAAGTTACTAAAAATAATTATTTTCGTACATTTTTTTTTAACAAGCAACTAATTGACATTTTAGGACTTATTTGGTTTGTTTTTCTATTTTCTGTTTTCTATTTTTTATTTTGAACTTATTTTCTATTTTATGCTTTTAAAAATAAGAAAAAAGTTCAAAACGTATTTGGTTACTTGTGTTTTCAAAATTTATTTTCGAAAATAGAAAATAGGTTTACACATAAAATGAAAAATAATAAAAAGTCATTTTGAGTGTTTTTAATCCAAAATAAGAAAAATTTCAAAATAATGAAAACATAGTATTGTGTGTTTCTTTATTTTGAGATTTTTAAAAAATAAAATGAAAACACAAAACAGAAAATAGAAAAATAAACCAAATATCATCTTAGTTTTAAAAAAAAATCCAATTATCGTATGTAAGTAATCTTTTTATAATAAAAATTTTGAATTCTAAATTTTTAAAAATATTACTTAATAAAATCAAATTAATGATACTTATGATTTTGTTTGAATCCATTTTTGCTTTTTTTTTTTTTTCATTAAAAGTTAATTTTCTCTATACATTGAATTACTTTATGGTAGTTTTTATGAAAGATTTATATAGACAACTACCAAAGGACAAGAGTGTTATAACAAAATTTTAAATGGCAAAAGTTTGTAAAAAAAAAAATAAATAAATAACTAATTTTTATTTAATTAAGTTAGAAGATAAAATAAAAATTATTTTTAATATGTTTGTTAAAAACATAACTATAAATAAATTTTATTTTAAACTTTAAATATATTTTCACTATCTTGTAAGAAACCAAGCCTAATTTTTATTTTTTTTTTATCAAAATTTGTGAAGATTTATTTACGAGGGCAACTATATTTATTTAAATTATGCATAAAAACAGTGCAAGAGGCGATTTAAAGTGTAAACAGACTCACTTTTAATAATTTTAGTAAATTTATTAAAATATTAAAAGGATCTTGTTAATAGTTTTTGGACACCCGTTAAGGTCCAAGAAATAAACGTTATGTAATAATATCTTCAATTTCGATGAAACTTTATTTGAAATAAATATAAAATATTATTATATAACATATTTTTATGAATTCTTAACAAAAATGAGATATTAAAATTGTACGCTTTGAATATTTAAATATAGTTTTACTCGGGATCCAATCATGATTCGAATCTTAATTGGAAATGAATGAGAAGACGGGAAGTTGAAGAAAAACCTGCAAATCCCGGCTGCTCCCCGGAGCTTCCAGGATGCCAGCTGGGGTATTGGGAGCCACCGGCGGTTGGCGGAAAATCGGGGGTTTTAGGGGCAGCCCATTAAAGCGGAGGAGGGTCATGTGAAGCCTTCTGATTAGAAATTATGGAATTTTACGGTTTTCTTTTGCGATTTCAGAAAATTGCGAAATTGGGTCCACCAATGTCGACAAGAATTTCAGATAACGGAAGTGATGCGAGCTTCCAAATTCGTGTGTGGGTGTGTGCTGTCTGCACGAAACGCGTGCAACCACACGGATCCTGTGCTCGACCCCACTTGATTAAATTGCCGAACCCCCCACGTGGGTTTTAAAGAAATTACGATTACATTTGGTTCTGCCGTTTTTATGTAATTGTAACGAAAAACATGTTAAACAAAGAAAGATAATAATAGAAACCATATTCCTACTCCGAATTGGAATATTTCACGACTTTTTCCTACTTGCCATCTTCGTTTGTTTTCTCTACTGAAATAGGAGGACGGCACTTTTATTCATTGTTTTCGTTCATTCTACCTATAAAAAGTTAATTTGTTAGAATTCTATTAGCTGTCGTTATTAGGCAAACTATAGTAATTTTTATTTATTATTTTACTTTTTTTTTTTGTGTGCGTGTTTGTGTGTGTTCATATATTCACTTTATTGGCACACATGTTAAAACATGCCATTAACATTAGGGGTTCAGGGGGTTGCAATGAGAAAATTAACTGCAGGGGCTGCAGTGGGTAAATTAATGGCCAGAATGTGATTGCATTAAAATAAGATGTGTCTTTTCATATACTTCATTAATTATGTTCCAATCAAATTTTATCTAATTTTTATTTTTATTTTGAATTTAATTTTATTACGATAAATTAAGACAATTAGATTTAATACTATCACATCCTGTCTGTTGATTTACCCACTGCAGCCCCTTGGAACCCTAACATTAGTAGTGTATGGATGATATAAAAGTATAAAAAGTTGATATAAAAATGATATACGTTGAAATATGATTGGAAGAGAATACGAAAAGTTGGTAAAAATTGATGGGACCAAATGCTCTCATTGTGTTTGCATTAAGAATTTATGAAGGAAAAAAAAATGAATACTGATTCATGTTTTGAGATTCATTATTTAGCAATACTGAAAATATATTTGGTTTGATATATTTCATTTTTTGTGTTTTGAGATTTTTCTTATTTTTAGTCAAAAAGGCGCAAAATATTTTTTAGTCATTTTTTGCATAATGTGTAAATCAATTTTATGTTTTTTTAAAACAAATTTTGATAACACAAGTGACCAAATATATTTGAGTTTTTTTTACTTATTTTTAAAAACATAAATTGGAAGACAAACTCAAAACATGTATACTAGATAACATCAAATATATTGATGAATGTTTTTTAATTTGTTATATTTTTTAATCAATTTAAATATATACACGAATTTGAATGTATATATATTTATCTATTTTGTTAGAATTTAAAAATAAACTTGACTGAATTATAAAAATTTAGGTTGAACAAAAAGTTTTAAAATAAAGTAGACTGAGTCATAAAAATTGAAATTGGGCTAATGTAAAAAAATATATTTTCTGAATTATTTTTTTTTTTTTTGAGCTAAACTACTTGGGTTATAACTCAGAACAGTCTTGGTTATGTGTTTGCTGGGGGTGTTAAAAAATCGCAAACTGCCAACTAGACCAAATCGAGATTATTAGTCAGTTTGAACAGTTAAGTGGTATGGTTGGCGATTAAAAATTCAAGATTTTTTAGTTGAATAATTTGGGTAGCAGGTGATGATCTTCTCAACCTGACCAACCCAACCCACCCATTCAAAATGTAAAAATATTTTTATTTGTTTATTTATATTATATTAACTTTATCCCAAATTTTTAAATGTTTGTTATTTGTTTGTGATATTTAATTGAAATTTTTATTTGAAGTATTCTAATTAAGAAATAATAGTTGAGTTTTTAATACCATTTGAAGGTTGATTAGTTTAATTTGTATTTCCTTTGGAAGGTGAATATTCTTCTCAACTCGCCAACCAACTCAACTCAATCTACTAACTTGACCAACCTAACTCGTCCAATCCATGGTTTGTTCTCGATTTGATTTTCTCCACTTGCCCTATGCGGATTAAGTGGTGGGTAAACTCCCAACCCGACTCGACGTAACCTGTGAACACCTCTAGTGCCATCTGCCCCTGTTTGTTACATTTTTCTTGGATGTGTTTGGAGCGAGAATTTATTTAAAAAAAAAAATTAAAGTAAAAGATAGAAAAGGAAATGCAAAGTATCAAATGCATGATTTAATAATTGAATATAAAAAAATGTTAAAAGATAAAACATATTTATTAATAATTAATTTCTTAATTTGTTAAATTTTATTTATTTCTCTTTTAATTTTTTTTATCACAAACTTTTTTTTTTAATATAGGAAAAGTGCAAATCCCTTGGGAAAAAAATAAAAAAAAATGAAGATGAATTCTCGGACTAGCATGCTCTTCTCGTGTTAAAGAAAGTTCTCGGCTGCTTTTCGGTTCTCTTTCAAAACGAAAATTCATGATCTCCCCAGAAAAGAGGAAAAAATGATAAAGGTAGAATAAAAAAAAAAGGAAACAGACGAATTATAGTAGGACCCAGGAACGCCCTACTATACACTAATAATATATACATAATAGTGGGACCCAGAAACAGACTGATAATATTACTGTATATACGTAATAGCAGGGCCCAGAAACGTCCCCGCCTCAACAATTATGAAACCCAAAACAAAACTTATTAACGTTACGTTTGGTGTGCAATATTTTACTGAAAATTTTTAAAAATTTTTATAAATCTCTGTTAATTTTATATCATATTAATTTTTTCTCTCACTACACGCATTACGAACTCTCTTCAAATCATAATTTATCTCAATTTATCTCAATTTATCTTATTTTTTCTTACTTCAAACCAAGCCTAAACCAAGCCTAAGACACTTGTTCAAAACACCACTTCATTGACAAGAAGACTAAAACAAAAAAACAGCCACGCAATATCCAGAAACACACGTCTCAATCCGGAGGCAAAATGCTTTTTCTGTAGAGTTGATTTGGCCATCCATTCACTTTTATGTTGTCATGGAAATTTTCAAATTGGGAAGAAGAAAGAAAAAGTAAATTTAATTAAAAATTAATAATAAAATAAATAAAATTTTGTTAAAAATTACTGATTAATCATAATGACCTTGCAAACTCTTAACAAAATTTTATTTGGATCTCAACTTTTAGCCAAAGTTCAATGCATCACTTTTCCATTTTTAATTTGTATGAAATTTTAATAAAAAAATATACATATACTGTTCATTAAATTTAGCTTGAATCTCTTACAAGAATATGTATCAAGTGATACATTTTAATGGAGCGTTTTGAGTTACGAAAGTTGAAATAAAATATATTTTGAGTTACGTGATTTCATGTTTGAAGTGTAAACTACAACTACAAAAAATAGAGAAAAATCATTCCTTTTGAACAAAATTTCATCCGTTCGAATAAATTTTGATAAAAAATTTTTTATTTTTCTACTAGAACTTTTTGAAATTTGTAAAAATTTATTAAAATTTATATATATAAAAATTTAGGTAATTCTAAATAAAAAAATATTTTACGAAAATTATAGAGTTTTTCAAAATTTTTTAAAATTTCTTAGTAGGTTTTAGTACTCCAAAAAAAACCCCAAGTTATTAGGGATGATTTAGTGCCTCATTCAATTGCACATATACTTTTTTCAGTCATATATTCAAACAAAATTTTACAAAATTGTGGCATTGAAATTTTACAAAAATTGTAATGTGTTTTTACTTTTACAATTGAAAGATAAGAAACAAAAGTGAATTTTTGATAAAATCTCAATCGTGCTACTAATTGTAATGAACCAAAATGAAGATATATAAATAAAAGTAACATATAAGTTGCATCTCCGAATTTTTAATCAAATTCACTTTAGAACTAAATGATAAATTATGAATAGGATTTGTTTACACACTTTCATATAAGATTAATTACGAAAATGATAAATTATGCCTTCATACTTTAATGACTTATCTAAATAATAATGTTAACATTAACTACAACTTCCTTTTTTTTTTAACTATTTTAAGTCAAGATTTTCCTGCTTGAGTAATATTAAAATTTTTAATAAAAAACAAATTTAGAGCGCTTAAAAATTAGTATAAATTAATAAACATCTTGACTTAATAATTAATGTAGTATGAAAAAAAATTAAATTTTTATAAAAATTTATAAAAAAATTATAAAATTTTGTTGAGTTTCAAACAAAGATGAACACATATTTTAATAAAATCGTGTTGTAATCATATTAAAAATTAGTTTTATTTTAATTACATAATACTATAATGGTTTCGTTTGAAGTGATAAAAATTTTTAAAAAATAATAAAAAATACTAAAAAATTATAATAATTATTTACTTTTTATTTCATTGCATGAATTCATCCATAATTTGTCTCATTTTGGCAACGTTTGAAATTATAAAAAAATATAAAAATCGTCAAATTTCTACAAATATGAATTACGAGACTGTAAAATTTAAATTCTCTACTCATTGCACAAAATATGAAATATGAAATATTAAATTTTAAAATTTTATACAATTTTATATAACTCTAAACACATCATTTATCGCATTTATTTTTTTTATTACCTCAAATGCGCCCGATATAATACCATCATAATGATGAGTATGTGGTGCTACGTCTTACCTAATCATTTGACTTTTTCTTTGTTTGTTTCTTTTTTTTTTTTCATTTTCACAGCTCAATAAATAAAGAAATAAATTTGTCTTTCTCCATTTTCTTTTATTTTAACTTTATCTATTTTTCTTTTATTTAAGTTGTATAAAAAAATTGAATAAATTAAAGATTTATTTATTTTGAGAGTAACATAAGTTAAATTTTATCGAGATAATTTTTATTCTCTATTATATTAGTTTAGAAGAGAAGGTAGTAATTATATATTTTGAAATAAATTACTATCAGTCAGGGCGATGAATAATAAAGAGTAAAAAAAAAAAAATTATGCTCTTTTCACATTATCCTGATAAAACATTCTTTTACATTCCCTATAAAATCATAAGCAAAGTTCTTCTATAAATAATTATATTAAATCTTATAAAATAATTATTTATTTAATGCAACTAAAATTAACTAATTATTAAATTATTTTATCAAAATAATATTTAGTAAATAATTATTTATTATTAAAATTATTTGTTTTATTTTATTAAATTAATACTATTAAAATATTAATTCATGATTAAATTCTAAATTTAAAATTTTTTCTAATAAATAATAATTACTTATTAAAATAAATTATTTTATTAAATAAAAATTATTTCTTATAAGTAATAATTTACTTTTTTTTAGTCATGAAATCCTCACTTCTTGTGTTTGGAGTTATGATTTCGAGAAAAAATGAAACAAGAAGGAAAAATTAAAAGTAAAATTTAGAGAAAAGAACAAAATATTAAATTTTAAATACATATTCTTATTTGAATATGGTAAAATATAATAAAATAAAATAAATTATTTGTCAATTATTTAATTGTTAATTAACTGTTTTAAAATTTTCAAATTCTATATACTTTTTTATATTGCCTCTCATAAATTAAGCAGAAAAATAATTTTAAATTTGTCTTATTCCTTAACAAAACTCCTCTATGCAAATACAAGATAAAGGAATAAAAGGACCATAATATTCTTACGGCCTCATCTGGCTGTTCAATTTTCAATTAGTTTTTGGTATTTTTTGTTAAAAGTTTAATAGGTAAGATTATTGATATATTTAATAAAATAAATACAAATTTTTATTAACTTCTGATAATTTTAAATATTTAATAAAAAATCTGCCAAATAATATTCGAACACCCCGAAGGAGTAATTGAATGTAAAAGTCTAAAGAGCGCCTACATCCCCAAATCAAGTCTCATGAGAATGCTTAAAGGCTGTTCGACCACCTGTTAACCTATTTGAATGTTGAGTTCTAAAAAATCTTAAAAATCTCAAAAAATGGCTCATTTCAATTGAAAATTCATATCAAAATCATGATAAACTCAAAAACTAAGCCTTAAATCCATGGTAAAACAATATAACATCTGATGCAGTTCCAATACATAAATATCAATTATCAAACCAACTTATATTTGCTTCCTTTCAACAAAGTCCAATCCAATAACATGTATATACAATTACATATATATATATATATATATATAACTTTATAAAACTCAAATTAAAACATGAAATTTACATGATCTCATATATAACTAACTATAAACATGTAAAAAACTTTTACCTACCTCAAATTTGAATAAAAGAAAAAAAAAATTAACTATTCAAGGTCAAACTTTAAAAATTCATATTTTCTCTGACAATCATAGTTATTCTAGATCCGTAGTATAAAAATAATTGTTATGCGACCACAATCAACACCCGAGTACTCTCTCTCAACCTAAAAAATTAATTAATTTATTAACTCAAGATCACAACTTAAGGTTCAAAATTTTTAAAATAACCTAAAACTCAAGCGATTACTAAAATAAGCGATAATAAAATGTTAACCTTTACAATAAATATTTTATAAAGCATTAATAAATCTTCAAAAATTCAAACTTAATTACAATAAGTAGTTCCATTCTCCACAGCACTAATCCCATCCACAATGCCAAGAGGAAAACGAAAACAAAAACAAAAATATCCATCCATCACAGCTAATAAAAAATTCCCCAAATTCAATCTAAAAAAATTGGGTTTACTATTATGTACGGTGGGGTTGCTAGGGTGGGTGAGTGCGAGTGATCGTGGAGATAGTCTTTGGTGGTTTGAGAGAGCAATAGGGAGAGCAAAAAATTGATAGGAATTCAGATGATACCTGATGATCACGCTAAGGCTGTGTTTGTTTAAGGGGATTAGATGATGGGGGATAAATAACACCATAGATAATATATGAGATTAGATAAAAGATGAGATAAATTTTTTATGTGGGATTATTTTTTTGGTGTTTGATTAGTGGGATATAAATTAGAATAAAAGATGTGATTTGATATGTGATGTGATAGAAAATAATTTTAAACCTTTAGATCTTGACGGGAAACAAATCCAGAAGTGAGAGATTATTAATCCCACACTCTCTGTGGGATTTGTTATCCGGCATTTTAATTCATTCATCATCTAATCTGTGAGACTTACAGATTACACAAATACTCAAATAAACGCTGACTTTCGGTGGAGTCTATGGGTGTTTTGCCCAATCCGGCTATTTCATCCCGTAAACAAATGAGCCTACAGGAGAGTGCGGTGATTGTTCAAAAAAAGGAAAACACAGAATTAATTCCAAACTTTGAAAAACTTTGAGACTAAAAAAGTTGCACACTTATTTTTTAATTTTTTCAAAAAATTAAAAATAAACACTATTATCAATAACAAATGAGGCATCTATACACAATTGATCATATATAGAGGGTATTTGGAGCCTTCAAAAACAACAAAAATTAAAAAAAATGTAATTTGAATAATTTTTTGATATTTGATGCGTAACTATCAAATTACGTTTTTTAAAAATGAATAGTATCGTTTTTTACTTCTATAGTTTTTCAGATAGAGAATCCAATCATTTTCTGGATTCGTTCGAATGTTTTATATTAGAATTTTTTAACATTGTTAAAAAGTTTTTAGAATTTATAAAAAAACTATTGAGATTTGTGAAAGTGTTATTGGAATTTGTAAAAAATTTATTAGTGTTCGTAAAAATTTGTTAGGATATGTAAATATATCTATATTTATAGAAATTTTATGAATTACGAAAAAAATAAAATGTATTAGAGAGTTTTAAAATTTTTAAAAATTTTTCATAACTTTTATCGCATCAAACACATCCGTGAAGCATGTACGTGATGCAAATTAAGATTTAAAAATAACTAAAACTTTTGAAAAATCATATAGTTCTGACAAGAACAATATAATCAATGCGCTTTGGAAACTTTACCCTTTCGAAAACCATTAAAAAAAGAAAAAAAAAAACACAATTCACAAACTTTAAAAGCTTACCTTTTGGAAAGATTACATTTTTAACAAAAACAAACACAAAACACCTAAATTTTTTAAAAAAGAAAATAATTAATCAACTTTGAATCATTTTTTTGGAGCTTTACATTTTAAAATAAAAATACAATTAATAACCCTTGAAAACTTACTGATATATCAAAAATTAAAAAATTTGGGTATGAAAAAAGAGATAATTTAGTTAATGATCAGTATCCCAAAATTATTTATTGAATTAAGTAGGCCAAAATTTTGGCTACAATATCTATATATATATATATATATAGAGCGATGAAGGGTTTCTTGAAAATCTTCAAACAGTGAATCTTAATTTTAATTTTTAATCTCCCAAAAAAAAAAAAAAAAACCAACATGGAAACTCTTTATCTTATCATCATTTTTCATCTCTCATTTTCTTCCTAAAAAATAATAGTTAAAATTTATAAAAATTGTAATTTTTCACAGTTGCTTGTAGTAATTGTTAAAATACTTTGAATCGGATGCTAGATTTTTGGTGTGTAGAATATTAAAAAAAAGAAATTAAATTTGTTGAAAAATTTTCATGCTTCAAACACCTCTACATTAGAAAGAACTAGATGTCTAGTTGCAATCTATTATGATTGTAAATTGCCTAGTCAAGTTTCTTGTTATGGTTAATTATTCCTAGAATATAGGAGTTTGGATAAACTTAGAGCTTAAAGTTTCTTCAAAAAAAAAAAAAATATTAATTTTTTCTAATTTTTTCTATTTTCTTCAATCGTTGTTATAAAAAAATCTTTATTTTTTTCTAACTCTCTCTAATTTTTATAAGTTTTCACCAAACACAACTTTTTTCAGAAGTGACACATGGCATCGTAGGACAAGAATTATAAAAAATTTCATTTTTTTAACACTCCAAACAGTTTATGATTTATGATTTTCCATTGTAAACTATTTAGAAGCCATTTGGTTCAAATGCACAAAAAGAAAAAAAAAATTAACATCAATTTTTTCCGACTTTCTCCACTAAATACATTTTTAATTTTCATTAATTTTTTTTTACTTTTCTTTACTTTTACAAAATTTTATCAAACATTTAATTAATCTTTAAAGTGACATGTATCAGCTATAACTGTAAAATTAATTGTTTCATTTTCATTTTTTTTTTTTTTTTGGGTTCCAGAAACGACTCCTTAGTCAACACCCTTGTTGTGGTAGTTCCTAGAATAGGGGGATTTGTACATATTTGGATGTATATACATATATACTTACACTTCGCCCTTTTTAAAAAGACACGAACGGAATCTATAAATTTTCACATTCCTTTTTGTTTAAGAAAATAATACTAATAAAAGAAATACTTTTTATACTCATTTTTCAAACCGTGACAATTTAAAACCCCTTTGTCAAACCCATGACCAAAAATTAAAAAAAAAAATCGCCAAACAACAGTAAAATAATTAATAGAGATGCATGACAGTTAGTCGATCGCGACTCATATATATATATATATATATATACATATCTATGTACTTGAAATGGCGCAAACAACATGCATGTATACGTACACACATGTATGCGTACACACGTGATAAAAGTCTCTACTTATAAACACTTGAGCCCACAGTCTGAGCTAAACATTAATGGAGTAAGTAACAAATATAATTGCTCCTTTGGGATAGTCGAGTTGGTTCGGATAATGTGACGTAAGATTTGTGATCATGTAGTCTTGAATTCGATTCCTCTTTTGGGGAAGGGGCAGTTCTCCCTTTATTGTGAGACTGTCTAATAGTTTTCTCGATTGAATCAATCAGTCAGAGTTTATCTAAGTTAGTTTACTCTTTATAATTTTTTATCGATTGGGGTCACCGAGCGAATTTCACGCAGTATGCACCTATAAAGTAGAAGCTGTAGATTTTTTCGTGCTAAAAATAACAAATATAATTAATTGTTTTTACGTAAAAAGTCAATGGATCGACAATCATTCAGCTAAACTTAAAAGATGATGATGAAGGTCATCTACAGTGCAACAAATGTGAGCACGACGGCCAATAGGCAGACAAATAGGACTGCGAGCACTAGCGTACGCAATATAAAGAGGAACTCGAATAAAATAATCCATAAAATCACTTTGCTTTGCTTTGGTTAAGTGTCAACAGGTAAGTTTTTTTGTCTTTTAAATTATTTTAGAATATTAGTTATTTTTTTTAATGATTTAATTTTATGTATTTTATACATCTTCTTTGCGTATTAATAATTATAATTTAAATACAATACTAAGTTTTTTAAAAATTCAATTCTGACAATTAATTTTAATAATATGTTTTTTACTTTTTTTAAATGTGATTGTTAATATATTTTTATTTTTTTCAAATGTGATTGTTAATATATTTCTTTGAAATATACAAGCTATCATTATTTTTTTTATTTAAATATATTTTATTTTATATTTAAATGTTGAAAGTATATAATATGAAAAGACATATTCACCGGTGTATATACATATAGCCAGCCTGATTTAGCTGAAGCATACAATAGATTTGAAATTTGGTTTATTTTGTCGGGGTTAGTTAGCCAACCAAGCTTCCATATGGGACAATTAATACAACATCTGTTTCTAGACGTCAGTACCGTTTAGTGTTAAAAAAAAAATAAAAAATTTTATAAATTTTTATAAAATTATAAAATTTAAATTTTTATTTACCGTACAAAACACGATATATTAATTTTTATAAATTTATATAACTCAAACACATTCTAATGAGCACATGCTTTCATGTCAGAAAATTAACACGATTTCACTAGCGCTCTGTCTGGCATTAATTAAAGATGAGCATAATGTAATTAATGCGGATGGTCCAAATTAAATATATTAATCACGTTGTCTTGTTTGTATGAATGGGCTTTGTATCATTTTCAAGATTCATATCTATATCTATAGGCTCTGTTTGGTTTACAAACAAATAACAAAAAATTTTATAAATCTCTGTTAATTTTATATCACATTAACTTTTTTCTTTTACTACGCGTATTACGAACTGTTAATTTATCTCAATTTATCTCATTTTTTATCACTTCAAACACACCCATAGTGACAAAACTTTTATTAGTTGACTTTATTTTTTTTTTAATTCCCCATTCCTATACAAATTTGAGCGAATGAAAATGAAAGAACTTAAGTCTCACTTTTCTTTCGATTTTTTTTCGCTTGTTTATAAAATAAAAAAAAATTGCCCACTTCTTCCATTTTCTCTTATTTTCTTTTCATTTCACCTTATCCAAACACAGTATTAAAAGACTTTTAATATTTCCTATTCATTATTAAAAAAAAAAAAAAAGAAACTATCTTGAGTAATTTCTTTATAAATATCAATAACCAGATAACAAGATGTTCAAAACTTAATTTTACTCTATGATGATATATATTTTTCTACTTTAATTATTTTTGTATATGAATGACAATTTTAAATTAAAAAAAATATAATTCATCCTTTTCTTATTATATATATTTACTTATGATTTAATTTACCCTTACCGCTTTTTTCTACCGTACAAGTTACCGTTCAGTTAATTTATATTGGTGATAACCCGAAGTTACCAATACATTTCATTCAAAATTATCACAGTCATAAGATGATATTTTCCATTGAAAAATTGACGGTAGTAATATAAGCGGTGAAAGGTGCTGGGTAATTATGCAGTGGGAGTGATCCAGTTGTTTACTTATTTAATATTATTAATCGGTATAAATTAATTATTTTTTTGCCAAAATATTATTCTGTATCACAACTTCATTTCTTCTTCAAAATGCTTCTTTAAAGTACTTCATACTTGGGGAATTTGAACATATGGAATTTTTTTAACTCTACCGTGTAATAATCAGTATTTATTTTACCTATTTATGTATTATTTTGGATCAATAAATATTTATTTTGAGATTTAGTTGATTTATTTTATTTTTCCCGAGCTAGGTATGGTCCAAATTAGTAATCGGTTGGACAACTGGGCCAAGGGCCCAGCTTCCTTTCCTTTCCCTTCTCATTTCATTTTCTTTTTCTTTAGCTTGGTTGCCAAGAGAAAAGGGAGAGAACAGAGAAAAGAGAGAGATGAGAGAGGGTAGAAAAAGAAAGTGCAATCTAGAGTGGAAGGTCAGCGGATCGGGGTAGTATTCGACATCGTGAACATCATGGTAATGTTTATTTTCAGTTGTTTGGCCCGAGGTGGGAGAAATCGGCTCTTGAAGATTGGGAGCTCAATTGGTTTTCCTCATTTTTCTTCTTTTTACTTCAGATTCAAGATAGGTGGGACTTATATATGTGTTCTACACATTGTTAGCATGATTTTGATATATATAAGTATATATACGTGTAATGATTTTGGTGGATGGTAATATATGTGCATATATATATGTGTATATATATGTTGTGGGTTTGTTCATATATATGCTCAATCTTGTTTATTTTTTAGTTTTATTTGTATGATATTGAGATATATGTTATAGTTGTTAGTCGTGGTACCATTTCTGAGCTTTAGGTGCTTGGATTTTGGTATTTTGTGTGACGGATTAAGCTTGTAGCAACTTAAATCTGTGCTGTGGATCGTAGGTCTCAAGAACAGGCTTCTTGCGAACATCCCGCAGGCTTTCCGCAAGGCTAGAGGCTCTTAATAGTTTTTCGCGACTCAGAGCGGCCTTCCCGCGCCCTTCCGCTCGTTTTAAGCTTCCCGCGCTCTTCTCGCATCCTTCAAGCTCCCTTCCCAGAAGAAGGTATTTTTGACCCGTTTTGAGACTTTTTGCCCCAGTTTGAATGGTATATCATATATGTTGAAATTATGAACATATTGAGAATATAAAATGTCATTATAAATGATTGAGCACATTAAGCTTTTATTGAAATGTTGAAATATTATTGTTTATTTTACATAATTGAGCATATCATGTGCATAGGGCTAGAGTTTCATCATTTGGTTGATACTTCAACTATTAATTGGCCAAAAGTGTCATGTTGACATTGTGATGTGTTGAGGCATGAGTCATGTGTATAGATGGGATTCTTGATTTTGAGAAAAATGATAAATTGAGATTTTGAAAATACCGAATGATCCTCGGTCGATATAGATGATTAGAGCTTAATCATTTGGAGTTGAAACGTTAATTATGAGATATAATTATGAGATTTCCTCTGGATTGCAGTCGAACCTTGCTTGAACTAAGTAGATACCTGATTAGGAGTGTAACATGGTTCCCTAGCAGAAGGGTTAGAAGGTGTACCACGGTTCTTCTAAGTCTTACACCAATGGGAATGTAACACGATTCCCTATTCGGTTTATATATGTGTATTGAAATATACGTTTGCTGTGAGCGTAAACGGTGCGATTAGTGATCCCGCGTGTAGTGCTAAGCGTCACTCATTCCAGGATAAAGTTGGGCGTAAATGGAGATTAGAGAATTGCATAAGCCATTACATTGCATAACATGTGCATTACCATATCATGTTTTATTTAATATTACTGTAAGTTATGCTATATGCTTAATTACTATTCACTCGTGCACACTTGCACAATTCTACCTACTGGGTAAATTTACTTATTTCATCCATATTTCAGGTGATCCGACAAGGTCAGGGAGTAGTCACCCGGAACTAAGTTGAGACTAATGGATTGACTTAGCACGTAATTTATTTATGTTTGGATGATTGTATATTTATTTGTGCAATCCGAAGTGTGGATCTCAAAAATTCATTACATATGAGATTGTATTATTATTGAGAATGTTTGCTTGGCTATATAAGCGTTGGATTGAGTCCTCAGGGCGTGACATTAGATTTATCGTGACTGATGTCATTTTTATTTATTTAATATGAGAATGAGAGATGTATTTAGTACCTTTGATGATTGTTATTATATTATAACTTGACCTTGGTACAGATTTTCATTTAATTTATTTAATTCTTATATTTCCATACCGTCCATCCTAGACTATTAAGTTAGGAACGTGACATACCAATCAAGGAAATTAGTATTGAGAGCGATAACTTCTGTTGCGTGAGCAACCTACTTCATTTATTTTGAGGATATTACTTTGGCACTTCTATATGTGTGTGTTTATATATGCAACATTCATTTTGTCAATTTTCATCCACCTGATTTCCATGTTTATCGGTTCATGATGCAGGACAAGTTGCCCGCGAGAGATTTATAAGTATCATCACGAAAAGGATTATACGCGAAGAGAGAAAGAAAGCAAAGGAGTTCCCCTTTTCTGGATAAAGGTGTTTAGCCACAACTTTTGTGAATTCTGAATTTTATTATAATTCTGCCTGATTAAGTACGTTTGGCCGAGAGTAGTCTTATCGATGTATAGCATTATTTTTGCCAAATTTGCAATTGAATTTCGCCAAATTTTGTGCATTCTGGTCACAATTTCAGGCAATTCCTCATTTTACGTCCGCCCTCCACATCGTCCGCTTAGGACTGCCGATTCTCCACCCCATTGTCGTATTCTTCGTCCTGCAATAGAAGCCTGCAATACAAGTGAGAGTCTCTATAATGAGTTTGAATTTGTTTTAGTTGTGATTAATTTGCTCCATTTTTCAAAAATAAAAAACAAAAACAAAACGAAAGGTCTCACTTTATTAAACCTACAGAAATTAACTTTTGTTTGATCTAATTAAGCACGTATGAGGCTGCTAGCGAATGAAATCATAGCCAGGTTAAGGGAGGGAAGTGTTGTCCGTACAAATTCCTTGTGTTTCAACGGACTAAATTGGTCCATAGATGGTCATTGCGTACTACTAATAAAAATTACAACTGGAGTAAAATATATTTAATTCCTTGTTTAGAACATAATTAATTTTTAACCCTCATGCGGAACATTAAAGCATACCGACCGACATCAAAAGTATGCTTATACCTTAAGGCCCCAAATGCGAGGAACGTCCTATATGATATGTTAATTAATTGTATAAAAAATAAAAATTGTCTGTATATTAATCGTATATTTTATTTTAAAAAGTAAAAATTTGTCCAAAAAAAAAAAAAAAAATCTATACAATTTCTTATGCATATGTGAACACATTAGCTGCGACTTCCTCTTCTACTCCAGCAATTTTTCAATTACATCTCTATGAACCTGTAATCAACAACTGAAAGGAATTATTAATAAAAATTATGTGCATGATTTAATAACTAATTTTACTTTTCAAAAACTAAAAAAATCAAATTAACTAATAATTTTCTATTATAAATTTTTATGTCCGCAGCCTATATGTATATTTTTCCTTGTTATAAAATTTCATACAGAAAAAGACTTCCACCAACATATAGTCTTCCCCCAAATACTTGGGACGACGGGCTATTGTGCCTCTTTGTTTCCTATACGTTTTATACAATTCGAATATACTCTTTCTTCAATTTTAATTAAAATCTAATTCAATTCACATGAATATTAAGCGTGTGTTTGGAGTGAGATAAAATAAGATAAGTTGTAAATTCGTAAATCATATAGTGAGATAAAAAGTGAAAAATTTTTAAAAATTTTTAAATATTTTTAGAAATTTTTGACGTTTTATCTTATACTAGTTAATCATACTTTAAATGTCTAAATTTTAAATAAAATTGAATAAAGAAGTGACATTAAAATTAAATCAAATAAAATGAAAGAAACGAACAATTAAAAAAGGAAAGCCCTAAAGCGACCTGATGCTAAAGTAAATGACTGTTTAATGTATTTTTATTCAACTAAATTACGAAGGAAGTGCTTTATATATAATTAGGGATAGTTACCTCTTCATTCCAGTCGGTTCGATAAATGATCCAAAATAGGACACAAGTCTGTACGACGGTTCCCGACATCATGCCATACCATATCCCCTGAAGAATAGAAACGTTAATTGAAATGCTATTGGAATATACAACTTCTGATTAATAATAAATATCAAAAACTCTATGCAATGACTCAGCCTAGGGCGACTACAAGTAGCAGACTTGCGTGGGGATTCAAACCATGCACATAGCTAGGGTCTCGAACTGATTGACTTCATCCAATTAATCTGTCCACATGCGTACACCCAAGGTTGCGTACCCTAGAATGGTCACGAGTGGCTTATCCATTTTTGGCGAACAGAAACAAAATGAAACTACCATCCAACAGATGTGATCCCATCACGCTGCAGGAGAAAACAAGCTGAAGGAAGTATAATTATTATTTCACTTTAACCTCATTCAAAAGTTTCTAAAATTTATATCAAACACACAAAAAATTATCAACGTTACTAAAAATTTATATTTATTTTACCAAATACTAAAAAGTTGTTAAAAGTTACTTAATTACGTTAAAAATATTTTTTATTTTATTTTATTTTTAACCTAATCAAATAAAAAATTAATTATTTTTATTTATAATTTTGTTTACTATCCACTCAGCCTTTACGTAGGACACATCTCAGCTAATTAATAAGTTTAGAGATAAAACGGTGTCGTTTCACCCGACTGCAGCCGTTGCAGTCGAACGCGTAGCTGCAGCCCCCTCACCCAAGACTAACATTTGTTTTGATGTTAGTCCCGTAATATCGATCTTGTAAGTCGTTAATTAAATTAAAATCGAGCAGCTCACAGTAAACGTAAATTTAAAAACTCTCACTTAAAATTTTTTAACTTATTTTTACTTTGAATCATTTGATTTTGATCTAACAACTCACCAGACTTATGTTAGAGGCCTAACATGAACAGATGTTAGGCCCCTCCGAACCCGGGGGAGATTGACACCATTGTCAAGTGAAAGAAATTTCTAGATTGGTAAACACAAACAATAAGATCACATGTGGATTGAGTTGAGCATTTCTAGCTCACGGTTGCCTTGGGTGCAAGGACTTGTTGTCGTTGTGACAAAGAACTTTTTTTTTTTTTGCCCCCCAGAGAGGGACAGAGAGTAAACTAAAATAAAAAATATATATTATTGATTTTTTTAAAGCATAATTAGAATAGTGAAAAGAAAATTAATACATGCTGACAAATTTTTATTTAATGTATCATACAAATAAATACATGTAGGTCACTCTACTTTCCCTCAAATTTTTTTTTTTCGTTAAAAAAAATATTTGCTCTAAACATAATTCAAATAATACTTTGAATTTTTCCTGGCAAATCAAAATTTACAAAATTGGCATGCATGTTTATATAAAAAGTAAAAGGGCAGGCCCACTCGATGAATAAAATTAAAATTGCGGATAACAGTCGTGCTAGGTTAATCACTGTCAAGAGCTCACACGGAGGTTCATGACTTGAAAATGAAAGAAGAAAATTAACGTACTTTTACACCCATGTCGAGTTTGTACCCCAATACTAGACCTAAAGGAATACCAAAGAGATAGTAGGATGCTACATTCACATAAGCAACTGCAGCTTGCCATCCCGCTCCGATGGCCACCCCTGCGAGTATAATATATATGATTCCGCTTTTTAAGTAATATATAAATATATTCAATTTATTGCTTCCATCCCAATATTAAAAAAAAAAAAAAAAATTGCTTAAATTAATACCTGAGAGCACGGGTTGAACGTTGTTAATTACAATGCAAGCCGCCAACAATGGGGTGAGTTCGTAGACAAGATTCCTGACGTCTTTACTCTCAGAAAATAAGGATGGGTACTCCTTTCGGGTGATGATGAGAATAAGTGATAGCAAGAGACCAATCATAAATGAATTTATTACAGCCACCGCGACAGCAAATTTTGCTGTTCTGGGATGGGCTGCCCCAAGTTCATTTGATACCCTGACACTGCCAAATAACAAAATGTATTAGCTAGTGGGAAGAAAACTCCCTCTTAATTTTATTCTAAAATTAATTGGATGAAAATAAAAAAAAAAAAGGAATGTAAATTAATATTTCCAATATACCAACCTTATGGCTGCATTGCATCCGATAGCTATCATTTCAGCCCAACCTAATATGTTCACGCTGCAAACGCAGCAAACGTAATTAGTAAAACAATATATAACATCACGAGCAACGGTACTAATTGTAGTTAATTGTTAGTAGTAATCATGGGCTATATTTGCTTCAATAGCCAATTTAGGTCAACCATGTGAATTTCCTAATATTGATTTAAAAAAGTTTTGGTCACAACCAATAAGATACTTGTTATTGTGTTTGTATCCTTCAATATATAATACAAAAACCAAGAAAGGTCATGGCCCAGCGTTAGGTAATGTGTATAAATGATTTGATTAGGATTAATACAAGCAAAATTGACCCATATAAACTCAATCTGCTGCAGTGGTTCTATGTCTAGATAAGGCCTTTCAAGTTAAGGCTATGTTTGGGAAACATATTCTGCTTCTCAAATTTTTTATTTGTTTTTTAAATTGATCAAATTTATCCTATTATGCTTATCTTTTTTAAACCACGAAGGTAAAAAAAATGTTAAATTAATAAAATGTTAAAAAGTTAACTTTTTTTTTCTTTCCTAAATATGAAAAAAAACTAACTTTTTAATAACTATTTAGGGTGTGTTCGGAATGATAAAAAGTAGAATAAAGTAATATAAAGTTAGATAAGTTGTGAGTTCGTAATTCGTGTAGTGAGATAAAAAGTAAATACTTTTAGAGATTTTCAGGTGATTACAACAAACTAAACGAAGCCTTTGTTGTGGATTATAAAAATAAATAAATAAATAAATAATTTTTTTTGCCAAACTAAGAGTGTGCTTGAATGCCAAAATTTCATGGGTTTTGCAGTGTTTAAAATATATTTCCTATTAATTTAATAAATAGAATTAATTTAATTTAGTTAATTATATTTATTTTATTAATTATTAAATTATTTAATTAAACTATTTTAATTATATTATTTTATAAAAATAACTTAATTCAGTAAATAAACTATATTAATAAATTCAATTATATTATTTATTAAAAGTAATTTTTAATTAAATATATTTTATATTAATTTAATTAATTAAATTACATTCATAATTAATTTTGAAATTAATTTTTTAATGCTATATTAATAATTTAATTTAATAATTAATTATTAAAATATTTTTTATTTAATAAAATATTTAAATAAAATAATTCATTTGAATATGATACAACAAAAATGGACAAAGTGCTAAAATTGACGAACGTTTATAACATATAAAAAAAGTGAAAATATTTTTTTGTTTGTTTATTTTTTCTATTTAAGTTTTCATTTTTTTGAAAGTAAAAAAATAAAAACAAGTTTAACAAATATATTCTTGTTACCCATTTCAAATTCTATAAACATAAATGGAAAAACAACTACAATAAAGGTTACCAAACGAAATCGTATATTTCTAATTCCACGTTGCAGCATCCTCGATATTATATATATTAGATAGTCTATAATTTAAATTTGATTTATTTGAACAAACTTTTAAATATTATATACTTTGGATGATTTATAATATGGATATAACATACTTGGATTAACATTTTTAAATATTATTTTCAGAATACTTTTTTATTTTTTTTTTGGTGTTAGTTTAGTATATGTATCATAATATATTTTTTTATACGTACTATGCAATTGATGTTTACCACTTAACGAATAAATAAGAATATATGTGTATACATTAATAGACACCTTAGAACTCACTTAAAAATAAATTCTTAAGTATAAATTTCTTATTTTTAAATCCATGTTTCCAAACCCCTCAAAATCCATATTAACTTATACTATCTAAACATCTTAAAACTCATATTTTAAAAGTATCTTAAAATCCATACTTTGAAACATGCAAGCGCACTCTAAAGCTAAGGGTACACAAATCACTTTTTTTTCTAGGTGACGTGGGACTAAGATATTACGGTGGAAGCTGGATTACCAAACACCATTAATCAAGGAGAGGGCCTTACGTTGGTTGTGGCTATTAAATATTTATCAGTCAACAATCAACATATGTGAACTAAAATTACCCCCCCCCCCAAAAAAAAACACATGTGATTTAAAAATATTAAGGCTAAATTGATTTACATTTTCTTAATATTTAGATAATTACACTTAATACTTATAATATTTAAAAATTATATTTATCTCTCTTATTTTGAAATGTTATAAACATTAATCTCCTTCCGATAAAATCAACTATTAAAACTTAGCAGAAAATATTAAAATAACTAAAATTTTAGGTATTTTTCCTATTTTATCACTTTTTCTCTTATGTTTTTTTCAGTTTTTTTTATAAAAATCCTCAAAATAAGTAAAAACAATTAGTTTTTAAGGATTTTTGTAAAAGAAAATAAAAGAAAAAAAAGCTGATGATATGTGAAAGAGAGGTGAAATAAAAAAAAATTAAAATTTTAGTTAGTTTGATATTTTATGTTAAGTTTTTAACTACTAATTTTATTTGAAAGAAGTAAATATTAACAATATTATAAAATAAAAGAGACGAATAAAATTTTTAAATATTATATGTGTTAAGCGTAATTACAAATGTTAAAAAGAAACAAATGTAATTTATCCAAATATAAATTACCAGCACTTACCATATTGATAGTGCATCCACCGAGACTTCTGCACTCTTCAAGTATCCAGCAAAGAGAATCAAAGCCATGAAGTACCATACTTCTAAGCTGCAATTAATGCCATTCAAGAAAAATAAATAAATAAATAAAATATATATTATATATATGTACTAATTGTAATGAACCATTAAACTTTTAAAATAAAATAAAAACAAAAAGACGCAAAGAAAATATTATTACTGTTATTTTTCCCTTTTTTTTTTTTGGGCAACTCATTTTCATTTTGAATTTCCTGCCCTAATTTAAAAATAATATCTTTTGAGTGAAACCTACCATACGTATCCCGCACATTAATTTTATGTGGCTAATTTTATAGTAATGACTTGTATTATTTGATCCGAGCTCTATTAATAAACTCAAAAAAAAAAAATAGTTTTTTTTTTAGCTTACCATAACATTATTGCTGATGCAAGGGATAATCTAACGAAACTCCAAAGATTCTGAAAGGCCTTCCATGAAAATCCAGACCAAGCTGGGCCACAAGGACCACTAAAGATATAAATCAGCTGAGCCGACACAATGAAAATCCAGGAAGCATTCAACACCACAGCCGCGCCGGCCATTCCCCACCCCAATTTGAGCATCAACAGCCAGCTGAAGAAAGTGTGCAAAACCAATGCTACAGCGGATATCGCAGCCATGGCCATCATCCTGCTCTGCGCCTGCAGGAATTTCGCGATCGGAAAGTTCATCGCGTATGCGTAGAGCTGGGGAATCATCCACACTGCAAAGACGCCCGCCGCCTTCGATATGTCCTCGGTTTGACCGATTAATTTCAGTAATTGTTCGGCGAAGATGTACAAGAACGTCAGCACGAAAGCTGTGAAGTTGAGGATCACCCATGACCTCTGCATATAAACTCCGAGCATGTCGAGGTGACCGGCTCCGAATGCTTGCCCGCAAAGCGTTTCCAAAGCACTCGCCATTCCCAACTGTTAATTAGAAAATCAAATTCCATCCCAAAAAAAAATAAAAGAAATTACTATATTTTGGAATGTTTTCACGTCAGTTGTGAAAGGGAATGTTCGTCTATTATATAAGTTAAGTTTGAGGGAAAATATTAGCTAACTTTTTTGTTTGCCATTATAGAGGGTCAAAACCACTCAATAACATATATATGGTGATTTGTATATTAGTAAGTATATACGTGTGTTAATTAATATGGAGTTACCAAGACGCCGAAAGAGAAGCCGGCGATGACGGAGTTCTCGACGGAGACGGCGGCGAGGGCGAGAGTTCCGACATGTCCAGCGAAGAGTTGGGTGATGGCGCCAAGAGAATACTGGCAAATGGATGTGAACATGGCTGGACCGGCGAGGCACCAGAGCTTTTTCGATTCCACCGTGAGTTCTCTGAAGAAGTCCGGAACGCCGGTGATCGGCGGGATGTCGTTGGCGTCGGCAACGAAAGATGAAAAGGAAGAATTGCTGGGCCTGAGAAGTTGATTGGGATTGGGTAAATTATGGTCCTCCTCCACTCTGGAAGAGAGCAGCGGCGGCTTACGATCGTCCATCGTACCGCTGAGAGAAGCGAAGAGAGAGAGAGTGGTTTAACTTACTCTGTATAATATTTAGGGCAATGTAGTGTCTGTATATATAACCAGGAGAAATGGTGGAACATAAAAACCATGTAGAAATTTCCTTCAAAATGATGCAATTTAATAAGTAGTTAATAATTAAGAATTTTTTTAAAAGCCGCCTCTAAGGCTTGGCTTGGTAACCAAACAAACTGGTTTTTTTAAGTTAGCTACAATTTTTTTTTTATTTATTATTTTTTTTTTTTTGGTGTTTGAGAAGTCAAGATAGTTAAAATTTTTTATCCAAAATTTTCTAATAAATTTCTATGTTTACATTTGTGCCATTGATACTTCACACGCTATTTTCCAAAACTATTTTTGAACATATAAATGCCAAGTCTTTACGGGCATACTTATTGTTAAAAATGGTCAATCTCTTTTCGTGATAGGATCGACCCCATTAATTTAGTTTAAAGATTCAATACTTATTGCCATAAGGGTTGACCCTTTCTATCTGATGGAGTCGATTATATTTATCGGTGTAGTACTTAAAAATGGTAATTTCCTAATTTAAAAATGAGCCAACAATTAGTTATTACGATGTTTAAAAAAAAAAAGAGTTAATTAGCTAGCAGGTGCTTACTCACGTTTCCAAATGATACCTAATGTACAACGAGAAGAGACAGAGGTATAATTATTTTTATTTGTATAATATAATTATTTTTATTTGTATAATATATATGTACTTGTACGTTTTAAGTGATAAAAAGTGATATAAATTAAAATAAAATGAGATAATTTGTGTGTTCGTAATTCATGCAATGAGATAAAAGTGAATAACTTCTAAAAATTTTTAGAAATTTACAGAATTTTTCAGTAAACCAAACGTACTATATGCATATTATGTAGACCCATTGCGAGTTATACATGCATGGATCAGTTTCTGGCATAGCCTATCATTAATAATTAATTTTTCTTCAATGCTCCGTTTGTTTGTTTAGGTGCGAAAACTAATTTTCGCTGTTTAGCCGTCTCTTTGTTTGTTTAGGTGTGAAAACTAATTTCCCCCGTTTAGCTGTCTCCCTTGTATCTCAATACAATTAATTTTAGACTTATTGATCTAAAGTCTATAATTATCTAAATAGAATTTTAGGGTAAAATAAGTGATTTATTATGATTGTATTGTTTTAAAAATGATAAATAGACTTTTTTTTATTAGTTTCTCTCATTCCATAATAACCTTAACTAATAAATGAGAAAAACTAATGAAGAAATATAAATATCTTTACTTTTTTCAAAATAATAACTCTAAGATTTACATGAATCTCATTTTGATTTTGATTTTAAGTTTTATTTTTATAGCAGAATATTTGGTGTGTTTGGAGTTGTATAAAAGTATATAAAATAAAATTATAAAAGTAAATGTCTCGTAATTCGTACAGTAAATAAAAAATTTAAATTTTATTATCTCGTAATTCGTATTTATAGAGATTTATAAGATTTTATTTTATTTTGTGTAACTCCGTGTAACTCCGAACGGAGCCACTGTTAACTTTGTTCTTTAATAATTCACAATTTTAAAAGCCCGATTAATATGCAATAAAAACTTTATATATAATTATTTGTATTTGTACAATAAATGATAGACGTGTACAACATATTACTGTGCAAGGACAATGAGTGCTACATGTACCTACACTGTGAGACCTAAACAGATTAAGGGTGTGTTTGGAAAATTTGTATAAATTTAACAAAATTAGTATATTTCAGCTTAAAAAAAAAAAAAACAAAATTAGTATATTTAAAATTTCATAATTCGTGTTTATAAAAATTTGTAGTATTTTTTTTCCTTAATTGTAAACAGTGCCAAAAAAATGATTGGCAACCACCTGTGATAGGATGCAAGTGGCACATTTCTCTTTTATACAAGTAGCTTTGTTTTTTTTTTTTAAATAATTGATTTATTTCTGATTCTATTATTTCCAAAATGAAAACTCCAATTATGAATTTTGAAAACTTTCGTGACTACGTGATTTTGATTTTTTCTTTTATATAAAATACTAATTGTGAATTTATACAAAAAAATTTATAAAAATATATACTCGTCAAAAATAATTTATTAGTACTTTTGAATTTATAGATTTTCTATTTTCAGTATTTTGTTTTTCCTTTTGGAGAAAAAACTAAAGGATGGAAAGAGGAGAAATTGAAATGGCTAGATGTCTGAACCACAAGCTGACCAATAAGGGAAGAAGCCTCGAAAGGGGTAGTCAAGTTAGTTCGGATGGCGGGCTGAAGGGTCTGGGACTAATAGGTCCCGGGTTCGACTCCTTTTGGGGGGCAGTCCTTCCTCTAGTTGTGGAGGGGTATTTAACAGCATTCTCGGCTGAACCAGTCAGCTAAGGCTTGCCTAAGCTGGTTTACTTTCTCGTGGTTCTTTGCTGGCTAGGGCCACGGGGCAGGTTTCATCTAGTGCGCACTCATGGATAGCGGCTGCGAGTTTCTCTCCGACTCCAGAAGGAAAAAGCGTAGCAAGAAGAGCTAGTTGCACTGCGACAAGCGTTCCTAGTTGATGATCTTCTTCAAAAAATCAAATTATGCCAGAAGTTAACAAATTAAAATCCAGCGACAACTTGCTAACCTACGGGCTAACTAATAAACTTTTGGGTAATTATTTTTATATCCAGTTTTTAAGATCAAAATTACTTATATCTCGTATATATTGTTATTATACACAAATAACTCTTGTATTTCAGACTCAAGTGAAAATGGTTGGTTAACATTCAATTTGGATCAGTTTATTAGCGTCAGTCCAATCCGCCCATGGGCCTGGGTTCACTTTCAAATGTTTGCTTTTCATTGGGTCCGTGTTGGGGCAAAACATTTTGGAACCTTGCTTTTTTTTTTTTTTTTTTTTTTTGGCGGTAGGTTTGGAACCTTGCTTTGCTTGCTTCTAAACAATTGCAAGTTCTTACATGTGTATATATATATATATATATACACATATTAAAAAAAAGGTTATACAATTAGGATTTAATACGTTGGCTTGTGCCTATCCCAATATGTATATATATATTTAAACAAGGAGTACGATGTGCACATGCAATCGCTATAGCTTGACATGATATGTCATTCTTAGTAGCAACGAGTTAGAGACTGGTTGGTCCTCTAATAATAACTTGGTTAGGCTGTAATCCAAGATTATTAGTGTCCTTAGATTAGAAATGACAACGAAGTTGATGTAAGGTGCAGAAGCCCGTCCCCCTATCTCGTCCCGCTGAGAAATGTTTTTCTCTATTTACGCTATGCCTGGGGACAGGAAACCCAGCAGGGGAACACGCCTTGTTAACATCAATAATACTTTGTTTTCTTATTTTTGGGAGTGAGGCAATAAACAATATATATATATATATATATATATTAGATATCAATCGAAAAAATTTAAAAGTAAAAAAATAAAAATACTAAATATATTAATTAACAAAATAATAAAAAATAAATAAAACTTCAATACTAATATCTCAACTTCTCAATATAGAAAGTGTGAAATTAGTATGGATATTTTTTTAATTTTAAACATAATTAGGGCAAGATTGGAAATTTTATCCCCACCTCAAATCTTATTGGATTTTAGTTTTTTTCTCCTAACCAACTCCATTAAATTAGTTTGATCGATTTTTTTCATCTTACTTCTCCAATTGTCATCCCTAATTTGAATCAAGAATTTATACATGAAAATGAAAAGATTAGAAAAAAAAAAAAAGAAAGGGAGAAAAAAATTCTCAAATATATACTTTTATTTGGTTGATTCGAAAAAAAAAAAAAGGGAAGTTAAAGAAATTTTTTAATAAATTATTTTCTGATTTAATTTAATTGTCATTCTTTAAATTGCATGCATCTTCCTCATCATTCTTTACCGTAAAAAAAAAAAAAAAATTATTTTTATATATTTTGCCCCTCAATAAATTTTCAATTCAAATATACCATTAAAAGGGTAAAAAAAAAAAAAAAAAACAATAAAAGACCATAAAAAGATTGTTCAATCGACGCCCCGAAAGGGGTAGTCGAGTTAGTTCGGATGGCAGGCTGAAGGGCCTGGGACCAATAGGTCCTGGGTTCGATTTCTTTTGGGGACAGTCCTTCCTCTAATTGTAGAGTGCCATCTAACAGTATTCTCGGCTGAGCCGGTCAGTCAGGGTTTGCCTAGACTGGTTTATCTCCTCGTGGTTTTTTTTGTTGGCTAGGGCTACGGGGCGGGCTTCATCCAGTGCGCACCCATGAGTAGTGGCTGCGGGCTTCTCTCTGAACCCAGAAGATTGTTCAATCGACAGCAAAGTTGCAACCAAAGCACTATCAACCAAAACTCTTGGGGCTGATCAGAGCTAAAAGCCCAAGTTGTGCTGTAGGCCAACTAAAGTGCCTGGGCCACATATAGTTGATTTTTTTTTTTTTTGGTCCTGATCAAAATTAAAGCAGAGCGAAGGGCTTGAATGAAGAATCGTCCAGCTCTTTGTCACAAATTCGAATCTCTCAGTCCCTTCCCTCTTCTAAAAAATTAAAGCACAATGAGGACTGATACATCTGCTTAATTAGTGACAAAGTAGGTAAGGGGGTCGGAGGGATAAATATGAACTTGCATAAGAGCAGCAACCCTCAAAAGATTATTTGTTGACTTTGACTTGATTAATTTGTAAGCTTGTCCAGCGAATTAATTGAAAATATTATATCAAACTATTTTTTAGAAAATCCCAAACTAAGTGTTTTTAAAATATTTTATTTTGTACGTACGTATTCTAGTTTTGAGTTAGAAGTTTCGGTTGTAAATTATTGTTCAAAAATCAGGGGCAGAGGCAGAATTTTCGCCCAAGGGGGCACCGGGCGCCAGGGGGCATCGGGCGCCAAGGGGAGCACCGAACACCCAAGAAAAAATAACAATCGACTTATTTTTCAATTAAGAGTAGGAGAAAAACGGTGTTATTTTTAGAGAGAAAATAAATTATTCTTGAGTATTAACTAGTGAATATATTTCTCACAATTAATGGTTCAAGTACCTGAAGTTTATTAGAGATATCCCTTGCTACAAAAAATATAATTATTATTAAATTTTATTATCTATAAAATTTATTATGTTATATGCTAAATTTACTGATAGTATAAACAAAAATATGCAATAATGCATTAAAAGATATACTTTATTTCACAAAAAAAAATACTAAGTTTGATTCTTTTAAACTTCTTAGATGTTAAAAAAATTTGAGTTAACTTTAAATTTTTAATAAAATTAAAATATCTTAATTTTTAATTAATTTATTTTTTAAATAAAATTAAATTAATAAAAAGGACATTTTAATAATTTTATCTAAAAATTTGAGATGATCACTTGCCCCCTTGTCCCAACGTGACTCCGCCCGTGTCGAAAATATATATATATATATATATATATATTATTTTGATTACTTTGCAAGAGCTTAATTAGTCCTGCATACTTCTGTAATTCATCCATCGTAGTTGGGATATATAATATATATTATTTGTTGACTTGACTTAATTTGTATCGTGTACGATTGTTTAATTTCTTACGTGCATGATTGACTCTTTGCTCTCATGAATGATGATATTTTGGTTGCATCCGTAGTGACGTAAATATACTAGTAATTAAATTGTGCGATACATAAATTTATCATATTATATATTTATTTTAATTTTTAATTAAATTTTATACTTAATAATAACTTGAGAAAAATAATTTTTATTAAATTATATGTAAAAAATAATTAAACTGTTAAATAATGATTTAATTTATTAATAAATCATATGTTCACTTATTTATTTTTACTAATCAAAATATCACATGATAAATAAATTATTATTATCACTTAATCATATTAATCTAGAATATGAATGACTTGAAATATTATGTTAAATTAGATATGTAAGATAATAAAAACTTAAAAATTAATTTGTTACAATATTTTTATTCTCTTTTTTACTAATAAAATTTTCAATTTAAATTTTATTTAACCTCAATTATCAAAGTAGGATGAGATAAGATGATGATACTATTGAATTGAACTATAATTCTAAATTTATATAATAAAATAATTTAATTATTATTAAAATAAAAAATATATCATAAAATTATTTATGAGTCTAAAAATATATGCTGTCAAATAATAATTTATCCTTTATTTTATTTGATAAAATTATGTTTATACTATGATAAACATTATGATAAATTATAACTAGAATAAATAATAAATCAAATCAAAACTTGTAATAGTTTTGAATTAAATATATATATATATATTGTTATAAAATTATGAATATAAATTTATATTTTTAAATTTATACAATTGTATTTAAAAAATATATTCTAAAATAATGCATTTTAGCCATAAAAAATGTATAACTAAAATTTAAAATAAATTCATAAATTTATATTTAGTAAAATTATATTTCTAAGAAAATCATAAAATTATCACTTAGTATTAAATTTTTATCTAAATTATATTCTAATATTCAATGTTGACATAACAATTTAAAAATTAACATAATAATCAATATAGATAATAAAAGGGATAAAGATAAAAATTTTAAGTTACACAATGCTTTTGTAAAAATATGATTAGATTAATTGTAGTATCTAATTAAATAGAATTCTCTTAAATAATTATAAATTAAGATAGAATTTAAATAGAGTTTCAATATTTAGTACACAAAAAATTAAAAATTTTAAAAACAATGAAAATTTTAATAGAATCTAAAAAGTCATATTAAAAATCTCATTAAATTAAAATGGAACAAATTTTAAAAATTATATTTTATATATTTGAATGAACAAATTAAAAAATAAATCAAATAGGAGACTTTTCTTGTAATTGATACATAAAAAAGTTAAAATTTTACAAATAATAAAAAATATAGTATAAATTTAATTGACAACTACATTAGAAATAAAATAAAATCTAAAAAAATTAGACCTTATATATTTGAATGGATGGATTAAAAATAAGCCAAAAAATACCTAAATAAAAAATAATTTTAATATAAAGGAATATCATCTAATAAAAACAAACATAATAATAAATCTGAGTAGAACATTAAACAAATTGAAAAATAATCATAAAATGAAATTTTTGCTAAAATTTAATACACAAAAATTTTAAATTTTAATAACATTAAAAATATAATAAAATCAAAAAATTTATGTCAACAATCACATTAAAGATATAATAAAATTTAAAAAAATCATAACTTGTATTTCTGAATAAACAAATTGAAAAATATAACAAAGAGTAGGCTTTCCTGTAATATGTAAAAAAATTAAAATTTTATCAATAATAAAAAATATAATAAAATTTAAAAATTAATGTTAACAATCATATTAAAAATAGAATAAAATTCAAAAAGCTCAAACCTTACATATTTTTATAATCATGTTAAAAGATAGATAAAATAAAAAAAATTCAAATCCTATATATTTTAATGAACCAATTAAAAAATAAGTCAAATAAAAATTATTGTATTAAACAAATCACAAAATCAAAGAGAAATTTACTATAATAAAAAGTTTCAAAGAAATTTGAAAGAAAAAATATTTGATATCTATTTATAGATTTTGAATACATGAGAGTTCTGTACTATTTAGATTAGAATACTATTTTACTCTTACAGATTCCTATCTTATTTAGACTATAATACATCGAATTGAAAGTATTTGCAATTATCTTATTATTGTCACATCTCTTAATTTAATAGATATTTTTAAATTCTATATTTTTAAATTAAAAAGAGTAATATGTGCAATAAATAAAATCATTTCAAATAGTTATGTTATATCAATCCATTACCAATTTTATTTTCGTAATTTCTAATATTGTTTGATATTTTTAACAAATAAAATATAAAAAATAAGAAGTTATATAATAAATAAAAATATTGAATAATATTTATGAATATTTTAGTTTGAATAAAATTTTGAATAATTGGTAATTATGTGTAATAGTAATTTCTTTTAGACTATATAATTATAAATTAAGATAATTATAAATGTAAATTTGTGTTAATAAATTAAATTCTTTATTTAACAAGCTAATTAGTTCTTTTACATTATTTTGTTTAACAATAATAATATTTATTATTAAAACCTTTATTTAAAAGGGTAAATATTTTTTTGCATTATTTTGTTTAATAACAATAAAAATATTTATTATGTTTTAAACAATAATTTATTAAAATAAAAAAAATAAAAAATAAGAATATGTTTTAAATGAAGATAAAATAAAAACTAAGTAGTTATATGATAAATAGAAGTATAGATTAAATAAAAATATCAAATGATATCAATTAATATTTTAATTTAAATAAAATTAAAAATTATGAATAAGTAGTGATTATTTAAAATATTAATTTCTTTATAAGATAATTAAGATAATTATAATTAGGTACAACGTGTCACAACCATAAATATATCATAACTGTAGCACAAGTTAGGTCCTACGTGGCACAAGATAATTATAATTAAGTGTTTCGTGTCACAACTATAGCACGAATTAGGTTTTATGTTGTGCATCAGCGTTGTCAGACTCTACCCTTTATATATATATATATATGTAAGTTTCGTTTGGAATTACACTTTTTATCTTACTGTATGAATTATGAAACCACAATTTATCTAATTTTATCTCCTCTTACCTCAATTTTTGTCACTTCATATGTATATGCATATTGGATCTCATTCATATCTTATGATTATTCATATAATTATGTTCGGTGCTTGATGTACTTTGCAAGTTACAGATATGCACTGTGATTATCTTTCGGGGTGGCCGAGTGGAGTTCGGGAGCGGCTGATGGGATCGGTCCTTAAGGTTCCGAGTTCGAATCTCCCTTCAGTGGGACTGTTTCCTATTTATTGTGGCAGGCTTCTAACAGCTCCCTCGGTCGAGCCGGTTAACCAGGGCTTACCTAGGCTGGTTTACCCTTTGTGGCCCTTTGCCGACTAGGGTCACGGAGCATGTCTCGCCCTGAGCGCACCCCTTACGGGGAAGTGGTTACGGACTCCCACGTACCAAGGGGATATGCACTGTGATTGTCATGTACACTAAAGTATATTTTATTGAAATTTAGTACTGCTGCTAGTGGGATTCGTGGCAACAAACTAAAATTTTGAAAAAATATAAAAAGAAATAAATAAAATGTAAACAAATTTTGAATTGTTAAATATTTGGTGTTTTCCTAAAAAAGTATAAAAAGTTGGCAAGAATTAAAAAAAATTTGAAGAAAGTTAGTAAAAGTTAAAGAAAATTAAAAATAAAAATAAAAATTTTTAACTAAATTTAGCATTTCAACTGCACTCTCACAAAAGTAATATAACTTTTAAAAATTTTTAGCAATTTTTAGTAATCAAAACTTTTGATGCGTTTGGTAAAAATTTTAAATTTCTGAGAATTTTTAATAACTTTTAATTATTTAGTAAAAAATTAAAAAAATTTTCAACAACTTTTAGGAATATTTGGTATCTTTTGATTGTTTGATAAAAAACTAAAGAAAATTCTAATAACTTTTGGTGGTGTTGTCAAATTAAAAAAAAAAATTATCAAAAATTCTTAATTTTGTATAACCAAACTGGGCATTGAGTGTACGGGTACACCATTTCCTAGATCGTCTTCAGACTTCATTAATTTTGCAAATAATCAGTTTAGAAGGTGGGAGTAGGCGTATCTCGAATTAAGTTGAGTTGAGTAAAAGACTAATGAATGGAGATTACTAGGAGTAAGATTTTGTAGAGGGGGGAAAATGTACAAGTGAATGAATTTACTTTTATATATATGCGTAAGTATTTCTTTTATAGTTAATTAAATAAAACTTAATTTTCTTGCCAAACATCTATTTATTTTCTTCTATTATTTTAATTGTACTAAAAAAATTAACATTTTAAAATTTAAACACCATTATTAAGGTAAAAAATATATAAATACATAAATAATTAAAGTAATTAGTACATAAATAATTATAAAACTTTGTAATAACTATCACATTAAATAATTTTTCGTATGAAAGAAGAATGTTGCTCTCTAAACTTGAATACGAGTACAAGATGCTATAAATGTCAAAATTTGATCACTTATATTAGTTTTTCGTTAAGACGTAAAGGGAAAATAAGAAAAGAGAAAGAAGAAAAGGGATAATGTCTTATTTTTGTTAAATAGAAACACTACTGGTCTATCTCTTCTTCAATGATCACCTCAAGACGATCGTCATGTAGTCGTCTAAGAATGAACGACCACTTTAGAATTTCAAACAACCACCTCTAACAATTAGAGTATTTTTACTATTCTAATAGTGAAAGGAAAATAGAATAGAAGATAGAGTGAAAAAATGAAAGTAGGGCCACACATTTTTATCCTTTTAAATTTGAAAAAAAAAAAAAAAAGAAAGATAAGAGAGAAAGAGAAAGAAGAGTGATAAAAAAAATTAAAAAAATGAAACTCAATTTTTTAATTTTAAATTAAAAAAATAAATTATAATATATACATACACATATATTTTTTTTACTTTCTTCCATTTTTCGCTTAACTAAACATATTTCTTTCCTAACTATTATTTATTTTTCCTATTCCTTCCTCCAACTTTTCTTTTCTTTCAAACTTCCTTTCTACCAAATACACAGTTAGTTTCAGGAAAAGGGAAAGACGGACAAGATGGGAAAGAGAGAGTGTGCAGAAAAGAGAGAGAAAGTGAGATATCTTTTACCAAATTTGCTTTTATTTGCTTTCAATCTCAACGACTAATCGAAACCAGGCAGGAGAAACTTCCCTTTTTTCAACTCATAAACCAAACGGTGTGCCAGGATAGCCACTTTACTTTGCCGACAGAGGTGGACAACCCACAGAGGATCGAAGTGGGGCAGAGGAGAGGGTCCCTTGCTGTGGGCCGTGGAAGTTGTAAAGTTACTTTCTGATATAACTCTCATGGTTTGGCAATTAGTTGCCATTCCAATCAAAGCCACTACATCAACTTGTATTACTCAAACCCATCTTCTCTGCCTAATACAAACAAATTAATAAGTCATCCAACTTATGCATACACAATGAATACAATATATATATATATATATATATATATATATAAACAATTTTGTATTAAAAAAAAATCTAGTGGACAACAAAAGCTAAAGCGAATTTATGGTTCTTATATGCTTCGGCGGAGTTAGGTGGGGTAGGTAAAAATTACTTTGGAAATGAAAATGAACCGCTTTGACAAGTCTTTTATTTTTCTCCGTCTTTTCTTGATTGATGATGCTTGTTTGGTTTTAGGTAATACATTACAAATTTTAATTTTGTTTCTTACCAATAGTTTTCGCCAAACTTAAATTTGCTGCAATCATAACTAACATGATTTGATGGCATCGTAACTTCATGTCATGAGTCTCATCTTATCTTTACTGGGGGCGTTAGCGAGCTTGGAGGAGTGGAGGGCTGGGGCGGATCTCGATGCCCCAAGCCCGGATCCACCTAAGAGGTTCGAGGCAAGTCAAGTTGGAAATAAGGTCGGCTTGATCCTCTTTGTATGCCTACTAATTACATGAATTTGGAAACTCTCAAAGTAGAGATAAATATAAGTTAGCCTCGAGCCTGTTTAATAACATTTTATTAATTATTAAATTAGATTTAATAATATTTTACTAGTCATAAGGTGTTCTTAAAAATATTGAATCTAAGTTTTTAATCCCAGAACTGTTTGTCTAGTTAATTCCGTTTAGTTCTTAAATATATTTTAAATTATACTGTTAGACAAAAATTAAATATGCAATTTATAAGAATAAATGGTTTAGTACTAAAACAAACATTTTTTTATAAAAAGATATAATGCTAGAATCAAATATGTATTAGTTAAATCTGATTGATCAAGTTAATTTTTGCGATCCAAAGCCTCAATTGTTTAGTTAAACGGACTCAAAAGATTTTTCCAAGCTCAAAAATAAAAAAGAGCATTTTCGAACTTAAAATTTCAGGCCATCAAACTTAAGTCCACCTCTATCTCAAATTATAGTTCTCAAAAAAGAAATTGGTCAATTTATCTCAATTGACTAAAAACAAGTTATTCAAAAGAGTGTCTAAATTTAGAAAGACTTATTCTAATCAAGCCATATAGTATTATACGAATTTCATACAACAAACAAAACCAAAAAATAAATTTCTAGAGCCAGAATAATAAGTCAGAGCTCATTTTCTTAATAAGAAATTGTGTAACTATTAGTTTTTTACTATAAATTGGCGTCCTTAAAGTTCTTCAAAAAAAAAAAAAAAAGAAAATAAAATCCCATAAGGAAGAAATACAAGATTATCATTTTTATTTTCAAGCCAAAATGAAAATTCTGATTTTTTTTTTTTAACAAAGTTATCCATATATTTTCAAAACCAAAGGGTCAACAAATAAAAATCTAGTTTATTGTTTTAGTCTTTTGCCAACTTAATTAATTAACGATAACCATATGGGCAGTCAAGTCTAATTTTGATTTGCAAGTTTGACAAAACGACTGCTAGCATGGAGTTCAACGTTCCATCGCCACCCAGAGTTTAAATTTGATTCTTATGCTGACTATTGTTGGCTACAAATTGGGATTGGGCATGGTTTGTTAGAAGAAAGACCCGAACTCGTCATCAATGGAGTAACGTCTCTGACAAGTAGTTGCTCGTATCATGATTACATGAAATACTTTAATAAAATTATCCACAGAGATAGAGACTGGCGCACTCTCATGTATCATTTTCCCGTCTAAATTTTCAAAGCTTTAGATCTCTTTCAAAAGAAATTTCTAGTTTCATCCCAAATGTTTGCAAACGTAATTTTCCTATAATATTTGATTAATTTTATGAATAATGAATAATATGTATACTTTGTTATATAAATTTAGATATAAGTCTCAAATATAAATGCATATTTAAGTATTATGTCCAAACACGTGTGTTTGGAATTGTATAAAAGTGTATAAAATTGTAAAAGTTAATGTCTTGTATTTTGTGCAGTGAGTAGAAAATTTAAGTTTTATAATCTCGTAAATCGTATTTATAAAAGTTTATATTTTTTTTTATCAACTCCAAACAAAGCCAATATACCACTGGGAGTTTTATAACTGTGTCCATTAATAGTTTGGTTGTCATTTTATGTCACATGATGGTGAGCGGGGCAGCCATAACTTATGCCTTTTTTTTTTTAAATACAAAAATAAAAAAACTATTATATATAACTATTTTCATACATTTTTGTATAATTTTGTTAATTAATTTTTACATAATTTAGTTAATTAGTTATTGTTGTCTACTTACAATTTTCCTATCTTTGGTAGGGCATTATGTGTAAGCCTAACACATTATTAAAATTATCAAAATTATTACTTTTATTAGAACAATTTAATTTTATTTTTTAAAAAATGATTCTCTAAAATTTTATTAAATTGTCATAATTGTTTTTAATAATTTTATTATAAAAATATTTTTAATTTTTTTCGAAATAGTATGTAATTTTCATAATTGATATCGATTTTTTTTTACTTTTTTTTTTTTTGGATATCGATTTAAGAAGGTACAAAAAGTCAAAGTAATGCAGAGATTGATAGTAATAGTATGGACTAAGTAATAAATGTTTTGAAAAAACAAATTTTTTTTTTGGTAAGTTAAAAAAAAAAACAAATTTTAGTTATACATAACTAATTACAGTCATTGAATGAAATTTAAAATATTATTAATTATTTTTAATTTTTAAATTTACCTAATGAGCTAGTTGTTTAATAATCAATAGAACAATATCGTAAACATAATGGACTTACCGAATAATAGGCAAAAACAAAAATTTTAAAAATAAATAAATTAATGGATGGTCTTATAAAAAAACAAAACACCAAGTTAACTTTTACCAACATTCTCTAATTTTTACTAATTTTTATATTTTTTAATTTGCATTATTTTTTTTACCAATTTTTTAAATTTTTATCGATTTTCTCTTAATTTTTTTTCATTATTCTCTAATTTTTATAAAATTTTACAAACATTCAATTAACCATTTAATTTAACATGTGAGTTTCATATCCCAAGTTGTATGTTTTTTGGATTTTTTTTTTGTTGTGCTCATTATTTAATCAGTATTTGACTAAATATTGATGATTTTTTAATATTTAAAAAAATACTTTTAGTTAAGAAAATACTATTTGAAATGATGCTTTTAAAAAGTGCCTTTTAAAAGAGTATTTTTTAAAAACATTATTTGAAATAGTATTTTCTAAATTTCTGCAATTTAAGTAATAAATTTTTTCCACATAACTCTATTAACACAACTACTAGTACAATAACAAACAAATATGAATCATGTGAACAAAATATATATATTTAAAAAATAAAAACAGTAATAAAACGTAAATTAAAATAATTATAATATTCATAAATGTGAAAAAAATAATAACATCGACCCATATATAGTAAAACGACAAAACATCCATAAACTATTAAATTAATTTTATCACTAATCTAATGTATGTACTTAAATTTTCCTATTTGGATATATTTTCTTGTAGTTTTTTTTTTTATAAATTTGACTAACATACCCAAAAATTACTAAACAAAGAATAAAATCAAAATTTAGTATAAAAAGTCATATTAAACAAAAAAATAAATTAAAAAATGAAAATTGATATTTTTTCAAAACCAACGCTTATTTTATTTTTATGCACAATCTAATTGGAAAAAAGTGGTCATTTATCAAAAAAAAAATTTTTTGGGGTCCGGAAACAAAAAGTCCTTGATTTTTTAGAAAGAGAAAACGGAGCACAGTGGAGAGAAAAAATGAGGTGGGAAGAAAGAAAGGGAGTCTATTGACTTGCCATTCCGTGTATTGGTAGAATTTCAGGTTTCAGGGTTGCAGTGGGTTGATTAGGATATAATTGAATTAAATTTAATGGTTTTAATTCAATGTAATAAAATTAAATTAAAAATAAAAATAAAAGTTAAATAAAATTTAATTGGAAGATCATTAATGAAGAATATAAAAAGACACACCATATTAAAATGTAATTACATCCTAATCGTTAATTGATCCACTGCAATCCTTGTAGTGAATTCTCCCATTACAGCCCCTGAAATCCGAAATTCAGTAACATTTTATCATTCTTCTCATTCTCAGGGGTAAAACAATCCTGATATATGCAGCACACATTAGATTAGATTAGTAATTGCCTGATAATAGTTTATGAATTTTTAAATGAATGGATGTTGTTATTTTTGTTTATTTTTATAAATGTTTTAAATATTTTAACTTACAATCTATTACTGTTATTATTTTTTAAATAGGTATATTTTTACATAGTTTGTATTTGTTATTATTGAATTGGTAGTTGTAACATGAAATTGTTTTTGTTATTGTATTGATAGTTTATTAATTGGGATTATATAAAAAAATTATAAGAGTCTAAAAAAAAGTGTTTTCAGAAAAAAATGTTTTTAGAAAACTGACTGCTAAAAACACGCTTTTTAAAAGTGTTTTTTGAAAGTATATTTTTTTAATTAAAAATATTTTGTTACTATTAAATTTTTTTTAAACATTAAAAAAATTAATTTTCAGCCAAGTATTGATTAAATAATCAGCGAAAAAAAAAAAAAAAATTGTTTTGGATGTGCCCAAGCGCCCCTATATTAAGCCGTTCCAAATCCAACTTATGGCCATCCAATTCAATTTCACCGTCAGTCAGAGCCTTTGGTCGGTGCGGTTAGCTCCGTGTTTTCTACGGACTCTGCTGCCTTTGTTTCTCCGGGAAGTGAGAAAGAGAGAGAGAGCGCAGCCGAAGGTATCGAGGGTTGATCAGATAAATTGCTGTATGTCAGTGGAGTACTACGGTGATAAATACTACGGCGGTTTCAGTGAGCTCGCAAACCCATTGCAATGGCCGCAACTGAGGAAAAAGCGACGCCTCTCCTCCGTAACGCTGCTGCTCCGGCCGGGAACGTCTCTCAGGATTGGAGCGTACCCTCTGTTGATCCTTCCAACGATCAGGTCCATCGCAACAGAGCTTCCTTGGCGACGTTGATTCGTCCCGTTGATTCCCCCCCTCCTCCTTCTACAAATCCTACTCCTTCCAAAGGTACCCCTCTCTATGTGTATCTGTATACACATTTATTTGTATTTATACATGGATGTATACATTTATCATTGGTAAAATAAAAACTTTTTAGTAGTGGTAAAAGAAACTTCCAAAGGTAACCCCTCTCGTTTGTAGTTGAGAATTGGAGGATGAAAGAGAGTTAATTGAAAATATGCGAGAGTCGAGACGGTCTACTCATTAGGGAGATCCAGCTGATTCTATCGCCACTTTGTTGGTACTCTTTTTTACTGAAGAGAAAGATTTGTTTTCTTTTTTTTTTTAATGGACGGTCGGGATTTCGAATGGTGATTGTCCTCACTTTGTTGCCGGTCGATGTGAAAATGGAGGAGGAAAAAAAGATGAAAAACGATTCTTCTGATGGGTATCGGTTTTGGGTTTCAAAACAAATGAAATACTCGATAATTTTTCTTTAAGCGTGTGTGTGTATATATATATATATATATATATGGTCAAAGAAGTCAATTTAATTGATCGGGCAGATTGTCTGGTTAATGTAATTTTGATCTTATATGTCTATTCCATTTCGTCACTGTGAAATTGTATTCCTGAATTCTAGATTTTATAGCCACTTCTTTTCTTAGTTGTTCTATGTGTTGAATTGGACTGGTATTTCTGATATTGTTGATTAATTTTTATTTTTGGCATGAACAGGACTTCCGGTTATGTTGAGGGCTCAAACTAGCCACCCTTTGGATCCTTTAACTGCTGCTGAGATCTCAGTGGCTGTGGCAACTGTTAGGGCCGCTGGAGCAACTCCAGAGGTTTTTTTTTTTTTTAATCATTTTTTCTTCTCCTGTAATGGGTTTGGATTACAGTGTAACAGGGAAGTGTTCCTTTTTTAACCCACTCTTCTTGTTGACATGATTAGGTGAGGGATAGCATGCGATTCATTGAAGTGGTTTTGTTGGAACCAGATAAACATGTAGTTGCTTTGGCAGATGCATACTTTTTCCCTCCTTTTCAACCTTCGTTGCTACCCAGAACTAAAGGTGGACCTGTAATTCCTAGTAAGCTTCCTCCAAGGCAAGCTAGGCTTGTTGTTTACAATAAAAAATCAAATGAGACAAGCATATGGATTGTTGAACTGTCTGAAGTTCATGCTGTGACTCGAGGTGGCCACCACAGGGGAAAAGTTATTTCATCCAAAGTTGTGCCCAATGTTCAGCCTCCTATGGTATATACTTTAATACCTATTTCCTCAACTTATGTTTGTAGTTTTTCTGTTCCTCATTCAACATCCAAGCAAAATCCAAGTGAAAATGTTGTCAAGTTCATTTGAATGAGTGGCAACATTTGGGTTAGCTGTTTGCACTTGGTTTCCAAAAGATGTAGAAGATTAAGCGTCGATGGGGAGGTTAATGTGGTGTGTTTTGACCTACTTGTATTATAGTTGGAGTGCGGACACTTGGATACACACAGACACATATATGCACTAAACAAACCCTTGTTGGAAGTATTATTGCAACCCCTGCTTAGTAACGAGCTAATGTTTGTATTATTGGTTTATTGAATGTAAAATTTAGTTAATGTGTGTCTTGTTTTTTGATTTTGAAATCAAAGGATGCTGTGGAATATGCTGAATGCGAAGCTGTGGTAAAGGACTTTCCTCCATTTCAGGAGGCAATGAAGAGGAGGGGTATTGAGGACATGGATCTTGTAATGGTAGATCCCTGGTTAGTTGCCACATTCTGTTCTGTCACATATATATGTGACATTGTATGCTCTTTATGTATGTCTTGTGCTCTTTTTTATGGTCTGGCGTGTAAACTCTTTTTACAGGTGTGTTGGTTATCACAGTGAGGCTGATGATCCAAGCCGCAGACTTGCAAAACCACTTATCTTTTGTAGAACTGAGAGTGATTGCCCCATGGAAAATGGTTATGCTCGACCAGTAGAAGGAATTTATGTTCTAGTTGATATACAAAATATGGTGGTGATTGAATTTGAAGATCGTAAACTTGTTCCTCTGCCACCAGCTGATCCATTGAGAAATTATACTCCTGGTGAATCAAGGGGAGGTGTTGACCGAAGTGATGTGAAACCCCTACATATTATTCAGGCTGAAGGTCCAAGCTTCCGTGTTGATGGGCACTTTGTTCAATGGCAAAAGGTCTTTGATTGTGTGTCCCTGATTTATCTCGGCATATTCAACACTTCATATTGATCACTTTATTTATTGTCGTTGCTATTTTGCAGTGGAATTTTCGTATTGGTTTCACTCCGAGAGAAGGTTTAGTTATTTATTCTGTTGCATATGTCGATGGTAGCAGAGGTCGGAGACCTGTGGCCCACAGATTGAGTTTTGTGGAGATGGTGGTCCCTTATGGTGACCCAAATGATCCACATTACAGGAAGAATGCATTTGATGCAGGGGAAGATGGGCTTGGTAAAAATGCCCATTCTCTTAAGAAGGTCTGATAACTTTCTATTATGCTTCTTATATATATTTTTTACATAGCAAGTCTGAGTTTTATTGTAAAAGTTTCCACCTAACAAAATTTTGTATTTGCAGGGATGTGACTGTTTAGGCTATATCAAATATTTTGATGCACACTTCACAAATTTCACTGGAGGTGTTGAAACAATTGAAAATTGTGTTTGCTTGCATGAAGAGGATCATGGAATCCTATGGAAGCATCAAGATTGGAGAACAGGGTTAGCTGAAGTAAGGAGGTCAAGACGGCTAACTGTTTCATTTATATGTACTGTGGCTAATTATGAATATGGGTTCTACTGGCATTTTTATCAGGCAAGTTAGTGATTCATTTTTTTATTTTTTATTTTTTTTTGCTTGATTTGGTAGATTGTTCCCTGCATCATCTTTTAGCTTCCTTCAAATGTTGCAGCACCCACTGAGCAGTTTAATGTGGCTTGAATCCACCTAAATGAGTTCAGTGGTTATCTCTGCATCATGAATCCATTTGTTGTTTTGATCTATTGGGATTGCTGTTTCCAGTTTGCCATAGCTTTGTTTAGCTTTTTTCTGTGGGATTTTATTTTATTTTATTTATTTTTTTAGGAGACCGAGATTCTTTGTGAATCATGATATGGTTATATTGTTCCTGTTGCAGGATGGAAAAATTGAAGCTGAGGTTAAGCTCACAGGAATTCTCAGTTTAGGAGCTCTCCAACCTGGGGAGGTCCGAAAATATGGGACAACTATTGCTCCTGGACTATATGCTCCTGTCCATCAGCACTTTTTTGTTGCCCGTATGGACATGGCAGTTGATTGTAAGCCTGGTGAAGCACACAATCAGGTGAACATTCGAGATATTTGGATCTTTTCCTTATCAATTTTCAATTTTTCAGCTGGTATTGGTTGATTTATAAAGTTTACAACATGCATATATTGGTTAAAATTTTAATATGGTATTATATTGAACCTTTGCAGTCACTTTCAGAAATTAGAGGTTCACATATTATTGGAGTCCTTTACCTTGAGTCTCATTAGTGGCTTCATCATTGATAATTGTATGGCTAAATAATAACCATTGTATTTGCAAGCCTGATTAGAAAAGGTAAAAATTACTTGATAATCACTTTTTAGACTACTCTCTGACTGGGGGAAAAAAAGGTTGTCAATCCTGTTGAAAGCTATTAGTTGTCTTCAATTGTGATCATATTCTTTATCTTGTATGACATACATTAGCAAACAAGGTAAGCTAAGTGGAAATCTTGCATGTTGTTCAGAAATCTCCTTTAATCTTTCAGTCCATTTAGAGTTTTGAAAGATCAAGTGTTTCTTCCTCTGTGATGAACTAAGCCGCTGTTTCTTCCATTTTGAGTAGCATAGCTGTGAGATGATCGAGCTACATTTAGAAATTAAGAGAGGATTAGTCATGTTTCCAATATGTGCAGTCTTAAATAACTAGAAAGTCCCTTCTATTCTCCACCCTTCCATTCATTTGTTTCTCCATCATTACACAAAGGCAGAGGTGTGACATTACTCTGATTCAGAATCAAGGTAAAATAAGATTGGTTGTAAAGGTTTTGGTGGTTGTTGCCTGTTACTAGATTTGTGTTGATAATGGTTGTAGCGTGTTCTAGTTTCATTTTGTTTTGGGTAGCTGTCTCAAGTCTGGTGTTATAATTGTAGGTGTTGTTTGAGGGGCTGAAAATCCTTTCTCATGTTTGCAGCATTATTTGTTAGACAGCACATATTGTGGGCTGAGTGAGACATCCCCTTTGCAAGCAGGGGTAAAGTAAAGTGCATTTGACCCTCCCCATACTTGTGCCTTGAGCTTCCTTTTTCTACATATTGAGGGGCTGATTATTGAGTCTGCATTTCATGAGTTTAACTTCCTTGGAGCTCAATTTCTAGTCTGTTCCTTAAACCTTTGAGCCTTCTTGATGTTTTTGATGGTTAAGTTGTAATTGACGACCAACTACACTTGGGATGCATACTTCTCTAACATCTAAAGGGGGCCTAAAATTTCTTGCAGCCAAAAGCAGGTTGTCTTGCTCTATGCAAGCTGGGTTGGACGGGAATTTTGCAGTTACTAGTATGCCTGTAATACTGCTATCTAGGATATTTTGGACCTCCTAGCCTATAAACTTGTGTTATAAGCTTCTCTAACCAAATAAAATAAAAAGGAAACCATAAAACTTGTTAGAGTGGTGCTGTTATTACTGTGCGACTCCGATCAAGTTATTGTTTTCGTAATTGATCCACTTGCAATATAGTCATATGTTTCTGTGGCCTATTAGCTTTTACGTAAATTACCTTTTTCTTTTTCAATGCATCACTAATTATGAGGAAAAGATCATTGCATCTACATGAACAGATGCATCACTATTTATGAAGAAAAAACATTGCATCTATGCAAGCTTTGTATATAATACTTGTATTTCCTTGTTTTTAGGTTGTTGAAGTCAATGTTAAAATTGAAGAACCAGGAGACAAGAACATTCACAATAATGCATTTTATGCTGAAGAAAAGTTACTCAAATGTGAATTGGAAGCAATGCGCGACTGTGATCCTCTATCTGCACGACATTGGATTGTAAGATAATTATCTTGCTTGAAAATTTTTAAGCTGCTGCTTACTCTTGTACTGTGCAACCTTATGTTCCTGTGCATGTTCTCTTATGAAGCAATTCATTATAATGTTCCTTTCAATACTAACTACATGCACAATATCTGGAGATGATGTCACTTTTTAAACCTTTGTTTGACAATCAATCTTTAGTTTCAGCTGTGAACTGTGAAGATCACAAGGAGTTGTCACTTTCCTGGATAGATAAGAATGCACCATTACTGGGCCAATGATTTGTAGTTTCACAACAGATTTTATGTGCAATATATGTTCTTTTCTTTTTTGCATTTCCGTCCCTTCTAATTGTGCTCTTGGCAATGGTATGGAACATCAGCTTCAGTTGTTAGGTTTCTGGATGAAGATATTTACCGTGTTGGGAGTTGCTTGCTTGATTATTTGGTGCATCAAGGTTATTAAGGGGGGTAAACCTTAGGTACATGTACCACAATGCCTTCATGGCCTGAAACTGTATTGTATGGTTAAATTTCACTAGTTCAACTTCTAACTGGGGGGATGTAATTTGGCTGCCAATCGTAGATAGCTTGACGAATAATAAGTAACTACCGTCTGTTGCTGCTGGGGGATTGCATTACTCATATTAAGGGTGCGTTTAGAGTGACAAAAAGTAAGATAAAATGAGATAATTTGTGGGTTCGTAATTCGTGCAGTAAGATAAAAAGCGAATAATATTTAGAAAATTTCAGTGATTTTTAGCAAACCAACGCACCCTAAATATGCATCTTGTTTCCTCCTTCCTAAAGCAGTTCCACATATAAGTTATTCTTTTAATATTCTGTATCCCATATACATTGTACATGCTGGTCTGTGTTGAGAATCTTTCTAGTCATGGAAAGTAACTGTTGTTGGATAAGCTTATTTTTGTAGTGATTCATTATTATGCCTCCTACTTTGGATGTGAAGAAAGCTAGTTTGTATTGGCCTGCTTGATTTTTATTTTTTTTTTGGGCCTCATTTTGCAAGTGGAGTGCAGATATTTTTTCTTTCTAGTTCTTGATTGATTATTTGCTTTGTATAGTGATTATTATCATCGTATTCTGCTCCTTGTATCTTATGATACAAGATAGGAGCATTTCCTTTCTTATAAAGAATTTGTGTTCTTGGATGAATTGCATAACTGATACATGCTATTCATGATTCAGATCAGAAACACAAGAACTGTCAACCGGAGCGGACAGTTGACAGGTTACAGGCTAGTACCTGGATCAAATTGTCTACCATTAGCTGGCACTGAGGCAAAATTTTTGAGAAGAGCTGCTTTTCTGAAGCACAACCTTTGGGTCACGCCTTATGGGCGTGATGAGATGTATCCTGGAGGAGAGTTCCCGAACCAAAATCCACGTGTCGGCGAGGGATTGGCTACTTGGGTTAAGCAGAACCGATCACTGGAAGAAACTGACATAGTTCTTTGGTCAGTCTGCCCTTTAATTCCTGTACATATACCTGTTACCATGTTTTATAACTGTTTCTCTTTGGATTATTGGATGCGAGTGTATTTTTTAAATAGATTCTGATCATGTTGTCAAAACTCTTACAGGTATGTATTTGGAGTGACGCACATTCCTCGCCTTGAAGACTGGCCTGTCATGCCGGTGGAACGTATTGGTTTCATGCTAACGGTATATATTCCACTCTCATTGTTGCAATATAAAATTGTTTGAACGTTCATGAAAACATTCAACGTGTTTTAACGTTTCAACTCGTCACTTGTAGAAAACCTGATGATTAACAAACAATTTAAACTTCCAAGTCATCAGTCTCACGTCCTGATATTGTTACTTTGCGCTGTTTATCGTGCAGCCGCATGGATTCTTTAACTGCTCACCTGCCGTGGACGTCCCTCCCAGCTTATGCGACTCAGATATGAAGGAAAACGGGGTCGTGACAAAGCCAATCCAGAACGGATTGCTTGCTAAGCTTTGAAACCTCTCAGGCTGTGAGCAAACTCCACTCTGTCGTGGGGGTGGTTTTATGTGATCAGTGTCGAATAGTTGTGCTTGGTTTTGGTGGTGGTGTTACTATTGCATGTATTTTAATTAGTCCAAAACTAATTAAAGTTTTAACTTGCTATAATTGTTGATTGTGGGCCACAAATTGTGGCATGAAACATCCTATTTTATGGGCATTTGATTATTGCCATTGACGCTATTTCTATTTATGCCAAGTTTGTTTGATTCTTCATCTGAAAGTTGATGCCTGGAAAATATTTACTGGGCGGGAATTGATGATGTCCTCCCCATGTATTGCATCCTAATGCATCGATTCCATGACAAGGAAAGAATCATAAGATAAATACGCGAAGAACATAACAAATAAATGAGCGTGCTTTGATTAATGGCTGACGATGAGCTTGGTTTGGTTCTTTCTGCTGATGCTATTGCTGGTTTGGGGCCTCTTGTTTATTTGTTTTGTTATGTTGGTTTGGTATTATTAAAATCTTTTGTCACCGGCAAACAGATCCTAATGGCCAATTGGCCGCCAAGACAAAAGACTGCATGGAGGGTACCCCCATGTTCCCTCTAGAAATTTCATGGTTGCTCGGGAAGGCCCCGAATGTATATATATGTCTTCATTGATTCTTCTTCAAAATGACAAAAATAAAATAAAAAAAAATCCACTTTTGCGTAATGATTTTGGCTGTTATTTTGACTTCAGAGTCTGTGGTGGGCTTTCATTGGGACAAAAAAGTTTGACTTGTCACTAAATGAAGATTGAGGGATTTGAGCTTAAAAAAAAAAAAAAAAAAATTTATTAGTGTTTTTAAGAGCCCTTTTCTCCTAAGGTGCACACCGTTGATTTGTTTTGGTTTGGTGGTAAATTTGAATTAGATGGCAAGTGATCAACCGTAATTAAACTATTTAATTTAGAAATTGAAAAAAAAAAAAAAAGAAATCAAATCATTAATTTTGGTTTGGTTTGAATTGTTCTGTTTTTTTAATCTTTCAAATCAATCGTAACTAAATTGTTAATTAAAAAAAAAAAACACATTATCATACCAAAACGAATCGGTTTGAACCGGTGGGTTGTTGACCTTTACTTTCTCATGTAATTTCACTCAAAATTGATGCACCGAAACCCTGCCGGGAGTTGATTTTAATTTGTTTTCTATAATTCTTTCATTATCTCCAAAAATATGGAGATTTTCTCGTCTAATTCTTCTTAATCTCCAAAATATTCATGTGATCTGAAAAATGTGCAAGGAAAAGTGATTATCATTTATACTATTCTTATTTTGCTTAACTTGTGTATTTGGAATCTGGGGATTTAGTGAGAGAGATAAAAAGAGTGAATTAGTTAAAAAAAAAAAGAAAAAAAAAAAGAAGGAAATATGAAATTTTAAATGTATATTTTCAGTTGAAAGATTAGAAAATATAAAAAAACATCCAAGGAAAAAAATTAGTTTTTTGATTTTTCTAAATTTTATATTTTTGTCATTTTATTTTTTGTCACAAATAAAATAAAAAAATTAAAATTATTAGAATTATGTAAAGACAGTATGTCTATTATTTTAAAATATTTAACTCATCAAAATATTTTAAAATTATAAAATTACCATCTTCACATATTTTAAGGTCTTCTTTGGTAGCATTCATATTTATCCTTTTTTTTTGTTCATATTAGTAAATTTTTGAAAACCAACAACAAAAAGATGTATGATAAAACTTGTTTTTATTTTTTTTTTGTTGCAAAAAAAAAAAAAAAAATTGAAAACTTAGACAGAAAAACATAAATAAAAAAATTATATTTTGTTAATTTTAATATTTTATTTATTTTTATTGCATCATATTAAAATAAATTATTCTAATACGTAATACAATATAAAGATTTATTTTATTAAATTTAAAAATAATAATTCATGTTTCAAATGATTTATTTCATTAAACTAAAATTATTTTTAATAGATAATCATTGCATACTAAGATATTTATTATAATTTAGAATAATAATTTATTAAAATGATTTACTTATTAAATTAAAATTCTTTTTAATTAATAATAATTAAATATTAAACTATTTTATTTTATTAAAATTAAAACTAGTATTAAAATAATAATTACTATTAAAATGTTTTATTCTATTAGATTAATAAATTTTAATAATTTATTATTAAATTATGTTATTTATTAGTATATATTATTAAAATTAATTGTTATTAAAATAATATTTTATAACATTAGGGCACGATTGGATAGTGCTAAAATTTTAGGGGGATAAGTTTTAGAGGGGGTATAAGATAAGAGGGGGTATTATTTTTAAAGGGTTGGCCCACATTGATGTGATGTTTATGGAGGGGGATAACTTTTGACTTGATTTGGATGTTTTATAAATAAGAAGGGGTGAAGAATGAAAAAATCAATTAAATGACTCTTTTGCCCTTGTGGTATTCTAAACTTGGTTACTTATTAAATTAAATATTAAATTACAAAACCCACTCTATTTAATTATTTTTGGACAATTTGAAGTTATATTATTTATTTCATTGAAAATTTAATTTTTTATAAATTTATTTAAATTTTTTTTAAATATGTATTTTTGAATAGTTAGTTATTATCTAATTTTTTTAATTATGTTTATTTTGACTTGTTGGCATATCTATTATTTTTTTTATTAGCATTATATTTATTTTAATCAAATTAACAATACCATTAACGAAGGTTAAAAATGTCAAAAATTTATCTACTTGAAGGGGGATAATTTTTAACTAGCCCAAACCCTAGCTAAAAATTATCCCCCCGCGGGGGCTAAATTTAATACCGCGCAAAATCAAAACCGGGGAAGAATCAGCTGCCAAACCAAGCAAAACATGCGGGACCCACGGGTAAAATTTATGCCCCCGTGGTTTAGCGGCATCCAATCGGCCTGTTAAGTTAATTAATTTAAATATATTTTATTAAATTCAATTAACTTATATTTTTAATAACATTGTGTATTTTATTTAAATTAAATTAATTACTGTAAATTAAATTAGATTACAAAACATATTTTTAGTTATTATTCCAGAGAAAAATGGTAACTAAAATAAAAAAATTAAAATAAAAACAGTTAAATTAAATAAAAATTATAAATATTATCCCGTGCACCTTAAATTATTTTTTTTTCTTGAACTAATTTAATCCGTCAAATTAAGTCAAAAATTTTAATTTGTTAGTGGGATTTATACAAATCCTCAACCACCCCCCCCCCCCCCCCCAAACTTAAATAACTAGTTCAAATCCCCCCTTTCTCTCTAATAACTGTCTATTGTCTGGAAAAATCAACGAAAAAACACCAGTGAATTTTGACGTATTTTTATTGATTCGAACAGTCATCCTAAGACTACACACCCTTAATTATCTATCTTTTGTCTGGAAAAATCAATTTAAAAAAAAAAAAACACAAGTGAATATTGACGTATTTTTATTGATTCGAACTGTCATTCCAAGACTCCAGGTCAAGCACGTCTGGTGAAGTCCAATGCATAAATACTAACGTACGCCAAACGGTTACATTACACCCGAAAGCCCGGTTGAACCACCGTATCCAGCCCACGCGCCTCCGTGGACCGTCGAAATCAAAAGCACAATTTCCCAGATGGAACAACCAGTACTGACACAGCCTCACAAACATGGAGCCACCCATCGAAGAATAAAACCACCGCCACCAAAAAGACTCCACCTTTTGACTGCAACGACTTCCAATTCCAACCCCCAAAACCCTAGGTCATTTCAGTGATCGAGTTATATACCACCAAGCATTTGAACTTTAATGTTTAAAATCGAGTGAAAAGAGTTAATTTTTTCTTTTTTATTTTTTGGGGGCGGGGGTCAGATATGGCGAGCAGCGAAGAAGAGAAGCTAATCGATGAGGTGTTGTCGTTTCCGATTCTGTTGTCTGAGCGACTTCGGGCGGCGGTGGCGGAGGCCGGGAGTTTCCAGGCCGAGTGCACCGAGGTGGCCAAGCTGGTGGACAAAATATCCACCATGCTCCGCACGGTGGTCCGGTTCTCGACCTCCACCGGCGGTTCGCTCTATGAGCGGCCGGTCCGGCGGATTGTGGCGGAGGTGTCGAAGAACCTCGACCGTGCCCTAACCCTGGTTCGCAAGTGCAAGCGCCGGAGCGTCTTCCGCCGGGTCGTCACCATCGTTACCCAGGCTGATTTCCGGAAAATGCTGAACTTGCTCGAAGCTTCGGTCGGTGACATGAAGTGGCTTTTGAGCGTGTACGACTATGACCCCGCTAATGGAGGCGGAGGTATTATTCTTTCGCTGCCTCCGATCGCAAGTAATGATCCGATTCTCTCTTGGGTTTGGTCCTTTATTGCTTCTATTCACTTGGGTCAAATGGGTGATCGAATTGAGGCCGCAAACGAGCTTGCTTCGCTTGCGGAAGATAACTACCGGAACAAGAAGATTATAGCCGAGGAAGGTGGTGTTCCTCCTCTGTTGAAACTCTTGAAGGAGAGCTCGTCGCCAGATGCTCAAATTGCGGCGGCCACCGCCCTCTTCAACTTGGCTAATGACGAAGAAAGGGTTCGGTTAATAGTCAATGAGCTCGGTGTTCCGATTATAGTTCAGGTTCTCGGGGATTCCCCAATGAGGGTTCAAATTTGGGTCGCGAATTTGGTGGCGAGGATGGCAGAGCATGACCCTGTTGCGCAAGAGGACTTTGCAAGGGAGAATGTAATTAGGCCCCTTGTGACAATGTTGTCGTTTGAGACTTTTGTGGAGGATGCAAAGCCTCCGTTTGGTAGGCAAAGCATTCATTCTATTGTTCAAATTAATAAGGAAATGGAGAAGAATCCAAATCACAGGCGAAATTTGAGTTCCTCGCTGTCACTTTATTCTGATGGTAGCAGTAGAGGTGGGCACCATAGGAAAGACAGAGAAATTGAGACTCCTGAAGTAAAGCATGAGTTGAAAATTAGTTGTGCTGAGGCTTTGTGGATGCTTGCTAGGGGTAGTGTGTCAAATAGTAGGAGGATAACCGAGACGAAAGGGCTTCTTTGTTTGGCTAAGCTTGTTGAGAAGGAACATGGGGAGTTGCAATTAAATTGCTTGATGGCGATAATGGAGATAACAGCTGCGGCTGAGTCCAATGCTGATCTTAGACGGGCAACCTTTAAGACCAATTCTCCGGCTGCAAAAGCTGTTGTGAATCAACTTATGGGGGTGATTAAAGAGTTTGATAATCCATCACTGACAATTCCCGCCATAAAGTCAATTGGTTCATTGGCTCGTACCTTTCCAGCAAGAGAGACCAGAGTCATTGGTCCTCTAGTAGAGCAGCTTGCCAATAGAAACCCAGAAGTGGCAATGGAAGCTGCCATTTCACTTGGGAAGTTTGCTTGTCCAGATAATTTTCTTCATATTGAGCATTCGAAGACAATAATCGAGTTTAATGGGGTCCTACCTCTGATGAGATTGTTGAGGGTTGGTGAACGGACACAGTTGCATGCACTGGTTCTCCTCTGCTACCTTGCATTACATGCTGGAAATAGTGAGGCCTTGGAACAAGCACGTGTATTGGCTGCTCTTGAGGGGGTGGACCGTTCAGTGACAGCCCAAAATCACGAGCTGAAAGACTTGGTAGCAAATGCAATTAACCACCTTAATCTGTATCATGCTGGTGCCCATCCTCAGGGGCAATCTTATACCCCATAAATAGTATCTGTCATGGAAGAGTCAATTGTTATATTGAAAACTGTTACAGCTTTATTGCATCAGTATCATGTTTGATACATTCTGGTCAACAGGGGGTGGGTGATAGGAAATACACAATTATTCAGTGTGCAAATCAGTAGTTTATCTAGTCATAGATTTGTTCTAAAATGAGTGAAAATATTTTAATTAAACTTGATATCTCACACCTTGTTAGTTTCTCCTATTTGTGATGAATTAGTTCCTTCTGCAAACAAAATACTATATTTTATTATATTCATTCTTTCCTTTTCTGCTCCCTTCCTACCCATGTTTCAAATTGATCCATCTTCCTGTTGATTCTGCAGGCAGATTTAGTTTATTGTGGTTGCTGTCACTGTTTTGCTTTTATTAGGTTGGGGCCTTCTTTTCATCGTTAACACTGGGTCAATGATTAAGAATAAATGACATTGATCAGGAATGCTATGGAGATGTACAGCAATTTTAGCTCTTTTCATAACCGGAGCTATGGATACAGTTTAGCCATACAAGGACTGGTATTTTCTCAATGCTATTATTATTTTTTTCCTGGGAGTGCAATAGATTTAGTAATTGACATTCATTTAGCATTATTCCTTTGGGTTTGGAAACAACCATAGTTCTTGTTGAGAGAGAAAAAAAAAAAAAAAGAGTTGATGTTAACAATATGCCATACTTATACTCTTTGTTAAATGGATTCTTCTAAATGTATAATGTACTCCTGTCGGATATTTCATACTTGGACAAGGATATTTGAGCAAATGTATGGTTTACGTGTCTCAATATAATTTAATTGTCATACAAACATATTTAACAATTTAATTTTAGCACATAATTTATGCATAAAACTTAAATTTTATGCATTAAGTACTCTAATGGAACCTTGTTAATAACATATTATTCTATATAATAAAATTATTATATTAAATATATAAATATTTTCCCATGTCTCTCCATAGCTTTGAATAAGATAATTAATAGATTTGACTCTTAGACACGTATTCACACCAGACCCCCCCATACCTGAGTCCATGACTCCTTGTAACATAGCTTATACTGCAATAGAGAGAAGAACTAAGAACTAATTTTTTGGTTAATTGTTTGATGAATTAAGTGTAAGATGCTCTAATAGATAGGAAGATGAAGTCCACGGCTAACCTCTGTTTTCTGTTTGACAGTTGTTTTCATAATAGACTTATTTTTATAAGCCATGATGAGAAGGAAAGAGCAGACCTGAAAAATCCTATATACGTGAACAGAACAATGAGGGCCACCACCAAAATAGGGGGAAAATGATGGACAACAAGATTGTTGATTATTGCCGCACACTCTAATTTTAGGGCAAAAACCAGCCTTGTTGCTTGCCAATCTATGGTTACATTTGAATTTTGCATCATGAACTCCCGGATGAACTTTATGATCTTTTTAAAACAGTAGAGGTATAGTCAAGGATTTTATGTGGCTCTGTTGCAACATTTGATGTTGGACCCTGAGCGTGGTGTATCTTCTCTCTCCCAGCTTTTAAATTTATATGCTGTTATGCTTGTATTGACTCAAATCCTTGTCACTGAAAACAAATAGTAATTTATTTCTTCGTCTATATAATATTAAAGTCAGACCACTTTTGGGTGTTCATGTTTTTAGATTACGTTGTGAGAGGTTTTGTAGGAAAGAACAGCATCTGAGAAATTCATGATGGCCATATACACAATTCAATTGTTTTTGCTAAATTGACTTGGAGAAAGGAGTGGTGACTGCCAAACTGGTGAGGAGATTGTGTTCCCATTTTTTTTTTTATTTCATTTTGCACTTGTTGCTAATCATGAAGGCCTTATTTCCTGATCCTATTGTTTGATAGCAATGATAGGCTTATTTCAGTCACCAAACCAACTTGCAATCCTGGAAACCTCTGGGGTTCCTTGTGTTGTCATTCTAGCACTTTGCTTTGATTTTACGCAATTTATGCTATTGGAAGACCCTGTATTATGCCAAGGAGAATCAAGGCGTTGGCTTCTTAGTTCTATTCATAAACCAATCCTCTTAAAAACTCTTGTGATGTGGATTTCTTCCAAATGGGCTTTTGGGCAGACAGAGAGAGTTGTTTATGTTTACTTGATGGTACCCTGTTTATGAGTTGAAAAAAATGGTCTTTTCTTTGTTTTATTGGCACAGGCTGCTTTGTTTTCAGTTAGGTGGCATTTAGTTTACATTTCTATTCCTTATTTTCTATTTTTTTGTTTTTTATGTTTTGTTTTATGTAGTTTATGTTTTAAAAATATCAAAATACGAGAAAAAGAGAACGCATTTGGTTTACATTTTATATATTTCGTGTTTTGAGATTTTTCTTGTTTTGTGTTAAAAATGTTCAAAATGAATTTTTTTTTCCATTTTGTGTAAACCCATTTTCTGTTTTTTAAAACAAATTTTGAAAACATAAGTGATCAAATGTGTTTTGAACTGTTTTTCTTGTTTTCAAAAACGCAAAATGAAAAAAGAATTCAAAACGGGTATACCAAATATCACCTAATTTCTCTAAAAAATTTATGTAGATCACTCTCTCTTACCTCTGCCTTCAAAAATTATTTGATAGTATCCGCATTAATTAGGGTGTATGGGGTTTGTCACGAACTTCGTAGGTCTTTAACCCTATGGTTTTTGAAGTGCTTGCCTCAATTCTTTTGAGATCCAAATGAAGTCAGGAGGAAATACTTTTGAAATTGTTGAGGCATTATTTATTTTTATACTTGGATTTTTAACTTGCCCCCTCTAGTAGCAAATTGGGCTACCATTTCCCTTTTGTCTCGTCTCAAAAAAAAAATTTCCTTCTGTTCGATGTTACCATTGGGAGGGAGGGAGAAGAGGATTGTTTGCAAGTGGTTGAATAGCTGTATAGAGCCTGACATGACTGATATGTCTGAGGTCCCAGCTGAAAGGTATTCTGCGGTGGAAACATTATTTTTAGCATCCTTCCAAGTTTTGAACCTTTCCTAGTTTTGAGGGTGTGGTTTTGGAGATGGAACGTCATCTGGAAGTAATGCAATGCTCTCGCTTTCCACTGATTATGAATCTGTTTTTTGTTTCTATTGTTAAGTACGAAGTTAATAATTTTATTTTAACCCCCTTATTTTAATATGCTATAATACATAATTATTTAGATAAAATTTTTAGTAATTATTAAGAATAAAATTGTCAAATCAAATTAAATTAAATCGAAATTAGTGATTCAGTTTTATTCGGTGTCCTTATCAATCTATTTAATTATGATTTCATAATTTTCCTATTCGATAAATTGTTCAATTTGGTGTATATTATTTCAATTTTAATACCAAACAAAATCTTACGCACCCTTATTTCCTTGTACCATTATACTAGACCATGTACTCTTCTTTGAAGAAGAACCTCAAAACCTCGTGGTAGTAAACGCAGGGGAAGAGGGAAGAAAACATGAGAGCTATTTTGTGCGTTCAACCAACATGGCCAGCAACACAATTTATTTATTTATTTTCTTGGGGTTACCTCATAAACTGGAACTTAGGAAAAGGCAGAGTAAAATATGCACTCTAATTGTGAAAATAATAATCTTATTATTATTATTATTGTTGTTGTTATTTGTGAGAATAAATAACATTTTCTAAAGTTATACCCTCTCTTAGAAAAAATTAGCATGCATTTCTGGCAATAAATAATCATAGCAAATATGACGACATTATCATTATTATTATTATTATTTTGTGTACATTTTTACTATAAATAACATTTTTTAGAGTAATATCCTCTCCTTATAAAAATTAGTATGCAATATCAGTAACTGATAATCACTGCAAATAGGACAACATTCAGGACTCATAATTTAAGGTGTTGTGCTCTGAATTTGAGGGAGTTGGCATAAGAACATATCTTATGCCAGTTCAGTAACTTACAATTAGGACGGTTAGTGATCAAATAAAAAAATTACAATTATTTTACTTAACTAAATATAGAATGCGTTTAGAGTGAAAAAAGTGAGATAAAATGAGATAATTTATGATTCGTAATTTGTGTAATTAAATAAAAAATAATAAATTTTAAAAATTTTTAACGATTTTTAAAATTTTTCAATAATTTTTAACAAACTAAACTTACCCATAAAATATAATGGGGGATATGAGTTGATAATCTAATCCCCTACTATAGGTGATTACTTCCCACATTGGAGAATTGAGTGTGTGATTTATAAACCTCGTTCTGCTTTCTACTTGAGGAGAAAATTAAACATTAGTAAGTTAAAAAAAAAAAAAACCGTAAAAAAGAGAAAGAAAAAAATTTTTCCACCCAGTTAGTTCTCGACGTTATTCAAGAAAGAATCTGTTTCTCTTTGAGGGGTTCTAGAGGCTGTAATTAAAATATCTACTGTAGGAGCTACAGTAGAAAATGAATGGTGGAGATTTGTTTGCATTTAATCTAATAGTTTTAATTTATTTTAATTAAAATTATTTTTAAAATAAAAATAAAAATTTTAAAAATCTGATTGGAGTACAATTAATGTGGAATATCAAAAGTCACATGTCATTAAAGTGTAAACAAATCTCTACCATTTATTTTTCCACTGCAGTCCCTGCCGTGGATATTTTCACTGCAGCCCGCTTAACCTCTCTTTGAGAGGGTTCCAAGGGACTACAGTGGCAAATCAAATGTTGAGATTTAATTATTTTTAATCAAATAGTTCTAATTTAATTTAATTAAAATTATTTTTAAAATAAAAATAAAAGTTAAAAAAATTTGATTAAAATATAATTAATACAGAATATAAAAAATCATGTATCATTAAAGTAAAAATAAATTTCTAACTCTTAACCTCTTCACTGCAGCCCCTAAAACCCTGTTTGAGATGCTATGTTCGTCTGTTGGCGTTGTGCCTGTACATTTGTGCAGCTCTAAGCCCAATAAAAACTGGCATGCAACGGATTTGTTTATTAATCGACGCAGTTCATTGGTTTTGTTAAAATAATAATAATAATGATAATAATAACATAGCTTGACAAATAAGACAAAAATAAATAAATAGCAAATAAGAATCACCTAAACACTAAACATAATCTTTTTTATTCACCATTTTTTTTTCAAAGGTACATGATAAAAACATCATAATTTAAACCAAAACTCTAGGACGAACATTTAGCCTATATTTGGGTTAAGGATTTGTCAAGTTGAAAGAGAAAAATGGTGAAAATTCAAAATCACTTTTGATATTTAATTTATAATGAAAAATAGAAGGAAACTAATAAAAAATGTACGAAATTTAAAAAATTAAAAATAATTAAATTAAAAATTTAATTAATTGATAAATACTTTTTTATTTTTATATTTTTTAATTCATTCATATAAAAACATATGTTTAAAATTTTATATTTCATTCTCATTTTTTCTATTTTTTTCTTTTACTTTTCTTTCTTTTTCTTTTTCCTTGTTTTATCTTTACACCAAAAATACCTCAAAAATTAAGGATATGAGCAGGGAACTAAAGCAATGTTTGTTTTGGAGATAAAATTGGGGGATTAGATAAGTAACCTACCATTTTTTGACCAAGTTGATTTTGGTCATGTGTTTGATTTACAGTATTACAACTTCGGATTAGATTTCATGTCCCCCAAAATAAGGAATAAGTAATACCATGGGAGATATGGTATTACTTATAACCCCCCTTTGGATTTGTTTCCTACTAAAATCTAAAGATTCAAAATTATTTCTTGTCACATCTCATGTCAAATTATATCTTTTATGTCACTTTATATCCAACTAGCCAAATACCAAAAAAATAATCCTACATAAAAAATTAATCCCATGTTATGTCCAATTCCATATATTATCTCATGATTTTACTTATATCCCATTATCTAATCCCTCAAGGCCGCGTTGGTTTGTTGGATGAGAACGTGGGATTGGATGGCTAATACCGTGGGCCCCACAAATGTATTGTTTGTTTTGGCTTTTGGATTAGCCATGGGCCCCATGGGATTGGATTTGGTGTCCGGGGTTTTGCCGGATGAGTAATCTGACACGGGTGTGGGATTAATAATCCTTCGTCTTTAGATTTGTTTTCCTTTAAGATCCAAATGTCCAAAATTATTTCCTATCACATCACATATCAAATCACATCACATATCAAATCACATCTTTTATTCCACTTTATATCCTACCAACCAAACACTAAAAAAATAATCTCACATAAAAAATTAATCTCATCTTTTATCCAATCTCATATATTATTTATGGTATTATTTATCCCCCATCATCCAATCCGCTCAACCAAACGAGGCCCAAAAGAAACATAACCTAACGGTATCCAAGAAAGGATTAAATTCTAAATGCCCTGGTCAAAGGGGAAGTTTCAACTTATACAAACTTTAGGGTAGTTTGGTAATTATCAGTTTTAATTTTTTTTAAACTTTTTTTTTTTGTTTTATATAGATTTTTCTTTCTAAAAAAAAATTAAGTTTTAAGCATATTATTTACCTTAAAAAAAGGTAAAAAAAATACTTCTAAATAAGAGAATTTAGGTATGTATAAAGAAAATTAATTAATTTTTTTTAAAAGCTAACTTTTTTCACTTATACGTGAGTTTTTTGTTTTAAATTAATTTTTATATTTTTTTATGAATGAAAATAACAGATTTAAAAATTAAAAAAATAAATATCATAAGATTAACAAAAGTAAAACAAAAATAAACTGAAGTAATAATTACAAACCTAAGTTTTAGAATGCATTTGGAGTTTAAAAAAAAAAACTATGGCTCCGTTTGGAGTTAAACAAAACAAAATAAAATCTTACAAATTTTTACAAATACGAATTACGAGATAACAAAATTTAAAATCTTCACTCACTGTACGAATCACGAGACATTTACTTTATAATTTTATTTTATTTTATATACTTTTATACAACTCCAAACACACTCTATAAAACTCTATAAATCATAATCCTCAAATTGATATAAAAAAATATAAAAAGTTTAGAAGAATTGGAGTTTTATGAAAATTATATATATATATATATATATATATATATATCTATTGGGATTTCAAACGCATAACCTTACTAAATTTTGACGTGAATTTTTAGGTCATAGTTTAAGTACATTCCTCTACCAATTGCATGGCGTGTTATTAGCTAGGTAAACAAGAAACGCAAACTCAATCACCAACATAACTTGATATCAATCGCAAATAATTGAGCTATATATATTTTATATTATTCTTAGCTTCAATTATCGTCCGTAAAATAAATAAATAAATCATGGCTTGCAAAATTGCTAAGTAAAATCTGGCTCACGTGGCCTCCAATAATTGATCGAACAACAAAGTCTTTTTAACCAAACTAGGCTGGCTGACCCACCACAAATGAGGCAGATTTTACGAATGATAAAAGCCTAAAAACTCCTTAGTTGAGACGCGTTGAAACATTAGTGCTTCTTCAACGGCTCCGATTCCAAGAAAGCCCTTTGTTTATTTGTGAAAAGGGTTCCTCTCAGATTAGGTGAACTCCCCTTTGTCAATCACTCGAAAATTATTTAAAAAAAAAAAAAGGATAGATAAATAAAATACTTTAATCCGCATGATGATGCACATTCTCCACTCTAGACAAATGGGTTCTCGGCTTTTATATAAACAATCCATAAACAAATACAATAACGTAGTTTATATGTACGATTTTGTCACTAAACTTGGGGTCTGAACAGTGGGGGCCGGCTTGAAAGTCTATATATATATATATGTATATATATGTTGCTGTAGAAGGAATTCATTTTTAAGGAGGGAAAAGTCTTTGAAAATGATATTCAAGAACCAGATTTTCTTGAAAATGAGATTAGCTATATAGGTATGAAATTTTCCATTAATTAGTACTAATATAACTTTTTTTTTAACACTCCGAAAGTATTAAAGTGATGCGGTTGACATGTGAATTTATCATTTATTTGAAAATAATATACCAATTAAAGAGTTTTTTTACCCCCTTCGAAAAGAGAGGGTTCAAGGCAAAGTCTTGTTTCAATAAGATTAGCAAGTGAACTTTTGCTCATGTTAGATAGTGAGGGAGATATTGGTTAATAAGAATCTTTTTTAAAACTCAAAAAAGCAGATAATACTTTACATTAATTTAGCAAAAATTTTGACTGATATCTCACCTTGGGATTACCTTTCTTGTTTGAATCTCGTTATTTAGAAGGAAAAAAAAGAGGTGGTTGATCAATTTTCATGCAGTTCCAGGTCTTTCTTCTTTGCAAATATTTATTTCTATAAGTGGGGCACCCAACTTGCATAGGATTCTATCCCTCCGCTCATATGTATGTTGTCTTTTGTTATTTCTTATCACAAAAGCATTACAGAGAAGCTTCCCACTATCATAAGGGGCTACCCTAGCTAGGTGGGTCGAGAGTCATTAGGTGTGGGGCACCTAAAAGACTAAAGACCCAACCACAAAGAGCATAAAAGGTACTTGTGAGGGAAAATATGGCTTGGGGGTTATAAGGGATGTGTCTTAGTCAATCAGCTTTTTAAAGCATCTGATGCATTGAAAAGGATATTTTTCACCTTTGCCTCTGCTTGCTAGGCCACTTTTTCCCAGTTAGATTTTGACTTTCACCTCTGCGTGAGAGATGGATAGAGATAGATAGGCGAAAAGAAGTCGGACCATAAACCAATATACCACCACTTCTTTTTTTTTTTTTTTTGGTAATTATATACCACCATTTTTAGTTTCAAAAGAAGAGATTTTTTTTTTCTTTTTTCTGGGGGGGGAGGGGGTTAGTGAGAGTTAACTCTATCTGAACAATCAACTACCATTGTTAGTTTCAAGAGAAGAGAATTTTTTTCTTTTTTTTTTTTTGGGGGGGGGGGGGGGTTAGGTGAGAGTTAACCTCTATCCTAACAATCAACTTAAAATTTACATTTTAAATCAATATCCTTTTTTTTTTCCATTTCATAAAATTTGTTAACGATGTTAACTGATGGGAGGGACATGGTAAAACTAGAAAAATACACAAATAAAATAATTTAGCATGCAAATTCTGAAATAAATTAATGATAAATATAATTTAACCTATTTTTTCGTTAATACATGAATTTTGGTAGTGCAGTGGAAAAAAAAAAAAACACACACACACAAACACACACAAAAGCATGTAAAGAGTTGGGTTTAATTTAATTTTCTACCGTATATCAAGAAAGAAGCTTGTGAAGAAGAAGACTTCAAAGAAAATCAATGGAACCAAACCAAAGCTAAACTGCCATGTTATTTATTGGTCAAGCCATTTACATGAACTCCTGGTCCGCCACTAAGGAGAGAGAGATCTAAATAAAAGAGACACAAAATCAGAAAAAGCTAAAGATCAGAAAAGGATAGAACAAAGTTGGAAAGAAAATACATTAGTGGCAACTAAATTAGGCCCTCTCAACAACACGGCGAATGAAAACAGTTTCTAAGTCTGGTGGAGTAAAGAACTCTCGAACACCATTGTAATGACACCTTGAAGCAGATTTCCGCTTCCTCGGAGCCGCCGGACATGTAAGCCTCGTCGGAATCCTCAACTCCTCAGCCGTTGGTGTTGTTGAACAATCTTCGTCTTCCTTCTCTGGCTGTTTCTCTACCGGGTTTGTAGAGATGGGCTTCAACGGACTTCGCAATGGAATGCCGGCGATCACCCATTTCTTGGGTTCTGATTCTACTACACTAGTTCCATCCATTTGAGGCTTCTCTGGGTATCCCATGTCTAGATCAAACTACATACACTTAAATACATATATATATATGTATGTATATATAGGTGGCGAGCAAAAGGAGCTATATATAGGAAGAAAAAAGAAAAGAAAAAGGTGAGAGATGCGTTTTTGTGTGTATGGAAATCAGAATAGAATCTGAAGAAACCAGTGGGAAAATCGTGAAAGGGAAGAGAGAAAGTGGGGGTGATGGGGAAGAGGGTGGAAAGGGTCTTTGTTTCTTAATTGGTTTTGGACCTTTATTTTAATAACAAGGGGGGAGGCATGCATGAGAAAGAAGTAAAAGGCTTTAAATGAAGAAGAGTAATGTTCAATGCTCTGTTATACCTAAAACTTTTAGAACCCGAGGAAACCGTGACCTAAGCATAAGCAAAGCTTAAAGGCTAATGTGCGTGTGTGTGTGAGAGAGAGAGAAAGAGAGAGAGAGAGAGAGAGAGAGGGAGAGGTGAAGGTGCCCGTGAAAGTTGCTGATTGCTGGCATCATATACGGTGAGTAGAATTGAGCTGGAATTTTTGAAGCCTATGACCGTTAAAAGGCTTGTTCGATTCTGCTTCCTCAGTGCTACTTTTTTTGTATATCATGCATATATTTCCTTATTTTCAATTTTTATTTGCAGAATAGATTTTCCGCATGCATACCTATTTATAGGTTGAGTTGGTTAAAATATTTTTATTTATATTTTAAAAAATAATTTCAAAATATAAATAAAAATATAATTTAAAAAAAATATTTTACATTAAAATAAATAGCAAATTAAACTACGCAACTTTGTTATTGTTAGTTTAGCCTGTAAATCGAAGAGATCCCTGTGCTTGTGTAACTACACTTTTATTGGTGCGGATCTTTGGATTTAACACCGAGGGATTCACCTCTATGCCAAATTTTTACAGAGTGAATCTATTTGTGGCCCACACAATAGTTCTTTAATATATGTATCAATAAGTTGTGACTTACTTAGCAGTGGGAATTTGAACATGTACCTAAGAATTAGATATAATTTGTTTAGGTAAGGAGATCCGTCTTACCAATCTTATTATACTTTACGGTTGGGGAGTTGGCCTCAAGAATTACTAGGGTGAGGATTTGAACCTGGGAGTTTGGGGTGGTAAGTCACTTTACGACCGGAGAGCTGGCCCTAAGAATTACTAGGGAGAAGATTTGAACTTGAGAGCTTGGGGTGGTAAGTCTCTAACTCACAGACTAAAGCCAATTCACCTAACCTATTGGAATTAACTTGATTGGCTGATGTGTTCTTCGGTAGAGTTTGAATAGGGAAAAAATTAATTAATTATTAAGAAGTTAACTTCTTTTGTATTTAAAAAAAGAAAAAAAAGTTTACTTTTTAATAATTAACTTTTTAACTTTTTATTAATTTAACATTTTATTCTTCATAATTTAAAATATAAGAAAGTAAATTTGATCATTTTGATACACTTAATATAAAAAACCAGATGAAATGAAAAAATAAAATCTACCATAATGTAAAATTTCATCACTAAAAAATATTATTAATAAGGGCAGGATTAGAAATTTTTTTCACTCGGAATTATTAAAGGTGCGTTTGGAGCGTCGAAAAATAACGAAAAATATAGTTTGGATAAATTTTTGGCTTTTGGTGCACAGTCACCAAACTACATTTTTCAAAATTTCAAAAATGAATAGTAAAATTTTTTAATTTTTGTGTCAGTTTTTTGGAGAGAGAATCCATTTAAACTTTTTTTTTTGAGTCCGTTCAAATGGTTTTATTTCAGAATTTATTGAAAGTCGTTGAAAAGTTTTTTGAGATTTGTAGAAAAGTTATTGGGATTTGTGAAAATGTTACTGGGGTTAGAAAAATATTTATTAGGGTTTATAAAAATTTGTTGAGATATGTAAATATATATATAAATGTATAAAAATTTCACAAAGTATAAGGATGGCAAAATGTGTTAGAATATTTTTGAGATTTTTAAAGGTTTTCAAAGATTTACCCACTTTTTGAGCATGCCAAATAGTCCTAAATAGAGATGATTTTTTTTTTTTTTCTTGTGGGTATTAAATTAGGTTATGGGCAGTTGGATTACAATGTTATTTACTATTAATACTAAATAAAATTTGGCCCAAAATCTTATTAGGATCATAATCCACCACAGTCTATGCACAACTTTACCTTTGATTATCAATCATTATTAAAGATATAAATAAGTCAAGTCGAGCGGAGTTAGACATTGTTGTAAATAGATTGCTTGTCATATGTTTATCATGCTCGCATTGAATTTGTGTTTAGTTGACCTAAAAAAATTAAGTTTGAAATTGGCATATTAAAAAATATTAAGGTTTGAATTTGGCTAGTCAAAACTTGTATATATCAAGTATTTAAAATATCAAATGATTTATTTAATATTATGATAATCTTTATTACAAGAATTAATTAATATTTACGATAAGTTAAATTTTAATTCTCAAAACACTTGATAATTAATAAAGAGTACTACAAAATTTGAAAAAGTTTACAATGTTACGTTTCTAATAAGAATAAAATTGATTCCTAAAAGTCAAAACAAACGTTAAACGTTAAGAAAAATATCTAAATAAATAAAATTTCTAGAATATGTTTAGTTTGTGATTATCTTTAAAGTTGGTGCGTGGGAGCGTGTGTCGACAATACGAGAATTTTGTTAGTTTTATAGAGTTCAAAAGGCTTATAGAAAAATTTCCTCCTCTTTTTAAAAAAAAAAAAAAAAATTACAGTGATTTTTTTAGGGATGACCTCAAAAGCAAAGTTAAGCGTGCAGAGTGCACAGTGAATAATGTAAAGAACAGAAGGTGGTGATAAAGACAAGTGCTACTCGATCCACCTAGACCCTAAGTTTGGGGCCCTTCCTTGCTGTGGTTGATTAATAATGTAATACACAAAAGTTTAAACATTTTTCCTTAGCCCCTTGAAGTCAGATGTAACAATATTTTACCTTTCAAAAAAAAAAAAATGTAACAATATGTAATTTTTTAAAATTTCTACAAGGTGGTGGTTGGAATGCCAAATTTTGATAAAAAATAAAAAGTTGTGTTTCGTTAGTTGTTTGGTGTGTTTTATAAAAAGTGTGAAAAAAAGTTTATAAAAATTAAAAAGAATTGGTAAAACTTCAAAATTTTTAATTAAAATTAAAGAAAATAAAAAAATTAAAATTTTTGGTGTGAAAAAATTAGTAAATATTAATTTGAAAAAAAAAAGTTGAAAGATTTTTTTGTATTTCAAATGGCACAATTGTTTGATGAGTTTTGTTTGGCAACCCTATAAAACGAAAAAAAAAAAAAAAAGATTTGATGTCTTTTATTTAAACAAAATTATGATTTCTTGTTACTTTTAGTAATTGTTATACATGTCATTCCCATTTAAAAATATTAAAAAAGATATTTAAAAAAAAATTAACAAAAGATTAAACTTTCTTCACCTGTACATAAATTTTTTTATTTTTAAACATAAAGGGTGAGTTTTGAGTGATAAAAAGTGAGGTAAAATGTGATTTAAGAAATTTTTTTGCATTTGGTGCACATATTTTAAATCACATTTTTTGGAGATGAATAGTAAAATTCCTGTTCTGACGGATTGGATTTCCGTTTGGAGATATTCAAAATTTTGGCAGTCATGGTTTCTTTGCACTATAATCTATCCAAACGGATTGTAGAAACCGTTTGAACGGCAGTTGGCTGTGCAAATCTATTGGAAATGTTTCTACAATCCATTAAAATGGTTTCTACGATCCCACAAAAAATAGTCGAAGTGGGTGTTATTCGGTAGTTTGGGAGTTTATGGCAAGAATGGCGAAAAAATTTTTATTATTTGATTAACCGAATTCTAGTTATCGACTTTGTTTTGGAAGATATTGAACTTTTTTTAAACTTTAAGAAGGTGAGAATGTGTAAAAATATATAAAAATTTTTAGAGACTTTCAGAGATTTTCAAAAATTTTTACCAAAATAAATTTAGTGTGCCAAACCTACTCAAAATATAAATAATTTGGCCACAAGTGAATCAACACGTCACCCACTTATTTTAGTATTTTTTTTTCTACTAACTTGAATTTGATTACATATATATTACCTTTGCAACCGACAAATTTAAATTCTAGTTATTGATTACCATGTGAGATTGCTCTCTCTCTCTCTCGCTCTCTCTCTCTCTCTCTCTCTCCGTGTTGGGGCCTGTCAAGCTTTTGTCTTCTTGTTTTCTAATATCGAATTAAGAGCCGCAGAGCTTAATTTATTGACACCCACATAAAAGAGGGCCAAACAAACCTTATCCTATCCTCTATCACAAACAAAAAGCCCCTTCATATCAACATCTCTCTTTTCCCTATTCATAGCATGAAAGTTTTCCTTTTAAAAAAATAAAAAATAAAAAATAAAAAACCTCTAAATAGGATTTTAAGTGGCGGTCAATATCTGTTGTGGCAAAAGCAAAACATTCCCTCTGCAGCCATCAAATCCTCACAGAAACAATCACATGGATCTGCTTAGTAATTGCTGAGGGTAATATTACTTTTATGTCAGTTATGGACATTAGTATGCTAAAATTTTTATACTTATTTTTATTATAAAATATCCTATTTTGATCGGACGGCTAACGTCACTCTCATTTATCTGCTCATGCATTATTAATGGACCAAAATTCTACAAATATATATAATATATAATGCTTTAGTGAATTTTTTTTTTTTACTACTCAAATAATATAATATTTTTCTTTTTTGGCCCTTTTTTCATAATCCTTTTCTCTTTTTTGGCAAATATTATTATATTACTAGCCAAGTTAAGGTTGCTGAATTTAAAATTATTTTTCATAATTACTTTTATGCGACCGCACAACACCCGCTAAACTATAAAAACTTACTTTTATATCTCTAATATTTAAGATAATTAAATTATTGATTAAATTTTTAAATGAGATGATAAAAAATTCTAAAACTCAAATAAAATCAAGTGGTGTACGTACCAAAAATATAAAGTACAAAAGAAGTAATTACATTTTTTAAAATCATTACGAGCCAAAACTGTTTTTTTTTTGGTTGAAAATTTTATTAACATTTTTACTTTAAGTACAAGAAGTGTAAATATATAATTTAAAATTTAAAATGTTAGTGATTTTTACCTTATAAAATTCAACTTATTAAGCCAATTTTAATTCCTTAATTATCTAGCATTCTATCTACATATCCAGATTGGAGGTAATCTAAGTAAGACAAAAGGTGATCCATTAGATATTAGAACCAGTGAGATGATACTGAGATGACCATGAAATGAAAGATAAATGCAGGAGTAATTTTTAACACAGAGAAATGTGTATATCCCAATTGTATGCGCAGAGAGAGAGAGAGAGAGAGGTTTAGGGGTGTACACCGAATAGCATGAAACAGCTGAAGAGAACTATAAAAATTAGAAAATTAGGCAGCTTCACATCCTTGAATAGCCTCTATAGTCTTCATATTGCTCCATGAACTCATCATTGAACTTCTTGAAACTGGACATAATTGCAGGCATGTCCTCCTCGGCTGGTAAGATGGTTGTTCTCAGATGGAAGACCCTGTATAAAACAGTAGGTCATCAAACATAATCATATAATTAGGGGTGTATATTCGATTTTTGGTCCAGTTATTTAGCTCTACTCAAATTGTCTAAATTATTTCGGTTCCTTATTGTTCAAATAGAGAATAGGAAACTAACTACTAATAAAAAATAGAGAATAGGAAATCAAATTAACCAAAATTATATTGTTATATATATATATATCTAATTTCTCATTTTGTTGTTTGCAAATTTATTATATTATATTAACAAAATTATAGTTATATGCATATAAATATTTAATTTATAACTTTTTAAAATTATTATTATAGCTTAATTTTCTATATATAAATATTTAATTCAGTTTTCAGTTCCACAAATACAAGGACCGGAACCGAAACACAATTTGGGTCCAAGGAAATAATCGAAAACAAACGAAAAACGAATTAACCAAACTGAAAATTAAAATTTTGGTTCCAGTTCAGTTTTGCACATCTCTAATTTCAATTCAGAGTTGAAACAAATGTAAGCATAAAGAAGCAAAATCACCTAGTAGTTATGCCAAACGCTTTGAAATTTGATATATGACAAATTTGATATTTCCTAATTTCTTTTAGGTTAGTTTTATTTTTATTTTACATAGGATTTTATTAGTTATCTTTGAGGCAAAAGTTATTTGTAATACAAATATAATTTGGATTGGATAGGAAAATTTCTAGAAAACCTATCCTAATTAGCATTAGATTTGTAATTAGTTTTCCCCAGGGGCGGAGCCAGAATTTTTGCTGAGGGGGGACACCAGGCACCGAGCACCCAAGAAAAAATAACAATCGACTTATTTTTCGATTAAGAGTAGGAGAAAAATGATATTATTTTTAGAGAGAAAATAAATTATTCTTGAGTATTAACTAGTGAATATAATTCTCACGGTTAATGGTTCAAGCACCTGAAGTTTATAAGAGATATCCCTCACTACAAAAAATATAATTATTATTAAATTTTATTATCTATAGAATTTATTGTGTTATATGCTAAATTTACTGATAGTATAAACAAAAATATGCAATAATGTATTAAAAGGATACACTTTATTTCACAAAAAATAAAAAATTTGATTCTTTTAAACTTCTTATATGTTAAAAACTTTTGAGTTAACTTTAAATTTTTAATAAAATCAAAATATCTTAATTTTTAATTAATTTAATTTTTAAATAAAATTAAAATAATAAAGAGGATATTTTAGTAATTTTATCTTAAAATTTGAGAGAGGTCACTTGCCCCCTGCCCCCATGTAGCTCCGCCCGTGGTTTTCCCTATAACTAAGGAATTTTGTAAACACCTTTGAAACGAGTCAATTATTATTCATTATTTAAACTTATGTCTTGAGTTTTCTCTCAAATCTCTTGGTGGATTTCAAGATTTTGGCTTTATTATTGAGCAAGTTAATTTGTCCTAACTTCACGTTGTATCAGGTGGTAGTGGAGCAAGTGTCTCTTAATCCGATGACTACCCATGGCAGTAGTAGAAGTGGCCAATCTCGTGATATAGATAAGAAATTGCGAGCTATCTTAGCTCATGTCCAAGAACAGCAGTAGGCAATGCGAGCATTAGAGCAGTGGATCGATAATCGATTTGAGGAGATCAGTATAGAGATGGCAGTTCTATGACTAATTGTCGGCGACAAGAACGAGCACGCAAGACTGAATTCATCATAGAGAGTTGTCTGCAGTGAAGCAGTCGAGAGCTTCGCTCCTTTAAACCCTAGAAGACAAGTAGTGGTAGATCTTGATGGTAGCGATAATGATGGAAGTAATTTAGGGTTTGCGGTAGCTCTATCTAGAGGTAGAAGATATGACAATTTTACATATTATGCACCTTAGCGTGATATATTTAAAGAAGATATTGAGGTGAAAAAGAATTCTCTTTTTGTAGACACTATATTTGAAGACAATTATAGTTTAGATCAATTATTTTTGGAAAAAAACAAAATTACAATCAATCTTCAAGAGAAGGAGATTAAAAATCACAGAATATTAAAAGCTATCGATCCTTTTGGCGATGAGCATTACAATTTGGATTTATTGCTTGATGATGAGGAAACTGGTTTAATCACTATTCAAACAATAGGAATCAAAGATGAAACATTGAAATTTATTAACCTTGCTGGGATGGATAAATATTGTGTTTAGAAAGTATGGGTTAATACGAATAAATTTTTCAACTATGAAGAGTCACTTGAGGAATTGTTTGTAGAAAGCAAAATTTGAGCACTGTCGCGTGTGAAGATGAAGATTATTTCTAAGTTGAAATTATACAAATTTTTGTTTGCAACAGAATTGCATTAAAAGTGCTTACTCATGATAGTTCTCTATTTTTTTTAGATCTTACTTTTAATAACTTGAGGGCAAGTTTTTTTTTAAGAGGAGAAGAATGATGTAAGACAAATTTGATATTTTCTAGTTTCTTTTAGATTAGTTTTATTTTTATTTTACATAGGATTTTATTAGTTGTCTTTGAGGCAAATGTTACTTGTAATACAAATAGAATTTGGATTGGATAGGAAGACTTCTAGAAAACTTATCCTGATTGGGATTACATTTGTAGTTAGTTTATCCTATGAGTTTTCTCTCAAATTTCTTAGCGGATTCTAAGATTTTAACTTTGTCGTTGAACAAATCAATTTATCCTTACTTCAGCGTCAAAATTGAATCGAACATTCATTGAGGTCTATTCTCTTCTTCCTTTTATTTTTTATTATTTATTTATTTATTATCATTATTGTTATTATTATTATTTTTTGTGGCCAGGAACATTGACAGCCCATCAGCGTTGGGAATAAAAACCACTCTAATGTATTGATCCAAAATATGTTCAGGACGTAGAGCATGTTAAGAAATCTTAAAGAAAATGTCCTCCACAATAATGAACATAAAATAAATAAATGAGTACTTACCCTTCTTTTTGCCCAAATCCTGAACCAGGAACTGTGGAGATGCCCGTGGCTTCCAATAGCTTGAGGCAATAGAAAACATCAGGAACCTTTCCAGCCCTTTTAGCAGCTTCTATTGCTTTTGGTGGCAAGCGTATTTGTGGGAAGGAATACATAGCACCTGAACATTCACTCTCATATGAGAACAAATGTAATAAAGTACGAGAAACTAGAAATGGAATGGGAAATGGTTTACCTTCTGTAAAATTACAAACAACGTTTCTGCAGCTGTTGAACCCATCAGTCATAATTTGTGCTCTCCTCCTAAGCGACTCGAGGATACCTTTGCTGCAGTCATGATTAAGACAAAACACAATAATTTACTGCTAGAAAAACCAATTCTGGATGTGATTCTCGAATTCAGCATGCTCAAGTTCAAATCTTCTTATGATCTTGAGTTCCTAACCATGCCAACCCTAGTGGGAAATGGTGCAGAAACAACCCTTTGCTCCAACTACCATCATTCTAAAGAACTTATTAGGCTGCTGCTTTAAAAGGTTTTATCATTGACGAAGCTTCTTCGTTGCATTTGTTTGATTCACCTACCCCCCATACGAGGAATAAAGAGCGAGTAGGAGCAGCAATTATATTTATCTTTTGAAAGACTTCCTCCATTAGTTTATTAGAACTCTTTAAAATAGTGGCATTGGAAAGCACTGACACCCACTTTGTGATCCCAACCAACAAATCCCAACCAAGATTAGACATGATCAAAAGAAGTCAATTATGGAAGAGTCAATGACCAGCTCACAGTGGTTGAAAATTAGCAACATACCTCTCTCTAACAAACTGCTCATATGAGATATCTCCCGGTTTTGGTGGATTGACCATTAGTCCTAACTGCAAAAATAAAAGATACCATTATTCCCTTCCAGAGACTGCATAAATGAAATTGAGCTATCTAGTTTCATGAATATAAATTACGATGTACAAAAAAAAATAATAATGAAAGGAAATTCTCAACAGCTAAAGGAAAACTGAGTTCAAGTAAGTTAATTTACTAACTAATGTCGGAAACAAATGACTCATTGGATTCCAACTTACAAATATCTGTCCAGGAACATTTGGACTGAGTGATATTGATGCTACCTTATATATTTCATCAACAGTCTGCAAAAATCAGACGCTAAAGATAAAATGTCTGCATAAATAAATTTATACATTTTTAAGTGGCTAATATCATTGTGAAAAATAGGCCCTAGTGCGCAAGATTCTCGCATTGCGGGGTCTTGAGAGGTTCAAACGTAATTGTAAGCAATCTTTCCTAAGCCAAGTTTGGACCCTTGACCCCAAGGTCTTAATGGAACAATTTTAACGCAGTTTACAAAGCCACTCTTTCATTGTGAAAAAAGATAAAAAAAATTGGAGATTGAAAAAAGGCCTGGTTAGCAATCATTTTGAAGAACATTATACAAATTACAGGAAAGCAAACCTCTGGTGATATGTTAGTCATCTCAAAGTATCCACCACGCTGTCCACATTCACCCCAATATCCCTTTGACACTGTGTGAAAAGAAATAAGCTGGAGCTCCTTGCTTATGGGTGGTCCCATGTCCAACAGAACCTTTCAGTGCGAGAGAAAAATACATTATTATTCTAAAATTTTAGTTCCCATAGAAAACTTATGGGAAATACTCTATAGCATAAGAAAAAATATTACCTTTCTAGCACTTATAAAGGGGCGCTCATCTTGGTAAATGTTCTGTTGATAAACTTCATCACCAAGTAAGGCTAAATTTTCTTGGTAACAGAACTGTAAAATTTCTCTCAGATTAGCTTCACTGAGGCACTGTCCAGTAGGATTTCCAGGGTTTATAATGACCATTGCTCGTACCTGATCATACACAAGGATATAAAAGATAAGGAAACAGATCATAAAATTACCAGAAATAATATTTCAAAGGTTGGCTAATAAGTCACACACCAAGACAAAAGCAATCTTAGGACTGTGAGCTAATCTATAATTATTTATGGTTTTGCAAGAGATAGATATATGAAACTTGAAGAGTAAATTATGCAATGCAACAGGCCAAAGGCAACTAGCTTTTCAACGTTCCCCAATCCCAGCTAGGACCAATGAATTCAATATCTAACCCGCCAAATTTTCATTGGCAAATTCAAGTAAAATTGAAACCATCTTATGGTCATCCAGACATCGAGATTGGAGATCCAAATAGATAGCAACCACATTCATTGTCCAGGCAGTCAAACAAAAACCAAAGCCATACTTACAGTTATTCCTTTAGAGCGAGCATGTGCAACTGACTCTCGAAGGTTATGAATATCGAGTCCCCAATTTGCTGTCTCTTCCAGGTAATATGGAACAAGAGAACCACCACATAAAGATATTGTAGCCGAGTAAAGTGGATATTGTGGAACCGGAACCAAAATCTGGCAGCACAACATAATTTATTCCAAAGTATTCCACAGAAAGCAATAGAAAGAGGAATGCCCATAGGAAATGTTGTGATGAATGCCGAGGAAAAAATATATATATATTTCATTCAAGGAAAAAAAAAAATTTGTGAAGTCCTGTAAAGATTGGTTACCCCATCCTGTGCACCACGGATAATTGTGTTCAAGATCTGCATTACTCCTTTGCTAGCACCATCGGTGAGAAATATAAGTTCTGGGTCGCTGTTGTTGATGCATGAAGCAATAAATTAAATAATTTCAATTTTTAAATCAAGACTCAAAGTTTGCAATATCCAGCTGTTACGAAAGAGGAAAATCTAAAAAACATCAATCCTAATCACCTTGGATACCCGTCACGCCTTCCAATGAATTCCGCAATTTCCTTCCGTACTCCAGGAAGGCCTCTTGAGTCACTATAAGCACCTAATTAATAGAGAAGGCTATAAATTAGACATGCAGATTGATAGCGTTTTCAGTCTGCATTTCATTTACTGCAATTCTCTCTAAGTGAAAATCTCATAAAAGAGCTGTAAAATTAAAAAAAAAAAAAAAAAAAGAATCTGTGCAAAAAGTACAATGCCTGACCCAATAAGGGCATTCTAAAAAGACAGGTGAAGTAGAAACCAAGACATCAAGGTGGATGATTGGAAAATATAGATGATATGTCAGAAATGAACACCCCTACTCCCAAAGGAAGCCCAAGAACACCCAAAAACTTGAATAGATAAAGGTATCACTTAACATGGGATGATCTGCGCACTGGTGATTACCATAACAAATGTATTGGAAGAGAAATAGAGAATTGTGTACACAGAACAATCAAAAGATTATTAACAAAGCAGGCTATGACTGAATATATGGCCTTTGACTAAACTGACATGTAGAAGCAGGTTCTTGTTGCCAAACCTGAATTAGATTTATAAAACACTCTGTTCCATTATAGCACCCTCAACTATTATCTAATTATACTTCCCCTCCCCTCCCCGCCCCCCCTTCTCCTTCCCCTTTCCCCAACCCTCCAACAAATATACAAGTACGTGAATTAAATAGTGAACAAAAAGCAAAGAAGTGCATATAGAGAAACAGATACTAAAACCACGGACTACAGTAGGAGAATGATTTTGTGAAGTGGATACCTAAACCTCCCGAAGTCAATGAAAGATAATGCTTAGCTCTTGCAATTGCATCAGCCGGGAATACGAGTCCCACATTAGGGTCATCCAGCAGAAATGGAGCTTGGCATAGAGCAATCACCTACAAAAAAAAATGAATTTTAACCCCGTGTACAATAAGCTCACATGCAAGCCAAGCAATCTGCATTTATAAAATAAGAGAAATGGAGAAGGTGAGATTCCTATTTCCTACAACAGATGAATTGATCAAACAGAAATATACCAACTGTGATTTACCTGACGAGGGAAAGAAAGTGGTTTCTGTCCTAGGGCATGAGGGTTTCCAACATTTGTGAAAATAATCTGCAATAGTTAAAATAATGAGACAGCAAGACCAGGAATTGGAGAAAAATGAGCTAAAATAAATAAAACGGATCTTGAACTAATTAGTATATTCAAAAGGAATCACATGTATCTGCATCCTTTAATGGCATTGCAAGGTCTAAAACACCATATTTGACACTCCTTGTCTAGTGCCTTACTCTGTTCAGGATATAAAATTCAACAGTACATTGGTTGGGCAACTGTACAATATTTCACCGAGTTGCAGGATCTTACAATACATGTTGAGTTCCAATAAAAGGTCCAACAATGTGTGAAGTTAATGCAGAATTTCATAAAGTTTGATGTGAGAAACCAAGTCAGCAATTATGTTTGAAAATATCAACGAAGCCCCCCATTTTAATGCAAAAATCTTGCCTAGTATTTCTTAATCTTATCAAAATTGAGAAGAGCAGCACAGTTACCCTTGCCCATATGTTTCAGTTCAAAACTCTGAGATTTCTTAAATCTTTCAAGAACTTTGGATATATGAATACATGTATCGCAACAAAGAATTACATCAGAAAAATAACAGCTTATATAGATGCCTAAGGGCCGTCAGAAAAATCACTAACAGAAAACAAGAGCAACCACAAAGGTAGTTATAAAAAAAAAAAAAAATCAGACACATAATGATTTAGTATTATTCTGGAACCATTTCATTAAAGAATTTTTTATGACTAATTTTTGGGACAAATTAAACAGAAGATCTAGCTTGATTTTCCAGAGAGAAGACAACTCCATAAGAACCTATAAGAGTTCAATTACAAGCCAATGAAAACATAAAATAAAAGAATAACTAAAAAGTCAAGTAAGCAAATATACTCCTGATCAGCAAGTCATGAAAGCGAAAGAAGAAGAAGAAGAAAGATAAAAGGACAAACAATGATACAAAAAAATGACATAAAGCCCCACTTTGTCAGAAAAGCAAGAGTCCAACAAAACAGATATTTATATACCTTCTTTCCTTCCTTCTGAAGTTCAGAAGCTCGAAGATACAGCTCACCACGGACAGCATATTGAACCTTCTTCACGTTTTCATTCAATGACTCACGGTCCAATGGCTTGGGAAACATGGTGTAACAGAAATTTTCTGATTGACACTACCCAGATGGCAGGCAGGAGGACAAACAGAAACCTATGCACTTAGTTCACAAGCTGGGGAATCACATACACGCTTAGAATCAATAATGGGTGAAGACGAAAAACATAAAAAAAAATGAAAGGCAATATCAATGGTAAGGATCACATAATTATTTGGGTCTTTTTTTTGAAATAGGGTTAGAAAAATTTACATATTATGCATGTTGATTCATGCCAAAAAAACCCTACCACAGGTCCACAGGACCACAGCTATGATAAAAAAAATGGTTAAAATCAAATCATATCACGCATAATTTTACTCTTGGTGAGGATACCAATGAAAGACCAGTGTCGCACTCCATTAGGATCAGCGAAGCCCAAAATTATACAGAGAATTAAATTATGAAATTAATGAAAATAAAACGTAAAAAGGAAAGCAAATAGAGTGTATAGATTCGTAAGAAATAGTAACCAATGCATGTGACACTGCAAGCATCCAAATCCAAGTCTGAGTTCGAGCTCTGACCAAGAAGCAGAGCCGATTAACGGGAACTGAACACACCTTTACAGATCAATGACGTGAAGGATATTCAGGCAGATACTTCTAAAGATGATGTTTTTTTTTTGGCAGTAAACGACCAAATTTAGACAAACCCGTGTAACAGAAAAATACCAATTGAATCAACCCACGTAATACAGGGAAAAAAATGAAGAAACAAGGAAGACAATCAGGATTCAGTTTGGATCGAAAACCCATTTAGAACACGATTCGAATCCACAAAATCGCGACAAAAATCTGAAATTTTTGACACCAACAGGTAAATAACGAGAAAGAAACCAATATCCATTTCACAGCCCCTAATAACGATAACAAGAACCAATCCAATCACACCAAGCAAGAGGTCAAATTGCTGTAGTAAAATGGTATTTGATTGGAGATTACACAGAATTCAAGTTGTTACCTTTGGAGTCTGCCTGATGTTAGGTGAGGAAGCCCAGCGCACAAGTTGGAATGTTGTGCTTGTTATGAGTCAGGTAACAAAAAGACTGGAGAGCCTTTTTGTCTTGCCCAGAGCCAGAGCCAGAGCCAGAGCCAGAGCCAGAGGGCCAGAAAATGAATATATTATATATTTATGTGGCAATGTGGAATTCAGGGGCAGCACCACAGCCACTGAAAAGAGGTTGATGGATTATTTGAATTCCCTTCAATATTATTGAAAGGACCTTGGGGATAAACCTAATGCAAGAAGAGTGGTGTAGCTTCCAGTTACAAGCACTTGGTGGGTATTGATTTGGGACCTCTGCTACCAGGTTCTTTTCACACATTTTTAGTGCGTGTTTTGGAAGATTATAGACAGAAAATACTCAGTTTTTTATTTTTTTTAAATAATTAAATTTATTCCTTTATATTTTAAATTTTTTTAAATTATAAAAGATAAAAAAATCAAATTAATAAAAAGTTAAAAAATTAACTTAAAAAACTTAACCTGCTAGTAATTAGTTTAAAAAAAAACAAAAACAAAAACAAAAACAAAAACAAAAGCAAGAACAACTAGCTTTGTTCCTCCAAACACTACCTCAGTCTCAGACTATTGAAATTAGAATATATTATTTTTGTTATGTTGGACTCTAATGTCTCAACTCTTTAGTCTCTCTGGTCAAGAAGAAGGCGGCCACTTACCCAAAAAAAAAAAAAAAAAAATTTACTTGCCAAAAATAAGAAGAAGGCAGCCCCGGAGGGTAATCTAGTCGTCTGGATCATAGCAAGCACAATTATTGTTATTTTTATTTTTTTTTAATGCGCGTCCTAACATTTTGTTTGATGGAGACTAGCATAGAGAATTGGGACTCAGTCGAACAAGAAAGAATTCTAACATTATAAGGCTCTACAAATCAATTTGATTAATTAAAGTATGCTTGGTAGTGAAAATTTTATGGGTTGTTAGTTAATCTAACTAGATATAGATTGACCATTATGTAGTTAGAGTGGGGGTGAAAAAGGTTATATGATGCGCACACGATAATGTTTTTACTAATTTTAATGAAGTTAGCATTTGGATTAAATAGAACAGAATTAGATAGTTCAAGAATGTAATAGGTGCATTTGATAATTTGAGAATGAAATAGAAAAAAAAGAGATATGTTGTCCCAAATAGCAACACTAGAGGGGGGTGAATAGGGTTGCTTAAAAATTTTGTAAATAAAAATTTCAACCCTAAAACAAATATGTCAAGATGAATATGAAATGCACAAAAAAAAAATTATTCAATATTTGTGAATGAAGAGTGAATGCTAATGTTTGCAATAAATATAAAGAGAAGGGAAGAGAAGCAAATACAATCGATTTATAGTGGTTCGGCTTCAATGTTGTCTACGTCCACTCCCCTAAGGCCTTCCTTGAGATTTCTCCACTATTCTTTGAAGAGCTTATTACACACTAGCTTCCCAAGCTGCTAGAAACCTTTCCCAAGTGATTTTATCCCCAAATCACTCACACAAGTCTCTCTCAAAGAAAGTCTCTTGTTTTGGTTCTAACACTTGAACCAAAACCAACAAGAGCTCACCCAACTCTCACAAATTAAAAGGGCTTTAAATTTTTCTTTCTTACAACAACAATGATGAGTTTAAAACTCAACCAAATCAAAAAGAAACTCTCACAAGTTGATATGAAAGATGAAGCACAAATGTGAGAAGAAATCACTCTATGTTTGCAAAGTTATAGAATTTCTTGTATCTCTTTGTAAGCACTTCTTTCTTGCCTTGTTCATCCCCTTGAATCTGAGTTTGAGGCTCTATTTATAGATGAAAATCTCCAAAAGGCCGTTACAAAGTGAAAAGACACATTTGCCCTTGAAAGAAATTAAATTTCCTTGCTTCCAATGCTGTCTTTCAGATTCAGATTTTATGAGATATATTTGTGACCGTTTTTCAGCCTCAGAACGTTCAAATCTGACATTTTCTCAGAGTAAAGATTTTGTAGATATATAAGTCAGCTATCACATGCCAAATTTTGAGCTTCATCCAACGGTTAGATAGTCAGATATGGCTTCTGAACCGAGACCAGCTTCTGATACCCTTTTCTGACATTCTGAATCTGTGTTCCCAGTTTAAGCTTCAGTTTCACCATGATACTTTTAGAATTAGAAGAAACTTAAACTACAAAAATTGTAGCTTTTTAAGTCTTCTTTTCACACACCGAAAATCAGAATTTTTAAAGCTGTAGAGTATGAGTTATGTCTCAAAAACTAATACTAACTCCAGAATCTAGAATTAAAAACTTTTCTATAATGACTAATATTCCAACTCATTTTTTGACACCTTAACTTCAGATCCACAAAAATTTCCCTTCGGTAAAGTTGTAGATATAGAAGTCTAGTTTACTATATTAAAAGTTCATGATAATTAAACTGTTGAATCTTAATATATCATCTATATACTGACATGTGCCTAATTTCTCTGTTTACCCGAGTTAACCTCTAGTTCAAATCTTCATCTTACTTTGATTTCTATTACTCCCAACTTTGAAATTCCTTTATTCCTTCCTCCAAATTATGTGAAAATATCTAAAAATAATATCAATCTCTTCCAACTCTATTATCTTGAATCTATCAAATGAATTGTAACATTTCATACAAGATCTTTGAAAATTAATTGTGAAAATTTAATTCAATATTTGTTATCATCAAAATCAATTATAAAACTAACTTTATAAATCTTGGGCCAACAAGATAGTTTAATAGATATTTTCATAAAAAATTCTTTAAAATATTGGTTCGAGATGTTTATATGAGTCATGTTTGAGAGATTTTATGTGGTGAGTTTTGGAATGTTATCATGAATTTGTTGAATACCTCAACTCATGAATGGGTGTTTTGTTTAATTTTTGAATAACCCAATTTGGAGTTCTCATGGTTCATAAAATTGTAGACAATAATATTCTCGTTAAAATATTGAAATTCAAATTTGATCCTTCTTAACAAATTACTCATATTCCTAATTTCATGTTGTTAATTTTTTTTTTTTTTTTTTTTTTTTTTGTGGGATTTGGATTTGAAGTGCTTCAAAATTTTATTGTTGAATTTATTGTTATTTTTTGTATTACGTTAATATATATCCAAACATTAATATTTTTGTAATGTTTACTGTTCAACGAATAAATAAGGATATATGTGTCATTACATACATTAATAAAAATATCAGGATCTATTTAAAAATAAACTCCCAAATATGAGTTCATTATTTTTAAACTCATGTTCCTAAACATTTTAAAACTCCTACTAATCCATACCATTTAAACACTTCAAATTTCATATTTTTAAAACATCTCATAACCATACTATAGAACTTCCAATCACACCCTTAACCACAATTTGAATAGAGGGATGGTAAGGCCCAAGCGGGGAGGGGATGACAACTCTAAGAAATGAATAATATTAGTCCAACGCCCAGAAGGTGTTGTTGCAGATTTTTGTAATATATTTAAATTTTCATACCTAAAATGTTTTAGATAGTTCCCCATTAATGCCAATTATTTTAGTTGACAATTTTGTCCCTCATTTTGAATTGAATGATCAAAACCTCAATTTCTCTATCACTATTGATTAATAGAAGTCAAGCTTTGGAGACCAAACTTAAGATCAAAGAAGAAGGGAAGCTTTATGTCACTCTGAGAAAATCCAATGCCTCAAGAGGAGACATTTTTTCCTACTTCACGACCCTCTAATTTGACAAACGCAGCGATAAACTCTTTGCAGTTTGCAATCCTCAAGAAATCCTACTACCAGATGGTCCAGTTTTAACCACACTGATTTTTATTCCATGGTGGCCGTCGCCAGCTACCGAAACACCAAGCTTGGTCCTTTGTCGGAGTCGAGAGGGCCAACGCCACGGCCCACGAGCGTCCAACTAGGAGGAAGATCATGGTGGTGACAAGTCTAGGTTCCAACACCAATGCCACCGCCTCCTGCGGGTAACGCCCCTTGCTCGACACTCGACACTGAAATATTTTCGCCGCTGCCGCGCGTCGACGAGTTGGAAGCATCGAAGAAGCAGACCGTCTTAATGAAAGAATAATTTTATATTATTTAATAAATAATTTATGAGAAATAACATATGCACTCCTCCATTAAACTATTATTTGAGTACACTGAAATATCACGAACAAAGGAAAGAGGGATTTGCTTACTCTCGATTTTAAAATGGGCAATAACCTTCTCCCTTAGAGTCAACCATTGAGCTGGGCATGTGCTCTACTATATTATACTATTTTATTCATGATCAAAGTAGGTTTTATATTTATTGTAATTTTTTGCTTTATCCATTAATATTTAAGTATGATCAAAGTAGTTTTTATGTTTATTTTAATTATTTTTTTACTTTATAAAATATAATTTTAAATTTTTTAAAAAAAATTATGATTATATAGGTGCATTGTGTGAGTCTTCTATTAATATCCAAATAAAAACGTGTTAAGGGTTACTTTGCCTTTGCACCTCTTAATTGATGGTGATCTACTCCCCTGTAACCCTTTGCAAGATAAGAATAAAATTAGGCTTAATTTGGTAAAATAGAATGGAATATGATAATTATTTTTACATTTTTATTTTATAACCTTATTTAAGACACTTATTTATAATAGAAATAGTCATCTCTTTTGAATAAGTATTCCATTTCATTCTTTCATTTTCATTTTATCTCATAGAAGGAGAGGAAATCCATTATAATTGCCTATTTTTTTTTTCATTTTAACAAAAATGTCTTCTATGAGATATTTGTAAAAAAAAAACATTAAAAATGATAAAGAGACAATAAAAAAAAATTACCATTTTACCTTGAATCTATTTTTAGGTTAAATTTATATTTTGGCTTCCTAATTTGATAAATATTTCTCAAAACTATTTCTAATTAACACAGCAAATTTTTATCCAACCTGGACTTGGGGTCATATAATGACCATTTTGCCTTTGGCCTTATTATTGACCTAGATTCATATTTGAGTATCCCAAAAGATTTAGAGATATTCCCTACCAAATTTCATATCATCTCAATAAATTTTGAGTACAACCAAACTCGAGTTGTAAAATGACTGTTTTATCTAATTGCTTATTGTCTATTTAAATTCATATTGTAGGTATACCAAAAGGCGAGAAAAATAAACCTTAACAAATTTTTTATCAATTTAATAAATGTTGGACTGATTTAAACTTGAGCTATAAAGTGACATGTTAACCCCTAAACTTGTTTTATGTAAAATTCATATTCTAAACTTAAACTACAAAAATGTTCATCAGCATATTTTTTAATAGCTATATAAATTTTGGACCAATCCAAATTCAAACTGAAAAATGATTGTTTTAACCATCAATTTATTTTCAATTCATATTTGTATTCTACACTTCCCAAAAAACTTATAAATATAAAAAGATTTAGATCAAATCGAACTTAGGCAAAAAAATTATCATTTTATCCATGCCCCTGTTCTAAGCCAAAATTCATGATATGGGTTTGTAGAATGATTACAAAAGATTTCCCAACATGTATTATTATTATTATTAGTTAAGCAAATTTTGAGTTAATATGAATTTGGATAGGAAAATGATTATTTTACTCATGAATTCATTTTTATTTAAATTTGTACTATGAATTTCTCAACAAGTTGAGAAATATTCATTGACGTATTTTTATAATTGTTAAAAGCAAAAAAAAAAAAGTATATATTTTTGTAGTCTCTAAAAAATTAGTCTACTCAGTAATTTTTATTGCAATATATTTATAATGTGTAACCAAATTAAGGTTCTCATAATTTTCATATTGCTAACTAAATAAGAGCTCTTTTGATAAGATAAATGCATAAATGTTAGCACTTTTTTAAATAAATAAAATCAAATTCAAACAAGAGTACGTTAAACTCTTAAAACCCATAAATAAACTCGTTTCTTATTTGTGAATATACTTGTATATAGTTATGAAAATGTTTGTTTATGTGTTCAAAAATATACTTATACAATTAAAATTGACTTTTAAAGTTTTAATGACCAAATTTTTTATTAATTTGTTAATTTACAGCTTATTTATTAAGTCAAAAAAATTTATTTGTTTGTTCATAAAGAAAGTTAGTTCATTTGTTGCATTGTTTATTAACAATCTTGCAAAACTTGATTATAAGTTCGCAAGTAAGTTTAAGCAAGTTTGAACTTATCAATAAACTTAACAAACAAGGTTAAAGGTAATAATATTAACTCAAGATTAGGATCCGTAAGTTTGAATATTAAATATTTATAAAAAATATAAATAAATATATTTAAAAAATATTTTATATTAATAAATAAATTCTTCAACCCAAACTCTACAATAATAAACTTAGCAAACAAATCCAACTCGCTTGAGGCAAGTATACTGATTTTCGACTAATCGCAGGGCCGGAGCCAAGACGTTGAAGGATTGCCGGTGGAAGTCGCGAATTTATTTAAATGTCGTCGGACAATATTTTATTGTCGTAATTTGATTTTCCTTTTTTTTGTAGTGTTTGAAAGAGCTAATATACGAATTAGCCCACCAAGACTCATTATTTCACGATTGAGGACAGACCAAAAATCAGGTTTTTCTCCTAGAAACTGCTGGGGTATAACTGGAAACCAAGTAACCAGTGTCGCTGTCGCTCCTCTCCGTTCTCCGCGCAGTGAAGATCGCAACGCGCTCACGACACCACTCGCTCTGCAGCTGTGACCGTTGAAATGTCGGCCACTCCGCCGCCGTCGAGAAATCTCAGCAAGACCCTAAAAACCCCTGCGTTTCCTCTGTTTCCGAAGTCTCCGGCGCTTCGATCTTTTGTTAAGAACCAGATTCGGTGCGAGCTCAGGAACTTTGAGAGCCCCCAAAAGTGGACAGTTGATTGCGTCTCTGGCAGCGATCCAATTCACATCATCCTAAAGCCTGCTCCTTCTTCGATTCCAATGGCTCTAGATTCGTCGGTGAAGAGCGCCAAGAAGGTGTGCCTCTTCTACTGCGCCGAGATGCAGGCTCTGGCCGAGCGAGTCGCTGCCGAATCGGACGCAATTGAGCTTCGCAGCATCACTTGGAGGTAGCCCCTCAATTCAAGGAACATATATACACACACACAAGTATGTGTATGTATACGTGCATATTGGCCATGTATGTAATTTGATCATGCATTTGGCTATATCGTAACTCAGTAGCTCATTAGAATGATACTTGTTGATGTAAAGATTCCAAATTTAAGTTCTTCGTGGCTCAGTTATACCTGTGTCTCTGTCGATTGTTACTTTTGTGTTAATCTTCCCCACATTTTGATGCAATGATTTAAGAATGACCACCAAAATGTGAGTGCTTGTGTACACACACACACACACACATACATAATGATAACTTGGGGAATAGAAAATAATTGAGTTTTGATGAAAGTTGCAGTAGTCTTCATTGTTGGCCTTAGGTCAAGGAGTCTTTTCAGTGCGCATTGTGCAGCAATGCTCTAATGTCTCGCTTCACCCTAACAGCAAAAAAAGTTCTGTTTAGTAGAATTTCATTTTATGCTATTTTATTTTTTCCATGTCTGAACTTTAGGTATTTTATTTTGTGCATGCCTGAACTTTGGAGCTGAAGCTATAGTTCCTCAAAGAATTTTATGCGTTTGATGGCTTAGGAAGTTCGAGGATGGATTCCCCAACTTGTTCATATCTAATGCTCATGGTGTTCGAGGACGGCATGTAGCATTTCTTGCCTCGTTTAGTTCTCCAGCAGTGATTTTTGAGCAACTTTCTGTCATCTATGCATTACCCAAGCTATTTGTCTCCTCATTCACTCTTGTCCTTCCATTTTTCCCCACTGGTACTTCCGAGCGAATGGAGGAGGAAGGTGATATTGCAACAGCTTTCACTCTTGCTAGGATATTGTCAAATATTCCAATCTCAAGGGGAGGACCCACTAGTCTCGTTATTTTTGATATCCATGCATTGCAGGTTAGACCAATATGTTGGCACCATTCTTTTTGTGTTTCCCACACTGATATGTCAATGTGTTTTCATAGTTTTCTTGACCTGAGATGTTTTCGCTCTTCAGTTCACTGACCATCTTTGTTTCGTTTTTTTGTTGCGTCCAGGAGAGATTCTACTTTGGTGATAATATGTTACCATGCTTCGAGAGTGGGATACCTTTGCTTATGAGTAGGCTTCAACAGCTCCCTGATTCAGACAATGTAGCATTCTTGTTCCTTTTTTTTTTTAAGTTTATCATGTTTTAGAATTACTTTGCGGAATAAACTGTAATTGATTTGCATAATTTTTTTTCCCCCAAAACTAATGTTTTGATGAAGGCCATTGTGGCTGAAAATATCAAAAGCTATGATTTTACAAACCCTATACGCAAGAATGCTTTACATTATAAGATTTCAACCCATTTTCCCTTCTGATCCTGTTGGACTTTTTAAACCATATGATTTGCAGTGAGATCTCAGTCGAGTTCTTAGCTGTAGATGGACTTAACTGTTTTAATTAACTTGGCCATTGGAGAATTTTCCAAGTTAGGTGATGAGATTACTTGCTTCTTTGATTCTTCTAATGTCTCACACTTCTCCTCTTCCCACTCCAATTCTAGATATCCATTGCTTTTCCAGATGATGGTGCTTGGAAACGGTTTCATAAGCAGCTGCAGCATTTCCCTACGGTATTGTTCTAGTGATAATAAGAATGCTTTATTTTCTTCATGATCCCATTGAACAGAATGCAAAACACATGTAGGATGAATGTTATTGTTAATTTGTTATTTTGATGCTAAGCTGCTGTGGGTTGGTGCTTATTTCTGCTTTGTTCAAATGGTTACTCGATTGGATTGTTATGCTTAAAGTTCCTTTGCCGCTATTATTTGCATCTTTGTGTGGAGTTCGGAACATCTGTTTGTCAAGTAGGAGTTACTACTTCACATAGTTCCATTGATAAATAGTAAAAAAGAATTGAAATTGACAACTCAAGGACATGGAGATGGAAGTTGTCTTCCTTGTACCACTGTCATATATGCAAGGCAGGAGTTTGAGTCCCTAGATTTCACCTGCCTTGTGTGTTTGCTAGGCCATCAGGTGATACTTTTCTTTTTAACATATAATTCTCATGCTTAACTGAATATTTAGTCTTTGACAAGCTGTGGTGGCAGTCAAATGGCTCACAGCCAGAAAAAACTTGTAGACTTGGACTTTCCCAAGTCCTTTTCTGCTAAAACACCTTTAACATTTAAGAAATGGATGAAAGGAAAATTTCCCTATATCCATCACCATTGGATAAAATTTTAGCTCATGGAAATAACATAAATTTCTGTCTACTTCCAATATATGCATAAGCCTCTGACCTCCATCTGTAAAACCCATTATGGCATCTCAGAAACAAATAATGTATATTTTTCTCCTTAAGACTACTAGAGACTTGACTAGCAATTAACTTCAAGGGCCTAAGAATTAGTTAAAGTGCGAATTAGCTCAGACACGCCCTAAATAGATAAATAAGTGCTTAATGTATCATTATATAGTTCTCCACGGTATATCAACATAACCCATTGCATGATTTTCAGATTGTTTGTGCCAAAGTTCGGGAAGGTGATCAACGGATTGTACGTCTCAAAGAGGGGGACCCTAAAGGACGTCATGTTGTGATAGTTGATGATCTAGTACAATCAGGTGGCACTCTGATTGAGTGCCAGGTATGAAAATCATTGAACATGATGCTTTAACCTTTCTTATATCTGATTGTAGACAATGAACTCCGGAAAATTTTCACTCTTTGTCTGATGTGCAATGCTGTGCTTACCCTTGAATTTCCATCTCTTGCAGAAAGTTTTGGCAAAACATGGAGCAGCAAAAATCAGTGCCTATGTGACACATGGAATTTTTCCCAATAGGTCATGGGAGCGCTTTAAACATGATAAAGGAGGTATGAATGTATCTGTCTTTGTGGTTCCAATTTTGGACTTCTACCGTTTCTCGAGATAATTTTTTTTTTTTTTTTAATGAAGTATTTTCTCCTTTATCTTGTGTTTGGATTAAGAATTTGCGAAGAAAGAAAAAAGGGATAGAGATTCAAAATTCATTCTCTTGTTTGGATTATGATAGAAAATGTTAGGAAAAATGCATAGAATTTAGGAAATTAAAATTAATTAAATTAGATAAATAATATACTGATGAATGTCGTTTATTTTATTATATTTTTCGAATCTATTCAGGCAAAAATATGTATTTGGAATTTTATATTTTCTTCCTTTATTTTTTCCCTTTCTTTTTCCCTTCTCCTTTCATTTTCCTCATCAGATCTTCACTCCAAACAGTCTTCAGAGAATTAAACATCGATTTCTTAATACAGACTTGCAAGATTCATAATTTGACCCCATTTGCCTCTCTTAAGGCTCTTAAATTCATCTTATTAAAGCTTTGTTATGGTAAGTTCCTGTTAAAAATTTCTGCGAGTTAGTTTTCTTAACATCTCAAATTTCAAAGGAGGCTTTATTTTTTGTTAACCTGCCACAGTCTGAAATTGCAAAGGGAAGGCATACCATCAAATATTTTGTTAATATATGTTCGCAGGGCAGTCCTTTTTTTTTTCTCATTTCTGGAGTCATTAAAAAACCGTAGAACTTTAGAACCCACACCCACCATTTGGGAGCAAAACCTGTGGCTGCAACTATATTGATTTTCTCAACAGAAGTTGATCTTTACAACAGTCTTCTCCGTGGTCAATTAGGATTTGTTTTCTTGATTCAGCTCCTTATCCTCTACAGTAGGGAGACCTACAATTAGTTTGTTCACATGCTTGATGATTTGATTTTAATCGACACTTCTACTCACATATATGAGTACATTTTGCTCGGTTTCCGAAGTTGCATTATTGGTTGTCTTTCAAACCATTATTTATTTTCGTTACATTTTTCTTTTGTTTCCCTTCACGGTGTCCCGAGAATGGATTGGCTGGCTTACCATTATTTACTTTCATTAACTCACCTCTTTCCTTCAGGGTGTCCCGAGAATGGATTGGCTTACTTCTGGATTACAGATTCATGCCCGCAGACAGTCCAGTCGGTGAAGAGCATACCCCCATTCGAAGTTCTTAGCCTTGCAGGTTCCATAGCAGCCACCCTTCAAATTTAGTAGTGGTTTTGAAGAATGGGGTTGGCATTTCTCAGTAAATGGGAGATGGCGGTTCGGTTTTTTTTTTTAATATACAAATATGCTGCTGTCCGGGAGCCAACAATTTTGGGAGAGACCAAGAGGCAGTAGGAATTTATTCAGGTCAACAAAGCTGCTTTATGTAATAAAATCTAGACAGCTTTATTAATTAGCTGCTGAAGGTTTTGGAGATGCTAGGCTGAAACAATAATATCAATCTGATGGAATCAATGAACTTCTCATGGACAGTGATACTTTGTACTCCTCTCAAGGCCTCTCCATATTTCACAATTTTCAGTCATTAAGCTTAGTTTACAGAAAACAAAAAACAAAAGACTAAGGACTCGGTCTCTCTCTCTCTCCCTCTCTCATAAAAAGAAAAGTTACAAAAAGAATCATACATGTATGAGACATATTTTACTTCACTTTGTGGGAAATCTTTATGTAATTGAGGAGTCTGGTTAAGGCCTTACCACTGTCAATGGACTCTCTGGCTCTATCCAGGGCAGCAGATATATCTTCCGCACCATCACATCCCAGCAAGTGATCTACCATTCCAGCATTTAAGACAATTCGATCATATGCCGGACCTTTCTCACCACGCAGAGCCGCCAGACCCAGTCCTATGTTCTTTGAAACCTGGATTTAAAAATGGAACACAAATCACTATTCAATCTGGTACATGCATGCGCATAGAACTTGAGGACGAAACACGAGCAAGATGGAGACAAAAGGAAAACCCCTGCCCATTATGTTGGACTTAATTTGAATAATCCATAAATGTAAATTCAAAAATATTTTTACCAGAGGGGCTCTACTATTTTTACATATTGGTGTCAGCTCAATATGACACGGGTAAAGAAATAACATGTGTTCAACTAATATCATAATTAGACATTTGGATCACCTAAAATTTTACCTATATTAGAAGAAAGATGGAATATAAAGATCTCATTTTTTTCGTCTCAATTCCTTCTAATATCAACTACATTCCTTAATAATAGTTGTCACTTATGCCAAAATATTATACATAAACTTCTTGACTCATACACACATACCTGCACCCGATACTTGTGCTTGAGTACATATAACATAGCCCCAAAGCTAGATTAGAAACTTATATTTAGGGGGGCACCTCTCCCAGTTGCTAAAGAAAATACCAAGATCTAGAAGCTCAAAATGATTCACTTGGAAATCAGAATACTGAAAATATGGATTTTTTTTTAGTCTTTAAATATACCTAGAGGCTCAAAAACATTCACTTGAAATCAGAAGACTAAAAATATGGATTCCCCCCCCCCCCCCCATAATTTAGCCTTTCAACAACAGTATTTGATTATCACATAGAACAACGCATAGAACATAACATACCAACTCCATCATAACACCATTCAACAATGCAAAGGCAAGGTTGATGCAATGAATATTAGAACCAGCAACTTCACCAATAAGTTCAAAAGAATGACTTTGTACAATGAAATTTACATCCCATGGCTTTGAAGGCACATCAATAGGCATAACACACTCAAGCATCCATGTAACATTAAAATTACATATAAATAACCACTTTTTTATTTGCTGAGCCTTGTAAGCAACATGGAAAAATGAAATTTACATCACGTGGATTTGAAGGGACATCAATAGGCACAACACACACAAGCATCACTGTAACATAAAAATTACATTTAAATAACTTTCTTTTTATTTGCTGAGCCTTGTAAGCAACATGGGAAATGATAGTCAATGGTGGATCCACACTCCACGGGGGCTGAGGGAGGCCAAGACCCCCAAATTTGAAATTTTCTTTTAATAAAATTGAAGTTGCCCCTATATTTTTACATCACTAACAGTTCGCCCTCCCTAAATTTACACCATTATCAGTAAGACTCTATAAATATCAGCTTTGCCCCCTCTAATCATTTATTCCGGTGCCCGCCATTGATGACAGTAATAGGAAATGACATGAAAGATGGCAGGGAAAAACGCGAATCAAATTAATCATTTGTGATGCGATCTGCAGATAAAAACCTTTACTAGATAGTGAAATCCCAAAAAGACCAACATTCTACTTACTTCTCTTTCTAAAAATTGGACCTCTCCAAGACACTAATATTTAGAAACTTGGAAAGTAGAAAGTACTATCTTCTCAATAACTAGATGCTTCAAACATTGCAGTAAAGTTTGCCCCAAATGTTCTTTCTTGAAATCAAGGAAATACTTCATCATGGGACTGACTAACTTTTGACTATATTCAGATTTTATAAGAGCAAAGGAAATTAGAGAATAATTTAGATTCCAAAACCCAACCTTGAGGGGTAGCGGGTAGCCTAGTTGAATAGACGACACGCTCCTCAACCATATAGACCTTGCCTATACTTGCTCGGAGAGGTTGCGGATTTGAAATTGCGCAAATATTTCTCACTTCAACACCACCCACATAGGCTTTGCCTATACTTGCTTGATTTGTGGGTTTTGTAAGGGTGATTCACCAGGATGGAGTTCAATCTCAAGGAGTGGGTCCAATATGGCATTGCCTTGAGGGAGTCCTTGTTAACAAAAGAAGAAGAAGAAGAAGGAAAAAAAAAAAAAAATTCCAAAACTTAGAAGTTGGCAAATTGTTCCTGGTTACTTTGGTTGCACCTCCTTCCCTTTTTTTTTTTTTTTTTAATGAAAAAAAGAAAATATTAAAGAAATATCGAGACAATGCCACAAAAAGGGGCTACAAAAACAACCCAGATCTAAAGAATCATGCTCTCAGCAAAAGACAAAAAGGAATCCCCCCCCCCCTCTTACTAATTAAATAGGACAACAAAACTCTCGAATTGGAAATGGCCTTTGCGATCTTTGCGGACAGCCTCAAGAACATGGGAGCTTAGGGAGATCATTCTTGAGAGGCCGCCTACACACCAACCGAACCAAGCTATGGAAGATAAGTTCATGTGGACAGCCTCAAGAACAAATAGTTACAACGCCGCAGCTACTTGGGAAGCAATAAGGGAGAGAGCTCCAAAGGTACATTGGCATAGCTTGTTATGGTTTCCCAATCACATACCCCGGCACAGCTTCATCTTATGGCTAGCCATTAGAGGAAGGCTAAGTACAAAGGACAAACTCATGGCATGGGGTAAAAGTATGGACCCCCTTTGTGTTCTTTGTGGGCAAGACAATGAAAGTTTAGATCATCTGTTCTTCTCATGCTCATATTCGGCGGAAGTTAGAAGGAGTATTTTGCAAAAATGCTTGCTAGTCAAACCTATCCAACCATGGAAGGAAGAAGTTTCATGGGCCGTGGGGAAATTTAGTGGCACAAGTTTGCACAAAAGGATCTGCAAGCTAGCATGGGCGGCAATGGTTTACCATATATGGCGTGAAAGGAATGTAAGGACTTTTAATGGTCTTTCCTCTCCAACTTCCAGTGTTGTAAAGGAAATTATACATGAAGTGAAAGTTGGATGTTCCATCATCCCTATCCTTAATACTTCTACTGTAAATATGGATCTTTGTAATAGTTGGGGGATCTCATTTCATACTACCTAATGTAAGACGGGGGAATGCCCCCTTAAAGTTGTAAATACTTATTTCGCTGTTAATCCAAATAACTATTAATTACCAAAAAAAAAAAAAAAAAAAAACAAAACTCTCGAATCTATACATGTTATTTCCACCTGACTGATGTGTAATCTTGTATATTTATAAACCTTTTATAGCAAGTTCATCACGTATTTTTATCCTTTGGGCTCAGTTTTATAGTAGAAATCTCATATTCCTCCATTTTTTTATTGTTTGATGATTTTGGGTCTTAAATGGGGTATTTATTTCATTTGGATATCATGGAAGCAGAGGGATACAACTGGGATGATCGGAGTGCAAGAAGTCAGGCAACATAAGACCAGAAGGGCCATTGACAACAATCGAATCTATATGTGTTGTTTCCACCTGATTGACATGCAATTTGTATATTTATAAACCTTTTACAGCATGTTCATCAAGTATTTTTATCCTTTAAGGCTTGGTTTTATAGTTGAAATTTCATATTCCTCCATTTTTTTAGTATTTGATGATTTCAAATCTTAAATGGGTTATTTATTCCATTTGGATATCAAGGAAGCAGAAGGGGTGGAGCTGGGATGATTGGAGTGCAAGAAGTGAGGCAATATAAGATCACAAGGGCCATTGACAAGCCCAGCAGTCCCATGGCACCAGCAACCACCCAAAAGGCCAAGGCCATGGCACTGCCAAAGCCCCAGCCCCCAGCAGCACCACACAAGCAGCTCAGCATGCACAGCCAGGTGCCCCAGACCTCCATTGCACGCAGCATAGCACCGCAACACAAGCCCCCGCATCTGCACGAGAATCCTGTGTCTGCGCACGCATGCTTTATGTCCCTTGTGCACATGACAAAGATCCATCTGCTTCCATGCACATACTATTCATCACTTTTAACCTATTTAAGGGATATCATTGGTAAATTGTTCCTGGTTATTTTCGTTGCAGTTTTCTCCTATTTACGAGATATCGTTTTGAGAAATTTGCTTCTGTCTGTTGTTGCTTCTAGATTTATGTCAGACGCAAGTCAGCTCCAGACACAAGTTAGCTCAAGTTAGGTAATAAGCTAAGTAAAGAAGATAGAAGATAGATATAGCTAGGGAATCTAGAAGGCCTACCAATCTATCAGTTCTAGGAGTATCAGTGGGTTCAAAGCCATAGTCCTTGGCATTCACCTCAAGATTGAAGCTCTCACATGACACACCTGCACAAGATTGAAACATCACATTTTAGATTAATCAAATAATGCAAGAAGCTCAATCATTCAGTGCAACACTTTCGTGGAACAAAACCTTTAACAGACATCACTTGAAAAATAAACTGAACTCTATACACAGCTGACAAGGTAATAAAAGAGAATAAGAGTCATTGCAAGATACACTCCCTCCATTTCATACGCAGGCACCACATCTAGAGAACGGAAGCCTGAACAATAATTCACAGGGAGTCCTTTTGATGCACTTGATGGCCGCAACCTTGTTGTCATTGATAGAGCCCCTTCCTCACCCTACAGAAACAATATCAGATTATTCCCTTATTTTTAGGGGAGAAAAGTTCTCTTTATGGATAACATGGGTAGACACTACTGTTTTGATCAACCATATTCTAATCTAGAGGAAAAAAGGAAAAATCGAACATTAGGGTTATAATCGTTTTAACAAAGATATATTATAAGATCATGATTTACAGAAACTTATAAGTTTCAAAGGATTTAAAGGAGATGATGAGTGAGGACCTTCACCACCAAGCCAGAATGAACACCTCTTCTTCTCATTAGCCTTAAAAGCGGTTCCTCATAACCTTCATGATAAAATCCAGCGACAATTGCTTCCCTCCCTTGTGCCTATTGAGAATAGAACACTTAATAGTAGACTCTCGGTAATTAGATAGAATAACAAAACAATCAAGGTAGGAGTGCATGCACATTTACAAATGAATTGAATTTGGTTATGTTGCCTTGATGGAGACTAGTGCTTATAATTTCTTTTACTTTAGCTACAGAACCTGGTAAATAAATTTATGAGAAAGAACAACTGAGGAATATCAATACATATCTGTATCTCATATATCTGTCACAGAGATAATTTATCTAGGTAAGATGTCCTTCAAGTTTCATTTGACTTGGCATTCTTTCAGAAGAAGAAAGGAAGATCTAGAAAACAGACTCGAGAGCACTCCAATTGGAAAATAAAAATGAAGCTTACCCTTACAAATTGCTGAATCTTCTCCGCCGTTGCAAGCGGTGGCCGTTTCTTTATATGTTCCCTCATCCCAATTAATGAATATCTGACGTATGAATACAAATCATGTTACAAGCTTTATTTCATTTTAAGCAATCTCATTTCCCATGCGCAAGTCTCGTTGAATTTGAAATAAGTGCTGGCATCTTCAAACAACATGTAGAAATGGTGGATAGAAACAGAATACACATATGATTCTGTACACTGAAGCAACTTAAGAAACAGTACAGAGGCAACTACATATTTGTTGCATCTTAACAGATGTGCAAGGAAGGATCCTTTTCCAAAAATTGTTCCACTCTTGAGTCTCATCTCAATTTATGATAAAGATGCATTTCTCCATGTTTATAAGTTCATAGTACTTGGCTGTTCACTTCATGCTGATAAGATTCAGCATATGGAAAGGATCATGCCCACAGCATGCCACAACTCCCATTATATGAATAGGGTTGGTGAGGGGTCTATTATTACCTTTTTTATGTCTATTTTATCTTAGAGTTTTATGTGTCAGGGGAAGAGAACAATAAATAAAAGATGCTAAAGTAATGATTTCAGACAGAAAGCAATTACCATTAGCTCCAATTTCAATTAAAATGTCAAATATTAGCTCACCTAAACTTGTAAAGATAAGCAAAAGTTCATTTCAGATTATGCTCATTGGTTAAAATGGCATTGCAATGTCATAACAAGTATTAAAAGCCATACCAAACCGTAAGTTATGAATAATTAATGTTTCTGTTAATAATTTGAGTACTGAACTTAGCACCAACTGACAGGTGGCATTGCAATGTCATAACAAGTATTAAAAACCATACCAAACCCTAAGTTATAAATAATTAATGTTTCTATTAATAATTAGAAAAATACTGAACTTAGCACTGACTGACAGGTGGGTCCTGTGAATTAAAAAAATATTGAATATTTTCATTGTAATTATGATATTCCATCTTATGTAATAGGGAAAGATTAATCATGAACATGAAATATCCACAATGATCACAAACAAAACAGTAGGAATTGAACAGAATGGCCGAAAGAAAATAATATATTTAGTTAGAATTGCATACAGAGATGGGCGAGCTTCACGTTGACTTACGTAAGCAAATCCGAGTTCCTCATCCTGAAGTAAACAGTTCACAAAGTTTAAATACTATAAAGGTGGTCTCAGAAATCATAATGATGTAGCACAAAAGGATGCAGGAAACGATGAAAGACCTCAAGAAGTTTTTTTGCCTGTGATGGGAGTAACTGTGTATTTGCTCCCATGAATTTCAGCATTTGTTCTTCAGTTATGCCCCCCTGAAAAAGAAGACATTTTCAATTTGTATAGAACACAAATATGACTGTTCCTTTCTTTCTACAACTGCACTAAAGGTTTATTATGCAAGATCTATGATGAGATAACAAAATAGCACCAATCAAATTAACAAGAATGCATTACATAAAAGCAAAACTTCTATGTTTAAAGAAATCTTTTCCAGTGTAAACAGCACATTCAAATGACGCATTCACACTGTTGGATGCCAAATTATCAATACCAATGGAAAATTCCTTTTGATGGTTAAATTCAGTTATTGCAGTATAAGCATGCTGGTAAAATAGGTAAAATTCACGAGGAGAAACAATAAACAAAACAAGATACAGACCACAATGGCAAGGTAAGCTAACTGATCACCTTTGGTGGCATCCAATCCACCCCATGAAGCAAGCAGGATTCACCATAACAGGACCTAACTGCAGCAACAAACAGTGTGCTCCTGAAGTAACGAGTATTCCCATCATAAGGTTCACCATAATGAGTCAGTGATCTAACATCAGCAATTGGTGGAGGACCTGTAGTCAGTAGAGAAGAAGACAAAGAACAAATAATAGGCATTGATTTGAAATATTCAATTAATTGAAAACAGCTATGAGGGGATTAATGGACAAATACCAAGTTCATCATCAAATGCAAGGCAGTAAGCTTCCAGTTCAGGATCTGTTTCCCTATTCATACGTTGGCCTATTAAAAATGCTGAAAGCAGCGATTCACTTGATGATGTCCCACCATCCAATTTCAGTGGAAGAACACCTCTTAAAACACCTTGAACCTCTTCATGTCCTAGATGACCCCCTGCCAAGACTTCCCTAAGGGCACCCACCAATCTCATTTCGTTAGGACAATTGCCAACATACTGGGGCCCTATTGAATTTCCAACTCCCATCATAGAGCCTTCCGGATCACCTATGAAGATTACATCTGAGGGAAGTGCTTGAACTAGTTGTGGCCAATATGTGTGCATAGCACGCGTCTCCCCGTCGCTCCATTTGGTTGCTTCAGGAAAAGCATTTGTACGTATGGTCATTCCAGCAAAAAATGACCCAAGCTGGGCTTTTGTAACTTCTTCTTCATCTTTGAGTTCTCCCCTAGCTGAGTACATAAAGTTTTTTTTTTTTTTTTTTGGGGGGGGGGGGGGGAATTCAGCCCTCCAAGTGTTACCCAAGATTGAGAAACATTTCTCATGTCTTATAAAAAAAAATCGCATATACATCTTGAGAGGGGGGTGTTTCAGGTTGCTGTCTTGACAAGTTAACATAATTTAGGGTTGTTTCAAATTGCTGTTTGATTAGTTAACATAATTTACTCAGCTATGTCAATACCTTATTCTATTTTTTCCCCTTTAAGCAGTTTTTGCCGATAAATATAAAGCAAAAGTTAAAAAAACAAAACAACAAGGCTAGTTTGTGATGAATATACAGTCTTCCACAAAAGTATTTGCCTACTTTTGCCTGACATCCATCTCCGTTTTTCTTCGATTTACCTGTGCAAATGGCCAACTTAAAGGATTTGACTCCGATAAATGATAATAATGCAGTAGCTGGTCCTCGGCAAATATGATGAACTCAACCCAACAAAACCTTCATCCCAAACTAGTTGGGTTCAGCTACATGAATCTTTTTTCTCCGTTCTTTTGTCATGGATTATTTTATTGTGAGCTTATTTGAAATTAAGTCATTCTTCACAATTTCAGTCCATCAAATCTTAGATCTATATTTTGCCCTTTTTCCACCTTATGCCTGGATCCAATCACTCTTTTTTACTAGTATATCTGTATATCTACGTTGGACGCGATCAAATCCTCTTAAACCACATTCTCTCAACTTCTATTCAGTACAACCTCAACTTTATTGTTGTCATTATATATATATATAGAGGAGGATAAGCAAAATACCAATTGAAAGAATAAATTGAATTGAAAGTTTTTGATTCTCGATCTGAATGAATCATCCTTTCCACGGAGGTAAATCTTTGCCTGTTAATGTTGGATGGTCTTGAGCCTCTCTAATCTCTAAAAAGCTAGCTTGTTGGGTGAGGATTTCTTTCACACTTATATATTGACCACCGGCCCCTTCTACAATCCATATAGGAACTATAACAATCTCCCCCTTCACACATTAAGCTTTGGGCCCCCTTTCACAACCAATGTAGGAACCCCAACAATCTTCCTCTTCACACATCGGGCCTTAGGATGAAAGAAGTGACAATTCGTTTCTCTCGATAGACTAAGATTTATAGTACACCTGGGCTACCCGTTCCTTCTAATGGACTAAGATTGATGGTATACCTAGACTCTAATACCAGTTGTTGGTTGGTCTTGGGCCTCTCTCATCCCCAGAAACTAGCTCCTAGGATGAGACTTTTCCTCGTGCTTACCAGCTTCTTTCACAATCGATGTGGGAACCCCAACAGTTAAGAGGATAGCAAGTTACAAGAAAAATTTTCATCTCCAGGAATCTGAAAAAGAACTTTTGGAATATATATATATATATATATATATATATATATTACTACACATTCATTTTAACGTCTCATTTTTGCTATAATCATTACATGAAAGTATTTCTTCTTAATGGTCCACCACTCTGTTTCATTTAGCATAGTTGGCCTTACAACTATTTATGAAATTTTTGTTTAGCTTGAGAGGTCGCAAATATGATGAATTTATCGGATGAAAAAGCAATGAGAACGCATAAATAATAAAAGCAGGGCCGAGCAACTTTTGAGTTTTACAGCTCAAATACAATTATGATAACAACCACACAGAGGCAGTTTTAGAAACAATTGAAACTTGTCAAAATTAACACTCTAAGAAACATTTTAGCGTACTATACCAAGGAAGACCCATACGAATGACAAAGCAAGTAAATTGGAGTGAAGTGCACCGAATTACAAATTGAGAACTAAAATAGACCCAAAAAAAAAATCGATTGACCTGATCTCAAGATGGTGCCCAAAACCTTGAAAGCCTGTTCTTCTGTGAGCGGCCTCGTCTGTGCGGGTCCAGTACAGACCTTGGCTTGAGCTTCCAACACCGTTTGGTTGGGCTTCCGATACTTGGAACTCCGATACGAAAACGAAATCGCGGGATTTCGGGTATCATCTTCGGGAAGCCCTAGCTGATCAACTGTCGCCAAATCTGTCACAGCTCTTATAGTCAACCGAGCTTTTCGTGGAATCCATCGGTCGCCACCTCTTGTAGAAAACTGAAGCGAGGTTTGGATCTTTGGTCGCGTGAAATTGACGGTGTGGATCGAAAAGATAGAGAAGACCGTAGGGTCTGAATTGAGCAGAGTTTCCATAGATGATAGGGCTCTCTTGCGGTTTGTTCTTGGTATTCAACACCAACGGTATTGAATTCGGACAACATAAGCAAGAAAGAAAAAATAAAATAAAATAAAAATTTACTCTCTCCACCTACCGTACACCTAATTCCGCAAACATTGTAACGTATCAAACAAAAAAACAAAAAAAAAAAAAAGATATGGCCTCGAGATTCACCTCGAGAGTGAATCTCTTTTTATTTACGTCGCATGTACGGACTTTTAACATATGCAGCGATAAATTACAGACTTACGTAGTGGCGGAGAGTCAGATTCATACTTAAGAACTGGATACAGTTCATCCAGTCAAAGAAACTCGTTCTACCAACTTTTAATAAGTTTTGTGCCCGAAAATCTAGACCCAAGTTTTTGCTGAATAAGAGATTTGAACTTGAGACCTTAGAATGACAAGTCCTTAAATCTCCAGTTTAAGATCATCCCACCTAACCATTGGGGTAACATTGTAATGTATCGACCCGTCTAAATCCACTTTCATTGCAGCTGTTAAACCGTCCAAGTGAGTTGCCTTTCAATGGCAAAAACGTAATTTTAATTGAAAAGTTACTTCGTCTTCTCGTATCTTGCATCCAATTCTATTATTGGATTTTTAATTCAAAGTGTGTTTGGAGTGATAACAAATGAGATAAAATATAATTTAGAGAAATTTTTGTATTGGGTGCACATATTTTAAATCGTATTTTTTAGAGATGAACAGTAGGATTCTTATTTCGACGAATTGAATTTTCGTTTAGACGGATTTAAAATTTTGCATCAGTCATAATCTCTTTGTAAATTAAATCAGACTCGAAACAGTTTTTACAATCCGTTTGGACAGAAGTTGATTGTGTGAATTCATTGGAACAGTTTCTACAACCCAAAAAAAAAAAAATAGTTATAGTAGGTGTCACTCAGTAGATTGGGAGTCCGTGGTGAAAATGATAAAAAATTTTTTACTATTTGATTAACCGAATTCCAGTTATCAATTTTTTTTTTTAAAGGTATTGAACTTTCTTCGAACTTTGAAAACGTAAGAATATGTAAAAATGTAATAGAGATTTTCAAAAATTTTCACTAAAATTTGGTACACTAAACACACCGTAATAATTAACTGTTTATTCTTTTGGTCAAATTGTAATTTATGTTTTTCGTCCAAATTCATTTATTTTCTATCGGTTAAACTCTACGTCGTGGACTTTTGTGAATAAGAATGTAATTTCAATGTCTCCCCTAACTGCAAAAATCTTCTGCTGATGGAAGATTTTTGACAAACATAACCCACTTTTCATCTGCCAATTGTGTCTCAAAAAATTGCCTAGGGTTTAAAATTAAATGTTTGCAAAGAAACCTTTAAATCAATGGGTATGGCGACTGTTCTCCCATGAATATGAGAATTATAAATAAGTAAATTAATATTGTTTTTAACTGGAAATCTTTCAAGGTCATAATTATGATGATTATATTTGTTTGTTAACCGGCAAATTTTGAGGGATAGGACATCATCTGTGGGCCCTATGCATACAAAGGTTATGTTTGTTTGCCGGATCAGAAACGGGGGATTGGAGAAATAATCCGTGGGACTCACCGAGTGAAGTGTTTGTTTTGATTTTTGTTTAATTCATAGGTCCCACGGATTGGATATACAGTGAAGGATTTTGTTGGATGAGTAATCCCGTAGAGCATATGGTATTATTAATACCTTATTTTCGGATTTGTTTTCCTCTAAGATCCAAAGGTTTAAAATTATTTCCTATCATATCACATATCAACTCATATCTTTTATCCCACTTTATATCCCACCAACCAAACACCAAAAAAATAATTTCACATAAAAAATTAATCTCATCTTTTATCCAATTCTATCCGTGGACCTCACAGTATTACTTATCCTCCGTCATCCAAACCCTCAAACAAATACACCCAAGTGTTTATTTAGTTTTGTGGTTGAGGGATATCCAATCCCAATAGGATATCCTTCAAAATGTTGGACAAGGTATCTCACATGAGGTGTTGTAATTCCTATTAAAATTTAAAGATTCAAAATTATTTTTTATTACATCTCATATCAAATCACATCTTTTATCTTATTTTATATCTCATCAAGCAAAACTAAAAAAATAACCTTACATAAAAATTGTTTCTATGTTATATCTAATTTCATATATTATCTCACGATATTATTTATACCATATTATCTAATCCCTCTAATTAAATATAGCTTGAGATTACTTTTTTATCTATAAAAGAATCTAACATGAGTCTCACTTAGGGCATTTAACAGTGAAAAAACAAATGGATTTGGTTGAATGGTCTACATTGCAACTTAAACCTAAGTATAATTTAATTGAAATTACAGGTCTTAAAGTAGAATCTAATATAAAATACATAACGATGAAGTATAATTAACCCAGTCAAAATTACGTTTGTGCCCACATGAGTCTTAAGTATGAGAAAGGGAGAGTTTAATGATTGTAATACTAACAAATTTGAATGGAAAGAAACATTTTAGCGTGATCATAATTATAAGGAGTCAAGTGGCATAATTAAAAATATAAAATCTCAAAGTGAGATAGAGTGTAAAGTATAGAAGAAAAGTGTAATTTACCTAATAAAAAAATTATATAGTCCACATATGCCTTTTACATGCTTTCTATTATAATTTTCTGAATAAATTATACTTATAACACTTTTATAATTTATCAACAATTTCACTTAAGAACATGTACTTTAAATTGTCATATTTTATCTTTTTACATTTCAATTATTTCACTTTTCCCTTTTTCTTTAAATTTATTGATGAAAATGTGATACGTGTTTTTATCACATTTTTTTAAATGATAACTGATAGGATGGATGAAATAAAATTTAATCAAATATACAGTCGGTAAAGTGAAGTAATTTAAATTACATACCTTGAATTGAGACTAGTGAAAAAGTACATGAATATAATTCACATATACCTTTTTTTTTTTTTTTGTCTTTTCTTAGTTTTGTATGAATTAAGGATTTATTAAAAAAAGAACAAAAAAAGAAATTGGGAAATTAAGAAAAAAAAGTAGGAACAATAAAATTTCAACTGCATTTCAATAAATTAGAAAACATAAAAAATAAAAGACATTCATCATTAACTATAAAACAAGGAAAAATATCACATAGTTTGACTTATATGCTTTGTGTGCATTGTATAATAATTTTGTTTCTTTCTTTTCTTTTCTTTTTTTTAAAGAAATGTATGGATTGAGGATTTAATAATAAGAATTAGTTTTTTTGAATTAACATACATAAAAAAAATAATAATAATAACATTCAACTAGTAATTTTAATTTTTCCTTTTATTTTATTTTATTTTTTTATTTTCCTACCAATCTGTGTTCCAACTTCCAAACATCTCTGTTTTAGAATAACATAGATATCTTAATACCCCTCACGTGATATATTGCAACCATTATTACCATTGTTTTTCTAATTAAGACTCCAAGACTTTATTGATAAAAATCTTTCACTTCTACAAGATCCTACTCAATATCCTAGCCATAAATTCATCCACAGGAAGCTGTTCACCATAATTTTTTCTCATAAGCACCACCATTTTGATTTTGAATATTATTCGTGAAATGATCATGAAATAAAAAAAAAAAAGAAAAAAAAAATTGTTAATGAAAAATCAATTAGATCACATTAAGGAAAAAGGGAATATAACTGATCGCACCCTGCTCAGAAGAATGACAACCTGCCCAGGCCAACATTCCTTTTGCTCCTGGAGAGATAATCACCCTAATGCATTCTCCCAAACAAGGCATTGGCTAGACTAGAACTGTCCCTTGATTCATAATCGTTTTCTAAATCCGGAATGAACATGGAATCAGTGCTGTCCATTGAGTCAGAACCGTTGCTTGAATTGGCCTCGGAATTGGGGCCATTGTTATAATCAGCAGCAAAAGCGAAAGCAGAAGCATTGCCGGAGTCGGAATTGGTGCCCGGAGGATTAACAAACCGGCATTGTCTCCTGATCTCTCCTTGGTTCCCGGTTTTCACATCCAAGCTCCCAAGACGGACCATGGCCCTGCTGAAGCTGTTGAGCCATCCTTTTTGATCGGCGGCCAATCTCCGGACAATGGCGAGTGTCCTCGGATCCTCAGTCAAGAACCGATCGGACTCGAGCAGGGCTCTCCCTTGCAAGAGCTCCTTGTAGAAACTATTGTCCATTTTGAATGGGGTGCGGATGTCCATTGGCAGAGAAGTATCCGCGATCTCCTGAACGGAGGCTGGCCTGAGGCAGGAGGTTCTTATATTGTTCGTATCCGCTTTAGCCAGCTTGGGGTCTACTCGGGTCGTCTCGTTGTACCCGCTGACCCTGTAAGCGAAGGCGGGGCAATGGGCAACCCCGATTGAGTGTGCGCCCGTTAGAACCACCATTTCTTCCTGAGTCAGGCCTTTTCTGACGAAGAGTTCCGTGGCCTTTTCGGCAGTCCAATTCGGAAATGGGAGGGTGCGCTCGTTGGTGTCTTTGTCGAGGGAAACAAGCCCGTCGCGACGCCCGCCCGTCACCGGATATTTTGGAACGCCGGCGAGAACGGAAGCGTCCCGGGTCGCGAACGCCATTGTATCCGCGCAAGATACGGTTCCCGGGCATTCTTCCTCCAGCCTGGCCTTGGCCTCGTCGAGGACATCCATGCCTCTCATGTTCTTCCTATTAAGAATTGACTCTCTCTCTGTTTTTTCGCCGGAGGGCGTCGCGTCCAGCAAAATTGATGCATCGCAGCCCTGCACGGCACATAAAAAAATTGATATATATATATATATATATATATATATATAATAATGCATGAGACTCTTGCCTCATAGGATCTTGTGAACTGTTAGATTATAGATTAGGCAGAGATGTTAATGAAATAGGTATAACTTTCTTGTCTCACTTTCATTTAACAATATTTTTTTTCATTTTCTTTTTTATTTGGTAATATTCTTCTACATTCTTATTCTACGGGGTGAAAATTTTTGTTATACCCGTCTTAATTAGATAACGATTTCTCGTCGTGTTATTAATATTCTCATATTTTTCTCAAACCGAGTAAATGAACCGGTACCCGGCGGGCATGAATAATTTTGACCCTATATTCAGGTAATTAAGAAAATGAGAAAGTCTTACATTGACAAAGCAATCGTGGACAAAAAGGCGGAGAAGGCCGGCAGCGATGGCTGGATTTTTTTTGTAGCCTTCAGCGACAACCTCAGCCACAATTTCCTCAACTCGTGGGCAGGTATTATCATAAAATCCTAATTGTAGGGCGCCGCGATTAGCTGCAGCCAAGGCCAACGGAAGGAAGAATGAGCACAAGATACATATTGCCGAGCTTATTCCGGCTCTTCTTCCTACCATTTTCAAGATTTTGGAGGTGGTGGGCGTGTAGGATAAACGAAGACAAAAATTTATAGGGAGAGTGCTGGAGGAGCTTTTATGTTTATTTAATTTATTTATTTTTTTTGGAGAGTAAGGACTCAAGGGACATGGTTGGAGGAGTCTAAAAATAGTTGCGAGGAGAGCTGCAGCTTTCTAAATTTGAGAGCGTTAGCAGTTTTGATTTTTGAATCCCATGCATATTTAAATTTTGATCTCTATTAACAACACTCACCTTGCAAGATGTCTCATCAAACATACTTTAGAAAGGTTGTTTCTTCTATCACAGCCTTTTCTTTGACCGTTGTACTCGGGGTGCCCTGATTTGGAAATTGAGACCAATTCCTACCTACGCTCCCCTGTTGGAAGGCTCTTTGAGTTATTGAATTCAGAGGCTAAAACCAGGGTGAGAGAATGGCCAAGCTTTCATGAAGAAGGCTGCGCCATTTTCCCTCCTCCAATGGAGAGAATTTGAGCAATGCTGGCACCGCATCCCATGCCCCCCTTGTAAAACACCAGTGCTGTGTTTGGAACTTGGACCTATGAGAAACAGAAAAAAGTTACGAGTTTCGATTTGTGGAAGGAGAAAAAAATGGAGAAAAATGTAGGAAAGTAAAATGAAATAAAAGACATTAAATTTATTTTATATTTCTAGTTGGTTCACAAAAATAAAATAAAATAAATAAATATTTTAATATACATGTGTAATTTCATTTTCCTTTTATTTTCCCATAGCAAATACGTATTCCAAATATAGACATGTAAGCTAGAAGAAGCAATGCCCCTGTCAAGGCCATGGCAGCTGGAGAAGTTCTTTAGCTGCTGCTGAAATTGGCTGTCTTTCTTCTTGGAGTTGTCTTAGGTTTCGTTTGGGATGAGTGATCAAAATTATCATTTTTACATTTTTATTTTTTTTTAATCATTAAAGGGTGGCACTTTAGCTAGCTGAACATGATCTCCATTTTGATTTGTTATTGTTTGGATAGTTAAATAACCAGTTATCCTAAAATTTTAACTTATTAAGAAAAAAAAGGGCGTGAGCACATGTAAATGTATTAAGTTATTTTAACACCATTTTATGTGCATCAATAAAAATGGACGTAGTGCATAAAAATAAACGACAAATAAATATAAAAAATATTTTAAAACTAAAGTTTTGATCCCATGTAAGTCACTAACTGTATACAAAATTTAATTTTAGAATTGTGGTTGATATACGTTACAAAAACTCCATCAAAATGGAAAATGTTTGTTCATCTATATCAACATTGATTTGCGAGAACACAAAAAGGATTGAAAAATATAATGGCTTGTCCCATGTAGTATGGTACAATATTTTTTGGAAGATCCTAGAACACATTGTAAGGTCGCTAGATAATTTTTTTTTTATTTTTTTGAAGCTGAGGTCGCTAGATAAATAAGTTACTGGCAAAGTAACTAATTGTTGTTGGAAAGTCAAGAAAAGGAGGTGTATAAGTAGTCTGGTGCTAGTTGGGAAGCACATTGAGTATCTTTAGAAAAGTCATTGGCAAATATAGGAACTATGCAGAAACCTAGAATTTTGTATGGAAGATTGACCAAAGAAGTTGAATAAAATTAGTTTTTACATGACCTTTTTAGTAGTGTTCAAGTGGGTTCTAGTAAAAGAATATGTTGTGCGTAACTAAAGAGTTTAAATTAGAATTTTATAGGGTTTGAATGAGAGAAAACAAAGAGTAAGGTAAGAAGAGTATTTTTTTTTTTTTACAAGGATTTCATTGTATGGTAATCCTTACTTTATAGGTTTTAAATAGATAAATACCAAAAATAATGTATTCATAAATGTGAATAATTGCTAAGTTACATAAATCTTTTGCTTTGTGTATGCTTTTCAATTTGCTAATTACCAGAATTAATCTGAATCCTCTACAACATTTCAACTATTGTCTTGAGTGTTCAATGGCTGTCTTGAGGGTTTAATGGCTAACCAGGATGTAAATAGTTCGTGTTAGCTGTTAATAGTAAGAATACAAATTTTATATGCTTGGAAAAGGATTCAATGGCTAACTACGCTAAGTTAACAAAAAGGGTCCTATTTCCTTCTTATAAAAGGTCTATAGAACCTACCATGGTAGACGGAAAAAGCAAAGTCACGGAAAAAAAAAAAAAATAATAAACTGGTGATAATTAAGGCAGCTTACGATTTCCCAAATTTAGCCATAAAATGCATGTCACCCACAATGACGTGCTCAATTCTTGAGCAACCACATGTAAGGGAAAATTAAAGTAGAATAAAGAAAAATTTACACACACAAATTAACGTGGTTTGACACTCTTAGCCTACATCTATGGGCAGGGAACAAAATCAACTATACAATCATAATAGTAAATACAAATAATCTGCCTTTCCCTCTCTCTCTCTTTCTCTCTGGATTATCTGAACCAGAGTATCATCAATCCCCCTTCATCCGGACAAACAGTTCTTTTCCCCCCTTTTTATCAACACTAGTCAAGGGAGGTAGATAAGCATTAACTCCGTAAACTGATAACGATACAGATTACTAAATGAGAGAAGACTCTCTAGGGAAAAGATAGCAATAAATGGGTCAAAAGGAAAAATTAATGGGTGAGGATCCTCAACAAATCTCTTCCTCCGAACCCATGGAGAGAGGAAATACTATCTGATCAGCATCATCTGGTACCCATACCGACTCTGTCTCGGCAAAATTCAAACTTCTCTCTGGTGACAACTTTGGTTAACATATCAGCAGGATTTTGATCTGTGTGAATCTTCTCAAGTTTTAAGAACTGCTTTTCCATAACTTCGCGTATCTAGTTATAGCAGATGTCAATGTGCTTTGTCCGGGAATGATACATGGCATTCTTGCTCAAATCCAGTGCACTCTGACTATCACAGTAAACCACATACTGATTCTGTTCTTGGCCCAGTTCTTGGAGAATTCTCTTCAACCAAAGCATGTCTTTACTTGCTTCTGCCATAGCAATATACTCAGCCTCTGTAGTAGATAGAGCTATACATTTCTGCAACTTGGACTGCCATGAGACAGCTCCCCCTGAAAAAGTAAACACAAAGCCTGAAGTGCTCTTTCTATGATCAAGGTCTTCTGCCATATCTGCATCTGTGTAGCCTTCCAAAACTAGTTCTAAACCCCCAAAGCACAAGCACAACTTTGAAGTACCCTTAAGATACCTCAGTATCCATTTCACAGCTTCCTAGTGTAGCTTTCCTGGATTTGAAAGAAACCTGCTAACAACACCAACAGCATTAGCAATGTCAGGTCGAGTGCAAACCATATCATACATCAAACTTCCTACTTCTGAAAAATAGGGAATATGGTCCATCTCATCTCTGGTTTTCTGATCATTTGGACATGACTTCTTGCTCAATTTGAAATGGTCTGCAAGAGGAGTACTTACAGGCTTAGCACCCTTCATGTTGAACCTATCAATCACCAATTCAACATATTTTTCTTGTGACAACTAAATTTTTCTTTCTTTTATATCACGGATTATCTGCATACCTAGAATTTGCTGTGTAGGACCAAAATCTTTCATCTTAAAGAACTTTAACAACTCTAACTTTAACCTTTTAATCATCCCTGAACTCTAGCCAACTATGAGCATATCATCAACATATAGCAGCAAAATAACAAACTTGCCATCTGAAAATCTCTGGATGTAGACACATGGATCTGAATCTGTTATTCTGAATCCATGACTCATCATAAAAGAGTCAAATTTCTTGTACCACTGCCTAGGTGCCTGTTTTAAACCATATAAACTCTTTTTCAACTTGCAAACCAGATGTTTTTTACCTTTGACTTCAAAACCTTCTGGTTGCACCATATAGATTTCTTCCTCTAAGTCACCACGAAGGAAAGCAGTCTTAACATCCATCTGTTCGAGCTCAAGATCCATCCCAGTAGCTAAAGCAAGCACCATTCTGACTGAAGTCATCTTCACAAGTGGAGAAAATATCTTATCAAAGTCTATCCCTTTTTGTTGATTGGATTCTTTGACAACTAAGCGAGCCTTATACCTTGTCAATTTCCCAGTTGCATTATTCTTGGGCTTATAAATCCATTTATTCTGTAAAACATTTCTTCCTGGAAAGAGTTTGACCAACTCATACGTCTTATTCTGAAGCAATGAACTCATCTCTTCTTGCATGGCTTTCATCCAGTTATCTTTGTTATTGTGTGTTCTGGCTTCCTTATAGTTTTCAAGCTCCCCCTCATCAGTAAGCAAAATATACTCAGATTCTGGATATCGAACATTTGGCCTGTGTTCCCTAGTTGGTCTTTCAACTCTTGTTTCTGGTGGAGTAGAAGTCTCCCCCTGATCAACATTCTCAGTATCCTGCTCATCCACAGCATCATCAAACTGGAAACTGAGATTCTTGAACCTCTTCTGCTGTTTCTTCCTCATTTGAACCCGAAGAAGAAGGATCTGACACTAAATCTAGAACACTAAATGACTTTTGCTGTGGAGCCTTATCTTTTTCACTGGATCCCATAGTCTGTACCCAAACTGCTTATCTCCATAACCAATGAAGACACAAGGCTGAGATTTATCATCAAGTTTGGCTCTTTGTTCCTTAGGTACATGTACAAAGGCCTTGCAACCAAATACTCGCAGATGTGAGTACGACAATTTCTTTCCTGTCCACACCCTTTCTGGAATATCAAATCCAGGTGGTGTTGAAGGTGATCTGTTAATGACAAGCAGTATAGACATCCTAAGCATACATCTAACTCGTTCCACAATGGTTTTGTTCATTTTTTCAGCTACGCCATTGTGTTGTAGAGTTCCTGGTACTGTAGTTTCATGCTGAATTCCATGTCTATAGCAATACTCCTCAAACTCACGAGAAGTATACTCACCGACATTTTCTATTCGGAGACATTTCAACAATTTACCGGTCTTCCTTTCAACCATAGCATGAAACAACCGAAAATAATGAGAAACTTCATCCTCAGACTTCATAAAATACACCCAAACTTTCCTAGACCTATCATCAATGAAGGTCAGGAAATATTTATTGTCCCCAATAGACTCAACCTCAATCAAACCACAGACGTCTGAGTATACCATGTCTAACACATTAGACTTTCTTGTGGAAGAAGAACTGAAGGACACCCTATGTTGCTTACCAAACAAACAGTGCTCACAAAGACTCAGGCCTATAGAGCTATTAAGAGGTATAAGAGACCTCTTGGCCAACATCTACAAACCTTTCTCACTCATGTGAGCAAGCCTTCTATGCCATAAATTAGGGGAAGACTCCCTCTCAGCAGCATTCAAACTATTTGGACAAACTTTTATTTGGGTCTTATACAAATTTCCTGAAATCAGCCCTCGAGCAACAACCAAAGCCCCCTTTGTCAACTTCCATTTTCTATCTCCAAAATGGCTAGTGAACCCCTGGCGATCCAGAGCAACTCCAGAAATTAGATTGAGGCGTAAATCTGGAACATGCCTCACATCTTTTAGCAGTACTGAACAACCTACACTGGTGCGAACAAGAACATTCCCTATTCCAACAATCTTGGAATAGCTGGTGTTACTCATTTTTACAACATCAAAGTCTCCATCTCTATAAGAGATGAAAAAGTTCTTGTTAGGAGTTGCATAAAATGAAGCTATAGTGTCCACAATCCATTCAACTGTTGAATCTGTCACCTGAAGGCACTGATCCTTTTTAAGTGATAATAAGACAATATCTTCAGCTGTCACCGCATTATTGTTATCTTCTTTCTTCTCCATGTTGCCCTTTTGTTTTTGTTCACTCTTCAATTTCTAACAATTTCTCTTCATGTGACATTCCTCACCACAGTGGTAGTATTTATACTTGGGTCTGGGCTGGCTACGATTTCTAGACTGGCCACGTCTTTTGGACTTGCTGCGGTCAAAATTATTTCTGCAGCGTCTACTCTTACTCCTGCCTCGCCCTTGATTTCTATTCTCTGTGACAAGGGCTTGAGATGACTGAGAGTCCATCTCATTTCTTCTTGCCTCTTCATTCAACAAGGCATCTTGAACCATTTCCATGGTCATTAATCCTCCAGGAGCTGAGTTACTGAGAGATACTACTAGAGTCTCCCAGCTATCAGGTAAAGTACCTATCAAAAGAAGAGCCTGCATTTCATCATCCAACACCTTATTTACAGAAGTAAGTTGATTCACCAGACTCTAGAAATTGCTCATATGTTCTGTCATAGAACTACCATCCCTGAACTTCTGATTAGTGAGCCTCTGCATTAACAGTGCTTTATTTCGGCTAGTTTTACGCTCATACATATTTTCAAACTTTTTCCAAATTTCATAAGCATTGGTTTCTTTAGCCACATGATGAAAATTGCTTATATCAATTTGTTGTCTTATCATCCCCACTGCTTTTCTATTTATTTTAACCCATTTTTCATCTTTTCTGTCAGTCAATTTAATCCCTTTATTTTCAATTGGGCTAGCCAAATCCTTACAATAAAGTAAGTCATCCATCAGTGGCTTCCAAATTGGGTAATTGGATGAGTTTAATTTAGGTATGCCACTATGTGAGTCCTCCATTTCACCAATTTAGGGTTGGAATTTACTGAAATAGACTTTACAGAAGTGTCTGGGAGAGCAAAAAAACTTTAGGAGGGCCTAAATGACAAATTTCAAGAAAACATGGGCAAATCAGTAATTTTCCAAGGGAGTTTTTAAAACTTTTCAAATTTTTCTGGGCTTTCTGCAGTTTCAAAAAACTTTTCTTCAGTAGAGGGATAAAACAGCCACACACAATCAAATGGGGGACACGTGTCAGCCAGTGATTGGCTGACTCAGAAAATTATATTGGTGTGTGTGCCATGTGTCCTTTTATTACTGGGTGATTACAACACTTTTGTCACATAACAAAATACAAATATCACAAATCTCACAAATACACAATCCCACGTGGCTATTTATGATTTGGCCAAATTGTACAGTATGATATGGCAGTGGGCCCAGATGCTGATGTGGCAGTGTGATCTGATGATGTGGCTGCTGATGTGGCAATTTGATCTGGTGGTTGACGTGACAACGTGGCTCGCGGTTATGATGCTGATGTGGTAGTCTACTCCGATGCTGTGGCAGATGATGTGGCTTCTAATCTGATGACGTGTCAATTGATATGGCATCTGATCTGGTGGTTGATGTGGCGCGTGGCCCGCGGTTATGATGCTGATGTGGTAGTGGCTGATAATGTGGCAGTAGTGGGCCACCGCTAATGATATGGCGGAAGATGGTGTGGCAGAGAGAAGGCTCCAACCCATGGGCTGCTCCACAGCTGATCTGGGCTACAAGCTTGAAAAAATGGTAAATACTCTCCAGGCGCTTCTAATGAGAATTGAACCCTAGTCTCTAGGAAAGTTAGTGAAACACTTATTCACTGGACCAAGCAGCTTCTTATAGCAAGCGTTTACACTAGAATACCTATAAGATATGTGTCTGTTTCACCAAATGATCTCCAAAACATCTTCTTCGGCCATGGCAAAAAACTCCAGGAAACTTCGACTAGCAATTATAGGCACGTCCGGGTTCCAATTTCAACACGGTTTGAACTGTTGCATTCATCTTGATCAGATCTACAATCAGATGATTTCAAATCTAAAAAATGGTACAACTTGATTTTATGATAGGGAACAAAAAACAAATTGTTTTTTTTTCTTTTAAAACCAGCTCTGATACCACTTGTAAGAGAAAATTAAAGCAGAATAAAGAAAAATTCACACACACAAATTAACGTGGTTCGACACTTTTGACCTACATCTACGGGCAGGAAACAAAATCCACTATACAATCATAATAGTGAATACAAATAATCTGCCTTTCCCTCTCTCTCTCTCTCTCTGGATTATCTGAACCAGAGTATCATCAATCCCCCTTTATCCGGACAGGCAGTTCTCTTCCCCTTTTTTATCAACACTAGTCAAGGGAGATAGGTAAGCATTAACTCCGTAAACTGATAACGATACATATTAATAAATGAGAGAAGACTCTCTGGGGAAAAGATAGCAATAAATGGGTCAAAAGAAAAAATTAATGGGTGAGGATCCCAACACCACAGACAGTATATATTGTCTAGAAACTTGTAATCATCGACAAAAATACCTCAATGTATGCAACTGCGATGAAATTTAATACAGTTCTACAATTGACAGAGGATTTGCTTGGTTCGAAATGACAAAAAGCTAGGACTTTCTCATCTTTATTTCTTCGTTAATACCCACACTATCTCTGGCAGTTTTCCATATGAAAGACGGGTTCAATTTGGATCAATCACTTTTGTGAAGGAAAAAAAAAGAAGTACCTTTCAAAATTGATCAATTCCATTTCTTCCGCTTACTTTTTCCTCAGGACACACAATGCCCGCATCCATGGCTCCAAAAACTCACCTTGCCCTTCTCTTCTTACCTGTCCTGACAATTCCATTTGTAAGAACTTTTGCAGCAACTGGTATCTACCCTTTTGCTTGCTCCAAGCTCAACAAGACGTGCACTTCTTTCCTCTACCAACACAACGGTCTCTAGAGAGAACAAATTGCAGTTTACTACTCTGTCAACGCATCAAAAGTCAACCCAATCGACCGCCGCACCCAACACGACTACCTTGTAAAAGTGCCCTGCTTTTACAGTAAGGTCAACACCACAGCTGGGTTCATCGTCGACTACTTCTACACTACGTTCTATAAAGTGCAAGAAGGCGACACATTCGCAAATGTCTCCAGTCAGATCTACAGCGGGCAAGCTTGGGAGTTTGGGGGAGAAGATGGATTTTACATTGCTGGAAGAATGGTTCCAATGTACCTCTTGTGTGGGTGTGTGGAGGAAAGTGAGCCCGGGGTCATGGTGACTGTTGGACAAAATAATACTTAGATGTACGGATGCCGAACAAGTGTAGTCAAGGCACCACGTGGCCCAGTGCCGAGCATATTTGTGTGAGCCACGTAGTCATTCGCCGAGCACGTTGCATCGTGGCACGTGGTGTTCCGCCGAACAGCTGATTGATGGCACGAGAGTCTACGTAAGTGTTATACACGAACACACGTCTTAGGGTTAATATTCCAAAGGATACCTAGAACCTCAGCACCTATGAATAGTATGTTGCTACGTGGCTACAGCCGAGGACCTCAATAGCTAGTTTGTTCGGCCCATCGATTGGCGGCTAGTAAATATTGAGCCTGGGACCCACAGCCTTAAAGAGGGCTCATAACCATAAATGCACCGTAGTTATGACTGAACTAGTATTTATCTCTGAGGGAGTAATTAGCTCAGTTCACTTCGTTATGAGTAGTTGACGGATGTGACAGGTAGACGGTTTGACCACGAAATTCTGGCTATATTGCCGTGTTTAATTACTAGAAGCATTAAATGAAAGGGATGGAGTATTTAATGAAAGATATGAGGCATTAAATGAGTGGTGGAAGGCATTTAAGGAAGAGAAGGAAAAGAGGTGCACGCAAGCTGAATGATGTCAGATCACAGGTATATTTTATTACTGTTCATATTACTATAAATAGGACATTCCACTGAACAATTAAGGTAAGCTGACTATTGCCAACTTAAGTTTTTACTCATTTCTTTTCTGAAAAGCTTCCTTCTTTGAGTGACTTGCTGACTTAAGCATCGGAGGGTTTTCCAGCCAGAGTCCTTCACTCCGGCCGTAACCTTTCTTTCTGTATTTGTTCGGCAGGTCGTCGATTGTATTTCCAGTTGGCGTGGTCAGCAGTGCCGGCGATAAATTTTGCTGCCGAACAGTGACGTATACTGTTCGGCAAAATGATACGCTGCCGGATATTACGACTCTGCTGTCTGCTAATATAAGCGAGATTCAGAGATACAACCAATTGCTGACCAGGAATCCTGAGCATATTGAAGTGGGTTGGGTGTTATTCGTGCCCATGGAGGAGAATAGAATACAGGGCCCAAAGAAGAGTGAGTAGAGGAAGTTACCACCGATAATAATGAATGTGATCTTTTGATAATTCTTATTTGTTTACTGTTTAATTCGGTTTATGTTATGAGAAAAATCAAGGAGGATTCATATATTAGAAAATTGCAATGGGATTTGAGCAATTACTCCAACTATGTAACTGCATCTTGTTGTTTACTTAGGGCTCGTTTGAAGCCTAAAAAAAAATAAAAAAATTTCAAAAGTTTTTAAATCTCTCCAATCACATTTTACAACTTATCATTTTTTACATCACATCAAACTTATCTTTTGATTTTTTTTTATTTCTTTTGAGACTCCAAACACCCCCTTATTTACACATGTATGTTGATTGTGGTTTTATGAGATTGATATTGCTCTTGGACCCCACTTTATTTAATTACTTCTTTTGTTTAAGCTCAGAATTTGTGGCTTGATGTTCTGAAAATTTGTTTTGGCCATCCATTTCCTTTATTAAAACTAGCTGGATCCAATTCTTGCTCGTTGTCAAGTGAGGAAGAATCACCGCACTAATTGATATTACCAAAAACAAGGGTAAACATTTAACGCGCTTATATTTTACCACCAATTTTACCTTAAGATTTTACTTACAGTTGTATCATTTCACTTAAAATTGTTCCAATTCTAATTTTGTTTCTCCTAATTTTTTTTGGAGATAGAATCGCGTGACAGAATTTTTAATAGAATTGGAGGGAGATACAACATTGAAACTAGATTAATTAAACATAGAAGAACTAGCACAATCGAAAATATAGGTTACGGAGTGTAATTGGTGATAAAGTATGATGATGCTAAATTTATTTTACCCCAAAAAAAAAATAAAAAAAAAAGAAATGCACAAAGAAAACACAAAATTAAATAGCACACATAGGAGTAGAAATGAGTCGAGTTTTAATTTATTCGAGCTCGATTTAAACATTTATATAGGTTCGAGTTTGAGTTTGAATCTAAACGAGTCACAAATTAAGATTAATTAGAGCTTGTTCTAATTACGAACCAAGCTCGAGTTGAGCTCAAACAGTTCACAAATAGCTGGATTCATTTTCACCTAAGCACACGCACCCACTTGCGTCAACAAGATTTTGATTATATGAAAGAAAATAATTTCCCTAGTTACCTCTTCATATATATACATATATATATATATATATATATATATATTTCTGTTAATCAAAACAAAAGGAGCACAATAATTAACTTTAGATGTGTGTTTGGAGCGAGGATTTTGTGAGAAAAAAAAGTAAAAAATATGAAAGAAAAAGAGAAAAATATAAAATCTTATACACATAATTTTCTTTACGTAGATTAAAAATAAAAAAATAAAAATATTTCTCAAGAAATTAATTTTTTAATTTCTTAAATTACATACTTTTTTATTTTTATTTTTCATCACAAATCAAGGAGTGATTTTAAATCTCTATCCTTTTTTTTTTCCCTCTTAAAGTGTCTGTAACTCTGGCGATGAAATCTTATAATGGTTTAGACTCTAAAAACAAGGTGGCACTTTAGCTAGCTGAACATGATCTCCATTCTGATTTTGTTATTGTTTGGATTTTAAATCACCAATTATTCTAAAATTTTAAGTTATTAATAAAAAAAGGGCACGGGCACATGTATTATTAAGCTAATTTAAACACTTCTTTATGTGCACCAATAAAAAATGGACAGAGTGCATAAAAATAAACAACAAACAAGTAGACATGGAGAACCTTTTAGAATTAGACTTCTGATATCATGTTAAATTACTAACTTTTACAAAATTTAATCTTAAAGTTGTAGTTCGTATTCGTTACAATAAATTCCATCAAAATAAAAAATGTTTGTTCATACATATCTACATTGATTTGCAAGAATATAGAAAAGTTTGGGGAATATAATTGCTTGTCCCATGTATTATGGTATAATAGTTTTTGGAAGATTCTAGAGCATATTATAAGATCGCTGGATAAGTTGCTGGTAAGGTTACTAGTTGTCATTAAAAAGTCTAAAAAAAATATCTAAATAATCTGGTGCTTACTGGGAAGCTCGCTGAGTATCACTAGAAAAGTCATTGGTAAATATAGGGGCTATGCAGAGGGCTAGAATTTTGCTAGGAAGATCGATCAAACAAGTTGTATGAAATTAGTTTTTACATGGCTTTTTAATAGCGTTCAAGTGGGTTTTAGTAAGGAACTATGTTGTACATAATTAGAGAATTTGTATTAGGTTTTCTAGGGTTTGTAAGAGAAAAAAAAAAAAAAGAGTAAGGTGAGAAGAGTTTTTTTTTTTTAAGAATTTCATTATATGGTAATTCTTACTTTATAAGTTTTTAATAGATAAATACTAGATATACCGTACTCGTAAACGTAGACAATTGTTAAATTAAATAAAAATTTTACTTTGTGTATGCTTTTCAATTCGCTTATTACTAGAATTAATCTGAATCCTATACAACACTTCAACTATTGTCTTGAGGGTTCAATGGCTAACCAGGATGTTAATGGTTCGTGTTAGCAGTTAATAGTAAGAATACAAATTTGATATGCTTGAAAAAGTATTCAATGGCTAACCAGGCTAAGTAAACAAAAAGAGTCCCATTTCCTTCTCATAAAAGGTCTATAGAACCTGCCACGGCAGTTGGCAGACGGAAAATGCAAAGTCATGAATAAAAAAAAAAAAAAAATATATTGGTGATAGTTGAGGCAGCTTACGATTTCCGAAATTTAGCCATAAAATTCCTGTCACCGACAACGACGTGCTCAATTCTTGGGCAACCACAGACAATATATATTGCCTAGAAACTTGTAATCATCGACAAAAATACCTCAATGTATGCAACTACGATGAAATTTAATATAGTTCTACAATTGACAGAGGATTTGTTTGGTCCGAAATGACAAAAAGCTAGGACTTTCTCATCTTAATTTCTTCGTTAATACCCACATTATATCCGGCAGTTTTCCATATGATAGTCGGTTCAATCTGGATCGATCACCTTTGTAAAGGAAAAAAAAGGAAGTACCTTTCAAAATTGATCAATTCCATTTCTTCCGCTTTCTTTTTCCCGACGACACACAATGCCCGCATCCATGGCTCCAAAAACTCTCCTTGCCCTTCTCCTCCTACCTCTCCTGACAATTCCATTTGTAAGAACTTTTGCAGCAACTGATGTGTACCCTTTTGCTTGCTCCGAGCTCAACAAGACGTGCACTTCTTTCCTCTACCAACACAACGGTCTCCAGAGAGAACAAATTGCAGTTTACTACTCTGTGAACGCATCAGAAATCAACCCAATCGACCGCCGCTCCCAACACGACTACCTAGTAAAAGTGCCCTGCTCTTGTGGTAAGGTCAACACCACAGCTGGGTTCATCGTCGACTACTTCTACACTACGTTCTATAAAGTGCAAGAAGGCGACATATTCGCAAATGTCTCCAGTCAGATCTACAGCGGGCAAGCTTGGGAGGTTGGGGGAGAAGATGGGTTTTACAAGGCGGGAAGAACGGTTCCAGTGTACCTTTTGTGTGGGTGTGTGGAGGAAAGTGAGCCCGGGGTTATGGTGACGTATACTGTTCAGCAAAATGACACGCTGGGGGATATTGCTACTCTGCTGTCTGCTGATATAAGCGAGATTCAGAGATACAACCAATTGCTGACCAGGAATCCTGAGCATATTGAAGTGGGTTGGGTGTTGTTTGTGCCCATGGGGAAGGATAGAATTCAACGCCCAAAGACAAGTGAGTAGAGGAACTTACCAAATGAATGCGATCTTCAGATAATTCTTCATTTGTTTACTGTTTAATTTGGTTTATGTTAGAGAAAAATCAAGAAGGATTCATTTATTAGAAAATTGCAAATATGTTGATTGTGGTTACCGGTTTATGAGATTAATATTGTTCTTGGACACCACCTTATTTGATTACTTCTTTTGTTCCATGTTCAGAATTTGCGGTTTGATGTTTTGGCCCTTAAATACATTAAATACATATAACACTTTTGTATTTTACCACCAATTTTTAACTTTCGGATTTTTATTTATAATTGTATCACTTTGCCTAAATTTGTTCTAATTCAATTTTATTTCTCACTCACGTAAAAGAATTTTTAATTAAATTAGAGGAAGATGCTGCATTTAAATTAGCTTAAATAAACATGAAAAGTAATACAATTGAAATTATAGGTTACGGTGTAAGATTGATAATAAAGTACGAGAATTCTAAGTGTATTTTACCCAAAGAAAAGGAATTACATGGAGAGAGCACAATAATAGCACAAGTCAACCAGATTTTGATAATTTGGTGGAAAATAACTTCCCTAATTACCTTTTTTTTTCCCCTGTTAATCAGAACAAAAGCAGCGCAACTGCGTGATAATAGTCGGCATACTATCAGCTATCACGTTACTTTCAATATGCGCGTTGGTTATAATCCTTCTCAGGCGAAAGAAAAATGAAAGAAACGTCAAGAAATATCCAAAAGTGCTTTCGAAAAGCTTGAGCAGTGCTAACAAATTGTTCTCCTTGCAGAGCCAACTGTACCTTGATAACGAGAAAATCGAAGGTTAGATAAGCCAAATCCCAGAAAACAAAGAATTCATTGCTATATTGTTTGTCCTTTCATGGAGAGAGAGAGAGAGAGAGAACATTAACCCATTCAAAGTATAATTTCACGTGTACACAGATGTCACAGCTTTTGAATCCGAAAGACCAGTAATATTTAGTCTCGAGGAGATTGCAGAGGCAACAAACGACTTCGATGAAGCAAGGAAAATTGGACGGGGTGGTTATGGTAGTGTGTATTTTGGGGTAATTGGAGAACAGGTATGGTAGGTTTCTTTCAAGTTTTCTGCTTAATTATTTCCTTCATCTTGCACTTTTTTTCGTAAGTTTTAAGTCAGAACTGCCCTGTTGGTTTTCAGGAGGTTGCCATTAAGAAGATGAGAGCTAACAAGTCCAAGGAGTTCTTTGCAGAGGTCAAGGTCTTGTGCAAGATACATCACGTTAATGTGGTAAGGAAGGAATATATCAGCCTTGCAAAATGATATATCTATATATAAACAATGTAACTTTGACAAGGTTTGAGCATTTTTTACCAATCAAGTTTACCTTATAGGTGGAGTTGTTGGGGTATGCCAGTGGTGATGACCACCTCTACTTGGTTTATGAGTACATTCAAAATGGATCTCTCAGTGATCATTTGCATGATCCCTTACTCAAGGGTATTCTTCAAACATATATCCACGTACTCCTAGATTTGAAGTTACTCCCGTGCTATGGAAATATGATAAATATCAACAGGAGTATCAAAGGATGATTATTCACAAACCTAGTGTATTGGAAAACAGGTTACCAGCCTCTTTCCTGGCCAGCAAGAGCACAGATCGCGCTAGATGCTGCAAAAGGCATTGAATATATTCATGATCACACAAAATTCAGGTACGTTCACCGAGACATAAAGACAAGCAACATCCTGCTTGATGATGCGCTCAAAGCAAAGGTACGTATATATTACGTGCTCTGCTTAATTATTCTTGAATTGACTCCTACTTCAGAAATAAGAACACTGGGAGCTAATATTTTTGTCACGTTGATGTTATACGTATAATTTGATCCATTTTTGTAGGTTGCAGATTTTGGGTTAGCAAAACTTGTTGGAAGGACAAATGAAGATGATTTAATTGCAACCCGCTTGGTTGGAACACCGGGATACCTTCCTCCTGAGTAAGATCTATTCACCCCACATCCCCCCAAAAAAAGGAAATTGCTCCCAAGATGAGCTCTCCTTTATTATTATACTATACATTTTCTTCAATATTTAGATTATGTTTGGTTGCCAATAAAAACAGGAATAAGAATGGGAATAAAATCTCAACTTTTGATAATTCAAGAATTAGAATGAGAATTACTTTTGCTATAATTTGGTATGTTTAGATACTTTTGAGAATGAAACAAGAGTATGATTTAAAAGACTAAACTACCCTTTTCTTCTGAAAATGCATTAAACTAATGAGGCCAATTTTATCAATCCATACTTTACAAAGAGTTTCATCTTTGGTGTATATTGGACTCTGGAAATATTAGTCCAAGTTGCTTGATTAAATATCAATAAAACATGAGAATTTCATAGTCAATAAGAATTCCTATTCCGATTCTTGAATCCAATGTCCAACAAAATTGTTATTTTCTTTGGATACTGCTCCATGTCACATAGAGTGTAAAATTTTGGCCTTCTCATAAAAAAAAAATCCTGATTTCATCTTAGATAGTTCCATAACCCAACCATTGCTGATGTGTCGTGGTAAATATTTTTATCCCTTGCCTAGTGAAATGTAATTTGACATTCTTCTTAAAATGATAAACAGATCGGTGAAGCAGCTGCAAGTGACAAGTAAAACAGACGTGTTTGCATTTGGAGTGGTTCTGGCGGAACTCATAACCGGTCAACGTGCACTCATCCGTGACAATAAGGAGCCCAACAGAATGAAGTCACTCATCACAATTGTAAGCCAATTCGTGTTTACTAAAACAAATTATGAGAGTGTTTGGTTGGTCAAAACTAATCAAAACTCACGAATTTTTATTAATTTTTTATGCTTTCTTCTAATTAAATTTTACTATATATCACTTTTAAATTAAATCTTTATACTTTTACTGTATTTTTTGGCCAAACTTTTATCAACTAAACACCTCATATATATATATATATATATATATATATATATATATATATACCCCAAGTTTAATACGGAAAATTATATGACTCGTTATACTGAAGATAATTCACCCGTTTACATAAATTTATACATACATGTTGATAAGAAAATATGTCAAATATTTAAAATTGTTCTTGCAGAAACAATTTTCGTATTACTAGATTCTTTCTTGAACTAGCTAAATATATATAACTGCAGCACCAATTAATCCACGTTCGCCGTAATCCAGCTAATTATATATGTTTCATTAATTCCAAAACACTATCAGATTAGCAAGGTGTTCCAACATAAAGACTCGGAGGCTGCATTCAGTGCATTGGAATCCATTATAGATGGCAATCTTAGAGGCTGCTACCCTTTGGAGGAAGTATACAAGGTTGTCTCTCATTTTGGATAAATAATAATAATAATAATCAATAATAATAATAACTATTATTATTGTCTCTGGAAAACTTAAAAGGGTTCATGGCGAAGAAGACAAATTCTAAGCTTCTACTTCCTTTTAGCCCCATATTGATGAACCGAGATATTTCTTTGTCTCATCTCATATGGAATCTGATCTCTCACTCTTGCAGATGGCAGAACTTGCAGACTGGTGTCTAAGTGAAGAACCGGGCGACAGACCAGAGATGAGAGAGACAGTTGTGACATTGTCTCAAATTGTGATGTCCTCGGCGGAGTGGGAAGCATCACTGGGAGGGGATAGCCATGTTTTCAGTGGACTTTCAAACGGACGATGATTTTTTTTGGTTATTTTTTCTTTAATATATATATACTAGTAATTGTTTGTACTTAAAAACACAAAAATATAATTTATCGTGTGAATAATTCAAATTTAAATTTATGAAATAAATTTACATAAAAAATTGTAAAAATAACTTATAAAAATAAAAATTATTAATCAAAAGAAATAAAGGTATAAAATTTTATTATTTATTACAATTATTATCATATTTTTATAAATATTTAATAAGTGATGACGTGATAAAATTTTATTGATGACTGGGATAAATATTAAATTAAAAGATATATTTTATTATATAAATAAGTGATAACGTGATAAAATTTTAATGATCATTGAAAAAAAGTTTTAAATTAAAGATGTGTTTATTATATAGATATATTTATTTTTTCAGCAAGAGAGAAAAAACAGAGAAAAAAATAGAGGTGCTGGTGTGATTGATTTCACTGTCTGTAGTGCAAAGGTTGATGATAATTATTATATTCGTCATCCGTATACTTCATATTCAAGGGCTGTTAAGTAGATTTAGAACAAGGAAAAAAAATAAACAATCGTAATTAATATTTAATGTCCCAAGACAATTCAATACTTGAATGTACCAAAATATATTGTTGATTATTTAATTAATTATGAAAATGCGGTAATAAATGACAAGTTATTAATCGGTTTTCTTTTATTTCTAGAGCGTGTTTGGATTTTAAAAAATTATCAAAAATTTTAATTTTTATTAAATTTTTTTAACTAAATTATCACTTATTACGTACTTTTAGACTAACTGTTGATTTTTTTTGACAAGTACCAAAATATATTGTTGATTATTTAATTAATTATGGAAATGCAGTGGTAATTGACAAGTCATTAACTTGTTTTTTTTTTTTAATTTCTAGAGCGTGTTTGGATTTTAATAGAATTTAGTTTTTATTAATTTTTTTAACCAAATTATCAACTGTTACGTACTTTTACGCTAACTTTTGATTTTTTTGGCAAACCAAACACAAGACAGAGGAGGCTACAATGTCTTTTACACTTCATCGACTAAATTGTAAAGTATCAACAGTAAAATTTTTTCTCTAAAGAATCATTTGTGAGATTTTATTTTAATTAAATTAAATTTAAAATTATTACATTATTTAAAAAAAAATTCTGACTGTTAAACTTCATACTTCAACTGTTGAAATATAAACTCCCTCTATCCCACGAAACACCACCCAACTTTTTTTCTTCTTAGTTTGACTTTAATATCTGTTATTAATATGAAACACCACCTTACTTTTTTCTTGTTAGTTTGATTTTAATATCTGTTATAATTTTAATATCTGTTATTGAAATGGTGGTGACGTGTTATTAATTTTCTTGAAATATGTATTAATTAAGCAGGTGAAATATTACTAATTAATAAACAAATTTGGAGAATAAATTTTCTCTTATAATTAATAAACATTAATTCTGAATTGAATTTTTATTTTGTTATTATTATTATTACTATTATTATTATTATTATTTTGGGTTAGATCAAAGGATATTAGACAACATGTTTTGCATCTTACGCCAGACCAAATCAAATGTATATTTTGAGCAAAAGACAAGATTATTTTGGAGATGTTTGAAAGAAAAATTTATTCTTTAATAAAATATTTTGAAAATGTTTGAAACTTAAATATACATATAAGAATATTTTTAGAAATAATAAATGAGAGAAAAATAATATTTAAATATTCAACAATCCAAAGTCCTCTACAGTGTAAGTTTTGACTTTTTGGGCCGGATGCAACTCCTTTTTAAACCTTGTAAACGTGAGATTAGTCATAACACCTTTATTTTAGTTAATTAAGGGGTGTTTAGTTTATTAAAAAATATTAAAAATTTTAATTTTTATCATTTTTAATTAAAATTTATCACATATTATTTTTACGTCAATTTTTTATTTTTTTTAACAAACTAGACGACACCTTCTAAATATATATATAATATATTATATAATTTATATTCGCTTATAAGGTGAATTTTTTGTTTCTCTAACTAACTTAAACTTTTTGCTAATGCAATTTTAATATTTATTGCTTTTCAAGGCTATGTATCTGTTAGTTGTACCCGCTGCGTGGTGGTATTATTATTGAAATCATGATTTTTTTTTTTTTTTTTTTGGCTGCTTGAGAAGTGCTGTCAATAAATTTTGTACCCTTGTCAAAAAATAAAAATAAAATCAAGTCAAACGAAATATATCCAATCTAAATATTAATCAAAAGTATAAAAATTAAAAAACTAAAAATACCGATGTAATAAATTAACAAAATAATAAAATCAATAATTTGATTTCATAATTTAAAGTGAGATTAATAAAAATATTTTTATAATTATAAATTTAATCGGGATATGTTGGTGAGTTTTATATAAGTTTTCCATTTTATCCACCCTATTGCCATTCATTTCGTTTAGAAATATTTTGACAGGGTAGCTTCTGAGCGAGGCAATTATTAGATTCCTTTTGTCCTGCTTTGGTGATCGAGGGAATTAGAGGCATCTGGTAGAGTGTACCTGACCAAACAAGTTTATCCGAACGACTATACTGATAACCTAAATTGACTAAGCAATATGGATCTCGGTCGAGATTGAATGACCATTGCATTAAAGAGAAGATTGCTTACATTACAATCACGTGTATAACCATCTTCTATATTTCGTGATATGTGCTTATAAAAGCGTTATCTACTGCTTAACGGTTTTAATAACTAATTAAGAAAATCGATATTGAGATCTACAATACAAGTAGCATAATCTGATTAGAGAGAAGCACGATTGTGTGAAACTCATGTTCATCTTGCACCTACAGGTCCCACACTTCTATGTATATTGCCATTTCACAAGTATATAGGTACACACAGTCTTGTCTTATTGAAATTTTGTCAAAATATTTGCTCAACTTTCTTGCTAACGTAAGTATCAAAAACTTTTTGGCAGGCACCACACCGATATATTAGATAGCTTTCTGAACTTAAATTGGACTCTTGGAGGATACAAAATAACTAAGTTATCATATTTATTATTGAGATTGATTTGACTTTATAGTAAGGAATTAAGTTTAATTAATCTGATAAATAAAATTTTGTATTTGTTTGAATTCATGGAATAAATTAAAATTATTATGTTTGGATTTTTAGGTAGCGTTTGGAGTAGTAAAAAATAAGATAAATTGAGATAAAATGTGGTTTTAGGTTAATTTTAGCGTTTGATATTTTTTTTTTCCAAACTACAGTTTTTAGAGATGAACAGTAGCAAATCATTAGAACGATTTTCCAAATTCGTTTTAACGGATTCAAAAAGTTTTTTTGAAAATGCACAGTGCCAACACCGTTAGAAATGTTTTCTAAATCTGTTTTAATTAATTAAAAAAAATTCATATAAAATAGCGACAATTGTATTCGTTTGAAAGTTTTTGATTCGAAGAATATGATTGTCAAAAAAAAATTACGCACTTGATTAACCTCTTTCCGGATTTTTTATTTTTTTTAGTAAAATATTGAAATTTCTTTAAATTAGTAAAGGTGAGAAAAATATAAATGTGTAATAGAGAGTTTTAGTGATTTATAGAGATTGTTAAAGATTTACGTTATTATTATTATTTTTTGTTGGCACTCCAAACAAACCTTAGAAGTATTGAACTGATTCAAATTTGATCCTATTATAAATGGAGTATTATAAGGTATAATTGTAAACTCGTCTTATTACTTGAATGGCTGAAAAATATAATAAATTTTTATCAAATTTTATCACTTTAAATGATAAAAACATCTTAAAATTCAGGTCATGAAATAAAATTAAATCTAACTCATCAATTTCTCATTTAATTCCAAACGTAAAGATTGACAAGAATTTCTACTAAATAAAATAAAACCTTATTTATTTCAAGCTTCCAAACACCGTGTGGAGCGAATTTTATGTAAATTTGACCTTCCCAGATCCGAAAGGCTAATGCCCGTTTTTAGTTGTACTCTACTGTGACAGAAGCCAGATATATTCTGGCAGTAGCAACACGTAAAATGTTCATAAAAATCAATCGGAGGTGGTTCCACTTCGAAGTCGAATCGTGACTACATATTACTCCAAAAGCTAAAATCTCCAGATAATAACCCTCCCATCTCATCTATTTTACGCTTATACCATCAGATCGCCTCCATCTCCGCCGAGGCTGGCCTGATCTCCGATCTCGCGATCGGAGTAAACCCTAGGATTAATGGCGGGGGCGGCCTCGGCGCTCTTTTTTCTGGACATCAAGGGCCGGGTTCTGGTGTGGCGGGACTACCGCGGCGATGTCTCCGCCGTTCAGGCCGAGCGCTTCTTCACCAAGCTCATCGAGAAAGAGGTTGGTTCTCTTGTTATTTTCAGTCCAGTTGATTTATTGGAGACTTGGAGTGTATTCATTTGATTAGTGAGTAAACATAGGAACCGGTAGAAATTTATGAGATCTGCTAAACTATGCTATGTTATTGATTTGAATGAAATCTGAGCTCATTGGAGTTCAATTTGAACTATTTATTTTAGTTCATTCAGTTACAGTTCTCAATTTAGATTTCTAACAGTAAGTCGTTTTACTTATTCTTACGGTTATTTATTTGGAAAATGTAATTAGCTGACTCTGGTGCATATCACAGGGTGATCCGGGGTCTCAAGATCCAGTTGCTTACGATAATGGTGTCACCTACATGTTTGTACAGCATAATAATGTATATCTGATGACTGCTTCAAGACAGAACTGCAACGCTGCTAGCCTTCTTCTCTTTCTGCACCGTGTAGTTGATGTATTCGTCTATTGGACTAACATCTTTTGTCTTAGATGTATCGTTCTTGCACATTTTAATTATCCTTGTTTTGTTGTTCTAGATGTTATGTGATCACTGGAGCATTCTTTTTTCTTTGTTTTGGGCGGTAGGTGTTTAAGCATTATTTTGAGGAGTTAGAAGAGGAATCACTCAGAGATAATTTTGTTGTAGTGGTAAGTTGATTTGTCAAATATATTTTGATTAAGGTCTTTTATTGTGAATGATTGGAAGAAGTTCTGCCTTTTTTTTTTTTTTTTTGCATTTGGCAGTATGAATTACTTGATGAGATGATGGACTTTGGCTACCCTCAATACACTGAAGCAAAGATTCTAAGTGAATTTATTAAGACTGATGCGTATAGGATGGAAGTTACACAGAGGCCACCAATGGCTGTGACAAATGCCGTCTCTTGGCGCAGTGAAGGCATAAACTACAAGAAGAATGAAGTATGCGTGTTCTTGTGATAGTTATTCATTATATTTACAACTTTTGGATTATTTATATATTTTTTCTTTCTTTCTTAGGTTTTCTTGGATGTTGTGGAGAGTGTTAATATACTTGTCAACAGCAATGGCCAAATAATTAGGTCAGATGTTGTTGGTGCATTAAAGATGAGAACTTACTTGAGGTGTGTAGTCCAACCTGCTTTATTATTATTTTTTTTCCCTTTAAATTATTCAGTGATTGGGAAAGATCTTTTAAACTATGTGCCTATTTACTTATTCATTCTTATGATTGTAAATTGTCCACCGGCAGTTCACGTTAAGTATTTGCAATCTGTATGTCTGTGTAAATGTATGTGCTTGTCCATTTGGATGCTAGTTGCTTTGCACCTTAAACTTCCAACTTTGTTGCCGTAAAATCTTTTTGTGAGGGCTGTGAGACTTGTGCTTATGGTGATGTGTATTTGATGGACTCTGTATCTTCTCATAGGGCAATATATCTATAAATAAAATAAAAACCTAGAATTGGTTGATATACATAGTAAGAATGAGAGCGGTGGATTGCATCTTGAAGTTTTTGATCCTCGCTGAGCTTGCTACTTACCTGTGATTACTTACTGGAAACCTTAAAGTAATCGTGCTTCATGATTTGAAGTGGTATGCCCGAGTGTAAGCTGGGGCTAAATGACCGAGTGTTGCTGGAAGCTCAAGGGCGAGCAACAAAAGGAAAAGCTATCGATTTGGATGACATCAAATTTCATCAGTAAGTAGTTTAACTTAGTTTATTTGTGTTTTGTTGTTGGCAGGAAATTTTTTATATTATGTGAAACAAATGCTAATCAGCCTATTCCATTTTGAGCAGTGGTTGTTATCCTCTCTCATCATGGCTGCGTGTTCAAAGCTAATACCTTTTTTGTTTTAGGTGTGTACGTTTGGCACGATTTGAAAATGATCGGACAATATCCTTCATACCTCCTGACGGTTCTTTTGATCTCATGACATATAGACTCAGTACTCAGGTTTGTGCCTTGTTTAGATATTTATTGTCTCTTCCCCTCTTTATCTTTTTGCTCTTTTATTTATTTATTTATTTTTTTCATGAGATTTATTAATTGCTTTCAGGTAAAGCCTTTGATATGGGTTGAAGCTCAAGTTGAACGGCATTCTAGAAGTCGTATAGAGATAATGGTTAAAGCACGTGGCCAATTCAAGGAACGTAGGTACGGTTAAGTTTCAAGATTCAATTCTCCTTAGCTGCAGTTAACTCCATTTCTCCGGGTACTTCAATCTCCTATTATAAAATTTCTTGACTCATTCATGAATTTACAGCACCGCTACAAATGTTGAGATTGAGTTGCCTGTTCCACCTGATGCTACCAACCCAGATGTTCGGACATCAATGGGATCAGCTTCATATGCACCAGAAAATGATGCATTAGTCTGGAAAATTAAATCTTTTCCTGGTGGTAAGGTGAGATTTTACCTCATTTTGTTCTCCACGTATCATTTGCTAGCTTTTTTTTTCCTGTATGTGGCTATTGATTATGCTGGGCTTTAATTTTTTTTTTCCATGTGTAGTTACAATTTAGACGTGGATTTTTTACTCTTCTCTGTGAATTCAAATTGTTCAGGAATATATGCTTAGAGCAGAGTTTCGTCTTCCCAGTATAACAGCTGAAGAAGCAACTCCTGAGAGGAAGGCTCCTATACGTGTGAAGTTTGAGATACCATATTTTACAGTTTCAGGAATACAGGTGTGCCCTTGCAAACATGATTTTCTCTCTCAATTGAGTAGAACATTCAGATATCATTGTGTTGTTATCTGCCATGTTTTGTGCTGTTGTTAAATGATATGGTTTTGGCGTTACATATATGTGCATATGCCCGTTGTTAATGAGCTAATGGTTACTAATTGTTTTCTCAGATGGCTCTTGAAAATTAATCAAGGGACTCTGGTTATTTACAGCTGTGAGTGAATGTTTCATTCCGTGTCAGAATGAAATAATTGCTTGTTGGACGGCCAAAGGATTCACCCTGTTGTGTTTGTCAAAAAGATTCATATTAGGTGCATTCCTATGCACAAACTATTGATGTGAGTGATTGTGTGAATTAGTGCTGTTGCCCTTTCTTGCTCATTCATTATCTATCTAGACGAATGGAGAATCGATGAGCCATTCAATAAAATAGTCAATGCTCATAAGTCGGATGAATAAGCTGAGCTGAACCTCGTTGAGCAATTACGCACCAAGATAGAAGCTTTTCCCTTTTGCATCATTCGTGATTCTAAACCAATCTGCAATGCACTTCTGCATGCACTCACACACACGCGCCACAGCATAAATATCCAAAATCACTGAAGTTTACCAGCTGAAGCCTGAAGGGGTGAGTGATGGAGGCTTGTATAACTCATTGAGGGTGAAATGGAGCACACAGACAATGTGGGCACTGTTTTATTTTGTTTTTGAGAAAAACAAAAATGACGGCACACACCAAAATGCCTGGGCCTATATGTCCAAACCAACACAAATATCAGCAAAAGGGCCTAAAATTTTTGGGGGATTCATGAGGACTTAACTTCAGAGGAATATTTAAATCTGATGCAGTCAATCTCTTTCCTTTTATGCATGTACCTTTTGAAACTATAATGACCCTGGGCCTTTGATTTGTTCAGTCCCATATCAAGAGCTTAAGCAGAGTTCTTGGGTATTTTAGTAGGAGCAGTGAACCTAATTGTCTACTTATTGGCTAACCCTTTTGAGAGAGTTCCCATGGTTGTTACTTATGGTATCCGAGCCAAACGTCGTATGTGAATGTGTGGGGTTGTATGTGGTGCCTGTGAAACTGCTAGTGGATTTGTGATTGATTTACTCATATTCGAGTTGTTAAAGGGAGGAGATTGTGAATACCCTGGCCTCTAGATATATATTGAGTCTCATATCGGAAGCGCATGCAGGGCATCTTGGGGATATAAATAGTGGCGGGGTTTTTGGGGAGCTTACATGATTGTTACCGTAACAATGAGCAGGTTCATTAATAGACTAGATACAATTATCTGCGTCATGTTTGTGTGGCTTTTTTTTTTTAAACCCCACTTCTTTGTGGATGTCATATTGTTTGTGTCTTAGTCATGAATTCAGTATGCCCTGAAATTGTTATTCCTCCTGGCAGAGGTTATGAATGACTGAAAACCTGCTTTCCTCTGACAACCTACACCTTATTTTTTCTTTTCTTTTTTTTTTTTAAATATGTTGAAAGGCCTTCCTGCTTTAAATGCAAAGATATAGATACGACTAAATTATATTGATCGTTATATCTTCTTTTTAGTAAAGTTTGCTACTGTTTTGAATTGGTTGTGTGGTATTACAGGTTTGAGATCCTTTGTATATTTTCATGTTTCAGCACTTGCATCAATGCTCAGTGACTTAATCATAGTGATATTTGATAATTTTACCACCTGTGTTGGGCTCCTAGGTGGATCTATCAAATAATTAAATAAAATTTGGACATGGGAATGGAAAGCCACAGGTGTCTGATATCAAATGCAAACATTCCATGCAGCTCCCTGTACAGCGAGTGACTTTGGTCTGAAATTTGTTTTATTTCTTCAACTCGCTAATCTGATTTTTCATGATGATGCCTTTCTTGTCCGGGATGCTAAGTTTGTTTCTGAATCTGACAACCTTAGTCTGATAATATTGTTTTTAATTTATGTTTTGTCGGGTTTTGTAGGTTCGTTACCTAAAGATTATCGAGAAAAGTGGCTACCAGGCTCTTCCATGGGTGAGATACATAACAACGGCCGGGGAGTATGAATTAAGGCTTGCGTGAAAGCCACTTCCATCTGCTGTTCCCTCTCCTTGCGAGCTTATTTCTGGCTTCAGATGAATTGGACTCTTGTGGGCAAAACGAAAATTTAGGCAGGTTAAATTTCCCCTGTCGGGACCTAATGCAAATTTGAGCAAAATCTTTCTTCATGTCCTTTGTTGTTTGTTGAAGTCATTTTTTTTTTGTTTTTAATTATCAGCTAGAGGTTTGTAAAAGTTGTTCTCTAGAATGGCAAAGTTCATTGGCACAAAATGCTTGCGTGGGGTATTTTATTTGAATTCCTCCACTTTCTTTTGTTTATATATTCATTCAATTCTGTTACTCCTCTCCACTCGATGAGATAAGGAGGGACTTGATAAGAAGATAATTCTTATGCTTAATGGTCATCGGTGGCGGAGATAGAAAATATAGTGGTTGGAGATAAAAAAAAATTTATTTAATTAATAATTCATTTGGTTATGTATAATAATAATAATAATAATAATAGTAAATAAAAATTGTATTAAAAAAGGCAAATGACTAGATAATAATAGTCTTAATATATATATATATATATATATATGTTTTAGTACATGGCGAATCAAAATATTCAAATGTATACATAACATGATCTAGGTGATTAAAAAAGATTTGATTTCTATGTCCATAATCTATAGGTAAGGATAAATTGAGGTAGTGGGGTTAAAAGAGAATTTTAATTAAAAAATATGTATAATTAATTTTTTTTTCAAAAAAAAAAAAATGAGTGGGTTAATTGTCTCTACTTTGCCATAATTATCTGTGTTCTAATGGTTATCCCATGATGGAATTTATAATTATTTTCGCATGTTAAGTTTGTTCATCTCTTATTATTATTTTTTTTTATTGAAAATTAAACACTTGCACTTCTTGTACATGTGTATTTCATGCATTGTTAACTTTAATATTTTCGTTCAAGTTTTTTTGTTTTGAAAATTATTTTTAAAAATAAAGTTATTTTGATTTTTTTTTTTTTTTTTTTGACTATTGCGACAGATGGCTGAGTGAACTAAAGCAACGAATTGCCGGCTAACATGAATTATTTATTTGTACCCGAGGGTCCAAATTCCCCTCTTTCCATTTCCCTTGATGACTTGTTTTTAATTTATCTTCCAAATCTTGAAAATCCCCTTTTTTCATAGCTGAACACGTGAAATAGATTAAAAAAAAAGAAGGAAATTTTATAAAAAATCTAGCAAGGAAGCAGGATCATTAGATATAAATCCGAAGATGAAGAGAGAAACAAAGAATATTATTATTGTGTAAATGAAAATTTTAATAGTATGTCAAAATTTAATAGTAAGTATTACACAATATCTGAGATGATCTTTGAAAAGAAAAAAAAAAATAAAATTTAGGATTACGTCCGATATAAATTCGAAGATGAAGAGATAAACAAAAAATATCATTATTGTGTAAATGAAAAGTTTAATAGTATGTGTACTAGATTATTTTTTGTGAAAAAAAAAAAAGAAAAAGAGAATGGATCGTATTTCTATAAAATGTATCCTATTTTTTGACATCAAAAAATGAAGTTCTTTCTAGAATTAGAAAATATTCTCAAAAATAAAAATTGTCATACGAATCTTTGGTTACTAAAATTTTGTTTCATAAAAGTTAGAAATTCTAGAGGACCTTAATAGAGTTAGCGTCACTCCTTGGAAAAGGAAAAAAGTGGGCAAATAAGGCCATTTAGATATATCGTGTATATCAAAGAATTTTAGCCTCTATACAAGAGTTTCAATTTTCATCTGTCCAAGAATTCTTCGTCTATCCAAGAGTTTAACAATTTGAAGAGTTTCAATTTTTAAATTGAGGTTTCATGTTATAAAATCTATTTGATCTTAACTATTGATGGAATTTTTGGAATAAATCATCAATTTTCCAAGTCCCATTTTTTAGGTTACAGGATAGTATTAAAGATTTCATCACGGAAAAATATGACAGCTTGCTAAACAAAGGCAGAGAAAGAGAGCTAGTCAGAAAGAGAGAGAGAGAGAGAGAGAGAGCATATGTATAATTGGCATAACATCTACAGCAGGATCGTGGGGGCATTTCGGAACTATGAAAACGTCACAAAGTAATGTGTATTTAAAAATATATAATAAAAATATTTATCACATTTTGTTAATTAAATGATTGTATATATTAAATAAGAGACATAGTAAGTGAGAGGCATGTTTTTTGAGAGAGATGTTAGACAGAATATATGTAAAATAATTAGACAGTGTGAGTGAGAGAAATGTTTTCTGTCCCTAAAATTCTGGGCATCGTTATGAGCTGCTCAGAGTAGGCGTTATTTTGCCCCTATTTTGCTACAATTGCATTAATTTGCCTATATAATTATTAAAAATAATTTAATAATAAATTGACGATCATTTTTTTTTGTTAAGTAATAAATTCGCGATCATGTGAAAATCCTTTGGAAATATGAGAATATTATTATTTTTTTATATCTCAAGGTGTTTGGGTCAGTTTGTGCGCACCTTATCTAATCTCTGGAGACTCTAAAGTTAACGACCGGGTGAATCTTCAATGGTCTTGAGAAGATTCAAACTAATGACTATTGGGAAGTAACACGAGGATATTATTGTTGAATACTGGTGAGGTTTTACAGAAAATAACAACAACAACTCAATCCATGGTAGTTTATTTAATGAATTAATTTTTTTTTTTTAACACAACCGGAATTTTGATGAATTAATTCTGAAACAAAAAAAATTCTAAATTGTTTTTATATTTATTTCAAAACCCGCTAATGAAGTCAATTTGACAGTTGAAGTGAAGTGGCTTAATTTACTGACATTAATTTTAAAATAAGCCAAGTGTTTATTAAAAAAAATGAAAGAAGTTCCAATTTTGAAACCATGACTTGGTACCGAGATTGCTACGTACGAAAATAAAATTTAGCCAACAAGACTGTTCGCTTTCCCTTTTCCATAGTACAACAACCATTGTAAAAAGATTGTACGAACATTACTTAGGTTTTTTGATTGCCGACAACCTCTCTAGAAAGAGATTGAATTCAGCTTCCCTGCACAGCATGCTAATCCTTACGTAAGAAGGATTACTCCCGAATTGCTTCCCACCTCTTGCCAGAATCTTATGCTCTCTAAGATATTTCTCAAAATCCTCTATATCATTCATGTTGCACTTCATCCACGCATACGCTGTGCCACAGATATATATATATATATATACACACACACACGCGATAAAAATAATATGTCAAAAATTTTTATTAATTAAACTACCCTTGAAGTAGGATTGAGAGCCTGGGAATCAAGATTAATTACCGGGATGTGAATTTCTCGACTTTTTGGTAAAGAGGCAGCGCCCTCGTGGGTACTCTGGCAGGGTGAAGATCTGATTGCTAGCTCTGACCACTTGTGTGAGTTTTTCCCATCTTTGAGCCATTAGATGCAGACTATGCTCAAAGAAGTTACTCGGGCTAGGATAGAGGCAATTATTTGAGATGAATTTTAAGATTTTCGCAGCTCGGATTTGAGATTCTCTTGAAACCCCAATTGTGCTAACCTCTATGAATTTTGTCATCCTTGTCGCTACATTTTCATCCTTGACCAGTGCCCATCTACACACATATATATATTAAGAAAAAAGAAAAATGACTATGTTATTAGCATTTATATAACATAATAATATTTTTTATATATAATAATTGTTAGAATTGTCTATAAAAACTTACCCAATACGAGAACCAGCGTGGCCTGTACATTTTGAAATGGTAAACAGCATAATATCATAACAAGCGCAAGAAATAATAGGAGTATATTGTGGCCAGTAGTAAGCAAGGTCATGCACAAGCTTCCCTTGGCTTCCTTTCACGGTGGGTTCTCTAATGGTGCCATCGGGGTTATTTGGGGATGTTACCAACTCAATATATGGTTCATCGTTATCAAAAATGCATGCATCACCTGCCCACTTGTAGAGCCCTGACCGCAGAAAGTCAGTCATTTCTGGATAGCACTGCAAGCATCAAACAACACAAAATAACGTACATGTGAGAAAGTCAACGTCATTTATTTTTCAACTCAAATAAAACCATACGATTGAGTTCGATTTCTATTGTTTTACCTTTTTTTTTTTTATCTCATCAAATCTTCAATCCAAACATACTCTTTTTATAGAATTGTATTTGATGTTGATAAATTTTAAACTCGTCGAATAGTAAAGAGCAGCACACACAACATTGATTGGCTTATATAATTGTGTTTGATGTTGATAAATTTCAAAGACTCACTGAATAGTAAGGAGTTTGATGTTGATAAATTTCAAAGACTCACTGAATAGTAAGGAGCAGCGCACACAACATTGATTGGCTTATACCCATCAGAGGGACTCAAAGCATAGAGAGCGGCATGAATTAGCTGCACCGAGCCCGTCCCTACCACAATATGGTAATCTTCCACGGTGGCATTTCCGACCAAACGATGCAATTGCCTTATCTCTTCCTCTAGCTTAGGGTCCAAAAACCAACATAAGGTTTTGCTGCCAGTGAAATAGCTCATCAATTGAGAACTGGAGATCATGACTGTGCACTTATTAGTCATATTTTTCCAGAAATCCTCATATATGGTTGGATCTCCACTGTCAATATAAAAAATTAAAAAATTAAAAACAAAAATAACACTAGTATTATTCAAAATGTGAAGTGGTGATTTAAGAAATGTTAAAATTCTTTTAATACTTTGTGTGAAATATATTTATACTTTTGGTACGAGGAAGTCTGCATCCTCTACCGTAGGGGTGAGCACTGAGTGAAATATATTTATACTTGATTGGAAATATAATAGATAAAGGTTTGAGAGAGTGAGTTACCGATTAAGATGTATGATATCGTTTGATCCAAGGATGTCACTCTCTTCTCCAACTGAGCTTTTCAGAAAGATACTCTCTTCTTTAACTGAGCTCTTTGGAATTTTAGTCGGGAAGACACTCTCTTCTCCAACTGAGCTCTTTGGAATTTGAGACATTTTCTTTAGTATTTTGAGTATATTGCTTAACGAGCTCTACTCACAATACTCTCGATTCTTGATTATGTGGTTATTCTACTCTCGATTCTTGATTCTGAGATTATTCTCTACTCACAGTACTATTCTCTATTCACAGTGCTTTTGATTCTGTAATTTGATACACTGCTCGATTCTGTAATCTGTAATTTGATACACTGCTCTTGATTTTGTAATTTGATACACTCGAGATTCTCGATTATGTGATTACTCTCTACTCACAACGGTGCTCTCGATTCTGTGATGTGATTTGATACTTACCTACTTACCTGAATGATATATATATTGAGTGATATATGTATAGATGTGATATATATAGATAAATACTTTTTTGAGCATTAATTTGATTATAAGAATTAGGTGAGATACTTTTATACATATAGATAAAGCAAAATTAGTTGAGATACTTATCAATAGCGTATAATTAATTGAGATAAGATAACGTGCTGATTAGTTGAGATAGTTTTATATATAAATAGTTTTATATATATAAAGCTGCTGAATTATAATGTTGAAGTTATTTGTGATATTTTTATATATGGATGTAATTAATTGAGATTATGTTTTAAGTGTGTTAGGGTTTTTTTCCACTTATAAACATTATGAATTATTTGAGATTCTTTAGAATAATTAATTTTTAATTCTAAAGTTAGTTGTTTTGAATAATTGATTTAAGTAATTTCAATTTACCCTACGTGATATAGATAGGAGTAATTATTTAAAATTCTTTAGAGTAATTGATTTTTTTTTTTTTTTTGAGTTAATTGTCTTGGATAATTGATTTGAGTAATTTCAATTTACCTTAAGTGGTATAGATAGGAGTTTTTTTTTTTTTTTTTACTTTAATAGAGATAAGATAAAAATAAAATACTAATTTTAATCTTAATTGGACTTATTTAGCGAATCGGTATTGATGATTTCTTTATTCGTACGAACAGTAATTATTTAAGATTCTTTAGAATAATTGATTTTTATTTCTAAGTTAATTGTCTTGCATAATTGATTTGAGTAATTTCAATTTACCTTGAGTGATATAAATAGAAGTTATTTTTTTATTTTTTATTTTAATAAAGATAAGATAAAGATAAAATACCAATTTAAATCTTAATTAGACTTATTCAACAAATCAATATTGATGATTTTTTCTTTTATTTGTAAACAGCATGACAGCCGAATTCTATGCCTACTATTGGTAAACTTTTCACTCTATCCATTTAAATCTAATCAAAATAAATTATGAAAATTAAAATTAAAGTAATTTATTTTATTAAACTAAAATTACTTTTTAATAGATAATAATTACATATTAAAATTTTTATGTTTAAAATATATATTTTTATATTTAAAAATATATATTTTTGCATGTATATAGTCATATAAATAAAAAAATGACTACTTAGGTTCAATACCTTAATAAAATAAAATTTTAATTGTAATTATCTATTAAAAATAATTTTATTTTAATAAAATAAATTATTTTAGTTTTAGCTAGATTTCATCAATAGCAGGATTTTTATTTTAATGAAATATTTAATTTTATTAACTTTTATAAAATTAATTAAATTTAATAAATTATATTTCATATTAATTTAATTAATTAATTTGATAAAATGTATTTAAATTAATTAATTTAATGTTATGGGTTATTTATTTTTAATAATAATTATTTAATAAAGTATATTAATAAACAATAAAATTTAATAATAAATTACTATTTTAGTTATTAGAATTAATTTAACAAACATTTTAATAAAATAAATCCTTGTAAGAGGTAATTATTACTTATTAAAATTTTAATTGAATAAAATAATTTTTTAGTAATAATTTATTATTTTAATAGTAATTTTAATTAAATAAAATTTTAATATGTGATTATTATCAATTAAAAAATAATTTTAATTCAATAAATTAAATTATTTTAATTTAATTTTGATTAGATTTGAATGGATAGGATAAGAAGTTCATCAATTCTAGCAGAGTTATAATTGTACAATAGAATGGTGTAAGTGTATAATAGAATTCCTCAGTAATTTTTAATAATTTCATATAAATAATAGAAACCATCAATACCATTATGAATTTTTTCTCTAATGTCATAAATACGTCCAACCAAGATTTAAATTAATATTTTATCTTTATTTTATTCTTATTAAAGTTAAAAAAAAAACTATATAAATTAACGTGTTAAGAGATACTTTTATACATAGGTGGTTGAATATACTTTTTTCATATATACATATCTTGAAATATATATTTTTATTTATAGATAGCTGCTATATATAGTTTGAGTATGCCAACACTGTTATATATTGTATATTGATAGATGCTGACGTATAAACATTATGAATTAGTTGAAATTATGTGGAATAATTGATTTTCAAATTGTGAGTTAATTTTTTAGGATAATTGATTTTCAATCATAAATTCGCTGGGATAACTGGTTTTCAATTCTGAGTGCAAGTGTTATACACGTATACATACGCTTATATATATATATATATGTATATACATGTATAATTTGTTGAGATTATATAGGCTCTTATATATAGATACATAAATTGGAGATGAATTAGCTCACGTATGAATTTATGAATTTGTTGAGATTCTTTGAAATAATTGATTTAGTTTAAGGTCAACCCTTGGCTTTGAATGCGGCACACACCTTGTTTTGATTATTTTTTTTTTTTTCTTTTTTGATTTGTTTCTACGGTTAGGAAACCCAAAAAAAAAAAGGCAAAATAATATAGCAAATGTCCCTTTGAAATATTTTGAAAAATCCTATTGATTAGAAAAACTCTATTTAAAATGTTTTTCTTGAAAATTTCTATTCTAAAATATAATTAATAATAAATATTTAAATTTATTAATGGTTGAAAGTAGAGTTTGTAATTCTATAATTCTATCTTAATTCTAAGTCACGATTATATAATTTTAAAATTGTTTTAGCTACAATTTTGTAGAAAAATAAAAAAATTAAACTGAAGCGGCAGGGAGTCGGACCCACGCCCAAGAACTGGATACGGTTCGTCCAGGCAAAGAAGCCCATCCTACCAACTGTTACTACGCTTTGTGCCTGGGAAGTTGGCCCCAAGTTTTTACTAGAGAGGAAACTTGAACTTGAGACCTTGGGGTGGTAAGCCCCTAAGTCCTAACTCAAGACCATCCCATCTAACCCCTTGAGATTTAGAAGATTGAGTTTTGATATAACTAATTCATGAATAGATAAGGTATTTAAATTTATAAATAATTGAAGATATAGTTTGTAAGTATATAATTTTATCCCTTTATAAAGATGATGTAGATTTTTGAACCATATTTTAGTTGTAAGTTCTTTTGTGAAAAGTAAAATAAATTTAAAATAAAATATATATTGATTAATATTTCTAAAAATTATAAATTTTTTAATTTAATTATTTTTTTTCAAAACATAGACAAATAAAAGCCATTTGAAAATAAGTTTTATAAAAACATTATAAAAATAAAAGCTGAAAAACTGAAATATAAAATTATTATTTTATTACAAAAGAATTGTGTGATAAATATTTAAAAAAAAAAAAACTAATTACCATCCTTATCTTATTTTTTTCATATTTCTTTCTTTCTTTTTTTTTTTTGGTAGTCGTGATTCCCACAGCTTTTAATTTCATAAAATATTTTTTATGAGCATTTATCAAATTTTATTTATAACTTCGATGATATTATGAGTAAATATATACGGGTAATTTTTGTCTTTTTTTGCAATAAAAAATTAAAATTTAAAAATTGTTATTATTTTTGAAAATATTTATTTGTAGAATAGATTTGTCATATACATAACATTTTTTATTTTAAAGTTATTTTTTTTTTATTCGGAGATCTACATAGTTAGGATTTATACTAAGGAAATAATTACAATTCGGGACTAGTATGAATTACCCCTTTATTTTTTTCATTTAAGAATTTACATAATTAATGCCTATAAATATGATATAATTATGATTTAAGGGATTGGTAGAATTAACAATTGTCAACATAGCGTAAGTCAATGTAAATACCATATTTACTTAATTTTTGTCCATTCGACAATTCTGAGTGATAGCTCAACCAGTAATCCATTAATCACTAGTTCGAATCACATGGATTTCATAAGGATCATTAGAGGATTTTTTCAATTATTAACTTCAAGGCTTATGAATTAGCTAATGTGTGCATAAGAATTCGCCCGGATGTAAAAGAACTAATGGAAAAATAAAAGCCATGCTGCTAGACACATGGCAAGTGCATGAAACATGCAATGAACAAATGGTGAGTTGGTTTTCATGTAGAAGAACTGATGAAAAAAATAAAAAAAATAGTTAAAGTATGCGTAAATTAACCTGAATACTTAAGTATTAAAAAAAAAAAATTCAATCACCCATTCATGCCACTAGACACATGGCAAGTGCGTGAAACATGCATCGGACAAATGATGAGTTGGTTGTCATACAAAAGAATTGATGGGAAAAAAATGCTCGAGGGTGGTTGTTACCCATTCATGCCACTAGACACATGGCAAGTGCATGAAACATTTGGGGGACAAGTCAAACAAAAAAAGATGCTCGAGGGTGCTGGTTACCCACCCATGCCGCTAGACACATGGCAAGTACATGAAATATGCAGTGGACAAGTGGTTGGTTTTCATGTAAAAGAATTGATGGGAAAAAAATAAGGTGTTGGATATATTATTATTTTTGTAAATATTCATTTATACTATAAAATGTATACACAAACATGTTTTTTATTCAAAAAAAAATACATAGTTAGGATTTATAATTATGAAACAATTATGATTTTGGACTAGTATGAATTACACTTTTATTTTTTATTCAAAATTTTCATAACTAATATCTTATTCAAAATCTATACTAATTAATATCTAGAATATAATTGTGGTTTGGGGGATTGGTACAAGTAACAATCATCTTAGCATAAATCTTGAATTATGAGCTAAGTAGAAACAATGCTGCTTTGAGATAATATAAATCTCAAGAAAACAAATGAGAACATGCAAGGAGACGGAGGTGTGTATAGGTTAGGGTAAACTGTAGTCGGTTAAAATTTTGACCTCAATTTTTTTTAATACTAATAGTATATAATATTCTAACCTAATTATTTATAATTCAATTTAATATTAAGTCATAACCCGATTTACTACTCTGTCCATAACTCAGGATGAAAAAAATTTCTAATCTAATTTAATATCCAGTCATAACCTAATTTAATACTAAGTTCATAACTCAAAATAAAAAAAAAAAAAGTTCTTAACTTAGTTGTTGGTAAGGTTGCCAGTTATCCATCCTAGCCACTATAGCATGTGTGTGAAATATGTAGTAGATAATGAGAATGGGTGAGGGTATGGTTACCCATCCATACCGCTAAATAGATGACAATTATGTGAAACATGTAATGGACAAATGGCAAGACACTTGGCAATTGTGTGAAACATGTAGTGAACAAATGATAAGTTGGTTGAGAAAAATAGGGTGTGTCTCAAGAAAAAGATGGGTCCATCCAATATATAAAACCAATGCTATGAAAGAATAAAATCTTAGGAAAAATACAAATCTCGGGAAATTGAGTAAAACATGAACAAATGGACGAAACCATCCATATAGCTAGACTCCTAGGAAATATACAAGTCTCAAAAAATTGAGTGAAATATGAACAAATAGACGAAACCATGAAGCTAGACTCTTAGGAAAAATACAAGTCTCGGGAAATTGAGTGAAATATGAACAAATGGACAAAATCATCCATGCAGCTAGACTCCTAGAAAAAATACAAGTCTTGGGAAATTGAGTGAACGATGAACAAATGGACTAAACCATCCATGTAGCTAGACTTTTAGGAAAAATTCAAGTCTCGAAAAATTAAGTGAAACATGAACAAATGGACAAAACCATGCAACTAGACTCTAAGGAAAAATACAAGTCTCGGAAAATTGAGTGAAACATGAACCATCTTGGAAAATTGAGTAAAACATGAACAGATGGATGAAACCATCCATGCAGCTAGACTCCTAGGAAAAATACAAGTCTTGGAAAATTGAGTGAAATATAAATAAATGAACGAAACCATGAAGCTAGACTCTTAGGAAAAATACAAGTCTTGGAAATTGAGTGAAACATGAACAAATGGACGAAACCATCCATGCAGCTAAACTCTTAGGAAAAATATAAGTCTTGGGAAATTGAGTGAAATATGAACAAATGGACGAAACCATCCATGCAGCTAGACTTCTAGGAAAAATACAAGTCTTGGAAAATTGAGTGAAATATGAACAAATGGACGAAACCATGAAGTTAGACTCTTAGGAAAAATACAAGTCTTGGGAAATTGAGTGAAACATGAACAAATTAACGAAACCATCCATGCAGCTAAACTCTTAGGAAAAATACAAGTCTTGGGAAATTGAGTGAAACATGAACAAATGGACGAAACCATCCATGCAGCGAGACTGTTAGGAAAAATATAAGTCTCGGGAAATTGAGTGAAACATGCAGTGAACAAATGGACAAACCCATCTATGTAGCTAGACACACGGCAAATGAGTAAAAATGCAGTGGACAAATGGATGAAGCCATCCATGCAGCTAGACATATGGCAAGTGAGTAAAGATGCAGTCAGTTAACTTCTAAAACACATCACTTTGATGTCCTTATTAGCAAAGAAAATGAAACAGTTAATTTGGTAATAATAGAGTATTAACAGCTCATCAAAGTCTATCATCGGTGTTCAAGCAACACCTAAACCTCATGCATAGGTTTGGATGCTCCAAACCAACTTCCGAGCCCATTCCCTAGCAAGACAAACCAAACAGCTCTCTCCTAATAGCTTTTTTCCCCCCTAAAATATCTCTTTTACATATAAATATAGATATAGACCTGTATATTTAGTCACTTTGCTAAAATTTAATATTTTTTTATATATAGTTAACTTCTAAATTAGTTAGTATATAGAGATAACTACTAAAGTTAGTGAAAGATATATTTATATATAAATAATAGATAAAAAGTTAGTCAAAATATTTTTATATAAAAACAATTGCTAAAGTATAATTAAGATTCTTTCAATTTTGAGTGCATCAAACCTTTTATATATTAATATCAATAGATGTTGACGTATAAATATTACCAGTCATTTGAGATTCTTCCAAATAATTGATTTTTAGTTTTGAGTTAATTCTTCTGGATAATTAATTTTAGTATAGATGGCTACTTACGTATAGTTAGTAAATTGAGATATATTTATACATAGAAAGCTAAAGTTATATAAAAGCACACCCATATATAAATTGATTGGGATACTTTTATGTATAGATGTTGAACAGTGAAATATAAAAACATTATTTTATTACAAAAGAACTTAAAGAATTAAAGTAATTTAACATTATAAATACCATTTTTTCCAATCCATTATATTTCATAAAATATTTTTTATAGGAAATTATTATATTGTGCAATAGTTTAAAAAAAAACTAATTACCATTTTTGTTTTATTCTTTTTTCATTTTTTTTTTTTTTTGTTAGTAGTTATGCTTACAACGCCTTCAATTTCATAAAATATTTTTTTATTTTATTTATAATTTTATTAATATTACGGGACTTAGTATTTACAAGTCTTTTTTGTCTATATTTTTCAAAATTAAGAATTTAAATTTAAAAATTATTATTATTTTTATAAATATTCACTTATACGATAGATTTGTTATATATATATATATATATATACACACACACACACTTTAATTTTAATTTCTTTCATACGTGGACTTACATAGTTAAGATTTAGCATATAACTATGGTTTGGGAATTAATATTGTTAGAATAAAAGAAGAAAAAAGGAATTATGTATTAATGTTGATGATCAATATTGTACAACAAAACCCTATATTTATAGGATGAATAAGAAACCTAATCTTAATAGGATTATAATTTTGTGAGTTTCCTAAATACAAATCTTCTATGACTTAAGGTAACTAAATATTAGGAAATCATATATACATTAGGATATTTCTAACAAATATGAATTATACTTTTATTTTTTTATTCCAAAATTTATATAGTTAATATTTATAATTAGGATACAATTACGATTTGGGAATTGTAGAAAAAACAAATTACCAAAAAAAAAATTGTAGAAAAAACAATCGTCAATGTATCTATTTTATAATTATTTCTAACTTGCATTACCTTCTTTTTTCTCATTTTTTCTAGGACATCTTTCTATTTAATAATATATGTTGCGTCATTGTTTTCCCCTAACCTTTGGAATAATCAATATTTGGAAAACATTTATGACATTAAAATAATAAAATTGAAAGAGAACACTATACATACAAATTTTTGTGTCCAGAAAATTTAAAAAAAAGGTAACAAATAGTATTTATTGGTTTATAGAAAAATAGACGATATCTAGAATTCTAATTTTTCAAATCTTCAAGAGCTCTTCGGGACCTTCGAAGTTTGGAAAAATAGACATAACTTTTTGTACTTGATTTATGTGTATGTACATGTTACATGTGTATATAAATGTTACTAGTGTTGACCCGATCAACCCGATCAACAAAAATTAGCTTATGATTTATAAGCTTACCTAATCAAGATTTATGATTTATAAGCTTATGATTATATATATAAGCTTATGATTATAATCAGCTTATGATTATTTCGGGTTGATCAGGTTTATTTCATATTGTTTATTAATTTAATATATATTTTTATTTTTTAATTATTTACTCAATTTACAAAAATTAGCTTGAGTTAGAAATACTATTAATCTTAATTCTATTAAATTAATTTTTGACTAATTTTATAAAAATAACTCAAACTAAAAATATTATATTTATTAATTGTGTATTGTAATTTATAAAAATAACTCAAATACTGAGTATTATTAATTAGATTTGTAACTGATAGTTAACATGATTAATTTAATTTTAAAATTGAGCGTAAAAAAATTACTCACTAGTCTAATTAATATTTAGGCACTTTCATGCCTAATTAATAATAAGCAATTTTTTGTTTTAAATTTAAAATATATAAAGAGTTGTTATTGTGAGAAGAGTTAGATTTGTTTAAATTTATTTAATTTTTCTTTCAAGCCTAATAAAGGACAAAAAATATCCCTACAATTTACCCTCGGTATCACTTTGGTCCCATACGCTTCAATTGCAACAGTCAAATCCTTATACTTTCGGTCAAGTATCAATTCGGTCCTTCTGTTAGTTGACCGTTAGAAACAACCGTTAGATTAAGGATAAAATGGTAATTTCATCTATAGTTTACTCTCAGTGTTACTTTAGTCCCTCACGATTTCAATTATAACAATTGAATCCCTACACTTTCGATATATATTTAAAATATATTTTATTAAATTATATAACATATTTTAATTTGAAATATATCTTATTAAATTATTTTTAATAAATAAAATATTTAAATTTTATTTAACATATTTTTTTATTGAATTAAGTTATTTTTCATAAATAATATGATTAAATTAATAATATAATTAAAATAATATTTAATAAAGTTTAATTAATATGAAATATATTTTATTAAATTTGAATAATTTTTAAAAAATAATAAAATTAAATATTTTATTAAAAATTAATTTATGTAAATAAAATTGCATCTATAAACGCAGTTTCAATTTTTATTTTAGAAAAAAATGATAACAAAAATGAAATCAGAAAATAAAAAATTAAACAAAATAAAAAACAATAATGTTATCAAACGACCTTAGAATCGCTATTATCTAAATTTTCTATTTCTGAAGTTTTTTTTCTATATATAATTTTGTATATATATTCAATTCGAGAGTATATGTTTATATATATGATTTTTAATTCTATTCTATTAATTATAACAACTATTAGTGAAACCATCAAATCACCCTTTAATAAAATTTTTAATTTTATTAAGAAAATTAACTGAATTTAATAAAATATATTTCATATTAATTAAAATAAATTAAATATTATTTTAATTATATTATTAATTTAATCATATTATTTTTAAAAATAATTTAATTCAATAAAAATAGAAAATATTAAATATAATTTAAATATTTTATTGATTAAAAATAATTTAATAAGATATATTTTAAATTAAAATATGTTATATAATTTAATAAAATATATTTTAGAGTATATTATTTATTAAAAATAATTTAATAAAATATATTTTTAATAAATGTTGAAAGCGTAGGGATTCAATTGTTATAATTGTAAACGTGAGGGACTAAAATGACACCGAGGGTAAACTATAAATGAAATTACCATTTTATCCTCAGTCTAACGGTTGTTTCTAATGGTCAACTAATGGAAGGACCGAATTGATACTTGATCGAAAGTATAAGGATTTGATTGTTACAATTGAAACGTGTGGGACCAAAGTGATACTGAGGATAAACTGTAGGGGTATTTTTTGTACTTTACCCTTAATTATTTAAATATGTAGATTTTGTGATGATAGTTAACTAATATTGTGAATACCACACAGGATTTAGTAATAATTTTTTGATTGATTTCATAAAAATGGATTAAATTAAAAATATTATTAATTTAAAAAAATATGGTACCAATTTAAAGTTAAAATCAAAATTTAGAAAAAAATTAACCCCAAACCTAATCTCATTCAAAGATTTTTAAAAATAAAAAAATAAAATGATGAACATATAGAGTGCACATAGAATTTGATAATAAATTTTTAATTAGTTTTATAAAAATAACTCAAATAAAAATATTATTACTATTCATATTTGTTTTATAAAATAAAACAAATATAGTCAATATGACCAATTTAAATTTAAAATTATTTAAAAAAATAACTATTCCTGTCTCTAATTAATATTCGATAATTTTAAATTTTAAAAATACTAAGAGTTGTTATGAAAGAAATAACTTAATTATTATTTAAACTTTTTTTTGTGTTCTTTAATTTAATTTAATTTTTAATTTGTGTTTTTAAATTAATTACTAACATATTTGAAATATATAAATTTTATAATTATATTGAATTTATAAGCAAGTGAGTTTTTTTTTTTTAAACCTATAAGTTCATTTATACAAAATTTATAATTAAATGGGTCCTTTTTTGGAACCCAAACAAGTGGGTCTCATTTCAAATTCAGACCCCAATCAAGTGGGTCCTTTTCCAAAACTCATGAATTCTTTAACATTTATTAAAATAATATGCCATAATTTTAGTGATTTTATTGGCAAAAGAAAAAGTGGAGTTGTAGTATTTTAGCGATGTGGGAGCAAGATGGCATACCATTCCAGAAAGCCAACCCTGTCATGAAATGAAGTGAGGTGAATAGGGCTTGTCTTGTTGCCTCGAGACCATAGCATCAGGCTAACGGTACAACGAAACAAAAGTTTTGTGAATAAGAAAAGAGAAGAAAAGAAGAGAGAATGTTTGAATTTTAAAAATAATTCAAAACTCTGTTAAAAAAAAAGTGAAATAGAGAGAAAAAAAGGTATGTCACGTAGAATGAGAGTAAAGGAGAGGAGGAGAGAGAAATTATATTGTTTTAGTATTATAATATAGATAGGGGCTAAGTTTCTTTATAGATGTTGGAGAGAGAACAAGCTAAAATCTATTCACATCTAACAAGTACAGGTATTTTTAAATTTTACGGTAATAAGGCAAGTTATGGTACAAAATAAAATATCTCTTATGTTTGGGTTACAGAACAGTATCTGAAGGGTATTAACCGTCTGAACATTCTAATTATAAGATACTTACTGGATATTACTTGATTACTTGTCCAAATTAATCAGTTATTCACCTAAATTACTTGATACTCAGTTTATGCAAATAATACATCAATTTGGATAATAAATTGTATATAATGAGACCTTTTAATTAATATGAAATAATTTAAGGTTCTGATACCAAATAATTTATTTTAAGTTTAGAATTTGGTCATGATATAATGGACACGAATTACATATCCCTCAACTAATTATACGTCAGTATGTAAAATGCGGCAATAGTATTTATACATACAACTAATTAAAAGTGTGAAAGTATGAAAAACTTTTTTTAGACTATAATACCCTCTCTTTGCAAATATATTCATTTGTATCCCCAATACTCTCTAGCCTATTATTTGAAAATAACCCATCTTCTCGTAATAGAGCTTTGATCTTCCCACGTAACTAATTGAAAAACTTTCATTACTGGAGTTGTCTCTTTTCAATTTTGCTACGCCTTTTTTTTCATTTTTAAAATTGCACTTTTTTGTACAACATTTTAGCTGAGTTATTTTGATGTTTTAAAATATTTATTTTAACTTTTTTTCAAGTTTATTTTCAGTCTTCCAATATTAATTCTGAATTGAAACTTTACCCTCAAGGTTTGAGTACTTGATAACACTAAGTTTTGAGTAATTAAAAATTTTTGTTATTCCAAATATAAACTATATCCTAATAGATTATTTACATTATTCCTTTTGAATCATAAATATGTAACTTATCCACATTCACCTCTTTCCCTTTATTACATGAACTCTTTATAAATGATTCAATTTTAACAATTCCTCATTAGTTTTTCTTATTTTTAAGATAAAAATATTAAGATTAAAAAGAAATTCTAATTTTTTTATTTTTTAATGAAACTTAAAAAATTCACAAACCTTTTTCAAAGGTATATAAATTTTAACTATCATGATTTGACATTAGTACATTTAATCGTTGTCTGCGAATAGAAAATTTTTTAACTTATTTTTAATTATCGATATATGATATTCTTGTTAAATTTGCTTATTTCTAATATAATAAATATTTCTTTTCATGCGAATGTGGTATTGTATTCATTAACTTACAAATTTAAAAAATAATTTGAATTTAAAAAGAGTGTTTCAAAGCTAATAAGAATAAATAAAAATTGTAAATTAAATCATTTGATAAATGCCACTAACATTTTATCCTTAATGGTATTGTTTTTGTAAAAAATAAAAATAATTTTTTTTCATAAATTCATTACCAAATATTTTTTGTTTCATAATTACTTTACAAATTTGTATATGACACTTAAATTTAACAATTTTTTACAAATATTAATTTGTTAAAAAGATAGTTTTAGATTTTGTGTTCATTCTTCAAACTAAATATTTTCATTAAAGATATTAAAATTAAATGATATGTGCACATTCAAGCACGTAATATTAAAATTAAATAAGATATGCATGTGTAAGCACGTACTTCATTTTTTTTTTGTAATGACCCGCATCCATATAGTACAATATTATCTGCTTTGGACCTGGTAAACTACTTCCTAGGAGGTCACCCATCCCGGTGCTGCCCCTACTGGAGCATGCTTAACCTGAAGTTCCTATTGAATCCAATGCCCTCACGGCTTTAAAACGCGTTGTTCTTGTATGGATATCAAATATTACATATATGCCATTTCCTTCCACAACCCAGGCGTTGTGGGATAGCCACTTCCTTCCACGATCCAGGTGATGTGGAATGGGAGGTATTACTTTTCTGCTTCACCTCTGGCTTCACTCTTCCGCATGCAGAGTCTCTCACAGGCAGGTCCTTCACAGTACCTCACAATCCTCCCCCTTTACAGGGCATGCGTCCCCGCGTGACTTCCTACTTCACTCTTCCGCAGGTAGAGTCCCTCACAGATAGATCCCCTATATGCATGATCCCACACTTTCGGCTGGGCATTGGCTCTGATACCATTTGTAATAACCCGCATCCATATAGTATAATATTGTCCGCTTTGGGCTTGGTAAGTTACTTTCTAGGAGGTCATCCATCTCGATACTGCCCCCACTGGAGCACGTTTAACCCTGGAGTTCCAACCGAATAGAGTTCTCACTGAATCCAGTGCCCTTACGGCTTTAAAATGCGTTGTTTTTATATAGATATCGAATATTACATATATGCCACTTCCTTCCACAACCCAGGCGATGTGGGATAGGAGGCATTGCTTTTTTACTTCACTTCCGACTTAACTCTCCCGCAGGCAGAGTCCCTCACAAGCAGGTCCCCCACATGCGGAGCCCCCACACGCGTGATCCCACACTTCCGGCTGGGATTGGCTCTGATACCATTTGTAACGACCCGCATCCACATAGTACAAAATTGTCTACTTTGGACTTGGTAAGCTGCTTCCCAAGAGGTCACCCATCCTGGTACTGCCCCCACTGGAGCACATTTAACCCTAAAGTTTCCATTGAATCCAGTGCCCTCACGGCTTTAAAATACGTTGTTGTTATATGGAGATCGAATATTACATATATACCACTTCATTCCACGACCCAAGAGATGTGGGATGGGAGGCATTACTTCTTTGCTTTACCTTCGGCTTCACTCTCCCGCAAGCAGAGTCCCTCACGGGCAGGTCCCTCACAATCCCTAATGTGAAGGACTTGCTCGTGAGGGACTCTGCCTACGGGAGAATAAAGCCGGAGGTGAAGCAGAGAGGCAAAGCCTTCCATTTTACATTACCTGGGTAGTGAAATGAAGTATCATATATGTAATATTCGATATCCATATAACAACAATGTATTTTAAAGCCGTGAGGGCACTGGATTCAGTGGAAACTCTAGGGTTAAATGTGCTCCATGGGGGCAATACCAGGATGGGTGACCTCTTGGGAAGCAGCTTACCAAGTCCAAAGCGGTCAATATTGTACTATATGGATGCGGGTCGTTACAAGTATATAAAATATTTCAACTAATTGTACGTCATCAAATCACTCGTCACAGCAATCTGCATCTGTGGCTAATCTATATATAAAATGCAGCTATTTATATATAAAAGTATCTCAACTAATCATGCATACTTCACTTAATGGGAATCATTCCAAGCATCAAAGGGATATCTTAATTAATTACACGCTATCATTCATATCTCAACTAATTATTACACATTCCTTACTAAAGGAGTATCTCAACCAATATACATACCTCATAATTAGCTATTTACATATAAGTCAGCATCAAAGAATCAAATCACTCAGAGTAAATTATTTAGTACTATGAAGCAAAATATAAATATTACTAAAGAATGTGTCAGGAATTCGTCACTTAGAGGGGTATCTCTCAGAGTCATCTATATATATCTAAGTACCTCTCTGCATCGTCTATATATATCTGAAAGCCAGCATCAGAGAAGTATGTGAGAGATTAAGAAAAGCTTGCTCAGTCACAGAAGAGAAAGGCACCGTGCTAAGAAATCTATCAAATGATATCATCAATCTTGATCGGTAACTCATTTTCTCAATACTTTTTTAGTCTCATTTTTTGTAATTAATCAAGTTTAAATGTATTTCACATAAGGTATAAAGAGAACTTCAGCATTTCTTGACATTTAGAATAATACCAGTGTTTTTCTTTGTGTTTTCAGGATTTCTGAAAAAAGATAGCTAATAAATGCACAGTTATGATCTCAGGCTCTTAAGGATGACAAATTCTTAAAAGGTTAGCACAATTGGTGTTTCAAAAGAATCCCAACTCCAAGAACTAACTTCTTCAAGCATGGTCAACATCTAATGGCTCAGAGATGGGAAAAGCTTAGACAACTCATTGGAGCTGAGAATGAAATCTTCAACCCACAAAGATGTTGCCTCTTCACTAGAGACTTGACAAAAACAAATCCTGGTAATTAATCTAAAGCTAAATCCAGCTTTAAGAGTTTAATGTAACTGATTCGTAAACTCTTATAATTTGTTTTGGATTCATTGGGATAAATGGTTTTGTGTGAATTTAAGTTTGCTTTTGGCTTTCAATGACACTCTTTGTTTAGGTTAAATGGAGGCAAGCTAACATTGATGTGCCCGTGACATTTTTATTTCGACCATTGAATTTTAATCCAATGTTCTAAGAATATTCATTTAAATTTTGGATTAAAAATAAAATGGGGAGACTAACGTAGTTTGCTATGTTAGATCGGTCATATTAATGTTAGAAAGACTGTTGGATTAAAATCTTACGATTTAGATGCATTCACACTTTTTAATTAAAAAAATTTGAATGCTTCTGGATCATTAAATTTTAATCTAACAGTCCTCAATCACAAGTTACCAAGATAACATAACTTGCTATGCTAGGCCCCAAATCCGTTAAAAAATTATAACATGTTTAGATTATTGGATTTAAATCTAACGACTAAGTTAAGGGTTATCACAGGCCGATATCAATCCCATTGTCAACCCATTTGTTTAGATTAGTCTTTTTTTGGGGTGGCAATATTATCAAAAGTAAAAGACTTTTGACTAGAGCTTAATAAATAATATTATTTTTTTGGTTGACAACTTTTTTTCTAAAGTTTTATTTTATTTTATTTTTTCCCTCTTAGGATACCTTTTATAATTACTCTCACATCTAAATTAGCATCTTCTATATTTCTCATTTCAAGTTTTTCAAGACATATTTCTCTTAAATGATGTATGTGTTTCAAGAGATAAATGACAACTCAAATACAATATTACGAAGTGAAAATTAAAAAATGGTAAGCATTAGTTTGAAAATGAAAATCATCACTTACTCAAATACAACATTTGGAAGTAAAAATGAAAAAAGGTAAGTATATACACGTGCTTCAACAGATAAAGGGATAATTACTTTTTTTTTTCCCTTACTTGAGGTAAAAATCATTTATACTTCACGAACTTCAAAAGCTTATCTTTATAACCCCATAGTTAAGAGTAAAGTGAAATTATAAATGGTGTTAAATTTTTATATGTAAAGACAAAAATGCCCATTGAAAATAAAAAAAATAGTGGGTGTAAATGTATTTTTAAATTATTAAGAGTTAAAACCATTACCTTTGACAAATTTTTTAATAGTTTCATTATAATCTAAAATACAAAGAGTGTAGAGGTAGGTTTTAAGGGTACAAATAATTTCCCTTTAAATTTAAAGGGTATAAAGACAATTAATCCAAAAATAAATGACAACTCAAATATAACATCGAAAAGTATTAAAAAAAAGGTAAGTATTAGTTCGGAAGTAGAAATCATCATTCTCAAATACAAAGTTGGGAAGTGGAAACGAAAAAGGTTTAGTCTTGAACTGGAAATCGTCATCTACTCAAATACAACATTGAGAAGTAAAAATGAAAAAAAAAAAAAAGGGGTAAATATACACATATGCTTCAAGAAATAAATGGCAGCTTAAATATAACATTGGAAAGTGGAAATTAAGAAAAGCAAATATTACTTTGGATGTAGGAATCATTTCGCTCAAATACAATATTGGGAAGTGAAAATGAAAAAAAGTTTAGTACTAGTTTTGAAGTAGGAACTATCACTCGCTCAAATACAACATTGGGAAATGAAATGAAAAAAGAGGTAAGCATGAGTCTCAAAATGTAAAATCATCACTCATTCAAATACAATATGAAGATGTAAAAATGAAAAACAAAATAAGTACATATATGTGTTTCAAGAAATAAACAACTCAAATATAACATTGGAAAGTGGCAATGTAAGTATTAGTATGGAAGCAAAAATCATCATTCACTCAATTACAACATTGGGAAGTGGAAATTAGTTGAGAAAACATAAATATTTGTGTACCAACCGGTGGCTCAATTTAATTATTAATTATCAATATTTGTGTGCTAACTCATGTCTCAATTTAATTATTAAGCTAGTTATGCATCACTTTTTTTTAAACGCGGCAGCATGCAATTTTGTATTTACTTTGATTTTTACAAGCCACCTGTAACTAAGCATATTTTTTCCCATAGAATCGGATATTATACTACTAATTTGTAATTATTTTATAATTTTTTTAAATGAGCTGCGAAGCATAAAAATGATTAATTTTCACTTAACGGTCACGCATATAAAATTATAAAAAATTAAAAAATGTAATGAATAGAGGGTGTTACATTTAAATAACACACAATGAGTGACAGGGATTTAAGAGCTGTGGAGAGAGAGAAAGAGTAAGATAGATAGAGAGAGGGGTATAATAAAGAGGACAGAAAGAGTAAAGAAGTATTTTATTTTCATGTAAGATAATGATAAATGAAATTACGAAAACGGCACAAAGCAATGTATATATAAGAATATATAATCAAAATATTTATCACATTTTGTTAATTAATAAAAGATTGTATATATTAAATGAGAGAATAGTGATTGAGAGAGATTTTTAGACATAGTGAGCGAGAGAGATTTTTTCTGTCCTGGAAAGTTACAAGGTGTTAGTGAGTCTACATAATTATTAAAAATAATTTAATAATAAATTAGCGATCAAGTGAAAATCCTTTAGAAACGTGAGGATATTGTCGGATTCCGGTGAAGTTTTACAATAAAATGGCAGCAACAATTCAATTCATGGTAGCTTATTTGATGGATTAATTTTTTTTTTTTTAACAAAAACAGAATTTAATAAATTAATTTTGAAAGAAAAAATTCCAACTATTTTTATATTAATCCCAAAACCTGTTAATGAAGTCAAATCAAAAGTTGAAGTGAAGTGGCTTAATTTACGACATTAATTATAAAATATACAAGTTGTTTATTAAACAAGATGAAAAAAGTTTCCCTTTTACGGGTATTAGAGAAAGAGATTGAATTCCGTTTTCCTGATCAACATGCTAATCGTAACGTATGAAGGATAACTCCCAAATTGCTTTCCCAGTTCTTGTTAGAATCTTATGTTCTTTAAGAAATTTCTCAAAAATCCTCTGTATTGTTCATGTTGCACTTCATTCACGCATAGGCTGTGCCATAGATATACATACACACACACACACAAAATAAAAAAGATGTGTCAATTTTTTTTTTAATTAATTAAACTACTCTTGAAGCAGGATGGAGCTCTCAATCTACTGGGAATTAAGATTAATTGCCGGGATGTGATTTTCTCTACTCTCTGGTGAAGGGTGAAGGGGCAGCAGCCGCGTGTGTACTCCGACACGCTCATGTGTACTTCGGCATACCGAAGATTTCATTCGCAGCTCCGACCACTTGCCTAAGCTTTTCCCATCTTTGAGCCATTAGATGCCAACCATGCTCAAAGAAGTTAGTCGGGGGCAGAATGGAGGCAATTATCCGAGATGAATCCTAAGATTTTTGCAACTTAGAGTTGGGATTCTTTTCAAACACCAATTGTGCTAACCTCTAAAAGTTTGTCATCATTGAGGGCCTGTGCACTTATTAGCAAACTTTAATAATGTTTTTATGTAAAATAATATTACATTAATTATGTTAATTATGTGACTTGATTTATGAAATATGTTATGTTTCTTAATTATGTTAATTATTTCATTCTCCTAATTACGTTAAGTATATGATTTATTTATGGAAAACGTTTTAGTTATAATCACACATATTTATAATAAAATGTTTTGTTTAAATTTATATTACATAAATTAAGATATTTATTTATAATAATTGATAATAAAATAAATCTCGGCCATTCATTTGGTTACTTGATGGACGTACTGAATTAATCAATAAGATATATAAATTGGATTTCTCTCTCCCCATTAAGATTACAAATATATCCATCAAAATTTTTGCAGCATAAATAAGGGATAAGGAAAAGAAATCAATTTATACCCATTAGGAATTTTTTCTCAATTGATCAAATGGCTACTTCGTCAATGTCTAGTATGTTTCAATATTGCTATTTGTGTTACGTTTATGCATAAATTATGTTTTATAGTTAAATGATACTATAGGGAAAAAAAGGCTTTACCCAAAAAATTATTCATTAAAAAAAAAAAGACTTTACCAAACTTTGGTGTTTGCCGTATAATAATATAGATGTGTGCGTGTGTGCACATATATGACATGCTTAAGACAGTCAGTTTATATATATAGAGTATGCGTATTATATACGAAAATAATAAATGCGCTTCTTCATTTGCTGCCCTCCATGCCACGTTACTCTTTTTTATTAAAATTATTGTAAAGTAGAGGGAAATTAATTGAGTAGTGCAAATATCTTCACCTTATCATATATTAATAACTATTAGAATATATAACTCATGGTTAGTTTGGAATTGGGGTGCAGATTGGAAAACATGAATTAAGGATTTTAATTCTATTTAAACTCATAATAATTGGATAATATTGAGAGAAAGAGGAAAAAATAATGTACATTAAATTTAAAAAAATTTTAGTCTATAAATTTGAGTAGAAAAAAAAATAAAAGAATGAAATAAAAAACTAAACATTGTAAAAAAAAAATGACGCACTTTATAAAAAATGGTAAAAGAATTTTGTGCAGCCAACTATCGAAAGGGATAGGGAAAAGGTTTTATTGTTGGAAGATTTTAGCTTAATTTTGAGGAAACACTTAATGATTAGCTGAAACGGATTAGCCAAATGGGTACTTGTGATTGATCTAGAAATCGATATGTAAGGACATGTGTCGACAATCTGAGTAGTTTACTATTCTCATAAAACCAACATGAAAACAAAAATCACATAACACGCATGCACCTTACCATCCTTTAGGTGAAACGAAAGAGTTTTACACAAATTAATTCATGGGATAATCTGATAATCTTTTTTTTATACCAAGATAATCTTCATTTGTGTTTGTAATATTATCGCAACAACATTTTGGTAAGGATAAAGATGACTATAAAATAGAAAAATATATTTTTGAGTGTTTGTAATATTAGGCAACAGTATTTTGGTAAAGATAAGAATAACTAGGAAATAGAAAAATATACATTAATTACCTAAACATTTAGTAAGGATAAAGACGACTATGATGGCGTTTGGCAGTTCAAAAAAAAAAAAAAAAGCCCAACTTTTGGTAGTTTTTTGTGTGTGTGTGTGTGTGTGTTTTTTTTTACTTTTTTTTGTGTGTTTGGTTGAACAAAGTATATTTTTTTCTATTCTTTTGTAACTTTTGAGTGTTTGGTAAATTTTTTACTGTAACAAATCAAAAAAATAGTAACTTTTTGTGTGTTTGGTTTGTTTTTTACTGTAGCAAACAAAAAAATAAAAAAATTTATGATTTTACTAAACACATCAAAAGTCACAAAATGTAACTTTTTGTATTTTTTTGCTAGTTTTTGAGTTGCCAAACGGGCTCTATAAAATAGAAAAATATATTTATGAGTGTTTGTAATATTATGCTACAATATTTTGATAAAGATAAGGATGACTATGAAAAAAAAAAAAAAAAAAAAACATACATTAATTACCTTTCAAACGGGAGAACTAAATTTTTAAATTTGAAATATTTGAATTTGAATAGGTAATAAATTAACTATTATACACTTGACTTTTAAAACCAGCAAATGTATATATATACTTGGTTTTGACTCTTAGGGTTATTTTTGTCAATATAAAAAGAAAGTTGCATAAAAGAAAAATTAAAATTAAAATTAAAAAAAAAAAAACGAAAAAAACTTCACCAATTCCTTGTGTTTGCTGTATAATAGTATAAATACAGATAGATATAGGTGTGCATATATACATACACACACTTGTAACGGCATTAAAAAAAAAAATAGAAAAAAGGAAAAGCTCAACCAACAAAATAACAGCGCATATCGGATGAGGACGGCCGCTGGGGCGGGTTAAAATTGTTCTCTTATTATCCACCGTCGAATTCGTCTCAGGCTTTAGAATGGACGGGGCCGGAATGTCTCAAGGCCCAAATCACTGTTTTAGCCTAAAAGAGTTTAGTCCAGCCAAAATTAAACAGAATATGACTAGCTAAATCCATAATTCTGGAAACTATTACCAAAGTATGATCAATTATCGGCACATATATTACGAGAAATAATTTTTACGACAATAAAAATACCACAACGACTGAAAACACCAACTTCTCAAATTATACATTTTTCTTTAATAAAAGAATATATATGTGCATTAATTATAGGCAGTTTGCTTCAGCGCTTGTTTGGGAGGAGTTAATTAGAGTGAAAAGGAGTAAGAAAAGGAAGTAAAAAGATCAACATTGTTTGGAAAGAGGCGAATGAGAGGGAAGGGATGCAAAAAAAAGTGACTCATTTACCTTCATTTACTTCCACTGAACAATTTTCTTTCACCCCCCAATTTGGGGTGCAAGAAAAATGAATGTAAAATCATTTCTAAATGTGTTTTTCTCTATTTTGTCTTTTGTATTTTTTATTATTTTTATAAATTCATGACACAAATAAAAATATGTAAATGTTATTTTATAGTAACATTTTGAACTATATATTCTCTATTTTAAATTCCATTCTCCTTCTCATTTCTCTCAAACAAAGAAAAAATAATTAACCTCCATTCTCTTCCATTCTTTAATTTTCTTCTTAGTTACTATAATTCCCTTCCTCTTCCTTCCAATTCTTCCAAACAATGGCTAAGTGAAAAAACTTACTTATTGTTTATATTCTTCACAATAAATTCATTGCGCCTGGTATTGAACTTTCTAACGATAACAATAATATAATAGAAAATATTTTTTTTGGTAAAGTAAATAATAAATATAATAAATAAGTTTAACAGAAAAAAAAAATTAGTATGGTCATCATCATAAATATTATTTTATTTGGGTATTAATTGAACACATCGAAGAAAGTATATAACTTAATTATATAAATTTATTAGAACCCCAAATGAATTTGTGGGGGAATTAATGCACTATGAAATATATAATTCCCACACAACATTTGGTAACCAAACAGACCAGTACCATCCTGAATTCTAAAACTGTACTGTGTATCCTATAATGATCTCTAATCAAAGTCTAGCTTCTCAGCAACTCAAATCTACTGATCTTAGTAATTAGCTTCTTGGATAGCCAGCAACCTTTCTAGAAAGAGATTGAATTCCTCTTCTCTGCTCACCATGCTAATTCTAACACGGTTTGGATCACTTCCGAACCGCCGCCCGTTCCTTGTCAGAACCTTGTGTCCACGAAGAAACTTCTCAAAGTCTTCTATCTTGTTCATATTACACTTCATCCATGCAAAGGCTATTCCAGAAAACAAAAACAAGATGTCAAAAAATTAAAATAATTGAATCGTCATATACATACATACATACATACGTACATACATACATACATACATACATATATATATATATATATATAAGGATGAGTTTCATTTTATCACTTTAAACTTTCTTGAGATTTCACTTTAGAATTTGATTTTTTTTTTTTCATAATAATTAAAAGTCTGAGTATTTAATTAGTTACAATATACCTTGAATAATCATTTTGCTCCAAATGGTCAAGGATAAAAGTATATAAAACAAAATAGCCAATAATGAGAGAGATTTCAACTGATTAAAAATTTTAATTCTTCATTACTATAAAAAAATTAAAAAAATCTCAAATCTTGGGCTTTCGAATAAAATTTTGAAAGAAAAATAAAATATATGTTATATTTTATTTACTATTTGAAGTTGAGTTTTTAAGCTCGGTTTGAAACTCTAAATTTTATTAAAAAAATCAAAATTCTCTAAAAAATTTTAATTTTTTGTTTCATTACATAAATTACGAAATTATAATTTTTATTAATTTTTACTACTTCAAATACACCCCTAATCTATTAATTACCGGGATGTGATCTACTGAACTCTCCCCTGAAGAGGCAATACTCCTGTGGGTACTCGGGCAGACTGAAGATTTCACTTCCTCCAACGACTCGTCTTAGTTTTTTCCATCTTTCAGCCAATAGATGTTGACTGTGATCAAAGAAGTTAGTAGGGCCAGGGTGGAGACACCTATCATTAATGAATCTTAAAATCTTTGCAGCTCGGAGTTGGGATTCTTTTGAAACCCCGATTGTGCTAATCTCTATGAATTTTGTCATCCTTGCTGCTACATCTTTATCCTTCACAAGGGCCCATCTGTATATATACACACATATGTCATAAGAGGGAATAGAACAAATGATTAATTTAAAATATTCTGTCCTTCAATGTGATTGAAATTTGTATTCTAACAATTTGTTAATATTATTATTGTTAATAGAAATTTGAATGAGGAATATGTGGGATCGAGCGGCATTTGGATATAAAGAAATGTAACAGTACCATAATTTTTAATTGAAAAAAAAAAAAGGTAGACCAAAATGATGGAGGACTTACATTGTTATAATAAATTGTTTTTAATGAGTTTTTTTATTTTGGAGCGATTAAATTATAATGAATCTATATCAATTTGATGAACTATTTTCATTAAAATACTGGATTGTGTAATATTATTGTTGTATATAATAAAAGTAGATTGATAGTTTATCGGACTTTTTATCATTAAAAATTACATAAATAATGTAAAAATGACATTTTTATAATAAAATTTTACTTTAATGGGTATTTATTACAATGTATCCAAGTTATTTGGGTAAACATTTGTAACTCAAAATTCTAACTGCATAATTCCATAATAAGAAAATATAACAATTTTTTTTTTCCTAAAATAGTTGGCAAGCAAGGAACTTACCCAACGCGAGAACCGGCATGCCCCGAGCATTTAGAAACAGTGAAGAGCATAATATCATAATAGGCACGGAAAGTAATGGGAGTGTATTGTGGCCAGTAGTAAGCAAGGTCATGCACGAGCTTGCCTTCACCTCCCTTCACAGTGGGTCCTCTCATCGAGCCATCAGGGTTGTTTGGGGACGTCACAAACTCAATATATGGTCCACCCTTATCAAAGGCGCATGCATCTCCTCCCCACTTATAAAGTCCTGACTGCAAAAAGTCTGCTGCCTCTTGATAGCACTGCAGCCAAACAAACAAACCAAAAATAAATAGTTGACTCCAGGATAAATAATTGAGAGCACATTTGACCCAAAACAAGGAAGTGAAATGAATCAAATAAATTATGTTAATTCGTGAATTAATTAAGATCAACATTAATTAATTGTGATGTCATCGATCTTCAAAGGGGCTCACCGAGTAGTAGGGAGCAGCAGAAACAACATCAATGGGCTGGGAGTGGGAGCCCTTAGAAGGAGTACTGAGAGCGTAGAGCGCAGCATGGATGAGCTGAGTTGACCCAGTCCCCACCACAATGATGTGATCTTCCACCGCAGCATTTCCGACCACGCCGTGCAGTCGCCTAATCTCTTGCTCCAGTTCTGGGTCCAAAAACCAACACAGGTTTTTATTACCACTAAAATAGCTTAGTGATTGATAGCCCGGTATCACAACTGTGCATTTGTCGCCCATCTTTCTCCAGTAAGACTCGAACATCGTTGGATCACCACTGTCACAAAAAAGTAAAAACAAAAAAAACTTAGCATTTTCACAAAATGAACAGAAACAAAAATAAACTCACATGGGAGAGCTTTTTGAGAACGAGAGAGAGAGAGAGAGATGTAAATATACTGATCGAGATTGATAACAGAATCAGACGAGAGGCTTGGGCTGGTTCCGTTCTCTCTTGCACCTGGTGAAGGGATGGGAGAGCTTTTGTTAACGCCAGACATATGCTCTGATCCACGCATCTTCTTTCCTATACATATATATATATATATATTATAAAACTGTGCACAGAATCTTAGATCACGCAACGCATAAAAGAAAGTATAAAAAAGAGAAAAAAAATAGACAATAAGATTTACGTAGTTCGACTGTAAAGTTTACGTTTACGAGTAAATAATAAGAGAAATTTCACTGTAATGAAAAGAAAGAAGTTACAATGCCTGATCACTCTTAAAAAAAAATTCCAAAATCCTAATATTTAAAAAGGTCAATATCTCGGGACTACGCCTCCCACACCCCGCGAGGTTAGTGGTGGGATTTAGGCCCGAACCTATCAGCCCATGCCTTCCGCGATCCCCACAGACCTAAAAAAAATTCAAATATGCCACACTGCAAGACTTTCGGATCGAATTATAATTCCGAACCTAAAAATAAAAAATACAAGTCACAATTATAAGTATCAGTGTCTTTCTAGAAATGGTTCTTCAGGAAAAATTAAAAGAAAACCTGTACGTCTCTCCAGCAATGGGTGTTGAGGTAAAGCAAATCTGAATGTACCACGGTTACATACATTCGCGCCCTTTATATAGACTAACGGCTACACATTTTTTTAATGTTTTTTTTATTAGTCAAGATTTTTCTAATAAAAGATTTATCCGTTATCTCCATCTTCTTTTTTTAATGATAATGAAATAATTAAAATTAAATTAAATTAAATAAATAAAAAGTTCATCCAAAACACAATCAGAGAAAGCTGGATGGATACAGATTGCGAGCGGGTGCAGTGTATAAAGAATTTTTGAAGCGAGAGATTAATGGTTCGGTAATTAGATACAGTTAAAATAAGAAAAAAATAAAAAATAAAAATCTACAATCTAGGAATACAGTAAAATCACGACAAGAGCACCAAATGAACTATTGGATTGATTCATACACACACAATATATGAAAGAAAATAGTAAAGAGATCAACACACAGATATACGTAATTCTTCAAAATTCAAGTGCGTCCAACATGAGCGAGAGTTCTTTCTTATTGATCACAGGGTTACATAGAGAATATTTATAACCAGTTCTATTCCTAACCCTAATAGGATTATATGGTCTATTCCTAACCCTAGTAGGATTATATGGTCTAATTTCCAAAATACCCTTAATTACACCGTATTGTACCGCGGGGGCGTTGCCTCTCGCACCTCCCAAACCTCTAGGCCTATGGCCCAGCCCACTACATGTTGAATTTGAGATGAGAGCAGATGCTCCACTCCGCTGTGAATCTGCCTCTCTTTCTTAGAACTCGGTTCCTCTTCGTATGAGTCACAAGTCACAACATGAACTGTTGAAATTCATTGTATTTTTTTTTTAATTTTGCAACTATTGATTTCAAATTCATGAATGATGAAGCAATGGTGCAATAGTACAAGTGAAATGCATCTTCGAAAATGTGGTCATACCGGGATAGAATATTTTTGGTATCTATGTGCATACATAGTAAAATTGTACTTCTATGCATGAATGACTGAAATGTGCATGCATGGCCTAAAAGAAACGTAATTACAAGAAAAATTACTTAAAAAAATGATGAGATGATGGCAATTTTAGTTAGAGCTGGTAAATGGAGACGGTTTTGGCAGATTTTAATCGAATCATAATAAATTGTGATTAAGAGTACGTTTGACACACTGAAAAACGTTAAAAAATTTTACAAATTTTTGAAAATTTCTAAAAGTTATTTATTTTTTATCTTACTATACGAATCACGAACTCACAAATTATCTTACTTTTTGTCACTCCAAATATCTTTTAAATGAGTAAATTCAATTATACATATTTAATAATAAGTTATTATTGAACGTATTAGATATAGGCTATACTAAATTCGAAAACTCAAATTCAAAATTCAATTTAATATTTTTTTTTGAATTTAAGCATATAATTTTTTATTTTTTAATATATTTATAATTTGATTTGTATGCTTACGAGTTCATAACATTTGACATTGAGAATTAGAGGTGTAATTTTCTAGAGTTATGACTTCCCAAGTTAGGGTAATGTTTTCTACCATTACCTAAAAGAATGTTAAAAGAACATATATGGGAAAAAAATTAACTATAGCTGCTCGATTGGATGTTGTAAAAGGCAGTCTCCATAAATAATACCTCTGTATAAGCTTTGATGTGATAGTTTTTGCTTGGTTTGGAAAGTAAAATTTCTTCCCTCTAAAAATTATTCGACCTCCTTAATCTTGGAAGGAGGTGCATTATTTTTGGAGAGGGTTTGAGCTCTTCAAAAATTATCCCCCTTATCATGGACTAAATTGGTCTATTTTGCCCCTTCTCATCCCCTTCTCACGTACAAAATGTATTTTATAACCCCAAGGGGTTAGATGGGATGGTCTTGGACTGGGACTTAGGGGCTTACCACCCCAAGGTCTCAAGTTCAAGTCTCCTCTCTAGCAAAAACTTGGGGCCAGCCTCCCGGGCGCAAAGCGTAGTAAAGGTTGGTAGGACGGGCCTCCTTGGCTGGACGAACCGTATTCAGTTCTTGGGTGTGGGTCCGACTCCCCGCCGCTACGCGAGTTCGCGATTGACCGCTATACATGTTGAGGGGCCGGTATGTGTGGCACAAACCAAAAAAAAAATATATTTTATATATTAGAAATAAATTCTTATTTTTTTCTAATGGAAAAATGTATTAAAAAATTATATTAATAAAAATAAAAAATATATTTTTTTCCAAATAAGGGGTCGTGTGATTAAAAAAAATATTTTTTCCAAATATGGGGTCATGTGATTTTAAGATAATAATATTATTTTTTAGCAAATTTGTACAAAATTACACATATATTGATATTTTTTAAATAAGGAGAAAAAGATAAGCGACCAAGGAAGCTTTGGGCAAATTGGGACATTATTGTCTATGAAACAAATATATATATTTTATAAAATTTAATTTATTAATAACATAATTTATTTATAATTAATTTGTCTAAACTTAATTTGTACTAGTTGATTTTCACATTATATAATTAACATAAATATATAATTAAGTTCGGGACTGTAAAAGAGTGAAAGAGTCATTTGATAATTTTTTACATCATACACCCATCCTTATACACCTATTTTAAAAAACTATCCAAACCAAGTACTATTCATTATCCCTTTTATAAATATCACATTAATATGGATCCACCCTCCATAAATAATACTCCTTTACTGTCTTATACACCTTTCATAAATCATCTCTCAAAATTTTAGTTGCATCCAATCGAGGGTAAGGGTAAAAATTTTGAAGGGTTAAAAGGATAAAAACAGTATATACAATTTTTCATAATTGATCCTATCTGAGTCATCTTATAGGATTCGGTATGAACCTTTTCCAAGATAAACAATCCAATGTAAATAAAATTTGGTGTTGCAATGATATATATATATATATATATATATATATATATATATATTATTAACCCACTAAATGTAGATCACAATAAAAGGTATGATACAATGTCTCGTAGTAATGTATCTCACGAAACAAACATATCAAGTAGTATCTTCGTTTATAGCAAAAAAATCCAGCTGGTATCATATATTATATATATATATATATATATGTATGTAGAGAAGTGTTCCCTGTCTGTAGAAGAAAATCCATGGTATTCTTACTATAATTAAATTGTAAATTTGCTTGCTTTTGAATTTTATTTATAAGATTATTACTTTGTAAATTTACTCTTCTTTTAACTCTTGTTTTGTCACCCTCGAATTTCCTCCAAATTTGTAGGTAACTTGTGAGAATAAAATAGAATGTTTAAAATTTCTAATTTATCCTCAAATAAATTCTTTTTTTTTTTTTTTTGATATCTCAGGATACCCGGACCAGCTTGCGCGCACCTCAACTTATTCTTGGGCCTGAAATTAACAACTGGGTGAACCTCCAATGATACTGAGGAAACTTAAATTAATGATTATTAGGGAGTAAGCTCAAGATCTTATCAGATGAACTAACCCTTAGGCTTCGCTTGGATGCGGGAAAAAACTCCCTCCAAAAAATATACCCAACCACAATGAGTGGGTCCCACCTTTGTCATGATTTGGCAACCAAACTCTTCCCTCCCGCTTGGTTTTTCCCGGCCTTCGTTTTCCCTCCCGCGCAGTATCTCCCGGATAAAAATTCGGGTACTCTTGACCCTAGCCGAAATTTATGCGAGCAATGGCTCTTATTTTTGACGTTTTTAGCCCTTATTAACTTGATCAAAATAAATATAATGCTAGTAAAAAAATAATAAATAGGCTAACAAGTCAAAATAAATATAATTAAAAATAAAATTAGATAATAACCAACCATTCAAAAGTACATATTTAAAAAAATTTTGTTTAACTAAATTTACAAAAAATTAAATTTTCAATGAAATAAATAATATAACTTCAAATTGTCCAAAAATAATTAAATAGAGTGAGTTAACTTCAAATTGTCCAAAAATAATTAAATAGAGTGAGTTTTGCAATTTAATATTTAATTTAATGGGTAATCAAGTTTGGGATGCCATAAAGGCAAAAGAGCCATTTGACTACTTTTTTGATCATTCACCCCTTCTTATTTATAAAAGATTCAAACCAAGTCAAAAGTTATCCCCCTTCATAAACATCACATCAATGTGGGTCAGCCTTCTAAAAATAATACCTCCTCTTATCTTATATCCCCTTTAAAACTTATCCCCTAAAATTTTATCACCATCCAATCGGGCCCTTAGGATTAATAAATTCTAAGTCTTTGGCCAAGTAAATGACAAAAATCTAATTGCAAGATATAAAATAAAATAAATATGGTTTACAAAACCGTCACTAGTGTCCCAACCGTCTGATAATTAGACCAAAGTAATAAAATCAAGTCTAAAAATTTAATTTTACAGTCATCCATAATTAAAATTGTAGACCAAAACTTTTAATCAAATCTTCTAGTGCTGGACAAAAAAAATAAAATAAAATAAAATACAAATCTAGTGAAATTTCACAAGAAATTAATTCTCTCTAGTTCTTCTTCAATTTTTCTGTGCTTATTGTCCTAAAAAAATTTTCTACGAATGGGTGAACCGTTAAAACCCAGTATTCAAAATCTTTTATGTGCCTAAATGCAATGATTACCATATTATAATGTATTGTGTGACCCAATACATTGATTGTGGTTATATGACATGTCATTCATACAACAAATAATTTAAAAGATTATAACTGAATAATGTAAAATTATACTCACAACAATTTGGAATAGTTGGTCTCTGTAACCATTATTTCATCTAAAAATGAATAAAATATATTTTATTTCATATATATATATATATATATATATATTGAATAAATTAAATATATATATTTTTTTTATCTAAATTTGATTTATTATTATTAAATTCGGATCGACTTTGAATTTGACAAATTTGATCCAGACCTGACTCATCGACAGACTTACTTATAATTATATTTTAGACTACATTTTTTTTAACCTAATCTCAATTCTTCTTCACGTCTCTCATAAATAAGAAAAAATAATTAATCATTTCCTTCCTTTCTCCTCATTTACTTCAGTAACCTACCTCTCATCTTCCCTCTCACTCCCCCCAAACAAAAGCTTAGGTGAAGGAGTATCACGCAATAATCCCACAAGTGAAATGCATTTTGACATACAAGGAAAGAGATATTTATATATGATAGAAACAATATAATAACATCGCACTTGTATACAATATGGTTAATTTTTCATATATAATTTTTAGTTGTACAAAACCAGACTTAATTGGCATAACCACAAGGATTTGAAAATTACTCTGACACATAAAAAATATATATATTATTAAAATAGAAACAATTAATTAATTTAACAGGCAGACGCACTTCTTGGTCAGCATTGTTATGTATATACGTTGCTGATATTTTACCGGCGTGTCTGATGTGTGTTAGAGAAATGGTCAGCAACTTTAATAATTCGGACGATTAACCCATTATAAGTTTCGTCTCAAATTAATTTATAAATATTTGTTCCTCGGTGATTGTTTTTAGGAGTTATAGTATCTAGGAAACAAAAGCAATCAGGGACACATGATTTATGTTGAATCAAGAAAACATAGCCACATGATTTGACTGATGGTCTCGTGAATTGCGTGTGGGGGAAATGATAATTGCATGTGCTATCGAATAAATGCATGGGACGATATATACGTTATGTGGTAGTTAGAACTCAATTGCTCGCTCAACAGCATTATAAGGTCAAAGTGTGGTGGTTTTCTATCAGCTGCAGCAATGGCGCGTGCAATTATGGTGGTAAGGATGGTGTCGGTGGTGGAGCTGCAGAGGAGAAGGGTGGGGGTGGCGAGGGACGGAATCACATTATAACCATAGGGGCCATGACCTCCCTTGAAAAAATAAAAATACATTATAAGTATACTTCATGTAATAGAAGGGGTTGGCCTAATAGTGAAGGTTTTTATTTTAAGTACTTGTGTTATCTTGAAGTTTAGGATTTGATTCTTCCTCCCTACATTGTCAACTGTTTTGCTTTTTAAAAAGTAAAAAATGATCACTGACTAGCTTGCATTTTAATTATCACTTATTTTACCTTAAAAAAAGTATTTATAAATATGTATATTTTTTAAAGAATTATTCCAACACAAAGTAAATAAATATATATATACACATATATATTAAAAATGGTCGCCCTATCTCTTTTAGTTTGAACCATTAATAACATATAAGATTTTATTCTTGAGTTGGGTCATTAATAATTTAATCTAGTTCATTGAATAATTTTTAAACGAGTTTATAAATGACCTTTATATATTTGCTTTATTTTTTAAGCTCGTGAACCTTAAATAAACTGCTTGATTCTGATATTGTATTTTTGAAGTTGGGGAGAAGTATTATCATTTATACGAATTAGCCCTCCTTTAAAATATATATGTGTATATATTCAAAATAATTATTTTTTTTGATCTTCTCTAAAAATAATAATTCTCAGTTTTGACTATTATTATAGAATTCTAAAATTGAGACAGAAATAGTTAAATTTAATTTATTTAATATTTGTTATATGTCAATATTATATAATTGTAATTATTATTGTAACTATTATAGAACTTAAGTAAGGTATGATACCTAAGTTATGAAAATATATTCATCTACATCTTCACACACAGCTAAGGAAAATAAATATGTCATCCTCAAACATTTGCATCGTTTTGTATATTACTAGTCCACTGTAAACAAAACAATCTTATGTAATTTTTAGGACTTTTTACTATTGGGTATAAGAATATCTACAATTTTTAGTACCTCTCAATCTCAAAAATTACTAATGCGTTTCAATACTCAACAAAATTATCTCAATACTACCACTCTTTTATATTTTAATAATATAAGATATCTCTAAATTATAATCAAGAGTTTGATATTTATCATAACATCTTAGTATACCATAGCATGATATAAATACAATGCCACAAATTTTAATTTTAACAACAGTCTCAATACCATAACATACGAACAGCTAATACGTAACAATGCACAGCCCAAAAGTACCAATGCTGTAAACCAAGGCTAAAAAGGTCAAATATTTCCAAAACTAGCCTATGTTATCCGAACAAGCATTTGGACAAGGCCACGTCTGCACAAGGGTGCAAACCAGTGTTAAGTCGTAACTAGTCTGACTTCTCACGACTTAATGACTCACAATTAGTATATTAAGAAAACATAAATTAAGATTTAAATCGAAAAATCATTCATGAATTCAAAGTTTATGAAGCAATCAATAATTAACGGTTCAAATTTATCTTGAAACAAAGTCTCATGCTCTTCCAAGTTGACTCACACCACAACGTTTACATATGACACATAGACATATTAACACATCACAGTAGGTGGGTGAATCCAGAACAAAGGAAACATTGTCATCCGCATACAGATCCGCACGACCCCTCCTATCGTTCGCACGCTGGTCCTAGATTTTAAATATTTTTAAGCTTCAAAAAGTCAAACCCCACCCTTTTTAGGTTAAAACAGGTCCCAGACGAGCTTATTTAACCCAAAAAACCAATATCAACTAAGTGCTACCACCGTAATAATAATTCAAATAAAAAGTCCGGGCATTACAGTTGCATTTGAGAATGGCAACCCCTTGTGCATGGATATAATTAGTAATCTTCAGCTCTTCGCAACTTGCATTCTGCAGGAAATTGCACATCCACTGCCATTCTGCATAATCAAGAGGCAAAACATTTTTCCCCTCGAATACTTTTCCAGTATTCCTAAACATCCACGTGCATGAAATGGAACCGACTTAAGTTACAAAACGCTGAATTAAAGACAATGAGCAGAAGAGTTTGTTCATTAGTAGATACATACAAGCGTATATTCCTTTTTTGAAAAAATGGCGGTCTCCTAGTACATCAATCAACATTGGAAAGGCCTAATGCACCTGATGTGTAACCTCTGATCTCCCTCTCTCACAAAGCTACAAACTTGGGAATCTCTTACCAGAGAAGAGAGAGAAGAATTTTTCTTCTATTTTATTTTTTTGGGAAAAAGAAAAGGAAAAAAGAAGGTACATGTACATCAATAATAGGGGGAAATGGAAATAGCAGGGTAACAGCTTTCTTCCTTTAGTTTTTCTTCTATCTGTAGTATGTATCACAACAAATTCTGACTATTGATAAGCCTGATTTAGTAATGTCAGTGGAGTCTTTCTAAACGCGTGCTTTCTGCAGCGCTCGAAGATGCTGTCGTATATCAAATCAAATTGCACACCTGCCCTTTCCCGGTTTATAATGAAGAGTATGTGATCACCTTCCACAATCTTGTAGTACCTGCGATTGGAAAAGAATGATCTCTATTATCATAAAGAATAATTACTTTGACTTTCTCAATTGTCTCAGTTGGAGAAAATGGAACTAGGATATCAAGTGTTTTGGTATGATCCCAAGAAAACATTAAGAATTCACTTCATGCTATTTCCACCTCTTGTTTTAGACTATCCTATGGCAGTGATACAGAACATTTAAATTGATCTATTTCGTTTACGAGTTCCATTTGCTGCTGCCCAGAATGCCCAAGGCATTAGAAGCAATTCCTTGTTTTGACACTAGAGCTGAAAAGAACAGAAACAGAATCCGATATTCTGCGACTGGCTTGGAATTTCGAGAACTTACAAACTGAAACAATATATGTAGAAACTGGGGATCCCCTAACTTTTATATAGACCATAGATGATAATTCTTTTGCACATCGAGGGTATGCCTTCTAGATCATGTAAATTTTTCTCCTATTAATCCAAATTACAACACCTACTTACCCAAAAAAAAAAAAAATGGATCCTACCAGCAATCGGTGGGGGTGTCTTCTGGACTAGATCATAGGATTAGATCAAAGATTGTAAGATTCTACCATTCGAATAACAATGATGTATGCTCACAACTACATTTTTAGAAATCAAATTAGAACAATAACAAAAAGCTAATATGAGTCATTTAAGAAGTATGGACACAGACATGGGATACAAATACAATACGGACATGAAAATAGATGTCAATTTTAAAAAATGAGGTTGCGGATACATCGGGGATACCACAAAAATATGTAAATTTTGTATATTTTTGTTAGCTATATATATGAATATAACATTCATGATAACACTAATTTAATATATAATTCAATATACCAAAATATAAGAAAATATAATTTATAAGATTTTACACTTTTAGAAGTTTCAATTATTCAAATCTAGATTTGCCTTAATCATACATTTGACGATCAAACGATAAAATACATGACATATGGCATGTCCAACACGTATCGTAGAGTGTCCGAGGAGTATATGTATTCGATATGTGTCGAATACAGATACAGATATGCGTCCAAACTCATCATCAACACCGCAATTAACATTGTCAATGTCATTGCCTTTTAATCCATCATCCTCATTAACGCGATCATCATCGCTTTGTCATCCCCATCAACACCGCCCTCACTCTTATTCAACTCAATATCAATTCCATGATCAATATCATGAAAATGCAATGAAGCAAGATCTTCATCCTCACTCACTTCATGAATTTCTTCAATTTCTTTTCCACAAACTTGACTAGGGCTTAAGTTAAAAACACATACATATAGAGAGCCCCACATTGTAGTTTCCCAATTTCCCTTAATATTAAGATCCTACCAGTCCCACAGGTCCTTCTGTGATCCTATGTCTAGATCAAGCCATATATGATTCGGATTGATTTGCTAAAATGGAATCATATGATTGTACCAGATCTCAATTTTAACAACCATGAATAAATCAAATATACTAATTACAAGAAAATTAACTTTAGAATTAACAAATCATTTCTGTGCGTAAACTATCTCCTACCAGAAAGAGTGAAATTGAAGTAGATGTGAAGATATCTAATAGTCAATGTAATGGTAGGCTTGATAGCAACCTCAAAGGATGTTTTAAGACAGCAACGTCAAGGGACGTATAAATATAAGAACTTCTGATGAATTTCTTCTAAAACTTGGGATGGTCATTTTCAGTACTTTACAACACAAAAATGGCAATACTTCAACTCCAAAAGGGACAAATCACATGTTTGAAGTTTGAACTCATTTTCCTTTGAGGGAATGGAATTTTAAGAAAAATGGAGACAAAATAATTATTTTCTTCTGTATGATTTTGTAAAGAGAGTCAAAGGAAAATGAGAAGAACATATGTGTCTTGTCTGATTTACAAATAAATCAGGGAAAAAAATAAATAAATAAATAAATAAAAGGATAGAAAATAATAAGGCTTGGTTTGGGAAGCAAAAAAACTAGCTACTAAAAAGCTAGCTTTTTTTGTGTTTGAGAAGAGAAAAAAGCTAGCTTTTTAGCAGTTAGCTTTTTAGCTTTTTGTTAATTTGACATTTTTTCCCTTGAAAGTTTGAAAGAAGTTTAAAATATGATAGGGTAAATTTGGTCATTTCAATAAAAACTAAAAAGCTAATAGAGCTACCAGCTATTTTTGCCAAACGAAGCCTAAGTTCAACCTTTTTTCCACTAATTTTTACATCCAAATTTTGGCTACATTTTTTTTTTTTTTTATCGGTTGCAAAATTTGTTGAAGTCACAGCACAGAACAAATACAGAAAACTCCAAAACTACGATAGCAAGCTAATACAAAGTAAATCATAAACAATTACGGAAAAGTTTATTGAGAGCTCCTCTCCAAATCTTCTTCTTATTATCATTACGCATGTGCTGCTATTAATCAACTGTTTTTTTTTCCTCTGCATAATTTTAGAAATTTCCACAAGAAACATCTCTTTAGCCAAGCTATGACTTTTCTCTTTACTCTCCCACAAACCTAGGAACAAAAACAATGAGGCAAAATTTTTTGTCTTCCGTTCTCTAGGTTTCACACAAAGCCTTAGCACTAGGAAGTTAGTCCTCAAGTTTAGCATTAGAAACATGTTGGATAGGGAAAAAATTGTTGAATGAAAGTCAAATATAAAACATAAGTTTGGAACTAAATGATAGCAAAAGGCTTTTGGGGAAAAGATTCTTTCATAAATTTTAGGTTTCACATTTGCAATTGGCAATTTGTGAACAAAATAATAAAACCAATCTTGTATTCTTAGATAGTTGGCTTAGGTGTCCTAAAGCAAAGGTTAATGAATTTTTTGGTCCAAAACATAGCAAAATCAAGTACTATCAAGGTAGCCAAATTGCAAAGCTTGAAGCCAAGTGAATCTGAGCCAGCCAAGTAGCTCACCAATGAATTGCTCAGTGGCAATTTCATAAATTTTAGGGGCAATTTTTCTCAGAGAAATCTTTGGAAAGCTCAGTGGCAACTTTTATATATTATATGTCTTGGATACTAATGTTTTATTCAAGTACAATTGAAATATGCTATAAAATACTAACTAAAATTAGTAACAATGTATTTCATTTCTTAAAAGTCAACAAAGAAGTCACATAATGACTACATCACAAATAAAAAAATGATAATAAATTATATTCCACACTTTACAAGTTAATATTTTTAAGATAAGTCCAACATATGCCTAAAATGAATCCACAACATGTCCACGCTATGTCTAAACATAAACAAATCGAAGACGGCAAAGGGTGAGTCCGACACATGTCTATGGTGTGCTCGCCATGATTCAGTCCCTGGGGAGTCTAACTCGTAAACGGCGCCATTAATAATGAGTCTGTGCTTCCTAGCCCTTGACTGAGCAAAATGAAAATATATATATATATATATATATGCATGTAGCTAACCACATTTTGTCAGGAAAAAGCCAGGTTGAGTTAAATTGAGTTGTTCTTTACAACAAAAAACTGGCAATACCTTGTCTCCTAAGTGATAAGCCACATATTTGAAACCCAAATCCCAAAGGAACACATTTATTCAACTAACTATTGTTCTCATCCAAAGACGTGCAATTGTTTCAAATTTTTAAATGTTTAGCCTAGGGATGATAATTTAACTCCAAATCTGAATATCTGCTTCACCCAAATCCTAATATGTTGAGTTTGGGATTTAAATAATAAAACCTAAAGCAAATATGGGATAACTAATAAAAACCCCAAGCAAGTATAGTACAAGTTATGGTCATCCCAACTTGAAACCTTCTCGATTACATCTTAAATATACTTTTTAAATTGTAATAGTACGTAAATAATAAATATTAATATAAAATGATATACATATACTATTAATACATTTTTATGTTTTGTTTTATATTTACATAATTTGTATTATTTTAATTTTTTATGAGTGCTATTTTTCAGTCTCTTTGTTTGCAGAAAAAATGTGTCTATATATAATCCTCCTCAAACCCCACAATATGAGAGTTTGTGTATTGGGTTGTCCTTTTATATGTTCTTACAATTATGAGTCTTATTTTTGTTTTTTATACTATTAGTCTATAATTTGTTAATTTTGAGGTCTTAGTGGATTCAACCTGTTTAAACAACCTTGAAGCGGTAGCAGTGGGAAAGACACACTCCTTAATCATAAACTTGGAACTGTAAAAGTTTCTCCACCTCAAGACCACTCACTAAAATATTTCCTATACTTTCCCAATTCGTGGGTCGTGTGAGGGTGATTCACGAGTGCGAAGTTAACTTTCTAGGATTGAGTCCAATGTGGCGTTGCCTTGAGGAGCGGGTATGAAATGGGAGAGTTCAACCCGTCAAGGGTATAGGGAGGGTGTTTTCATATTAGGTTCAAGCAGAGTCTAGCTGAATCCGCCCTGTCTGAGAACCAAAAAAAAAAAAATCACACAAAACAATTGTCATACTCCTAAGGTTATTAATTGGTCAAGCAAAAAATTAAAAAGTGCTCCTGAATTTAATTTTCTTTCCATAATGCTTCCAAAAACCTATGCGAACCTGTCAGTTTCCTTTAAAGGAGAACTGCAACATGTCCAAGCAAATTGTTTAGAAAGTGGTCTGTCGATCACCATCAACCACATGCTGATAATTGTAACAATCAGTCTTAAAAATTCAATTCAGGTATACATGGTTGCATCAAATGATATGGTAGATACTAAAATAAGATGCCAGACCAACAAGCTATTTTTCTATTAATCACTACCAGAAATTTTGCCCATGGCATCATTCTGCCGTGTGAGACAAGAATGAAAATGTTGCCAAAATAAAGTTGCCCATATTTTACTTTCAAACACTACCACAAATTTTGCCCATGGCATCATTCTGCTGTGGGAGGCCAGAATGAAAATGTTGCCAAATAAAGATGCCAAAGCTCTTGCTATATAAAAACTTGAATTTATATAAAAGGGGGAGGAAAGTTAATTGGTCAAACTTTTTAGTTGAATTGGGAATTAATCTCAAAAGCTAAAATTGTGGAATTCAACTCTAATGACAACTTAAATAATCAAAAAGATGACAAAGATGGTGATGAGATGATTGTTATAGCATGAGAAAAGCTTGATTCCAATGATAATTTTGTTCAAAATTGAACGTATATAGTAATAGTATTTATGATTGTGTTTTGGCAAGTGAAATAAACAAACGGTAGTTAGAATTGTAACAAACCAGATGCCTGGTACCATAGGCTGACAATCGGAATCCTTTTCAACAAGCTGGCTTGGGTGTTCAACTGGCAAACGAGGGTGTGTCATTGAAATGGTGTTGAGGGCTCCATCATTGTCCCACCAATCTTCATCCCTGTATGCAGATTCACAAGACCACCAGTCACAACAGATTGCTCGCAAGATAATATATGTTGGTATCAATATCAGCACACAGCAATGAAAATCAAAGCAATTTCCTAGATTACAAAATGCTTATACAACATGAGAAAATGTGTACGGAGTTGCAAATTTGAAACAAAAGATATCTCAGAATGTTCAGGAAATCCAGAGACAATTGTAAACTTCAAAGGTATACACAAATCTGAAGTACACCAGAGAAAAAACATGTAGCTGTGTTTACTTAGATAAGTCGATGGAAAAATAGGCGGCCAAAGAGAGCACACCTATAACCTTTGTAAGGGGGCATGGCATCTCGTGGATGACGCCACTGGCTCATCTGCAGGACTCTTATGAAAAGCATAGGGTGGATTCTCAGTACACTGGAAGGAACTGTGACACCCATTATTTTCCTTGTTCGCTTCGTGGCATAGCTGAAGTAGTATGTATTGGGGAATGTATGAAGATGGCTATTCAATCTCATGGAACCCTGAATTGTAAGATCTGGAAGGATCCAATCTCCTGAAGCAAATGGACCTGTATTTCCCAGGAGGCAATCAACAAGACCACGAACACCCATTTTCTGCCAGGACACGTTGAAGTGATCAAACCCAAAATTGTAATAGGCCTTTAGCCAGGGGATATCTAACCAATCATAAACTATTACTCCCAAGCGGCATAGCTGCAGCAGACAAATAGGTTTCATGGTCTGGCCATCTTCTGGTCTGTAACAAATAATAAATCACATTGGCAGAATAATGATTCAGTATTTATTAGATGAAGAGAGGGCAATGATAAAAGTTGCCAGTTTGTCAAAATTTCCAAGTATAAGTCACAAACTTAAAAAATAAATTGTAACTGACTTTTTTCATGTTAAAACTTTGATTCACACCATATCAATTCTAGAGTCGTCGGACAGATTGTCCAAGCTTTTAAAGTACCTAGTTTTTGACAGGCTAACCATTAAATACATTGAAAGTTACGGCAACTGAGTTCTAAATGTCATAAATCATTAACCCAAAAAGGCTTACTGCATTCCATCCATGTAGGTTCTCGTAGTTCCATTGAAAGCTCCAGATACTGATGTTATGCTTAACACCCAATTCTCTGAAGTGCTCTCATACCCTTTGAAAGCCTGAAATGATTTGTCACCCACTTAACAAACAACCAAGGAGATCAAGATTATATACTTCTGTTGACACAGATTATACCAAACATACCTACCTTATCAGCAAGCATCTGCTGTAAAACCCGAACGACCTGGGCTCCAGCTGAATGTCCCACAAAGTGAATAGGGTGATCCTCATCCCATTCAGGGTAATGCCCTGCATCCCAAATGCATCAAATAAGGCGAACTAATATAGGCCTACTCTAGAACCGAGTCTATTAATATATAAATATATATACATATATAAAAATGAACAGCTAACAAGGGCACAAAGAGCCAATCCGCGAACCTTGTTCATAAAATCTTCCAAACTGGGAGTGTCCACAAGCCTTGCTGTGTTCTTCGCCATAATCAACTCGCCCGCCTTTCAAGTAATAGAACAACTCACGAGCCCTGAATCGGACAAGAAAACAGATGCAGATGCAGAAACATTCGGATCAAAAAACAAGGGTGGGTCATAAATTGAACCTCAGCCATCAACATTTGAGATTCAAATCATCCACCTGTCATATATGCTAGTTAAAGAACCCAAATCCGGCACAAGTACCCTGTCATCCTTCTTCTCCGCCCCACCAAAGTACGATAAACCCCCCAATTTCTGAAAATATTTCACAAAAAAATAATAATAATAAAATAAAAATTGAACCAGAAATCAATATAAAGGAATGAACCAAATGAATGGCAAAGAAAAAACCCAAATTTGGAAAAAAAAAAAGAGTACCCCTTTGCCAAATCCAAAAATTCCATGAACAAACACAATGGGAGGCAAATCAACGGCGCTGGTTGACCCTTTGGATTCCTCCTCTTTGAACCCAATACTCACATCTGACTTGAAAAGGTATTCATTCATGGCCTGAGAAAGATCCCCAGCCACCGCCGTGCTGAATATGTAAAACCCATATAGCATATGAACCAAAGCACTCACAACCAGCTCAGCTAATTGCAGTGCAGCTATCCACCACCTGATCATTACTAAACCCAAAGCATGAAAGGAGAAAAAAAAAAAAAAGAAAAAAAGACCTTTATATGTATGTTGAAAGCAAAGAGCCTTCTTCAGGAAAAACAGAGAAGGCTCTATGCATCAACCTGAACCTTTAAATAAAACCCTCACCTAACCCTTCCATAATGCATATAGAAGGGTAAGGGTAAGATCATTGAAGGCCCGAACTTTTTTTTTTTTTTTTTTTTGTGGGTTGCTTAATGGGTTTCTTCTGTAATGTTTTGCAGACTTTGAAACCGGATTTCCACGATTTTCTCGTTGCATATTTCACGAGTCATGGAAGGTAACCAACCAATCGAAAGCATTACTGTTCATTAATTTTATTTTAATTTCCTATTTGTTTTTGTTTTTTCTTTCCTGGAAAGGCCCCTGTTTTTTTTCTTTTTTTTTCTTTTTTTTTAAACGTGGATAGGCCCCCGTTAAAAAAAAAAAAAGAGGTTGGTCTGGGTTAGTGCACGTGCCCTTGTTTTAATAACCTTTCCCATAAATTGTAAGCAACCTTCTGTCCAGCGAAGGATAAATTTTTTTTTTTATTTTGTTTGGGTCCACGACAATAGGAATTATTCCCCCTTTTTATTATTTTCAACGCGTCATCCAGGGAAGGCATGGGCGCGTCCATCCTGTACTTAATCTCTAAAATCAATTCTTATATCTGATCTAATTCTTACTAAAAATTTATTTTTAATTCCCATCCCGGTCCCAAATAGAAAATAGAGATTCCCACAGAAAATTAGATACTCAAAATGAAGAAAAAAAAATTTGAAATTTTATATTACAAGTCCAAATTCTAAAAATTCTAAATTCGACAAGTCTATCAAATCCAAATTCTAAATTTATGCATAACAGCATAAGTATCAATTCAAGTTTCATATTCTAGATTTAAACCTGAAGCCATTAACACGAGTCAATTAAGGGATTTGGAAATTTTTTGGGAATCGGGTAGAATACAGATCGGGGACATATCCATACCCATACGCCCTACTCGATCCCCGAAATGTTTTAAAAAATGTCCCCATACCCTACCTAAGCCCCAAAAAATCTCTTAATCTCCTATCAGTTCAGTACAGAAATCAGATTGAGTACGGAAGAGTCAACCGAGATGACTATCCCTAGCGTCATCTTTCATTATTTATTTAATATATAAATTTTTATGACCTATACTCATTTCTTATATTTAATATTTACTAATATAACATATATGTTTTATATATAACTCATACTCATTTATTTATACTTAATATTTATTAATAAGAAACATATATTTTATATATAATCTCAAAATGTTAGGTAATGTTTCCCAAAACAATCCAAAAATGCCTCGCGTTTAGTAATAAAATTTGGTGAACCATAAGTTGAAAGAGTTAATGGTGGGCTCCAGATTTCTGGTGGTATTGTCTATTTTTATTTTTTTTTAATCATCCTATATGACTTTTATTAAAGTTGTATTTTTATTTTTATCCTATGTGACTTTTCTTATTTTCAAGTATTTTTCTGAATTTTTAATAAATATAAATAACAATTCTAAAAATATAAAAGAATAAATCTACAAAAATAACTAATTTTAAAGTCGTCTACCGAACAACAAATGCAATAAGGTTGTGTAAAATAATAAATGTACTAATATATTAATTATACTTAACAAGCTCAGTTAGGTAACATTACTTATTTATATAATAAATCTAAATTTTTTATTCATAGAATTGAGTTCTATTTTGTTCAGCAATCCCTAAATTTATTTGCATCCCTACACTGCCACACACTACATAGCATCCCTCACCCGTCACCATCTTTTTTTTTTTTTATACCAATGGTGACTCCCCTAAAATAAACTACTAATGTTCGGACATAGAACACGAGGTTCCTAAATTGATTTCTTTTATTTGTCTTTTTTTTTTTTTTTTTGGGTTTTTTTAAATCTTTGCATGTGGATCTTGCGATTTGCGAGGTCGATGGTCCTAGTAGAACTCGAGGAAGTAGTTGACTGCAGGGTTTGACTTGAAAACTCCCTTAAAAAAAAAAAAAATTATATTTAGAGTTGTATAAATTTATGTAAATTTATAAAAATTAATATCACGTATTTTATACAGTGAGAGAAAATTTTAAATTTTACATTCTCGTAATTTATATTTGTAGAGATTTGTAAAGTTTTGTATTTTTTTGTTTGAATACTTAACGGTGCTAAAATTCAATTTCAAACCTAATATTAGGTGTATTTGAAGTGATAAAAAGTGAGATGAGTTATAAGTTTGTAATTTAAATAATAAAAAAAATAACTTTTAAAAATTTTTAAAGACTTATAATAACTAAACGAAATGGAAGTTACGGAACCATTGCATGTTCCATGGCCCGTCTTTCCGTCTGAAATGTGCTGGATATGAGCTGGAAGGTTCTGGATCAATTAGCTAGCTGGCCGACTCCTAGCAGTCCCGACCCTTATCCCTCGTGTGGGGGTGGGGTCCTGTATCAATTTGCGAGGATGGAGACTACTCTGTCTTAAAGGTCTGTGGACATCCTGTGCGCGTGAGTCAGTGTACCAATAATTAAGTACCATTTACAAGTTCTTCTTATCAAGATCTCCTGGTTTTCATGCTAAGATCCATCTCCAACATGAATTTGGATTTGTGATGATAAATGAGAGCAAGGGGATGTGAAGGAAAATTAGAAAATTGATCATTCAAATAAAATAATTATGCATAAGGAATTAATTACTTTACTGGTCACTCTTTCTGCTCCCCTCTCTTTGATAACTCTACAATGATATTAAGCGTTAAAAGAGATGTTGAGTTGTTGGTTGGAGACTCTTCGATCCACGGTTTAAGTTAATAAAGATTTTAGTGTAAAAAAAATATATATGTAGTGCTTATGGTTGCGGGACATACTTAGGCCATAGTTTTGGACTTCCTTTTAGAATAAAGCTTCTGTTGCCTTTTTTCTGGCCGCTCCATTATGTCTGACCATGGATATTAAGAAGGGAATATTGGAGTTCATGCCCCAATTTCTCTTTTTCTCTACCTCCAAATTATGGTAGATTCCACATCCACCTATCCCAGTAGAAGAAGACCACATCTGTGTATGAAAAATTGAACCCTGTAATATAGTGTTTGAATTGAGCTTGTTAAATTTAATGAATTTAAAAAACTAGTTTATATTCAGTTCTTCAATTTTTTAAGTTGAATTCGAACGATCTTCTAATCAAATTAATTTCTAGTCAACTCAAATAGTTTGATGTTTAATGCTATATTTATTGAGTAAAACTTGATTAGCTTTAGTAGTATAACGAAGTTAAAATTGTGATTTAAGATTTGTTTGTTTATATTTTGAGTCAAGTTTGAATAAATATATAACCGAATTAAATTCGAGTGAATATCAAATAACTTAGTTCGTTTTGCAACTCTAATTCATGTGTTATGATTTTGTTTTCCTCTTCCAGATAGGGTGTTTCCAAACATCACTTTGCCTACTTTCTTTTCTTGTCTATTTTAGTTCTCCATTAATGATCAGCTAAGAATTCTAAAAGGATCCTTGTTGGCAAGATACAAATGTTAAATAATAGTGAAAGATGATTAAGGACCATTAATGAGAAAACTATAATTCAATATAGTTGATAAATTCTTACCCTAACTTTGACCTTGACTATTAAAATCTTTAAAACTATTTTATTAATAATAATCAAGCTAGTTAATTTGAAAAAAAATAAATAATAATTATAATTAGTTAAGTAATTGATAATTTGGTTCATCATTTCTATTTATTTGTAATGACCCACATTTAAGTGGAAGGAAAGGACTTATAGGGACATCCATTTTAGTATTCTTATTATTCAAGCAAGTTTAATTGTAGTGTTTTAAAGAAATTTAGTGTACACATAACATTAAAATACATTGTACTTGATAGATATTGAATATCGTATATATACCATTTCATGTAACTCCAATCAAGTAATATGGAATAAGAATATTTCATCGTACCTTGGTAATAACTTGTCCAACAATCTTACATGCTAGCTCACATCATCATCTATTTGTTATATCTTTTTTTTTTTTTTGAGTACGCAACTTACGTGACCACACACTTTCAACTGAATATTAACTTTAATATTATTTTAGTTTAATCCATTTATCAATTGTTTTTGTTGGAGATTCACTATGAAATTGAATTAATATATGTCACTTCTGTCTGCTAGGCATAGTATATGCTCATATCTTTCATATTTTAGGTGACCTCTGGAAAGTTGAGAACAGTTATCAACAGCTAAATTAATAAATTATTAGTTAGACTTAGTATTGTATACTTTAGTTTATATTTTTTTAAATTATTTACACGAACCAAGATGTGAGTTATTAAGACTTACATATTAAGTATTGAGAATGTTTACAATTTCAAAAAAGTTTAAAATATTTAAGTTGATAAAAAAGTAAGACGTAATGAAATTTAATTGTAAAAAATTAAAAAAGAAACTCTATTGTTCACGGATGATGCTCTGGTATTAGTCGATGAAAGCCCAATTCTCAATCATTTGGCTCAAGAGAGCGCGCGTGAAAACTAAAAGAAAGTTAAATATTCCTCTAAAGAGATTTCTCCATCATTTGAGAGAATTTCTCTAAAAAAAATATTTTATCCCATCGTTCCTATGTTCTCTTTTCAACGGATTTACAGTGTTACTACAAAAAAATTTTGACTAGCTTTACAATTAGTCTCCAACTGGGTTGTAGGTTCATTTTGGACACAACAAAATTTGAGTTGTAAATTTGTAATTAAATTTAAAATTCTATTTATATTCATTTAGTCAGGCCTGCATTCTCATTAGATTCAAGTCTAGGGTAATTCATTGACAACCCTAAGTTATAATAATTGGGATCAGCCACGTAATTACAAAGATATGCCCTTAAAGATATTGTCTGCAATGTCGGCATGGATCAACTAGGCAAGATTTTCATTAAAAAAAATATGATTTGGATTATAGAATTGCGATTTGCTTAATTAGGGTCAAAGTTGGTGTAATTTGACTTTTTTCTCCACCCAAAGCGGTTCAACGAAGGGAAGTGAGACAAGATTCTCCGAGCTTCGTATGGCACTTGTCATCCATCAGCCTAGCCTTTTCAAAAGATGGGTTTGCCTTCAATTTTAACCGGGAAGATTCTAGAATTACATTCATTACTGTTTTAAGTCAAAGAAGAGAAATAGATTATAGAAAATGTTGTATAGGTGTTGTTTGGTTAGTTAAAAAAATTACGAAGGTTACAAAAAATTATAAATATTTACTTATTTTTACTAATTCTTTTTATTTTTATTTTTGTGCGTTTATTTTGAAAATTTAAAATTTATAAACTTTTACCAAAAAAAAAAAATATAAAAAGTTACTCACTTTTCTTACTTTTTCAATATTTGTCAACTTTTTGTATTGATTTTTAACCAAAACTATTAGAACGACTTACTTTTCATTATTCTAACGGATTATTTGAGTAAATTTTGGTTGATTTTTCAAATATCAAAAAGTAGCTGATATAACCCATTTTTTTTACATTTTTGTCCTTTTCGATCATCCAAACGCGATCTTAATGATTTCTAATTATCACAATCAATAAATAGAATTGGAGCAGGAGTTCTCCAACATGGAACAAACTAGAACTTCCGTTTGGTAGCTATTAAGGGCTTGCAAAACGGCAGAATTATGGCTTTATTATTTTAAAATAATAAAATCACTAAATTGCCATTTAATTACATTATTATGATGCAATCATTATCAGTGTATTTTCTAATATAATATCATTATTTTGAAAATATTTGAAATGATAATGATCCTTTTGCCTTATAACTAGTCATTCTTCTTCTTCTTCTTCTGCTTCTTCTTCTTTATTATTATTTATTTTTTCTATAGGGCCAATTAGCCGTCGTACCTGTGAGAAAGACAAAGTGTATCAAATAGTGGCCCATTTACCCTCACCAAGAGTTTGTTATGATGGGTCAGTCCCAACTCATGAAATTTAATGGCCCAAATAGGCACCGTTTTTTGTGAAAAGATGGGCCAAAAGGCCTCATGAGCATTTCCTTATCAGCCCTACTCGCATTCACAACAAAACTTGTTGGGTTGTGTTGGCAGACGGCACAAAGAGAGAGCAGGATCACCCTGCTCCCCGTGCTCTGTGGTACTATCTGATTCTCACTCACAAAACCCCCAGGAAAACGAGCATTTCCCATCGTCGTCACTGTTCCACGCACCAGCTAGGGTTCAGATCGGGTTTTGGGGGAGCGAGGGTCATTGAGTTGAAATGGCATTCATGCAGCAGTTTCGGGAGACAAAGAGCGTGGCAAAGCGGTCGAAGAAGTACTTGGAGGAGGCACTGTACAAACGCCTCTTCAAGGATGGTAGCTCGGAAGTCAGCGTTCGACAACAGTTGAATCAATTCCTTAAGAGCAAGAAGAGAGTCTTCAAATGGGAGGTTGGTCACTCCCTCAAGCTTCTTCGCCAGCGCAACCGTTTCGTACCCGCACTCAAGGTTTCTTCCCCACAAATCCCCATTCTCCATATATATATATATATATATATCTTTATTTTTACTGCAATTGTATTGACTTTCTAAACATAAAAATATAGGCAATTCTACAGTGATTAACGTGAACTGATCTGGGATACATTCTTACCTGAGAAATAGAAATGTCGGATGGGCATGAATTCTTTGCTTAAATTTTGTTCGTGAATATTTATATATAAAACTTATTTTTGGTGCATTATTGTTATATATTGATTAGGTTTTATATATTAATTCATTCTCATTTATTAATTGTACATTTTTTTAGGTCTATATTTGCCTTAGAAAAAAAAAACTAAATTTGCCTCCCTGGTGGAACAAAAAACCCTGGCTTCGTTCCTATCCTCGAACACTCTGATATACGAGTTAGACAAGTTACGTGGTGTGTTTTTCCCTAAGGATATGATTAATACGAACCTAAATTAAGTTGCTGAAATCCCTAAAATCGTAAAATCTTCTAGCTCATATTTTGTTATGTTTTGTATATTGAATTATTTTTGTTCAATATGTTATATTTATATATAGCTAATAAAAATAATTTTTTTTGGGGGGTATACTTACCATCTTACCATGTTTGTATCCTCATTTTGTTTAAATCTTTGTATTTGTGTTTGAACCCGTGTTGTATCCAAATCCTGCATCTGTATCCATATTCATAGTCATATTCGTACTTCTTAGGTCATATGTGATGAAAGAACTTTTGAATATCATGCTAGAAGCAGGCATTTGTCAAGTTTGTGGCATTTGTCGAGTTTGTGGCTAGATGAGAAACATCATCGAGTTGTCTACTTAAAATTAAAGTTGATTGAGTTGAGGACATGATGAAATTGTCAGTTAATAAAATACATTTGTTGGTTGGGTAGGCTCAAACTTCCAATAAATTATTGGTTGGCATATTGTTTGATTAGGAATTGTTTTTCTTCTTGCTTACTACTGAATGTTCAGTATTTTCAGTTACAACTTGCAAGGACAAATACAAGATCTTGTAATGCCATAATGATTGCGTTCAGTTTTGTTTCCAGTTTGTCATATCCTGGTTATGGTTCTTGTTTCCCTGATTTCTGTAGTTAGGATTTAAGTTAATGTGAAGGACACGCAATTCTATTTTTACTTTTTAGTCATATACAGGTTTATAGCATGAATAAAGTTTCACTCCGTTTCCTGACTTCTTTTTGTAGTGTTTTAGATACAGTTTTAGTAACCATCATTTTCATGTTGCTGGTATTTTCTTTTGAATTTATTCATTTTATCTCATAACACTCTTCAAATTCTCATAATTTTTTCCATTCTCCTGTGTTTGCTAGTTATAATTTATCCAGAGAGGTCCAT